>OX346270.1:8615000-11115000 GCA_947049275.1 Epinotia bilunana | reverse complement strand
ATTTTATAGTCACGCTCAGTATGCGAACTATTAATATTATTATATTCATAACGTTTTTATGGTTGCATTCATAAGAGGGAAGGAAATGCATACTACTAAATCACCTTTTGGTAAATTTAACGGGTTATTGCTTAAATTACATGTCACTTAAAATCTTAACATGGTACATGTTGATCTCAATAATAATCAAGTATCAGAAAAGATGATTTTAACGGTCATTATTTTCCAAAATCATGAACCATTGACATAAGGACGAAGATCTTCCATCTAAAAACTTACCTTGAAAAGAATATCCTGTGAAGTACGGAGTCATATTCAAAGTTGAGACAGCCATCGACGTGGGGATCAGTAGCAAGTATGCTGGGTTAGCACCAGATCAGTCCAAACACAAAAGTCCTGAAGATCACTCTATAAGTCTATCACTATCACAACTTGCACGCAGACATGATAACCTAAAAGAAACGGTGTGTGTCTAATCCGTGTGGCTTTGAAGACAGCTCAGTGCCCACTGACGTGTGATGTAAAGATGTATTTCGACTCTCAAGTGTAATCTTTCACAATCAGCGGTGCAACAAAAAATGATCAAACTGGCCGCCTCCGCAGCCTTCCAGACCCCTCCGCCCGAGCACTTGTCTCTTTCTGCCGCCCGAACTGCTACGTCGTACAAAATCGACCCGATCATGAATTCTTCATTATTGGTCTTAATTTCTTCAAAAATCCTAATTACTCCTTTAGCAATGTACAGATGATCTACAATAATATCTATTTATTTACTTGTTTTGAATTTGATTAACGCTAATATTTCTGTAAAATTAAATGTAAATGTGTAGCGGCCGGTGAAAGAGCGAGACGGTACGACGGTTTGGATCCAGTTGTCTTCAAAGCGAAGCGCTTACATTAACAATGTGTGAGTCGCGCCTGAGTCGCCGTTCCGTGACGAAAAACACGAGGCGTGTTGCCACAACGATCTATGCCTACAACGGTCGCCCATTGGTCAAATTTTGTTTAGGGCGGAGTTTGTGTGCACACTATGAAAATCAACTGATATTTCTGTGTGAGTTAATTGCATTGTTGATCTGCGTTCGTGTGGAATACCATTTTATTCCGAATGTGATATTTATTTTTTCAGCAATAAGCAGGTGTAATAAATGAGTTACTTTAGTGACATTAATTTATTTAATGCCAAGCTCCGTTTTTGTAAATAGGTAATCAGCTCGCCACCTAATTTATTAAAAATTAGGTATACACAGACACACTCATTTCATTTATTTTAAATAGTAGGCTGTTATTCTATTAGTTATAATTTCTTTTTTTTTAATTTTGAATACTAATTATTGATTTTATAGCGTTGTTATTATCCTTTCAAATATAACAACAGTGTTTCAAAAACTATGGAATTCTCTCAACTGTGCAACATCATCTGATTAAGGTGGTTCGTTTTCCATACAAAACGTTATTTGACATTCACAGGCTAAAGGCGTTATTTTCTAAGAAACTTATGTAACTAACTTTCATAAATTGGCTTTCCATTTGTGCAAAATTCCCCCTTTCCTTGAATAAACTTGTATACACTAGAATAATTTGAGATATTAGTATGTGACGTCATACTTTGGGAGAACCATTTTTCTCAAATTATTCTAGTTTATACAAATTTGTATACCTAAGTAGTTCTTAAAAAATCACGCCGTTAGCCTGCGAATGTCAAATAACTTTTGTATGGAAAGCGAACCACCATAAATCGTTTTCTGAATCTGGTAAGAACACAGAACCTGGTACAATTTAAAATCGAATAAGATAATTAACGTCACCAATGACACCAGTAAATAATTAAAATGACAAATAAAAATATTTGGATTGAAATATTAATCACCATGGGAATTTTCATTTACGGCCTTATCTACTAGGAGACATCTTTCAATTTCAATCGGGTGAGCGTAGGCGCTGTCACTGCTGGCTACCTACCTACTCGTAAAGGGCGGATGACTAAGTATGTTAAAGCCAGCTTCACATTCTGGCTAGAACAAGATAGGTACATAGATACGTAGGTAGTATACTTTAAAACTATCTATAAATTATTTTAATCATCATAAATCTCTAAATAAAGCTTTAATTTATATTGTAATTATTATTTATTTTAATGATAGCAGAAAATAAATATATAAACTATTAAAAAAATATGTAAAAATACATTCCACTATTAATATGAAAAAAAAATTAGAAATTACTGGAAAATTTAAGGCAAGCAACTAAGGGGCAAAAGCCCGATACACTGGACAACCGTACGTACGTACGTACGTAACCGTAATTCACGTAACCCTTGATACGATGGTAGGTACCTACACGACGCTCTACACTGGGCCACAGACAGGCAAAGAAGGCGACACATATCCGAGAAAAAAGATTCCGGAGATATGACCACGTACCTTAGTAATGATTCATCACCATCATATCAGCTGAAGGATGTCCACTGCTGGCCTCCCCCAAAGAGAGCCACGATGACCGGTCCTGCTCCACCAGCGGACTCCCGCGACCTTTGCCAGGTCATCAGTCCACCTTGCGGGGGGCCTACCCACGCTGCGCCTTCCGGTACGTGGTCGCCACTCGAGAACCTTTCCGCCCCAACGGCCATCGATTCTACGTGCAATGTTAGTAATGATTGCACTGACGAAAAAGTGTATATTTAATGTATTAATATTAATATTATTAATAGGTACTCAGGGCCAAATCACTCATCACACAGAAACTTCCCTTACTAGGATTCGAATCCATGACTCGCTAGCTTCGCAGCTAGTCTTCTAGTCGTCTTCAAGCGTCTTAAAGTGATTAGGAAGTGTTATTTAGTTAAAATTGAACAACATACCTACAATCTCGTAATATTCTAGTGTACCTATTATATTCTCTCCAAAACTCCCAGTAATCACAATCAGCATACTATTTCTTAATTACCTCTAACGACGGAAACGTCTATTGTTTTGTGCAAGATTGTTTTATTTCAGAATGGAGAGAATGTCGAAGGCCGTATTTCCCAAGCATAAATGCACCGTTGAGCTGAAACGTGCTGTTTCGTCATTAATTTGTCATCTGCCGTGTAACATCCGGCGATTTGCGAAAAATTATTTTATATAACAGTACATTACTTACCAAGGGCTGTAAAAGAAAGAAAGCCCGAAATCGCAGGTATTTGTAACCCGAGCCGCAGGCAGTAAATATGCGATAGAGGGCTTTCTTTTTTACTGCCCGTGGTGAGTACACAATTTTACGTCTTCATCTAGCCACAATGCGAGTTTTACCGTACGCGCAGCGTGCTGTAAAACTCACATTATGCCCAGGTGTGACGTAAAGGTATATTTTGCTGAACGTAAGTATATACCTTAGTTATAACAAGGTAACACGGTTTTTTCACTTATGCTGAAGTTCATGCAAAGCAGTTGAAGACTAATTGTCTTTTCTCGAAACCGTATGTGTGCGAAACAGTATGATGCACCCCAATCCAAGTTGGCTCAGTTCGGGTTGCACAGGGCGGTTCCACAACGCTTCGGGAGCTCAAATACCGCGAGCCATCCGGTTGCCTCTCCGACACTGAAACAACGCATCATTGCTTTAACTAATATAGGTTTATCGATTGCAAATAGATAGGCATGAATTTTGAAGTTAAAAATCTTACATTGAATCAGATAGATGGGTAATTTGCAAAAAAAAATTCGTTACACAATGTAGAAAAGTTAAAGCATAGATTAGATTAAGGCCCTTAAGTATGTACATTTTATTGCAATCCACCAAGATAGGTATTTTTCACGATTAATTTCAACTTAGAATTGTAGTATCTAATTATAAATATAAATAAATACCTGATGTCATGACGGATTTAAGTAAAATAAAATGTCAATACAATATCAGAATTGCTGTTAGATATATAAAACACTAGCTTCCGCCCGCGACTTCGTCTGCGTGGACTCGGGATAAAAACTATCCTATAAACTATCTTCGTGCAAACTCATTCAAATCGGTTCAGCCGTTTAAGCGTGACTGAGTAACAAACATCCAAACATCTAAACTTCGCATTTATAATATTATATAGTAGGAATCATTCTTCCCTCTCGTCCATGAGATGAGGCCTATGCCAGGCAGTGGGACGGTATATATTATATTATATATAAAACATAGATATATACTGCACGACCGTAGATATAACGGAAAACTATACCGAATCTAATCGAACAGAAATCGAGACATTTAAACAAACCTTGAGATGTCTGTAACATTTAATTAAAAATCGAAGAACGCTTCATCGAACTTGTGGCTTACAAAACCCTTATTTTACCGAGTTTGTTATTTATTTAAAGTAAGTAGGTACCCATAAGTCTTAAGTTGTTTCAATTATTCTCTTACGAAATCTATTCGCTGATTTATCGAGTCCTCGTACAAATAGATACTCAAATTGTGAAATACTTTAATTTCCAATAGATCGATTATTTATAACTAGATATCAGACAAATCTTAATAGACAAAACTTATTATTCAAAATACTTAACCTCTTTAATCATTTATAAATATTGAAGTCGTAACATAGCACTGGATAAGATAATAATAGTAGAACTAACACTTACAGTCTGATTCGTCAAGGCTGATCAATAACATTTTTAAGCCGATTCGTATTAGAAGTTAAGACATCTCAAAAACAAATCTGTAATCTTCATAAACATTGAAATAATACTCCTTCTTAAGTAAGAAGACTTATATCTAGCAAAATTCAGAATAAACTCTTTACGTATAGGTATCAAAGGAAAGCAAATAGACACTTATTTCACGACCTTTACGGATGATTCTAAAATAACGACGTCCCTTGAAGATTATCTCCCAATTATTCCTCGAGCAAAAACCGTCCTTTGCTTCCCCTGGCAATTAGTTGACACTTCACGCGCTATTTAGGATCTTCATACGAGCGATGCCTCTCAGCCGCTGACAAAAAAGGCGTGAAATACGCGCTGAAATCGGTGCGTACACACTTCAGGGACGATTGCACCGCAAAGACACCGCTGAAGCTGCGCCTGAGTTACTGTACCGCACACGATGCAGGAGATTTGTTTTATTTTTTCAGTTTTGGTCTGCATCTGTTAGTGGCTATTGAATATTATTATTTTTTACAAGTGTAAACGAACGATCCACAGACGTTCACTAACGAACTGGGCTGGTAAGTGTTTTTGATATTGAAATAAAATGTCAAATACCTACATTCACATTAGTCAAAGTACCGTGGTCACGAAACTTACAGCATGGGTTGACGAATTGCGGTCACCTCTTCTTCAAAATCGTACGAATGTCTTGGGGGAGGGCACTAATTTTGCACGAACTGCTAATTATAGCAGTTCGTGCAAAATTATTCCCTAACCATTCCAAAATATCAAAAATGCACAACGTTAATATCAAGATTTCACTTCTGTCGGCACTCCCGGAGTGCAACCCGATCTTTTTTTAAAGCTGCTATAAAACAGTCCACAATACACATACATGTCCTCATTTTTCTGTAATATTAAATATATCTATATCTCTAGGGAGTTCTTATACTTAACCTCTATATAATTACAGAGCTATAAACGATTCGTAGCCACCCAAACTACACAAACTCGTTCTATTAGATAATAGTAAGAACAATATTTTACAAATCAACATGAAAACTTCGGCAATTAAATAATAGTGATTATATATTGTAAATTTTGCTTTTGTTGGTCTGTCGATCAACTCGTTTGAGGATCAATTATAGGACTCAAGAAATATAACTGTAAATTTAAATCGTTTTATATCAGTCAAATAGGCTACGGAGTTTATCCAATACACACAGATTTGTATTACCAAAAATTAAAAACGTTTTCAACACAATTGCTCGTAACGTACCTCTTATTGTGTCGCTTTTAGGCTCATAATCCTGGAAATTAAACACGCGTGTTTAATAACATTACGATACTTGTGTGTTATGGTTATATCCCGATTAAGTCACGTTGGCACCTTGCAGCAAGATGTATGCATGCACACGGTGCATTCTTAAACTAACCGGGTTGTACAGAATGTACAGCTTTTTTTTAATTTTCGGCAAATGGATTCTTACCCGACTAAACAAATTAAATCCTTTTTGTCAATTAATTGACTATTTCTTTTTGGATATGATATAGAAACGGTTAATTTAGTAAAACTATTCACTTTTGACAACATTTTACATGAATTAATAAAGATAACATTTTAAAACGAAATTATTTATTTTATTTTGTATTGGCTGTTTAGAGATTTCATCTAATGAGAGCGCACTGCGCAAACTTCACAAAAAAAAATTGATGCGCGCCATTATAGGTTATTTCACAGATATTTGTAAACATTGTTAATGCGTGTTGGGTTATTAACAAAAATGTTGATTCGTGGTGACTAGAAAAGTGATAAAAAGAATGGACGCCACTAGAAATTCTTGACGATGTATACAACATGTGAGTAAAAACCTGTTGACATCAATAAGTAAAGAAAATAACTTGACAGGCCTATCAAATTTTCATCTTATGAAAAGGATTTTTTCCTCGCAAAATGTGTTGAAAAACGTCGTATGAAACGCGTGAGCTTTGATAATTACAATTCCGCCTCTGATGTAATTACTACTACGGCATGAGAACTAATCATTACATCCTTCCAAAATTAATAAATAGCCTCCCAAAACACATACAAGATTTATACCTATCCAACCCTACATCAACCAAAGTTGTAAACAAGTATTATATGTCAAGTAACAACTATTATTACGCCTTGTACTTAATAACCTAGTGGTAGATCTGTTATTGTTTATGCGTTAGGGACAGTAAACTGAATGAAAGTATATTGGTTTAAACTTACACGATTCACACACTATATTTTTACTAAACCTCAAGAGAGGTAAATAAATAAGTTGATTGTATGTGCTTGAATCTCGTTTAGTAGAAAAATAATGTGAATGTAATGTAAGTAGGTACTTACATAGCAAATAGTCAGAACGAACTCTCGCTTTAAATAAGCCATTAATGGCTTTGGCACATAAAACATGAAACTGCGATAAAATCAAATTATTTTGGAACTTTAAATAAAAAAAATGAAAATAAAATATGAGTATCAATGACTTGAAAGTGTTTAAATCGAAAACTAATAATTGTAATGTCTATGTTACGATTTGTATAAAAAAATTAATGCTGTCTCTTACTATTATACGGTTAACTAATAATCAATATTTTTTTAAATTTGAAATACCTAATCATAAATACGGTACTATCTAGGAAGCTAAACCTACGTTAAACATAGACATACATTATTGTAATGACTTCGAATGACAAGAACAATTACTTAATGAAAACTGAATCTGAAGCTTTGACCCTCGATTGCTTGGCCACAACAATTTTCAAGTCAACCCGCCGTCCAAACTTACTTCAAGCGAGACTACAAAAACATTTATTGTCTAACTGGGTATCACAGCGTGTAAACGGGCAGTGAGTCATATCTATCGCTAAATAAAGCGCCATTTTTTGTCCGCTAATGAGGGTTGTTATTCACAACGCTAATTCACCTCAGAAAAAATCCCCGTGTAAATTAGACCTCCGATTACGCGTTATTAGTATGAATCACGATATCAAGATATACTGGAGTAGGGCGGTGTGGTGAGCTGAAACTATTTGCGAATAATAGCAGGCGAGCCGACACGTACACGGATATGTTGAAACCGCGATGCCAATCGATATTGAGTGTCTGGTAATGGATTACCAATAGGATTTTAAGTAAGTAAGATTCCTATAACGAATTTTTCATTCCATGCCCATATAAAGGTAAGTATAGGTAGGTACCTACTTAAACTTATTATGTGGCAACTGTACTTCGTAAACTCAAGTACCTAATACATTTAACGAATACCCACTCAACGTTCTAAAAGATTTATAGAATAAAACGAGACGGATTATATCTATGTAGGCATATTATTTCAATCACATTATTGAAGTTTGTCTTTATCTAACCTAATCTACACAAAAAACATAGCTTTGCACAAATCACGACACCATAGATAGACATTATTGTTATAGTTTCTTTACCGGTAAAGTAAATTAAATGATGTGAAGTCTTCGATGTAAAATCGATGTCGAATATATGCTTCCACTTTTGCACCTTATTCCTTTGTAATAAAGCGCAAAATGTTTTGTAAAGGCATGTCTATGCAACCTGTACAGCGCTATTCTAATTTCAAATCAAGCTGTCTGAAAGAACTGTCTTGAAGATGTCAAGCAGTCATCCCCGAGGGTATGGCCTTATTAGCACGCTGTTATACCTACGATAAAATAAACAAGTTAAATGTCTATCGTGTCCTCGTCATTCTATCTCTGAGCCATCACAGTATGCAATATACATATATTTAACGTCAACTATACTTCGCTCAGCTATAGATTAATGATAGGTATGCCACCTTGAAAAATGCAATAATTTATTTCCTTGAATACTTATTACCTTATTTAGGTACCTACTAAAATTTTATCTGAAAGCTACAGATTGAAAAAGATTTATAAAATTATTATGGGCTGAATTTGCTTTAGAAAATCGACACAATGGGTCCCCAAGAGGTGGGCTTAACAATGCCTCTGAAATTAATATCCCTCTTTGAGAGATTATGGCCAATTTCTATCATCTTAATACGAGAATCTTGGCAGCAACTAACATTTTAATATTTCGTGCATTTAGTAAAGACATGATTTTATCCACCATTTCAGACATGTGTTTTGTTATACCTAGTGGTCATAATTGTAATATTTATCGTAAGAAAATGTTTACTAGACACGAAAATGCAATTAAAATGAATTATTAGGTAAAATTAAGTTTTTAAGAGCGACACGTTGTCCATTAAAACATTAACCCAAATGACTCGGTAATTCAAATATAATACAAATTATGGAGTATTACGTTACACAATCCAATTTCCGTTTGCCAACCCTTTGACATGAGCTTAATAGGTAGTTAACTCGATCCGAAACATAATTATCGGACATGTCCTTTAAAATTAATCTAAAATGGCTGTAGAGGCCCCTGGTTTGATAATCGTGCGCACCTTCTCTTTTGCTATGAGTTTGACAGTGACTGACGATTCTGGTTAGCTTTCCCTGGTTGCTATAATTCAAGCCACATGTCACACCGTGCCGGGTTCCGGCAGTAATTAGTCGCATTTGCTATGCCTTAGTCGATTCCGGGGCCACTATTAAAACTGTTTTTGACCTACGTATGATAAAATTGTATATACATGTTATAGCATAAAAAAGCAGTCTAGTTAGAACCTTATCATAAAGCTATGAGATTAAATTTTGAGTGAGCGTTAATTTATCTACTTATTTATCACGCTTTAGTTGAAGGTTGCAATTAATATAAGCCTGGTCGTAAACGTTGCGATAAGAACCCACACTTAAAAATTATAATGTGTAGAGTACATACTTACGAACCGTGATGAGCAGCAGTCCCGTTCTTAAACTTTCTGGAGTGATCCTTTTACCGTGAACTTCCTAAGACCCCAAGATTTGTATCAACTATGAGCGACCCAGTGATCTATTCTACATGCCCTAACTTCATAATTTAACCGATATCGAACCCCTATTGCAATACGCTCAGTAAGGCTTATGAATAACAGCCCTTGTCTGCCTTGTGTGCCTCGTGGTGCTTATGGCTACGCTCTTTATGACATACTACCTTCCTGGGAGAACTCTTTGCGTTGAAAATACAGAGAAAACGACTTTTCCCGGACCTGGGTACGAAATCGAATCGGATATCGAAATCATTAGAACCGTTTTTTGTTTTCGAGAACCCATTTACAAACAAATGTTACTCGATTTATAGTATAGGATTTGCCGTATACAAGCATAAATAGATGTTCGTTGATGGTTACTTAGTCCGACATGCCTAATCGTACGTCAATGAAAGCAAAGATTTTAAAATGTACTGATGAAACTACCATCTTACCACTCTGATTGAGGCAAAGTGAAAACAAATGTGAATTCAGCAGCCACATTTCGCGTTGATGATCTAAAAGGGGCAACAGTATTAAGTATGGAAATTAGTGACGCCAGCCATATCGACGATAAGTTATCTACTGGAACTGCCCTCCCGTCGCCTCCGAGCCGACAGTGTGCGGCAGCTGCAAATCTCTTGTAAGGCGGCACGACCACTTTCTAATAAGTGGTGTGGTTTATGAACCTACGTGTATCTTACGTCCCTACATTGTACTTACTGCCTTCGGCCCGCAACTTTGTCTAGAATTCGCTACCATCAAGAAATCAGTGCAGCGGTGCAAACGTGAAAAAAGGAGCAAACAGGCAGGGTTCGTAATGAGTTTAAAATAGTTAGCTAATCATAGACACAAGCCACCTAATCGTAAGTGGGCTCTGAGGTCCATGACCATGGCATAAAACTTTGATTGCAATACGTAGTCAACGCTCTGCCCTGGACTAAGATGTAGGTAATACTAAAACATCTAATCTGTACGTCGAATCACAGAACCTAGTACCTGTTTCCCCGCTAGTACGAATACAGAGGGAACAATAGTGGTACTGATCCAAACGGTCTTTGCAAACAGTATCTTGGGCATTGTGGCACAGGTGGGACTCTCCCATGCCGAATTAACACTGAATGAGCACTGGATTAGCCCTCAAACGCCGTACTGTATGTGTAGTTTCCTGCCATTAGCTTGGCATTTTCCTTCTAATTATTTGACTACATGACTTTCGTCCACCTGCTCTTTTTAGGGTTCCATAGTCAACAAGGAACCCTTATAGTTTCGCCATGTCCGTCTGGCCGTCCGCCCGTCCGTCCGTCTTCGGCTCAGCTCAGTAACCATTATTACGATAAAACTGTAATTCGGCATGGGTAGGTATATAAATCAATCACGCCGACAAAACAGAAAAATAAAATCAAAAATTATTTTTTTTTGCGTTACGCCCCCTGCTCCTAAAGTGGGGATGTAATTTTTTTCTCATTAAGCCTATAGTGTGGGGTTTGGTTAGATAGCTTGTTCAAGTCACAATGGCAGTAAGGAATTTAAAAGGAAAACTATCACGGCTAAGTAGGCATAACTAGTTACCGGGTAATATAATCGACCAACTTAAAATGTACTTAGAAAGATCAACTTTCGTACAAATTCGGCTGACGCAACCATTGGCGCGCACGTGTCGATGTACCTAACTAAGAAAGACAGGCAACTATGGAACCCTACACTACACGTGGCCCGACACGGACTTGGCCGATTTTTGAAGTGAAAACTTCTTTAGCGGCGCTGTGCACTTTTTGTGATGGGGAAAAATGTTAAACTCGTGACAGGTCACGTGACCGACAGATTCGTCAGATTGAAATTCGTAAGACGGACACGTCACCTGATCGTGATCGTCATGTTTGTGTGCGATAGCGCAATAAATGAATATTGTATTTTACCACATAAATGATAGTACTTTTATACTGATAATTAAAGCAATTCGTGCAAAATGATTCCCTAACCATTCCAATATATCGAAAATGCACAACGTTAATATTCAAGTTTTCACTTCTGCCGGCACTCCCCCGGAATGCAACCCGTTGTTTTTTTACGAACTCATACAGCCTCTTAGCCCTTAAAAAGAAAAATCTGGTATATTTAGAACAAAATAACGTAATTGTTGTAATTGTAAATGTTCCGAAACATTCGGTAAACGAACGCGGCGTGCGGCGCACCCGCCCCCTGTGAAAAACAAACACCAGTACAAATATGTCCAAATGACATGTAAAATTTTTCTATGTCACGATGAGATATTGTAATGATCCGTTACGAGAAATATAATGTGGCTCATGCAAGAGCCACATTACGATTTGGTGCAAGTCAAAGGAGATCAAGGAGTTTCTACAAATACTGCTAAATAGACGGACTAGGTATGCCAACAAGTGAAGAAACTTATGTAACAATATAGGTGAGTAAGTCAATAGTAGGCGCATACACACTAAAGAAAAATGAAGTAGCGAATTAGACATATTAATAAAAGAAGGAAGGCTTTTAGAAATGTATTAGGGACTTGCACAAATTCAGTTTTATGATTGTATACTTAGGGTGAACAGAAACCTAACTTCAGGGCTGTTATTCTTTAGGCGCAAATGCTTTTTACCCCATTCGTCACGCCTAACAAAACTAGACCTCTCTAAGCATAGATACTACGCGGCGGATAATCGCGGCGTCAACATATAACTGTGGGTAAGCTTTGAGGTAAACTTAAAACAATCTACAGAATAAAGGGGCTGGTAAATAGGATAAGAAAGCTAGTTAGATTTAGTGACAGCGCGTATCTCAACGATTGTGCCATTCGCCGACCGCCCTTGCGGACATGTGTGACGACGGATTAAGGTCCATTATAGCGCCTACCTAAAGAAAATGCCGTTCGCTGTGAATTGAATAACTTAATGGGCAGCACACAGAAACAGTAACCGGTAAGCTCCTTGAAGAGACATTGTTAAAAATACGTTCCAAACATTGTAATAACTCGAAAAGAGGACCGTATTAAAAAACATTGAAAAAGACAATTTTAGAAACCTTGGAAAAGACATGATCATGGTTAAGCGGTTGTACCTATTACCTAAGTAGCTAATAGTGAAAAATGTAGACTTCTAGTTCAGTTAATTTATGCATTTAATGATGATGATGTATTCCTGTTATCCCTAGTTAGGGGCATAGGGCTCGCAGAAGAGACTCCATTTTACACGATCTTGCGCGATTTCTTCTAGCTCTTTCCAGCCGACACCGTTGAGCCACCTTCTTTCTTAACTGATCGCCTCCATGTATTCTAAATTACATACATACATTGAATAGTGAACTGAAACATAATATGGAGACAGATGTAACTGTAAGTTCTTATTGCCCAGTTGATTTCCGTTTAAATGTTATTTTACTGCATGATATGTTTAAATGTTTAGTTTAAATTATTATTATATTGCAGTGCCCTCACAGGGTTTGTGTTGAAACATTATAATCTTAAGACCTGTCTATACACGCAATTGCATTGAACAAATGAAATGAAATGAAATGAAATTTCGGCATCAGTGAACCAAGCCCGGATACGACTATTTGTATTATTTGCCCCTAGACACTGGAAATGAGAGGACGACCACTTTTCTTAGACTAATATTTACAGAATACATCCTTAGTTACTTACCTACATTGCGGCGCTGGATCGAAGTTACATAGATTGAATGCAAAATAATATGTGATGCGACCTATTTTATGCACGGAAACGTTAGTTCCCATTACAAAAGATCGTACGTACATTGTTAACCCTAATATCGGAGAACTAATAAGAAGTCGTGGGTTTAGCTTGGTGACCAAAATAATGTGCACGTTAACAAAAACAGTAAACAAACCTAAGTTAGGTTTGTTTACTGTTTAACGGGTTCTACGCAATGACCTTTTAACTGTACCTAAATAGTGAACGTTTTCAGAAAAAGAAAATCTATGAAATAAAAATTCAGACAATCATGAAACGTTTGTCGACGAAATAACGGACATCTGCTAATTTAAATACATATGATATTCGTCATTATAATTTTTCATTATTTTTATATCTATTTTTTTACTATTGACTATTTATAGCTAGCTTTTATTTACTAGCTTTTATTAATAATTTGACATTTAAACACATTTTACTCCTTTGACATTTGTACCATTTTAATATTATTTCAATTGTTCCTTATTATTATTTCTGTTTTTCATTTTTGCAATGTACATATTTAGATTTTTGACTTTCATTTATATTATTGTTATTCTTATACACTTTGACGATCTTTTTGTGAATTCAAGCTATTTAATTTTCAAAAAATGACGTCTTTTTCAAAATGAAATAAATGAATCTAATCTTATCATTACTTATTATGAAACTGTCTCTTCTAGTCGACGCCCATCATTTCAGCGACGCTCCATATTTAACACATTTGACTTGTTTCCACAAACACGCATGGTCGACTTGCGGCGGGGGCGTGTGTCGGCGCGATCACACACTTTTTTCTCGCTTTTTTCTGTCGGCATCTTCTCGACTCGACTTTTGGACTAATGACTTTAATTAGCGCTCTCATCTGTTATTAACTTCTTCGGCTGACGTTTAGTCAACGGAGTGAGGAAGGTCGCGGTTGAAAGTTGTTTTGACACCTAGAAATTATTCGTTACAAATATGCATGGCGCGAGAAACAATGCATTCAGGATTTCGCGCCATTATCGATTAACAAAACATATTTCAAGAGACACCCTTCACATAAAAACTATTATATTCAGAACAATAATATAAGGTATCGTCTCCGGTATCCTACTCCTACTAATATTATAAATGCGAAAGTTTAGATGTTTGGATGTTTGTTACTCAATCACGCTTAAACGGCTGAACCGATTTGAATGAAATTTTGCACGAAGATAGTTTATAGCCTGGATAAAAATATAGGATAGTTTTTATCCCGGGTCCACGCGGACGAAGTCGCGGGCGGAAGCTAGTAAGCTAATAAAGGCAAGGTAAGCGTCTTGTTAGGTCGGATTTAACCCATATTGTTTCCGCATAAAGAGCCCATGCTAAATAAATCATTTATCTATCTATCTATCCATGTCATACACTCGTGCAACGTCAAGGACGTTTACCTTACCTAAAAATGACGTGTGGCTACACGGGTCAAAATCAGGAACAAAAATTAAGTCTTTATTGATCATTATTATGAACGCCATATGTTTCTGACTCACTAATCTTTGTTAAAGTTTGTTTCGATCTTGTAAGAGCTTCGAACTTCGAAATTCGGAAGAGTAATGACCTACCTACTTAATGTTGAAGATCTGACTGAGAGCTGAGCTGAGTCTGACTGAACTGAACTGCTAACTACAGCGAAGCAGAATGTTCTACGAAACGGTCAAAACCCAAGCTAGAGTAGAAATACTAGTTTCATAAGATGCCTCTTACGGGGTAATGCAAGTGGAGTGCACATGTAAGCCGATTTGTGCGAGCCAGTGAAAGTGGTCACTTTCGAGGGGCTCCGACGTGCGACGAACAATACCGCCCGGGCTCTTCAAGATACCTAACTAAGGCACGGAGCAGACTGCATATAAATATTGTATAACGTACAGTGAATGGAGAGCTTTGCTAGTTTCGCCTTATTTTGAGTTCTCAGTTGAAGGTTGGTAAATTAGTATTTAACGATAGCTTTTACCCGTTCGCTTCTCTTTGTGGTTAATTACTGATTATTGTTTTGTCACACGAAGACAATATTAAATCTGTCCTCTCACAGTTGTACCTGATAACTTGTACGATGTACCCAATAGATATTTGCTTCATAATCCCACCCGAATTAAAAGTGGTTTAAATTTATATTTGCCTACTGTAATCTATTACTGTGTCGAAGTTTTACTATCATCAAAATTCCATGAAATTATATGGATTATGGGTTCCAACACAACCAACTTGGAAGCAACAAAGATCAATTTGAATAATTTTAAAACTATGTTTACTCTAAATTACAACAAAATACAAATAATTAAAAACTATGCTTTTTCCAAAATGCAACGTCATTTTGATAATACAAAAAAAACGGAATAATAAACAGGTAGCAAGCTTTATGATATTAAACTACAACAAGCAGCAAACGAAATGTGAGTAATAAAGAACATGTATTCAATCAAACCAAGCATCCATCCAAACACCTTCAAACACAATACGCCTTCAAATCTGTCAAATACCTATGGATAGCACAAAACACATATCAAATGCCACTTCACCTCAAGTGTTATTCTAGTCGATCCCAGTAGGAGCCTTTCCAGCTACAATTCTGCGCCCGCGCTCCCAAGGCACCACTCGATTTTGTTTTGACACACGCCCAACTATCCGTAACATGTAATACAGCCACTGGACATGAGCATCCCTTTAACAAAAACTCAATCGAAGAGGGTTGAATGAGTTTTTTTCGATTCGTGAATGAAAGTCACAATAACTAAACATGAGTCAGGATTTCACGAATGAATTCTGATGGGATAGGCGAGCGTAAAAAATATTACGTTTTTAATGTTGTGGAGTTCTTCGGGCAGTATAACTAATGAATAGGTTTATTTTTATTTGGTTACTGTACAATTACAATATAAACAAGTCATTTAAGCAAGCAATTTTTTGCAAGAAGTGAATCTGAAAATTAAAATGTACGTGCTTTGTCTACCCGTTTTTGGAATAGGGGTGAGTACCTAAAAGTTTATTTATGTGTATTTCTTAACACGATCGATGCAAGAAACGCATTTTAGAATCTACGTAAACATACATGTGTGAGCTGTAAAACTCTTGAGCCTGTCTTTAAAAAAACAATTGAAACAAAAAAACTGTATAATTATAATTAACGAACCTGCTCACAAAATTTAACGAGAAATGATATGCGATAGAAATGCGACCTGTAGAGGAGAACCGCGAGACAGATAAATGATTTTAGGCCCAAGCTGAAGCATAAAGTTCGCTTCGCGCCTCGTTCGATAAATACGCGTTATCAAAGATGTGCCAAGCGCTGGAAAGTAAAGATAGTACCTAAGTAAGTACGCCAATAAAAACAAGTTACCTTACCTCTTAATTAAGTAAAACTTCTTAACTTTCTACAAAAACTTGATACAATGTTATTTCAGAAAGCTGCACCTCTTGATAGTGGATTTTATTAAGCCGTAAGTACGAGCTTCTAAGTAGCTTCGTTACACAGGAGCCGAGTCAGGGGTAGCTCTTGGGTTTTTTTCCGCTCCAACAGGCCAATTCAAATATCTGGGGAAAGTTAGAGTATTTGACGCGTTCATTTCATTCATTCGTTGAATACTCATTGTAAGTAAAATGTAATCCCTTAATTGAAAGAGATTAAGGAGGTAGCGATGTTTCTCAGTGAACTTTTAATTATTTAATCGTGATTTGTATTAATTTACCAGGTCTCAAAAATAATTGGTTTATTCCGTTTTAGGTAACTTTATAACAATAACCTGATGCTGCTTGAGGAAAAGAAGAATGTCCCAAAAGCCAACGTCAAAATAAGACGTGCGTACGGTGCGAGTTGTGGCGACATCTACCCCGTTCCCCGCGCCCGCCGCGCCCCGGTATACCACGCGTCGGCAACATTGGGGTGGAGACCCCAGTGCTGCTTCAGCAGCACTCATCAGTCATCGGTAGCCGAGCAACACGAGCGGCTGACCTCACAAACAAACCGGTCTTGGTTTTTATTTTCACCGCTCTGACTCTGCCGTCCTTGCCGGGCATCACCTCCTGTATCAGGCCTCTTGGCCAGGTGTTCCGAGGTACATCGGGGTCTATAATTAAAACAAGGTCTCCCACTTGCAAGGGCCTTGTCTCCTTGTTCCACTTTCTGCAACGGATATTGTAACATACACACGTACAATAAATATGAGTTAGTATTAAATTTACAGAAGGGTTATTCGCATTACATAATAAAATATTGAAAAAAAGCAAACTTCTGTAGCCCTAGTACTTTAAACATCATTATTCATTACAGGGTGTCCATTTTTTTATTTTATTATTTAATTTAATTTTTGCCCCGTTTTCGGCTTGGCGTTGACTTTTGCGACACGTTGAATATAGAATTTGTGTACGCGCCAAAGTCATGACGTAATTTGTAATAGTAAAACTCCTCATTTTGTAAAATGATGATAGCATATTTAAGTTCATATAGGTAGTTAGTTTTTTATGTGGACGGAAGTCCTTATCCTGACCGCAGGAGAGACTATCTTTGTTTATTCAATTTGTATGACCCAGGCATGGAAACATATAAGAAACTAAAAATGGTGTGAAGACAAGTTGTACAAGCAGTTTATATATATTTGGCGTCCATTCACTTAAGTAAAACGAATGTGCCGTGACTCTGAAAACATCTAAAACAATTGACTTCTATGGCACAATATTGTCAGACACTAAAAATTCATGTATAGTCTAGCTTATTTCAACTCTGTGGTATGAACTCCGAAATGCCATTGACAATCAAATAGTAGGTTAAGTCCAAGCAAATACACTAAGAAGGAGATACACAACTGTTCGTACGCGCAAATAGACGATAAACTATTTGAGTAACAACTAAGTTCATGTCAAATTTCCTTTTTAAGTAATAAATTGTTAGTATGGCAAGTTTCCCAGGTCTAGCCTAACGTCATCGTGCTTACTTAAAATAGTTAAAAGTATAAGCCTGTTTATTTATTTATTTATGGCAAGGTTCACCAACGATTGTTAACATCAATAAAAGCAAGACTTACGTTATTACATAAGGAGATAGGTGTCTCGATCACAAAATTTAATTAAACACCGGCCAAGTGCGAGTCTGACTCGCGCACGAAGGGTTTCGTATCATTATCTATAATAACGGCAAAAAACACATTTGTTGTATGGGAGCCCCCTTAAATATTTATTTTATTCTGTTTTTTAGTATTTGTTGTTATAGCGGCAACAGAAATACATCATCTGTGAAAATGTCAAGTGTCTAACTATCACGGTTCATTTGATACGGCCTGGTGACAGACGGACAGACAGACAGACGGGCGGACAGCGGAGTCTTAGTAATAGGGTCCTGTTTTACCCTTTAGGTACGGAAATCTAAAAAGTACATATAAGGTAAACGTTCCAGTGCCCGACACTGGCCTAATACATAACATAACATAACACTTTGAATCTTATTTCAAACCAAGACAGGTGATAAATAGGTGACACAGTGTCGAGCATTGGGACGTTTACCTTAGTACGATGCCACAGACAGACTCACAAATACAACTTATAACACCCCTCGTTGCATTAAAAAAACATCTGAAAAAAAACACATAAGGTCAGTTGGGGCAAGTGCGCCACAGGGTTAAGTGCGATTTCATCAAACATATTGAGATCTACTGATATTTTAGTACTATAGACATCTTAGATGATCATCATTATCATCATATCAGTCAGAAGACGTCCAGTACCAGACATAGGCCTCCCCCAAAGAGTGCCACAATGACGGGTCCTGTATGATAGGCGCATTTACCCCGTTGGCGCACTTGCCACGACTGACCTTATATCGAACGCAAAGCAACATCAAGAGGGTCCTAAAGTTCTTCACTGCAACAAAACCCCTTTTCGTGTCCTCAAGAATACATTAAAGAGCATTTTTTTACTTGACACCAAAATGGAGTTCCGGTGATATTATCGCTCTGACCTTACGCGACGGCTACAATGTCACCCTCTCCGGACCCAAGTAAACAGAAAACGTATCCATCAGAAACTCTCAGAGAAAATGTCTCGCATAATCGATATCAAAACCGATTCTCAATCCTGCACCTATCTAAGAAGTGATTCTTAGTTGGGTACACGAGGTATATAATTCCGAAGAGTCATTAATCGGAAAGCACATTTTTTCCGAATTTCATAAATCCGAAACCATGTTCCGCTACAGGATTTTTGTTTCTGCAGGATACAATAACCTGACCTAACCCATGTATATATTCTATTAAAGTATCATCTGTGTCCACAACCACATTCAGCCTGAAACACACAGGTCCTGCGGTGGCGGTCAATAGTAAATTTGGCAGCTAATGACAAGATTAGATTACTGACTGCCGCGGCCAGGTCGCGCCAGTCTATGGGAGGCTTTATCGTTTGGCGGAAAAAGGCATTCTACTCCAGGCAAAATACGGTTTTGAAAAACATTAATTTATAATAGCGTTTTTTTTGTTGATTTCATTTGAAAATGTTATTCTAAGATTATATATTCAAGAATCCGACAAACTTTCCACCCGGAAGTAATTATGTAGATTTCAATGAAGCATGCATTGTCTTTTTTTATACGATTTATCTTGAATATTATAGAGCAAATGTAAATGAACCAAAATAAAGACAAAAATATTTATTAATATTTTTTCTGACTTTTCAGAAGTTAGTTAACTTATCATTTTTTTGATGTCTGAAATTTTGTCGGATTTTGTCGCTGGGTAACTATTTAATTGATAATATATCCGTTACACATAAAAAATAAGCTATTATAAATTATTTCCAAAATTGACATTTTTTCCATACGAGTTGTCAGTTCATTTACTGGACTATTCGGAATTTGTGTGTGTTCCCTTCTTAGTTGCTAGCGTTTTGTGGGGCACCTTGACTGGTACAAAATATTTATTAAGCTTCTAAGTGCGATATAACGTCAAGTGACTCTTCGCGCCAATCACTCAAGCAAATAACGGCAAAGAAAATAAAACTAAGGGCTGTTTCGTTTATTTATACAAGCCCCGGGCGTCTCGGCACCAAACTTAAAGCCCGTGTCACATAAAATGGATCTTAATGTACAAGCTTTTAAGGAAATTAAATAGAGGACCACTATTGCATTTTATGTGTTGGTAACAGTCTCGGCAAGCCGCAATGTGGTTTGGAGAGTAAAGTAGGTACAGAAACCAGGGAACGAGTGGTTTTAAAGCAAATAATCAAGAAGTGCTAATGAGGAATTGAGGAGCCATGAACTTTATTCCGTTTTGTGTGTTACTTTTTAACGATTGTTTGTATTTATAATTTTCACGGGTACAATTTTTCACTAGTGCATAATAGGACGAATAAGAGCCCAAATTAGATACTTTTTCCAAAAAAACCCTCGACATTTTCATTCAGACAAGTCCAATATCTCAAAAGCGGCTGAACAGATTTTCATGAAACATGGCTAAGAACACTCGGGCTTATATCAGCTTTCGAATAAAAAAAAACTACATTCAAATCGGTCCATCCGTTTGGGAGCTACGATACCACAGACAGATACACAGACATGTTAAACTTATAACACCCCTCTCTTTGCGTCAGGGGTTAAAAACGAAACTCGTAAGAATTTGTACCGAAATGCGCCGTAAAATAAAACTCAATAGGAGCATGATCGACCAGCCTCCTATGAAATTTTGTTAAAAGTGGAAATTAGTGATGTAAGTCTGATGTTTCCGCCTATCGTTTTAACTTAACGAGTTTGATCTCATGGAAGATAAATATTTATTTGTGAAACCAAATTACAATGTCAACAGTAAATATTATATAATATAAAACTTAAGACTAACACTTAAATCTACATAACTACTAGTATATGCACTCTCCGAGGTCGTTGCCCCTAGGAAGGGTGCCCATAAGGCTGGCCACATTTCCTCGTTGAATTGCAATTCCAATCCGTTGGCCGAGTAAGTAGCCAGCTCTATAGTCAGCCGTATTTTCGCCATTTTTTTTTATTTCTTTATAAAGACTGTGGGCATCCAAACTCCACGGTCCGAGAGTTTCTACAGCGTAGGCCGCAAATATGTAGCAGTTTGTCAGGCCCGCATATTTGCGGCGCTTCGCTGCTTCTGCCGCTGTTGCCGCCCCGCCCGCTCTCAAAGAAGTTGCGGCTAAATGGGACGGGGCCAGGGTGTCCACGCAGGTGGCGTCCCAGATAAGGGGCCGACCCACCCGCCACGGAATGAGTGTCAATCCATCGGGTCTCCTGCCATCATCACGGCCCAGACCGGGAGTTTCCAGGACGGCTGGCACGTTTACGCTGCCAACAGCCCGACGGATGACGTCATTAAATCATCATCATCGTCATCGTAATCATTTTAGTTTGCTTGACATTTTCTATGCAAATATTATAAAGAAGAAAAATCTCCGGAACTACTCATACGATTAAAAAAAAACTTCACCAGTATATGAAATGGACCTTCAGTAATTACATAGGTTGTAATTTATCTCGCGGCTCCGCCTGTGTTGCCTGTAATAGGTACATGAGCGGAGCCACCGGGGCAGCTAGTCTTCTGTCTACATATAATAGCTTTGATACTATTCTAATTTCGGTTTCGGAATTCGGTTGGTACATTTCACAAACAGCTGACTGTCGGAGACTTTACAATCTCCAAAAAGTTGGACGCGGAGCGAATCGCGGCACCGGGACGCATACGTACGAACGCAATACACCGATACAATAGTTGATAATTTGCATGACCGTTTTTTTGACGCCATTATCGTCAGCAGCTGCGGAGTCAACGGGGGACGAAAATGACAGAGCTGATGAGTTGATATTAAATTTAAGTATCTATGTGTGGATACATAGGTTGCCTGGGTCGGTCTTAGTAAACCGATGTCGAGGAATACAGGATGGTCAAACACGAAGATTGTTATGGAATCGGTAAATAAATAAATAAAACCGGCCAAGTGCGAGTCGGACTCGCGCAAAGAAGGGTTCCGTAAAATTTACGGTTTTCGCAATTTTTCCTTTATCTGTGCTATGAGACGTTGCTTCGTAACAAATTTCAAGATTCTTCGTTCACGGGAAGTACCCTGTAGATTTTGATTCCCGACTGCGAGTTTCGAAAATTTGCGGAAACTTGCGGCATAAACGGCTGTATCTTTTGATTGCGTTGGCTTAGAAGTTTGATTTTTTCACAGCTCGAAGGGACAGTAGACCTGAGTATTTGATATAAATTTAAGCTTGTTACCTCCACGCGGCGCGTTCCTGAGAAAAAGGGTCTTGACAGACGGACGGACGAACAACAAAGTGATTCTATAAGGGTGCCTTTTTTCCTTTTGTGCTACGGAACCCTAAAAAAATGATAAATGCCATGCGATTTTGTATGATTTTATTTTTAGGACTTGGCAATTACGTATGGATATGAATATCCGCCAAAAATCCACCTTCCTACGTGGGTAAATGCGAGGCCTTTTCATAGCGTTTTCATGACTTTTTGCATTTCTGAGAGTATTAATTTTACAACGACTCGAATTTTCAGCATCATGTATCATCATGTATGTAAAATCTGTAAGAATGAACTTTTGACAGCTGTCATCCCAGTACAATAAATGTCAAAAATGACATATGATGACATAAATTGTACTCAGATGACAGCTGCCAAAAGTTCATTCTTACAGATTTTATATTATAGTTAGTAGAAGTCAAACTAGCCCAATATTTCGGTACACGTCTTTATTAATTTAAGAGTAAGGATGTGTTACGAGATATTTGGCTACTTTGGCTGCTAATACCTACTAACTATACGGTGCTGACTGTACTGGGTCAGGTTCATAAATTTAACAAACGATAGAATAAAGCAAATGTTTTGCGTTTTGCGACGAAGTCCTACTTATATTGGACATTAATAATAGGTACTTAATTTGAAAAAAAAAATGTGTTACGTAATTATATAAAGCCAGTCTTAAATTATACATGTCGTCATTATTGCGTCTGGTCATAAATCCGGCAACGATTCAAGGGTCACTTGTTTTAATTAACCCATTTATGCCAGTACGGTTTTAAAGTTAAAAGTTTTTTTTCTGTTGTACAAACATTAAATGTATACTTGACGGACGATTGAAATGGTATGTAGTGATAATACTTTGACTCCCATTTGAATTCAGGCATGAAAACCGACCAACGTGGTTGCAAAATTTACGTTTCTATTTACACTCCTTTTGACACCCCTCCCTGTAACTTTTTCACATGCGTAAACGTCGGTGATTTAGTATTATTAGCAGTGAATAAAACGTGGTAGGGGAGCAAAGAGGTGGAGCGAATACCATTGTATTACGGGGTATGAGTAGGGTATTATCTCCTGCCCTGTCCCCCGCCATCGCAGCAGTAATTGATCCCACTTTATATCGTGGACATTGGATTGAAAACAGTTTTGTGTGATACGTGTAAAACTGAAATAATTATTCCTAAACGACTTTTTAAAAATGTTTAGTGAACGTTATTAACCAATATTATTGGTTTAAATGCGTGTTGGTGATTCATTGTTCAAGTGAATATTGTGAAGTGATGGATCATTAGAAGCTATTCAAAAATCATCAGAATGGATTACACAACAGGAACTACGTCGTCAATTAATAATATGAGACCAATTTTCGGCGCATACGCCTTTCAAGGTGAGTTGGGTTATTATAGACCATAGACACGAAAGGATCCAGAAAGATGAGAAAAAAGGTTCGATATGGTTAATTACTATGTTCCCAGGTACCAATAAAACAAGCAATAATATGATGGAATCAAAGACCCGAAATCAATATCGACTATTGCCTCGACAATAAAAAATTGAGCACAGCACACATTTAGTACACTACGTTTATATTCTGTGCACGGTTCCGTGAAGCTCTAGCGGGTTTACGTTAAAAGCCCGTATTGTGCGGGAAAATCAATGGCTCCATCGGGCGCTTGTCAACCTATAATATCGGTAATGGACACACAAATCCAAAAATTTATGTACTGTAATAGTACGTTCCATTCGTGCGTCGGATCAGTTTTGTATCTGACCAAATACTTGCCAATAATTTTTGGTGATAAACGGGTAACGGATATTCTTAATGAGTGAATTGGTACCTACACCAATTGTTATTTGGGAGAGCCTATAAAATTTTGAAAGTAATACATAATACCTATTTAATATGAATATACAAAAACTTAAAATTCATACAGGTAATATCGAAATAAATTGCATGTAATTAAATGTACTTAAACGTATCTTGAATACATAACACCCGGCACAAACGAACGTGCATAATGGAACGTAATTCGAAATAAAGATTAAAGGAGTGTTCATTTAAGAATAATATAACCGCGTGTCCAATAAACAAAGAGCGCGATTATGCACGACGTAACCCTAATAAAATCACAATACCGAAGACATCAATACCTAATCGTTTTCTACGTCTAACGCTGAACTCTAAAAAACGAAGATACCTCTCAAACGTGCCGCTTATTAACCTCTCATCGACTCCGACCGTAAAATGTAAACTCGATAAAGCCACCAATTAAAACTAAATATGAGAATCTCGACAGTCAAAGCTCGCGCCGCTACATCTGACACCAGGGAACATTTCACCAAAATATAAATCGCGTTTTTTGTAAAGAAACCAAGGTCGCATACGCACGATGATTTTCGCCTTTCGTCAAACGCGATTACCTCCCAACGCCGGTCACTGAAACTGAACCTTACGCCGCGGCTATACGGCCTGGTGTTTCGTTTTTTAAGGAAATCTTTGCTGAATTGTTAGACGGGGTAGGTGATGATAATAACAATGCTGGATGAAAAGGTTTAGCCAACTAATTTGTTTTTTCTCGGCTACTGTCGATCTCGGTAGCGATGCAAGGTTTTTTGTTGGAGATCAATCAGTCAAAATAACAGTGTGATACCGCCTTTGAAGCGATCCGCCGGCCTGTTTTAATCTCGACTGATACATGATTAGACGAGCCGTGATGCAGCAAGCCGGTAACTGACCCGGCTCGTACTCGCCTGCTACTGATTAACTGATCCCATCACCAATATTGCAACATTACTATTTAAATCTTCCAATTGCTTATATATTTTTTCATGTCTGTGTGAACTACGAATCAGTGTCTTTGGTCTGACTTACAGAGAAGATTAGCATTATACAATTTCATACTGTGACAATATATTTATATCGCGATAATGCATCGAGATTTTCAGAGGTCAATTAAGTTCAATTTTCAACTCAATAGAGCTGTGATTCAGTCATTATACTAGTATATCTAACCACTACCTAATCACATGCTGGCTGGTGCCTGATTTTCTTGTTTAAATGAAGAGATTAAGAATTATTGTAAACCCCCTTCAAAAGCATATGATCTGACGTCACAGTTCTACCACCTCAATCAAGGTTCTATCGCAAGAGCAATAGACAGAGTCATCCGGGTGGCGTCGTTGCAGAATCATTAAAATTTGATAACCGCCAGTCAAGTTAAGTATGCAACGTTACAAAATTAAAGACACAAACTAACATTCACGTATAGCATTCACCCTAAATTAATTCAACATGCGCGGGAGTCGACCACAGCACACACTACGCTGTTTGCTCTGCGGTCGCGGCACGATCTCAAGGGAGGATAAAATGATGTCAACGACATCGTAATGACCGTCATTTCACAGCGCTGTCAAAACTGTTTCAACGCAGCAAGTATACTTGTAAGCCCCTGCCTTTATGCAGAGACGTTTTTGCGCAATCTTGTTTTCGCACTGATTGAGAACAGGATATTTTTATCTGTAAAAAAAGGTTACTCTGATGACCGCATCCGTGAAACGAAAACAATGTGAATATAATTGGGCTGGTATCAACTTTTCTACGAAATAAGCAATATAAACCATGACATCAAACAAAATATTTTTCATCTCTCATACTCTGAAAGTAGGTCATTGTTTATCTAAACTGCGGGTTGAAAGCGAAGCATGCCGCCCCTAGGGCTGAAAAGTAATATAAAATAAAAAAGCAATGATAGAAACCTGTACAGCCACAGATTCAGAAAATTGTACTGATTTTGAAATTTGTTTACAATCATGCGTTATTTTTTTAAATATTAATAAGACATTAGGTAATTAATTATTCTTAATAAAAAAAAAATTGTACGACTATATTGTTATTTGAAGACTATTTTTTTAAGTGTTCTTAGTTTAATGTGACGGCTTCAGAACAGCGTTCTAAAGTCATTAAAAAAATAACAATGGCAAAACCTATACTGGCATAAAATTGTGTTGATTTTTGAAGCTTGTTGATAATTATGATGGTTTTCATTCTTTATTACTATACTAGCTTCCGCCCGCGACTTCGCGTGGACTCGGGATAAAAACTATCCTATAATTTAATCCAGGTCAATCAACCTGCAAGAGAAATCCCTAACTTATCGGGAAGTCAAGCACCTGCACTAAACAGAACGGGTGATACTGGTATAACTCTTGATTCTTTCCGTAATCTCCTCGACGAGAAATTAGAGTTTAATAATAGGACAATTATTGAACAACTTAAATCCATAATACAAAGCGAAGTAAATGGTGCAGTCACAAAACTGCACTCCGAAATGATTCAGAAAACAGATGCCCTCTCACATGAACAGCATAACTTAAACCAGAATGTTGAAAACTTAACTCGCAAGATACAAGCCCTTGAAGAAGAAAACACAAAGTTACAAGCAGATATAAGACGTATTCAAGATAATGTAACGAGATTGATTGATCCAGCGCAATCTAAAAGCGAAGGCGACACAAGTAAGAAAATTGTATTACACGGACTGGAAGAATGGTATGGGGAATCAGAAGAAAGAATAATAGAGCGGCTAGCCTACATTTTTCATGATGTTCTCGAAGTCAACATAGATGGATATATCGAGGAGACATATAGAGTAGGTAAAAGAGGAAACCGACGACCACTGGTAATAGAACTGACTAGCAAAAGGATCACGAAATATATATTACAACATAGTCAGCTTTTCAAATATGGTGGAATGAATATAACCGAATACCTAGACGAAGCATCGCTAAGAAATAGAAGAAAATTGATAGAAGCCCTTAAGCAAGCGCGTAAAGAAGGAAAATACGCAATAATAAAAAGCAACGTATTATTCATAAACGGAAAGGTATACACCTGTGATAACACCAGCGAGAGTTCACAAATCGGCACAAATACTGAATTCAAAACAAATAACAACAACATTAAGGTCCCTGAGGAAGAAATTAAGATAACTCAGGAAACTGAGGCGCTAAACAACGTGAATAATACTGTATTTGAATCTGTTAATGATACGTTTTTTCGGCGATAACGTGTCAGCTCAAACTAATCACATAAATATACTCCATCTTAATATAGCAGGTTTGATTAATAAGTCTGATATTTTTACTGTATCTTTGGAACAATTTGAAGAAAACAATAATAATGTTGATATCGTTTGCTTCTCTGAACATTTCATGCTAAAAGAGGAAACAAAGAATTTATATTTAAAAAACTTCACTTTAGCATCTAGTTATTCGAGAAAAATCAAAAGGGGTGGAACCGCAATATACATAAGACCAGGTATGGAATACAAAGAAATAATCGAGATAAATCGACTATCTATTGATGTATGCTGCGAATGTTGTGCTATAGAGGTCACTGGTCACAATATTGTCATTATTTGCATCTATAGGGTCCCCAAGTCAGATTTCAACATGTTCATAACTCGGTTACAAGACATTCTAAATATTATTACTAATAAAATAAAGAAAAAAATTATATTGTGCGGTGATTTTAATATAAATAGGTTGAAAGATGATTACTTATCTTCTACCTTTGAACATACCTTACTCAACTACAATCTCAAACTCAAAATTAAGATTCCAACCAGACCTAGTAGTGGTACGTGCATTGATAACTTTGCCGACAATATTCGTGGTTCAAAAACCTCTCTTGTCGATTTTGGCATATCTGATCATAGCGCTATAATCTTGCAGTGTCCTGTAAGACAAAAATATCTACTTAAATATTGGTATATACAAAAAAGGGATTTATGTTCAGAAAATATGCATAAATTCAAAGATAATCTCTCGAGGCTCGGCTTTTCTGATGTCTATAATAGCAAAGATCCCAATGATGCTTACGATCATTTTATTGAGAACGTTACTATGTTATTCAAATTATGCTTCCCATACAAACGAATAAGGATATCACGAATAAATAAACCTCGTTGGGTCTCAAAAGGCATTAAAAGTTGCTGCAAAAGAAAACGTGACATGCTATGGCGTTACAGAAAAACTTCCAGTGCCTCTAATAAAACAGAACTCACAGCTTACTCTAACAGACTAAAACAAATAATAAAACTTACTCAGAAGGTACAAAATATAAATTACATAAAAAAGGCGGATAATAAATGCAGGGCGGCTTGGAATATAATAAAGAACAATAACGAAAATCAGCCCAGACAATCAATTTCAAAAATTATTAAGGATGATAACACGATATTAGAAAACCCTTCAGACATAGCCAACAACTTTAATGATTTCTTCATAACTCAATCTACGCTTCCTCTCAATAACTCTACCACGGATGACATAAAATTTTCATATAATACATTACACTCCATGTTTTTGGCTCCAGTAACGCCACAAATCGTTCATAAAATAATCATGCATCTAAGAAATACGAAGAGTACAGGCTATGATGAAATTCCCACAAGTGTTATAAAACATTGCGCGGAAATATTATCGAAACCTCTCTCTTTCATTTGTAATATAATCCTTGAAAAGGGAATATTTCCGGACAAACTTAAAGTAGCTGTCGTCAAGCCATTGTTTAAAAAAGACGATAAAGAGAAAATGGACAATTATAGGCCGATAGCTCTTTTGTCCATATTCTCAAAAATAGTAGAAAGAATAATATATGAACAACTTTCCAACTACCTAGAAAATAAACATATTTTGGCTACTGAACAAAACGGATTTAGAAAAAATAAGTCAACCTCCTTGGCCATATATAATTTGATAAAAAATATTACTCTAAACATCGACAAAAGAAATCCAATTAGTGCAATATACATGGATATGACGAAGGCCTTTGATTTCGTCGACCATGAAAGACTATTACAAAAACTAGAACAGTATGGAATTAGAGGCGTCGCTTTGAATGTATTTAAGTCATATCTGACAAATAGAATGCAACGTACAGAAATCACGAAGATTTGTAGTAAAACAAAACGAGAATTGGTTTACTCTTCTTCGTTGAAAGCAATTTTGTGTGGAGTTCCACAGGGAAGCATTTTAGGGCCTTTGTTATTCCTTGTATATATCAACGACCTTCCCGAACATGTTAAATACCCAATGGTCCTATTTGCAGATGATAGCACAGTCTTGATCGAAATGAAGGACAGTAATACATATGAGACTGAAATTAATAAAGCACTAGCCTCCGTAGCATATTGGCTAAAAATAAACAAATTAAAAATCAATATCGAAAAAACAAAATTAATGCAGTTTCATCAGTCAAAATCGAACACCATAAGTCTTAACATTAATTATAATAATAAAAGCGTTGAAGATATAAGCGTAACCAAATTTTTAGGTTTAAACATAGATATACATACAAACTGGAAACCACACACTGAGTCATTATGTAAGCGCGTAAACAGTTTCGTATTTGTTCTCAATAAAATCTCGAAAATATCAGACCTTAAAACAGCTTTACTTGCATACCATGGTTACATCGATTCGATCTTAAGATACGGAATTATATTTTGGGGTAATTCCACCAATAAGTTGCAGGTGTTTAGGTCACAGAAAAAATGCATTCGAGCCATATGTGGCCTCAAACGAACAGAAAGCTGCAAACCTCATTTTAAAGAACTCAAGGTCCTCACACTAACCTGCCTATATATTTACGAGATCGCAGTCTTTGTCAAATCAAACTCCTCACTGTTTCCCTTAAGGCAAAACATGAATTCGAGAAGCGTCCGTTACAAACATGCTATACAAACCGTGAGTGGCAAAACAGCTTTGCTGAGAAGGAGTATACTAGGCATGGCTTCCAAAATATATAATTTCTTACCGGAAAGCCTAAAGAAATTAAATTTGTCAATTTTTAAAAACAAATTAAAATTAAAACTTTTAGAGAGAGCATATTACAATGTTGATGAGTTTTTTTTAGATAGAAGTTTTCTAAATATGTGAAATATGTAATAAAAATATTAGTTTAAGTAAATCTCATCAAAAAAAATCAAAATTAGAATTAGTTTTAGGTTTTAGTTCTTGTAAGGCTTAACATTTGTACACCTTTTAGGTAGGTCACAGCGTACTGTATATTTTTTATTCTATTGTCACCTATTATGTCACCTGTGTATCACAAATAAATATTTACTTTACTTTACTTTACTTTACAGGCTATAAACAATCTCCGTGCAAAATTTCATTCAAATCGGTTCAGCCGTTTAAGCGTGATTGAGTAACAAACATCCAAACATCCAAACATCTAAACTTTCGCATTTATAATATTAGTAGGATGGTATATACCCATATAATTAATAATGTAATGTATCATCCAAACAACAATTAAAATTAGTTTTTCGATATAACTTCAAAAGCGCGTCCAGGAAATGGTCCACACACTAACATTATTAAAATCTGTCAACAGTTACCGCCCAAATAGCCCATACACTAATGCTTTTTAAATAAAGAACGGAGATCAATATATATTAAACAATGGGTGGCTTTCAACCCTCGGTTAACAATCTACTATTCTTTTTTTATTCCCAAGTTATAATGTTTACAAAAATCATCGCTATTAAGTAATAAAAAAAATATTAAATACTTATTATTTTAGATATTCGTGGCGATATTTTCCTTTTTCATCCGACGAGGGACAAATCTCGACTACCCGGGAAGACATATTCAATCTGCTTCTTGAACACTTCAATATAGTATAGCTAAATGTTATATTATACAACAGTAACTACATAATGATATTTATTAAAGCCTATAAAAGACAAAAACCGAGCTACTTACTTGCTTGAATGGTAATTTAATCCACAATAGGAAATATAATAAGAAAATAAAAAGTGCCGCCAAGATTCAATTTAAATCAGAAGCCAGGCTCATATCATGCCTTCATTAGATGGAACAATGGTCATCAAGAGACCGGTAGCAGGTGAAATTAATCACCTCACGTACCTACGTGCCTACACGCCCATCGGCTTCTTTTTACATCTAATAAAATAACACTTCCCTACAAAGCTTAGCTATAAAACGTAATATCTAATAGTTACAAATTAATTTCACATTGTGCTAGACATTTTGTGTGACAAGGGACAGTAGGTACTTTTTAAACAGCTCAGATTCGTAGCCTACCCTTTTTCGTGCGATGTCAACGTCGAAACTTTCCTAACGATCAAATTTTTTTACAAATTCTCAGCATTATTAGCGAACAAAATGACGATAGCTAAACCGACTTAAGATTACCGTCTTTTATTAGCAATAACATCTTCAATAGTTAGAAATGCGGGGAATTTCCTTCAATTTCGTTTCGTTGATCGTTGATGGCTCGCTTTATTACTTACGGGGTGACATATTTGTCGCGACTTGGGTGAAAAAGTGTAAAATTCCTATCGTGCCGAGGCCGGCGTCTGATTGAGTTATAAGCTATAATGGCGACTGCGTCCGGTTTTTGCACTGTTTTTCATCTGGATGCCATATCGCGGTGAGCTGATTTAATCCGTAGCTATGTGATGCAGTTGGAATACTGTTGAATCAATACATCACGATTCGATTGGATAAAATGATTAAAAAGTATGTGTACATTTAAGTTACTTATTTTGTTTTTTAATAGATAGATTGGGTATGACACCATAATTATGTGTCAAACTTGTACTTAATAATTTTGCATCACGAAAAAAAACAAAATAATAATAATAACTGATTAAATAATAATACTAATCATCATCATCATCATCATCATGATGATGATGATGATGATGATACCTAAACCTTATGGAAATTATTATCTAAATACGTCAATATTAGCAGTAGGTACACTAATTTCGGTGACTCAATTCAACCTTGCTCATAAATTCATTTTGTGTAGCTGTGCTTATAATTTAGGTTGCTATTGTCAGTATTTTTTCGGCCGCATACTTAACCGCAGGTTCGTAACCAGTTGCGATGGAATATTATTTCTTCTTCGTACGAAACCAGTTAAATTTTCTTCCTTATAGGAAACCCGTTGCAATCACTGAACACACCGTCGATTTTTTTAATAAAAATTTGCAACTGGTTCCGTCCAACTGGTCTGTTTGCGCTTCCGGCATTTGAACTACCTAACCAACCTAATCTAGATAATGTAGATATTGTTTTGCGATTATCCTATCCTAGTTTCGTACAAAGAATAAAATGCTGCGGTTTTGTACTCGGCCCTAGGTACTTATTGAATAGTATAACTGTCCAAAAAACGTATTAAATAATACATTTGCCCCGTTAATTTCGAGTTACAGTTCAGCAAAGGTAGGTCGTCAAACTTCCTCACACCACAGTGACCTTACATTATTACTGAAAAACAAAACAGATGCCTCCACATCTGCGTAAATACGCCTAACTGTCAAGTAACTGGGTTTATTTACTGAACATCGTCTGGGCAGTACGTACTAAGTCAGACCTCAACACTTTCCCCGTCACATATATATAAATCCTCTTATGTCATATAAAACCAACTCCTGCCACAGCTGAGACATTAGTGTACAAGTGTGAACCTCGCTTTGATTTTCTTTCTTGTACATGTTCTGCAGAATGCGTCTCGTTTATTTTGATTTGTCGCTTGATGTATGATCTGAATGCGTTATTATATGTGGAGTACATTATTATTGATGGTAGACTTGATTACATTCGAAACATCAATTGTTGTGACGGTAAGTCTGAGTTATTATTGAAGTGGAGCACAAGGAGGCACACATAGGTATAACTTACCCGATATACTTACATTTCAAGTACCTAATAGTATACAAGTACAGTATACATTTCTTTTATACGCAAGCAAACTACACATCAAAGATGTCAATTAAATTATTCGAAACACTCAATAATAGTCAGTCTCTTTTGAAGTATCTGATATATATAATAATATAACCTCGTTACCTTTATCATAAGATATGGTTTTTATTCAGTAATTAGGTACTTACAACATTTGTTAGTATTGGAACAAGGCTACAATAATGTAAGTAGCATTACACCAGACAACTCCCACTCATTTGCTTTCCATAAAATCTCATTCAAAAATAATAATTGGTATACTGCCTTTTCGGCGAAATATGTTTCGCTAAATTTCACTTCGCAACCAACTTATCGCAGAATTTTCATTTGGTAAACCAATCGTTAGCATAATTTTGTTTCGCACTTTTCTTATTTGGCAACATTTTTATAATGCATTTTTTTTTACTTCAACAAACTCTTTTACTTCATAATTATTTGGCACATAAACCAAATAATTATGAAGCAAATGATTTGCTTAGACAAAAAACCAATCATCAAATGTCATTTGGGAAAACATAAACTTTGCTTTGAAATTATGATAATTACTATTATTATTGACGTACAGTGTAGGTACGACGACGAACGAAGCGGGCATAATATTTTTTGGTAGACTATTAGTCAGGCTAGTTTAGGTACGACGACGAGCGAAGCGAGGAGGAGTGTTAGTTAGGAAGAACCGCGAACCTACAGCGCGCGAGCCGAGCGAACGAGGAGAGCGTGCCGCGGCAGCGGCCGGCGAAGCGCCAGAACCGAATACTTTTTTACCTAATACTTACATAATCATATAGTATTCAATATGTTGCTAAAATTTTGCTATGCCAATCAATTGATTTGACGAATACATAAATTAAATCTTAAAAAAAGCCCAGGTAATAATTTGCGTACCAATAATTTACAATGCATGTGCTCGAAAAGAGCGTTTTCCAAACACACAAATTGTGCGGAAAGTGCCACTTTTTAATCAGCCATCATCGCAGAAATCAGATAAGTCCATCGTCAGCCCGACGCAAAGACTTTTTATTATTTGAGAAAAGTTTTACAAATATTTCAACTACTCTTTTTCTTTCATATAAAAGGTACATAAATGCTATAATAATGTGTAAAATTATTTATTAATATTTTTGAATTTTGAAGTTGGTCGATAAACTAATTAATTTTAAATATTTAGTTGTTTGGCTGAAATGTGTTTGGCGGAACGCATATCTTTCTTATGCCTTTTGCGATACGACGAAGAAGTTCAGGCCATTTTCGCCCCCTTACAACTTCGTTGTGGATAAAACTAGAAGCTAGAATTTTTAGTAACCAAGCAGGCATTGTATAAACAACGGTATATTTCAAATTTCATTCAATTTGAACGAGTAGTTTAAGAATTATAATTAGTCAAAGTTACTTAATTTTGTCACTTACTCACTGACCGATCATCAAAACTCTAAGGCACTTCTAACAGACATAGAAGCTTCAAATTTGGAATACAATTTGTGTTTAGTCAAGGGAATAAGAAAGGGAACAAGTTTCTGTCAAAAATATAATTTATGGTACAAGCTTTTATTGCCGACTGTACTTTTCTGTATACCATCATCAACAACTCATTGAGACGATTCTAACGAGCCCAAACTCGATGGGGGTATGTAGTTTTATTACGGAGTTCCTATGGCCACCTTCCAGCGCCATCATCAGATCAGCTCCACGTCATCATAATATTGCATTATCACACGATTTGCATATTCGTGCAAATTTTCAACTCAATCGGAAACCGGGAAGTGGATCAAATTTAACTTGCAAGATTTGATTACAGACAGACAGACAGACGACGGGACAGGTGAAAGTAAATAAAAGCTTGTAAAATAAATCAAGGGAAAACTAAAATATTTTGCTATTTCGGTCCAGTTTTCTAGATACACCAACTGCATAAATAACTTTGTAATCCCATATAAATATATAGGATTACACAACAACTTTCAACAAAAAGAACTGAGATCCCATAAAAAAATCATACCATGTAAACAAAGAGGCCAAGTCTCAAAACTTATCCTCCGTAAAAAGTTGTGAGATATTTCGTAGTACCAAGTCTAAATAAAGTTTTGTAATTTGGCAATCACACAATACTACATGTTTTAGGTATGCAAAAATCCATAAATGCAGTAAGTTGTGTGATTGCCAAGTTGCAGAATTTTATTTAGCTAGCAAATAAAGATTAATAAGAATACCTGAGACTTGGTACTATCGACAACACAGGTAACTGACCATCCGTGGACTTTATGTGCATTGTAATAAGGCTACGAAATATCTCACAACTTTTTACGGTGGAAGAGTTTCGAGACTTGGCCTCTTTTTTGCATGGAATGTTTTTTATGGGATAGTATATACAGTAGTTCAACATATCCATACATTAATGTTGTAAAGAAGTAAGTTTTTTTTATGAGCTTGTAAGTGTGTACGTAGAGGGTAAATTTCGGATCTACGCATTCGACTTATAAATTGTGTACGTAGAGGGTAAATTTCGGATCTACGCATTCGACTTATAAATTGTGTACGTAGAGGGTAAATTTCGGATCTACGCATTCGACTTATAAATTGTGTACGTAGAGGGTTAATTTAGGATCTACGCATTCGACTTATAAATTGGTGTCACCAGTATACAGAATGGACCTTCAGGGTGGACAGGCTGTTTTATTTATATCCACGGGCACCCCGGGCAGTTTCGCAAGCAGCTATCAGTAGCGGAGCGCCCATACAAGCTGATTTCCACCTTCTTGCCTAAAATGTTTTGCTATATATTACTAAACTTGTAAATCATCAAAAAACAGCCCTTTGTATTGTTCCGGGTTGTCCAGTGAAAATTTTCACGCGCCGCCATTTTCACTGTGGCATCTATTGTACCTATTTTATTTATCTTATCGAATATTAAACATTTATTTCAACACCGGCTAATTCAATTCCCTCGGACAAATGTGTGCACTTTCACTTACCTACTGTTAAAATAATAATATAATACAGTTCACATAAAATACAATAGGTATAGACTATTAGTTACACCAGTAGTCTACTTATACCTACTTGTAGTACCTACATACTACGAACATGTTACGAATTTTTACATAATTTAGAAATAGCAAGCATTTACGGACACTTTGCACAGATGTTTTCTTGCAAATGTTGAAAACTGCGACGACGCGACGGGTAAAACTCATGCTAAAATTACCAGTGTAGCCTCGTTTTTTATGTCCAAACCGGGCTTCTCTCAAGTTTGAACTCATTACGAAGACCCATATAAAAAAACATTCAAAGTCGAGACAGCCAGTCGCCTGCACAGTCGCGGACCATAAGGGCAAAATTACTCCCTTCGATAAAACGGGATAGGTTTTTAAAATGTTCGTTAATAAACCTTGTTCTCAAAGGAATAAGGGCGATATTGGTGCTTGGTAAATTTTGAACAATCATAATGTAATCGAATGCGACAGGTACATGCCGCGCCGCATGAGCACGGTCGGTGTCAAAGAAATGTTTACACTGTTGAACCTTAATCCTTTGTAATAAGGTGAAAAAAGTGCACATATTTTTGACGTGGACTGAACAAAGTCGGGTAGCCGGGATTTAATCGAGTGCCTCTGGTTTGATAGTTAATTAAAGAAGTGAATAACGCGGCAATGCAAGTCAGCTGCAATCTTCGACAGATTCTACATAGAGCTGATAAAACCTCTAGTGATCAATATAAATAAATATTGGTTGGTAATCCTACTAATATTATAAATGTGAATGTTTGGATGTTTAGATGTTTGGATTTTTGTTACTCAATCACGCTAAAACGGCTCAACTGATTTGAATGAAATTTTGTACGTAGATTGTTTATAGCCTGAATTAAAATAAAGGATCGTTTTTAACTTGGGTCCACGCAGATGAAGTCGCGGGCGGAATCTAGTTTTACATAAACCTGAGTACCTGGTGTGGTAAGCTGAATAAGACTTGTTTTATGGGTCTATACACCGCTATACTTATATAGATAAATACATAAAAAACATCCAATGCTCAGGCAAATGTTAATGCTTAACACATATATTTGTACCTTACCAGTTTTTGAAACCAACAGCGTAAGCTTCACAGGCAGGGTCAGTATCCCAGTATATACTATGCTATACTAGCGGTCAAATATGATTAATCATTCTACATATTGCCTTTTCCTTTTCTGCTTTAAGTTGCTCATGTTCCTGTTTTACTGTTTCCTATCGTTCGCTCTTCTATGATTAATCACCTAAAATTGTTATAATATTTACAAAGCATGAATTAAATTAAGTTTTAAATCGATACAAATACGTACTCATAACGGTAGAAACTATTTTTTTTTTAATTACTGAAACGCCCAAATTGTGTATGTTTCTACACACCTACAAACGCCGTGCTTTTCCATTTTCATTTAAATATTTTGGTCATCACATTATGAGTACGTACTATATGATTGTCCACTAACCATCTTTGAAAAATAATAGTACTCACGAGACACCTTAACTTATCGACATTTTTAAATGTATTAATCTGCCTACAACAAACCTTTGAAGGTTATAAGTATTCGATGCACTGACAACTTCAGAATGGTCACAATTAATATTTTGTGAACTTATGACCCTACTATTGCGGAACCATACAACCTTGATGTATTGAAGACAAGAGTGAACAGGCATTTTCTGGATGAGCGTGATCCAGCGTAGACCATGTTAGACAAAGGTCAAACGCAATCCCAGTTTTTTTTAACTGGTTGTTTTTACATTAATCAGACCCGCAACAAAACATGTTCGGGTGTAAATATTACTCTTAAGTAGGTAACCAATTTTGCACTAGATGAGTCGATGTAGATCCAACTATTCAAGCTATATACGGGGTGGTATTGTTTTGAGCGAGCCTCGAACAAGTATTAATATTTTTTAATTTCGTGATTCAAACCTAATGTGTGAGAGAATCAAAAGGTCGTCGGGTCCAACTACAAATACAGTACAAAAAAGATAAAAATGTTAAGGATCGCAAAGATGTTTTTATAAAAAAATGTGACTCAAAGAGAAATATACGGTCCCAGTATAGATATAATTTATGTACGGTCCGGGCATCTAGTCATATATTAAAGAAGAGCACATACGTCACTGGAATAAGGGTATTTAATAACTTGCCAGAAAGTATCAAATCACTAGAAGGAACGCAATTTAAAACAAAACTCAAAGAGTGGCTTTTATGTAAATGTTTTTATAATTTAAATGAAAAGTTTTGTAATTTTTTCAATTTTATATTCTTATATCATTTATAATTATAATGTAGAAATGCTTTTATAATGTGATTACTTATGTTTTATAGTTTTACAAATTCCACGCCATAATATTGTACGTCCGAAATGGGTCTGCCCTGTTGATTCTACAATTTTATGACTACCACCACAATGTACACAGTTCTAACAATAAAATTTATCTTATCTTATCTTATCTTATCTTTGCCTGCTCAAAATGAGCCGTTCTAATTGACAGCTAATTGCTACGTCAAGACAATGGGCCCATAACCGTTGTATTGAAAAGCAAGTAATAGTACATTGTGATACAAGTGAGTATGTGACATCAGAGGTAGAATTCATCACGCGAGCCACAGGTGAGCGTGATAAGAGAGCCGAGGATGTCATTATCAAAGCTCACGCGTTTCATACGACATTTTTCAACACATTTTGCGAGGAAAAAATCCTTTTCATTAGATGAAAATTTAATAGGCCTGTCCAGTTATTTTCTTTACTTACAATACAATACAATACAAATACTCTTTATTGCACACCTCACACAAACAAAGCAGTTAAAAAGAAAAACAATACAATAACATGTAGGTAGAGGTAGACAACAGGCGGTCTTATCGCTGAAGAGCGATCTGTTCCAGACAACCTTTGGGTATCGGAGAAAGAGATAAGACTAGATTAATGATGGCATCAGCTTTTTACTCACATATTGTACATCGCCAAGAATTTCCAGTGGCGTCTATTCTATTTATCACTTTTCTAGTCACCACGAGTCAACATTTTGGATAATAACCAAACACGCATTAACAATGTTTAGAAATATTTGTGAAATAACCTATAATGGCGCGCCACAATTTTTCTTCGTGGAGTTTGCGCAGTGCGTGCGCATTTGTTAAGCCAGACTTAGATGAAATCTCTAAACAGCCAATACAAAATAAAATTAATATTTTCGTTTTAAAATGTTATCTATAAAGATAACATGAATGAATAATCATTCATGTAAAATGTTATCAAAAGTGAATAGTTTTACTAAATTAAACCTTTCTATATCATGTCCAAAAATAAATAGTCAATGAATTAACAAAAAGGATTTAATTTGTCAAGTAAGAATCCATTTGCCGAGAAATAAAAAGAAAGCTGTCCATTCTGTAGAACCCGGTTAGTTTAAGAGTGCACCGTGTTCATACATACATCTTGCTGCAAGGTGCCAACGTGACTTAATCGGGATATAACCATAACACACGAGTGTCGTAATGTTATAAAACTCGCGTGTTTACCCAGGATTATGAGCCTAAACCGACATAATAAGAGGTACGTTACGTGCAAATGTGTTGAAAATACATATTTGTTTTGATTATATATATTATATACTATATTTCATTGTTGCCACTAAAATAGGATGTCCATGCCCATATAAATAAATAGGTATATTAATACAATGATAAAAGTATGGGACCTTATTAAAATTTATTGCACTTAAGATGTTTAAGCCACCCTGTAGGTTATACACGCCCTATATTATGCGGTAACCATCAAGATAAATACTCTACTTTAGGACGATATGATGTGTACATCAGTTTAAGATATATGGGTTACACCTTTGTGTGTTACTTATTTTCACATAGGCCTTGTTTTCTTCTCTTTCTGACGAGATAAGAGAATCTAAGCATTGATCCCGGATTCATCCTCAGCTGGTGCTGAAACCTGGGGACTACTTTCCGGCTTTTTCTCTTTTATTAACTTCAGTGCCAAGCTTGACCTATTGAATGTTTAGTGGAAACGACAATAAATATCAACTATAAAACGTTCATTTTCCTTTTACTCTTCTGTTTGTATAGCAAAAGCCAAGCAGGGATTCGCAAATAGGTAATATTTAAAGCAATAAAACTGTTATCGGTGAAGTTATCGCGCGCAGCGGACCGCATTTTGCACGCTTCTAATGAACGCCATATGAAACAGCCAATTTATCACATGCCCTTATCATAAAACGTACTCGTATTTTTATGATAGTCCCTGAATCTGTAACTATGTAGAAACAATACCTACACTTACACCATGGTGCAACTGTTCACACTAGAACATCTAACAGAAATCCACCGACGACATTCCAAAATTCTCAACTTCTGAACAATTGTTCAGTTTCACTTTAGGTAAAAGTACGTGACTTGTTATTTAGTGGCGTTTCACATACTCATTACCAATTCGGACGAGACGTTGTTTCAAAAGGACCGTGTTTGGCGGCGCCTTGTATCTATGGCCTGACCATGAATAAATCAATGAAAACAAATAGTATTCGGCTACTAGTATTCCCAAAAGCTTCATACAAAGACGTATGATCTGCTATTGTTTCAACGCCGTTTTGTTAAGCGATCTTAAAGTATGTTAATGTATTCAAAGTAAAATAAAAGGTAGAGCATATTTTCCTGCCAAGATCGAATGTGATGTACATATAGATAGGTCCGCAGCGTAATTTGGTAGACACCGAAACTAATTTATTTAACAAAGGACCAACCGACCGATAGAACACTTTTTATGCGTATACAAACTCATTACGTGCTGTGGACGTATCCGTGATTGTTCTTGCGCCGGACTGATCGCCGCTACAAACATCTGACCCATGTAGGATTTAGGTTATTCTAGCTGTGATTAACTTTTTAATGAGAATTATAAAACAAAAATAACAACATAAGCTTTTCGAACTCGTTCAACTGCCTGAGTTAAGGTTATCATTCAGTGATTTGATGTCAACATGCATTGCAAACTAGAGACAGAATAAAGCTTCTTAATTCTTAATTCATGCAAAATATAATTAATAAAATGTTAACTAGGTAGCTATGCTAGCTATACTACCTATTGACCTTCTTATAAAAATAGAACAATATATTTGACCGGAAATTAGAAATTCCAGTCTCAGATGACATAAAAACCTCCACAACTTTTTATGATAAATACCGTCCCAACCCAAGCGTGAACTTTTGTCATGTCCTTTATCATTAAAAGGTTTATGACGTACATATATATTTAATTCTATTTAGATGACGTCATATTTTACACAGTCAGTTACACGTCAGTATTAGGGCCCAATTATGACCCACAAAAATGTAAAAAAACCCTTATTACGCCACCTTAAATATTTTCAGGTTCTATTTGCGATCGCTATTTTTACATACTAATGTCAAACGAATAATTAAATTATATAAAATACACATCGATATGTCGGACTGCTTGCAGTATGGTCGCGAAAAGACTCCTAGTCTCTAGTTTTCTCGCGACCAATGACGTCATATTTTACATAGGTCAGTATTAGGGCCCAATTATGACCCACAAAAATGTAAAAAAAACCCTTATTACGCCACCTTAATATTTTCAGGTGCTATTTGCGATCGCTATTTTTACATAGTAATGTCAAACGAATAATTAAATTATATAAAATACACATCGATATGTCGGACTGGTTGCAGTATGGTCGCGAGAAGACTCCTAGTCTCTAGTTTTCTCGCGACCAAGGATTTTGCAAGTATTGCAACACGTCTAAAAAAATCTGAGTAACGCTAACATGAAGTTTGTGCCGCACTATGACATGTTTATTTACCGAGCTTTTCCGAGCTCATGTCACCGTTTGACATCTTTCGAAAATTTTGCATGGCATATGACAAAGACAGTAGTAGCATTTCTTTCTTACCACAATCGAATATAAGCGACTTTGTCCGATTAGCTGTTTCTACCAGATGAACAGGTTGACCATGACGCGTCGTTATTGGCTGTTGCTATGTGTGACTTGAAAATATTAGCCGTTACCCTAGGTAACGTTTGCTTATAATAACGTCATCAATTTCGAACTAGCCTCTGAACTTTCCATTCATCAACTGTCGTTGTCAACACTTTCGCTTGCTGAAGCGAATATAAACCTTAAGATCGTTTCGTCCATCTTTCAAGCAATAAATCCGCGAAACGGTACGCGAATCAAATTTCTTGACTGTACCTAAGTAATCCTTCAAACCAATCAACTCAAACAAATTATACGTTTAAAATAACCCACTTGTTTCCCTCAAAGTCAATCGATTTTGAAAGTATGTTACAAAAGCAAGTCATCCTGCCGCAATTCGGTAGCCGACCCGAACTTTTTTTGGTTTGAAACTGTGAGAAACAACATTGATAGTAAATGAGATTTAAAATTCGTGGAAAAAAGTGAGGAAATGAGTCGGGAATGGAGGAGGGGTAACGAGCTTGTCGCTCGAGTGGCGCGGCTTCCGGTCCTCGCGGAGAGGAGACCTGTGGATTGCCCACCGCTTCAATTGGAAGGAAGATGCAACGATTGAATTTGAACTATCATGATTCATTTTTAGAATTATATCAATTATTGCACGGTTGCACGCCCGTACTCATTGTAGCTACGGGTGATATTTCGAAGTTTTCAGAAGTTCTTCAGGATGAGCGTTTTCGTCGCGCACTAAAGGTAGGTCTGCCGGCTTACACACACGCCCACAATGAATACCTACCTGAATGTAACCGGGTGTGATGTGACGATGACGATGATAGTACCCTTTTTTCATCGGGCATATAGGACTCGTAGAAGGGACTGTGTGATCAATAGAATACTTCTGGAAATACAGCAGTTGTCATCCTGATTATACGACGCATTGGATGTCTGTAATGTCATGTAACATATTAAATAAATAAATAAATATACAGGTGAGATTTTCTTGAAATCGGATGAGTAGTTCCGGAGATTACCTCCTACATACAAATTCACAAAGCTATAAATCTATAATACGAACTTCCGTATGCTTAAATTGAAGAATAAAGTATTTAACTTTGACATCACATTCGCATCTCAGTCAATTTAAATTTGTATTTAGACTTATAGTAATTAATAAATTTGCGCTTGCTCATAAACTTTCTACAAGCCTAATTTTACAAAAATGGCTTTAAAATTCGTTTTTAGTAAGAAAGGAACAAGCACATTTTTCTTTAGCCGAGGCATTTTAAGTTTTATGAATAAGGGGGATAGGCTACATACAAATTCACAAAGCTATAATTCAGATGACTAAACAAAAATAAATCACTTAATACCCCAAATACAAGACTTCGCCAACTATATCAATAAAGTACCATTAAGCTGGAATTCTAACTGTACCAGTGTGAGACCCCGCAACATAACATAGTTTCTAACTATCGTCTTGAGCCGATAATAATGGGTAAGGCATGTAAGCAACCCACACCGATCCAATAACTAATTTACGAATGCTTTACGTATCAAAGACTGACCACATTGAGGGATAAAATTAAAATGAGGAAGCTGAAAGGCAACAGGATACCCGCTAGAATGCGCGCTAAAAAATAACTTGTAAAAACTGGACAGACGCTTTTTTATCTCTGGGCCACATCCTAAGCACAGTGCAGGAGAGAATAAAAAATTCGGCGCTAAAAAGAATAACTCGGAGTCTATTACTCGTACAGCATGTCATCGACGGTTCATTAAAATGCGATGACTTAACACAAATACTATGGTGGACTTCATTGATAGCCTCCGACGTAGGCCCACCTGCATAAAAACCACATTCCTCACCTGCCAAACGAACTTCATCCTTAATAATATGACTTAAGTACTCATCTTTTATCGCTTCTAGTGCACCCATTAGATCATTTTGGAATGATGGATCGCTTACAATAGCATTTCATTCCGTGGAATCCATTGATAAGTCAGATGCTACCAGTGTTACAAGAAGTCTATCTCACGACCGTTGAGAAATTCAATTACTCCCGATTTTTCTATCAGAGTGATATGAAAAACGAAAGTTATTTAAATTCAAGTCAAGTTAACGAAAATATTATAAATATTTTTATTATCATTTTCAAGCGGCTGAAATGCCCTTAAAAAATAGTTATAGCAATCACACAAAATGTTCGTCCGTAGGTAAAAGCCACGTTAAAATCGATACCTACAGATTTTACCGTTGCAAGTAATATACTTTCATTCGGAATTATTATCTCAATGGTCAATTTCCTGAATCCAATAGCAAACTGTACTATTTGCTTTTCTCAACCGTGAGAAAAACGTTCTCATCCTAACTACTTAGTACGTAATAGTCTTGAGGGACAAAAAACAGTAAACCGAAATGTTACTGTTACAAATTATTGTGCCGTGTAAATTGCCAAGTCAATGCAAAATTGAATGCTTTGACGACTCTTTGGGAGGCCGATTCTGTTTGGAATAAATTAATTAAGGTGGATTAAAGACGATTTTCCATCGTCACTCGCTGCCGCCACCGTCCAAATTACGATTTGTGCGCACCAGCCCGTTATTGTCTGGTGGCAAATGTTATTCTTAGTCTATTGTTAACAAGAAAGCTTTTATATTCATTACGTAATGGTCGAATTTCTATGTTTTTTTCCCATATTATGTTTACTTGGCTACTGATTACTGATAGCCGTTTTCCTCAGACATTGTCTGGTTGCCTTTGGCATAGGCCTCCCCCAGACTCTATCCAGAGCTTCTTTTGTCCAAATGGCTCCATCTGTATCTTCCCATCTTTTCTTCTATCTCCCTTTTTTTCCTTTTTTCATCTCTTGGATACTCATACTCATTTATTTATAATACACAAATACATTAATCGTCAAAAAGTTAATATAAGAACCCAGATAATACCATGTCGTAATATCTGTGGACCACTTTTTTTGTTGTCTCACAATTATTTTTTCATAAATCTAAAAAAATTGTACCTACCTATGCTGCGTTGAAGCGTATGAAGAGTAAGTTAAATCGAATAACTACAACTTAAAAAAGTTGAAAAACCCCCGACATTTTCATTTCAAAGTCCAATATCTCAAAAATGACTAAAGAGATTTTCATTTAACATGGCTAAGAACACTCGGGATTACATCAGCTTTCGAATAAAAGAAACCGCATTCAAATCGGTCCATTCGTTTGGGAGCTACGATGCCACAGACAGATACACAGACACATTAAACTTATAACACCCCTCTCTTTGCGTCGGGGTTTAAAATAGGTCTTCGTGTCTTTGTACCGAGGATACTGGCGGCATTTCCTCGCTGAATTGCAATGCTGATGCTGTTGCTATTTATTTTCTCACAATTGAAAACACGAATGATTTTTTTGCAAGGAAAAAGTGTACCTGATATTTTGATATTATAGGTACGACGAAATATAAAATACGTATTTATTTAGCTGACTATAGTTTTGAGTGTGTGTTTTACCCTTTTTTTGATCATGTATATCACAGTATACACATTATTTAATTTTAATGCTCTTTTTTTGCTTTATAAACCACGGTGTTTTTTTTTGCGTGCTTCTGGCTCCAGCTCATTTTCCGTGGAAATCAAGAGAGTTATTATATCGCCATATCGGTGTTAAGCATAGAGCTTCCTGTGTTAAGGAAGGTGTTAATCTTCTTTCAGAAATATTTTAATATTTAAATCTTAGATTCAAAGGATTTTCCAATTTGTATTGGTTTAAAGTATGTTACGTATGTTGTGATTTATTCATGCTTTGCGAGTAAGAAAGCTCTTCTTTTACGTTGTTACATAAAAAACTAATTGGCATAGCCCCTGTATTTCAAATACAGTAAGGCAAGTCATTGTATCCAAATTTACAATATCTAGGTTTAAGAAATCTTTAAAAAGCAGGTGGTGACTGAGATCCTTGACATTGGACTTGGTGTTAAAATATTTGAAAAAATATATATATTTTATTCTAGGAAAACAAGCACCTGGTTTGCCTGATAGTTCGCAGATAGTAGAATTGCAAGCGCGTTGCCGACCCTTTATTCATTAAAGGGTCCGTTGTATTGCTATTTTCGATTTACTTAGCTTTTTTTATTTTTTGTTAGGTAGAGTCAATTATTTTATTTATTCTCAGGTAATGGAAATTTTTGTTTAGAATGTTGGAGTACATGTTACAATATTTAACAGGACACGCTGTTAGGTAGGTACCTGCCAAAAGTGAAGTGGGTCAAAATTGTTACTAAAAGGCTCCAAAAATTGTGTGTCCAGTGGTAGACCTGAAAATGGCGGGAAAATATGAACCCATTTTGTACGAAATGGTCAGAAGGTAGGAGTACATCTCGAGAAGGCCACGTGCAGAAAAATAAGTGCGTAAAGCTGTTGTACCTCAACTGTATGCATTTTTGAATACATATAAATATCTTGAAAAACGGTAGCAATATTTTTCAACTTTAATAACAGGGTATTTCCTACACCGTAAGTACTGCAACAAAATAATGATCTACTTATATTACATCGAACAAAAAATCTCTAAAGGATCTTTATAAAAAAAACAAGTCCAAAAGTATCAACACACTGAATTCAAATCATTGGACAATATTATAAACTAAAGAGAAGCACATTGTCAGAAAAATCTTAAATTGATCGCCTTTAACTTAACCCTAAATGTTTATGATGTTGGGAAAACCAAGACAAATGCAACCGGCGTTTCAAAGCTTGTTAGAGGGAGACGCAGCTATTTCAGTCGAGTGCGCATCGATGAGTGGGCAGAACTCGCCCCTCCATCAGCGCAAGATTCTGTTTTGGTACAATACTCGGGTGACAAATGTTTGACTTTATTTCAGTACTGAAAATATTAACGAATTTACTTTTGTAGAAAGAAAACCACCGTATTAGAAATAATCTAATAGCATTCTTATTGCATAGTAACGGCAACAAGTATCACTACAATAAAATGATAAAAAAAGATATTAACCTAAAATCATGCTTTCGGCTTATTTTTGTCTACTGAGATCTAAAATGAGTATTAACAGTCACAAAGTGAGCTAAGCAGAATAAAATATTACGGCAAACAAGACGGCACGGTGTCCCCAATTTTCCGGCACATGGATTTACTACACACTTCACATTTGTACAAGTGGGAGTGTACCCGTGCACTCACTCACACATCCGCGGTCCCTCTATACCGGCACTGTGCGCACGGGCACCGACTCGAGCCTCCGAGGCGAAGCTCACGCACACAGACGCAATCCTCCCCGTCCGTACTAACACAGCGGCACTCTCAGTCCAACACAACCTCCTCTACTGCACTCACGCGCAGGAAAAAAAGATAACGCGATCTATCGATCTTTTTTTCAACTAAAAAAACTCCGTTTGATAGGCTTCATGGCTAATAGTCGAATAAGACAGACGTCTACAAACGAACGCGTCGGCTGACTCGAATACCTATTTATTTCGATCACAATATTTATGACAGCGTAATTAATTAAACATGTCGTTTTAATTATGTAAATACAAATGGACGATAATCAATTTGAATTATGTGTTTCGATCTCGTTCGGTTAATTTAATGTAAACAGATATTTATCAATTTGTGACGTTTTTATGGTGCTAATGTTTTCATGGTACGGAGCTCTGGTATTTTTTGTTGAACGCTAGTTATTGTGCTGCGTTAGGATGGCTGATCCGCGGTAACCACGTTAAGAGTAGTGCCGGAACTGAACGGTTAGTGCCTGATACGTCGCGTATGGAACCGCTCTGACTCCGACATACCATTATGGAACGCCACCAAAATGGTATGGATGTGTGGGTAGGTAAGGGTATATTTTAGTATCTATTAATATGTTTCACTAATTAACGATAAGCAACGTAAAAAGTTTTTTTCTGTTTTAATAATACGATGTTAAAAATGTTTTTTTAATAGGAATTTATTTATGTACGCCCACGGGTTATTTCAATTATGTTTAATTTTATAAAATACAATATTAAAATCACAGCCCTTAATATAATGTTTTTTTAATTGATAACTGTTTTTGACAGTTGATTGCTGTGATACGTTGATAACATAGAGGCAATTTAATTGAACTTAAAAACCGTATTTAAATATTTTCATACTTACAATAGGTATAATATAGGTAGTTTTCAAACAAGACGTTTCAATCAAAAGCTATTCTAAAGTAAAACATTAATTAGAAAGCCCATGGTTGTTACCTAAATATACCATTAAGAGATCTGGTCCTCGCATACATCAGATTCTATCCTTAGAAGTTACATGTCCCAAATTGCCCGTCTGTTTCAAGAAAATAGTTATTTGTGTCACAATGGAGCAAACTAAGTAGTATATTTACGGCGAAGGCGGTGTATTGAATCCTGAACTTAGCGAGAGATTTTAACGTAGGATCCTGAGCGTAGTGAGGGATACAAGTGTTAACGCCCGAGACGAAGATAATTTTGCTACCGAGTGACACATACTATTTTTCACACCGACTGTGAAGAAATTTAAAAAAGATGCTGTTATATATAATTACTTAGCAAGTTTTAACAAATTTTCTTTTTTTATTACTTATTTTTAAATATTACGAAAAATTCATACATTTTCATATAACTTTGTTAAAGTTCAAACTTTAAATATGTTCGTTTTTAATCGATTACGATGAAATTACAATCGATTATTTTATAAAGATCTGTGTTCAATTGGCACATTGCGTAAATGCTACATGCCAATGAATAAATTAAAAAAGTAGCTTGAACAGAGAAGTAGCATTTTGATCCCTCTCGTCGTGGAGCAAAACTTACCTTTCCGAATGAAAGGTGTGAAAAAACAATTTCCACACTTTACCAATGCAATCAGGCTATAAATAAACTTACCTGTTTCAACCTACGCATGTTATTTTTAATGTAATGAATCGTTAAAATTACTTCAATGCGGAAAATTAAAAACGTTATCACTGTAACTGAAATTAAAGGCTGTCTTGGCTTTTTTCCCGCCTTAATTGAGCCCTAGGTACGCTTTGGTACAGTAAAGTGCAAAAATAAGTATCGATTTAATCCTCTCTTAAATATGTAGGTACCTTAATACGCTGACATAAGAGCAATGGGACATATTTATGAGTAAGTTGTATGCACCCATATTTTTACATTTGACTGTATCCAAATTTGGCGTAGGCACTAGTTTTGCGAAAGCCTCTGCCACTGACCTTCCCAGAGGGATAACTAGACCTTATTGGGATTAGACCGGTTTCCTCACGATGGTATGTACCTATGTATGTATGCCATTTGGCATTAAGTCCGCCTTTTGTACGATAAGTTTTCTTTTGTGCAATAAAGTTTAAATAAATAATTAATAAATAAGCACTTTATTGTACACAATAACAGGTTAAAGAATATACATGTCACACAATAGATCAAAGTACAAAGGCGAACTTATCCCTATAAGGGATCTCTTCCTGCTAACCTTTGACCAATTGAGAGGAAGGTAGGTAGAGCGAGATAGGCAAACTTATACCGTTTTCATTTTCTCTGTTTTTGTACGCGTTTTGTAATACACACTATCATAAGTAATATTATGATTTCCTTCACCTTCCTATAAGTAGATTCTATTATTTTAAAATAGAATGCGTTTTGGTTGTCTGTCCCCCATGGATAAACCGAGACACGTAGGTAACATACAGACATGCTGATTGTCATTTTTAGTGTCTAGTCTAATGATGTGTATGTCATGATCACGACTTCTATTCATAAGGATTGGCTAACAGATAATGGTTGGCTAGATCTGTAGTTTGTACCACATCAGTTCAGCTGTTCACATAGGTACAGCAGGTAAGTACCTACATAACAATTACTTAATTGAAGCTACAATGCTCGGCTTTATATTGTTTTGTATTTTAAAAAGTGAAATGTAAACTGCAAATGGATCTCACCATCATCATCAAATGGATCTATATTGATTGTAATTTTTGCATTGGTCAGAAGCTAGGAAAGGTCTCAGAAAACTCTGGGAAATTGCACCAGATCCTCAGGCAAATGATCATTCAAGAAAATCCCTTAAATTTTAGAAACTTTTTACCTTGTGTGTAAATGTTCTTAAATTTTAGAAACTTTTTACCTTAGGAAGTTTCTTTATTTTATTCTGTTTTTTATGGTAGGTAAAAAGTGACTGTTGTAATAGATGTTTTACGGATAAAGCAGCGCAGTTGCGTTTTCACGTTGAAATATGATAGTTGGTAGAATTTCCTAACGCACAAATTGATACTAGATTACCATGCTGTACTAAAATTTAATCAAACCAAGAATTATGATATTGATGTATTCAAATCAAAGGTAACTGAACAAAACCATTATTTAACAAATCACATTCACAGTGTGTTCAGGTTTTTTTTACTATTTCAGAAATAATTATGTTCCAGCTTAATAGCTGCAGCAGCTGCAATAGCTGGAACATAATAATAACGTTGCTTTAATAAGCAACGTTAATAGTTTTCATGTTCCACTGATAGTTGATGTGATACAAATATTAGAGGCATAAGTCATACCTAATTCTTGATCCTAGGTCCTGTTCATATCCTAAACCTGAGTTATATGGTCCACTGTCTCTCACAGGGCAAGGACGCGTCAATCAGCTGGGGGGTCTATTCATCAACGGGAGACCGCTGCCCAACCACATCCGTCTGAAGATTGTGGAGATGGCTGCGGCGGGCGTGAGGCCCTGCGTCATCTCGCGCCAGCTGCGCGTCTCGCACGGCTGCGTCTCCAAGATCCTCAACAGATATCAGGTGAGAACCAATAGGATGAAGGGTTCAACGGGAGACCGCTGCCCAACCACATCCGTCTGAAGACTGTGGAGATGGCTGCGGCAGGCGTGTGGTCCTGTGTCATCTCGCGCCAGCTGTGCGTCTCGCATGGCTGCGTCTCCAAGATCCTCAACAGATATCAGGTGAAAACCAAAAGGTTGAAGGGTTCAACGGAAGACCGCTGCCCAGCCATATGCGTCTGAAGATAGTAGTGACGGCGCGATTGACAAGACCGCTCATCCAGCTGCAGGCAGGAATACAGGAATAATGATGATAACTATACTCTCTACAATATTGTGAGCCTTCGTTAATCGGAAATTTAATCATTTAGATCAGATTAGTCCCAATTGGATTAGGGTTTATTTCCAGACTAGCTCATACAATCATCATATCAGCCGAAAGACGTCCACTGCTGGGAAGAGGCCCATAGCTCACACAATATTGATTTTTAATCTCAGGTTAACTCCTTTTTCCTGTTAGCTCTAACCCAGCCTTAGTTATATGCGTAAATATATATTAGATTACGTGCTTTGATAGATTGGTCTGTCAATAAATAGCTAGAGCTAGCGAAACGAAAACGAACTTCATTCGTGTATAACCCTCTCTGTGTCACTTGCTTTGTGGCATCCAAAAGTGCAAATACGATACAAATATTTTACTGATTTCATGGAATTGCTGAACAGCGAACATTCCTAGTTTTATATCAAGACAATCTCATGACACTCAAAACATCAACTAAGAAACCCATTTAATAAAATCGGGGAGGCAATGTCTCAATGCCAATCAATTGGCATTTTACCCTATTATCGTACGTAAAATGTACAATCCTGAAGAAAGGTCAGGTCAAGAGTATCCTAAACCGACGAGCATGTATGCAAAATGTAATGAAAGTAAATGAAGCAAGAAAGGTTTGTCATGATCGTAGCAAGTGGAAATCTGTGGTCTCTGCCTACCCTTCCGGGAAATAGGCGTGATTATATGTATGTATGTAAATACACAAAAGTAACAAGAAGAGAAAATATTGCTATAAAGAGCCTCCTACACTGTGAATTATCCGAAACAAGTATAGTAATTTCGCTTGACGGTTGGGAGGAAACGTTTAAAAATAGTTTAGTTTAGTTTTATTTATCTCATAATGTGTTATGAGATAAATAAAACTAGAATTGTGATTCTCATATAAAAATAACACTTTGTAAATACTATTTATTGTATAATGATCGTTAAGCTCAATTCAATCAATAAGAATGTCGAAATTTCAAAGTTAAGATTACAAGTAATATTAAAATCATGAATAATTAGAGTACTAATAATAAAGTTCATAAATAACATAACAAATATTTAGTTTGCCATTATTATACAGTCAACAATGATGAACCATCGTTACACCATTTACCACACGGTTAAATCCGATTCATTATGTAAACCTTTTTACAACGAGATAAGTATGTTCTTCTATTAGTACGAGCTATTTAGAACAGGTGCTAACGACTGCTATAAAATCTCTAGGCCTCTTGTGTTTGTCATAAATAGCTTCCGCGTGATTCAGTAACTATTGGTTTTCAATTGTTTTTCCTTCACGTAGCTTCACGCACGGTTGAATCTCCGGGCTCCTCAACACGTACTTAATGGTGACACACTATTTAGCCCGGATGATGTTAGTAAGAATGATTAGACTTCTTCCTGGGTGCAATTGTTTTCCTTGAATGATCAAGCACCTAACTGAACTACCTACTGTATAAGCTACTTAATTAACATTAACTAGTTATAGGCAGGTTCCATAATTCAAAAAATCTTTTATATTTAAGATTAGTAGTTAAAACTATATTTCAACCCCATTTTATACCGATTGTTTTTATTTTAAACGTTAGTAATAGAAACGATTGTTTCATAAAACCTAATTACGGTTGCGGACTTTTTGAGAAACTATCATTATAATTTGACAAGATAAGATAAAATGCAACCTTCAAGTACCTAGTCATAAAATCTAAATTATCAAATCGAAATGACTTGTTCACTTCACATCGATTTCCAGAACGGTTACATAGGAACCTGCCTGGGCGTAATTGTATACAATTAAAATATATGTACCTATATATTCGTATTATGTGATACTTGTATTAATAAGAAATATAACAACAATCCTAAGACATTACATTTTGAATAACTAATACTAATCACAAAACACAAAACATGAGACACAAAACATTGCTTTATGATCAACGTACGGCATTCGCCAAGACTGACGTGCTATCAAAATGCAATAGAGACGAGAAACCATGCTATGAGTAACTACTGCATGGTTTGCACCCAGATTATAGTTATAATATACACAAAGCATACATACCTATAGGTATTTGAACGTTTGTACAAAATAGAGAAACCTTTGTTCAAGATATAACAAGACCTCTCCGATAAGGAACTATCCTTTTTTTGTTAAAGTCGTCTAACAATAAATTAAGACATGACCTTTTCCACAGAGGAATATTACCGAAAGGATATTGAAAATACTTATATTAATAACCTTTGAGCATTTATCAAATAAAAAAGGTCAAAGACATGATTTTATACTTGAGAAAATGTATAACGTAAGCGACGTTCGATACTTTGATCTACGTGGGCGGAACTTTTGCAAAAGGTAGCAGTATTTATGAAGAAGATTTAATCATACTCGTAATATTTTTCCTTAGCCTATAAAACAGGTCTAGAGCTAGACCTACCCTTTCCGTGTATTGAGAGCTTGCTCCTGCCATTCCTTGCAAAGTTTTACCAGGTTGTCCTTTCACTCTTCGGTACACCTGCGCTAATACGTAGGTCTCCTAGTAATAGAAGATTCATATAAGAACTGTTACATCAGCTCACTTGAAAGCATGTTCGATAAATAAATGGCTGACGAAATAACTAGGCCGAAGCTGCAACGAGACTCGCTTATGGGCACAAGCTAGCAAAATTCATCTCACTTTTGTAATCGCAAAATTCCAAAAATAATATACACAGTATACGGTAAACCTACCTTTTGTGAGCGTCCCGGCCTTTAATAAGTGCATGGTTAATTTTATTTCAGAAAAATATGCGGTATTTGATAAAGGCACAGCAACATTGCATCTCGGGCGCAGCTCATATCATAATAGGTATACAGGACACCTCTAACAGGGGTAGTAAGGCAAACTTTGCAGATGCTCGACTCCAGCACGGCTATCACGCGACGACGCGCGAGCTTTCTCGATTTTTCTCGCACTATCCGTCTCTCTCTTAGTCTCTTAGTCTTATACTGGGAGAAAAATCGAGAGTATGTCGCGGCCGTCTCATGATAGACGTGCTGCCTAATACTGGCACTTTCAATCATTATTCATTCATAGAAATTGAGACGAATCAATTATTGAAATCGTGTTGACAAGTGTACGGGATTAATTTATTCGTTAGGTTGTCAACACACATCAATTCGTCATCAATGTCAACTAATATTATAATAAAAATCGGCCAAGTGCGTGTCGGGCCACGCGCAGTGTAAGGGTTCCGTAGTTGCCTGTTTGTTTTAATTACATTGACACACGCGCGCCAACTAAATGAACTGCCGAATTTGTACGAAAGTTAGCCTTTCTAAGTCCATTTTAACTTGGTAGACTATAACTCGGTAACTAGTTATGCCTACTTAGCTATGATTTTTCTTTTAAATTCATTATATGTAATACTGCCACGAATTTTTCCACAGCGACATCCCCAGTAGTATTAGCCATTTAGGCGACAGGGGGACACATGACTCGAACAGAAATAAGGGCTTTAAAGTCCATTATCTCGCAAACGAATCACTGAGTATAAAAATAGTTTGAAGACATCCGTAATATTTTCTAACAAGGCACACAAAAAGATTTTATTGTACGGTTTTGTCTGCGTGATTGATTTATATAGGTACCTATGCCGAATTACGGTTTTCTCGTAGTAAGGTTACTGAGTTAAGCCGCAGACTTCCTTGTTGACTACGGATCCCTAAAAAGGTAAAGTTTGTGACTTCCCAGGCAAGGGAATCTCCAGAAGTATTCATCCGTTTCCAATTTCGAAGATTATCTTTTTTATTAATATATAGAATAGGCTTTCGGATGGGCATAGTTGTAGTACCTATATTGAATCGCACGGCTCTGCGTGCATTTTTTTATAATGCACAGGCGAATCCGCGCGGCCAACTAGTAGGCTTGCAACCCCGACGGTGAACAAGCTATCTAACGATACCCCACACCATGGGATTAACGAGAAAAAAAAATACATCCCCGCTTTAGGTGTAGGGGTTTTTTTTACATTTTATTGTACTGTTTTGTTGGCGTGATTGATTTATATACCCATGCCGAATCACAGTTTTCTAGTAGTAATGGTTACTGAGCTAAGCCGAAGACGGACGGACGGACAGACGGACATGGTGAAACTATAAGAGTACCTTGTTGACTACGGAACCCTAAAAAGTACTTACATCTCTAATATAATTTTAATTCCGTCTAAATCACATTGCGGAATTCCCCTCCCGCTCTGAATTTTCTCATCCACGTGCAAGCCTTAAATAACAAAAGATAGTCGCTGAGCAGATAAAATTAAGCGCACTCCCACATTCACACCCGACATCCTGCCGAATGGGGACGACATAGGCATCCTTCTTAATTGGGTTTTAAATCTCTTTGTTCTTCAGAGAACACCAAACATGACCTCTAATCCTGTTTACCAATATGTAGGTATATAAGTATAGTCAGAACAAAGATACCTAATTGTCTAACACCGTGTGTTTAGCGAGGCTTGGGTTTAACATGAGCTGTGAAACATGCCTAAACAAAAGGAGTGTTCAAACGTAGCAGAGATAATAACTGAAATTTCAGCAAAATTAATGAGAAGCCACCTTTTGTATACAGTCGACCTCAAAAATATGTTTACATTGTTCATCTTATTACAATCTAATAAGGTCCAAAGGTGTAAATATATCTTGGCGTCGACTGTACTAGGATATTTCTTCAACAATAATTTCAATTGTATTATCCTTTTAGTAAATAAATAAATGACAAATAAGTAAGTTAAACGAAACCTATTCCAAGATATATTTGTATTGCATATTATTTAACTAAAGTGTCGCACTCTTGTCGGTGGAGCAATCTTCAGCCATTTCTGACATCTGCCATTGCATCTACAGCTACATATAAATAAATTAAAATACCCTCGAGACAACAAACATACCTATGAACCACCTTGACTGACAAGACTTTGGATTTTAAAAAAAAACTACTTAAATCGGTTCGTCCGTTAGCGAGCTGCGAAGCCACAGACAGACGCACATATACACATATATATACGTGTTATACGTGTTGAACGTATCATCCCACGTTTACTTGATAAAGGTCTTATCAATTCACGGAAAAGCGTCACAGTCAGTCTTACCTAATGCTATCGATGAAATATAAACTTGTACACAGTGACAATGAGTGTAGGATTGCCTGGATTGAAAGGATATAGCCACCACTTACACCAGGGGCCGTAGACAAGGTTACAATCGACAAGCGCTAACGCCAATAGAAAATAATAAAATTTAGGGGAATGACAGATGCCGACGAAACACTTTTCGTTAACATCTGTCATTCCCATACATTTTATTGTTTTCTATTGGCGTTAGCGCTTGTCGATTGTAACCTTGTCTAGGCCCCCAGATGTTCACCTAACCCCAGACAACAATCTAAGAAAAACCTTGAAAACTTAAGAGTCCGAATAAACTAAAGATATACCTCATGTCATTGTACATGCAAAGTTTCGTTACAATCCGACTCGTAGTTTTAAAATGAGAGCGCAACTACGTTTGTATGGAGAATCGAGCTACTGCGGACTATTAACCAATACTTCTGTAAACCAAAACTGAGACTCAATTTCACTGTTTAGTTTAATGTTTAATATTTTTCTTAAATTGTAATTTTATTAGGGTATCAATCGAAAATATGATCATTTGAACTCCTGCGATTCTTTAAAAGTATTCGAACGAAACATATGTGACTTGATTTGTATTATTAACATCCAACTATAGGCAATCTTTTGGAACTCCACCCATCATTTATATAGTGTCTAGTTTAAGTTTTACTCCTGTTTCATTTGTATTTTTCTGTATGAATGAATACTATTCGAATTCCCATCATTACATTTTGACTATTCGTGGCGATACAGTACCAAATCCTAGCATACCACGGCTGCTCAACCATCACACAATCGCCATTGATCCCCGAAGGTTTCACCACGCGGCCACAAACGCGGTCCACAATAACGATTGTTTCGCCCAGGAAGCGTTTATCCACGCTCCGCGAGTATAGGCTGACCTTTGATAGTGCTTATTACCACTATTGTGAGAAAATTAGCTTTTGGTAACTACCTCGTTTATTAAGTACAATGTGAAGGGCGGTAAACACACGCAAACCAGCGGACGAAAATACTATAGAATGCGAGCTCCTTACAAATGCCTACCCAAACACGTGCCTAAAACCCGGTATGCGCCTGTTCGAACTAAACGGCAGCCTGGCATCGTTTTGACACCCCGTCCCCATCCCCGCATAATGGCAATGGCAACCATTCTGTGGGGCCATTCTGCGGCGCTACTTAGACTTCTATGGTTTTTTCGTTTGCTGACGCAAACCGAGTAAATTACGCTAGTTTTTGCACAGGATTTGATGCCGTGTAGATTACAGAGCAGGGCAGGCACCCGTCCGCCATTCCATTGGTTGTATATGGCAGCGAGAGCGCGGGATGTTTGAATAAAATTTTCTAGCTGTCAAGAAACATCGATTTTTTAGACAGCCCACCTTCTATACGTAAGTACTATTATTTACTAGAAGCTCTGTGAGCTGAAGAACACAACGCTTTTTCAGTTATATATTTTTTATTTCGAAAAACTGAATCGACGTAAACTTCAAGAAAATCGATTGAGAAATGTGAGCTGTAGAGGAGAACAGGCTGACAGTTGAACTTCTTTCTCTGCTCGTTCGTTTAATTACGCGATGCCACTGAATAATTACTTCGTATTAACGCAACTTTATTTATGTTATAGGTGTTATAGGATAGATTCCGTGAACATCATAATGAAAACTTTTTATGTACTATCGACAACACAGCTAACTGACCATACGTGGACTTTATGTGCATTGTAATAAGGTTCTATATAAATACAGGATGGTCAGTTAACAGTGTTGGCGTTTGTACATTGAATCAAGTTACGTCAAATAGCAACCTAACCTACATAACGTAATATACTAAATATACGAAAATACGTTCTCAGATCGTGTAGTTTCCAGCGTAAATGTTTTATTTAACTTCAAAAACTTTTCTAAATTAAATCCACCACAATAGGCCTAAATATACATAAAAGGAGTTAAAACTTTCTGAGCGCCTTCTACCCGTCTATTTCCATCGATGCCGCATTTGTTTTATATTCAGACTGAAAAACAATCTATTTCCCTCTTGCTCCATATAAATAACAGTGAAGCCTTCTTTCTTAGATACCCATTTATTGTTCCTGCAATCGCATCATTTTTCGAATTTGTACGCGTTAAGGTATTTGCTCATTAGTTGATACGGTAGTTTCATAAGTTACGCAATTACCCTGCTGATTAGAAAAATTATGGGTATCCAATACTCTATCTATCAGTCACAGGAAAGACAAATTAAAACCTAAAACGGTATATGATCCATTTGATACCGATTTTTTTAATGTTTTAACACTGACTACACGCATGCGCGTTATTGAGAGTGAGAGACCTACACTTGTCTCAGCCGTCAACACAACGAGTCCCCAAATCAATATGGATCGGCAACGCGCTTGTGATTTTTCTGTAATCGCAGGCGTGCATAGGCTGCTTATCATCAGGCAGGTCGTATACTTGTTTACCACCGTGATATTATAAAACATAGCTCTATAGTGAAATGAGCCTCAAATTCCCAACGTTTGTAAAGACTATTTTTACTAGAGCCACAGAATTATAACTACAGGAAATTGTAATTTTCGGAGATATTTTGTATACCTATTATTATTATTTTAATGTTAAAACTAACTGTACTTGCATCTCATCCAGAAGACCGGGACCATTAGACCAGCTGGTCGATCACGTATTGCATTGTACGAGCGTTAGGTAGATATAAAAATCACTCTTTGTATGAGAAAATGACAATTGAAATGTCCTAACGTATAGGTTCTATGCCCATGTAGTACCAACTCCCATTACAATCGAACACTTTACGCTCGAACTTGTAGACGATTATGTATACCTACCTTGGACAGACTATCCAGTTAAACAACAACCAACTTCTAGAAAGAGGTCAATCGTCGAATCCGACTCGGCTGGGCAGCGTTCGGGAAGCTACGGCACATCTTTTCGTCCAATATTCCGCAGTGTCTCAAAACGAGGGTCTTTGACCAGTGTGTGTTGCCAGTGATGACATATGGCACTGAAACGTGGTCGCTTACTATAGGCCTCATAAGAAGGCTCAAAGTCACCCAAAGGGCTACGGAGAGGGCTATGTTGGGAGTTTCTCTCCGTGATCGCATCAGAAATGAGGCTATCCGCAGCAGAATCAAGGTAACCGATATAGCCTTCCGAATCGCTAAACTTAAGTGGCAGTGGGCGGGGCACACATACTACATACGTAGAACCGATGGCCGTTGGGGCGGAAAGGTACTCGAGTGGCAACCACGTACCGGAAGGCGCGGTGTGGGTAGGCCCCCCACAAGGTGGACTGATGACCTGGTAAAGGTTGCTGGAGTCCGCTGGATGCGGGTGGCGCAGGACCGGCCACTTTGGCACTCTTCGGGGGAGGCCTATTTCCAGCAGTGGACGTCTTTCGGCTGATATGTTGTTGATGATGATGATGATGAACGTATAGGTTCAAAAAGTTACGTGATCATCCCTGTGGCGTAATTTTAGTTTTTCTAAAGAAAGAAAGAAAGATGTATTTATTCACAAACACACAGGACACACGTGTTAAACAATAAAATAATCAAAAAACAGAAAACAAATAAAACTTGAAAGAAGCGTGTCTCTGCGGCAGTGAACCGGACACTGGCTCAGCATTATGCTGAGGTGTCAGACACCTGCAGCGCTGATTTTCAACCAGCACCGTCGGTGACTCACGGAAACGTCATACAAATGTAATAAATAAACTACGTACAGTATTGGGACGTATAAGTATAATTTGTTTTTTTTTATCTGAATGTCAAAACTAACTGAGCTTGCGTCTCGTCTAGGAGACGGGGTCCATCAGGCCTGGCGTGATTGGGGGCTCCAAACCGCGCGTAGCCACGCCCGAGGTGGAGGCTCGGATCGAGGAGCTGAAGCGACAGAACCCGGGGATATTCTCGTGGGAGATCCGGGAGAAATTGATAAAGGTACGTAATACCAATATTTGCGGAAGGTAATCCGAATATAAAGATGTTTGAATCCTACTATATAATATTATAAATGCGAAAGTTTAGATGTTTGGATGTTTGTTACTCAATCACGCTTAAACGGCTGAACCGATTTGAATGAAATTTTGCACGAAGATAGTTTATAGCCTGGATTAAAATATAGGATAGTTTTTATCCCGGGTCCACGCGGACGAAGTCGCGGGCGGAAGCTAGTATAAAATAAGGTTGCCAGAGCTCCCGAGGCCGAGGACGTGTTTTGTTGAGAGTCAGGGACCCACCGTTTCTCCAATCAACACATCGAATCCTCGAATGTGGGTCGGCAACGCGCTTGTGACACTGGTGGAATCGCAAGGGTCCACAGGCTACGGTATCTGCTTACAATCAGGCAGACCGTAAGCTTGTTTGCCACCGTCGTAGTATCCTACTAATATTATAAATGCGAAAGTTTAGATGTTTGGATGTTTGTTACTCAATCACGCTTAAACGGCTGAACCGATTAGAATGAAATTTTGCACGAAGATAGTTTATAACCTGGATTAAAATATAGGATAGTTCTTATCCCGAGTCCACGCAGACGAAGTCGCGGGCGGAAGCTAGTAAAAAATAAAAATAAATAAATACATTTAATGTATAATTTTACCATCATTATTATTGTAACTCGGGCTGCCTATAATATGTAACGTAAACACTATAGGTACCTAAGCACCAAAACTACTTTCTTGCCTACAAACCTGAGAGGCAACGAAATCTAAGTGTTCTTAAAAATTAAAGCAAATAAATTATGTTATTACAATTCAATGCAATCCTACTAATATTATAAATGCGAAAGTTTAGATGTTTGGATGTTTGGATGTTTGTTACTCAGTCACGCTTAAACGGCTGAACCGATTTGAATGAAATTTTGCACGAAGATAGTTTATAGCCTGGATTAAAATATAGGATAGTTTTATCCCGGGTCCACGCGGACGAAGTCGGGGGCGGAAGCTAGTATATTATAATAATACTTTTTTTATAACATCAAAGTTTTGCTGCGCTTTGTGCATTCTTTTATCCAGCTGTGTGTTAAAATATTTAGGAAGGCATCTCTTCACAGTCCAGTATGCTATAATCTTTACATTAAAACATCCCAGCTTGCTTTATCTGCAGCGACGTTGAACCCAAGTTAATTAAGACCGGGTGAAAAGGTTTTATCTCTCGCTGTAATTACATTTAAAAACTTTTGAGCATTACACAGAGCTGTAGCAGAACATTTGATTTTATTTCCAGTATAGTGTTTTTGAGGTACTCATAACCTGAGAAATAAAGCGTTACTGAGCTTTAATTTCCTAAGAGTTCTTGGACTAATTAAAATGAAGAGTAATTAAGAACTATTTTCTAAGTCAATGTGTCGGAGATTTAGGGAGCTGTTGACTTAAGGAAACAAATATGCTGACATGCTTTACTTTCGCAAAATGTTTTATTACAATTTAGTGTTTCCTCAATCCGTTCATGACTGATATACCGCAGATTGTGTGTAAAACTAGTCTTTTTAATGGGTAAGTTTTTGATTCTATTTGAATACATTCACATTAAAGGTTCAAGAGTTATAAGCATTTTCTTTGCAACACTGTTACCAAGAAAGTGGCTTACCTCTTTTCGACTCTTCAATTTGTATATTAAGGTCCAAAAACGGTAGAACAATTTTGGTTGAGTATAGATATAATTAATTAGAAAGGACATTCCACAATTACACAAATAAATGCGGCAATTGTTTTTGCGAGGAAATAAAAACGGCTGCGAAATAGTTTAAAATTAGAACAGCACTTTTTTAAACAATCATGAATTCCGTGGGCGGTCCGCCGCTGCTGGTCGACTAATTTGAGCAATAGACAAAAACAACTGCGAGTGTAGGCAAGGTACTTTTATATCGAGAAAGGCAACGAATGTTTTTTTTAATGAAAATTCGTAGGTATTCAGTAATTTAAATATACGAAACCAAGCTAATAAAAAAAAAAAGGGTAACTGCAGATAAATTGAGTGCCTTGCCTCGCAAGTCGAGCACATTTAAACGGCACGAGAATATTCAGGATTCGAAAGGCGCTAGTCAATCACGAAACGCGTCAGGTAGATCTAAATGTCAAATTGTATATGGAAAAGTGACAGTTAAACTGTCCTAACGCGCGTTGGAAACGTTACATGGTTACCCCTCTGGATCTTCAGCTTCGTAGGCAGCGTCACTAACTACTGGCCACTAGGCGGTTAAATGGTCGTCCATATTATTCGTAAACGTCAATCAAACCAATTTTACTTACAATGCCATTAAATTCGTTTATCTTTCTCTGTGCCTTTAGTGTGTGTTTGTAAGAAAGGGACAAACATATTAAAATTTACAGAGGTTTGTTAAATTTTATAAATAATGGTGTATTGCATTTGGTTATTTTTAATAATCGGGACTTAACTGTGTCACATCGTCCAACACGTAGAGTAACTCAGACTACCCGCGACTAGCTGCACGCGCGGCAACGCAGGCAGTCCCACGGGATAAAATATAACTTAAACCCTCCAGAAAGTCCATTCTACATGCATATGAAAGATTTTTTGAAATCGGATGAGCGGTTCCGGAGATTGCCCAAAACATACAAACTTATACACTTACAAAGCTACAATCTCACAGACTTATCCTCTTTATTACTGTATACTAGCTGATGCCCGCGGCTAAAATGTAACATATTGAAATTTTCCCGTGGGAATTAGATGTTTTCCCGCTGGAAAAAGTAGCCTATGTCACTCTCCAGCCTCTAAACTATCTCCATACAAAAAATCACATTAATACGACGCTCCGTTGCGACGTGAAAGAAGGACAAACAAACACACACACACACTTTCGCATTTATAATATTAGTAAGGATTAGAGTTAGATTAAATCCCGTTTAGTAAAAATAATGTGTGAGAATCGCTAAAGTTAAGGGGTTAATTCTCTTGGTTAAATGCAGTGTTGTGTGTTGCAGGAGGGCGTGTCGGACCCGCCCAGCATTTCATCCATCTCGCGGCTGCTGCGAGGAGGCGCGCGGGACCCCGACGGCAAGAAGGACTACAGCATCGACGGGATCCTTGGAGGTCAGTGCTGTAACGGGGGAGAGTCGTTTTCTGGGCATTTTCCCCAAATCGACATCCGGCGTGCCTATTTTACGTAAAAAGGGGTAGAGCCCTATTCTAACCTGGGTAGAGCTCTAACTCTATAACGTTAACGTTGTAACGCTCTAAGGTTTATTTACTGAATAACGAGAGACACACGAGTTGCGTGGTCCAGGTGCCAAAGCCTTAAGAGTCCGCAGTAAGCTCGGCCGAATTTCACCTTCCCATACAAACGGAGTTTCGTTCTCATTTTAAAACTACGTTTTGGATTGTGACGAAACTTTGCATATACAATGATATGAGATGTATCTGTCTGTAATTAGTTTATATGGTTCTAGTTTTTAATACAAACAAAATACAGCAAAATCAAGTTTTTTTTTGTAAAAATTTAAATTCGCTGTATTTGTTTTACTATGGTATCTGAAGCTACATAAACTAATTTTAGACCTGGATATACCTCTTGTCATTGTACATGCAAAGTTTAGTTACAATCTAACACGTAATTTTAAAATGAGAGCGTAACTACGTATGTATGGAGAATCGAGCTTACAGCGGACTCTTAACGGGTCTCCAGTCTACGCTTGTTTCCAAATAAGAATGGTGCTGTATAGCTAATACTGTAGAGATTTAACATACAATATCTACAGAACACACCACTAGCGCGATTTCATCAGGGGCTTTATGGGGAAATGCCCTGCCACCATACCAGTAATACCAGTGAGCTACCTTAAGGAATATCTACGAAAAGCTAGATCAAGCGTATTTTTTATTTTAGCTCTACCTTACTACGTTTTGCCTCAACTATCGATGGCAATACTATATTCTACAATATTTATTTTTCTGGACTCCAGTCATCGTACACTTTTGAATGCACGAAGATTTAACGTGAATCAAGTAATTTATTAAGTTAATATGATACAGTCTAAATAATTTTCTCAATACATTTAATTATATGAATCTAGATATAAGATCAACAAATATTGAGTGCCCTTTACAGGGTCTCATTTACCTACCATCTATGCTTGTAACACCTCAATACTATGAACATGACTCCATAATCCTCTAATTTTATAAATGCGAAAGTTTGGATGTTTGTTACTCAATCACGCTTAAAAGGCTCAACCAATTTGGATGAAATTGTGCACGAAGACAGTTTAAAACCTGGATTAAAATATAGGATAGTTTTTATCCCGGGTCCACGCAGACGAAGTCGCGGGCGGAAGCTAGTAAAGAATAAAGAATGATGTGTCTAAACGTATACAACGGAAGACCAGCGCTGGTTCTGCCAGCATTACGCTGAGTTTTGGCCATTTCGTGACAAATATGTAGATCTAGATGTGTCCACAATTTAATGTTTTGTTGTCACGAATAAATACTTTCTTTCTTTTCTTTTCTTTATAACGATAAATATACCTAAACCTATTCACGTCTTTTATAATCTTGGTCAGGCGAAAAAGGAAAGAATAAGGTATAGAAATTCAGACATTTCCTTCATACATGTTCCTCCGTCCCTGGGTAGCCATTCCGTAACTCAGTAGTTCTAACGACTTTTCTAAGCTTCTTTCGGCATTGATATGCTGTAGAAATAGGATATGCTATAATAATTTATATCCCCTGCGCTCACATTTTCACATGGCTGTAAGTTTTTCCAAGCAAGAGCGTATCAACCAATGTGATTCCAATCAGTGTCTTAAAATGATAATGATGATGATAACTATGATGATCAGTCATTGCCAAATCGCCACGTATTGAAAGAAATCAATAACAACATTAATTCAATAACAAAGTCACGCTGTTTGTAAAAGCGAAGCCGTTGCAATGTTGACGTTTTCCACTGAAATTAAATGGCAAGAAACCAGTAACAAATACGAATTTACGAGCAAAAATGCAGTTTGCGCTGCAAACGACCTCTCATGCACCAGCAACCCCAACAGCAGACAATTTATTTGTTAACGTTTCAAACATGTTATAATACGTCTGGGATTTAACTTTCAAATGTTTACCAAATATATTAACTTAAACTCACTTCCGTGCCAACATTGCTATACCGTAACCACCCCAAACCTTGCACAATAACTTCCTATGTTGAAAAACACTATTCAGCGCGTTAATAGGTCCAACTTGTCAAAGCTTTCGCACGGAGTCAAAAAATCAATTTCCGCACACAAATCTCACATCGTCATTGTTGGTTAGCGTTTGAAATATTGGAGTTTGTCCTCGAAGCGTCAAAGGGCGGCGCTTTTGGCGCGGGCCGGCCAAGGAGCCGACAAAGCGCACCGCGCTCGCCCGCAGCGCACTCGATAGTGCTGAAATCGCAACAATCCAGATAACATGTTTTGGTTTGGTACCATTGTTGCTATTCTGTGTTCATTTTGGCACCAAGTTTGATTGTCCTTTGATTCCGCCGGCGTACCTGTTGCATCGGGCTTTCCCTGTCTCGTTTTATGCGCCGCTCAGGTCAGTGTTTTTAATGTCAGCATTATTGCGCCGGTTTTTTGACTAAAGTCGCTTGTTGGACAATCCCATCACACAATCTTTGATCAATAGGTTATATGGCAAACCCTCTAGATTTCCATTTCTCCAATTGTCCTTGTTTGTCGTTCCCACTTTCACGTCTGCCTTTCAAAATCAGATTGAGAGAGTCATCAAAGTAAGGACACATCGTAAAAAAGGTTTAATAGCACCAAGTCTTCTTGAGTCAATAAATGTTATTGTTTCGTAATAGATTCTCTTCGATTGCGGATGGCCAATTTATATCATTTCTCCCGGTTGCATTTATTATGTTCGAAGTAGATTTTCAATCGATTTGTCTTGCGCATCTACTGGATCGACTTGTCAATTCCAATATAATTTCAAACGATTTTCAATTAGATATTTATAAACTTAATTTCACTCGTTAGAAAGAAAAAAATATCCACAGGACACGAGAAATTCCCAACAGTAAGTTCGTTAATATTGAGATGATAATGGTGTACTTAAATGCCGTAGGTGTATATTTGTGAGTGTCTTCATCCTTTTTATTTTCAGTCCTAGTAGATACTCGAATACTCTTTAGCCAAATTACGCGTCTACGACATCCATCAACATTCATTCGCATACGCTCTCCACAATTTCGCTAAAGCCGTCATAGTCTGTCTTAAACATAAATGTAACTTTCACAAGAAACAAAAGAGTGCGCGATAAAATCTCGCATTTGTTTAAATAACACCAGTCGTTAGGGACTAATGTCGTCGAGGCGGTGGCCGCGACGAACTATTATGGTGGGACCTCCATGACGCTTGTATAAATATATGTACTCAGATTTAGACAGGTTACAAATCGCCTTTTTTGTTGACCTGTTATGCGAAGACCAAATTTTACTGATTCAACTTAGGCTATTTGACCTAACAGGAATAACGCCTTAACGCGAGAATAAGTGTCAAACCCGTATAAGACAACTATAAACTCTATTCATGTTGAAATTGACTTAGACCCACCAATATATAAAGATCCAAAACTAGTACTACTTATCCGTTTCTCACTTGGTAGGTAAGTAGGATCGTGGACGCGGTCTCACGCTTATCCAGAAAATGACAGAATATTTACACAATCTGGACTGAACTGGTTCCGACTTTAGCATAATTGCAGCCATTTGTATTATTGAAGCAGCACGGGTTGACTTGAAGTAAAAAGCGGTCTTCGTATATAATCCAATGGGATTCTAGACATTAGGAAAGAAAACAAAACTATCCAAAGACTTCACAAATAAAAAGATATATATCCATACAAAGACACGTAAGCGTCACACACAACTATTTAACTGACATTTGTATCGTTGTATTAACTATTTTGTCTCATCACATTACTCATTGGGCCCTCCCAGAGTGCCACGAGTCTGTCCGGAAGTACCCGACCAACGACAAAGAGGACCGTCTGAATAGCCCTTAACAATCAACCAAACAAGCGTACATGTTTCGATTTCCTCTAAAGTACCTTGACTTCTTCAAAATGAACTCAAATCAATTATACATATAGGTAAGTAACATGTGTAGTTACAGATTGAAATTGTTATTTGCAGACTAAAAATAATTCATCTCGAATTCAAACATTCCCTTTTCGCTACGCCTTACGAATAACTAATGGTTACTAATTAAGAAACCACATAAAAATATCAATAAAACCCAAAAACGCCCACTTCGCCGCTGCGGCTCAGAGTGTGGCTGCTAATCCGACCATCTGTTACTTTCTGAACAACCCGCTGAAACAAAGGCCAACCCGGCCCTTTAATGAACCCAGATTATGAAGGTGTTAAACCGCCGCCGCTGCTCTTTCAACTCCCAAATTATGACTTTTGAGCCAAGCCGGCGGTCTTCACGGGGTCATATTTCGGCAATCGCTAAAGTTTATCCTGCCCTCTCCCACATTCAGAACTCCCATAAACCTCTCGCCTTTCTTTGAACATAAAATCCCCCATATATCCTTACGCGACTTTATTCAGGCAATAAAGATCTTTAAGACCGAGATTTAAAGTCGTAAATGGTTCTTCTGGATTTCTTGTTTTTGATACGTAGTAGTCATTTTAATCTCATACGTTATGATCAGGACTCGGAACAAAAAAGACTCCAAATAAATCTGTCCCTGTCTCGCGGGCCAGCGAAGAATTTGAGCAATGTAAATCATTATATTACAATGCGTTGTTTTTTATTCGGTGTCGCAGCTTTTGTGGTTAGATATTGCCTCGTGCTTTAATGACTCTTCCGACACCTACGACGTTAATAGTCTATTTCCGTCGCGTTATGATCGACCGCTGATTTATAATACAACTTTAAGCTCCCACGGTTATATTATTTTCAGTAGTAGTTCGTACTCTCACTTTATCTTCAACAGAGTTGCTTAAATGCTAATTTGTAAATCTGTTAAACGCTCAGTGGCTAATATTATATAATTTTTATTGTTGTTTTTGTATTTGACCAATTTTAGATTACTTCATATCATGTTGTATGAAGTATATTCTCTGACTAAGTAAATCCTTATTCGACTCAAAGTCTTGGAACATAAACAATAAACAACCTTAGAACAATCATTGCTAACCCTAAATTCGACCGCGTCGTATTAAAACTCACCTTCTCGTTTTGCGCTCGTAAATTCAAATCGCAACACCAAAATATTGAATGGTGCCAAAATGTCACCAGGGGCAAAGGCGCCGACAAAGCGCCCGCCGCTCTGGGTGTTCCTTGTGCCACACTGAGCCCAATTTTTTCCATCTCATTCAATTTTGACTTCTTTCAAAAGGCTATTTAATATAAGCCGCATTCTTCAAAATCAGTTTTTGGGGCAAAGCCGCGTATTGTTGCGTGTGTTTTTTAATCTGTTTCCGTAGGATACCGCTACCGATTTATAAAATGATATCGGCCGACCCGCGAGCTGACGGTTCTTGATTTGGGCGATTTAAAAACTGATGTGGGTTTTCACAAAAAACACTTTATTAATAACTTACGCGTGTTTGAAAAAAACAGATGAAGACAAATTGCCGCAAGCTAATTTATTGCCGGGGTTAGATTAGGTCTTTTTAATTTATAGTATCTACGAGTGTATATATTAGGTATAATACGTAGGTATACATATATACATGTAAGTTTTTAACTACGTACTACGTGTCTATTACTTGTGATAAATAAGCACTTTTACTATTTCCAATCGAGGTTATACGAACATCACGAGAACAGCTGCAATACTTACTGGGTTTAGTTGGGACTGTAATCAGGAAATTTTGCAATTTTCTTCTTGATCTTACTGAACACTCGCTTCCGCGAGTTACAGTCTCGGCCAAAAGCTCAGGTTTTGTATCCTATGTCGGGAAAATAGGACTCAAAATTGTTACCTACGTATTTTTAGACTCGGTTGAAAGCTTTCTCTTCGTTCCATTAACCACTAGTTACTAATCGTTTTTCATGAAACGTATGTAAATCATTAGGATTTGAATAGTATAGAATATATTCATATAAGATATTAATTCGTTACACTGACGACAGTAAGGAAACATGAACGGAGATCAGCTTATAAAAATAAAAACATAAGAGCCACGAAACGGTTCCTTATCAGTATGATGCTGAGAAGGAACCTGCTGCCTTAAAGTCTATTCACCCTTACGTGTCTTATCATGTAAACAACCACTTCTCGAAGACATCATCACACTTTTCTCTGGGATTATACAATAATCATCACCTGAAATGTTGCTGTATACTTAAAGAAACTCGCAAAGTATTGAAATCAACCAAGTAACCACTGAAAAATATAATTTCTAATAAGATTTTCTTCAATAATCGAAGTAACGAACGAATGAACTCAAAAATATCTGACATAACGATGTCTAGGTTTTCTATGAATCACTCTTCATGTATGTCTTATCGTCATTTCCAATCACTAGTCGCAACAAACCAACAAACAAACATGATCATGTGATCATATCATGGCCTATGATCATATTAGGTACGCGTAAGAATGAATAGACTATACTAACGAATGGCGGGCGCATATCTTTCCATTGATACCGTTTGCGTTTTATTTTGTGTCATTATAAATGAGTGTTTTATTTCTTGTAGGTCGTGGCTCAGATTCGTCGGACATTGAGTCGGAGCCAGGGCTGACACTGAAGAGGAAGCAGCGGCGTTCGAGAACCACGTTCACGGGCGAGCAGCTGGATGCCCTAGAGCGGGCATTCCACCGCACGCAGTATCCAGATGTTTACACCCGCGAGGAGCTAGCACAACAAACTGGGCTTACTGAGGCCAGGATACAGGTTCGTTGCATATTTGGTTCGTCTCATATCCTTATTAAGCGGCTGCATCCTCAGCTGTCTCCTTCGGCACCCGTTTAATCATATATCACTGCGAAAGTGTAGGGTATCACCGATCACTGGTAGCAGTATTGTTTAATTCTTGTGATAATTCCTCTAGTGTCTGCTTTGCTACGTATTCTCTTCCAGGCGTTTATTTTAAGCAAGTTACACAAAAATCGAAAGAACGAATGGAACAACGAAATTAAACCTTTGATGGAATAACCGTATTTGCCAGAAATATTATTATACTTACCGGTAAGTATAATAATATTTCTCACACCGACTTATCTATACTAGAGACGAAAATGAATTCTTGTGACTCGGCAAGCCCTAAAGGGTTATTAAAAATACTCCTCACAATATATTTACAGGACTAATATAAATAGCAAAACGTTTGAATGTCCAAAACAGTGTAGTAAATAGTTAAATAAATAATAATATGTGAGAACAATCTTACACAAATCGTCAATTATTGAAGTACCTCAATTTGAATATACATTATGTTTTTGTATTGAGGTATGTTCGATCAATAAATGCAAGACAAAATACTAGTTATGAGATTTCTGTACTTAATTAAAATACACCCTAATAATAATTACTTATCTCACTAATATTATCATTCACTTTGAACATCAGCCGCTACAAAAATAGACCAATTAAAATAGATTTACTCATCAACTAGGGTTAACTTTTAGCAAATACCTCCCAACACTAAAGCAAACATATATTTATTTCCAGGTTTGGTTCTCGAACCGACGTGCACGACTGCGGAAGCACACCGGCTCCAACGCGTCACCCAGCTTAGCGGGGTACTCGACGCTGCCCATGCCGCAGATCCCGTGCCCCTACCCCGCCGGCGACATACCCAGCCTCTCACAGCACCACCCTCAACACCCCGACGCCTGGCATCACCAGAAATACGCCAACTACAACCAACTGATGGCGCAATCCCAACATTTGAACCAGGCATTCCAAAACGCCGCTTTCCCCAGCACCTCCGGAGCCACGTTTAGCCATCTAGTAGCCGGCGCCAACGGATCACCGCATAGTCAAATACTAGATCCCGGCGTACCAAGAAATGACTATAGATACGATCTCTACAATAAGCCTGTTAACTATTTGCCCAAAGATGACGATGATAAGGTGGCGAGTGAAGAGATAATCGAGCCAAGAGAAGACGGCTTCGTTAAACCATCGACGGAGGAATACAGCAAAGCGTTGCCGCCGAGTGATTATAAAGTACCCGCTGACTACTCGAAGGTGCCCGGGGACCCGGCGCCGGTAGCCGGCTGGAGCCCGTCCCACAACTCCTTGAACATGAGCCTGGCCGGCCTCTCCGGCGAATACAAGTACATGAATGAACCGTACGCATTCCCAAACATTCCGGACCCTCTCACACAGCACAACTACTCCAATCCTACCAACGCCGCCAACAAATACTGGATTTGACAAAGTATATTTAGCATTTATAAACGTATTGTTAATTTTATTTAATTTATGTGTACATTTTAAGTTAGAGTATCAATCAATTGTGAGAATTTACCTCTATTGTGCATTCCTAATTTAGCAAATTGTCCTAATACCAAACACTTGTAAATAGTTAATGAAGTCATTAGTAAAAAATATAGAAATAATTGTTTGCTGTCTTTTATTTAACTTTCCAATAGATAATCGGTACCTAACTTCGAATCGAACTGTTTCGAACTCAACAGTTGACTATGATAAAGATTACTAATAAATACCTACACAATATTGCTCAACAGTAAAAAATCTACCTACTTAAATCTACGTGATAATATTTACTATATCTGAGCTTAATCCATGGTTATCTATAAATAGTAAATACTTATAATCTCTTAATTAAAAAAGGAAACATCCAGGCAGAGTATCATACCAGACGTTACTAAGTATATAGCGAATCTTAACTTCCCATGAACGGAAAAGCTTTTTCTCATACGTAGATTATTATTGTCGTATCCTAAAATTGTTTTTATCGGACCGCGACAGTCATTTATTAATTAATATATAATTTTTTTAAATATTTGACCTCATAATTTTACAATTTTATTTCTTCGAATTTATCACTGTTATATATAAGTTATATAGGTATTATAACTATCATCTGATAGTGACGTCTGATGGCGGGATTGGCTTGTACAAACAAACGACAACACTGTTAACTGACCATCCTGTGATTATATAGAACCTTGTTACAATGCACTTAAGGTGCACCGATGGTCAGTTAGCTGTGTTGTCGATCTAAGAGTATCTAACAAATTACATGCTGGCTAATCAATGCTAAAATATAATAGTTGCTAAGTAAATAGTAATTAATTATTTTTATGCAGTAAAACTAATCAACTTATTTGATATAAAAAAAGTATTCATACAAGCTATTAGGATTGGATTGATGGAAACTAATTATAGCGTTTCTTAAAATTTAACCTCTAAGGAGGTTAAAAAGGGTTGGAAGTATGTATGACGAACAAGCAATTTTTGAAGTAAAGGAATTCTTAGGTCATACATATACCTACTATATCAAAATACATAATCCGACTGCTAGCAGAAAAGTAGGTTAGATTCAGTTAGAACCACGACCCTTACAGAACTGCGAAGCTCCCAGAACCGAAAAGAAGGTAATGTTTCATTTTACCTGCTGACTATTTTTGTTAATTTAAAGTTTATGTTGGATAATCAAAATAATTTCTTCACTAACACCGTTAAATGGGGACGGCGGATAGAGATGGAAAGTTCTACGTCTTTGAGCTTTAGATAAGTTTGCTTTCAAAACTATATATAGGTAATAGTAAGTAAAACTACTGGACGGATTTAGACAAAAATTACCAGTTGTGTAGCTTTATTTAATAAGTACATTATGAAAAAATATACAATTTAAGCAGACACGTCTGTTGATGATTATTAAGATATTTATATTTGTAAAAGCTGCGTTTTCAATTTAATTTTAGCAATTTAAACTAATTAACTCATCGCAATGGTACTTTTGCGGTACGGCTGCTTGGGGATGTGATACTTTGGGAATAGTTTTTTGCCCATACATTAGGTATCCAGATAAGATTGAAAGTAGTAATTAACTTCTTATAACTACTTAAGTCCATATTTTGAAAACTGTGTCCCTTAATTGCCTTAAACATGATTTCAATAGGATAAGTGTGTAAAAAGTTACAAATTTAGGCCTCTCTTGAAAAATCGTCATTCGGCGGTTACGTTAACTCATATTACAAGCGATGATACTATTTTGAACTTTGTGTAGCCACAAACACTAGTATCTAGTCTTGTTCTTACGTGAGTCGTCTATGCGGCTCTTTTGCTTCAAACCACTTTGTTCAACCTATTTAGTTCATGTACGGAAGAAAGGTTTCAGAAATGAAATACGAAATGAAAACTGTATAAATAATTGCATCTAATCTATTTTAAATTTATTACATTATTTTACAAAGCATGTTACAATCACATCACAACATTAACCATTGTTATGTTTCAAATTATTGCGGCGTAATTTCAACAACACTCGCACCCTGTTCCAATGGGACTGGGACAATATCAGCTGCCGTGGTTTCGTCAACTACTACGGGAGCAGCAGTCTCTGCCTCAGCCACAACTACCTCCGTCACTGGTCCAGACAGAATTTCCAACAACGTAACCGGAGATTCAGAAGTGGGAACTTCATTAGCGACCTGTTCTACTGGCGCTTCTGTTACATCAACCGGGCCCTGCGTAACTTCAGCTGCTGGTAGAGATTCTGTGTTAACAACGTTTTCAGTTTGAACTTCTACTGGCACTTCGGTGGTTACTTCACTGCCTGTAGCAACATCAATAGCCGCAGCTGGCGCTGGTTCAGCACCGGAGCCTTCAGTTGTTTCGGCAGCGACGTCAGATGTAGCGGCAGTGGGAGCAGCAGCGTCAGCAATGGCAGCATCAGCAGCTGCGGGAGCGGCAGCGTCAGTGATGGCAGCATCAGCAGTAGCGGGAGTGGTAGTGTCAGCAGCAGCGTCAGCAGCAGCGGGAGCTGCAGTGTCAGCAGCAGCGGGAGCAGCAGCATTAGCAGCGGCAGCATCAACAGCAGCTGGACTGGCAACATCAGCAACAGCGGGAGCGGCAGCATCAGCAGCGGCAGTGTCAGCAGCAGCATCGGTTGTGGCAGCATCAACAACAGCGGGAGTGGCAGAATCAGCAGCAGCGGGAGCAGCAGCATCAGCAACAGCAGCGCCAGTAGTAGCGGGAGCGGCATCATCAATAGTAGCAGCATCAGCAGAAGCGGAAGTGGCAGCATCAGCAGCAGCAGAGGGAGCGGCAGCAGCGGTAGCGTCGGGAGCAGCGGGATTAGTAGCATCAGCAGCGGCACCATCAGCAGCATCAGCAGCGGCACCATCAGCAGCATTGGCACCGGTGGGAACGGCAGCGTCAGTGCCAGTGATGGCATTAGTGTCAGCAGGTGCAGCGGCGGCAGAGGCAGTGGCGTCAGAAGCAGCTTCGGGGCCGACAGCAGCGTCAGCACCAGCTAAGGCATTAGTGCCAGCAGCCGCAATGGTGGCGGCACCGTCAGCAAAGGCGAGGTCAGTGGCAGCATTTGTATCCGCAGCAGCAGCAGATGCAGCAGCATCAATACCGGCGGTGGCAGCAGCGTCAGATGTGGTGGGATTAGCAGCTTCAGCACCAGCGTTGGCAGAAGCCTCAGCACCGGCGGTGGCGGTAGCGTCAGTACCAGCGGTGGCAGTAGCATCAGCACCAGTGACTGCAGTAGCGGCGTCAGCGGCATTAGTGTCACTTACAGCAGCTTCAGTACCAGCGGTGGCAGTAGCATCAGATGCTGCAGCGGCAGTAGCGTCAGATGCTGCAGCGGCAGTAGCGTCAGATGCTGCAGCGGCAGTAGCGGTAGATGCTGCAGCGGCAGTAGCATCGGCACCAGTGGTTGCAGTAGCGGCGTCAGCAGCATTAGATGTGCCAGGGGCAGCAGTTTCAGTGCCAGCGGTGGCAGTAGCGTCAGCCGTGGCAGAAGCAGTCGCATCAGGGGCCACGTTGGCAACTGCGGCGTCAGGACCGGCGGCAGCAGCAGTGGCGGCAGAATCAGCAGTGTTAGTGGCAGCAGCGTCAACATTGGAGGCAGCAGCACCGCCAGCAGCGGCAGCAACATCAATAGCGGCAGGAAGAGCAGCGTCAGCACTGGCAGGGTTGGCAGGGTTGGCAGCGCTGGCGGGGTTGGCAGCGCCAGCAGGGTTAGCAGCATCAGTGGGGTTGGCAGAGCCGACGGTGTTGGCAGCGCCAGCCGGGTTGGTAGCACCAGCGGAGTTGGCAGCATCCGTAGGGTTGGCAGCGCCAGCAGGTTTGGCAGTGCCAGCGGGGTTAGCAGCATCAGTGGGGTTGGCAGCCTCAGCAGGGTTGACAGCATCAGCGGCGTTGACGGAGCCAGTAGGGTTGGCACCATCAGTGGGGTTAGCAGTGCCAGCGGGGTTGCCAGCAGGATTGACAGCGCCAGCAGGGATGGCAGCGCCAGCGGGGTTGCCAGCAGGATTAACAGCGCCAGCAGGGTTGGCAGCGCCAGCGGAGTTGGCAGCACCAGCGGAGTTGGCAGCATCAGTGGGGTTGGCAGCGCCAGCGGGGATGGCAGCATCAGTGGGGTTGGCAGTGCCAGCGGGGTTGCCAGCAGGATTAACAATGCCAGCAGGGTTGGCAGCGCCAGCTGAGTTGGCAGCACCAGCGGAGTTGGCAGCGTCAGTGGGGTTGGCAGCGCCAGCGGGGTTGGCAGCATCAGAGGGGTTGGCAATGCCAGCGGGGTTGCCAGCAGGATTGGCAGTGCCAGCAGCGTTGGCAGCACCGGAAGCGTCGGCAGTGCCAGCAGGGTTGGCAGCATCAGCGGCGTTGGCAGTATCAGTGGCGCCAGAATCAGCAGTGTTAGTGGTAGCAGCGTCAACATTGGAGGCAGCAGCACCGTCAGCACCGGCTGCAACATCAATAGCGGCAGAAACAGCAGCGTCAACATTGGCAGGGTTGGCAGCGCTAGCGGGGTTGGCAGCGCCAGCGGGGTTGGCAGCGCCAGCGGAGTTTACAGCACCAGCGGGGTTGGCAGTGCCAGCGGGGTTTGCAGCATCAGTGGGGTTGGTAGTGCCAGCGGGGTTGCCAGCAGGATTGACAGCGCCAGCAGAGTTGGCAGCATCTGCAGAGTTAGCAGTGCCAGCGGCGTTGGCAGCATCGGCGGCGTTGGCAGCATGAGCGGCATTGGAAGACCCAGCAGCGTTGGCAGCACCGGCAGGGTTGGTAACGCCAGCGGGGTTGGCAGCACCGGCAGGGTTGGCAGCGTCAGCGGGGTTGGCAGCACCGGCAGGGTTGGCACCACCGGTAGGGTTAGCAGCATCAGCGGGGCTGGCAGTGCCAGCGGGGTTGCCAGCAGGATTGACAGCGCCAGCAGAGTTGGCAGCATCTGCAGAGTTAGCAGTGCCAGCGGCGTTGGCAGCATCGGCGGCGTTGGCAGCATGAGCGGCATTGGAAGATCCAGCAACGTTGGCAGCACCGGCAGGGTTGGTAACGCCAGCGGGGTTGGCAGCACCGGCAGGGTTGGCAGCGTCAGCGGGGTTAGCAGCACCGGCAGGGTTGGCACCACCGTTAGGGTTGGCAGCAGTGCCAGCGGGGTGGGCCGCATCAGCGGCGTTGGCTGACCCAGCAGCATTGGCAGCACCAGCAGAGTTAGCAGCTCCAGCAGAGTTGGCAGCACCACCAGGGCTGGCAGTATCAGCGGAGTTGGGAGCACCAATGGAGTTAGCAGCATCAGCGGCGTTGGCAGCGCCAGCAGGGTTGGCAGCGCCAGCATTTACAGCTCCGTTTGCAGAAGATTCGGAGGCCCCAGAAACCCAATTCGGAAGCAAATTCGCTAAGAGCTGACCAACAGACTGGAGTAAAGTTTTCTTTTCATCGATTGCTTGTTGCGCCACCACAGTCCAAGGAGCACTGACGTTCTGCAACAAGGCAGTCTTGTTATCAAGTTTTTCAATTTTCTTTTCTAACTCAGCTCGTACAGCTTGAACGGTTATTGAGTTCAGATACAATTCCAAATGATTTCTCCAGGCAGTAAGGGTGGCAACATCTTCATAGATCTTGGACTGTACAAAGTTTGTGATAGCTTGACGACGCTCAGTCTTAGTGCTATTTTCATTCAGGCCCAGCTCTTCGGTGATGTATCGGCTGAGCGCAGCTTTCCTCTCAAGGCCGGTGCTAAGTCCTGTTAAGCCATACTTTTCATACACATAGATCTTCCAGATGTCGTCTAGGTCAACATCTTGTTCTGCCGATTCGAGAGCTTGTTGGAAGTTCTGTTCATTCTCAAGAGTCTCCTTTTCCAGTTTTTCTATTTGTTTCTGTATTTTCTCTTGGCGTTTACGTTCAGCTTCCGCTCGTTTATTTTCGGCCTTGCGTGCCTTTTCTTCTTCTTTGCGAGCTTGTTCCTCTTGTTTACGTTTCTCTTTCTCTAGTCGTTCTTGCTGCTTGCGTTCGTATTCAGCTTGCCTTTCTTGCTGTTTACGCTCGTGTTCGACTTGCTTTTCATGGTGTTGACGCTGATGTTCAGCCAGTTTTTCTTGATATTTTTGGTGTCTGTCTTCAGTTTTCCTCTTTTCTTTTTCAATTTTTTCGAGTCTCTTCAGGTTTTCTTCCTGAACCTTTCTTTCCCTAGAATCCACTTCTTTGGTTTCATTATCTTCATTGGTTTCCGAGGACGAAGAAGATTCCTCATTAGTAGATAATAGTGACCTCGATAGTGGATTCGTTTCGTAAGGTAGGTATTTCGCACTCACAGCACAGACGGCTACCTGAAAACAAATATAAACATTTATGAAATAATTACACACTGATAACACATCTCACTCAAAATAACAGGTACCTAGTCTGGTAAAAAATAAATAGCGTGAATACGCAAACGTAATAAAGGGACAACTAATTTATTGTTGTTGCACGAGACCACACAAACTTTGATCAGGGCTATGAGATGCCTAAAATAAACACCATAACCAGATTAAAAAATACTCATTGACCTAGATAACGAAATGTGATATAATCAAGAATCGCACTGCATTTTTTTTAAAACTTCGACACTCATTCAATTTCATTAATTAAGGGTAGGTACTATTATTTTAACACTCTCCCAAATACTTCATAATAAAATTCAACTTACAATAAGTAGTAAATATATGACCCTCATCTTGGATGTTTTACTTCACTCAATGCGAAATTCGTTCGTTATAATAACACTTAAGTATACTTGTGTGCTTCATATGAGCTCGTTCGTAAGAATTGTTCCAAAATAATAGACGCATGCTTTTATACTTCGTCTACCAATTAGCGAAGATAAGGGGAGATAAAGTCTGTTTTCGAGATAACTCGTGTCGAATGAAGCCTTACACAAACGAACGTTTGCGACGCTTGACTCAAAACAAACATGGTATATTTATCACACGCAATACTGCAGATGAATGGTAGAAAACAGTAATTGGATTGTACAAACAACCGGATATTTACACGTCATAACATAAGATTGTGATTGCTACAGGAAGTTGAGGGATTAGGCAAAAGTGTGAATAAAAACAAACTGAGGTGGTGCCAGAACAATGAGGACACAATACGTATGAATATACTAGCTACCCATCGAGCTGACAGGAATTTTGGTAAGTTTTGGAATGATACCAAAAAACTTAATCCCAAAACTAGTGTCCCTGTCAGCATCCAAGGCGTTCATGATACAAAAGAAATTGCCGAATTGTTCTCGCATAACTTCAATGATGAACCACTCCCGGCATGTGCCACGCGTGGCAATCCATTCGTGTCTTATGGCTCGCCCTCGGAAAAAGTAGACCGCACCCGCTTCACACCTGAAAAGTGGCTAATACTGTTAGGTCCATGAAACTAGGGGTAAGTCTCCGGGCTTTGACGGGCCAGCACTCAGCCCGTGGGCTAGCTACTAAGAATATAGAGGAAAAATTACCTTGGTCCACGAAAAACGCATTTTTTCAGAACAAATATTCTTCCAAACATTATTCAGAAAGCTATTGTCTGATGCCTGATCGCGATATTAAGTTTGACGTGAAGAATTTGTACTTAATTCTAGCCCGTACACGTATGCAGGTGCTAAACGAATGATTTACGTGCGACGCTTTCGGTTCTGGAGGTTAGGATTTAGGTTCGATTCTATTTGCGCTCAAAAATATAACAGCTATGAAGAAAAATAGCCTACGATGTTTTGGAGAATAGCTATCGATGAAGCGAGGGTTAGGCCTCGGATGTCTGATGTTATTATATCACTACCTATCCTTCTACCAATAACCCTGATTTGTATTTATTTAAAACTTGCTGCCCGTGCGGCTCCGCCCGTGTATTACCGACAACCCAGGCGGACCCGCTGAATAAAATATTGCCTTTGTCATCTTGAGGGTTCCCTTCTACATACGAGTAGGTACAGATGATTTTTTTTTCACGGATGAGTAGACCTGAAGATTACTTATCCCAACGTACCTAACTACAAATATACTGAACTTAATTTTTTGTATAGCTTAATATGTGGTATATGTAGATCAAACAGATAGCAGTTATAAAGAAAAACAGCCTACTAGGTTTGAGAGAACTGATCCACCCGGTAACGTGAGCGTCGTCGGGCCTCGGATGTCGGATTTTATTACATTATATTAAACTAGCTTCCGCCCGCGACTTCGTCTGCGTGGACTCCGGATAAAAACTATCCTATATCTTAATCCAAGCTATAAACTATCTTCGTGCAAAATTTCATTCAAATCGGTTCGGCCGTTTGGGCGTGATTGAGTAACAAACATCCAAACATCCAAACATCTAAACTTTCGCATTTATAATATTAGTAGGATAGGAAAGGCACGCCATATGCTTGTTTGCCACAGTTGCAGTATAAATAAAAAAGGGAAATAATAATGGGAAATTAAGTATCTGTTCTCGCAAAAAAGGAATTAAGCCGATATCTCCGCTAGACTCGAATAGAGAAAATCCCATATTACTGCTCCTAAAAATCTTACGTTGTAATGGTTGTTAAAAAAAAAATTACTGTTTATTTCAATAAAAAATAGGGGTTAAATTACAGTCTTAACTACTAATTTTAAATTTAAGTAAAGTATAATTTTTTTGAGTTAAGGAGCCTGCCTTATAACTATTATCTTAATTAAGTAACTACATTTTTTTTTACAGTATGGTAATGGTAAGTACCTTTATTGTTTAAGACTTAATTTTAACATATGTCTTTTGACTATCGAATGTGTTTTACTACACGTTTTACTCTCAACGTTACGTATTAGCTCATCCGGAAATCTATTTAATATTGCAGGTAGGAGACAACTCCAATCCCTATTCCCATATTCATTATTACTTTTTCCCACCTCAAAGGTTGGGTGATTAGATAAGCTACGAAGACGGTTCGGTCTTGTTTTTTTCTTTAAATTGGTTATATTGTTATTGTACTGTGTTATAATTGCTAGTTCCACCTTGTCGAATACATTTAACACCTTACAATGATTAAATAGATTTTCGTAATTTTTCCTATATTTATATTTAACTTTAAGGCTCCACATTCGAAATTTTCGTGAAAATGAGTTGTTTTGTAACCGTTTTATACATTATAACGTAACATTTTTGCTGTCGGAAAAAATATATCATAATCTGCAAGATATGCGACGGGTCATAGTTTTCGTAGAAATCCAATTTAACAATAAAAATGAGAGAAAAAGAAATCTAAAGTCACTCCTATTTTTTCACTTGTAACCATTTTACTGCTCCATTTATTATCAGAATAATATGAAATTTTATAACTTTCTTCATAAAATAATAAACAAGGGCCTCATTTTCTTACTTTCTTTATTTTCTTAAAAATGTATCTCATTTTCTGAAATATTCCGCCAGAGTTCCTACGCCTCCCCGTTTTCGTCCATACGGTCAGTGCGGGACAGGACACGTTGCATGATGGACCTGTGTCAATTTGCGCTGCGCCGAAATTTTTAAATATTTGTGGAAATTGTGGACTATATCTGTTGCATAGAGTGGACAATCCGTTTTGTGATTCGTATAGTAGGTAACTAATAAACATTTGCGTATAGTTTAGTTTTTAGCGACAGATAATTTTGTTGCATAGAGTGGACAATCTATTTCGTGGTTTGTAAAGTAGTAGGTACTATAGCCAAGACAGCTGACTGACCATCCGTGCACTTTATGTGCATTGTAATAAGGTTCTTGTACATAAATACAGGATGGTCAGTTAACTGTGTTGGCGTTTGTACCTAATTAACATTTACGTATGTATAGTTTATTTTTTGTTTTTAGTTCAAGATGGGAAATAATAATAATAATAAATTCTTTATTTCAGGCCAGTTTGACCATAGATTGTTAGTAACATACAAACTTACGATACTAGAGTCAGTACGTCTTAGCTTAGGTCTCACAAATTTTTCAATAATTATTTTGGGTCTTTGGGGTTAAATAAGCGCAGGAGGAAAATACGTAATATCAAGAAATTTTACAAGAGAAGAGGAAAAAGAATACACAAGTAAATACCTATTCTATCAAAGTATCAAATGTCTAAACAGTATCAAAATTGGGAAATCGCTAAAACCAGACATTTTATTAGTAAATATATTTACAATATCTATTGCTTAGGAGAATAAACAATTATAGAAACAATATTGTTTTATTTGCTCGTATTAATGACTGTCAAGTGTTAATAGAATAAGTTCTAATAAAAATAGTGGGCTCGGCAAATATTGTAAGTACCTACCTATGGGTTGCATGCCAACTCCAAGTTCGGTACAGAGTTATTATTTGATATGAAACAAAATATGGTTAACGTACAACTAATCTATAAGTATATATTTACCGAGGCCGATTTCTGTACAGTCAGCATAATATAGTTAGTAGCAGCCAAGTTAGCCAAATATATCGGAACGTACATTCATCGAAATAGTCTTTGTTACTATAAGTAGGAGTAAGGAATGTGTTACGATATATTTGGCTACTTTGGATGCTACTAACTATCTGATGCTGACTGTACACGCCATCATCATCAAATCAAGGAAGTAGAACGTAATAAATATACCGAAAATTATTTTAAAACTTAACAACCTTACACTTACACAAAAGGTAACGGACAGACAGACACACTTTCGCATTTATAATATTAGTATGGAGTATTGATATGGAAGTATGGATAGTATGGATTATATGTCTTTCACGCTCACGGGACAATGATGTCCCGGACCTTTGGGAGGCGTGCGTGGAGCTCTGAGCCAACACGTAGACGCCCTTTTGACAATTTAATGAAATGCAAGGAGTACACCAAGCGGATGCTGTCTCTGCCCGTGTCATGGGACGCACACAGAAACAGCACCCGCTGGGGTGTAAGAGTCTATTGCTAGTTGATGGAATCTAAATAAAAAGGGTTATTGGGTGAAAATGATGGACTAGTAGCTGGGCTATTGGATGAAACATCGGACGCCTGCCCAATATAACTGTTTCACATTTTATCCCTGGCAGACGGTGACTCGCTAACTGCTAGATGGGCCCCTATTAATAGCGACATAAAAAAATGGCCTAAGGGCAACAGTAGGTATGGATTATTATTATTACCTTTATATTTTTTCGCACTATCCGTCTCTCTCTTATTAGAATATTTAGTAACAGAGGTATAGTGCGAGAAAAATCGAAAGTATGTCGCGGCCGTCTAGAGCTAGGCGTGCTGAGGGCCTACCGCGAAACGAAACCGAACTTCGTTCGTGTATCTCCCTCTCTGTCGCGCTTGCTAGTTCGAGCGACAATGAGAGTTATTCGAACGAATTTCGTTTTCACTAGCACGGCTAGCACGAGACGGCCGCGACATACTCTCGATTTTTCTCACACTATACCTCTCTTTCCTAATGTTCTAATAAGAAACGACAGTGTGAGAAAAATCGAGTGTATGTCGCGGCCGTCTCGTGCTAGCCGTGCTGACGGAATTACATTAATCGTAAGTAAATAGTATTATAATAGTAGGGACATCATTTTTGAACTTAATCCATTATGTAATTTATGTATGACAAATATCACGTTTCAATTAAGCATGACGAATGTCACCCACCCACGTCCGCCCTTGCATTGGTAACGATGCGCGATGACGCGTCTGTAACTTAATCTATGTAACGCTTAATAAACGACGGCGGGTTGTGCGACTTGCGCGGGGAGAGGGTCGAGGCTCCGCCCATACGCTCAAGGACTTTAGCGGGTATACAAGCCTTAACTGGTACAATGGTTTTCAGTAGACGTATCTGGAGGTTGTATATATTATTTAAATAGGTTTTATAGGTTCTTCCATAGCTTTCTATACCATAACCTATGATTATGTTGAAATAATATTATTTATCCAATTAGTGACAACAAATTTGTATTTGTTTACGGCTTCATCACTTATGCGTGGGAAAGTACTTACTTAATTAGCTACCTATATTGTATTTACATCGTGTTAAAAATGACGTTAGAGGAATTTCCGTTCAGCGGTTGTAAATATTTGCACCAAAGAACGGGGACGGGAGGTAATTACTTGATTCCGATAATCCAGAAATATACAATTATTATTATTACCTACTGACTCGCTTTGTGCGGATGCAAGTCGTACTCTGATACGAATGAATTTATTAATTGTTCTTTATACTTAATATGCCCAGACTGCCCAGGATAGGGATACGTGAAAGAAAAAGAGGGAGGCATTTGCCCAGCAGTAGGACACTTAAGGCTATTAAATTAATTAATAATACTTAATTTTACTATTAAGTAATATACTTATATCATTTTCGAGATAAAAACTTCAGTGCGAGTCGGACTCGCGCACGACGGTTGCATACCTAGGGGCTGTTCATAAATTACGTCATCGTTTTTTGACGATTTTTGACCCCCCCCCCCCATCATCATCATCCTGTTATTCCTTGAAATGGACCCACCCCGCCTAATAAAATGACTGTCGTCATCCAATGGCCAGACACCCCCCCCCCCCCTCCATTTTGAAATTACATAATTTATGAATAGCCCCCTACGATGCACGTGGTTGCATGACCTGCAGTTATTAAAACTTTATTTTAGAGTATGTCTAGTGTAACGTGAGCGTCAGTCACGAAGTGTTTATAATTGTATTTTTATAAGTAGGTACAACGACGGTGGCAAACAAGCGTACGGCCCGCCTGATGATAAGCGGACACCGCAGCCTATAGACGCATGCAACTCCAAAGGAGTAACATGAGAATTGCCGACCCTTGACATGTTTGAGGATTCGCCGTGTTGACAGCTGAAGGAACAAATTCCCTCGCTCTCAACACAACGCATCCTCGGGAGCTCTGGCGACCTTGCTCACCTCCAGGAACACAACACTACTACAGAGCAAGCAGAGCAGCTTGGCTATCATGCGACAGCCAGCGAGCTCTCTCGATTTTTCTCGCAATATCCGTCTCTTTCGTATTAGAACACTTAGTACAAGAGATATAGTGCGAGAAAAATCGAGAGTATGTCGCGGCCGTCGCATGATAGACGTGCTGAGCAGAGTTATATGCCGTCTGGGTGTCCCTTTAAGCTGGTTACATTCAAACAGTATTTTTATACGATAAATACTTACAAATTTCACGATTCTTGCCAAATATGATTTTAGGTCAGCGAGGACTACTCTTAAGTTTTTTAAGTAAAACTTAAGGGGGTGCACTGGAGGATTATGGGATTATTCAAGGCCAAAGATAATGTCTGAAGAAGAAAATCTGAGCGAATAAGGTGTTCACAAGCATCTGAACATTTATCTATTGTCAAAGTGTTTGGACGTGTTCTCAAAAACAACTTAGAAAAGTTGAAAAACCCCCGACATTTTCATTTCAAAGTCCAATATCTCAAAAACGACTGAACAGATTTTCATGTAACATGGCTAAGAACACTCGGGATTAAATCAGCTTTCAAATAAAAGAAACCACATTCAAATCGGTTCATTCGTTTGGGAGATACGATGCCACAGACAGATACACAGACACGTTAAACTTATAACACCCCTCTCTTTGCGTCGGGGGTTAAAAACGAAAATAATCTATTTTCGAGGACATTTTGTTGTTTGTCAACAAAACCCTACCAAACTATGTTATCGATTGCTAAAAATTATGAAGTTACGGGAAATATCCAAAGTTGAGTCATTAGGATTTTTTTTTTATTTACCTCAACCTCAACAATACATTTCTAAACGATAGTTTAACTCATCTAAAGATTCATGTTAGCAAATAAAAAAAGATTGGAATTTATAAAATTTTCTTCACTCATTCTGTCAGTATTTGTATCAGTATTTTAGCTTTTAAATAGTTGTGTATTAAATAATTATTTACATCTTCTGTACATCGGTATGTTATTATGAACATTAAACTACGTGTTTGTTAAAAAAAAACTAATTTTATTTAAATATTTAGCGACACTTGTCCAAATCAGCCATCCCCGAAGAGGATTGCATCTTTTTTTCTCTTGCGCGGCAGAAAAACACGTTTCTTCTAATACGCCGGGGCATTGTCGTAGGAAGCACCTCGACTTTTACGTGACCTTTATGAACCTAAAACATTTATTTATTTTATTTTTCAAGGTCCGCCATCTAACGTCCCCGCTAACTCAAATATGACGTATTTGACAATTGAGAAGGGAATTGACCATCAGGAGAGCACCAAACACTCCAATCCTAAACCCTTGTTGTTTAACAGACAAAACCTCGGCAAGGTCACACTTATTACGTAATTTGGTCACGTGTCTCTTAACTTATCTTGTAGATTACAGTGTTTGCATATTCGCTTAATTGTTCATTAACGGTTAGAGGAAACGGCGTATTAACATACCACATACTTGGGCTCTGTAAAAACATCTACGTATTTGCATGGCAACAACGTAGAATGATATTTGTTTTATTTTTGCTAGATACCTAATAGAGATTAGTTTTGAAATTTGTCTCAATAACATTACCTTCTTCATAAACGTTAACTTTACCGTTTTGCAAAAACGTAATATTGCCATTTTTAGCCTTTTCATAGTATGGGTATGGGGAGATCGTCACAAAACTGATGGGCGATGTCCAATATCTTACGCATACGTTTCGACACAAAACTGACAGGTTCAACATGACTTTAATATACTGTAATAACGCGTGAGGAAAATACCACTTCCTGGCCAGGGGGCGACGTAAAATTTTATACTCACCAGGGGCGGTAAATCGTAACAAAGAAAGCCTCAGATCGCATACCTAAGCTATTTATCGCCCCTGCCTTCGATTTGGGCGTCCAATACCTGAATTATCGCAGGCCATCTGACACATTCCCTTGTTTTACCGCCCTTGGTAAGTACCTATTGGGGCACTCGTTCTGACACGTTTACTCTGTGAGCGTGCGAAACTGATTTAAATGCAATTGGAATCGGAAGCAACAGACAAAAATACACCTCTAGTTGGAAATTCAACTGAACAATTTATTTGGTACCTACGTAAACAAAACTACAATGAATGCTACACAATCAGTTTAATTAAATCAATCCATTCTAATCCATACTTAATATTATAAATGCGAAAGTGTTTCTGTCTGTCTGTCCGTCTGTCTGTTACCTCTTCACGCTTAAACCGCTGAACCGATTGAGATGAAATTTGGTATGGAGATAGTTTGAATCCCGGGGAAGGACAGGATAGTTTTTATCCCGGAAATCATCCCCTGAGGGGGTGAGATGGGGGATGAAAGTTTGTATCGAGCTACGATATAAACGAGTTCCACGCGGACGGAGTCGCGGGCAGAAGCTAGTACATAATAACGAGAATGTTTAATAAAAACAATTTTCGACTAGTCGGGTTTCTCAGAAATTCCAACTAGACTAGATCCAGACAGTATCAAGACACGCAATTCGTCGGTCAAAATTACAAAGTTTGATTGTTTCTACACTTTTACCACACAAAAAACACTAATAGCAGGTAGGTAGGTACAGTGGAGTTCATAAATATATGAACGTTCCCAAAACTTGGAATGGATTGTCGCCTGCGGTATTTCCGGACCGATACGACCTTCAAACCTTCAAGAAAAGAGCGTACTCCCATCTTAAAGGCCGGCAACCCACTCACAACACCTCTGGTGTTGCAGGTGTCCATGTGCGGCGGTAATCGCTTACCATCAGGTGATCCGTCTGCTCGTTTGCCTCCTATAACATGAAAAAAACTTCAATAATATCTGAGTATCCATAAGCCCTTGGAAATAAAGTCGCGTCCACATATTTTTGATCACTTTGTTAGTGCATATATTTTAGAATTCGACTGTACATATAAGAACTTACTTACGCTTTCCTACGTCGTGTCACAGCGGATTACCGTGCTGGGTGCGATGATGCCAGGGGTCCAATTCGCAACGCCTTTTGATGTATTGAATTGATATGAAAATCCTCTTGGTTCATGTGCTCCCTTTCCCACAACCGCATAACTTCGCGTGTTTGAATGCGACCAAACAGATATGATATGAGATTGGAATGACATTGTTAGTTACAAAATGGAGGCACAGCTCGACGAGTAAATACTTTGTAACCTTCAGCGTCACGCGATAACGATAACGATAACTAGCTTAAAGCTATTTGTAAAATAGGTTTAATGTTTGAAGTAATTTCATTGACAATCTGGTGCTGGCCAATATTATTAGTGCGAAAGTGTAGGTTATAGGTTATAGGTGTGCGCGGGCTAGGTTTCCACAACTCGACGTCATAATGGCGCCTTTTTTATTGGCACTACTGTTATTCGTGCCAACCCAGTTCCATCAGGAAGCCTAGCAGACCCTTTATGTTGCCAACGGCCTCCGGTAGTGACCCCGGTGTTCCGAGGTGCTTTGCCCGGTATTCTACCACCCATGCGAAAGTGTATCTGTCTGTCTGTCTGTTACATCTTCACGTTTAAACCATGGAACCGATTAAGATGATATTTCTTATGGAGGGAGTTTGAGTCCCGGGGAAGGACATAGGATAGTTTTTATCACGGATATCATTCCCTAAATTTTTATAGAGCTTCCATATAAACGAGTTCCGCGAGGACGCATGCAGTCACGGGCAGAAGCTAGTATGTATATAAAGAAAACACTAATGACAGTAATGACGCATTGGCATTAAAAGGATTTCGCATTGGTTCGTGCTCTCCTTAGCAAACATTTGTCTACACACACACACTCACTCCTTTCAATGCTTTCTTGAAACCCCCACATTGTAGCTGAGAAAACCCCGGCACAGTAACAATGTGCGTAGGCGTGATAATATACTAAGAATTGGCTCAAAATTCCCAGGCATATCTGCTTTATTTTAGGGCTGTGTAAAATTGCGCAACATTTCATATGATTTTCAGGGTTCTGTAGTGAACAAGGAACCCTATAGTTTCGCCATGACCGTCTGTCTGTCCGTCCGTTTGTCCTTCTGCGGCTTAGCTCAGTGACCCTTACTACTAGAAAGCGGTATGTAGTTCGGCATGGACACGTACTTGGCCGGTTTTTATTATCTTTGATTTTTAAATGTACTATAGTTGCATATGTATGTATGTATGTATGTATGTAAGCACTTTATTGTACACAATAACAGGTTAAAGAATATACATGTCACACAATAGATCAAAGTACAAAGGCGAACTTATCCCTATAAGGGATCTCTTCCAGCTAACCTTTGAGCAATTGAGAGGAAGGTAGGTAGACCGAGATAGGCAAACTTATACCGTGTACAAAAACACAGAGAAAATGAAAACAAAACCTAATAGGTATTAATTCATATGTCCTATGTTCATCCAAAAAGTCCATTCTAAACACAGGTGTAAGAATATTTGAAATCGGATGACTAGTTCTGGAGATTAGCCCCCTACATACAAACTTACCAAACTACAATCTCACAGACTTTTCCTCGTTATTATTATAGAAATATACATAAAGGCTATAGACATAATAAGGAGCCCAATTCCTAGGTAAGGATAATATATCATATCACTTTCATGTCCCTGTCTTTCAAAATCTGTGTCTACATGACACAAAAGTGCCATCTTAGTGACAGCCCCTTCTCTCAATTGAATCATGGCCAAGTTCAAATAAACTAAAGGTGTCTGTTTTACCTGATTAAGTACTACTTCTACGCTACCATCTACGCATCAGACATGGTTTAAATCATGAAAATACGACTCTTTGCTAGTGGACACAGAATACGGTAATAGGATAAACTTTTTATTAATTTCTTCTCAAAAGCTGATTATGATCGTGCAGTGCATTCAAAATTCCCAAAAATGTCTTGCCATGGTTCGTTGAATAGCCTGACCACGTCCGTATGGCAGCCAAAAATAGATGCATACGTGTTGAATGTGGGTGCTGTATCTAGTTAATCCATTTCAGAACTCCACTACATTAATTCACAAAATATGATATGCAAAGGCCCTTCTCATCGGTTTTAGGGTTTCGTACCAAAAAGGTAAAACTGGAAAACTAATAGTGCGACTCTGTTCGTCTGTCCAAATGGCACATCACTAATATCTTAGTAGGCAAAGACTACAATATACATACTGTCAGTAGGCAACGAATACTTCGTATACGACTCTTTGCGAGTTGACACAGGAATCGGTATACGGTGTTTTGTACTTTACCAAGAGCTTACTAATGTTACCCAGATTTCTTTAATTGTCTGTATACTATTACATCCTCGCAGTAGTTATATTGCCAAGATGTCGCGCCGTACGTATGCAGTACCACATTTCGAGTAGCACTACGAATCTGTATTGACTTGACCGACAGCTTTGACACTGACTAATTAAATAGGTACCGTACTGTACTGACCCGCACTAACGGATGCGAAACTGAGTGTGAATCTTATAAAACCTATTGGAAATATATTACCTACTTACTCCTAGGATGTGCAAAATTGTGATCGTGGGTTCTGAGTAACGTTAATCTTGGTACAAAATTATATCTGCACTACAAAAGCCTGTAGCTGTGCCGTGGGGGTTTGAAACCGACGTCAATAATAATAATAATAAATATTCGTTATTGCACCAAGGCATGAGAGAAACATTTACAAAAAAAATGCTAAAGTGCATAATAAATAATGGTAACCACAGGCGGTCTTATAATACGTTAGATATAAATGTTGATTTTTTTTACTACTGGTCATTTTCGTATATTACCTACCGAACAACTGGATATTCCATTCCAACCAGTTGGACCACTTTATTACGTTGAACTCAAAGGCACCTATAAAACCTAAAACTATTTTATTTACGCCCTGAGGATGAAGTGGACAGCAATTATTGTGTAATCTTCAAGTTTATAATAGAGCACAAACCACAAATAATAGGAAAATATATTTTCCATTTAATGTTCATATTCTTTACACGGAGTTCGTGTAGAAAGTATATTTTCAAATCTATTTCAGAGCGAGGGACGCTGGGAAATTTTCCTATGATTTCTTTCTAGAACCTCGTGCAAAATAAAATCATATAAACGTAAAATCAACCTAGCCCTATTTAAGACAAGGTTCAATCTTCGAAAGCAGGTCATACCGCATTTAAACGAGGTTACCGAGTATAGGGGTTCAAAGGTGCATGGAAGGTCAAATGGCCTGGCCTAGCTACTTATTATTAATATTCTGACATAGACGTTGTACCATTTTAACATTAAGTATTTAAATTGTTCCTATTGTAGTAGTATTTATTTTTTCATTTAGAATTGGATTGTGATTTACTATTATTTATTTATTTATTTTTATTCTTACACACTGACGATCTTTTTTGTGAATCCATACTATTTTAATTTGATGAAATGACATGTAAATTTTCAAAATAAAATAAACTATTCTAATCTAATGCTGGATAATTCGTGGAATCTCCAAATTAACATGGCGTACCCAAATTTTGAGAATAATGTGGATATAAATAAAATTTATAAAAAATATCTTGTCATTCTTAACAGGTATTTTCATTACACATAGGGTAGGCATGAGAATAGAGTTGTTTCCATTGCGTTATTAAAACCAAACTATTGACGAATGATTGGGTTCCATAACAGAAACGGTGGTTTTCGAATTGAATCCAAATAATAAGGAATGTACACAACAAAGAAACAGACTTTTTCGTAGTAATTTTATGTTATGGTCACTTAGTTCACTAGGCGTTTATTTCGACTGCAGGCACATTCCAAGCAATTTAACTCCTATATTCGTATACTCCTACAACCGTGTGCAAATTGAATAGCAGACCTAGTTATACTGGTTTCAATGTAAAGTCGTGATAGGTAACCTTGTGAATAACGGCCAGTAGAGCCACAGAATAGATAATAGTACAAGTAGAGCTAAGCTGGGTTCCTGCTTAAGCCAAAGCTGTCGATGCTAGTATTGCAAGTAATAAGTTAAAAGAAAATTAGATCAGGAACCATGGTCATTGAAGTATTTTCAATTGGAATTTATTCTAGGAATATTGCATTTTTCAATCAACTTTACAAAGAACTAGCAGACTGCGCTACTACGCTCACGTATTACAAATAACCCAGGCAGTGCCACTGGAAAAATATTGCCTATATCCATACTCAAGATCCATATTTTCATTCATATTCATTTATTCGCTGCAACCATGGTATTTACAGGATTTTCTTAAGTCTAACCAGTACAGTCGACTCTCCAATATATACACAGACAACGTTTCAAAAATATCTATACAGAGACTTTATTGTTACTGACATAAGACACATGTGTAGGTATTTTTGAAAGGTTGTCTGTATAGATATTGGAGAACTCGCCTGTACATACATGGAACCTACTAGGGTGTAGCAACATACTTAAATACTAAACTAACCTAAAAATCAACATGTTATATTTTTATAAAATCGTCACATTAGATAACAGCATACTATTTAATATTTCTACAAAGTTAAAATTTGGTGGCCCTTTTAGAGAGGTGAAAGGGTTTTTTAAATCGGACAAGTAATTTCGGAGATTACTGATGCAAGTTAGTATTTAGGGGACATACTTACATTTCAAAGACAGAAAATATCTATATTATTATTAGTATCGAGTATAGAAGATAAGAGATTTCTGCAGCAATTTTTACTATATATTAGCTGGGTTGAACCTTAAATTGAAGTCTTATATTTTTACAAGCTTTTATTTAACCTTCACTGCGGGCATAGCATGGTTGACATTTTATCACTTATTGTTGTGGATAAGACGGCCGCGTCGTCACTCTCACACTTGCCCACTTGTCAGAACGTGACGAATGTCTTATCGATAGCGATAAGTGATAAAATGGCAACCATGCTACGTCCGCTGTTCGTATGTATGTAAATAAGTATGTAAGTTGTCCGTCAAAATTTGCAATCCATTTTTTAGTGACTTGCCGTTATCCGATTGAGCTGAAATTTTAGGTAAAGGTAGTTATAGTTTGGATGACCATTCAATATTATAGTACCAACGAGCTGATCTGACGATGGAGACAGGAGGTGGCCATGGGAATTCAGTATTCAGTAACCGACGTAACCCCTTTGAGTTTGGGCTCGTTAAAATCGTCTCGATGAGTAGTTGAAAAAGGTAAACATAAAAGCTTGTACCAAAAAAAAATTTAAGAATTATTTTATTTTCATTCAGGACCGCCAGTCTACTCGTCTTAATTGACAAAAGGCGATATTTCATCCTTAGGATACTGCTTTTGTTTCATGATTTTGAAAGACAGAAATGCGAAAATGGGAATATTCCTATGGCATAGGAGACGAGACACATTTTGAATCTCGAATTGGCGCCCAGTCGAACATTATCGACATTTAATGTGATACATCTGTCTGCATACTAAATTAAGTACATTCTGGACTGGATACCCTACGCCACTGGGTGACTGGTGAGATGTGACATATAAGTAGGTAGAATAAATTGCATGAAGTGAACAGTAGCAAAAACAAACTCATTAAATGATAATGATAACAGTACAATGGATTCTCCATCTTCTAATACCAGCACATTGTCTGAGGAATTTAAATTATGGACAAAACAAGTTCTCGTTGTTATTTTATGGATGTGTTGCTTATTTTTTTTACTGCACCGTTGTCGCCGAATAAGCCAACCTAATTGAAATAAGCCAACCAAGTGTGTGGGTACAGTCGGTGTCAAAAATATGTATACACTTTTGCATCTTATTGTTTTGTAATAAGGCGAAAAATGTTTACATATCCCATTAACGTCAACTGTACAAACAACCCAAAATAATCATCCCATCAAAAAGATAAATGTGAAAATGGGAGCCAAGTTCAATAAAAGAATATGCCTGGTAGTCGAATTGGCCGACAAGAGAATTGAGATGTAATGGCCGGTAACAATAATCAATAAACCGATATTTTTCCTTACCGGCAGTTACATTTTGACATATTACCCGTAGAAAATGTGTCAAAATGTAACTGTTGGCAAGGAAAACTATCGATAGATTGATTATTGGAACCGGCCATAAATCGGTCCCGAGTTCTGTAGATAATCCTTATCAGTCGAATTTCTAACAGTCTATTGTTTATCAGTCAGGTAGTGGTAAAAATTTAATTTCATTTGTTTCTCTACACTTATAAAAAAACACAGCCAGTGTCATTTCAAACATTGTACTGTGACGAAGCTTCCCATGAACGGAAGAACATGGAACATTTTTTATTGGTATCTAGGTTATTATTCTGGCGGCGACAATTAATACTTTTTCGAAACATTCGATAAAATTGATTTTTTATTTCTTTTCATCAGGGAAATCGCCGTCATGGCTACCTGTGACGTCAAAATGGCGTAATTCCTTAGGCGTTTACCTATTAATAATTTCAATCCGGTCTACTATAGATCTTCACCAAACGCATACCAAATGATAAAGCATAAAAAGAATTGATTCTGATACGAGAACTTAATTGCGTACGTATTAAGGCGTAATTTCAATAAATGTATCAACAAATTCGAACAATGAAACACGAATTTGTATACTTTTATGGCATCGCGCTGTTGGCGCTTTCGGCCAAGGTACGAGAAACGGGATTAAAAGAAAATACGGATAGATCGAGAATTTGGGAAGTCAAAGGAAAGAAAGACCAGGAAAGGGTAGTACAAAATAATACTGAACTAGGCTAATACTTACGTGCATCTATTACACTGAGAGAAATTTACCTAGGGTGCATACGGAAAATACGTAGAAAAATGATACAGCATGCCGCTTATAGCCTGCACCATGTTGCGTACGTAGCTAAGCGTAAGTAGCCGCCCTACTGATAAAAGTCATTGGTCGGGCTACGTAATTTCCTGCTGTATCATTTTCCTACGTAAATTAAGTAGGTGTGTCGTTTGCTACTTATGTAAGTAGCTGTCATACACACTAAATTTCCCATTAAATCATGGTGTATGTGTACGTATGTATAGCTGTGGTTAGGGTCAGGTCCAGTATATAATTATGCGTCCTACGTATGTACGTATGTGGTACAGGTATCGCACTGGCCTAGGGCCAGTACATAATGGGCTAGCCTACGTACGTACATCTGTCGGACAGGTACCATACTTGCTTAGGGCCAGTACATAATGGGCCCGCCTACGTAGGTACGTATGTCGGGCAGGTACCATACTTGCGTAGGGCCTGTACATAATGGGCCTGCCTACGTACGTACATATGTCAGACAGGTACCATACTTGCTTAGGGCCAGTACATAATGGGCCCGCCTACGTAGGTACGTATGTCGGACAGGTACCATACTTGCGTAGGGCCTGTACATAATGGGCCTGCCTACGTACGTACATATGTCGGACAGGTACCATACTTGCTTAGGGCCAGTACATAATGGGCCCGCCTACGTAGGTACGTATTTCGGACAGGTACCATACTTGCGTAGGGCCTGTACATAATGGGCCCGCCTACGTAGGTACGTATGTCGGACAGGTACCATACTTGCGTAGGGCCTGTACATAATGGGCCTGCCTACGTACGTACATATGTCGGACAGGTACCATACTTGCTTAGGGCCAGTACATAATGGGCCCGCCTACGTAGGTACGTATGTCGGACAGGTACCATACTTGCGTAGGGCCAGTACATAATGGGCCCGCCTACGTAGGTACGTATGTCGGACAGGTACCATACTTGCGTAGGGCCTGTACATAATGGGCCCGCCTACGTAGGTACGTATGTCGGACAGGTACCATACTTGCGTAGGGCCAGTACATAATGGGCCCGCCTACGTAGGTACGTATGTCGGTCAGGCACCATACTTGCGTAGGGCCTGTACATAATGGGCCTACCTACGTACGTACATATGTCGGACAGGTACCATACTTGCTTAGGGCCAGTACATAATGGGCCCGCCTACGTAGGTACGTATGTCGGACAGGTACCATACTTGCGTAGGGCCAGTACATAATGGGCCCGCCTACGTAGGTACGTATGTCGGACAGGTACCATACTTGCGTAGGACCTGTACATAAGGGCCTGCCTACGTACGTACATATGTCGGACAGGTACCATACTTGCTTAGGGCCAGTACATAATGGGCCCGCCTACGTAGGTACGTATGTCGGACAGGTACCATACTTGCGTAGGACCTGTACATAATGGGCCTGCCTACGTACGTACATATGTCGGACAGGTACCTTACTTGCGTAGGGCCAGTACATAATGGGCCAGCCTACGTACGTACATATGTCGGACAGGTACCATACTTGCGTAGGACCAGTACATAATGGGCCAGCCTACGTACGTACATATGTCGGACAGGTACAATACTTGCTTAGGGCCAGTACATAATGGGCCCGCCTACTTAGATACGTATGTCGGACAGGTACCATACTTGCGTAGGGCCTGTACATAATGGGCCTGCCTACGTACGTACGTAAACCGGACAGGTACCGTACTTGCTCAGGTCCAGTACATAATTGTGCGTCCTAGGTATGTACGTATGCTGGACAGGTACCGTACTTGCTCAGGTCCAGTATATAATTGTGCGTCCTAGGTATGTACATATGCTGGACAGGTACCGTACTTACTCAGGGCCAGTACATAATGAGCCATCCTACGTATGGACGTATGCTAGACAGGTAGCGTACTAGCCCAGGTCCAGTACATAATTGTGCGTCCTAGGTATGTACGTATGCTGGACAGGTACCGTACTTGCTTAGCGCCAGTATATAATGGCAAATCCTACGTATGTAAGTATGTCGGACAGGTAGCGTACTATCTCAGGGCCAGTATATAATCGTGCGTCCTACGTATGTACGTTGGCCGGACAGGTAGCGTACTAGCCCAGGTCCAGTATATAATTGTGCATCCTACGTACGTACGTACGCCGGACAAGTACCATACAGGCTCAGGGCTAGCATATAATGGAATATCCCACTTACGTAGATATGCAGAGCATGTACTGTTCTGGCGCATTGGACCTGCGCCAGGACAGTACATGTCCTGCATATCTACGTACGGCGTGGGATATTCCTTTATATACTAGTCCTGAGCTAGTATGGTACTTATCCGGCATACCTGTGGAGCATAATTATGTACTATCGGCAAAATGGAACCCTGACCCACCACGGATCAGTTTCATTTTATGGATTGTACATACGTAGGATAGCAATTATTTACAGAAGCTGAAGCCAGCGCGATACCTGTCGCAGCGTGTCTACAATGCGTAAAACACAATTATGTATAGTCCCTGAGTCAGTATGACACTGGCCCGGCCTATTACATACGTATAATTATAAACCATTATTTACAAAGTGAGCAATTGAGCATGGTACTTGTTCAGCATAGTAACTATCTACACACCTAGGATATACAATTATTTACTTATTTTGAGTCAGTGCGCCACCTGGCCAACTTATGCGCATACGTAGGAAGACAATTATTTACTGGACCTGAGCCAGTAGGTATTGCACCTGTCCAGCCATGTAATTCCCTAATCAACATCATCACTAACCCATTTAAGGTTTTGCCTCAATGCGAGCATGATCGATTTCAGCAGCAACGTTGCTTAGAGACTCACATGGCAGCTTACATACACGTATAAGTATACACAATTATTATTATGTTACAATTTAATGTAAGCAGTGAACCGTTGTTAAGAGATTTACAAATATTAAGTACATAAGCAAACCTGTCAAGTACGATACCGTCTAATTAGGTATAGGGTTTGTATTGAAACGAACTGATATACAAAAAATGTATTGTTTCCATTATGTAAATACTTAATTGTACACAAGACAATAAATCAAACGAACCCGAACTCGATAGCCAAACGATTTCCATATACAATTAAACCGCTTGAAAACGTTAAATTTTCTTCAAACTTGTTGTATTGTGTAGCTTGATATATGTATCCCATTTGCGCAAAACGACACATGAGCAGTCTCGAAAGAAGCATAAACAGTGCTCTGACTCATAAAAAGAACTTCTTTACTTTTTTCGAGACTGCACATGTGTCGTATTGCGCTAATAGGATATGTCAACCTACACAATTAAACAAGTTTCAACCAACCTATTTAAGCGATTTCTTTATATGGAAATCGTTCGACTCGATTCGCCTTAAAAGTTTAACTTAGCCTTAACTATGTGCGAGTAACTGTATTTCCAGATCCCGACTTTACAATGCTCTTTAAGAGAGACAATACAAACAATAATTGCGTTGTTTTATTGTGTAGCTTGATATATCACATTTGCGCAAAACGACACATGAGCAGTCTCGAAAGAAGCATTTAAACAGTGCTCTGACTATTTACTTTTTTCGAGACTGCACATGTGTCGTATTGCGCAAATAGGACATGTCATCCTACACAATTAAACTAGTTTTAACCAACCTCGAACAACGAATCGTTCGACTCGATTCGCCTTAAAGGTTTAACTTAGCCTTAACTATGTGCGAGTAACTGTATTTCCAGATCCCGACTTTACAATGCTCTTTAAGAGAGACAATACAAACAATGATTGCGTTGTTTTATTGTGTAGCTTGATATATCACATTTGCGCAAAACGACACATGAGCAGTCTCGAAAGAAGCATTTAAACAGTGCTCTGACTATTTACTTTTTTCGAGACTGCACATGTGTCGTATTGCGCAAATAGGACATGTCATCCTACACAATTAAACTAGTTTTAACCAACCTCGAACAACGAATCGTTCGACTCGATTCGCCTTAAAAGTTTAACTTAGCCTTAACTATGTGCGAGCAACTGTATTTCAAGATCCCGACTTTACAATGCTCTTTAAGAGAGACAATACAAACAATGATTGCGTAATAGGTAGTTGGCATGACTTTAGCCTTTTCATGACAACGCCAACGCAATGACTGGTACATGATATAATACTTAATGCAGAATACATTTATGAAGTTGAGTATCCAGCTTTAAGACAACTCAAGTTACACACTTTGGTATGCACGAAGAAGTTAAACGCACTTATGTGTTATTCTCATCGCCCTATCTTAAAGAAATTACTTGCTTTGAACATTATATTGGACGAATATGTCCAGTGAGATCACCCTGGTGATCCTATTGGACGCCATGTCCAGCACGATCCCCTGGGTGATTCTAGTGGACATATGTATATCCAGTAGGATCCCCCAGAGATCAAAGATTTTTGTTTGAGTAATTCTAGTGGCCTGTCATGTCCAGGGTGATCTCACTGGACATGATAGTCCATTAGAACTGATCCTATTGGACGCCATGTCCAATACTATCCCCTGGGTTATTTTAGTGGACAGAATTACAGATATCCAGTAGGATACCCTAGAAAGAGTAATATTACTCTCTAGGGTCCTTCTGGCTATAATTTTGTCCAGTATAATCACCCAGGTGATCATTTTTGACGCTATATTCTGCACGATGGTGGGTGATCTTACTGGATAAGTTCGCCCACTAGAATCACTTGCAGATTAATATTACTTTCAGGGGTATCCTAGTGGATATAACTCTGGCCACTATAATCATCACCCAGGGGATCGTGCAGGATATAGCGTCCAATAAGATCACCTGGGTGATCTCAGAAGACATATTCGTCCAATACGATCACCTACCCAGGTGATTTCAGTAGATAGCGTGAAATTTACCGATTACGATGACGAACATTTTACATAGTTAAAGAATAATGTGGATCGACACTGCTGATTACCGTATCAAACACATTTATGATAGCGGTAATAGTATTACCGAGTATTTTAATAAGTATCTAGCTTTAATAGTGCTAGCGATACGCCAAAAAAAGCTGCAAATGGTGTTAAAAGTATGAAAATCGGAACGATTCAACTTTAGGCCGTAGCACGAAAAAAAAATGAGAGGAGTTATGATGTCATCTTTTTTTCGTATGAGAAAAAAATTGTTCTGAAACCTATCGTGTTGTGGTATCTTCGATAATCGGCTAAATGTCACGCGATACGGGGCCTGTTGTAACCGAATCGCGAGTCGCGATACACATGTTCGATAATCGGTCATGTGTCACGCGATGCGGTCACAAGAGCCAGCTTATTCGATTAAAATGTCACTATTTGCTTGTATGAGATAGTTATGTAAAGGGTCATTCTACTTTTTACTGCAGGTTTTTGTGTCCCCCGGTAAAGAAAATGTTCTATTGAAACAACTTTGTTACTGTTGAACAACTGTGTTACCATTATGTCCCTATTTCTAGGTAAAGGTTTAAAATTGTAACAAAACTAGTTTTATATCCTTTTATTATATAGGAAAATCTTTAAAAAATACAGAATTGGATTTACCCGAGTTTGAAGTTAAGCGACTCAATTGGTTTATAAATTACATTACAGGTATATCCGACGCAAGATAATATATATTTTTATGAATTTTACATACTTTGCTAAGATATTTTTTTATTATGTCGAATATTTTACGTTACTCTGGGCGGTAAGTGAGATTTACCGCCCACGGCCGCAGCGGCAAATCTCACTTCACACCCAGAAGAAGACGTAAAATTGTGTACGCACCGCGGTACGTGATGTACTATTGAAACAAAAGTGCACAAAAGTAACACAGTTGTCTTTTAAATGTGACTTAATAAATGATAATTTCTAATTAAAGTTATGAGACAAAAGATTTAAGTTCGTAAAATACGTTTTGTTATTTATTTGCCTGCTCAATAAAAATATTTTGATATGGTAACAAAGTGGTATAATTTTTCTACCTTGGTAGACAAAACCTTTATTTTCAGAAAAATACTTATTCATTCATAGATTCACTCCTTTATTCCCAAAAGGGACAGGCAGAGCACATGAAACTTATGTTCCAGTGCCACTTTTAGCATAAATAGATATGAAAGCTCGAAAAAATGTGATATTGCAGTGATAGGTTGCTAGCCCATCGCCCAACAACACACTTCAACCCTGCTCCCTTAGTCGACTTTTACGACACCCACGGGAAGAAAGGGGGTGGTGAAATTCTAACCCGACACCACACGGGAAAAACTAAATTCCAGGTAAACCCATTTAACGCTCCTTACTATGGAGGAAGCACTTCTTTCGTTGGGACTAGGGAAAGACATCGTTGCAGTATTTAATGGTATGTAGGTATGGTATTAGTGTTATAATTGATATCGATAACTTGCTATGTAACTTGTATGTTTGTTCGGGTGGAATCTTGAAACTCTTATTTTGAAGCAGCATCTTCAACCGATTGAGCTGAAATTTTGGTATAATTATAGTTTGGATGACAATTCAATACTATGGTACCATTGAGCTGATCTGATGGTGGTGACAGAAGGTGGCCATGGGAATTCAGTACTTAACTGACATAACCCCTTTGAGTTTGGGCTAGTTAGAATGGTCTCAATGAGTAGCTGATGGCGGTACACAAAAAATAGTTTTTGACAGAAACTTATATGTAAATGAATTCGGCTGTATTTTACATAAGTTTATATTATATTGACAATTCGTAACCCTTTCAGAAAATAATATTGATGACCAAGCTCTCCTGCTTTTAGAAGACGCCGAACTGAGAGAATTAATACCAAACATTGGGCCAAGATTAAAACTGAAGAATTACATAAACCGTTTAAAACAACGGCAAGATACAGCTGGTGTCGATCTGTCTCCGAGTCACACCACCAATTTATCAAAAAAATCATCTTTAGTAAGCCTTAACTATGTGCGAGTAACTGTATTTCCAGATCCCGACTTTACAATGCTCTTTAAGAGAGACAATACAAACAATAATTGCGTTGTTTTATTGTGTAGCTTGATATATCACATTTGCGCAAAACGACACATGAGCAGTCTCGAAAGAAGCATTTAAACAGTGCTCTGACTATTTACTTTTTTCGAGACTGCACATGTGTCGTATTGCGCAAATAGGACATGTCATCCTACACAATTAAACTAGTTTTAACCAACCTCGAACAACGAATCGTTCGACTCGATTCGCCTTAAAAGTTTAACTTAGCCTTAACTATGTGCGAGCAACTGTATTTCAAGATCCCGACTTTACAATGCTCTTTAAGAGAGACAATACAAACAATGATTGCGTAATAGGTAGTTGGCATGACTTTAGCCTTTTCATGACAACGCCAACGCAATGACTGGTACATGATATAATACTTAATGCAGAATACATTTATGAAGTTGAGTATCCAGCTTTAAGACAACTCAAGTTACACACTTTGGTATGCACGAAGAAGTTAAACGCACTTATGTGTTATTCTCATCTGTTATTTGATTTACGTTTAGATATTGCAGTCAGTCAGTCAATCAGTACCAGTTTCCATCTCTTTATAAACACGCCCTATCTTAAAGAAATTACTTGCTTTGAACATTATATTGGACGAATATGTCCAGTGAGATCACCCTGGTGATCCTATTGGACGCCATGTCCAGCACGATCCCCTGGGTGATTCTAGTGGACATATGTATATCCAGTAGGATCCCCCAGAGATCAAAGATTTTTGTTTGAGTAATTCTAGTGGCCTGTCATGTCCAGGGTGATCTCACTGGACATGATAGTCCATTAGAACTGATCCTATTGGACGCCATGTCCAATACTATCCCCTGGGTTATTTTAGTGGACAGAATTACAGATATCCAGTAGGATACCCTAGAAAGAGTAATATTACTCTCTAGGGTCCTTCTGGCTATAATTTTGTCCAGTATAATCACCCAGGTGATCATTTTTGACGCTATATTCTGCACGATGGTGGGTGATCTTACTGGATAAGTTCGCCCACTAGAATCACTTGCAGATTAATATTACTTTCAGGGGTATCCTAGTGGATATAACTCTGGCCACTATAATCATCACCCAGGGGATCGTGCAGGATATAGCGTCCAATAAGATCACCTGGGTGATCTCAGAAGACATATTCGTCCAATACGATCACCTACCCAGGTGATTTCAGTAGATAGCGTGAAATTTACCGATTACGATGACGAACATTTTACATAGTTAAAGAATAATGTGGATCGACACTGCTGATTACCGTATCAAACACATTTATGATAGCGGTAATAGTATTACCGAGTATTTTAATAAGTATCTAGCTTTAATAGTGCTAGCGATATGCCAAAAAAAGCTGCAACTGGTGTTAAAAGTATGAAAATCGGAACGATTCAACTTTAGGTCGTAGCACGAAAAAAAATGAGAGGAGTTATGATGTCATCTTTTTTTCGTATGAGAAAAAAAATTGTTCTGAAACCTATCGTGTGTGGTATCTTCGATAATCGGCTAAATGTCACGCGATACGCTGCCTGTTGTAACCGAATCGCGAGTCGCGATACACATGTTCGATAATCGGTCATGTGTCACGCGATGCGGTCACAAGAGCCAGCTTATTCGATTAAAATGTCACTATTTGCTTGTATGAGATAGTTATGTAAAGGGTCATTCTACTTTTTACTGCAGGTTTTTGTGTCCCCCGGTAAAGAAAATGTTCTATTGAAACAACTTTGTTACTGTTGAACAACTGTGTTACCATTATGTCCCTATTTCTAGGTAAAGGTTTTAAATTGTAACAAAACTAGTTTTATATCCTTTTATTATATAGGAAAATCTTTAAAAAATACAGAATTGGATTTACCCGAATTTGAAGTTAAGCGACTCAATTGGTTTATAAATTACATTACAGGTATATCCGACGCAAGATAATATATATTTTTATGAATTTTAAATACTTTGCTAAGATATTTTTTTATTATGTCGAATATTATATACCGCGGTACGTGATGTACTATTGAAACAAAAGTGCACAAAAGTAACACAGTTGTCTTTTAAATGTGATTAATAAGACTTAATAAATGATAATTTCTAATTAAAGTTATGAGACAAAAAAGATTTAAGTTCGTAAAATACGTTTTGTTATTTATTTGCTGTTGTAATGAGTGACTAAACCTGCTCAATAAAAGTATTTTGATATGGTAACAAAGTGGTATGATTTTTCTACCTTGGTAGACAAAACCTTTATTTTGAGAAAAATACTTATTCATTCATAGATTCACTCCTTTATTCCCAAAAGGGACAGGCAGAGCACATGAAACTTATGTTCCAGTGCCACTTTTAGCATAAATAGATATAAAAGATCGAAAAAATGTGATATTGCAGTGATAGGTTGCTAGCCCATCGCCCAACAACACACTTCAACCCTGCTCCCTTAGTCGACTTTTACGACACCCACGGGAAGAATGGGGGTGGTGAAATTCTAACCCGACACCACACGGGAAAATTGTTTAGGTATGGTTACGCATACATACAAAGAAATTACTTCATTTATCTTTAACCAATAATTTTTTGAAACCAGTTACTACTAGTGCCAAAAACCTGCAGTAAAAAGTGGAATGGCCCTAAATCAAAATCGCAAATTATTTTTCAAGAAAAAATATAGTATAGTTGCCACGTTTGACGGTATCTAATGCCATGAGTATTATACTTTGATGGTGAAGCTTCTTAGTTAGTCTAAAGTCCAACGGACGGTGACATAGAGTTTGAAGTCGCGTTGTATGGTCATTGTAGCGGGTACAGGTGAAATAAGAGCATCGTATGTATGAAACTTACTGTCGTTCGTTTTTCGAACCTCGTATGCAAAAAAATGATCATTAAAATCAATACATTCAAACGGAATACAGCGGAATATAACTTTGTCATTGTCCGTGACATATATGTTTTTCACTTCAGCAAATAGTGGCAAGCAAGTAGACTCCGATATATCTAAGACTAAAATCGAAAGTAACTGAAATTTGATACTGTTAATCATCACCCATGAGGTTGAATAACAAGTATCTAAGTTAATATCTTGATATTGTAAATTAAACTTAACATAGACCATTTCAGATGCCGTTACTTTGCTCCGTTTGCCAGTTGTCAGTGGAGGTAATGGTATATTTTTCAAAAACATGTCGTTTAAAATTAACTGATGTTTTATAGCTATGGTTTTACAAATATTAACTCTACTCTGCGATGCTCTAGCAATAAATTTAGACACACGATGTTTCGCTTCAAATCTCATTGTCCAGATTTGAGTAAGTGGACCAAACTTCTTTAGCATTTCAGGGTAATATGTTAGAAAGTGAAATTTTGGTTTTAACTGGGTATCACTTAATTGGCAATAGAGTTCATTTAATTCAGCTACCAGGAATTTTACTTGGACCACAGTACTTTCATGGACTCGACGAGTCAAAAGTTTGTCTAATAATTGTCTTAATTTTATGTACAACATCCAAACGTCGTTTTCATCTGGAACATTATATCCGAGGATTAGCCCGAAATAACGAACTAAAGAAAGCATTTCAGATGCTGAGCATTTTAAATTTATTGATGTTCCGTGTAAGGATACCGCGTTAGACGGCTTTGAACTTGAATCTGGTCCATAATCAAAATTCCGTATTCTCGACGTTAGGTTTTCTAAAGTGATTAACTTTTGTTTTTGCACTAGATCCGTTATGATGAAATTCATGACATACCGACAAGCGCCCTCAAGGTAATCATGTAAAACATCGACTGCAACGTTTTCAAACAAATGAAAGCCATCTAGAGTAAGCCATGTACATTTTTCTTTGATTCCGGTCTCGGAAACATCGTGTATCTGTAAATCATTTGAATAGTTTTGCTCATTTCTTAACAAATCGACGTTTTCATACAACATTGATTGAATTTGTTGCTTGTTAGCAACGCAAACTCTGCACGGTCGATTTGCAGAAAAACTCTCTACGAAACCTAATACACCATTAAGTCCTAAATTGTCACCAGTGACAACAGGCAGATGAAATTTTATTATTCCTTTGTATTTTTCAGTCTCAACATGTATACCATTCTGCTTTAAATCATTGAGTAAATCAAAAACTTTTTGAAAAGTTATGTGGTTTCCAAATTGTATCCTATCTGATGAGTGAAACAGGGCCACAATAAAGATATTTTGCAAGAGTGAAACGTAGTTAGGAGGAAGACATGGAATTGATATATATACACCTCCTAATTTGTGAACCCCTGCATGGCTTCCCAAAGGATTTCCAATTTCGAAATCATCAAAGTATAATACTAATGGTAAATTCAGCTCTCCGTCTGTTACAAAACTTTCTGACATCTTTTTCCATACGGAACCCTGAACTATATTTTCAATGCCGAAAGGAAATTCTTGTAAATTGTGCAGGTAATCTAATGTATCCTTCAATACACTTCCACGTGAAAAAAAAGACTTCAAATTATTTTTTAATGGCATTATTTGCTCAGTGCAGTGAATTGGCACTAACGCAGTTCCTGTGGGAGTTTTGTTTGTTTCCACTCGCTGGCCTATGACCACTTCTTGAGGCTCAACATAAGTTCCTAATAGTTTATAATGACCGAAACGTTTAAATTCAGTGTCAAAATTGTTAAAAGTTTCGCAAAAAGTACCAACTGTTTCCTTAAAAGCATCACAAACATTTGTAGTCATTTCACTCGATGGTACCGATTGACTGAACCGCTGAAGCAAAACGTTTTCTGATTTAGAAAAAAATACTCGGAGATTGTCCAAAAATTCTTGCACAACCATACGCGGTATTGTGGCACTAGCGTACAAAGAGGATATCAATTCAGAGGCATGAAGAATTAGAGGTGTTTTCTCATTATTTTCTACTACTAATTCTTTTTGAACGGATTCGTTACTTTCTGTGGTACTTGTGGATGGACATTCAGAGATTTCGATAGGATTATCTATGTCAGTGTTGTGACGATTCACGTTTGATGACGACGAATGGTGATCTCTTATCAAATGTTTTTTAAATGACGCTGCAGTAAAATAATGTCGAAAACACCCCTGTTCACCGCAGTGAAAGTTAGATTTTGTTACAGTAGATTTACAAAAAGATCTAATATGGCAGACTAACAAAGATGGAGATGGCATAGGTTTTTTACAATAGTAACAAGTAAATGTCATTTTTTTAGTCACTAACAAGTCCCAGATCAGTCAACAGAGTGTTCACTACCTGTGAGCGTCTATCAAATTGCGTTCTTATGCTATAGAATCCCAATTGGATAAACAGCCACAGATCTTCACACTCTTCTGGGTAACACGGCCTGGGTGATTGGTATATTAAAAACACAATCTACGGCTGTTAACAATTTTTTGAAACTGTATATTGTGTCGTTGACGACAACGTATGCAGATTTTACCTCGGCGCTGATCGATGCGACACAAACAACAAATGGCTGCAGAGTCCGCTTTTGCTGCAAAATCTGTTCTTTCTTCTCGATTATATAGGTAGTGACTTCTGCTTCTGAGGAGACTTGCTTGATAAACCCGTCGCATATTTCCGCGCGAGAAAATTTCAGGGCAGCTTTTCCTTGCCGTTTTCTCGCCGGCGACACGTTTATGACATAAGCCAGAAGCATTAGACAAACGTTGTTAACAGTCTCAGTGTCGGCCTCTGAAAAAAAAGCAATGGTTATTGAACAAAAAAAACAAAAAATATATTACCGCCCGTGGGTTGTACAAAATTTTGAGACTCGCCCATGCAGTTTCCGAACGCAAGCGCGGCGCCCCGCCCCTTTTCAAAAATTGCGCGCTCAATCAATTCAATTTGCCAGTGACATTCTTTAAATTTAGAACACAAATAACTGCAACTCACCATGTATCCTTCCAGTTAAGTTTTGTATTTCAGTCTTGAATGTATTGTTGCGAGAACGTTCTGCTTTACCCTTGGAGTAAGCAAGAATATCTTCTTGTTTTAAATTGAACATGGAAAACAAATTGTTCTCTTTTCCAGGGTACATCTGATTGAAGTCGTTCAGAAGCTGCAAGTAAACAAATTGTTTTAGCAAATGATCTCTTGTATAATTTGTTTCTACACATTATGATTGGGACAAAGCGATTAAAATGTCACATTAAATAAAATATAGGAATACATGCGTGAATTTAACTTATTAGTACGTACCAACGTGTAACCTAGAGGCTGTCTTAAAGCTGGATACTTATAAAAATACTCGGTAATACTATTACCGCTATCATAAATGTGTTTGATTCGGTAATCAGCAGTGTCGGTCCACTTTTCCTCCACCGTTTTCCATGGATCTACATTATTCTTCAACCATGTAAAATGTTCGTCATCGTCATCTGTAAATTGATCCAGTGCTGAAATTCAAATGAATGAACACATTAAGGTGGTTCGCCGACCATACAAAACGTTATTTGACATTCGCAGGCTAACGGCGCGATATTTTAAGAAAGTAATGGCTTGGTCTGACAGCGGGCGCGGCGTGACGTCGGCGCGGCGCGTCGCGCTCGGCGGTATGGACGGCGCTCATGTATAATTTAGAAACAAGATGTCAAGTGAGTCGGACATAGAAGCAGTGGTGACGTCCCGCCGAGCGCGACGTGCTCACGTCCCGCCGCCTGTTCGTCCCGCGCTCACGCCCCGCCCCGCCCGGCCGCACTCCCCGTTGTATTCCCGTCCGGCGTGGCGGCAGCGCAACGGCGCTGTTTGACATCGTAATGTACCATGTATATTAACTATAGTACATTACAACTGCTGCCGTCGCGCCAGCACCGCCCCGACGTCACGCCGCGCCCGCTGTCAGACCAAGCCATTAGACCATCTTTATAAATGGGGAATTCCGTCCAAATGGAAAGCCGATTAATGAAACTTTGTTACCTAAGTTTCTTAAAATATCACGCCGTTAGCCTACGAATGGCAAATAACGTTTTGTATGGTCGGCGAACCACCTTAACCAACGTGCGGCCCTCAGACACCTTCTTACTATGAATGCCGCTGCCATGCCGGTCTGAATTTAATAAGAGATATAACATTTTATAAGTTAATTGTAACCTTTATAGATAATTAAGCTTCTTCGTCTACGTCAAAATAATTCCATATCGTACATAATTTTACATTTTGAACACTAAAACTTTACACCTTAATTATTAAATCTTTCTGTTTTTATCACGTCGCACGTCCTTCTTGCACGTCGCAACGGAGCGTCATATTGATGTGATTTTTTTGTATGGAGATAGTTTAGAGGCTGGAGAGTGACATAGGCAACTTTTTTCAGCGGGAATACATCTAATTCCCACGGGAAAATTCAGTATGTTACATTTTCCTCTAACCACGCGGGCGAAGCCGCGGGCATCAGCTAGTTTTATAAATAAAAGCGTGTTATGTAACAAAATCCAATGATAGATCCTCTTGCTATCATAATGTAACACGCTTTTATTTATGAAATTGGGACTGTGATAAAGACGGGGAGATTTAATAATTAAGGTGTAAAGTTTTAGTGTTAAAAATGTAATAATTATGTACAATATGGAATTATTTTGTCGTAGACGAAGAAGCTTAATTATCGTTAAAGGTTACAATGAACTTATAGTGTTATATTTCTTATTAGAGTAATTTATTTTTAACTTTTTAGTTAATTTTATTAACAAATAATAAAAGCTTGTTTTCAAAAAGGTTTTTTTTTAAATTTTATTTTTAACTTTCTAGTATTTTTAATTCGAGATATACTACGACGTAGTTCGTAGCGCGTAGCAGCGTTTATCCGTTATGTTGCTTTGAGCACTTAAAGTTTATGTATGGGTTGTATGTATGGTGTTGTTAAGTATATGTGGGGGTTGCGTCGTGTAATTACAAAGTTCCTATGGCCACCTTCCAGCTCCATTATCAGACCCTGGTTACCATATAGTATCAAAGTACTCGTCAAGACGAATTAAACGAGCCCAAACTCGATGGGGTTGCGTCGTTTAATTACGGAGTTCCTATGGCCACCTTCTTTTGTAGAACCGATGGCCGTTGGGGCGGAAAGGTTCTCGAGTGGCGACCACGTACCGGAAGGCGCGGCATCGGTAGCCCCTCACAAGGTGGACTGATGACCTGGTAAAGGTCGCGGGAGTCCGTTGGATGCGGGTGACGCAGGACCGGTAACATTGGCACTCTTTGGGGGAGGCCTATGTCCAGCAGTGGACGTCTTTCGGCTTAAATGATGATGTCTTAATAGGAGATGCGGTGCAGTGTGACATCCGCCTTAAAACTCACTAGTAAAATGTAAACTTACAGTATTTTTTGAATTATCCGCAATTTCTACTGCTGTGTCCTGGGGTGTCACATGTCTGGGATGGGATGTCTGGGATGTCTTCTAAAATTTCAGATCCACTCGGTGTGTTAGATCTAAAAGATTGTGTAGCTGGAATTATAATGTCATCCAGCACCTGAAACAAAAAAAAGCTACTTTATATATTGCAATATACCATTTTGGGCACATAAGCAAATCCTTCATTAGAAATTCAAAAAAACCGAAATGGATACATGAATTCTACCTAGCCTGACATATGGGAGCCAATCCTGGACATACCTACACAAAGAAAATCAAACAGAATTAGGTCTAAACTGAGGTTGCCGGACCTAGCTGGTTGCATTTGGCCAAAGACCGAGAAAAATGGCATGAGATGGAGGCGGCTTTTACCGAAATGGGGTCCATATAACAAAATATACATATATGTATATGTACATTTGTATAAAAACATTAACACCACTTTTAGATTAGGGAACACTAACAATATGAAATAAAACCAATTTTACATTGTATTTTATTCTACAACTGTGGCAAACAAGCTCAAGGCCTGCCTGGTGGTTAGGAGACACCGTAGCCTCAGGACAGTGGCAACTCAAGAAGTGGCGATAGATAGGAAACATTGGAGGAGGCCTTTGCCAATAGCCACACCGAACTAAGACACATACAAAAGATATAAACAAGAATTGTGTGTGTTTAGCTAGAGAAAAATTAGCATTACTACATTGTGAGACAAAATATGTAGGAGATTGTATTAATACTTACTAAAGATGATTTTTTTGATGAATTGGTGGTGTGACTCGGAGACAGATCGATACCAGCTGTATCTTGCCGTTGTTTTAAACGGATGTAATTCTTCAGTTTTAATCTTGGCCCAATTTTTGGTATTCATTCTCTCAGTTCGGCGTCTTCTAGAAGCAGGAGAGCTTGGTCATCAATATTATTTTCTGAAAGGGTTACGAATTGTCAATATAATATTAAAACTTAGGTAAAATACAGCCGAATTCATTTATATATTAAGTTTATGTCAATAACTATTTTTTGTGTACCGCCATCAACTACTCATTGAGACGATTCTAACTAGCCCAAACTCAACGGGGTTATGTCAGTTAAGTACTGAATTCCCATGGCCACCTTCTGTCACCACCATCAGATCAGCTCAATGGTACCATAGTATTGAATTGTCATCCAAACTATAATTACACCAAAATTTCAGCTCAATCGGTTGAAGATGCTGCTTCAAAATTGAGTTGCAAGATTCCACCCGAACAAACATACAAGTTACATTGCAAGTTATTGATATCAATTATAACACTAATACCATACCTACATACCATTAAATACTGCAACGATGTCTTCCCCTAATCCCAACGAAAGGAGTGCTTCCTCCATAGTAAGGAGCGTTAAATGGGTTTACCTGGAATTTAGTTTGTATTAGTAGTAAGTAGTGCTGGCCACAGCTCCGGCTTTAGAGGAGGTCGCTTGGAGATGGGACCGGGCTAGCGTATCAACGCAGGTAGCGTCCCACACAAGAGTCCTCTCCTCCCCAGCTTACATGGAATGAGCGTCATGCCATCGTCACGCACACGTGACCACAGTACTGTTCGGCTCTATATAAAATGGCCGGCAAATCGTAAATAATATGTGAGAAATGGCAGCCTGGAGGGCCTTTGCCACAGTTAGGAAGCGAAATAACCACTTGAATTACGATTTTTGTACAAATATGGCGAATGAATAAAAAAATGTAGTTTCCTTTTACACAGCAATGCCCGGCCCCGTTCCGAACACATAGTAAATAATATAGAATTGAACTGTGCGAGTTAATTGTGAATATTGTAGTGTTATTTTGTTTTATATTCACGCATAGAATGGATAATGCAAAAGATATGATTGTTGGTATAGATGTACCAACAAAATAAATTCGATCGATATTGGGACGGCTTTAAACATGAAAACAACAACTATTATAGTTAATAATGCATGAAAACCATACCTTTTTACACGACTGCCCACGGAAAGGATATATAAGTATTATTTTTTGGACAAAAACTCTGCAATCACTTCACCGCCGCTAGCGCACGATAAAAAAATGGTTGCAAATGAATGTTGCCACATGCAGAATTACAAAGCGGAAAGTCGGTTTTGAAAGCGCGGATTTTTTTATGAAAATGCCGATGTACGTTTCTGCCGTGCTTACGATAACAGCAGTAATTCTATTCGGAATATTATTCAATTGTTTACTTTATAAATTAGAATTAGAATCAGATAGACATTTGAATTACATTTCGAACGAAGTTACTACTATTTTATCGTAAGCACGGCAGAATATCACAGCTGTGTTTTTAGGGTTCCGTAGCCAAATGGCAAAAAACGGAACCCTTATGGATTCGTCATATATGTATGTCTATCTGTCTGTCTGTCTGTCTCTCTGTCTGTCTGTCTGTCTGTCTCTCTGTCTGTCTGTCTGTCCGTCCGTAAGTCACAGGCATTTTACTCGAAAACTATAAGGTGTATTTGAATAAAATTTTGAGGAAACGTGTATTTTATTAGCCGCTACATAGTTTTGTTATTAAATTACAAAAAAATAAATTTTTAGGGTGTGGCACATCAATCGATAGGCCTTTCAAAATAAATATAAGGTTTCCCAGCATTTTTTTTGATTGAGTGAATAGAGTCTGAGATAATCACCCCGGAAGTCACTAAAATTGTGTCCCCCCCCCACACCTCTAATTTTTGAACCGTGTATTTTATAAATATGAAAAAATCATGGACATAGGACTTATTGATTTCTTTCAGCGAAAATTGTTTTGAACAAGATAGGTTGAAAGGTTTTCGAGATATTTTAAAAAAACTGCCTTCGTTAAAGAAAAGGACGTAAGTGACATAAGATTTCAATAACGATACGACCTTTTTAATAGGCATGGAACCCTTCTTGTGGGTGGTCCGACACGCACTTGGCCGCTTTTTTTAATGAAACGGAGTATCACAACAGCGCGCATTTTTAGGGAAACGCTATTCTATTAAATTGTTAATAGAGACACAGCTGTAGTTAGAGCGAGAATCCAAGGTCTCATTCTAGCAACTGCTGCGTCTATTAGTTGACAGATTGCAACGAGTAGCCTTTAGGTATTGTTTCAATTAAAACTAGCAATTACCCGTGTCACTAAGAGTAGCTGAATGACTCGTTCTATATTTTTTTCATGGCCGGCACTGTTGCTACAAGGAAAGGGTAATCTCTTTCTTATTGTGTGTAGTATTTCAGCTTCACTGCTACTGACACGGTTGGTGATCAGACTATATAATAACATTTCGTAGTTTGACTAAGTATTCTTGAATAATCCACCTACATTTAATACCTATATGAAAAGTATAATCTATATTAATTCCGTAAAAATTAGGCGAAAATGGTATATAAACTTTCTTTACTTTATAATTTATTACTTCAATATAAGTTCTTTGGAATACGCGCATAATCCACTTAATTTTATTAATGAAAATACCTTTTTCATAGTCCAGATGAAATTCGATATTATCTCAAGGTCGTAAATATTTCATTAAAATACTGTCATCTCATTCCCTGATGCATACCAATAGTTTTTGGTATCTTGCTCAGGCAACTACTTTAATCCGTGAGATCTGAAGGGAAATTCATTAAATTGGCAACACTCACCTAGATGACGCGTCATTTACAAGCTACGTAATTTACGTATGCAAGTTCTTTAAAATACGTATACCTGGAGATTATTTGAGTTGGCCGAATTGCAACAAAGTAGTCCATTCCAAAAGCAACTCTACGGTCCTAGGTAGAAGATTCCAATTACAATGGAAGTTATATAAAAAGTCGGCCACATTCAATAATCTCAACCACGTGGATGATGAAATTTGCTCAGTGTGTAATTTTAACTGTATTATACTATTCGTTAGTTAAGTACTCAGTTTATTAGTTGGAACTGAATTTTGAACCAGTTAACCGATTGAGATGAAAGGGGCAACCTTGAATGAAAAAAAATACGTTTTTTGCAGCGGCCAAGGATGTTTTTTTATAGGAATTATAGGTGATCGTTTAGAGGACCTGACCATCGCATAGATATATTAAATTAAAAGAATTATAAAATTATAGATTAGACCCTTGGAAATAGAAATCTTTGTGAGCTCCGTCGGAATGCCTATCGCTCTCAGTTACTTACTGCGTTGTAAAAATTGCCAAAACGGATGGTCATAGATAAAAGTTTATTTGTCATTTTATGCTTATTTTAGCATGTTCTATAGGATAGGTACATTAATAAAAATGAGATGTTATCAATTTCACGATACCAAAATTTCTCTGTAAATATCGATCTGAGAGAAAAAGTTTATAGAATTAAATATGCTTATTTTAGCGTATAATCTACATGATTCAATCTAATTTTATAACCAACCAGTCTCCAGTCTAGCTCGCCATCATTGCATCTTCTGATTGCAGAAGACAGAAAACTAGAAGCTAATGAGATACTGTTGAATACGAGTAGGTACTATAAGAAAAAAATATATAATAAAAACGATCTAGTTTGTGCATTGGTGTGCCGATGAGCTAAATAAATATTCCCAAAGTCAAAGTCGTCCTTTTATTTATTGTGGAGCTAGATATAGATAGTAATATCTGGGGGCACGGCAGTGACTCCGCCAAGTCGAGCAAAACAGCGGCACGGCCGTACCATCCTTTTCTCGAAGCAGTTTAGGCCATTTTCGTCGCCCCATAAATTCGTCGTGTTATGTGTATAAACCAAGGGAAAACTCAAATATTTTGCAATTTCGGTCCAGTTTTCTATATACACCAACTGCATAAATAACTTTGTAATGTACAAAGTTACATTTGCAGTGAGACAAAAATTAAAAAGCACGAATGGGACTCCATTCATAATTTGTATGTATTGATAACACAATAACCTACAAAAAGAAATGAGGTCCCATAAGACAAATTGCTTGTAAAAAAGAGGCCAAGTCTCGAAACTCTTCGCCCATAAAAAGTTGAGATATTTCGTAGTACCAAGTATCAGGCATTCTTATTATTCTTTACTAGCTTCTGCCCGCGACTTGGTATACGTATAAATTATGGTTAACATGATATTCTTATGTTTAACTATACTACTGTCAATTTTGAAAATAAATATTTCATTTCCATGTGCGTGTGCGTGTAACAGTTCAAATTCTCTTCGAATCTAAATAATAACTGTTGAAGTGTGTTCTGACTTCTGTTATCGATTCTAAGAGCCCGCAATTAGGAATTTTAATAATATCTTCAATGTAAGTCTTTCGACTTGTTTCGATCACACAATACTTAGTTACTAGGTACCTACATAGTTTTAGGTATGCAAAAATCCATAAATGCCGCAAAGTTGTGTGATTGCCTAGTTGCAGAATTTTATTTAGCTAGCAAATAAAGAATAATAAGAATGCCTAAGACTTGTTAGTGCGACTGGAGCCGAGTAAGCGAGCAAACTACTTTTTTTTTCTTTTCTCGCTTACTCGGCTCCGGTCGCACTAGGAGGGATGGCATAAAAAAAAACTAAATGTAAACAGCGTACACACTTTCAGGCTACCGGTTGCCAAGCGACATTTTTTTTTTTACACTTCCCTCGTATTTCCGAACCGGTCACAGTTGGGACAATTCGGGTTGCACAGGGCGATTCCACAACACTTCAGGAGCCATCCGGTTGCCTCTCCGACAGTAAATTACGCGTCATTGCTTTAACTAATAGGATAGATTTTATCCAGGAAATCATCCCCTAAGGGAGTGGAATGGGGGGGGGGGGTGAAAGTATGTATGAAGCTACGATATAAACGAGTTCTACGCGGACGGAGTCGCGGGCAGAAGTTAGTAAAACAAATGTAATAAACAAGCCAAACTGCAGGTATGAATTAAATTAGGTAACGGGTATCAGACTGGTATCAGAGACACGCTAAGATGTTGTATTTAACTCTATAGTCATTCACGCCAGTTTAGGCTATTTCGCCTATTGTAATTCTAAAAGTGCAATCAACGTATACATCTAAGTCAAAAAAATTAGCTACGTAGAACGTGAACAAGCTGAGCGCCATCTGCCAGCAGATGCGCGCGAAATTTTTGTGAAGCGATAACGCGCTAGTGGTTATAGTTCATGAGATAACACGTAGATGGCGCGCACATCAATTCTATTAACTCCAGAGCCTTAAGCCCAATCCTAGCTAGCGTCCTTGGGTACGGCGACTGGGTCCTTATGTAATGGTGTGGACTATGTATGAGACGTAGTTGCGTTATCTAAAACAGTAGGTCACGTACGTATAATGAGTCTGCATACTTACTCATCATGGAGCTGTCTACGTATCGTACGTAGCTAGCGTCCTTGGGTACGGCGACTGGGTCCTTATGTGATGGTGTTGACTATGTATGAGACGTAGCTGCGTTATCTAAAACAGTAGGTCACGTACGTATAATGAGTCTGCATACTTACTCATCATGGAGCTGTCTACGTATCGTACGTAGCTAGCGTCCTTGGGTACGGCGACTGGGTCCTTATGTAATGGTGTTGACTATGTATGAGACGTAGCTGCGTTATCTAAAACAGTAGGTCACGTACGTATAATGAGTCTGCATACTTACTCATCATGGAGCTGTCTACGTATCGTACGTAGCTAGCGCCCTTGGGTACGACGACTGGGTCCTTATGTAATGGTGTGGACTATGTATGAGACGTAGTTGCGTTATCTAAAACAGTAGGTCACGTACGTATAATGAGTTTGCATACTTAATCATCATGGAGCTGTCTACATATCGTACGTAGCTAGCGTCCTTGGGTACGGCGACTGGGTCCTTATGTAATGGTGTGGACTATGTATGAGACGTAGCTGCGTTAGCTAAAACAGTAGGTCAAGTACGTATAATGAGTCTGCATACTTACTCATCATGGAGCTGTCTACGTATCGTACGTAGCTAGCGCCCTTGGCTACGGCGACTGAGTCCTTATGTAATGGTGTGGACTATGTATGAGACGTAGTTGCGTTATCTAAAACAGTAGGTCACGTACGTATAATGAGTCTGCATACTTACTCATCATGGAGCTGTCTACGTATCGTACGTAGCTAGCGCCCTTGGGTACGGCGACTGGGTCCTTATGTTATGGTGTTGACTATGTATGAGACGTAGCTGCGTTATCTAAAACAGTAGGTCACGTACGTATAATGAGTCTGCATACTTACTCATCATGGAGCTGTCTACGTATCGTACGTAGCCAGCGTCCTTGGGTACGGAGACTGGGTCCTTATGTAATGGTGTGCACTATGTATGAGACGTAGCTGCGTTATCTAAAACAGTAGGTCACGTACGTATAATGAGTTTGCATACTTAATCATCATGGAGCTGTCTACATATCGTACGTAGCTAGCGTCCTTGGGTACGGCGACTGGGTCCTTATGTAATGGTGTGGACTATGTATGAGACGTAGCTGCGTTATCTAAAACAGTAGGTCAAGTACGTATAATGAGTCTGCATACTTACTCATCATGGAGCTGTCTACGTATCGTACGTAGCTAGCGTCCTTGGGTACGGCGACTGGGTCCTTATGTAATGGTGTTGACTATGTATGAGACGTAGCTGCGTTATCTAAAACAGTAGGTCACGTACGTATAATGAGTCTGCATACTTACTCATCATGGAGCTGTCTACGTATCGTACGTAGCTAGCGTCCTTGGGTACGGCGACTGGGTCCTTATGTAATGGTGTTGACTATGTATGAGACGTAGATGCGTTATCTAAAACAGTAGGTCACGTACGTATAATGAGTCTGCATACTTACTCATCATGGAGCTGTCTACGTATCGTACGTAGCTAGCGTCCTTGGGTACGGCGACTGGGTCCTTATGTGATGGTGTTGACTATGTATGAGACGTAGCTGCGTTATCTAAAACAGTAGGTCACGTACGTATAATGAGTCTGCATACTTACTCATCATGGAGCTGTCTACGTATCGTACGTAGCTAGCGTCCTTGGGTACGGCGACTGGGTCCTTATGTAATGGTGTGGACTATGTATGAGACGTAGCTGCGTTATCTAAAACAGTAGGTCACGTACGTATAATGAGTCTGCATACTTACTCATCATGGAGCTGTCTACGTATCGTACGTAGCTAGCGTCCTTGGGTACGGCGACTGGGTCCTTATGTAATGGTGTGGACTATGTATGAGCGTAGCTTCGTTATCTAAAACAGTAGGTCACGTACGTATAATGAGTCTGCATACTTACTCATCATGGAGCTGTCTACGTATCGTACGTAGCTAGCGTCCTTGGGTACGGAGACTGGGTCCTTATGTAATGGTGTGGACTATGTATGAGACGTAGCTGCGTTATCTAAAACAGTAGGTCACGTACGTATAATGAGTCTGCATACTTACTCATCATGGAGCTGTCTACGTATCGTACGTAGCTAGCGTCCTTGGGTACGGCGACTGGGTCCTTATGTAATGGTGTTGACTATGTATGAGACGTAGATGCGTTATCTAAAACAGTAGGTCACGTACGTATAATGAGTCTGCATACTTACTCATCATGGAGCTGTCTACGTATCGTACGTAGCTAGCGTCCTTGGGTACGGCGACTGGGTCCTTATGTGGTGGTGTTGACTATGTATGAGACGTAGCTGCGTTATCTAAAACAGTAGGTCACGTACGTATAATGAGTCTGCATACTTACTCATCATGGAGCTGTCTACGTATCGTACGTAGCTAGCGTCCTTGGGTACGGCGACTGGGTCCTTATGTAATGGTGTGGACTATGTATGAGACGTAGCTGCGTTATCTAAAACAGTAGGTCACGTACGTATAATGAGTCTGCATACTTACTCATCATGGAGCTGTCTACGTATCGTACGTAGCTAGCGTCCTTGGGTACGGCGACTGGGTCCTTATGTAATGGTGTGGACTATGTATGAGCGTAGCCTCGTTATCTAAAACAGTAGGTCACGTACGTATAATGAGTCTGCATACTTACTCATCATGGAGCTGTCTACGTATCGTACGTAGCTACTAGCGTCCTTGGGTACGGCGACTGGGTCCTTATGTAATGGTATGTGTTAGGTAAGAGGCGTAGCCGCTGCATCTATAACTGTAGGTTGCTTACGTATAATGATTCTGGTGACTGGGTCCTTATGACCTTGTAACTATGGTGTTATCAATAAAGTATTGTATTGTATTGTATTGTATGTAATGGTACAATGGGCTACCCTCTAACTGAATAATTGTACCAGTACATGTATGGATAATGGTGTTTTCTACTTACTTTCATGTTCTTTTAACAGCTACTTATTATAAAGGTATAACTTACTTATAAGTAGAAGGCGTACGTATAAAGAATTTAATATGGTACCAGAACATGAATCGATAATGGTGTTTGCTACTTACGTTCATGTTCTATTAATAACTACTTATTATAAAGGCTTAAGTTACTTATAAGTAGGAGGCGTACGTATAACGAACTTGAATATGGTACCAGAACATGTATTGATAATGGTGTTAGCTACGTACGTTCAAGCTCCTTACACAACTACTTATTTTACTGGTATAACATACTTCTTACGTAGGCGCTGCCATTATACGTAGCAAACTGCAATGTCCGTACGCAACATTGTGTATCTCCTAAACGCGTACGTAGCTTACACCATTAAGCAGTATGCGGGAGCAGTATTAAGTAGTCTGCACCCGTAGTAAGTAGTAAATTGCAAGCTACGTACGATTTTGGGTTTCATAAGGAGCTTATTTTTCTCAGTGTATAGTGAGGTGGGTCACAGAAACCTGTAAATAGATTCATAACTTGCATGATGAACGTAATAGTACATTACGTAGGCGGTGAATTCATTAATGACCTTCACCTCACCTTCGGTTCGGGTCACAAACACCTACGATCTGGGGCTTTACGAATTACCGCCCGTGGTGCGTACACAATTTTACGTCTTCTCCTGGGTGTGAACTTAGATTTGCCGCTGCGCCCGTGGGGGGTAAATCTCACTTACCGCCCAGAGTGACGTAAAAAATATTAACTAAATGTGAGTAGAGAATATGTAGGTTACCTATACTGTGTAAGTATGTGTGACGTGTCACTAAATACTAAGTCAGATTTCACATAATTGTGGAATACCTTAACTTACAAAGGGTATGGAAATTAGTAGTCATTTCATAACATTTTTCCTGACAGAACACAGCCATACCTACATAATTGAGTTATTATCAAGTTAGTTATATACATCGGTTTGGAATTATGATAATTATCGTTACTAAAATGTATCCCAAGGTAATGTTTGTGATGTTACAACTTTGTAAGTTTCACTCTCATATGTCAAAAAAGTCTCACTATTTCGTAGAATGGAACTTCAGGATGGCTTCGGAATGTATGTAGGCTGAGCTCCGATTTCTCACCCTCACGGTCCCACAGGCCGAGCTGTCACATCGTACAGGCGAATACTTATGCTGTGGATTTCCTTGTTTGGAACAGGAAAGAAGATTTAGCATCTCAATTTGGACGCGTATGTCTCGGGTATCCTCATAGCAACAATATCGGCTTTTCAGATCAAACAATAGTTGGTTAACTACCCAGTAGATTGAATCATATAGTAGCGAGGCGCCTGTAATTGTTCACACAATGGTAAGCCCTGGCAAAAACAATTTGCTGAAAATTTCCCGACCATGCAAACGCAGAAGCGCAAAAACAACCTAATAACGGGTGTAGCGTCTGCAGAATTGTCTCTAAACATGAACTTATTTTCTTTTTGTAGTGTTATGGAAGCAAATGTGATAAGTGATAATAACTGTAACATTTTGCAATATAAACCCATTTGCAGTATTTTCTCTGCGTGCAGAAGTAGAGAGGGAATGGATAAATGCTTTTGAAAACGATTACAAATAAAATGGGTTTAACATTTCATATTTATTAAAACACATGAGAGCCACATTCCAATACAATATAATACAATACAATTCTTTATGCTCACCAGAAATAGTACATAATAGAAAAACAGAGGTAAATTTAAATTAAACATAAACAATAGTAGACAACAGGTGATCTTATCGCTAAAAAGCGATCTCTTCCAAATAACCTTTGGGTATTACTTTATTTTTTGAATGTGTAGTTGCTTCATTTTATTTGTTACTGCTATCTGTACAGAATCTACGTTATCTGTTTTGAATATTATTCGTTTCCAGTGGGAAAACCTCTGTGTTCCTATCTATTTGGGTTGTTTCGCGTTAAGCCTTAATTAAATATCACATTGTATAAAAGACAAGAAGTTCTCCACAGTGACATTACAACTAGTTGTATCAAAAGTGCGAACGAACGATTACGAAGAAGAACATTACTTCAAAATGGTTTCCAAAATTCTGATAGCTCTGTGCGTTGTGGTAAGTACAACAAGGATAGATGCAAACTTATTTATTTGAAACCAATACGTATTCTCAATACATCTCCTTCAACACTTATTGTTTTGTTATAGAATATCAAGAGTCTCTTATCAGTGAAGGTCATAAGGAAATACGACTAAAACGAACTCTATTTTACAAAGGTTGTTTGTTTTGTTATTTATAGGTGGCAGTTGCATCAGCCCTGCCAGCGGCTGGTGGTGCCGGCGGGTGGGCTGCTGGACCCGCCGCAGGTGGTTGGGGCGCCGGCCCCGGTGCCAATCCCTTCATCCCTCCGTGGGTGTCTTCTGCCCCATGGTTCCCCGTGTGGACCCCTTGCACCGCTATCGGCAGCTCCTGCATCGACTGCAACACCAAGCTGGTGTGCACGAAGATCGGTGGCCTGCAGCGTGCCTGCACCGACCCCACTCTGCCTTACTGCAACCTCGGAGCGTGCTCGGCCACGCCCACAGCTGAGTGCGCCGCCCCGGTCGTGGCCGCGCCAGCCACTGTCTAACTTGAGAATACTCATCAGCTAAATGCCATGGTCAACCTCAACCTCAGAGGAAAGCCGCGACTGACGTGTAACCAAGTATACTCAACCTATAATGATGTATTAAACACACATCTTAATGTGACCTTATCGAACCGTCAAATGTTGTGATGCGTTCCTTTTTATCTTATTTTAATAAAGTTTATTTTTCAATGGCTGTGAATGGTTTATTTTACTTACATAAACGAAGCCTTGAAATTAGGTATCTCATTTTAAGGAATATTTTGCTGAATGAATAGAATAGAAACGAATTTATTGCAACCCAATAACACCACAACACTATTGCATTCTTAGTAAGAAAACACAAAAGCTCTATGTATTAGGTATAGGTACCTAATACATAGAGCTTTGTGTTTTCTTACTAAGAATGCAAGTAAGTAGGCTTACTCGTACTTAAAAAACATAGAAAGAAGAGTGATGCTGCCATAGTAGCTAATGCCACTAATGTGCATAAACCATCTTTGAAGATTATTTAGAGATCATAGGTTTAGCTTTAAGTAATTATTACGAAATTACCGTTGAGTTCATTTTAACGCTCGGTAAATTATAGTTAGAAACCAACATCGTGGTGCTCTATATTTAACTAGGAATGATGACAGTCATTTTATAATTTTGTGTAAATTTTAACATATTTTTAAAACAAAACAGTAAATGATTTTTAAAAATTAGGGGGCATATTTTAGGTACTATTATCACATTTCGTTCATTGTAATTATGTTCGACAGTACCTACTTTCGCAATACTTAGAAGAAAATATTTTCCGCACCTGGTATTTATTTTTCCCAGGCGTTTGTGTCGCAACATTATAAATGGCGGGATGTAAGGAAATGAAATAGTTGCAATTTATTCCACTATATGCAGCTTGATTTTGCGGAATAACTTGCCTTATAATATTTATAACAATATTGTGTAACGGGCACCAGCGGTAAACACAAAGTGGGAACATGTGTTTGGAATAATCGTTTGTTTCTGCTACAATACTACTTGGGACTTGCAGTCAAGATATTTGACACAAGCTGCATAGGTTGTAGGTTTTCAAAACGCAATTGCATGTTACTGCGTAATGTAATATGTAGGTAGATTGCGACAATGGGTATTCGTTGTTGATGAACGATTTCAAACGATTTTTATTTCGGAGTTAAGACACTGCAATGGAGGATTCATTAGTGCGTTTATTGTGCCTTTAGACGCATGGATAGCTAAAGAGATCATACATATATGACTTTTGTAACTACTTTATAATTTCAAGTGACGATATGAATGAATGAATAAGATTTATTTCGAAACAACAACAACAACAAAAACAGTCTACAAAATTCTTAGATCTAAAAGTGTATTGTGGTAGTTCGTCTCAAAAAAGGAGCCCACTCAGCATGAGTCGAGGCAGAGGCGGCCACGACGCTGATTTTCAGTGGGTCCTGTAATGAGTACATACCCTAAAACTAAGGAATCGCGTCTAATGAACAGGCTTACATCTATATTTAATTGTTAAGATTCAATTCAAGTTATTTACCTTTGCGATAACCAAACCAGAAGTTGGATTGACATGATAGAAGATTAAACAGTTAATAAATAGACAGAAAGACTTATGGAAGATTGACGTGAATACACGTATGCATTGTTTGTATAAGAATACAGTTGACAAATGACAGAGAAGCAATGAGTTGTTTGACGTCATCCGCAAGCATTGTTCGAGGCATGCTTCTGACTAAGCTAAAGAATAGCTTCAGCAAACTACCCGGCTTTTTGATTACCCTTGGTCAATCTAAAAATTAAACCCAGTAACTGCCTTCCCCTAGCAATTATGTATTTATGTGACAATGACACGATGAATTGTCATGACAATGGAAGCTAAACTGATCATCGAAGAGGATCCCAGTGTTTGATGTCAGTGTTTCGCGCCCTAGTTCGGACACGTATAAGCACACGCGAAATCAAGATTAGCCCGTAGGGCCGTAGTCTAGAATTTTCGTACACAAAACACTTACGTAACGTTTTCAAAGCTCAGATTCTGTATAACTTGTGTCAAAATGTTCCCGTTATATTCATGATAAATTAAGTATGTGACACGGGTATGGGCGAGTTGTCAGCGACGCAAAATAATGAAGAAAAGCGTTCATTACCATGCAATATCTGACTCTTGAACGAACATACTGACAGCTTAATTGGATTCTTTCCACGGTCGCTTGAGTGACTCGCGCGTGTGTAAATGAAAATCTGTATTTTTGCTGAAGTTTTTATTAAAATACACAGAAAGATAGTTCAGAAAGTAAGCAGGTAAAGGATCATTCTGTGAATTTATTTTGACGAAAGGTGTAAGAGGATTAAGAATAGTTATAGAATGTTTTTTGGGTTATATTTCTAAACAAACATAATAAGCAGTTACATCCATAACATTCACGAATAGGTATGAGTGAAATTATAATTTTTAATTCATTTAAGAGAAGGCTAGAAAAAGTACTGTAATTTATAATTTTAGGCATTATCTTATTGGCAATCGGCACTGGGTACGGGCGAACAAAATCCGTCAATGCAATAAGGTGCGTACACTGGCGGGCAGCTAATCACTTTCCCGCCAATCGGCAAGCAGATCAGACGGGAGTTACAGTCATTGCATGTAAATTTGGGTGCAACTGCTTGGTCACAGGTTGTCCAGTTGACGGTAAGGCTGTTCGGCTGGGCGTCGACTTGCTCGGCTTGTCTCTTGGCTCTGCCTTGGTTCTCGTGTGGACCTCCTTGAGCCCTGTGAGGGCTGCCTTGAGGTGTCTGACTCAAGGCCAGAGTAAAGACGGCAAGCTGTAAGTAAAAAAAATGTTTGAGCACATCTTAAAAACTTATTTCTTGCCATCGAAAGAAAATATACAGTTGCCCTGTTGAAATCGCCGGAAAACAACACCCTTCGGCCAGATCTCCTCCTCAGTGTTATGAGTTATGAGATATCATTATGCTCACTATTTCTGCCAATGATTTTTATAAATAACTGATCAAAATACTCACAAGAGCCATCAGGCAAATTATGTTGTTTAGTATCGCCATGTTTCCGCGTTGATGAGTTCAGTGCATCTGAATGTCGCGCAATGCTTTTATACTTCCTCTGTAGCCGAAGGTAACACCGGGTTTCTCTAGTAGAAAGTCAATAAAACACGTATCTATTGTTTTCTATCGCAGTGTTCTAGTGCAGGCTTAGTCTTAATCTAGAAAGAGTTTCTAGAATAACAAATAGTAAGTTTATGCTTGTCTGTGTGATATAAAACTACTCCGTATACACTACAAAGTGTCCCAAAAGTCAACGTCAAGCCAAAAACGGGTGAATAGCCAAGTCATAATAGCTATAAAATAAATATAAACAAATGCAAGTCTATTAAAAAAAATGGTAGGATAATTTACGGTAGTCGGTAACAACAACAAAAAATGCCAAGATTTGTGGCCGTACTTAGAATATCATCGTCATCAAGGTGTTCTTTATTTTAACTATTATGATTTTGGCCTTTCTCCCGTTTTCGGCTTGACTTGACTTTTGGGACATCCTGTAGAAATTTTAATTAATTAACTAATCGAGTGATCGTCATCCACTTGTGTGAGCTTTGTGTCTCCGTATTTAACAAAAAAAAAGATACTATAGGTACGTTGGTCAATCCGGGTCGCTAGTCCGTAACACAGAAGGTCAGAGTAAGTATAGCAAAAAGGGCCGTGCGTTTTCCTTACTTTTTTTTATTAGCTCCTTAAAGAATACATTAAAATAAGCATATTTTATGGATTATTTTATTTTTATTAACTTGCCCGCTTAACAACTAAAGCGGTCCAAAGTTGCGAGTTCGGCCATAGGGTTACTACGGAGCCAGGGACTTGAAAAACCGCCTTAGCTCCGGCGCTGCGGGGAGAGCAGCCCTTTCGCCCTCGCGTGACAAAGCACGGTCGCCGAGATGATGCGAGGCGAGAATTGAAATTTGTATGGCACTTACTATTTCCACCGAAGATGCGCGAGGAGAGAATTGAAAATTTGCTATAAAAATTTCAATTCTCGCCTTGCCTTGTCTGCTCGCTCCTCCGGTGGAAAATCAGCTTAACGGGGGACTGGCGAGGACTGAGTGAAGCGGTCGGACTGTAGTTATTTGTCTTGAGTAGTACGTGTTGGTAGTGATCAATAACAGAATTTTCCCAACGCATAACAGTATACTTTCCGTTGTTGACAGGAAAATCCAAGGTATTGAGTCTTGATAACGAGTAGATATAAAGTATAAAAGCGATGGGCTGCCTTCAGTTTCATCGAAGTACTCAAGGAAACGCAATCATGTCAGTATTGAAGAACACCATTTGTCTACTGGTTCTGGTAAGTTATGTTTACGTACCTATACTTGTGGGTGGCGTAGGACCGGTCACTTTGGCACTCTTTGGGGTAAGCCTATGTCCAGCAGTGGACGTCTTTCGGCCGAAATGATGATGACGATGATGACTTATACTTGATTCCATTCAAACTTTTATTTAGGATAGATAATAAAACCAAGTGTTTATTATATTATATATTATACAGTTGGCTGCCCTTAGCCTAGTACTGGGCCAATCACCCCAGGGCGGTCCGCACACATCTCAAGGAGGTGCTCACGAAAATCAAGGCCGAGTGAAAAGACAGGCCGAGTCTGGAGTGGTGAGTTGGACTACATGCGACCAGGCTGTGACGCCGAAATATTCGTGCCAAGATTGCAACACTCGTCTTATCTGCTTGCCTATTGGTGGGAAAGTGCTAGCTTGCCCTAGTGTGAACAGGCCTTATTGCAACAATGGCCGCTGCTCCGCCATCCCTAGCGCAGGGTGCGCTTAAGACCATGTGCGCGCGGCCCATACTAAAAACTTTAATTTAGAGCCAACGCAGTCCTCTATTTCAGCTGCCAAATCAAAACCTATATATATCATTTTGTAACATACATTGACTAGGAGTGCCACCATGTCTCTAAGTTGTAATTTATTTGATAACAGAATTTGTTAAGGAACTAGAACCGATTATAGAACGCTAAAATTACACTAACTTTACCAGGGCTACACACGTCAAAATTTTAAAAACTAAACATAGAGACATTGTACAGTCAGCGTCTTATAGTTAGTAGCAGCTAGAGTAGCCAAATATTTCGTAACACACCCTTATTCTTACAGTAATAAAGACGTGTACTGAAATATTTGGCTACCTTGGCTGCTACTAACTATATGAAGCTAACTGTACAACTCTTCATTAATCTATGTTGGAAAATGTATTTACAATGAATGACGCTGTTGTTGACGCCTAAAAAGTAAAAACGATAATATAAAGAAAGTCCATATACGTGTTTCAAAGTAACACCCTTATCCTGGGACTTGCTTTCGAGTTTGATTGGCCTCGGTGGAATAATTTCCAAAACCATGCTAGGAAGGTTCACTACGCTGTGTTATAAGTAAGTATGTGTCATTCGAAACTTATCTATACATATACTTAATAAAGCTAAAGATTCGGAAAAAAATTGTCTTGGTATACTTAAAATCGATAATATTCAATAAAAATGTACCTAAGTAAACACTGGTTTTATTTTCCGCATAAGAAGACACTGAAGCGACAGTGGAAAGAATCCAATTAAGCCCGATGTCACTACGTTTGAACAAGAGTCAGATATTGCGTGGTAATGGAAATTCTTCCCGGGCAATTCTCAAGAAAAGCCTCGACATTTCAGCCTCTGTCGGTACCCATCTCTCTAAAATTGTGACAATTCAGAGGAGTGAGTACTACTACCTATTTGACCACTAGTGCTGTAAAAAGCTAAAACGTCAGGATGTATTTAGGTATTGCACATTCTATCGTTTTTTGCACGAAGTTCTCTGCTTCACCTTGGGCCTAAATTATTTCGTATGTTCGTTTAATTCTGTGAGAATAATTGAATTGTAGTCGGGTCAGACTTTCAAAATTAAAAAATATATACATATATTACGTAAAAACGACAGGCTTGCGAGTAGAACTCGCAAGCCTGTCGTTTTTAGCCACTACTATTAGTTTCTTAGGAATTAAAATCTGTCAAAATTATACAGCATGTAAGTAACGGTTTAATTAATTTTAGGGTTCCGTACCCAAAGGGTAAAAACGAGACCCTATTACTAAGGCTCCGTTGTCCGACCGTCTGTCACCAGGCTGTATCCCATAAACCGTGATCGTTAGACAGTTGAAATTTTCACAGAAGACGTATTCCTGTTGCCGTTATAACAACAAATAAAAAAATAAAAATAAAATTATTTGTTTAATTCCCAGACTACAAACGTGATTTTCTTGCCATTTTTATAGATAACGCTAAACTGCGCGCACTTAGCCGGTTTTTATAACTATGTTTTAACCCACTAGGAATTCAAATCAGACGGTATTTAATAAATACTATTTAACATTTTTTCTGGTGTTACCGAAATAAATACAATTTATTTCGGTAACACTAGAAGAAATGTTCTAAGAATTTTCCAAGGAACATTATTATTTAATTTAATTTCATGTGTTCCTTGATAAAACATAGTTTCACATGTCAATTTTCTTTGTATTTATCAGTGTTTTTCAGTTACTTGATATTGATCTGAAGCCAAGGTATCGTTACACTATTATCTAAGTAACAGGGTAAGATTTTGAATTAGTAAATCGAATCCCACTTGGCCACGGACATCGCAGAACGTTAATATAGGAAATGGAGAACACTATCCTTTGGAACGCATTAACATTTTCCTGATAGTCGCCTCCCCAGTATTGTGCGCGCTGACAGTTAGACCCGTGTTGGACAAGACATGAACGTAGGCAGACTAAGTTTACTGTGTTTCTCAGGTTGCTGCTGCTGGCGGCAAAAAACTTTTATATATATACATAAAGGAATGTTGGCAACTAACCAGCGTACCTATTCAACTCATAAGATAAGTGTCACTTCGTATTTAAAGGGCTATTTTAACTAGTGCCAAGCTTCCAAATACTTATAGATAATTGTAATACGATGAGATAGTCGGAAGTGAAATCCGATGTGTATTCCCGCCAATATATGGTCACCGTATCACGACTATCACGAAAGATCAATAAAACTTCGTGAATAGAAATCAAATTCTCTTCAATTGTTTCTTAATTCGTAGACAATATTGGAGCAAATGTACTCAGATATCTTATCGATTAACTGATAGTGTTAGCAAAAGCCCTAAGCTTATTTCATAGTTTTCATTATGGTCCTGGGTTCGAATCAAATTAAAAGTAAGGGCATTTACCTATTTGTGTGATAAGCACGAATAAGTATTTGTTTCTGAGTCATAGATGTTTTGTATGTATATAAGTATTTATTCATCTATATAAGTATGTTTATCGTCGTCTAGTACCCATTGTACAAGCTTTGCTTAGTTTAGGACTAGGTCTATTTGTGTAAGATTGTCCCCTAATATTTAAAAAAAAAAACAGCCTAATATACACTGCTGGGCACAGGCCTCCTAATATTTATTTCATCATATCAGCCGAAAGACGTCCACTGCTGGACATAGGCCTCCCCCAAAGAGTGCCAAAGTGACCGGTCCTGCGCCACCCGCATCCAGCGGACTCCAGCAACCTTTACCGACGTTGCTCGATGACCTCAGTAATGAGGTCATCGAGCAACGTACTTAAGTCCTCCATGGTCTCAGCCAAGACTACTATATCGTCAGCAAACCGAAGGTAAGTGATTTACTCGCCGTTGATGTTGATGCCTAGCCTTCTCCAGTCCAGAGTTTTGAAAACGTCCTCCAGTGCAGCGGTGAACAGTTTTGGAGAAATAACATCTCCTTCCACCACCACCCCTCCGTTCCATGCCTTTGGAGTTCTCCCTTCCAGTACGACGGAATCGAACAACTTCTGAAGGGCCGTAAAGGACCGGTTTTCCACCCGTCTTCAGGAGTTCGGCTGTTATTCCGTCTTCACCGGGTGCCTTGTTGTTCTTGAGCTGTTTAAGAGCCATTACAATCTCATATAGGCTGATGTCCGGGATGTCGTCGGTGTAGTGCCGGGTTAGTCTAGCTCTAGGGTCTTCCGCCCGACCAACTTCGGGTCTGCGTGTTGACGTATGTAGCTGTCCGTAAAAGCGCTCTATCTCACCCAGAATCTCGGTTTTAGAAGAAACTATTCTACCATCTTCATTTTTTAACTTCGTGAGCTGGCTCTGCCCTATAGACAGATCTCTTGAGAACACTTTAGAGCCCTTATTACGCTTGATGGCCTCTTCAATACGAATTGTATTGAATTGGCGCAGATCGCGGGTAAGGGACTTGGAGATCTGTTTATTGACCTGCCGGTATAAGGTCGCATCGGCTGAAGACTGTAGAATCATTTCACTCCTTTCCTTCATGAGCTTCTGAGTGGAGCCTGTCACCCTCCCGGAAATAGAGCAAGTTGCCGGATTTGAGGGTTATCGTGTCCTCCCTCTCTCTTCGGACTTCAGATAACCCTATGACATCCCAACGCAACTTGCTCAACCCTTCCTCCAGTTCCGCTATCCTTTCGTCGGTCCGCAGTGTGCGCGTGTTATACGTTGCCAGGGCCAGGGGTCGTCGGTGGTGGTAGCAGGATCTTCGTCTGAGATTCTTCGCACCCCTGACCCCGCTGGTACCCTGGCCGCTACCATAACCAGGGTACCGGGGGTCGCCGGAACCTCGGGGCCGTGGTTTTTGTACCTATCATTGGGGGGTATATGCCATAATCGCCACGCTTGGCATGCGGGTTGGCGATCGGAGTATTTCCACCTCACTCCAGGGATGCTGCTGCCCATCCCCCGGTGGTCGTAGTTTTAGGACCTACCCGGGTATTATATTGATATTTATTTTATTTATTTATTTATAAAAATCTTGGAAATTTACTTAGATATTTTATCGATGTAGTACCTATATGTAAATAGGCAATTTTAACTATGCGGTAATGAGCGGTGCGGAGCTGAAGGCAAGGTTACGCCGTAGAATAAGTTTAAACATCACAAACCAAATATGATAATTTTGAAGAGCTGAAACTGCTTACCTTAAGTTTCTTGGTGTGCAGCTTGGAGCGGGCGGGCGAGGAGTTCGAGCAGACGATTATTGTCAGTAGGAAGAAGCACGAGCACGATTTTGTTCGCAATATTGTGAATTACAGCGGTGAAAATATTTCGCGGTGACAGACGTATATGAAAATTATTGACAGACTGTTTTTTTAGTTCTGACACATGAAGGCGGTGTAAACAGTCTCAGTCTCAGTCTCTTTTCTCTTTAAACCTATGGTGTGGAGTATCGTTGGAAATTGGCTTGTTAAAAAAATATTATGGGTTTTTAAAACCATTTTTCAACACAGTAATCCGTTTGCGTGATATTGTTCTTTAAAATTTGTGTGTGTGTGTGTGTGTATGTGTGCGTGCGTGTGTACCCATGCCGAATTACAGCTTTCTAGTAATAAGGGTCACTGAGCTAACCCGCAGACGGACAGACGGACACGGCGAAACTATATAAGTTGACTACGGAACCCCAAAAACCATTGCTCAAATACAAGTAGTACTTAGTTATTAGAAAATCAAATAAAAGAGTTGTTGAGCATTATTTAACATAATATTTATACATTTTACAATAACTTAATTTAGTTTTTGACAATTACTCAATAAACGTCGGTGACTGTCTCGACATCAGCGCAGTCCGCACTGGGTTCTTTCACACATTGCCCGTCAACGCAATATGGCGTCCATCCAAAGCAGTTCCTCTGAACTCCGCCCTTAGGAGTGCAAAGCAGGGTGCTGTAGCAATCGTTACATGTAGGTCCATTCTTATAGGTTACGTAGTCAAATTCGCATTGTACCCACTGAGGCATCCACGGTAAGTTCGGAGGCATATCGCTGGAGGCGTCCATGACGCGCTTGCAGCTCGCCATCGCGGTCACGGCCAACTGCAATCATAAATGATTATAATGTATTATAGGCGCTAAAATGTATTCTTTCGTTTGTTACCTGTGTAGTGAATACTCTTAATAACCCGCTGAACCAATACGGGTGTAGACTCGAAAATTATTATTACTCCACAAGAAAGAAGGCCAAAAATATGCCTTACTGACGAAAATCCCAATCAGATATCTCAAAGAATTACGAAGCTACTACCGTTTTAACATTGCTTGTTAGAGAGAGAAACCGCAAACAGTGTGTGACGTCACAATATGCGAGGCTGCCGCAGAGCGAGCCGCGCGCGCGGCAGGCAGCGTCGATGGCGGCGCCGAACACGATGGGGCGCGGCACGTTGCCGTCTTTTATTAGTTAAGACTATATTCAAATTAAGAAGTAATTAGAATAAGAGAGTCACTACGAGGTTGGCATTTGTAAATCCCTCGTTATATAAATAAAGATAAAAAAAGTTGCCGTCTTCTAGTGACGTCACAAGCTGCGGACGTCACCGTTTCATATGAAGTTACGTTTTGCGAAAAAGGTCCCTTATAACTTCCTAATCATTTAAAGTTTTGCGTTGATTTTTTAATCCTTTTTCGACAAACTATTACCCCTATTGTGGTGAGGAACGGTACGGTGATTGTTTAAGAGCCAAAGAACCTACGATATAATTTATACAGGAAAACATCCTCTTACAGAAATGGGATTAGGACGTTCGTATGGGCTTCATCATCAAATCGTCATCAGTGTAAATATATACAGGGTGTATGTGTCAAGGTAACGAATGCTGATATCCTGATTTTAGACCATGATCCTGAACTGATTAACATTAACAGTAAATGTTTACTAAGCAGAAACGTCCACTAACGAAATTGCAAAAGCTAAATATGGGCTATATATGTTTGTATGGGGCAACAGCCCCAGACGCCAAATTGGTTGCTGTTTTGCCGATTTATTTGCCCAGATGTAAGATGCTATTTCACCAAATATAAATCCTAAAATGATGGTTTTCCGAAAAAAAAAATAGTTTTTATTTTATTTTATCTAAACTACCGAACCTACTTTTTTGTAACTTATACACATTATGTAAAATATTAGGGGACAATCTTACACAAATCGACCTAGTCCCAAACTAAGCAAAGCTTGTACTATGGGTACTAGACGACGATAGACATCCATGACTCAGGAACAAATATTCGTGCTCATCACACAAATAAATGCCACCGGGATTCGAACCCGGGACCTCTTGCTTCGTAGGCAGGGTCACTACCAACTAGGCTAAAGTGGTCGTCAAGTCGTCGTAAGTAGTTAAGATGTATCCTACTATCCTACTAATATTATAAATGCGAAAGTTTAGATTTTAGGATGTTTGGATGTTTATTACTCAATCACGCTTAAACGGCTGAACCGATTTGAATGAAATTTTGCACGAAGATAGTTTATAGCCTGGATTAAAATATAGGATAGTTTTTATCCCGGGTCCACGCGGACGAAGTCGCGGGCGGAAGCTAGTTATTAATTAAATTAAGTCCCAAATTATGTCTTTTGAAATACTGAAATTTTCACTTTATTTTTTTTTATATTTCCGGCGTAGTGACACTCACTAATTTTGGTTATTTTATGTATTAACTAATATATTCTATAGCCTTGTAAATAAATATTTCTGTTATAATTCATGTAAAATGTTATCAAAAGTGAATAGTTTTACTAAATTAAACGTTTCTATAGCATATATATATATATATTAAACATTCACATGGATTTGCAGGGCCGTTTGGCATCTGGGGCCAATGCCCCATACAAATTTGGATCAAAATGAAAATTGAAATGTTTTATCCCGCTCGTTGCGAATCATTTTTCTATTTTCCACTTTGATCGAAATTTTCGTATATGCTCGGAAAATTTAAAATAATGTTTTAATCTCTTAACAAGGAAGGTCATTTACTGCAAAAGGATTTCTTTTTAGAGGTTCAGTTAAGTTGACTTGTCATTACACCGTCGCTTACAAGTTGTATAGTATGCTTGTTTAAATAACATATGCACGCTGCTGCTATAAACTGCATTGTAAACTACTTAAACGTAAACTCCTTTATAAATAAATCCTACTTACCACGAGTAGAGTTACTTTGATGAGTGCCGCCATGGTCAATCTTCGAATATTACTACTAGTCACTTGATCTGAAAATGAGTATATATAGCGACATTGATACACAAATGTATCTTAATATCTCGTTTTATCGACTGATAGCAATGCTGTCAATCAACAGAACTATCCACAAGGACATTATTCATTCCGTTGGGAAATTTGATTGAGTCATGTATCGCAAGGTCGGCTTCTAATCTAAATTTCTCGAGGAGCTATTAGGTCTTCAAGAAAGAAGTGCACAGCAGGAGCGCAACCAATAAATTTCATTTCCCAACTGTATCGTTTGTCCGAATTTTCATTTCGCCAAAAACCCGATTTTAGGATTACGTAGTCAACAAGGAACCCTTATAGTTTCGCCATGTCCGTCCGTCCGTCTGTCCGTCTTCGACTTAGGTTAGGTTAGGACTTGGTTCTCGTGGACTCCCCCTATGGAGTCCGCACCATAGGAGCACTCCTCGGGTCGATGGAGGGTTGATTGGAGAGGGCCCATGGCAAGGTGGCGTACAGGCTTGCGCAGGTGATGACCGGACATGGCTGTTTCGGTCATTACCTGTGCAGGATAGGAAGAGAAGTTAGCCCCACCTGCCATGAGTGCGGCGCGGAGGACGACACGGCCTAGCACACCTTGGAGTGGTGCACTCACTGGGCCGAAGAGCGCCGCACGATGGTGTTGGCCCTCGGCGTGGATGATCTCTCGCTGCACAGCTTAGTGGCGGCCATGTTGGGCTGCGAGAGATCTTGGGAGGCGGTGGCCTCCTTCTGCGAAGTCGTCATATCGCAGAAGGAGGCCGCGGAGCGGGAGCGCGAACACAGTGCGGATGCGCTCCCGCTCCGGCGCAGACGGAGGGGTCGAAGGCGCGCGCGGTTTGCTGCCGCGGGCCGCGTCTTCCCCCAGTAGGGCCAGTGGGTTGGGGATCCACATTGCACATGGCTCTACACGTCTAGGGGGAAAGTCAAGCGTCTCTGACCTTCCCCTCCTCTGGCGCGGGGCCCTGGCGGGAGTAGCCAGGACCGCAGGGGGTCGTCGTGGTAAGTAATGCCGCATCCCACGACGCCCCCTTAACGGCAGGAGAGGGTGACGCCGCTGGGGTTTTAGTGGGTAGGCTCCTCCCCTCCCTCCGCTTCATGCGGAGGGGGTTAAGGGAGGAGAGATCCCCACATAACCCCCCACTATGGCCTTCCCCGGGCCGGGGGGTGTGTGCCCCCTTGGACTCGATCCGTCGAGTCCGAGGGGGACTTGGTTACAGAGGTAACCATTACAACTAGAAAACTGTAATTTGGCATGGGTATATAAACCATCACGCCGACAAAACAGTAGGATAAAATCCAGAAAAACATTTTTTAGGGTACCAGTACCATGTAAAGTGGTGATGTCATTTTTTTTTCTCGTTAAACCCATTGTGAGTATTGTTGGATAGCTTGTTCAAAAATATTAATGGGTTTTTTAAAAACCATTTTTCAACTCATGCGTTATCGAGATATCGGTCTTTAAAGCAATATTTTTTCTCCGAGCCATGTCCCCGCCCTCTGCCAGCTAAAATGGCTCGTGGCAGTAGTCAATATTATGAATTTAAAAGGAAAACTATCACGGCTAAGTAGGCATTACAAGTTACCGAGTAATAGTCGCCCAACTTAAAATGTACATAATAAGGCTAACTTTCGTATAAATGCAGTCGACGCAAAAGCCGAAATTATAATTTGGACTAACGATACAGTTGGAAAATCAAGTTTAGTGATTGCGATGGGATACCACTATTTTTAGGTTTTCTGCTATTTCATTTACACTTTGTATAACTCAGTAAGGTCAACGCCCTAGTACTCGCCGTTGCACTAGTTCATTACATTTAATTGTTTGTATGTGTTTATAACGGTTAACGGTTATAGTGATTTAATTGTGTAATTTAATTGTTTCTTTTTCTTCTAAACTAGTAAACTGTTGGTTTAGTTATACTATTAATGTATAGCTTCTAGCTAATTACTTTGTAAATAATTCAAGACCGTTTGTTTCCAATTAAAAAAAAAATTACTTGGGCACTATATGTTAAAGCTGGAATGATGGAATTTGAAATGAATTAAATTCGAACTAAGCTTTGAGCTTGAGCTTGAGAGGCTTTGCCCAGCAGTGAGACACCATAGGCTCCTAATAATAATCCGCCTTTTGTACTTTTTGTTTTGTGCAATAAAGTTTAAATAAATAAATGTATAAATAAAATAGTGGCTCTGTGAGCTGTATAGCGCGCGAGCCAGCATTTATAAAAAAAAACTATATATAAAATTAACGAACCTGCTCCCAAAATTTCACGAGAATTGGCTGAGAAATGCAACATGTAGAGAAGAATCTAAGGTTAGCTGGAAGAGATCCCTTATAGGGATAAGTTCGCCTTTTTTACTTTGATCTATTGTGTGACATGTATATTCTTTAACTTGTTATTGTGTACAATAAAGTGCTTATATACATACATACATACATACAAGAATAGCTGGACAGTGGGACAGACACCGGACACCGGACATACGAACGGTTTTCGGGCCAAGCTGAAGCATAGATCTTAGTTCGCTTCGCTCGCTCGTTCCCTAAATAGAGTACCCGCGTCATACACTAGTAAAACGTCGAGTCGAGGACTAGGCCGGTTACCTTAACGTCTTTCTAGTCATATTTATCGAGCCGTTTCACGTTGCTAAACATTTTCCCATTCATTTTACAATAATTTTACCTCGTCTCCAGTATTCCCTTAAACCATTTAAACATCGTTATCTAACCGTAATGACGTCACATTCTGTCCCTAATTGTTTAAGATGCCATTGTGATGTACACGACTCACGACTCATATTTTATCTTTGTTCACGGGAAGGCATTCGAGCGACAAACGCGCCAAATGAAAGCCTTTCAGTACTTCTACTGTTTACTGTTGTACCCGTACTAGCAATGTTCTTGTTTACAGGAAGTCGACTACGTTTGCTCTAGGCTCATGTCCGCGCAGGGCTGCCGGCAATCGGAATACTGTAAATATGTTAATATTGAAACTAGATAACTAATGTACCTACTGACTAAACAGTAGCCGATACGCAATACGATTTTTTCCTGACCGCTGTTTTCATCTATAAGTTATTATATAAAATGCTAAAAATCCTACCGGTACGTGAGGTTAGGTATTTAATGTGTATTGATGACTATGGCTGGAACAGGTTTAAAACCAGTAGACTGCAGTTACGTAACCTTAGAGCAAGCACACAAAAAAAATACCTAGAATTTAATGCCAACAATTATTACGGTAAAAGAACCCGTAAGTATATTGCTCCCAAGGTACCTACATAATAAGATAAGTACAACCTTAGAGAAGTGTAGTAGTAAGCTTATATTTAAGAAAAGATTAAAAGTAGAACTATTCGATTTATTCGATAAAAGTGTTAGGTAGTGCATGGCATGACGCGTTGCATAACCGAGGTATTCTTACTTAACGAGTTATTTGTGGAAACGCTTATTCCTTGTTTAGATTAATAGGGTTAAGGTAGTTCGTATAAAAAACAACAATTTTAGTAACGAGCGTATTATCCGCCAACAAACTGTCCTCAGTTTGGCGGAACTTTATTTGTTAAACTAGCGTATAAGATTTTGTGAGATAAATAAATAAAAATAAATGTAAACGTCCCAGGGCTTGACACCTTCAACTTTAATTCATATCAAAGAGGTGACAACAGGGTTTTCATAGATAACGGAATCCGCCATATCTAGGTCGGAAACTAGTTTGAGAAGGAGTTTTTAATACGAAAATTATTTTCTCTTTGTTTTTTTCTATAGGTAGTAATTTCTGGCACCAGAATCTAGTTTCCGACCTTTTTAGGGTTCCGTACCAAAAATGGTAAAAAAGGAACCCTTATGGTGCGACTCCGTCCGTCTGTCTGTCTGTCTGTCTGTCTGTCACAAAGTGAAATAATCACGAACTACTTAAGCTATCAATTTGAAATTTGGAATGGTTTTAAATGAGAGTTATCCACGTGCATGGAAAATGAGAAATTTAAATATACATTTGAATTTTCTATGAAAAATTACGAATACGAGGGGGGGGGGGGGCAAAAAAAAATTCAACTATTAGGTCAAGTGGGGTATCATATGAAAGGGCTAGAGTTGTACTTTTTGAAACAGTTTTTCTTTTTTTTCTACATTGGTAAAATTTCGATTTATGAAGGAAAATTAAAAAAAAATACCCCCCCCCCCCTTATCTCCAAAGTTATCCAAGCGAAAAATTTAAAATAATTACTTGTGATTAAGATAAACATAAATATTACTGGAAAAGTATAACTTTTTCTATATCTAGCGTATTTTTTGTTTTATTTTCAAAAATCATTACCTAGTTAAGTTTGCAATTTAATCTACTTTATAAGTATTTTTTTCTTTTGAAATCCTATAAGACTATAATAGAAGTACTCTCTTTCAAATAAAATAATAATAATCGAAATTGGATCACGTGGTAAACAATAATCGCTAAAACACCAACATATATACTAATCTGATTGCCCTTGCACGTTAGTACCAAATAGGGCCGATAGATGGCGCTGACCCCATTCCTACATCGCGCTGTTAAGATTTTTCTAGAATTCATGGGGTTGGGGTTCTTTCAATAGCAGGTCAAAAAGAATTCATGATACTATTGTCTTGGTAGTTCGATGGCCTTGGTGTAAAAGTTATTCGTTGTTTGAAATTGAACTCTGTTATGTGTTGGGTTATAATAAGTAATTTAATAGGCGAAAATTACTTCGGTCTATTTGTCGTCGTATTCGTTGGGCTTCAGCTTCGTAATGGGAAAAATTGAAGCTAATCGGCTAGGAAAAAACAAAATAAAATTTACTCATTGATACATTGAGGTATTAGAATTCGTTGTTTTCTCTTCTATTTCATACGAGGGTAATTTATATTTTACGGGTTTATAAAAGCTTAAAGAGAAAATGTAAAATGGATGTTGATAGTTTTTCTTACGTAATTGAGAATAATTACATCGAAGATAAATTTCATGCAATTCTTGCTCACCATGCTAGCTACAGAATGAAGGTGTCAAATATAGGGACATTTTCTTAACCTTGAGTTAATTGATAGTTTGTACGGAACCCTCGGTGCGCGAGTCAGACTCGCACTTGACCGGTTTTTTTTTATTGGGAGGATAATCCATTATGAATACCTCCGTACCACACACGCAACACTTTTATGTAACATCTTCTGTACTCGCACAATTTGACAATACTTAAACGATTTCTGATTCTGATTCTGATTCATGGGGATAAACGCGGGGGTTATGTCGGAACCTAGATGAGCATTTCTCAAAAAAAACGCCACTATTATTAATTGTAAATTTTTCTAGGAATTTTATGTTATTTCCACTCAGAATCAAGAGCCCTTTCGACCCTGGTATGACAAAAAACTGTCCCAAACATATTTTTCCTATTGTGTTACCATTTACCTTATACTTTGTATGGTGGATATTTTGGGACACTTTTTTTCTCCTATTGAGATGGAAAGACATCGTGATTTTGAGTAGAAAAAACTTAATAGTTGCAGAAAATCTCCGAAAAGATGTAGTGGCATTTTTTTGAGAAACGCTCAGATATGGCGCTACTTGTGTCGAGCTTCCTGGGGGTTGGGGAAGTTGCCAAATATTGGGACTTTTACATTAAGTAGGATAAATATAACAGTTTTACATCTAACATTACTTGACGAATTTAGTTCGATTACATTTATTTATTTTCAAAATAAGTAAAAATAGTAAGTACTTACTTACCTATTTATTTATGTTCGTAGTTAAACAGAAATTGAACGAAGCCCTTGCTGAAATAAGGCAGAAAATAAGCCCTTTGTCGAATTAGGTACCTATTTACCCAACAGACTAACTTGTATATAATATACTTAGTGTGCCTCAGTTTTTTTAATTTAAAATCAGTGTATTTAGAACCGTGAGATCTTCGAAAAGACAAAGACTTCGTGTTTGCTTTGAATGAATGAATGAATCATTTATTTCAGACGTAAGTCCATATGGGTTAGTATACATTGTGAACTTAAGCTATTATTAGTACATTCAAATGTCACAATTTAATAAAACATAAAATAAAATAATACATAAAATTCAAATTAGCGAGTCCCACGCTCCCATATCTATTTAGGGCTGGGATCTCGCATGCAGTCTGATGCATAGCCTGGTAAGTGGACAGTCTGGCCGGTTTGTCAATGCGTTAAGGACGCCATTCGAACTGCCTCTTGCCCTGCGCACCAGCGAGGCAACGCGCTTACGCACGATGGCGTGAAAGCCATCCGTACGCGCCTCCGCAAACATGGCCGATGCGCTGCAGTAACGTGGCAAACCCAATAGCATCCTGAACGCATTGTTGTACTGGACTCGCAGGGCGTTGAGGGTCCGCTGCGAGTAGCTGACCCACAGGCTGCACGTGTAGAAAGATTGACAGAACGCTTTAAACAAAGTAATCTTCACTTCTGTAGTACACCGTGCAAACCTGCGTGCCAGCATGTTACACCGTACCGCCAACGCCCTACGCTCCCTTTCCACGTCAACGTTATCCGACAACTCTTCCGTAACCCAGTGGCCCAGGTACTTAAACTTTGATACGCTTTGCATATCCATAACTATCAGTCACTTGTCTCTGCTAGGAGGCCAGATATTTTTTTTATCACACAAGCGGCCCTGCTGATAGTAAGCTGACACAGTAGCCTGTAGGCGCTTGAGCCTCCAGAAGAATATCACTGCGTGCCGCCCCTTTATTGGTTTGAGGATATGTACCGTTGACAGCCAGAGACAAATGCAGGTCCCTCGCTGTCAACACAGCACATTCTTGTGAGCTCTGGCGGTCGCCACTATTACTAACCACCAGGAATACTACACCACATACCTATAGACCTAGTAGTAGTGTTATTATGACTGCTGGTGGAAGTATTCCCCAGGTGAACTGCTGAAATAACGAGCGAAATGACATTCCGCTCAAACTGCGCTAAACTAGCCAAACTGAATCACATTTTATGAACAACTAGCTGATGCCCGCAGCTTCGCTCGCGTCATCATCATCATATCAGCCGAAAAACGTCCACTGCTGGACATAGGCCTCCCCCAAAGAGTGCCAAAGTGACCGGTCCTGCGCCACCCGGATCCAGCGGACTCCAGCAACCTTTACCAGGTCATCAGTCCACCTTGCGGGGGGCCTACCCACGCCGCGCCTTCCGGTTCGTGGTCGCCACTCGAGAACCTTTCCGCCCCAACGGCCATCGGTTCTACGCGCTATGTGCCCCGCCCACTGCCACTTAAGTTTAGCGATTCGGAGGGCTATATCGGTTACCTTGGTTCTGCTGCGAATAGCCTCATTTCTGATGCGATCACGCAGAGAAACTCCCAACATAGCCCTCTCCATAGCCCTTTGGGTGACTTTGAGCCTTCTTATGAGGCCCATAGTAAGCGACCACGTTTCAGTGCCATATATCATCACTGGCAACACACACTGGTCAAAGACTCGTCTTCTCTCGCGTGGTTATAGGAAAATGTAACATATTGAAATTTTCCTGTGGGAATTAGATGTTTTCCCGCTGGAAAAAGTAGCCTATGTCACTCTCCAGCCTCTAAACTATCTCCATACAAAAAATCACATTAATAAGACGCTCCGTTGCGACGTGAAAGAAGGACAAACAAACACACACACACTTTCGCATTTATAATATTAGTAAGAATATAATCTTACTGTAAGTGCTTGCCTATATGATTTCATCCTCATTCATTCACTCCAAATTATGTGTTTGTTGAATATTATAAAATCCAAATCCTATTCAATTTCACTGAACATATTTGTTTTGGAATGTGCCAATAACCTATGTGTTTACTTTCATGGTAATTTTGATTGAAAATTAATGCCATGGCCGTTTTACCCGACTGCCCAGAACGGTGACGCGTGTATATATGTTTGTATGTAATTATGTATGTATGTAGGTTTGTAATATACCTTCTTTATTTCGTACCTCGTATCATCAAATGATCGCCTGAATAGATCACGACAAACACATTTACTGCCAAGAATCACTTCGCGCTACGCTCGTAGCCGATCCCGTGGTTTTCCTCGTATGTAGCGGAAAGCAACTACGGCGTAGGCGCCCGCTTGGCGGGTTCCTGGCAGTGAAAGTGTTCGTATGGCGATGAGACGTCATAAAAATTGTTTGGTATCAAAATAAACAGTTTTGTAGGATGATTACAAAGAGCCCACCTTGGTGTTCTGTGTATATCTTGGTGTTCTGTCTATAAATGATATGTTTTTTTCTGTGCCAAACATTTGAACCTATTGTTTAACATCTCAAATTCCTCAGATAATTGGATAATTTTGACATCGGCAAACGAGCAGTCGGGGTTCAAAATTCTCTTTCAATTTTACTTGTTGATAATGAAAGTATTTGTAACTTTCGCCGCTTTCTTGTTTGCACTCTGTCTAAAACCCGATAATATTCGTTCATTTTCTCTTCATCCCAAACTACCTATTTACATTAAATGTTAAATGCTAATGGGAGTGAAATCTCCATTAATATTAATCCTCCGACCGACATCCCTACGGATTCATTAGCATAACTCCATTATACTCCAACAGTATATAAATTCGATCTGCTGAAAACTGATCACACTTCACAGTAATTGGCAGGAACATCTAGTTACCAAAGACATCATGTTGAAGATTCCTCTATTTGTGTTGGTCACGGTTCTGGTAAGAATCGTTTGAATTATAAGGCATCATATTTAGTTTTTGAAATAAGCATAGGTACATAAATAGTATTTCTTTCTGCTGAATTAAATAAAATAGGTATATCTCGTAATGTTCTGAAACTTTTAATAACGATGACCTAACTTATCGATGTAGACTATCGCTATCGCGTAAAAAACTTAAGTAAAGCCTCTCTTGTATTAGGGATAACGTGTTCGAATATGTAGGCATTTTTTATGTTTGTGTACGACAATTTAAATATGTAATGTCTATCCGAATACGTCACTAAGCTATACATTACAAGAAGGGCTTTACTTAAATTTTATACCTATACTAACTTTTCTACGTTTTTTTTCGAAGCTAATTTTTTTTATGAGTTTTATGACTTATAAATGCTTTTACTTTTATTTTAATGAGTTAATAAGGTAACGGTGTAAGTCAGTAACTTAAACATTTCCTTTTTACAGGCGACTCTCAACCTTTCCCTAGCCCAGAATCAAAACGGCTCAAGCTCCGATGACCACCATACTCGCAGCCCTAACTTCTTCGGCTTCCCCCTGCCGTTCCAAATACCCCAGTTCCCCTTCCAGCTCCCATTCTTCAGGGAGGAGCAGGCCGGTGGTCCGCCCGCTGACGCACCTGATGCTGACCATGCATCCGCGGAGCCCCACGACCAGGATCATCAGGATAGGTTCTTCTTTGGTCTGTTCCATCCGGCTTCTACACTAGTGGCTTGCAACTTTACCACACAGGCAAGTTTGTCAGTAAAATTCGACCATAAGAAGGACAAGGGCAAGCTTTACTTATGAATTCGAGAAATGTCTTGAAAGGCCACATGCATCACTCGTCAAAGTAGTCATCATTCTAGTCTCATAATGATGGGCCCGTGCGGACAAAGTGGCAATGTGTAAATTTTTGGTGAGCTCTATAATATCAATAGCGCTTCTAAGCAACAATGCAGTTTACAGTTGTCACTTTCACACCTTTCTTATTCCTCAGGCCGGGGCTCGCTGCACGAGCTGCACCACTGCGCTGACCTGCGGCTCGGCCAACGTGGGCCGCCAGCGGGTCTGCCGCGGCTTCCACCCGTACTGCAACCTCGGGCGGTGCTCCTTCTTCCCTGGGGAACTCTGCGCCAACTCCACGGGTTAAGGTACGATCTTCGTCACTTCTCAGGATAAGCTCGTTGCACGAGCTGCTACTGCGATGACCTGCGGCTCGGGTAACCTGGGCCACCAGCGGGTCTACCGCGGCTTCCTCCCGGGCGGTGCTCCTTCTTCTATGGAGAAGTCTGCTCCAACTCCATCGGCTAAAATACGATTCATATCCATAAGTAGGTATATGTAAATACCATATAGATTTGATGAAAATTTTACTAAGTTTTAGCAGCACCACAACGATGCGCAGGTAAATAAAGAAAGAAAGAAGACAGGACATGAAATGGAGGTGACAGTTATGTTATGTTAATTAAGTACGTCAGAATGTGTATGAAAACACTATCCCATTTAAAAGCTGTCGCGGTCGAATATAAGTAGTTAGTAGCGATTCTTATTTAGCGCAAAGGTATATTAAAATTGTTACTTTTGCTTTTTTTAAATTAAATCTATTCTCGTCATTTTTTTAAAACATTGTTTGCTTCATAATTTTAATGCGGAAATAGATACACATTTTTTTATAATACCAGTTGATACCAAGATCACCTACCAACCAACCTACAAAGAAAAAAAATAAGGTGCACACTAGCTGAGCAGACCGGGAAATTAATCTTTGTAAGTTGATCTTGGTATCAACTGATGTTCTCCTCATCTCATTTATCGCGATTGTGTTATTATGTAATTTATTTCAACGCAATTAATAAATCAGTTAATTGTAACAAAACATTGAAACCCTTAAAATAATTATGAAATGCAATTTCAATATATGATCTTCTTCCTAGCATAATAATTCCCGGTTGTGCCCTAAACGAGCCCGGGGTCCGCTTTGGCACCTAATCCCAAGATTTGGCATAGAAACAAGTTTTACGAAAGCAACTGCCATCTGACCTTCCAATCCGGAGGGAAAACTAGACCTTATGGGAATTGACCAATTTCAACACATATTTGCACTTAATTTGATTTAAATTGAGAGGATTTATCTACACGTACACACACACACACACACACACATACACACGTATACATTCGGTAAATGTTCCGGTGCTCAACACTGATCCATTAGTTAGTTGTTCAACTTCAATCTTAATCTTAATTCGAAGCGAAAGGAGCGATTATGCGGCGTGTCAACTTATGGATTAGGGTGTCATTGGTGTCAAGCATTGGGACAAGTTTAACAGCTAATAAGCAGTGGAAAAACTGTTTAAAAACAATTTTCTTTTTTTTTCAGAAATATCCATGGTTCTTGGTGACTAATAAAAAAACAACAAAGCTGTACCTATCCTACCTATAAAGTATGTAATTAGAATGACTAGTGGATGTTACTCTAATAAATTGGCGAAATAATATCGGACTGCTACTGAATTACTGATTTTCATTTGCACAATCCTTTATTTCATGAATTTCTGAAAAGGTACTTCTCGTAGCTATGCAAATCATAGATTTATTGGAAATAAAACATCATTGTTGGCACGGTCGTCTATATTTATTTACAATAAACACGACAGTAAAATTGAATACTTATTATAAATAAATTTAAAAAATATTTAGTGTCAGAGTCTCCTCAAACTATTCAAGAGAAAGTTTCTACCCAATACAATATAAATATAATAGGTATAACGTTTAAAAGTTATTATTGTTTTATGGTCACATTAGTTCGCATTTATTGTCATATTTCTTCAGCCAAGAAATGTTACCTATAAGAGCTTAAACATTATGTGAATTTGAATTGTTATCGAAGATATTGGGTATAATATAAGTTACCTAAATTACGCGAATAAATCCACCATCTTATCACAGGTTCCTTTCTTACTAATAAAGAAGAGATACATCGTAAAATTACTGATTATTTTGTTATTTGAAACATTCTTAATCGACAACGTACCTTGCATCTTTATTAGTAGAAGTTCAATCGTATTGTTTTATATATTGTGTAGAAGCGAAACATTAACGTTCTATATTTATTTGTCAAACACAGCAAGTCCCAAGTAAGACTTAAACTAACAAAGATATGTTGGTTTTATCGTTTTATAAAATTGATATAATATATAGCAGTAAGAGGTCGAAAAGCTCTTTAATTAACATTGTTATTACATAACAACTGTAAGAATACACCAGATAGTAATACCTTAATACTATGATTTTATTTAAGAAGCTACTTATTTTTATAATGTCAAAACTATCATGTTTTTTAGGTTTTTTTATCAATTGTATTGTGATTGACAACATAAACTTATTAATTATCAATATCTGTGACATGTTATACTGGCCATAGTCGTCTTGTAAAATGCATCCGTTCCGATGTACCCTTATTGATAAACTTATCTTCGTGCTTAATTTAATTAGTTCATTGTCACAACATTTAACATCAATACACTATAGTTTATCATTTATGTTAAAATTATTGTCTATAATATGTCCGGTATCCAGTGTTCCTGCGATGTATACAAATTATAGAAAATTGGAATAAGTTTCCAAATATTTTTTTAATGAAGGAATATGAAACGCGTAAATTTACTGGCAAACATGCGAAATTTGATAAGAATACAAAAGTATGTAAGGGTAATTAATTTTTCGTAATAGGTACTATACTATAATTGATCTAACTGTTTCCCATCAATTAATTGAGTCCATTCGTATAAAATTAGACGGCAAATTACTCTCAGGTTCAGGAAGAATCAGGTTCAGCTTGAGCGTGGGGCGTTTCTGTCACAGCAGATTTCAGAAATGTCAACCGACTACGCTACGCAATATTACGTAGTACGAAAAAAACACCAACTATGTATAGAGATGTACCTAACGTCTAAAGACACGACAAAGATCTGTTGTTTCTGAAACTATTGACGGAATATACTGGATGCTGAATCTTTTATTAACGTCATCATATAGCCGGCTATGAAATGCCTTCATTTTGGAATTTAGGTGTAGAACGAAGTTGCGTTGCGTGGTCGGTAGAATCACTTATTTATGCGAGTTGCTGTGTGCCGCTCAGCCGACAGTTGCATGGCTACTGATTCTTGCGTCGCCCCGGCAGACTGCTGTTCGGGTAATTCTTCCTCAGCAGGACATTATCGACTGCCGGCAGCAGGAGGTAACGCTTGCCCGAGTTGTGATAAGGGAGTTTGAGGGACCTAAAGTAATAGAATTTGGGTGTTTCTTTGTTGATGCTCGGCCATCGGTTCTTGGCGAAAGAGTCGGCGGAGTTGGAAGATGAAGACAAAGGGCCGGAGCTGGGCACGTCGTTTTCTAGTGTTCGGTGGAGGAGCCGCCCGGTCGGGTGCGAGTGAGCAGATATTGGCGCCGGCGGTAGGTCGGTGTCGTCTGTATCTGGCTCAGCTTCGGCACTAGGGATATATTGCCTGCAAATAATACAACTCTTACCAAGAGTGGTCACAAAGCGACTACCACGCTAAGGGAACTTCCTCTTTTGGCAGTGTAGTACGGTGTGGAGTCGGTGCGATATGAGTGAGTTACACCGAGTCAGTACAGATTCTATATTTAGCGCTTACATTTACTTATGTGCGGGTCTTTCTGACTGGTCCGGGATCAGCGAAAGCGGGGCGGTTCGAATGCAGTATTGACAGACAAACAGTGTCATATATATATGAAGGAATCATTATATTTTCATCACCATAAAATAGATATCAAATTCAATAGTTATTGAATTTTTTTTTTTAACATTTATTTTGATAATAAAGTTTTGACAGAAAACTGTTTCTTTTATTACTCCATTTATGTTTAATTACAGTTGATCAATCCACCCACCACTCCCGCTTACTGTACCCAAATTTAGTTATATGCAAAATACGTGGGGCGGTTGAACTACTGGGTATTTAGATCACGTTTCCAGGAATAGCTGGCCCTAATATCGTCATGAAGTCTCATTTTTAATTCACCATACTTACTTCCTCGAAAATGTTATATTAAACCCTCCGGAAATACACGTTCTAATTAAAGCAACGACGGCCAAGTTCTCTTTGGTTCGTAAACATAAACCTATTAAGAATTAAATAACATACCTAATTCCGAAATTCTCGTCAGGGGAATGCTTCCTGTGAAACAAGAAACTAATTAGTAAATTGTACATCTAAAATGCTCATGTCTAACACCCAACATTTAACAATAAAGTCAAGTGGCAATTACCTTCTGGACACAAAAAAAAAACAATAAGTGAATGGAAGTTTTCCAACCGCCATGCCAGTCTAGTCTTGCATTTTACGCTATTAATGTCTCTAAATAGCGTATGTGCATGTGGCAGCTCCCGACGCCTCTAATGACGCCAACAATCATGCGACATTCATTTGACTTCGCTATCTCTCAGTGCTAACACTATTTACCTTTATTTGCCAGGATCTAACTCACTCTTGTAAACATAAATTGTCCTAAACATGTAAACAGCATTCATACACATTTATCATGCCTCTATCTCCATCCTTAAAACTATGCGCCAATCCTAATTGAAGCATTAAAAAGCACTCCTAATTAACTACTGGATTAAATTGACAATGACACACACTAGTAACATCGATGTCTATTATTAGATCCGAACTCCACAAGACCTGTACAATTCCTGACTAGGCCATAGCAGCCTAGCGCGGCCAGACCTACTATAGCGCCCGCCTGAAAACCTAAAAGACGGCAGTAAGCCTAACCGGGCCAGTGACCCAATGTGGCGCTTTGCAAAACTATCGCGCACATCGTTATCATCATCTGCAACAGACGTAATTAAGGCAAACAACATTACCTCTGAGGAAATACCAACGTTATCTATATGTTATACTTATATATACTGCTTACTTACCGACGGAGCGCTTGTCTTCATTTTCATTGTCATTGTTCTCCGCGTCATGAATGTCGTTCCGCTCAATGACATCGGGGAGCGAAAGAATGTACCTTTTAGTCCTGGTACTTTGGTCTCCAACAGTTGGCCTATACATTCCTAGCACCGGCATACCCACGGAACCACGTTTAAAATACCAATTGTCATCCATTTCAGCGGGGTACCCGTATCCAGCATAGGCGTTCTCATCCATAGATTCGTATTCACTTTGGGGCATCGGACCACCCCGTTTATAAACCTGTGACAGAGGAGGGAACATATCCGGATTTACGGATTGTTGGAAGTCGTAGATTTCGTTAGCGTCAAATGGTCCGTCGATTTCTGAGAGCGGCGGGACGGGGTTCTGATAAAATGGGAAGTAATATTCATCGCCATTAGCGACGTCCTTTTTGTGAAGGTGAATCATGCCATTGCGAGCTAAGGCGGCCACGTTGCGCTTATCAGTCTGCTGAGTGTACTGGCCCCTGCTGCCCGCGCCGCGATACCCGTCCCTCGCCAGGGCTTGAATGTTTCTCTTCATTGCCGAGAAGCTGCGAAGTCGCGCTATGGAAGCCATGTTCCGCTTTTCATGGGACTCTCCTTCGTCATCACCTTGTTTGTCGGCCTCATCGTACGGTGCTCTAAAAGTAGGCAGCATTCCATTTTTCGCTAAAGTCGAAATGCTTCTTTTGAAAGTAGCCGCTGAGCCTCCCCTGAGGTAACCTGCCCTTGCTAAGGCCGCAATATTTCTCCTAGGGAAGGTGGGCCATTGATTGGGAACCGGTAAAGCGGGCATGCTCACCACCTAATGAATTAAAATTACAGTTTACAACCTACATTAGCTTACATTACAATACTTGTTGTGTATAAATGTAATGAATTTTACCAGTTCAATGTAAGACGAGAAGGCTAGAACCAACGCAGCAACCAGCAAAAGGCAGCCGCGATGTCTGGCTGTACTCATCCCTCGAAATTCCCTCATCTGATTAACAATTAGTAAAATATTATTTTATTTTAAGTGTGTAGAAATGTAGGTATTAAAGCAATGGCTTTCAGATTCAGATCCAGATTCATTTATTGCTAATTGAAAATTGACATTATATTTTACAAATTTTCTTTGTATATAAAAAAAATGCATTCACAGAAAGCTCGTCAGGTACATACAATAAATTTGTTACAATAATTTCTAACAATAATAATTAACAAGGACAGACAGAAATACCAATTGAAAACAATATTGATCGCAGTAATGTCAAAAAAAAATGCTTTCGTGGAGTATAAAAATATAATCATAGAGAATTGGGTAAGTATTTGTTAAAACTAATAGAAGTGTATAGTAAATAAACACAAAATTAATTCCCTCAAGACTGCGTATTAATTGTCAACGATAGGTTCGTATTCAGCAAAAAAACAATTTAGATGTAGGTACATTTAATTTGCACGGATCCTAGCGCCAAGTAAATAATACAAGTAAGTATGATTGGTCGCGCCGAGGATAATAACCTGTCAAAGCGTAGAAAACGGAGAAATTCAATTACTTGAACCTTGAACTGTAAGCCCACCGCGTCTCTAGCTGAAAATTGTTATTTATGCTACAAAGCGCGGAAAATAGGTGATTTCCAACGAGTGTAATTTTTAGGGTTCCGTACCCCACAGGGTAAAACGGGACCCTATTACTAGGACTCCGCTTTCCGTCCGTCTGTCTGTCACCAAGCTGTATCTCATGAACCGTGATAGTTAAACAGTTGAAATTTTCACAGATGATGTATTTCTGTTGCCGCTGAGGTATAATATCAAATATTAAAAAACAGAATAAAATAGCTATTTAAGGAGGCTCCCAAAAAACTTTTTTGAAGTTTTTATAGATGGTAAGGAACCCTTCGTGCGCGAGTCCGACTCGCACTTGGCCGGTTTTTTTTATAAATGAGCTAATGAAGAGATCACTTGGCGCCAACAAAAAAATAGGGTTAAAAACGAAATATCACGCAAATGGAGCTCTGAATAAAAAAAATAGAATTCCGAGAACCCATAATATTTTTGAACAAGCTATCCAACGATACCCCGTATCATGGATTTACCAAGGGAAAAAAATCCCATTTAAAAAAACTTATTGTATCATTTTGTCGGTGTGATTGATTTATTTAACCCATGCCGAATTTCTAATTGTAAGGGTCACTGAGACAGATGGACATGGCGAAACTATTAGAATTCCTTGTTGACTACGGAACCCTAAATTATATTTTAGTCATGTGTCATAGTCGTAAGATTTGCATACCGGAATTCCGGCTGAATATTGTAACATGTAATGTAACAAAACAACACATGATCTCCACATATTCAGCAAATAAAATATCATTTCATTGAGATGTGCATAAGTAGTATTAATCACAATAAGTACTTAGGTAATGGGTTTAGCTATACTCGAAGTATCACATTTTCGGACGTAGATAGGTAACAATATTTTTTTGAAAATTTAAATTAAAGCAAAAATGTAATGCTCCGAAATCGTTCCGAAATTGTTCGGAGCATTACATTTTTCCTTTGATTTAAATTTATAATTTATAATTACTGCTTAATACTAAATTAATTTAATATTTTTTTGGATCTTAGATCGTAAATTGCTAGTAATACCCGTGCGTCAGTGTAATCTTGAAATATAAAAAAAAAACAATTGATAGCAAAGATTATGATGATGAATGATAAGGCCTTACCCATATATCAAAACTATTATGTTTGCTTCAATATCTACTTGGTTAGTAGGTTTATACTACTTTTTATGGGTTAACGATTTATGTGATTTTTGACAACAACTCATTATATGGTGACTAAAGATGTTCTTTCCGAGCAAGCTTCCTGTATTTTTAATATGTCAAAATCACATAACTGACGTGCGTGAACCCCAAAAACATTACTTTCCTTTCATTGGTCAGTCACGCTAATAGAATGAAGACAACCGCCTCCGCAACGCTTTAATAGAAGTACAGGGTAGCCAAATAAGTATGATAGGGTAAAACCAGGATAGATGGGCATCTATCCTGGTTTTACCCTATCATACTTATTGAAATATCCTCCTAATTTTTTAAATATCAAGTTTATATAAATAATATCTATGAATTTAGCTAGTATAATCATTTATGTTTAACTGTGATTTGTATTTTTGGACCAACAAATTACAGATTTTGCAAATTTTAGCTTTTTGTGGAACTCCTTTTTTGAGGATAGATGCCTACCCATATGGATAGTTGCCCCACTTTGAAAATACTAAGAAAGATAGATGCCAGCGGCGCGGGATAGATACCCTTCATACTGTATAAACGAAAATCTCAAACAAACTTTTATGAGGTTTTGATTAGGTCAATTGGTGTTTTAGCAGTAGAATGCCACTCTTAAGACATAAATTGTTTCCAAGAAACATGGGCCTAATAATGAAAAGCATTTTGCAGTTTTTTAAATCTTTTAATTGTCATCGTTAGCATATAATTCCACATGATTTGGGATCAAATAAAATAACCATAATAAAATTCTAAAAGCATTTGTTCAACAAAAATAAAAATTATGTGTACATGGTGTATGGAGATCCCTCCATGTTTTTTGAAAATGAGGCATCTATCGCACTGGGGCATCTACCCCGCCTTTACCCTACATTTATTTGTCTTTTTATTCTTTTTTGGCGGCAAAAAACGGGTTTCTCTTAATGCAAATATCATGCAAAAAGACGGCACAGTAAAATTCCGAGTCGCTGTAAAATATACCCTCGGAAATACGAAAATTCATGAAAAACGCTATGAAATTGGCTGGCATTTTCCCACTTGGCGATTGGCGGATATTTATTTCCATACATAAAATTGCCAAGTCTTAAGAAAAAAATTATTCATTTATTTGTTTATTTAATTATATCGAATCAACTCTTACTTGACCACCTATAGGCACAAAACGAACATGAATTGGGAAAATTACATAATATAAATCTCTGTTTAGATTTTTCATTGGCTGTCTAAATATTATTAAGTGAAAGCTATCATAGCCAGGTGTTTACTCAGCCCTATCCAATTCGGTTTGTATTTATTCAGGAAGCTTGATTATACTTTGGGAATAACCATATTTGCGAGAATTGGGCCGTTCCATCTCCGTCAAGAGCAATCATAATAAAAACTCGTTTAACTTTAGAATTACTTATTCTGTGCTTTAGTTATTATCTAGTTTAGAGTTTGGACTCCTCAAATTAAGCATAATCCTATGTTTGTTCAAACTTTTGAGTTTAATTACAAGACGAGTTTTTAATTAGGTACACTAAAACACCTACAACCTGATAATAGTTTAACCCTGAACTTTGCAAAGTAAGACAAAAATCATGTGTTCAAGTCTCATTTGCGCTTTATAAAGCGCAACAAACCGTTTAAAAAAAATGCAAAAGCTAATTTAAAAATGTGTAATCAAGTTTCTTAACCATACCTAATGGTATGTTATAATAGGATTTTTTTCAGTTATTCATTTTAATTTAGGTAATATTGGCGAATTTCCATATATACAGTCAAACTTAAACTCGTACCTTTTGTGCACTTGCCATAATGAGAATAAGGGATGAAAATGTACGCGTATTTTAAGGGATGAAAATGTACGCGTATTTTAGTTTCCTTTGTCGTCGATGATGTGTTCAATACAGTATAAACCAAGTTAAAAAAATTAAAACATTTTATAATAAATTCCGAAAAAGAAAATATCCTAATTTTGTGGTAAATTATACCGCTCCCACGTAGTTTCGGCCTCTTTCTAAATTGTGTTTAGGTATCGAACACTCATGTAAATTACTCTTATTGCATACGAGTATATTCAACAGCTCTTTACTGAAACGGCTACTGTTTGGTGTTTGTATATAATGTTTATGTATTTCCTTTGTTGTTAACGAGTGTATTTTCTCTCCGCACTTATAAAACTCAAAAGTTGTGTTTGTTAGGAATAAGAACTTAGGTTTACGAAACCCTTGGCCCGTGAGAAACCCCTGGATGTTATCGGTGGCTACCACTGCCATGGAGAGGGTAGTTGCGCCTTTAAACGACCGTTCCGGGTGGGAAATTTGAATTCAAGATCGGGTGGAAAAGGGTTTTTTCGGATTTATGCAGAACCGTTTTAAATTCAAGTTTATTATTTGAGTAACAAATTATCATCGGCATCTCAAACGTTAAATGTGCAATGATAGTTCTCATATCATCAGCATCAGCTAGTTGTCATCATAACATTCATAACTATCCTTGTTAAATATAACAATCCTAGACATTTAGTTTTCCAACTACAAACTGACTTAAATAAACAAATATTATGAATAATAAAAACTTATATTTGCTCCTGAATGCACAAACTCGACTCAGAATCGCACTTGCCCGATTTTTTTTAGCATGGCTCCAAGTATCGAAGAATTATGGTACCTACCTACTACTTACATAGATATTTTGTTTTGTAAACCGCTGTTATTTACTTTTGACTCTCGCAGTAGGAAATCACTGCTAAACGCGCGCTTTTTTTTTCCTTGTTTTGTGTGAGTAAATAAATTCTTATTCTTATTCTAAACGTCTCGTGACGCGCCGATCGCATCGCACAGTTAGGCACCTACCGCCTACTCCAGGAAAAATACGGTTTGTAAAACATTATGATTTTCATTTTAAAATCTTAGATGCTTTATTAATTATATAGATTTAAATGAAGCATTGAATATTTTTTTTGTATGTTTTATCTTGAATATTATAGTGCAAATATAAATGAACGAAAAAAAGATTAAAACATTTATTTAAAAAAAACTTCTCAGGAGCTTAATTAAGCTAAGATTTGTTATTATTATGTGGTTTTTGTCTAGGTAGGTAATTATTTAAATAATGATATATATCCGTTACACAGAAAAAAACCGCTCGTTGCTAATATACCGCATTCCCGGAATACCAGATTTTGCAAAATACCACATTCTTGATTTATCACATTACCAATATACCAAATTTTCAGTATAGGACATTAGTTAAAACGATTTAGTTCCATGAGTACCTTACGATTTTATAACCTGGTGTAACGGGAATGTGGTAAGCTCAGTGTGATATATTGATAATCCGATATTTTGCAAAATCTGGTATTCCGGGAATGCGGTATATTAGCAACGAGCGAAAAGAACTGCTATTATAAAAAGGTAAGTAGTTATTAAAATGACTGGACTATAGCTATGCTACTTAGAAACTCAAATTCTAGGCAGTATAAGTATGTAAGTATTAATACTAGGTTTTGTTTAGACTGCAAGTGCACAAGTAGGTAGATAATAAACTTTAGTGTCATTAGCTATGACTTTATGACCCAGTGATTACATAAGTAGTAAAATGGCGAAATCAAAGCTTAGTGGAATGGAATTATGAATGTGTATAAAAAAAAATATTTAGCGATTTCGAGCTGAAATTCTACTTTCATTCATTACGTAAGTATTCAACTCTATAAATTGCAAATAGCATAGTTACTCTGACCTTAAATATTAAGGATAGATAATTATTACGTAAATCCAATATCTTATGATTAAATACAATGCCAAAAAGAGCCAAACTTTTCAATGTTATCAAAAACTGTCGATAACTCGTATTTTGCAATCGAAAAATCTCAATACTCACGTTAGCAAACTCAAATCCTCTGCCACTGCACTTTGTCAAACTTCTGGAAAGTTATGTCGGTTCCCGGCCGGTTCCAGCCGAGAGATAAGGGCACAGGGAGTGATGGCGAGATGGTCTCGCCACAGCTTTTATACCGGAGCGAATCTTTCGCGCACGCGCCCTGCCTTCTCACTAAAACCTATGCACCGCTAATTGAGGACTTTGAGGACGAAGTTACGTTAAGTTCGAGAAGGAATAGTTTAATAAGTCAGGGGATTCCGGAAGCGTTTGTTGGTCTATTCTTTGTTGGTAATGTCAATACCATAGACTGTAGGGTGTAGAAAGTTCTGTACAAAACGAAAATATAAACGAATCGTTATTTTTATACCGTACACAAATATGTTTGCCTTTTTTGTTGACTGTACTTATGGAATTGTGGTTGTAGTTAAGAAAACAGTAAAAACACAAATAAATGTACAGCGTACCGATTTTTGACTTTCGAGCGCTCGACTCTTTCACTCGAAAACTGTCAAAAATTATGAAATGTTATTTTGAAATGACGATAGAAAATTTAAAAACGTGCGGTATTGACCACTCGCACTCGTATTCAATTCCATCGGTAGAAAGTAATGGTCATGTGATTATGACACTACAATAGCATTTACTTTTATTTAATTTTGGAGCGCTCGAAAGTCAAAAATCGGCCCCTACTATTTCAATTAAAACGGACAGTCGGAGCGAAAATCTGTTATGAGAGGCACTCATGTAGAAGAGTCAAAAGAGTAGTTTTCTGTAAATATGTACGTAGTTATTTGTTATGCAAGGCTGCAAAGTTGTTATTTAGCGTGAGTGTTTTCATTGAAAGCCGAGCTAACGAAGGCTTGTAAGATTGGACACAAGAAGCCAAAAAAATACTGCCGTGAGGAAACTCAATGTTTCACCTCACCACCGCGCGGAAAATTCTAGATAAGTACATATCTAATGCGTCGCATGGAACAGACATCAGAAAACTTAGGTAACTTAACGTTTGAATTTCAAAACCACGTTTGACGCTAGCGTGCAAAAACATATTTTTCATATCTCATGCTCTGAAAGTGCGTCGTTGTCGTTCTAAAAAGTGCGCAGAAAGAATACGTTTCTGCTCTAGTGCAGAAAAGTAGTGTATTCCGATTAGTCCTCGCCTTATAAGCACTACGCGGGAACTCGTTCTAATAAATATCAATCCTTACCCCGCCACTATATTCAAAAGAAAATAAAATAACTATATTCTCACTAGTTCATGAAATTAACTTTATTAAATATAAAATAAGATTATGTTGTAAATGAATTACTAAAATATTCACTAGGGTCTGTGAGATGGGGACAAATGGAATACACCCACAAACTTTTTTTTAACTTAAAGTTGTGCATGTGAGCTAAGGCAGAAACGCATACAGCCACTCTTCAACTAATACTAAAAACAAATACAAATAAATAGTATTAAAATATTTGAATAGGCTACTTTCGTCTATCACAATTACATTATGAGATGATGTTATTTATATAGTTTGGAATTTAGGAAATACGAATATAATACTATTTGGTTATAAAAACATAAGAAATAATTTTAAACTCAAAATTAAAATTGTAATTTTATTATCTGTATTTCACGTGACCGAAAACGCCGACCACCATTTTTTCTCGTGAGTTGAGCGAGACAGATATTGCCTCTTTCTTTAGGACAGGTGAGATGGGACTATTCTTTCTGCTCTGATGACGTCACGCTGCCGTTTTTGAATTGTATACTTTGAATAAACATATTGTTTATTATCCGTCTGTTTTCTTTTTACTTAATGTTATTTATATAGTTTTGACTTTAGGAAATACGAATAAGTATTATAAGTACTACATATTTGGTTATAAAAACATAAAAAATAATTTTAATTTCAAAATTAAATAAGTGCGAGCGGGACAGATATTTGCCTCTGATGCGACTAAGTATTATTTCTGGTCTGATGACGTCACGATAATGGCGGCTGCCGTTTTTGAATATACTTTGAATAAACATATTGTTTATTATCCGTCTGTTTTCTTTTTACTTTCCTCGTATTCGATATGAAATAGTGTTTAACTCGGGTGTAAGTCACCCATTTCTGACTCGAACCATTGGCGCTTTCACTTTGTTCGAGCGCCAAAATATCTCGACAGAATTGGGTGCCTTTCAGCTCTTGCTTAATAATCTACTATTTTAATTATAGACTTGCCTAAAAAAATATTTTAGGCAACCCGGTGGCAATCGGCTTGTATGGGCGCTCCGCCACTGGTAGGCACCTAATGTAGGAGCCTCACTTGATCCCAAGTCTAAATCAATATAGGTAATTCCCTGAATTGCAACAACATAACAAAGAAGTATCGACTACATCCTATCCTACAGCACTAGGTACTTGTGATGTAGGATGTAGTCGATGCTAAGCTTTAATCCGCCGATCGAAAGCAATATCGCTTTATAGCCGTAAACCGCTTACTGCTACGATTTTCGTTGTAATATATCACTAAGCGCATTCGCAATGCTAATCGAGCCAAACTATGTAGTAAATCTGATCTTCGATCACATATATAATTTTCGTGGTGGGGTGAGCCGGGTTTATTAGATGGCTAGTCCAGCGTGTCTGGTACCTAGTGGTAGTACCTACCTACTTACTCGTACATCAATATTTATTTGAATAGGTCATATAAAATCTTGATGCAATGCGTTATTTTAAAACGAATATATTTGTGCTTCGGTCGGTTAGGTACCTACATACAGGAAAATACCTGTCCAATTTAGTGCTGGGAATTAGTTAGGATAGCTCTTAGCTATAAGAGTTAGATGATTTCGCTTCAATAATTTTCAACCAAATCATAAATATGTTTACATATTTTCCCTAGGGGCTAAATGAACTACATAAGCCCCGCTATCTAATCACATTGCGAGCATGAGAAGTGGAAATAGTAGATTGTTTGCCAAGGGCTGAAAGGCGCCCAACGAAGTGAGAGCGCCAATGGTTCGAGTCAGAAATGGGTGACTTTCACCCGAGTTAAACACTATTTCATATCGAATACGAGGAAAGTAAAAAGAAAACAGACGGATAATAAACAATATGTTTATTCAAAGTATACAATTCAAAAACGGCAGCTGCCATTATCGTGACGTCATCAGACCAGAAATAATATTTAGTCCCATCAGAGGCAAATATCTGTCCCGCTCGCACTTATTTAATTTTGAAATTAAAATATTATTTTTATGTTTTTATGCCCAAATATGTAGTACTTATAATACTTATTCGTATTTCCCCAAGAACTTCCCCAAAAACCCAATCGCTGATGTGTGACCCGATAATATTTGAGGACTTCCGTCGATTCCACAAGGATAACCTTTGGCACTTCATTAGTTGCTATTTCAACGGAATCTATCAGAATCTTTGACGTACATTTGTGCTTTTAAGTACATAATTGAGGAATTCCATAAGTCATCTGTGGTCTTCATCATCAATTCCACTCCACCAATTTATGATTTCCGGATGTAAATACACGAGTTATAATAGAAAATACCAAAATCACTACATGCGTGCCTAATATAATTGAGGAGTTCCCTCAATTCCTCATGGATCCCATCATCCAATTGAATTTCTAAAAAAATGGGACCCACCTGGAAGCATATACTTACAAACAAAAAAATATTTTACGAATCGGCTCATCAATGACGGAGTTCTGAGGTAACAAACATTAAAAAAAAAAAAAACAACCGAATTGAGAACCTCTTTTTTTTGAAGTCGGTTAAATATAGGTAGACGTAAGTAGATAGGTAGGTGACGTAATGAAAATATTCGTATTAGAATTGTGCCAAAGTTTGCATTGGCAAACAAAATATTTGCTAAACTTTGTATGGGAAATGAAATTTGACCAAAATAAATTTGGTAAAACAACAGGATCCCAGGTATTTAACTACCTATTATATGATTAAAAACCAAAAACTGATTATTTTTCTTTCGGGCAGTGCAACAGCACATCATTCATATTCGCACTTGTGACTATGACATTAAGGTATAAAAAGGTACCTTCGTGTTACCAATACCGTACGGACCCGATGACCAATCATGGCATAACAGATAATGGAGTCCGAGGAAGCCATCTGTAGATAACAACAATGCAATCTAACATCATAGAATGTATGTTAGTTAGTGACAGCCAACTCACCACACAACTAACTAATAATACAACTAATACCTATCCCTATCATTATCGACAAAACCTTTATCTAATAAAATAACACATTTATGAGGCTCAGGCTATACCTCCACCTCCATTCAGCAGACAGTACACAGTGACCTTTGAGGCTTTAAATTGACGTCATGCTCACTAGTAAACGGAGCGGGCGGCGCAGAGGCCCGGGGCTCCAAATCAAGCAAATTGGACGCAGCGGGACCCGTTATGCTTCGGGGCTTAGGGCTCCTTTTACTAATCAACTGCTAAACTTGACTTATGAGTTGGAAATATATTTTTACCGTAATAGCTCGCTATTTTATGGCATAGTAGCTGCCCGCGCGGATTCGCCCGAGTAAGTATTACAAAGAGCCCGGACTCCGTATCATGGCCGGCCTTATCACACCATAAGTGACAAGATAGAGCGTCCGTCACTGGCTGACACCGTTCGATAGGACGAGACGGTCGCTCTTATCTTATCACTTGTCGCGTGATAAAGGCCGAGGTGCAGTACCTTTGCAGTCAAGCGGTAGCCTAAACTGGCAGGTTAGCTATATTTGTATTTGGAGTTGTTGCCGTCTCTGTCAGACAAGTGATTGATTGTACTATTGAAATCGCGGTCATCACAGCGGGAGGCTGTACCTAAACTCGGAATATATTCAATTTTATACCGAACACTTTTTAATTCAGTACCGCACCCCCACTCTAGGCGCCCTACATTCCCCAAAGGTTGTCCGAGATCGCTCTTTAGCAATAAGATCGCTTGTTGTTTTACCTCTACTGTCTCCCTGCACCTCTGTGTTTTCTTTTGTAACTGCTATAAGTATAAGGTGTATTGTATTGTAAGTACTAGCTTTTGCTCGCGACTATCTGTGTGGAACTCCTTTATACTTAATCGTAGGTACCTGCATACAAATTTCCGGCCTCCATTTCCCCCCCTTAGGTTGATATGATATTCGGGATAAAAACTAACCTACGTCCTTCCAGGCCTTTCAGTTCAGTTTAAAATACTTAAATATTAATGCCTACGGATGTCTTTTAGATCAAACTTTCTGGGGGGGGAAGGGGGGTGAACCTTTAAAGCCCAATATCACGCAAACGAATCAATGAGTCGAAAAATGGTTTATGGTTTTAAGAAACCCATAACATTTTTGACCAAGCTATCCAACGATACACACACACACTGACACTGTGGTTTTGACGAGAAAAAAAATAATATATCCATGCCGAATTACTGTTTTCTAGTAGCAAGGGTTACTGAGCTAAGCCGAAGACGGACAGACGGACGGACATGGCGAAACTATAAGGGACTTGTTGACTACGAACCCTAAAAAAGAGGTGTGGGAACGTTGACAAATGCTAAATGAAACCATCAAATGATTTTCGAACAAAATTTATTTATGAACCTATTTACTAATTATAACAAAAAATAGTGTGAATATAAAAAAATATATCCCATACAGCTTACAAACACAAATTGGACGGAATCAATGTATCCTATATAATTATGATTTATTGATTTTAAAACTTACGTTACGAATATTACTAGGTACTAAACTAATTAAACTAAAGCCAACGAGACGAGATATTATGCTTCATCCTTGATTGATACGTCATTCATCTCAATCCTCGTATCTCTCACTAAAGCCATTTTTTATCTCATGACGTTGGCTGAAGTATACAAACCCGATCAGAGTTGGGATTACCATATAAAATCGTCAAGCATTCACAAATAATCTATAGAAATTCCGTTGAAATTCCGCAATATGGCGAATGTCGCATATTTCTGGTCAGCATTTAAATCCTAATTTACCAGCATCCGTTAAAAGCCGTGAATATTTATAACAAAAACTACACGAGATAGCTCAAAGATCACTTTTCAGCCGCCTTCATTTGTTCACAACGGTGGAAAAAGCATTGCTGTAGAAACTTAAGAGGGAAGAATACCACGTACTCGTCCATACAAAAAGAGAAAATGTTTTTCCGCTTCTAAATATTTTCCAATCCAAATGATTTTTTAGTACGTTATTGACACAATGAAAGACTAGGTTTATAGATTTTCCTTTTTTCAATATTTGCAATAAATTCAAACTTCAAACAGTCTTTTTTTTAAATAGCGAAACGTATAAACTTAGAATATATTATGCTGAAGCCATCGACATCAAAATCAAGTTAAGATTTAGTTAGTGGAAACCGTTTTCTCCCTAGATGGAAATTTCATCAGAAAAGTACCTATTGCCAGTCGATCGCGAGCTGCTAGCTCCTGCAAAGTCATTCTTCCCTCTTAAGCGACTTTGTGTTTGTGCACGATTGCTCCCTCGGAACAATACGGCAAAAGAACAAGGCTGGCTTCACTTGAACGTATTTGGAAAATAGCGTTGCATCTCTTTACTTTGACATAAACTTAAAGTGGATTTCCACCGTCGTTTGCTTCATTCGTATACTGAGTTTGCTATTATAATAATGTATACTTGTTTGCAATCCGTGATCCTATGTGATTAATTGATTATATGTATGCACGTATTTACGGCCCACCAGGCAATCGGAACACGGGAAGACCTCTCACACGTTGGAAAGACGACATGCCGGCTCGCTCTGGTACGAAGTGGCACAGGACAGAGACACGTGGTCATCCTTGGAGGAGGCCTTTACCCGCCCAGCACGTCTAGCACACGACGGCCGCGACATACTCTCGATTTTTATCGCACTATACCTCTTCTTCTCAGTGTTCTAATAAGAGAGAGACGGATAGTGCGAGAAAAATCGAGAGAGCTTGCGCGCCGTCGCGTGCTTGCCGTGCTGGGGTTCTTGCAGACCAGCTTAGGGTAATAGGGTATTATTTAAGCGAGTGCCTGTAAATTAAAGTTTTAAGTGTCCAAAATAATTAATTTACGTCATAGTATTACTTAGTGAGCGACTGACTGCGAGTGACGAGAAATCAACAGAACAGCAATTTACAAACATTAATTTAAGTTACTTAAAATACAAAATGAGAAGCTTCATAATATTTGAGCAACCTAATATTTGTTTGAGTGTCAACGTTACGTCCTTAATTTTTTTTCAATATTTGGCAATGTTTTTTTTATACTGAGTGGCATTTATCTTATTTATTGAAATGAAGTGTTTCGAATACAAAAACCACTTTGAAAAATACTATAATGAGCAGAGGTTTTTCCGCTCTTTTATAAAAAAAAAATAACCGTCTTCTAACCTATCCACGATCCGAGTCGGTTTTGCCACTAAGTCCCTGTTCCCACTTCTCTGTATTTCTAGTCGCTCAATTAGGAATGTAGTCGCACGGATAGAATTTTAATATCTGAAATGGATTAATCGCAAGTCACTTTTTGTAAGCTCGTTCTGGATTTTATTATTAATCAATATTCGTCGCTAGTTTAGTTATTTTTTCGCTTACTCAAATTCATACCGCTCAAGTTATCACAACAGTACATACTGTACGAATAAAAAAAGTTTTTTTTATTCGATCGTTTTATAATTCCCCTTACTAATACCTAGCTTTAAGCTTTAAAAGTGTAGTAAGGGGTTACCGGCCGAGTAAATATAGATAGACGGATAAATATGATGCTGGCAACCCCTTTTCGCGCCGCATGTATAGTACTTTTCTCAAACATGCTATGACATAAATAAATAAATATCCAAGAAATCAAACTTTGATTTCCATGACTGAACGCCGTGATGCAGTGCCACAAATTTTGGATTGGATAAAAAAAAGGCCATCTTGCAGACCTAGAGGCCTCCAATTTTGTACGAAATGCCGTTACGGGTGTCTCGCCTCTCGCCTCTCGCCTCGCTGCGCTCGAAACGTGACACTTCGAAGCCCATTATGAAGAACACGACGTCAATATTTCATTGCATGCTTGAGATAAAATAATTATATTCATAATATAAACACGAATTGTGTCACTGTCTACGAAAAGGTACAACTTATCGGTACAAGGTTAGTACCTTGCGACATGGTGGGAAATTGAAATTTCCTTTCACCAGCGACCCCAGTACCCGGTTTATAAGCGAGTTTCCTTATGCAGAAACTTAAGGTTAGTCAATTTATTCTTAACACGATTCAAATCCTTGAGTCTCTCCAGCGTGGACACATCGGAAGGAGCCGTGGCATCTGTCGCGTTTGCCTCACTCTCGTCCAAACGCATCTCTAGCGTACTAGCATTGAATGGAATGTTCCGTAAGTATGTCGATATTGTTGTATTCCGATTGTTGTGTTTTGGCTGAATGCGGTTGACTCGTGAAGATTTTGTGGTAGAGAGAAATTTCGTCATATCACGCATTTGTTCGAGGATATCTGTGGAATAAAAATAAAATAGTGACACCTAATAATTTACGGGATTATTACAAATATTTGAAATATTTCGAGCTAAATATAATTTCGAGTATATTTATTGCACTTATAGTAGCTGCTATTTAGCTGTGCATGTTCTATCAGTGCGGAATTTTGATTTAGATGAACACAATGTGTATTTAGGAAATAGTGTGTTAAGTCCTTATTCTGACTAATGCTTTAATATTTTATGTAGTTTTACATTTGATGTATACCCAAAATAAACCGACAAGAGGATTCAACAGATTCAAGAGACTAGAATATACAAAACGCCCACAGGATTACTATTTTATTTATTTATTTAATAAGTACAATTTATTAATACTAAAAATTAAAACATAGCCCCACAAAACTGTAGTAACAGTTCTGCGATTTTATTTTTGATACATTATTAAAGTGTGTGATGGATGTATATTATGAGTTGTTACGAACTTATGTACGGAATGTTTACCGTTAGCTTTTCGGTGAAGGAAATCATCGTGAGGAAACCGGTCTAATCCCAATAAGGTCTAGTTTTCCCTTTGGGTTGGAAGGCCAGATGGCAGTCGCTTACGTAAAACTCGTGTTAAAGCGGACCCCCAGCTCCGATAGGGGCCCCATCGGGAACAACGCTACGTGGATGACAATATTAAATGTACTCACCTGAAATCTGTAAACTTGTCGCATCATCTACAGGACTCTCTTTACAAATCAATTCAGCCTTCAATTCTTTATTATCCAGTTGTTTCTCCGAACTCAAGTTATAGCATTTATTAAGAACCATTTTCCTTAGCGACGACCGATTCTTTCTAGGTGAAAAGTTATACAAGATCGAGTTTTTCTGGACTTCGATTTTCTCTTTTTCCGGTTCAAATTCGGACAAGTTGAACATTGCGTCCAACTGTAAAGAGAAGTTTAGCTCGCTACATTTTTGAGCTTTAATTTGATAAGCCAATTTTTTTAATGGGTACCTCTTGGCTGGTGACCTGATATTGGTAGTTTTGGCAGAGATACTGCGGGTCATACAGGGTGGGTTCTTCGGGGAGGCAACATATGTATTGCACTTTACCAGGTTCATTGTATAAGTGACATTCTGGACTGTCGGATTTTCTTCTACAATCTCCGATTTAAACAACTGGTTCTCGTCATCGTCTGGGTGTAGTAACTGGTTTATTCTATTGACCAGTGTATAAAGTAGTTTTAGACGTTTAAAAAGCTGCTCTAGGGAAACGGCTTTGTTATGCGTAGGTTTATTCGTGTCGTATGAGAAATCGCCTTCTGAGCGAAGGAGATTGCTTACCACCTTGCACTCCTCAAGAGCTACGAAAAAAAAACACATTTGTCACATAAGCAGTAAGCATAGGTCTGTGTGAGAGAACGTAGCATATTAACATACACAAATACTAACATCGAACAGTATGCATGTTCGACTCCAATCATTTATAAGAATTTATTTGTTTATAATATTATATGTACAACACGCAATAATGAGACAATATACTTAGTTAACATAGAATAATTATAGATTACCAAAATTGAAGAAGTATATTTGAATCGATAATTGTAATAAATAGCCAGTAGGTATGTTGCTTCCGCTCGGAAATAACATATGATGATATGGATATGACCAGGAATCCCTTTAATTAGCTACTACACAGTTAGAATTTACTCATTGCATGAAGCAACCGATACCATAACATTGACCAAGTCAACTGTATCTTATTAATAGGGAGTGGACGTAATATGAATGGGATGATTTACCGCCGAAACCATGAATTTTCTCGCTTCGCGTCGCTCCTCCTCGCCGGTGGACAAGCAACCTAGTTTTGCTTGCATTGGCCTAAGCACCCCAGTGTAGCCAGTTTAGACTTTTAAAATGATATCTTGTAGCTTTACCAGTATAAAATGCCCCAGCTCGGTGCGATTGGTAGTCGTTAGGTACCGATAAAAAGTAATGACCTAATGACTCACCAAGCAAGGCAAAGAATATCTCAGATGTAAGGTATTAGACGCCCGAGCTTAAGGCAAAATATGCAGACCACGCTACCCTCGTAATGGTAGGTATATGTTCATTGCATCAAGTTTTGGTGCACCATCTGTTTTTACAAGCTTTTATTTACTTTCACCTGTCCCGTTGTCTGTCTGTCTTTAATCAAATCTTGCAAGTTAAATTTGATCCACTTCCCGGTTTCCGATTAAGTTGAAATTTTGCATGAATATGCAAATCACGTGACAATGCAATATTATGATGACGTGTAACTGATCTGATGATGGAGCTGGAAGGTGGCCATAAGAACTCCGTAATAAAACCACATACCGCATCGAGTTTGGGCTCGTTACAATCGTCTCAATGAGTTGATGATGGTATAGGTACAGAAAAGTAGTCGGCAATAAAAACTTGTACCTAAAATGAAATTTTTGACAGAAACTTGTTAATTGCATTACCCCAACCACCTGGTTGCTTTGGTTGACTGGTAGAGAATGCCCGGAGGCAATAAAGTTTAAATAAAACCACATACCTTTGTTTAGGTCAGCCAGCAATGGCAGCAGAGCTTCGCAGGAGAGGGCGTCTGGCTCGTGCTCTTTGTACACGTTGAAGAAATCCCACACCACGCAGCCCAGGTCGATGACCCCGCACACTGCGCGACTCGCGTACTGTTTCATGCTCAGCAGTTGTAACAGGTTATGGTGCATCATTTGTTTTGATTTCTGGAAGACAAAATGGCGGAATCACAGAAGCTTCTAGAAAATGTTGAATAGCATACTAAAGCCTCGTTTATGGGCACGCACACGTATGTGTCGGGTCGGCAAAGTAGTTCGGTATGTAGCAATATTTTGTTGTCAAATGGTAATCCCTGTAATCTTAACAGTGGGATTGATAAAGCCATCTAGCGGTTGGACTCTGTGAGACACCCAGCGGGCAATGAATTTATCAGTGCTGTCACTAACAAAAACTATCCCAGCACGGCTATCACGAGACGGCGCGCGAGCTCTCTCGATTTTTCTCGCACTATACCTCTCTTTCTAAATGTTGTGAAAAGAGAGAGACGGATAGTGCGAGAAAAATCGAGGGAGATCGCGCGCCGCCTCATGATAGCCGTGCTGGAAGCATGAAAAGGAGGACTTTACCTCTGCAAATGCAGCTGGGTCCACAATCAGGAACACACTATCCCTAAAGTCCTGGACCTCCTTGCGCCAGGAGTCCGTGAGGAAGCCGGCGTGCCAGCCGCCGGGAGCCATCATCAGCGACAGCACCAGGTGAGGGTCCAGGGCTTCCAGGCTCGCCAGACCACTTGTGAGGGACACTATTCCTGAAAGCATTTTCATTATTATCAGGTGAGATTATGACCCTTTTCTATTAAAAACGAACAAAATGTGTACTAATTTCGTTCTTTTTATAAAAAAACGTTTCACGTTGACAAATGTTCAATGAGATAAGTAATTACTTCCTAATAATATTATAAATGCGAAAGTTTGGATGTTTAGATGGTTTGGATGTTTGTTACGCAATCTTCTTACTCTTAAACGGCTCAACCGATTTTGACGAAATTTTGCACAAAGATAGTTTATATTAAAATATATACGACAGTCTTTATCCCGGGACCACGCAGGCAAATTCGCGGGCGGAAGCTTGTATAGATATAAGTGTGCATGACTACCATGTGCCTCAAGAGGCTACGAAAGATTTCCCGCTACTTTTATCAGAAAAATAATACGCGCTACGACGTGCTTCGGCCGCGCGGTGAATCGATACGAATATTTAAGAAAATTTGCTAACAAAACATTCTCTGGTATAGAACAAATGACAAATATTACTGATGATGTGCAAATTTTTGGTGAGGTAGGTAGGTAGGTAGAGGCTTTGGTGAGGTAGGGCACAGCGAAATGTCATCCCGCTCGAATTTGGAGCAGCCCAACTGGGGAAGTACCTCCGCCTTGCAGAAGACCACAGCCATAAGAACACTACTACTTGCTCTGTAGTCTGACTGTAGTAGTGTTGTGTTCCTGGTAGTGAGCAAGGTCTTCAGCTGTCGACACGGCGAATCCTCAAACATATCAAGGGTCGGCAACGCCCATGTTACTCCTTTGTAGTTGCATGCGTCTATAGGCTGCGGTGTCCGCTTACCATCAGGCGGGCCGTACGCTTCATCATCATCATCATCATATCAGCCGAAAGACGTGCACTGCTGGACATAGGCCTCCCCCAAAGAGTGTCACAATGACCGGTCCTGCGCCACCCGCATCCAGCGGACTCCCGCGACCTTTACCAGGTCATCAGTCCACCTTGTGGGGGGCCTACCCACGCTGCGCCTTCCGGTACGTGGTCGCCACTCGAGAACCTTTCCGCCCCAACGGCCATCGGTTCTACGTGCAATGTGCCCCGCCCACTGCCACTTAAGTTTAGCGATTCGGATTCTGGTTCTGCTGCGGATAGCCTCATTTCTGATGCGATCGCGCAGAGAAACTCCCAACATAGCCCTCTCCATTGCCCTTTGGGTGACTTTGAGCCTTCTTATGAGGCCCATAGTAAGCGACCACGTTTCCGTGCCATGCGTCATCACTGGCAACACACACTGGTCAAAGACTCTCGTCTTGAGACACTGCGGAATATTGGACGAAAAGATGTGCCGTAGCCTCCCAAATGCTGCCCAGCCGAGTCGGATTCGACGATTGACCTCTTTCTCAAAGTTGGACCTACCTAACTGACCAGACTTCGGGGCCAGCGATGGTGCAAAAGCGGCCCTTAAAGCGCTTACGGCGCCGAAATTGGATTCTAGACTAGTCTATAATGGCGTCCAGGCACTGAACAAACTTGGAAGGCACAATAAGGTGCAACTAGTTTGGATACCGGGGCACGAGGGCTACATCGGCAACGAAAGAGCGGATGAGCTTGCAAGAGGGGGGTCTACAAATCACTTTGTAGGTCCAGAACCATTTGTGGGACTCTCACAGAGAACCATAACTTCGGCCTTTAAAGCCTACGCCAAAACCAAACACCAACACGAGTGGAGGAATGAGGCGGGCTTAAGGCACTCTAAGCTCTTCATAGCAGGAGTGGACTCGGGCTGGACTAACAAGCTCTGGAAATCCAGTAGGAAGCAACTCAGAATCATATCTGGGGTGTTCACAGGTCACTTCGGGGTCAAGGATCTCTTGGCCAAGATGGGACTGTCGGACAGTTTAGACTGTAGAATGTGTGGCGAGGAGGACGAGACCATGGAACACTTACTGTGTGAATGTCATGTCCTTGCCAGACAAAGAATGAGTTACTTTGGTAGCGACTATCCGCAACCAAAGGAATTCAAGGTGCTTCCGCTGAGCTGCATCATCCGCTTTGTGGAAATGATGGAGCGAGCTTGGGAGTAGGCATAAAGGAGAGGGCAAATGCACAAAAGCTCCCGACGGGTCGAAGTGCATCCGAAAGGGCCCTCATCTAGATAAGATAAGATAAGACTCCTCAGTCTTCTGTATAACCTGGCGGAGCGTAAGAATGTGGTCTACGGTACTAAAACCTCTTCGGAAACCGGCTTGTTCGGGAGGCTGGAAGTCATCAAGCCTGCGCGCGAGACGATTCGTAATGACCCTTGAAAACAGCTTATAGACATGGCTCAGAAGTGAGATGGGTCGGTAGTTCTTCAGCAGAGTGTTGTCACCCTTTTTGAAGAACAGCACCACCTCACCTCTGTTCCACGCCTTTGGCGTTCTCCCTTCCAGTAGAACGGTGTTAAATAACTTCTGAAGGGCCGTAAGGATCGGTTTTCCACCCGCCTTCAGGAGTTCGGCTGTAATTCCGTCTTCACCGGGTCCCTTGCTGTTCTTAGCTGTTTCAGAGCCATTCTAATCTCGTACAGGCTGATGTCCGGGATGTCGTCGGTGTAGTGTCGGGTAAGTAATAGCTCTAGGGTCTTCTGCCGGACTAACTTCGGGTTTGCGAGTTGACGTGTATAGCTGTCCGTAAAAACGCTCTATCTCACTCAAAAGCTCAGGTTTGGAAGAAACGACTCTCCCGTCCTCAGTTTTCAACCTTGCGAGCTGGCTCTGCCCAATAGACAGATCTCGTGCGAATACTTTTGAGCCCTTATTTCGCTCGATGGCCCCTTCGATACGGTTCGTATTGAATTGGCGCAGATCGCGGGTAAGGGACTTGGAGATCCGTTTATTGAGCCGCCGGTAAAGTCGCATCGGCTGAAGACTGCAGAATCATTTCACTCCTTTCCTTCATGAGCTTCTGAGTGGAGCTAGAGACCCTTTTAGTTCTGTTGGGCCGCTGGGCCTTGAAGAACTTAGACCCAGTGGCACGGACAGCTTCCACAAACCCGTCGTTGAGTTCATCCACATCGCCACCTAGGCAATCGAAACGGTTTTGGAGTTCCAGCTGAAAGCTCTCGGGGGTTTGGATTTGGGTGGATACTGGACGGAGCGTAGACTTCATCAGGCGAGAGCGCTCTCGCTTGACACATATATTCAATATGCCTCTTACCAGGCGGTGATCAGTCCCGGTTTTAAACGTATTGATCACAGAGACATCATTGAATACATGCTTCCTCGTCGACATGATGAAGTCACACAGGTCCACTTTCTGTGCTCGCGTTTCTTGAAGAAGGAATTCATCATGTAGAGTCCCTCCTTCTCCAAGAAACCAGCCAGTAGTTGGCCCCGGTGGTTCCGACTTCCGACTCCGAATTGCCCCACTATCAGCTCCTCACCATCTCTCTTGCCCAGTTTAGCGTTGAAGTCCCCCATGACAACGGTGAAGTAGGTTTTGGAACTATGCATGGCCTTAGATATATCTTCATAGATAGCCTCCACCTCGTCGTCGGAATGTGTCGAGGTCGGCGCGTAAACCTGTATGACCTTCAACGAGTACCTGTCGGATACTCTGAGTATAAGGTACGCCACCCTAGTCGACACACTCTCGATCTTCACCACGTTGTTCACTAGGGACTTGTGGACGATGAACCCGACACCTCCCTGGGACTGTTGGTCGCCCTCCCGGAAATAGAGCAAGTTGCCCGACTTAAGGGTTATCGTGTCCTCCCCCTCTCTTCGGACTTCCGATAACCCTATGACGTCCCACCGCAACTTGCTCAATCCTTCCTCCAGTTCCGTTATCTTTTCGTCGGTCCGCAGTGTGCGCGTGTTGTATGTTGCCAGGGCCAGGGGTCGTCGGTGGTGGTAGCCGTATTAGTAGTTGTATTCTGCATAGGGGGTATATGCCATAATCGCCACGCTTGGCATGCGGGTTGGCGATCGCAGTGTTTCCACCGCCGGTGGTCCTGGTCGTAGTTTTAGGACATACCCGGGTCCTGTGGCCGTACGCTTGTTTGCCACCATTGTTGTATTAAAAAATAAAATCAAATTTGGTGACATACTTTCCTGATCCGAAGAACATGACACAGCAAATGACCCAATCTGCAGCAACCTCTCACTGTACAGATCAAAGTCTTTCAAATATTCACAATCTTCCACAATATTATCCTCACTACTCCCATGGCAAGGACACCCTTCTGTGTCCATAAAATGTCCTTTCAGGACATCCACTGGAGAGACAGTGTTACTAAAGCAGTGAACCACCAGTGCCAACAGAGCAGTATTTGTGTTTGTCTCCAGAACATATAGGACATCCTTTAGGACATCAATAGCAACATTGACATCGGTTGTCATGATTGGTAGTTTCAGGGAGTTCACTGTGGCTGTGAATTTGCCATCCATGTAACCCTCAATGACCTCATTTAGTAAAACTTTAGCTTCTCTTAGTACCTGTTGGGGAAAACAACAATTATATGTCATACTACTCTGAACCAGGGACCTATCCGTGATATCAGCATCTATCAGTCCCTTCTTTGAAGTTGTAAAATGAATTTCAAGTTTTCTCTTTGACAAAACAGTTAATATAGTTGGTAATGAATGAACATGGAACGGTATAGCTAGAGTAAAAGTGAAGAATAGTTAGAAACATGACACGCAAGATGCAGAGGCATTACTCTGTGACAGCCTCTACCAACTTCAACCCCTAGCTGTGCCGACATTGTACTCCCCATGTTGATATTAATTATTATTTTTTATGATACTCACCACTTGACAGCGGGTTTTAACTACAATCTGGTCTGATGGCAGGCAATATTTGCAAAGTGTCATGGCCGATAACAGCAGCTCATCCAGAGCAGAGTGCAACCCTCTCATACAATCTAATAACTGAAATCATATGATATCTTACATGATATTGGCAAGCAATATAGCTTGCCTAATAGTAAATGGAGACCCTAGCATGTGGTCATAGATAAAGCCACACAATACTTACTTCCATTTTCCACTCAAAGTAAAGCACGTCATTTTCTTTGTAATCAGTTTTGTAGATGATTCTAGCCAGCTTGGAAAGAGTCTCGAATGTGTGGTCCATCCAGTTCACAAAGTACATGGGTGTGGTGAACTGAGAGCCCTCACCACTGGTGCCACTTTCAGGGTTATCTGTGATGTCTCTCAACTTGTCTTCAACCATCATTAGTCTGTTGACACACCACGACAATCTCTCTATGGTGCAATGTCGACTTTCCTGAAGGTAATTATGAGTGTAGAATCATCACAAAACATGCAATTGCAATGAGGTTCTACTAAAATTATAAGGTTGGATATAATTGATACTTTAAAGCATATTATAATTTCATTCCTGTTTTACAATTTGACATAGATGCATATTGTGTATAACCAAGACATTTACCATAATTAATAACTGGGTGTGGGCTACATGTTTACAAGTTGTTTTGTTATACACCTCTTAAAAGAAAATCTGCACTAACTCCACCAGAACAACATACTTTGTAATTACATACCGGCAACAGTATTCTTTCTTGACTTTCCAATTTAAAGATATCGAACAAATTGAGCACACATTTCTTGATTTGACTACAGCATAAGGTAAACACATTCTGAACATTGACAACCTCCTCTTCTTGCTCCGTATCAGACTGTAAGCGCGTACGTATCCTAATAATTAATGGGTAGATCTTGCTAAATAACACGTCCTAAAAAAGGTAACCAAGATACATGTTTTCATTATTCATTAGCTTCATTACCTCAGTTTTTAATAAACGCATTTTAGTCTTACCACTATGCACTTCGAGGCAAGTTGGTGATCCCGTGGGATATGCTGAAAATCTAAACTGAAATCCATTTTATAAAATTACGTTACAAGAAACTATCGAAGTACAAAAGTTGTAACGAAACAAAAAAAAACACCACACTGGTAAGAAACTAAGAAAACAACTTCATTTTCAATTCAAAATTGCAATCGGTTTTTTTTTTATGTGACAATCGGTTATTTATTTTGAATGCGTTTTGACATGGTTTTGACTGTAGTACGATGCTACTAGTTCTAAAAAAACTAAAGCAAGCCGCTTCCACACGCGGTGGTTGCCACAATCACCAAACACGTGCCAAACACCGAACACAAACACTCAACCCAAACAGCGGCGCTACCACGAACTTCGAAAGTCGAAGTTCGGGTATTTCCATCTCTATCGCACTCCCTCACTCAAGTGACAGGGATGCATGTATTACGAACTTCCGAGGCATCCCCACGCTTGGCGAACATGCTAGTATATTCCGTGTTCGTTTGATTCGTGCACAAAAACCGACACGACACCGATCAGTGACAAACACAAACAAAAACAGGCAAACACGAACGTTTGTTTGCGAAGCCTGTGGAGCTGGCTTTACACTGCATCGTCACCAAATCGTCTCTACTGTGTAGTGACAATGCAGTGTAAGTAAAGCCAGCTCCACCTAGCAAGTGCAACAGAGAGGGAGATACACGAACGAAATTAGTAGCTTGTAGAACGTTTATGAATACAGCCGCTAGTGTGCACGTGACATAAAAAAGTGATCCTTACCTTTTGGTTCACAATGCGCGTTTAAACCTATTGCTCAAACATGTCAGCTACCTAGCAATATTTTGCTACCGCTTTGCTGACTGCTGAGTGCTGACAGATGTCTGTCACTTAACGTGATCCATCGCCATTGCGATCCGGAATTTTGAAATTAAGTATTAGGATTTATTTACGAATATATTATAGTAAAAGTACGTCACGATGAGTGAGTTAGTTTGGGGTATCAAAAATGGCGATATAGATCAAGTAAAAGACATTATAGAAAACAAGGTAAGAAATCTCTCTTTGTACGATTGTAATGCAATCTTTGTTTTTGCTTGTGATTATTGGAATCTGCACAGACGAGATGGCAAGAGAAAGCATTTAGTCGCATACAATTTATAGCATTCTTAAGTTGGAAGTTTTACTTATACAGCTTCGAACTGATACTTGAGGCATAGGTTTTAACTGTAGCATTGACTGATTTGTTGTTATTATTCCAATTGACTTTAATTCTTATTTGCTTAGATGTGAGATATAGATGCTAAATCATAATTTGTTTCCTGCGTTACTATATTATTGTCTTAGCCAACATGTGTTAGGTATTTAGACATAGAATAGATTGATTTTAACTGAGTTCCAAGTTGTTTAAAGTTCTGGGTTGTTTTCTGAATAATTTCCAGAAAATAGACGTGAATGCACTGTTGGACGGGCGAGTTCCCTTGCACTATGCAGCGGATTATGGCCAGACAGCTGTACTGAACTACTTGCTGGATAAAGGAGCTGATCCAAATGTATGTAATACCAGTTATCCCTCCCTATTTACTTATGATTTGTGGTTTAGATTATAACTACTATTCATTGATTGTGCTAGCTTGTATAAACCCATAATAATCAGTGTCACATGAAATATTACATTCAATAACAGTTTCCTTAACATGAGTCGTAAGCAAAGCTAAAATTTAGTACAGAAAAAATGTGTTGTGCATTGAGTAGGACCATTTTGCCAGTTAGTGACCACCTAATTTCATGCGCCGGCTAGCAACCACTTAGATAAGTTGGTGAACTGAAAGGATATTTTCTTATTTTTCTAGTAGATTCCTATTATATAACTACTTTAAAAATGCATAATTGCAGCATATGGCTAACTGTTTCAATAGGGTCTGTAGAATTGATGTTATCTTCAATTGAAAACACCTTGTCCTTAGGTGGTTGCTAACTGAAGCTAGTTGTGTCACCGGCTTAATAACCCTACATCAGTTTAACTAATTGTGAAGCATCAAGATGTTTTGAAATTATGTTTGGCAGAGGCAGCTAGTTACCCAACAAGTTCATAGAATACTAGCTTCTGCCCGCGACTCCATCCGCATGGGACTCATTTATATCATAGCTCCATACAAACACCCTCCATTTCACCTCCTTAGGGACAGATTTTCGGGATAAAAACTATTCTATGGCCTTCCCTGGGACTCAAACTATCTCTATACCAAATTTCACCCATACAAACTTTGCACCCCTATTTAACCCGCTTAATTGTGGGTTTCCAAAACACTATTTACTTTTCTTGTATTGTAATAAGGAGTTCATAGACAAAGTTTCAAGTCTCACTTAAAATTTTACTCTATCCCCATACAAGCTTTCAACCCCCTTTTTACCCCCTTGAGGGTGGAGTTTTCAAAAAATCCCTTAGTGAGTACTTACGTTATATAAACTACCTATTGTAAGAAAATCTGCGTTCTAGGTTCAATGGTTTGGCCTGGGCGTTGATTTAAGTGAGTGAGTCATGTTAAGGACTTTTACGTTTATATAATATAAATTTTTACCAGACTGCAGTGAAGCAAGGTTCACACCTGTACCGGGGTTAAAGTTGTGGCCAAATTTCTGTCAATAATATGTTTTACACATCTAATTTCAGATGGTTGACAAACATGGCATATCTGTCATACTGGCAGCCATATGGGAAGGCCACACCGACTGTGTCAAGACACTGCTTAAACATGTAAGTAATAAATAGTCTAGCCCAGTGGTTCTTAAACTTTTATTAGGCATGGACCACTTTCAGAATTTCAACAATACCACAGAGGCCTTTTGGAGAAAATGTTGAAAAAGTCTCATGTTTCATGTGTCTACCTATGTTTGAGAGTAAACGAACTGGCCATGAACCCCAAGCAATCATGTCACGGACCCCTAAAGGCTCCATGGACCACACTGTAAGAAACCCTAAGAAATTAGGATAGTCTGTGAGCATGGTTGTTGTATAAAGAGACTGTGAAAGTCTTTAATTCCCTGCTACAATAGCAAATAACTTTTAACACTTTCTTTTTGCTACTTAGAGGGAAAACCACAGGATCAGCTAGAAGCGTAGCAATTCCCGGTTTAGTTTACCTAGTTTGTAGGGCTGTAAAAAGTCACCATGTGTAACCTAACCACTCTTATTCTCAGAAAGTTAAATAGATTCAGCTGAGCAGGCATGATACTAAGTTTAGTTATTTTGTATGATACTAATATGCTTTTCACTTTAAAGTAAAACACAGAAAGATGCTCTGTGGCAGCAAACTGTTTCTAACTGAGACTATATTTTTTTTACTTACAGGGTGCTTCAAAGGATGGCAAAACCCCAGACGGAACCCCATACATGGAAGCTGCCGAAAAGGATGAAATCAAGGAATTGCTAACATAGGACTAGACAAGGCATCTCCAGTGTAGCTCACACAAATATGTGAAACTAAGATATTAGTTCCAGTTGAACAATGAAGTAACTCCGTAACATGAACTATTTTTAAATGCATTTATTTAGATTGCAATGAATTATTTTTATAAGCTCAACATATGTTGGTATAACATACATATGTTTTAATTATGCGTCCAGTTAGTATTGGTTAGATACAGTAGGGAAGGCCTGTTCTCTAAATTTAAAAATAAATTATTGTTAAGATATAATATTCCACAAGGATAAAAAGTAAGATGTAATTTTTGAATGCTATAACAATAAACTACAAAAAGTATGATATTTTTATTTATTAATGTATAAAAATATTTCAATCCATCACACTGTTGGTGTTAAAGCAGACCCCGGGCTCCTTTAGGGCACAACCAGGAATAACGCTAAGAGGATAATGAACCCTGTTGCATCATGCATGATTTTTTTCCAAATAGGAAGAAAATTATTCACCATAATTGTTTAGATAAATTATTCGGAGTTTACAACTGACAGATTGTGTTAATTAATCTGTATTTTTTATCAATCATCGTGATGAAGAGGTAGCAATGCTTGTAATTGAAGACTTTTTATATTGGTGTTAACTGTTAAGGTAGAATATGGGCTGGATTAAAATCATCTGTTAGTGGCAAACTCCAAAACTACTGTTTAATAATGCCAAAATTCATATTAAGATTAGTTTCTCTTAATTACCTCCTCCAATTACTTCACTATATGCACTGGGTCTCATAACCAGTCGATGGACATGCTAAAACTATTGACAAGATCAAAACTAATCACTGCAACATTATCAGTATTATCACGCAATATCTTAAATAAATACTACAGACTCATTGCTTACCTAATAACTATCTTCTCTATCTTTAGAGTTTGATTCAGTTAAGCTGTAATGATTTACATCAAGAGGCAGGAAAGATGTTCATATATAGCATTATATGCTATATATGAACATCTTTCCTGCACTCGCTAGTTATTTTATTGATAAAATACCTCTCTCTCGAACTTATTCCATAAAAGATCTCGGCGTGGTGTTCGATCATGAACTTACGTTTCATAGCCATATGCGCTCTCTAGTTGGTGAAGGTTTTAAGCGTCTGGGTTTTGTTTTCCGTAACTGCAAAGACTTCACACATGTAGGTGTCATCAAGTTACTCTATTCGGCGCTTGTAAGATCCAAACTAGAGGCTAGTTCGTGCGTTTGGAATCCGCACGAGTCGACCTATGCACTAATGCTTGAAAAAGTACAAAAGTGCTTCCTGCGCTATCTTTTTAAAAAGTTGTACGGTTATTACCCCCTGATTTACCCTACTGCTTATCTGCAGGGCACCCTCGGATATAACTCGCTGGCAACGCGCAGATTGTTTGACCAGTTGATCACAACTCTTCGCATATTGCGTGGTCGTCTCGATTGTCCCAGCTTGCTCAGTGAGGCCTGTCGCCTCTTTGTACCCGATGGACGTGTGCGTTTTCGAGCAGATCGGCTGCGGCTCTTCGCTGTCCCTTTCTCTCGTACGGTCGCGCATCGTAACTCTCCTGTTTGCCGCTCCCTGCATGCGCTCAATAAACTAAACGCGAAGCAACTTTCCTGCGATCTGTTTGCGGATGGCTGGACGGTTGTTGAAAGAGAGTGCTTGAAGTTGTGTGAGATGCTTATGTAGTATTTAGTGTTATTTTTTAATTTTTAATATGTGTCTAATATACACATGACTTTATTATGCGAATTGTGCTTTGTTTTTTTTAAAAAAATTGTAATGACTTGGGATTTTTCCTGTAATGTTACATTTTTTGTTATTTCTTTTCGTGTCTATAAATGCAGGGGTCACACAAAAAGTGCGGATGACGTCAAACCGTCATGATTTCAAATAGTATTACTTCGTTACTACATGTCACACAGAAGTTTAAATACAAACATCACCTGTGTGCAAGATTACGTAATTTTTACGTCATCCACACTTTTTGTCCGACCCCTGATTATACGATTATATTGATTATGTATCACTTATAAAGTGCTATTGAGTTCATAAAATCCTTTAATTCCTTGTGTCAGTTTATGTTGTATGATAAAGTAAAATTTTAACATCTTTACTGCCTATATTTAAATAAATTTTAATCAAAACTAATAAAAACTAATTTCCTGCAAGGAACATCAAATTTATTTATCTAGCCAACAATTAACACATTTGCCAACAACCACTTCCCTTTATGTGGAAAAGTAAAACTATAAACTGCATGGCTACCACAGGACAGCCTACACTATCCATCTCTTACTAAACAGAATGCTTAGAAAGAGACATGGCATTTGTGGTTGCAACACAGCTTGGGGGCCATCCTGTGGACGCTGTGCATGCAGTTCATAGTTTTACTTTTCCACATCTACTCTCTAAAAATGTTAATTGTGGCAACATTCATGTTAAAATTATTTTCATATAATTGACCCATAACCTAGAGATCTCCATCTCCTGTTGTATATTTTCTGTATTTGTTCTTTGGAGGAGGGCAGTAGCAGGCATTTTTCTGTGCATCCAAATAGGACTTACAGCCCAGTGTTAAAGTGCCAGTGAAAAGCAATTTGGCTGCAGCTTTACAACCTGTAATTTAAAAACACAATTTTACATTAAAAGTTTCATCCTCAATTTTATACTGAGCTAATGCAAGAAATATATGGTGAAATCATTGATTCATTGTTAAAAGTCTGTATAATGTTCTTCTGGATATATGCCAAGTGAACACATAATGTAATGAGAGATGTTAGAGATCACACCTAATCTATTCTGCTGTATTAGTAACTTACATGAATGAAAATTACCTACAAAAAATTAAAAATAAATACCTTTGGTTATTGTATCACCAGCAACATTAACAGATTTATAGGAATCACAATAATTGTATAAACATTTTTTGAATTCTAGATCACACACTTCCTTTCCACTGTTACAAGTGTCGTAACAAACGTCGTGTGTATTGCAACAATTGGTCATTTGTTCCAGTGGCAAGTATTCTGATGAAATATCAAAGCCAAGGGATCCACAGCCATTAGATTTTGGTATATGAATTCTATTCCTAACTGGTTTCTGTCCTGAAAATAATAATACACAAGGTATTGAATTATCAATAACATTAAGTTAAAATTAATTAACGAGGTTTTGACTCGGAATGCGTACCTTCAGGACATGAAAAAATACATTCCTCTTCTACAGCTGCGTCGAATACGTCATGCAATGACCTGAACTTTTCGGCAACTGTGATGGCATTGCGAAATAAGTCTCCGAAAACTGATTCAGCGGACAAAACTGCATCCTTTAAATTTCTTAACATGCTCGAACCTACACCCGTATAAGCATAGGCAACGAATGTTAATATGTATATAAATATTTTTCTGTAAGGGATCTCCATGTTTACTAGTGCGTTAAAATTGTAATTCTGATCATATCACTATAAAATCCCTAACCAGTGTTAGAAATACACGTAATTTTCTACGGGAAGTTTTTATTTATATTCTCGCCGAAAATGTCTAAAATAGACAAGTGTCAAAATTATTATTCGAGGTATCGGTAAAAACGCTTCGAGGAACTATGAATGACACATATTTCCTCCTATAGTGATAGATGTGAAGTTGTCTATGGTTGTATGAACATCCGGAGGCCATTTTGTTTAAAAAAAATATTCTTTTCCGTTGTGTTCGTGAAAATGACGGGCTTTAGCAATAAGGTGAGGAGCCGAAAATTAAGAAAGTATTGGTGTTTCTTGTAAAAACCCTCAAAATGTTGAGTTATTTAATCGTGTTATTCAGTTCCGATTGTTATATTAGTAATTTGGAGTGCTGAACAGTGAAAACTTGGACTTAAAATGTCCACACTTGGATACACGTGCGAGCATTGAGCATTTTCTAATCTTGTGTCAATTTATATTATGTTCAAGCCTCTCTATCATGATTTTATTATATTTTAAGTCACTACACTTAGTCTAAATGCGAAATAAGCGTTGATTACTTTGGTTATAATTTTTTGAGGTTATACGTTTAGGGACGTCAGCGGTATAACCTAAATGTTGGTGTTCCAGGCCATAGTAATCGATGGCCGTGGCCACCTGCTCGGCCGGCTGGCCGCCGTCATCGCTAAGGTCCTCTTGGAGGGCAACAAAGTTGTCGTTGTACGTTGCGAACAACTGAACATCTCTGGCAACTTCTTCAGGTAAGCTTTTGTACACTTCTTTGTTATGTCATTGTTTTTATCAATTTTAATAATTGAAAATTTACTTACCGCATGGGAGTCTTACTCTCGTTTAGGATTTTTGAAGCCTAAGATTTCTAAAAATTTACTAAGTAATATGATGCTATTTTATTGGGTAATTTGCGACTGAATGTTTACCAAAACACATGTTGTCAATTAAGAAAGTCTGATTATAATTGACCTAGTTACATGGATTGTAATATCTCATAAGCCCATGCTGACCCATTTGTAATTTTCAGGAACAAGTTGAAGTTCATGTCATTCCTGCGCAAGCGCTGCAATGTGAACCCTGCTCGTGGACCATTCCACTTCAGAGCCCCCTCCAAAATTCTATGGAAGACTGTCAGAGGTAAGCAAACTAGAGATTTTATTGGATTAGACCAAAATTAACTGTGGACTGGGGTACAATGAATTTCAATTTCTTTATTTCGGACATTAAAAGTATCCATAGAGTGTTAGTAACATAACTAATATCTTAGTCTAGTGTGTTGTAGTGTGTCACAATGAAAGTATCAAGTTATCTTTTAGATTCGGGGAATAAAGTTCATTGAAAATTCAGCAGACACAAGTGTGTGATTTTAAGTTTGGATCTCAAAATAGCATAAGCAACAAGTAAGATGTATATTAAATTGTTCAATGAAGTCCAAAACATATTTATTCTCAATAATTGTTAAGTTAGAACCCCCACTGACTTAACCATTGAACAGTGCTGATGCTGCTCATGGACATAATATGTTATTCATGACTATGCCAGGTCTCATTCAACTTCATTTAAATACATTTTTATTCACTAGAATTGTGGAAGAAGACATGGTCGTGTTTTTTATTCATGCAGAAAGAAAGCTGTTTTGGGTTATGATGTAGATGTGTTTTAACCATTTATACTCCCTTTTATTGATTCTTAAACTATTTTGGTGAGGTGGGTAAAAAAAAAAAATTAGATTTGGACAATCCTCTCTATGTGTGTCTAAATGATTATGTTAGGAAGGGCTTATAGACAATATTAGATTGCAAACTATTTTCCAACTAACCTTTTTCTTAATGATTATTCACATTCATACCTACATTATTTGACGCTGTCAATGATAAAACACAACCTATGATGACCTTTAAGCAGCATCAATATTCATTTATTTGTAGCCATAGACTAAGCAGTGTTGTTTTTCCAGGGATGATCCCGCACAAGACTGAGCGCGGGAAGGACGCGCTGAGCAGGCTGCGGTCGTACGACGGCTGCCCGCCGCCCTTCGACAACCGCCGCCGCGTGGTTGTCCCCGCCGCGCTCCGCGTCTTCTGCCTGAAGCCCGGCCGCAAGGTTTGTTTACAATATGTACATTCAAGAAAGAAAATAAGGTTATTTCGCAAATGCACAATTATGGGTCGACACACGTAAAAAGGGACCAACAAAACTAAAAGGCTCTCTAGCTCCACTCAGAAGCTCATGAAGGAAAGGAGTGAAATGATTCTACAGTCTTCAGCCGATGCGACCTTATACCGGCAGCTCAATAAACAGATCTCCAAGTCCCTTACCCGCGATCTGCGCCAATTCAATACAAATTGTATTGAAGAGGCCATCAAGCGTAATAAGGGCTCTAAAGTGTTCTCAAGAGATCTGTCTATAGGGCAGAGCCAGCTCGCGAAGTTAAAAACTGAAGATGGTAGAATCGTTTCTTCTAAAACCGAGATTCTGGGTGAGATAGAGCGCTTTTACGGACAGCTATACACGTCAACACGCAGACCCGAAGTTGGTCGGGCGGAAGACCCTAGAGCTAGACTAACCCGGCACTATACCGACGACATCCCGGACATCAGCCTGTACGAGATTGTAATGGCTCTTAAACAGCTCAAGAACAACAAGGCACCCGGTGAAGACGGAATAACAGCCGAACACCTGAAGGCGGGTGGAAAACCGGTCCTTACGGCCCTTCAGAAGTTGTTTGATTCCGTCTTACTGGAAGAGAGAACTCCAAAGGCATGGAACGGAGGGGTGGTGGTGCTGTTCTTAAAAAAGGGTGACAACACGCTGCTGAAGAACTACAGACCCATCTCACTTCTGAGCCATGTCTATAAGCTGTTTTCGAGGGTCATTACAAATCGTCTCGTACGCAGGTTAGATGACTTCCAGCCTCCCGAACAAGCCGGTTTCCGAAGAGGCTTTAGTACCGTAGACCACAGCCACACGCTCCGTCAGTTTATTAAATTATTAAATTAATTAAACTGTACTACAGTCTCTCCAGCGGTGCCAAGTTGACTATCGCTATATTGAAGTGCTGAAGTGTTTGTACGAGAACGCCACTATGTCAGTTCGACTCCAGGACCAGAACTCGAAACCTATTCCGCTGTAGCGAGGAGTCAGGCAAGGAGATGTTATTTCTCCAAAACTGTTCTCCGCTGCACTGGAGGATGTTTTCAAAACTCTGGACTGGAGAAGGCTAGGCATCAACATCAACGGCGAGTACATCACTCACCTTCGGTTTGCTGACAATATAGTAGTCTTGGCTGAGACCATGGAAGACTTAAGTACGATGCTCGATGACCTCAATAAAGCTTCCGAACGAGTTGGTCTAAGAATGAACATGGATAAGACGAAGATCATGTCAAATACCCATGTAGTACCAACTCCCATTACAATCGGACACTTTACACTCGAAGTTGTAGACGATTATGTATACCTAGGACAAACTATCCAGGTAGGTCCAACTTCGAGAAAGAGATCAATCGTCGAATTCGACTCGGCTGGGCAGCGTTCGGGAAGCTACGGCACGGCACATCTTTTCGTCCAATATTCCGCAGTGTCTCAAGACGAGAGTCTTTGACCAGTGTGTGTTGCCAGTGATGACATATGGCACTGAAACGTGGTCGCTTACTATGGGCCTCATAAGAAGGCTCAGTCACCCAAAGGGCTATGGAGAGGGCTATGTTGGGGGTGTCTCTGCGTGATCGCATCAGAAATGAGGCTATCCGCAGCAGAAACAAGGTAACCGATATAGCCCTCCGAATTGCTAAACTTAAGTGGCAGTGGGCGGAGCACATAGCACGTAGAACCGATGGCCGTTGGGGCGGAAAGGTTCTCGAGTGGCGACCACGAACCGGAAGGCGCGGCGTGGGTAGGCCCCCCGCAAGGTGGACTGATGACCTGGTAAAGGTTGCTGGAGTCAGCTGGATGCGGGTGGCGCAGGACCGGTCACTTTGGCACTCTTTGGGGGAGGCCTATGTCCAGCAGTGGACGTCTTTCGGCTGATATGATGATGACACGTAAAAAGAGCTCTGGTGGCCATACATTCAATATGGCGCCCAGAGCTCTTTATGTGTGTCGTATAGTACATACATTTTGACACTTTGTGACATGCGAGAAAGGAGCACCAATCCAGTCAATGTCGAGCCATAGAGGACGACTTGACGCTGATATTATGTGGATCCTTGAGTTGCACTTCACAGAACTGCACTTCCATTGTTACACTCACATACGTTGTTCCATCCATAATCATGCCATGCTTGTAGTAAGAATCTGCATATATGGGACAAATTCGGCGTATGAACGTGAGTACTCGCGTAAGATGTGCTCTATGCGGGAACACGAGTGCAACCAAAGATATATACTGTTACAAGCCATGGAGGAAAAAGGTCTGTACAGGGTGTCCCATAAGTGGCACGTCACAGTGACACCGGAGGTCGGTCAGCTAGAGGGACCTAACCAGCCTAACATGACCCCAGTAAAAGTTGCATGGTTTTCGAGTTATTACCAAATTCCGTTTTTTAGTTAATTTTCACCTTTTTTAACATTGTCAGTGTCAGAATTCTGCTGGAAAGCTCTAGAAGCTTATTTTTTTGTTGTAATGGAATCTTAAATAGCTATTTAAGATGACATGAGTATGATTCTGTCAAAAAGTTATGTGGATTTCCGTAAAATAATGGATAAATCTTGATTTCAATTGCTAGCAAAACGAGAACTTCTACTTTGGACACCTGCTGTGAAAAAAAATCCTTGAAACAAAACGAGCAAGTAACATCAAAAAATTGGGCATGTTATGCAGATTTAGAAATGGTACAATACACGAATCTTATGCCCATAAAACTAGGTATTTTCATCATTTTACCGATGCCCTACTTAACTAAGTTGAAACTAGGAACCCCGCTATCAGGTAATTTTGCCGCTTGCTATGACATTACATTTGATACCGGGCTTTGTTATTATTTGTTAGTCACAATAGGGAAAAAGATGGTTTAGGGGAAGCGAAAAAGGAATTTTATTGAAAAAAAAAAGGTAAATTAATTAAAAACAGACTTAACTTTCGATTATTTATTTAATTCTTAAATCTAACTTACAGTACATGTTCTAACTGTTTCCCTCGGACTCTAATGCATAAATGACACCGTCTTATAAAATTACGATTCAATTTTCTTAAACTAATTTCCGATATGGTCCGGGCTGCGTCGAATACGCGTTCACGCAATTCTTCCTCGCTTCTTATTGGTTTTGCATACACTTTGTCCTTTAAACATCCCCAATAAAAAAAATCCAGTGGATTCAAATCCGGGGATCGCGGTGGCCACAGTATGGGTCCTAATCGCCCAATCCACCTGTCGGGGAATGTGTTGCTGAGGTGCTCGCGAACCCGCCGAGCGTAGTGTGCCGGGCAGCCATCTTGCTGGAACCACATCCTCTGCCTGAGTGCCAACGGCGCGTCTTCCAATAATCCTGGCAGGTCATTTAAAGCATTTCCAGGTAGTTTGCCCCGTAGCTGTCAACTCGACCGGTCCTATTATTTGGCCGTTAAAAATTCCCGTCCACAAATTGATTTTGAATTAGTATTGGGACCGGTCTTCTCTTTTTTCGTGCGGGTTTTCTAGTTGCCAGCTATGGATATTATGTAAGTTGGTGTATCCGTCCCTTCTGCAGGCCGATTCATCGCTCCACACTTCATTAAAAAAGTTGGGATTTTCTCTCCACTTTTGTACCATTTTTCGACAAAATTCAACACGCGGTGCATAATCAGTCGGCTGTAGAGTTTGTACGCGTTGAATGTGGAAGGGATGGTATTTGTTCCTGTTCAAAATGCGTTGTGCCGAGGATTTGGGGACTCCAGTACGACGTTCAATATTTCGCACTGAAGTTCCTGGCTCCGCTCGCACTTCTTCTAAAACGACGTCGTCGTCAATCGTTCGAGGTCTTCCAGATCGGCTATTCGTTCCTGGTAGTCTGCCCTCGCGATAAGCATTTGCAGTTCTCAAAATGACTTCGTAGTGGTAGGATTACGATTCGGATATCGTTCCAAGTACAACCTTGCAGCCAATCTTGCATTGTAACTCACATTGCCTCGACTTGAAACGCTTGTTTCGCCGTAGATTAAATGCATGTCAGCGTACTCACTATGAGTAAACTGGAGATTGTGATTCGCCATGGTTGCATACACAAATCAGTGTCCGATAGAGTGCCGAGTTGTCACTTTATTCCACAAATAAAGAGTAAATCAGAGTCCAGAGAAATGCCAAGTCGATTTTAGTTAAGGAACACACGAAAACAGACACGGAGAACACGGGGATCGCACGAAACGCTAGGTAACGAACTGATTTGGTTTGCAGGGCCATCGCTGCTCGTGCTACATGATCGAACAAAGCACTCTATCCATCCCTTTCTTTACCAAGTAGATAAAGAGAGACAGAACAAAGCTCGTTATGTGGGGGTTCAGGTAGAAATCGACACGTGTGCCAGAGTCGAAGTGAACGATGTCCTTCAAAAGGGTAATAAACATTGTTTCTATCTCTTTTCCTCTCGTGGACCTGGCAATAAGTCGCTCTCAGGTAAAAGAGGACGAATTTTTACCTAATAGGGACGGCTAGCGGGGTGCATAGTTTTAATTAGTTAAATAGGGCATCGGTAAAATGATGAAAATACCTAGTTTTATGGGCATAGGATTCGTGTATTGTACCATTTCTAAATCTGCATAACATGCCTAATTTTTTGATGTTACTTGCTCGTTTTGTTTCAAGGATTTTTTTTTCACAGCAGGTGTCCAAAGTCGAAGTTCTCGTTTTGCTAGCAATTGAAATCAAGATTTATCCATGATTTTACGGAAATCCAAATAACTTTTTGACGGAATCATACTCATGTCATCTTAAATAAGTATTTAAGATTCCATTACAACAAAAAAAATAAGCTTCTAGAGCTTTCCAGCAGAATTCTGACACTGATAATGTTAAAAAAGGTGAAAATTCACTAAAAAACAGAATTTGGTAATAACTCGAAAACCATGCAACTTTTACTGGGGTCATGTTAGGCTGGTTAGGTCCCTCTTTAGCTGACCTACCTCCGGTGTCACTGTGACGTGCCACTTATGGGACACCCTGTATTACAAGACATTTAATATAAGGTTTATTGGATGGGTAGCCTTCAAAGTATTTATGTATGTATGTAAGCACTTTATTGCAATAAGTCGCTCTCAGGTAAAAGAGGACGAATTTTTACCTAATAGGGACGGCTAGCGGGGTGCATAGTTTTAATTAGTTAAATAGGGCATCGGTAAAATGATGAAAATACCTAGTTTTATAGGCATAAGATTCGTGTATTGTACCATTTCTAAATCTGCATAACATGCCTAATTTTTTGATGTTACTTGCTCGTTTTGTTTCAAGGATTTTTTTTTCACAGCAGGTGTCCAAAGTCGAAGTTCTCGTTTTGCTAGCAATTGAAATCAAGATTTATCCATGATTTTACGGAAATCCAAATAACTTTTTGACGGAATCATACTCATGTCATCTTAAATAAGTATTTAAGATTCCATTACAACAAAAAAAATAAGCTTCTAGAGCTTTCCAGCAGAATTCTGACACTGATAATGTTAAAAAAGGTGAAAATTCACTAAAAAACAGAATTTGGTAATAACTCGAAAACCATGCAACTTTTACTGGGGTCATGTTAGGCTGGTTAGGTCCCTCTTTAGCTGACCTACCTCCGGTGTCACTGTGACGTGCCACTTATGGGACACCCTGTATTACAAGACATTTAATATAAGGTTTATTGGATGGGTAGCCTTCAAAGTATTTATGTATGTATGTAAGCACTTTATTGTACACAATAACAGGTTAAAGAATATACATTTCACATAAAAGATCAAAGTACAAAGGCGAACAAATCCCTATAAGGGATCTCTTTCAGCTAACCTTTGAGTCTTTAACTGCTTTAATAAACTTCTTTCTTCCCCTTCTTTAGCATTGATTAGCATAATATAATGCTAGAACAAATGTGGCTGTGAGTATACATATTTCGAGTTAAAAGAAAATAAGTGCCATAGTTTTTATATTGCCAGATAACTGATTAATCACATTCTCAATATCGGTTTCTGTATAGAACACTAAAAAATAACCTGAAATAATTTGTAGGCCCACAAAGGACCTGTCACAATGCAGGGATTTGATATTTTGTGAACAGCAGGCACTAAGGAATTGATACACACATGTGTTATCATTTATTATTTAATTTTACAAGATTTTTATAACTTGACCTGTTTGTATGTAAGTATATATTAGTGCTAGCGGTACACCCCGAAATTCAGTAAAAAGCTGCAAATGGTGTTAAAAGCATGAAAATCGGAACGATTGATCTTCAGGCCATACGAATCAATTTGACCCGTAGCACGAAAAAAAGAACAAAAAAAGGAAGAGTTACGACATCTGTTTTTTGAATGGGTTTTTTTTTTGTTCTGAAACCTATCGTGTCTGAAAGAGCTTACAAAGCTCCAATTTTAAAAATATATCACATCATTATATTTAAGTCACTTTCAAAACATACCAAGTTTGAGCTCCTCCAGATATGATAGGGTTGAATCATTATTTGTAAAATATACCTAAAATTATGTAATAGCCTCATATCCAACCCTAAGATATTAATTTAGTATCTGGAGGGAGCCCAAACTTGGTATGTTTTGAAAATGATATTTTTACAAGCTTTTATTTAGTTTCACCTGTACCGTTGTCTGTCTGTCTGTCTGTAATCAAATCTTGCAAGTTAAATTTGAACCACTTCCCGGTTTCCGATTGGGTTGAAATTTTGCACGAATATACAAATCGCGTGACAATGCAATATTATGATAACGTGGAGCTGATCTGATGATGGAGCTGGAAGGTGGCCATAGGAACTCCCTAATAAAACCACATAACCCCATCGAGTTTGGGCTCGTTAGAATCGTCTCAATGAGTAGTTGATGACGGTATACAGAAAAGTACAGTCGGCAATAAAAGCTTGTACCAAAAATTAAATTTTTGACAGAAACTTTTTTAATTTAAAACACCGTAGCACTATAGGTTGTCTGTCAAAATTTGCAATCCATTTTTCAGTCACTTGCTAGCTGAGCTGTAATCTTGGATATTAGTGTATTTTGGATGACAATACAATATTATGGTACCATCAAGCTGATGGAGACAGAAGGCGGCCGTGGGAATTCAGTATTTAACTGACATAACCACGTTGTGTTTGCGTTTTTGGGGTCACGGTTCGTTAAAAACGTCTCAATGAGTAGTTGATGATGGTATACAGAAAGATACAGTCTGCAATAAAAGCATGTACCAAAAATGAAATTTTTGACAGAAACTTATTCAATGATGTTTTTACTTGGGTAATTTGCGACTGAAAGCAATGCTAATGTTGTCAACTTTTAAGTATACTGAGATAATTCTTACACATCATAATCACTAGTCATAAATTGTATGTCTATATCAAATTGTTTTGTTTACAGTACTGCCACGTCGGCCGCCTCTCGCACGAGGTGGGCTGGAAGTACCGCGAGGTGGTCCGCAAGCTTGAGGACAAGAGGAAGTTCAAGGCCGTCCACAAGGTCGCCTATGAAAGGAAGCTGAAGGTATGTGCCTCTAAATAGATGTTTTACCCACCAGATTGTCAATTTAGCCTGAATAATATATGCTAGTAACTTCATGGTAAGCTTATGTATTTTTCCAATACAGCCCGTTTCATAGTAATGCTCACCAGGACAAATATGAACCCTTTTTTGCAATGGAGTGGAGCTAATTTCTAATCCTTTTACATGATAGGGGTAAATGGTGTATTGCTGAAAAACTGTCCCTGGTTTCCAATCAATGTTTTAGGGACAGTTCCTTTTTTTCATGTTGCAATATAGACCTATTTCAACAGACACTAACCCCCTTATTCATAAAACTTAAAATGCCTCCGCTAAATAAAACGTGCTCTGTCCCTTTCTGACGAACACAAACGTCAACGTGACAGATAAAGACAAACGAATTTTAACGCCATTTTAGTTAAAATAGGCTTGTGGAACGTTTATGAATACGACCGTAGTCTCCTCTTCACTATGATGATTATTATCTTACCTACATTATTTGATGTGTTATGAAAATACCTTTACTCTGATATTACCACCTATGTAATGGCGTTGCTACTGCATATAACTTTGTATTAATAATGCATGTCTTTTCAGAAAATCACCAAGGACGCCACGGCGAAGGTCGCGAAGGCGACGGCGCCGTTCTCGGCTGTCATCCAATCCTATGGATACAATTAGGATTAAGAGAATTTTACAAAAATAAACCTTTGGTTGCCCAAACTGTCTTTTTATTTTCAACCAAACTCAATTTTTATAAGTTTGATGGGAAGAAGAAACCCTCTTAATTCGTACCGTGGCCTTACGTTGGATTTTAAGCATTCATAAAACTTCAGTAAGATGAGACAATCTGATGAAAAATCTTTGTTTAACAACTCACGCTAACTAATTGGGTACACGAAATATTGAAAATGCCCGTATAACCGCCGCTTCTAATTTCCACTCGGATCGAAGCTAATCCCTCGTTTATGAACATGTGTGTAGCTGCGTATCCATTAGAGCAGCCTCAACTTGAGGAAAACAGCCTCAATTTGAGGCTGCTCACTCTGACGCATAGGGCCGAGGCACGTTGCAGATCAAGCTGAGGCGACACGCCTCATCGTAATCCGCAACGTGCGGGCTAGTAAACTAAAACTAGTAACTTTAAAAAGCAAAAACGCGATGCACCAGACGCGCGTAGAAGTAGCTACTGCTTTAATTTTCATTAACATCATTAATAACTACAACTTGGAAAAGTTGAAAAACCCCCGACATTTTCATTTCAAAGTCTAATTTTCATGACACAACTAAGAACACTCGGGATCACATCAGCTTTCGAATAAAAAAAACCGCATTTAAATCGATCCATAGGTAAGGCCGTTATTTCTTGTTCCTGATTAAGCAGTTTAACTCGTGTGTTACGCCAATTATCTATATTCGATTACTAATATTCGTAACACACGGGAAGTGATTAAAATGTAGACGAATTAATCTGCTTAATCAGGAACAAGAAATAACGGCCTTACCCCCATCCGTTTGGGACCTACCATACCAGACACGATAAACTTAGGGCCAATTCACACTTTGATTAGTGCGAGTTCATACATTTGCTGCGAGTGCGAGTAGCTTTTAAAACTCGCACTAATCAATGTGAAACCAGGCCCTTATGAAATCAAAAATGAACTGTCAAATGCCACTGGTTTATATAGGCTGAATCTTAAGTCGTGAACAGAAATACAGAAATATGTGTTTCTTACTGATAAATTTAGTTTAAACACGTGGACGTGACAACAGGCAAAAATATGTACTTTTGTAAACTCGTTAATTTTTTTTTAAATTTACCAATTGTCTGGTCACCCTAATTGCTAAGTTAAACTGTCACTTAAGCTACACTACAGACCAACACGTCTATCATGCGACGGCCGCGACATAGTCTCGATTTTTCTCCCACTATTACTATATCTCTTGTACTAAGTGTTCTAATACGAAAGAGATACGGATCATCATCATCCTCCTAGCGTTGTTCCCGGTTGTGCCCCGAAAGGAGCCGGGGGTCCGCTTTGACACCTAACCCCCAAGATTTGGCTAAGGCACTAGTTTTTAGTTAGCGACTGCCATCTGACCTTCCAACCCAGAGGGAAAACTCGACCTTATTGCGATTAGACCGGTTTTCCTCACGATGTTTTCCTTCACCGAAAAGCTAACGGTAAATATTTCGTACATAAGTTCCGAAAAACTCATTGGTACGAGCCGGGATTCGAACCCACTACCGCCGCTTGACAGCCGCATGCCTGAACCACTAGGCTACCGTAGCTCTACGAAAGAGATACGGATATTGCGAGAAAAATCGTGAGCTCGCGCGCCCTCGCATGATAGCCGTGCAAGTCTTGTTGAATAGGGTAACCATTAAGATTGGTGTTTTTGCTATTTAAAATTATTATCAATAGTTTAATCGTTTGCTTCTAGAGTTAATGCAATGAATTAACCTTAAACTACTGACACATGACTCAAACGAATCACTGAGTTGGAAATAGTTATTTGTTATACAAGGGTGCAAAGTTGTATTTTACCCGCGAGTGTTTCAACACACGAGAAGTAAAATACATTTGCACCCATGTGTAACACAAAACTTTTCTCGTCACTGTAGCGAGGAAAGTGCAACATGCAAAACAACTTTATTTAATTTAAATATTTTTTAACAGTAATATCAAGTAGAATTTTGGTCAAGTGCGAGTCGGGTTTTAGTTTTCCCATACATTTTGATAACCAGCGCCTGATGATTTGATGAAGGCAACAAGCAATTATTTAAAAGTTCTTAAATATTTAATTTATTCTTTTTTTTAGTATTTGTTGTTATAGCGCCAACAGAAATACATCATCTATGATTTTTTTGTATTATGAGCGTTTTACGTTTTGTTATACTGTCAAAAGCTACTAGAACACGCTCCAAGGTCAAATTACTTTCCCCACTAGTGGATAAAGTGCGTCTTTGCTCACTGGTTTTAAAGGATAAAAGACTGCTTTTCGAGGCAGTGAGGGGAAAATGGTAAACACATCCCACCCAACTTTAGGTGTAGGCCGTAGGGGGGGAGGTACCCTATTATTTTATTCTACTGGCGTGATTGATTTATATACCCTTACCGAATTATGGTTTTCTAGTTGTAAGGGTTACTGAGCTAAGCCGAGGACGGACGGACGGACATGGCGAAACTATAAGAGTTCCTTGTTGACTACGGAACCCTAAAAAGACCTAGTAATCTGACTACTACGAGTATATCTCGAGAACACTTCAATAATCATCATTCCGTGATGACTGCTGTGGTGAGTGGTCCATATTACATTACTTACCTCGTTTTTGAAGTTTCTAATTATTGCAGTTTTATCACTTGAATTTTATTTATAATGACCAGCGCGTCTATCATGGGACGGCCGCGACATACTCTCGATTTTCTCACACTATACCTCCTGTTCAAGAGAGAGACGGATAGTGCGGAAAAAATCTTGAGCTCGCGGGCCGCCGGCGCGTGATAGCCGGGCAGATAGACCTGAGTGAGTGAGAAAGAACGACTGATTTGTGTTAATTCCACTTCTTTTTCTATAAAATCCTGTCTTTTATTCAGTAAAATGTATAGGGTGGTCCATATTTACGGGTTTTCCTCTACCTATCTACGGAGTGTTTGACGATTGCGTTTGGATGGAGTTAGGTCTAGTTGTGTCCTACTATTAAAAATACCTATGTAAGAGAGCAGAGATGTCCACTTCTAATTAGTTATCTGTCAGCTTTCAATAACATTAACCTACTTTGTTAGTAGGTACTCGTAAATACGACGCAATACAGCCGCATTGACGTCACAAGATCCAATTTATAGGGTTCCATTTATTGGTTGAGAGGGTTCGATCAGATAATTATTTTACGCGCAGCGACAAATTTTCCCGCGCAGCTGTGGCTAGCCGATAACAAGCAAGGGTTGCGTCGATGTCACTTCCTTGATACTTGCTTTACCTACTTTAGAATTTACCAAGGGAACACTACCTACATAGATTTAACCCCGCCCCACTGACCGCATTGCCATTGCCACAATCATGTCAACAGGGGCGGATGGGTTCATGGGTAATTATAATGAATGATATAAAATTAAAAAGACATACCTATCTTACTGCGACTACTGAGCGATATTTTGATTAGCAAGTATTACCTAATATCATAAAATAATATCCGTTGCGGATGGAAACTGCCTTCAAGGATCAAGACTGCCTGAACCATATTGTCCTTTTAGCATTGTCGTATTCGTATCGTGTGGGCGGGTGTTGAAAATTGAATGCACTGTAGCGCTTAATAGAAATTCAGGCTCGCTACTGCTTTCCAGCAATATAAAAGGCCGTAGAAGCTCCACCACAATCAGTTAGAAGACAACCGTCAAAGGAGAACTTCTACTACATCACGAAGAAAGGAATCCATACTAAAAGGGCTACTGTGACTATGCATAACGGGTGTCTACTACTTCTTGCCTTTGTCGCGGTATTCCAGCCGATTGTTTCGTACACTGAGCGCGGCCTGATTGATGGCAAGCAACACTGTGACTATCGCACATCGGTACGCGACCCGGTACTCAACTTTCATGGAACCTACCGCTTTGCTAAACCTGCCGTGGAAGATCGCCGCCTAAACCCCAGGGAAGATATTCGCGACGTCCACTGTAATGAAGTAAGGGAAGATTCTCTTCGAACTGCTTCATCTTCGGACAGGCGGCTCGCTGATATTCTGGAAAGTGACAGGAATACGCTGAAAGAACCTTCCAGAGACCGCATCATCGCTGTCTTGAGGCGCGAGGTTCGCGAAGCGCGACTCAGCAGCTACCGCGACGAACGCAACCAAGAAATCAGACGTGAGCGCGTGGCAAGACTACAGGAAACCCGCCAGGCTCGCCGCGAACATAGCAAAGATGAATATGAGAACAATTATCAAAGAACTGATGACCGGCTATCCAATGAACACAGATACGCAGTAGAGTCTCGGCGAGATACTCGACGCAATGAAGACAACGCAGAGGCGCAACGAGTTGGAGAACATCGGGAAATACGTGCTGCAACCAACAGAGTCAGGGATGACGTGACCAACAGGCTGGATGAACGTCGCCTTTCGAGAGAGGGAGTTCAGAGAATAGACATGCGGCGTTCTGCATCTAGGACTCAACTTGACGGTAACACAGACCATGAAATTCTAGGCCGACGCTCCAGGAATGGTGAGTTAAGGAGCTCCTCAACGTCACGCAGTAGGATAAATCGAAATTATAACAGCGAAGATTCGCGTATGTCTACACGAGATGAAACTACATCCCTCGATCGAGATGATCGCCGGATTAGCAGCTTTCGGCGATCCTTCGATGAACGAAGACAGATGCGTGATATTTCTCGGATTCGCCTTACAGCCGAACGAAAAAATAACCTCGAAACCACCATCAGTCGAATGAATCTTAGAGACATACATGATCGTGCCACCGAAAATCGACGAGAGGCTCGATTATCTGAAAGAGTTCAAGCCACTGAAAGCCGAAAACAGAACAGAGATACCGAAGGCAAAGCTAGATTAATAAGGACGGTACGAGCAGTAGATGATCGTTTTCCTCAAGACGACGTCCGTGATGCTAGAATGTTTGCCCGCGAAAAATCTGCAGAAAACCGAAGGGAAGTAAGAGATATACCAAGCATGGAGAGGTTCCGATCATTAGAACGAAGCACTGAACATCGAAAGGACTCGCGATCTTCTGACGAAAACCGGAGAAAAATTCGCAATATCGAAACTCGGAGAGACAACCGAAATACTGAAAGGGATTTCTCTGAAGTCCGACGTGAAATTAAGAATAGTAATAGGGACATCTGCGCTTACGATGGAAAACAATCAACTGAACACGGAATGACCAGATTGGCAAGGGAGCGATCACAAGAAAATCGACGAGGCGCTCGAACTGCTGAATCTCGAGCAATCAATACTGACCGATTTGACGGAAGCCGACGAGTTGCTCGCAATAATGACCTCCGTTCATTCAACACCGAACGTGCTGAACAAAGTCGAAGAGTCACTCGCAATTATGCTGAATCCCGGGTATTCAGAACTGAACGCACCGACGAAAGCCGACGGGATAACCGTAATCTTGGATCCCGGGAACTTGGAACTCGACGCACAGAACAAATCCGAATAGACGCTCGTAATGTCGATTTACGATTATTAAGAACTGAACGTGCTGACGAAACCCAGCGGGCTACTCGCACTGTGGGAGTCCGAGAAGTCAGAACTGAACGCACTGAAGATACCCGATCAAGCAGAATCCCAGTATTCAGAACAGAAAGAGCTGCTGGAAACCGCCGAAATGCCCAAGGTTTTGAAAGACAATCTCGATCCCTTGACCGTGACATTGATTATCGACGGGATAGTCGAAATGTCAGGGATGCTCGCCTATACGAGAGGGCACTCGAAAGAAACATTCGAAGTACCGAAATTCGAACTGAAGATGAGCGGGTCATCAATAACCGAAGGGCTAATACGCGCAGTTTAGAAAGGGAGCCTCGAACAATCGGGCGCGACTGGACAATGGCCAGAACCATATCAGCAGATCGCCGCGAACGAGCCATTGAAAATCGCAAGAAAGCCCAAAGTACACCTGCCGAATTACGAACTACTCAAGAAGGCATAAGAGTAGAATCAAGAGGAATAAACTTAGTGAGGGCTCGCGATGATCTTGCGCAGCGCAACAGTGACCTTGCGATTAAACGCCTTAGCAAACGCGATTCGCTTGAGAACAGGCACAGTTCAACCCTGCAACGAGAATCAGGAAGGGACACCCAAAGAACCTCTGAGCGAGACAATCTTGCAGCGCGTCTCAGCGTGACTGAAGCTCGAAATGGGTACAATGCGGACTTCGCCAGGAAGCGCGAATTCCAAGCAATTTTCAAAAACCAGACGCATGCTGAGAACGATACACCCTCAAGGAACTGGCAGTACATTTTCTACACAGTGCAAGCAGTTTATTTCGGCGGGCTGTTGATGCAGCTGAACAAACGAAGTGTCCACAAGAGAACCAGGTAATAACGCGTTTTCGTTCAATTTTACTGGTGGTCTTGGCATCTGTCTGTCCTTCTGTAAACAAATCCTTTAACATTTTACGTGACATAATATCAATATCCCTAATGTTTAATTGAGATAAAAATAATACTGATATAGGCCGCGACTGCCGCGAGATAAAGCAAAGCAAACCCATCGAGTTTGGGGTCATTAAAATTATGTCGGTGAGAGGTTGTTGACAGTGCAAACAGTACTTTCCTGTGTAGTTTTCTAAACATACTTTTGACGAGACGAGAGAGAAGGAAGCTTATTTCTTATCTCGTAAGTTTCCACACTCCTCACACTTAACTTGGATTTTATTTCTAACTGAAACTAAAAGAGAATATTTAAGTAGTGTAATGTTTGTTTCAGGGTATCTTGGTGGTCGCCCCAGCATATCACCAAAGTGGAGTAAACAACAAATCAAGAATAAATATATCTAGTAGTAATAGTACTTACCTAGTAGTAGCAGCAGATGAATATTGATAATGTATGTAGTTCCGTGGTCTTCTTAGAGACAAAACAGATGTGTAGGTAATTGTTGTAATCAACTATTAAAGTGTATTATGTAGAGAATATATTGCCATATTATTAAATATGACGTTTTCCTTTTAATTAAACCTTGTGTGTAAGTAAGAAGTTGTGAATAAAAACACGAAAAGACACTTATGTTGTATATAATTAGCTGATTTTATGAATTAAGCTTATAACTACACCGAAACTTCGAACACATTCGCAGGAAAGCTACAGTTCCATAGAATCTATGCCGGTCTTTTTCTTCTGTTGTCCTTCATACCAAGCTTTGGAAATCATTCTCTTCATTTCGTCATCGCCACTTTCGTACCTGCCATGAGACGAATATTATATGATTACGATTAGCTTGACACAATATAGGGTGCGTAATGATTTGTACCCACTGCTGGACATCTTATACTTAAGAAATTATCATTTTCATAAAAACTAATATCATATTTTTTTGTATAATTGATTAAGTTGCATGAAAACTAACTGTACAATATCAATGAACATAAGTTCATGAAACTCGTTTGGTATGTTCGTAATTTTATGTTTTCATAAAAACAAATAGGTAAGGAGCTACCTGCAAATGTAAATGCAAAATTTTGTTTTGGATGAAAATGATGAAATTATGCAATTTGATCCTTATTGTACAGTATACACATTATAGTGAAATGCTGAAATCATTTATAGGTGGTACGAATTTGAGCGGCTCAGCCTGAGGTATGCTCGGCGAGCTGCTCGCGAGTCAAATTATTGCTCATAAACATGCGCGGGTGAGGCAGCGTGGTCGTGGACGACATTGTGCTCGTTTAAAATGGCGTTGAATACGACGACAGCCGCGGCTGCGTCTATCTATCATAATTTATCGAATTATTAACAAAAAGAAGAAAAAAACGCCTCAGTGGTGGATGAAGCAGTTGAACAAAAATCTTAATTAATGTGGTGCACATTTACTTCACCAAATTACATTTAAAAAATGCGAACAAACTTGTTTACACACGCACGGCTCTGCCACTTACTCAAATTCGTAATTTGTACGCGCCTCGCCCACAAACATTGTCGTTCTGTCGACGGCACGCTCAGATACACGTCCAAATTACGCGAGCCTCGCGTCGCGAGGCACGCACACTGACACACTGAGGCGCCTTTGAGCACGCTCAAAAGACCGACTCTAGGCGGCCTAGGTGGCTCGCCGCGCGCCGTTCGCGCGCTGCTCGCGCACAGCGCGTACGAGTTTAAGCAAAATAGGTGAGCCGTGCGCGCCTGAACCCGAGACGGCTTAGCATGGAATTATACAAAACTTATTATGACAACGATCTGCACAATGTGCAACATTCTACCGAAAATAAGAATCATCAGACATCATTTTTATTAGGCCTCTCACAGACTGGAGCAGATTGCAGTGACGGTCTAGTAAACTTCACAGTAATTGTCAGTGTGATGCAGGCCTTATTTATGAACAGCATAACGGCACACTAACATCAATATACACATTTTGACAGTAGACCTAAAACATTTGATTGAGAGCACGAAGTAATAATTAAAAGCAACATAAATGATATGAGAAAAACTTACATATTTTTCATCAGACCCATGATGGAGTCTTGTGGGTCTTTCTTGTCCATAGACTCATCAGTCTTGAAGCGGCTCTTGTGTTGATCATCAGCTTTTTTCTCCAAACTAGTCATATGTGACCACTTCACATTTGGTTGTGCTTTGGCGAGGAAGATCACCACCATATCTGAAATAATAAGAAGTCCTTACTCCTACAGACAAACATATTTTACAAAATGCTTCCTTTTTAATTCAATATTACAACTAACTATTAGTATTTATTCATGTAGGTACTTAAATAATCAGCATTTATGACACTTATGAGGATCCTATGGTTCTAAATAAGGAGAATCCCCAAAAAAAAACAATTTAAAATGAGTTCATGTACACATTTTTTGGAAAACACTTTTGCAGTTCAATGAAACATAAGTAACAAAGAAAAATTCATAATCTAATTAGTATGGCTATGTTTATGTCCGACATGAAGGACTAGTAAGTGACTGTGAGAGGTATGAACATATTTCTCAGCTTAACACACCCGTCTTCTGTTTCCAATGGCAGTCCTCCACAACTATAGGCTCCAGCAGCTTGTTGATAACAAGCACATAGTCCTTATTCTCCAAGTCGGCCACATGCAGCTCCATGGAGCGTTCCGTAAGCTTGCAGTACACCTGCTCCTTCTGAATGTTCTGAACATTTTTCAAGGTCACAAACACTTTTACATACTTCTCGGACTGATCCCAACCTGGAAATAATAATCATAATTTATATTCATTATGGATAATCTTACTCAGGACAATAGTTTCTAGTCACACAGTAAGCTCAACAAGGCTTTTGTTATGGGTATCACAGATCAATGTAGTGGCTTATGTAGATGGATATATGGGTACAGTCAAGTGTAAAAATATGGGTGCATACAACTTACTCATAAATATGTCCAATTGCTCTTATGTCAGCAGATTAAGGTTTTGGTACGATATATTAATGAGAGTATTAAATCGATACATATTTTAGCACCTAACTGTCTTTGTACAAGCATCAAAGACTTGGGAAAAATATAAGTCATCACACCAATATTAGGCTCTTCTACTACTGGAATTTGAAACAAGGACAATTTGCCTCTACCACTAGGTTTAGTGTCCAGACTTTTTAACACACCATCACATATTCTTAATTACAAAATGAATCAAGAATTTACACTATAGTTAAGATCTAAATCAGATATCACTTTCCTTAACAAGTGACATTAAAATGATGTATCAGTTAAATAGCCTTTAAAATCTAACAGAATAACAGAACATACCATATCCATTTAATTTAATTTGGTAACGCTTCTGTGATCCTGTCGGCGCGCTGGACGAGGTAGCCGCGGACTCGGACGCTGCTGTCTTCTGGCTTGCTTCCTTCTCTTTCAAGCTGATCAACTCAGTCTCCAACTTCCGGATCTCGAGAGACAGTATATCTTGCACTTTCTTACGCTTCGCTTGCTTCAGCAACTCGTTCAACTCATCTATGTCGGACCTCAACTAGAGAACCAAAAAGGGATATATCGAAATGCAATGTTTAACATATTCATTGATCTGTTAATTTATTTATTTCATATATTAGAAAACTGTAGTAAATTCATGTTTGTTTATAAGAAAACACGTTTACCTCGATAATTTTCGCAGACATTATAAATTATAAATGACCTACGGCTTATCAAAAGACGAATGCTAATTCAGTAAAACTGTTATTTTTAGTTGAAACTATTTTACTGGCGATCACTTATTTGTAAACAATACTGCTTCTTGAAAAATCTCACGAATTTGCTAGAAGGAATATCGACGAATGCCGCCCGACTTAAGATCGTAACCTCAATGTCAATGTGTCAATTTTTTTTTTTAATGTATGAGATGAGCAAAAGAGATAACAACTAAAGTAATAATAATAAACTAAATTAAAAATAAAATAGAATAGTACTAAACTAAATCTAAAAAAGGCCCCTGCGGCATTGTGCCGAAAATGCTGGCAGCATTACCTCGCTGAATAGCTAAGCTAATTCTTTGTGCGAGATAACTGCCAGCCCTTCGGTCACCGGTGTCAACTTTGTCTTTGGGGTCTATACATGTCATGATTTGTCAGCCCCAATTTATCAGATGCTGACTAATGGGGAATATAAAATACTTGTCATACCCCATTATGATATTGTATCTTTATCGGGGAATATTTATAATAATGAAATAAAATTTTAAACACTATTAATATCAAACGATATGATACAGAGAACAAATGTAATGGAAAAATAAACCATCATCGTCTGACAAGACCGGCAATACAGAGGGCACAAGTTCGGGTCTTATGGGGTGTTTACATGTCATGATTTGTCAGCCCCAATTCATCAGAAGATGACGAATTGCTATCGTCTGATCCCATTTGTTTTCGGCGTGTCCCTCCCTCTCGCACTCATTGCCATATTAAATGTTATAGACAAGAATCTGTCATATGCTATAAAGCATATGACAGATTCTTGTTGCAAATGGGGCATAAGCCCCATTTGCAATTTTGCAGCCCAGTCCAGCGCGCTCGGACGTTTGAACGCACCTTTTCTTTCAAACGAAATAAAATATTGTACTAAGCAGGAGTGACCTTGATTTGGTTGGCCACCGACGCCACCGTGCTACCGACACGTATCCACACGGGCCGAATCACGCGGCAGCCTGCATGCCGTCCTGCCGATATCCGCCCGTGTAGCGTCTCATGAAATCTGCTATACGATATACGTAGTATCTCTTATTAGTCTGTGACAGATATAAAGGATACGGACTGCATGCAGGCTGCCGCATGATTTCGGCCCGTGTGGACACGTGTCGGAAGCACGGTGGCCGGCCTAATCAAGGTCCTAGAACTCCGTCCGTACTAGATTTTCTGTGACCTTGCTTGGCCCTCCGCCGATTTCGCTGCGTCTTCTTATCTACGCTCTAGACAGGATTGCAGCGATGCCAACTTTAACAAGTTAATTTAGTTTGTTGAATGTTGACGTCAAATTGTAAAACTGCAAGGTTTGCAACAGGAAAAACTTGTGAATAATATGGCGAAATAATAACCAGTTGTGTTTCCCTATAGTCAGAAGTCTCAGAGAAGCATCAATGAAGAAAAAACAAGGACAGAACGCATATCAGATTGTGAATTATTGGAACATCAATACTGGGAACAATTAGAACGTAGCTCCAAGCTCAACCATCCTAGAAAAGCTAGACCTCTTAACCATGAGAAAGAGCAAAAGAACTTGACATACAGAAAAATTGTTTCAAAGGACAAAGTAGAGAGAAAATTGCCTTCTTCTTACTATAAATTGGATAAACCTACTACTCATATGCTGGAGAAGCTTATGGATGTGCGTTCTTTAGAACAGTACCAAGATGTCATTGGCAAAAATAGAAACTCTATTGTAATTTCTGCTGGATATACCTATGTCAAGCATCATATGGCCTCTTCTTGTAAATCATTTTTTAATGCTGTTAAGATATACAAATTGAGCAATGATGAAAATAATAATAAAGTGATATACATGCGAACAGCAAGAGAATTTGAACAATTGAGATTGTTAAGAAAGTCTTGGATGCTATGGATGGTTCCCTACCCTGTGTGCTATGACAAAAATATTTTAGTTATGAGTATGGTTGGAACAAGTGAAGAACCTGCTCTGCCATTAACCAGCATTTCCCCTCAGCGATATCATGATACATATGATACAATTGTAGCACAAATGAAAGCTTTTTACTGGTTCGATTTTGTTGTACATGGGCAGCTGTGTGCTGAGAATATTCTGATTTGGCGTAATAAACTCTTTTATGTAGGATGGTCACATTCTATATGGAAAGGAGAACCCTCGGCTCCCAAAAAGTTGATGAAGGACTGCAATTTTGTTACTAATGTAAGAACTCTATTGTAAAAAAACATACTTACTCTTAACCTATCATCTATCATATGTTTGGGCATGAATCTATGCCAAATATTTGAACATATTGTTTTACATCACAGTTGTAATTTGAGATGGCCACATAATGAATGACATCTAACAAAAAAAATAACCAAGTACTTTTACTTTTTTGCAGTTTTTTAAAACCAGGAATGTTCGAGTTATGTCCACAGAGGTCCTGTTTAAATACATCTCAAGTGCCGAGGAGATAAGCCCGGAAGTCCTGGATCAAAGACTACAATATACATACTGAGATAGACAGGCAACTGAGCCAAATTGAGAAGGCATTTTATGCTACAGGCGCTGTCTATTCTTTGACACACAAAACTTTTCAACCTATTTAAAAAAGGAGGATCTTCTGAATTTGGTCGTATTTTTTTGGGTATTTTCAATGTTTGTAATAATAATAGCTGTTGTGAAGTGAAACATAAAAGTGTGGCATTCACAGATTTATTTAAGTTATTAATAATAAATTAGTAACTTCATGCAATATGGATGCGCGGCGATGCCCTTTATTGTTGGACTATAAAAAAAATGCATAGTTTTCTAAACCTCCCCAATTGAAATATATTTTGTAATATATACTTTATTATAATAATTTGCTGCTATATCCATTTAGCAACACTACGTTATCAATTTTAACATGACGCAACTAACCTATTCCATAGATTAATTATTTATGAAAAAATGAGGCTCCAAGCACGCCTGCCACTGGTCCACAATGGGTGCGTAACGGTCGATGTAACAATGGTATCGTGGACGGGTGTTTAATGATCGGTATAACAACTTTTGATATATTTTCACTGGATATAACAACATTTTATATAATTTCATAGAATATAATCATTCAGGGGCATAATAAACTTTTGATATAACAACAAAATAGATAATTGCATGGTGTATAATAGTGATTAGATACCTATAACGTTTACCAAATATAATGCCAATATATGATATAAGTATTAGTGGTATTATGTGTTGAAAAATATAAAATATTACATCTACTAGGGATCACGCGTGGAAGCGCCTAAGTAAATAAATTAGCAATTACGCAGGAAACTTATTTTGCCGTGTTTTTTTTGTCAGATTGGTATTATTATGTCCTTGGAGTGGCTGCGAGAGGAGAAACACGTTGTTGCAAATAATGCATGTGCAACTAGGTACGCCTCATTGTCACTAACCATCATCATGGTATCTACCGGAATAGCAAAGAAACATACCTGTAGTAAATTCATAAGAAACGTATAGGATTGAAAAAAAAATCGGTTCTGGCGCTTCGCTGGCCGCTACCGCGGCACGCTCGCTTCGCTCGCTCGGCTCGCGCGCTGTAGGGTCGCAGTTCTACCTAACACTCCTCGCTTCGCTCGTCGTCGTACCTACCTTACCTACCTACCGACCTGCCTTAGGGTGCCACAATACCATTGTAACATGAGCGGGAAAGGCATGAAATTAATTATACAAATTTACCTTTTCAGTATACATTTATTGGATGTAACCAGGATTACAGACACAAATACACGTGAAGCGTTCAGTTGTTCAGTTTCAAAGTGTTCAGTTCTTGCGATGTGCTCGGTTGCGGCGCATGTTCGTCTGGCATTGCGGGCAGTACCACTTGCCCTTGGGCGGCGCCGTTATACCTACGCACGGGTAGTGGAACCATTCGTAGGGACACTGAAAAAAATGTGTACAAAGTTACTGCAACGGCTATACTAAGGAGAATACCTCAGTACATATGGAGGCTAAGGGGGTATGCAAAGTAGAGCTTTTAGCACTTTTTGACACCTGCGTTCCATTTCAAACTAGAGCTACGTACACGTGACTTGCACTTAAGTTATCAGACGTTTCTACGGATTTGTGCTTTAAGCTATACATCTACTGTGGTTGAATCAGCTTTAGAAGGTAAACTCGAAAGACAGCAAAACAAATGCATCGCGCCGACAGTCAGAACTGGTTGCAGTTTCTTTGACAGGCGACGTAAATCATGTGTCCTCGCGTTTACGCATAAGGAAAAAAGTTATCAGTAATTCAGTACGTTTGAAACATTAAAAACCGACTTGAAATTACGTCAGTAGTACCACAGGTGACAAATGCCTGCGACACACGGACACGTTATAAAGGGTTAGACTTCTGCAATTGGCTATGAAAAACTACAAAGTGGAAGTCTATACAATACGTACGCACTAGTAAATATGCTGTTAGACGTCATTAGACTTTCCAGGCGCACTTCCATGACCACAATTTTGACCATTTGACGAATTATATATTCACCGCGTTATGGTTAGTGAATGACGAAATGTTTGCCTGGCCCTGGGACTATTAAGAGCGGACTAATATTATATCGAACTCACGTCTTGATTATCGCAGGCGACCATGTCCCCGTAGGAGACCTGGTTGCAGATGCAGTAGCGCGGCTCGTCGGGGTCGTAGGTCCACTCCTCTTCCATCGGCTCCTCAATTGCCACGTTGTTCACCACACTGTTGATTCTGGAAAAGCAGATTAATTTAACATCATCAGCTTATACAACACTGGCGGGTATTCCAGAGCCATTTGCCTGGTACTGTACCGGACCCAAACGCAAGTTCCGCGACATCAGCAGCGACCCAGACCACGGGTACTGAAGCCGGTGCTGTGGCGCCATTGGTGCCCAACCAGTCTTCGCTAAATACCAGTCCTTAAATCTAAATACATAGCGCGTAGAACCGATGGCCGTTGGGGCGGAAAGGTTCTCGAGTGGCGACCACGAACCGGAAGGCGCGGCGTGGGTAGGCCCCCCGCAAGGTGGACTGATGACCTGGTAAAGGTTGCTGGAGTCTGCTGGATGCGGGTGGCGCAGGACCAGTCACTTTGGCAGTCTTTGGGGGAGGCCTATGTCCAGCAGTGGACGTCTTTTGGCTGATATGATGATGATGATGAAATCTAAATAACCCAGAGACGTCATTTTTTCGTACCCCAAAAAAAGAACAATAAAGATATAAATGTACTATTCCAAAATATGCAGAGCCTAAAAAACAAGACCCATATATTAGAATCATTTCTACCGAGCAATAATTACCAAGTACTATGTTTGGATATCGGAACAACAAAAGGACGTAATTCAGATCGACGGTTACGAATTCGCAGCGGCGTTTAAGGCGTTTTATCTGAGCGAGCGACCCGGCGCGGCGGAGGAGTAGCGATTCTGCTACAGGATGATATCGATTATATCGTCATCAAAAATGGTCAATGATAGCTCTAATTTGATATATCGCCCAACATTTTTATACGTTAGCGATTGACGACAGAATCTATTTTAATTGAACATGAAATTTAAATTATCATAAAATAATGGTTAACGATAAATCTAATTCCAATAACTTATTTCCTCCTAATTTCCGCTCTGAAGGACACAAGGTAAGGGAACGAACCTTTCACTGGTAAAAACCTTTTTTCTGTGTTGTGTATCATACTAGACAAAAGTGGCCCGCCAGCAAGTCTACGAAGCCCCGCTAACGCGGGGCTGCTACTTTTCGCTCTGAGGGGCACAAGGTAGTGAACACGATACCGTTCTTTATAGCCATAACATATTATCATGATATGAGTGAGTTTGTGTCAAGGGAAATTGAAAACAAACAATCATCTCGCGAGGTGTGTTGCTATGCAAATTTTCAGTTGATATGTAAATTTTCACTAAAAATAATACTACTTATTAATTCAGCTGTTAAATAATTATGTGCGATGTTCTTTATAGAGGCTAGATTGAGAATTTATTAGTAGACACATGTTGAATCTCTAAAATCAATTAAGTAGCTGACCTAGTACTATTACTTCTGTGCTGACGTTCAACATTAGTCGCCAAGTTGTCAATTTAGAAGTATTTTATCGGTAGCTGAGTTATGTGAATTGTTGTTTGTTAATCGGCGCTGGATTTTTAATATTCTTTTGGGATAGTAAAAATGGCGTATTAACTCGTTGCTTACATGTTACAAAAGAGACGTTACGTTGCAGGTGCTAATGAAAACTTTAGTTGCTGCACTTATAATTTTCCATAAATTATTACAGGAAATACCGAGAATATTCATAAAAAATGCGTGCACTCATCCAAAAAGTTAAATTTTATAAATCAAATGAAACAATCAAGCAATAAAATTAAAATAATGTGGAATATCGTAAAAAACACCACATCCCAAAATAAAAACACTAAACAAAAAAACATGAACTTAAAAATTGGCGATCGTGTTGTAGAAACTCACAAGCAAATAGCAAACTCTATGAATGAATACTTTGCATCTGTGGAAGGAAGCCCTTTCGGAACGTCCCATTATTCTTGCGTAGCCACCATTGGTTTCTTCCAATTTATGTCCAAAAGCAAATGTAGATCCCCTCCTTTGGGGGCGAAAGGATACCCTCATGGCTAGTCCCAACTCTTGGCCTAGTGTAAGTTAGGAACTTCATATATCACAAAGACTGAAGTTCTTTCTTATAGATAGCAGATAGAAGCAGGTTTCGGTAAATGTAAAGCTGGGTCCACATTTGTATCATTTTGCCGATCACGATTACGCGTATCGTATCGAGCTCGCGTATCCTAAGTACGGACGCTCACTTTGGACACACCGTATAACTAGCATCGGAGCGCGTAAAAATGCGTCCATACTAACCGTAGTGCGTATCTTATATAACGCCGTACCATTAAGTGTGGACGCTCATGATTGCTTTGATGATTGCTTGGTAAATATACGTTTTTTTTTTTTTTTTATGATGATCGGGGGAAAACCCGGCATCAAATCATAAGTTCGTATCGTAATACTGTATCAAACACGTCCATACTTACCGATCTTGATACGCGTATCCGATCGCGAGTGCAGTGTATATAATAACGCGTGTCAACATCGATCCCGAGCGATCAGATACGGCGCGCCGCATGATCGCGCTGTTTTTGCGTCCACACTAGCGATCTTAATACGCGTCGTCGGTGCAAAGCGACGGAGATACGATACGACAAAATGATACAAATGTGCACCCAGCTTAACGTAGTCAGTAGTGGCACGTACACGACAGTCGGCGACGACGAGCGGCTGGCGACCGGCGCGAGCGCCGGCTGCGAGTGCGTCGCGGGCGCCATTGTAGTGTAGCTCTTTCTGGAAATTTGTATTTAATAGGTCTGAGTACTTTGTAGGTTTAGTTACAGTAAAAGTAATTGAGAGCGACGGTAGCCTAGTGATTCAGGCATGCGGCTGTCAAGCGGCGGTCGTGGGTTCGAATCCGGGCTCGTGCCAATGTTTTTCGGAAGTCATGTACGGAATATTTACCGTTAGCTTTTCGGTGAAGGAAAACATCGTAAGGAAACCGGTCTAATCGCAATAAGGTCTAGTTTTCTGGGCAGTCGCCCTCGTAAAACTAGAGGCTATACCAAATCTTGGGATTAGGTGTCAAAGCGGACCCCGGGCTCGTATAGGGCACAACCGGGAGTAACGCTAAGATGATGATGAAAAGTAATAGAAAAAAATCCCTTTGAAAAAAATTTTGGAGTACATGAAGGTGTAACGTTTATGATTTTTTTAAACATTTACTTAAGTCACCTGCATTAGAAAACCAGTCTTCAAGCCTAAACCATTAATTCAAGTCTAAATTGATGTTAGTGTGAACACTTAAGGTGGTTCGACAACCATACAAAACGTCATTTGACATTCGCAGGCTAACAGCGTGATATTTTAAGAAACTTATGTAACAATCTTTCATAAATTGGCTTTCCATTTGCGCGAAATTCCCCATTTCCTAAAATAAACTTGTATTTAAACTAAAATAATTTGGGATTTGTATGGTCATCGAACCACCTTAACGTTTCAAAAATATGTCAGTTTACTACTACAAAGTAGTGTATAGTGATCCAATGATACGTAACAATACTAACTTTTGTTTGTGACGTTTGTTGGAGACTCCTGCGTTAGCGTGCGCGTGCGCGCCGTGCGCCGCTGCGCTGTGGCCTGCACACAACATTCGTTACTATGCCAACTAGGCTCTCGGGATTTTTTTTACTTTTAAACACACAGTGATAGTGTAGTATTTCAATTTCTTAAAGAAGGGACGTTATACTCTGGTTATGGTTAAACGGGTCCAAGACATATATGTCAAGCATGTGTGCGCGGGGAGGTATTGCAAACCCTATACAAGGTGGATTTTTTTAACGCCACCGAGGGGAAGTGCTGTATTTAAATGCATTGGATATAGAAAAAATGACTCACTCAAAATTCAACTTAAATTGCTTTATTTATAAATTGACAAAAGGTGCATTTCAAAAAATGTTAAAACATCGGACAAAGGTATCAAACCGGGTAAATCAGTAAAATATGGCCTGAGCTATAACCACGAACTTTGAAAGTCGAAATTCGGGTATTTCCATCTCTATTGCACTCACATTACTCGAGCGACAGGGATGCATGTATACGAACTTCGAGTTTCGATTTTCGTGGTAACGCCGCTGGTACTTTTGTGGCATCAATCGATAAGTTCAATCGTTTAATAAAGAAATAATAGAAATCCAACCTGCATGCATGGAGTGGTGGTCGTGCAGGGCGTGCGCGGCGTGCGCGGCGTGCGCGGAGAGCTCGCCGGCCACCGCCTCGTACGTGCTCTTCATGGACGCCGTGCGCCGCCCCTGCTGCATCTGCAACACACTCATTCTCACGCGTCTCATCATGTGATGAGGCATGGGCATGTGCCCGTGCCCGTGCCCGTGCCGTGGCCGTGGGAGACGCAGACCACTCGGCTTTCATCAAAACACAAACGGAAAAGAAGATATAAGTAGGTATCACTTCTGAAAGCATCACAAACTTTGTTTATGTTTCTTATTTATTTAATTGCCATCACTGTGGCTTTCTCCAATTACACTTGATGAGATAAAGCATCTAATCATTCTAATTAGTGAACGCAGAAAAGTTTTGCAACTATGTACAGTCAGCAGCAAAGTAGCTACGCGGGCCAAGTGCTAAAATGACCTACGCACGACTTTAATGTCAAGGGTATAAGGACTGCCTAGATCATTTTGAGCGTGTCATTTTGCGTAGCTACTTCTGCTGCTGACTGTACATACATTGAAGAATTTTAGCTACATAGGTATAAGGACTGCCTAGATTATTTTGAGCGTGTCATTTTGCGTAGCTACCTACTTCTGCTGCTCACCGTGCATACATTGAAGAATTTTAGCTACCATAAAACGTCCCAACTCCGGAAGAAAAACTATGGAATATTTGGACGATAGTTGGGTGATTTGGAGTTAGCTGGTTTTACGGTATACTATTGACTGTGATTACCTGTTGAGTGGCCGCAATGGCCTGGCTGGCTGCTGCTGCAATAGCATTCGTGGCTTGACCCAACGAATACGAATCACGACCCAATGCAGCCTGTAACAACATCATTTATATATAGCAATAAAATATTAAAAGCTGAACAAAATGGGTTCAGAAAGAGAAAGTCGACAACTTTAGCCTGCTATCAACTAAACGATCACATTACTAAATGTATTGATAAAGGCACACCAGTAGCTGTCCTCTTCTTAGATATGTCCAAAGCATTTGACACTGTATGTCACAAACTTCTTCTTAACAAATTATACAAATATGGCATTCGCGGACCAGCATATTCTTGGCTTAAAAGTTACTTGTCGAATAGACAGCAATGCACTCAATTAAATATAACTATAAACAATAAAATCAGCACTTTCAGCTCTAAATTTACACACAATTCCTATGGAGTGCCCCAGGGGAGTACGTTGGGGCCCCTACTCTTTATAGCATATATAAATGACTTGCCAGATTCAATCAAACATGACTGCATCTTATTCGCCGATGATACGACTATAATAGTTGAGGGCAAAAACCTAGACACCTTTGAAAATGATATCAATCAAACACTAAATGATGTTATCCATAACCATCTTCAAATCAATCTCGGGAAAACCAAGTTCATGCAATTTAAATCATATAGATCCCCTAAACATCATTTAAAAATAGAGCATAACTTAAATGCTATTGAAGAAGTAAAGAGTACTACCTTTCTCGGTGTCACGCTAGATAGTCACTGTAACTGGAAGGAGCATGTAGACATGGTTTGTAAAAAAGTGAATAAATTCTTATTTGCGCTATGGCGACTTAAACAAACAGTTTCGCTACAAACTGCACTTATAGCATACCATGGCTACATACTATCAGTCCTGAGATATGGGATCATCTTGTGGGGTAACTCAGTCGATTCGAATCGTGTATTTATAGTACAAAAAAAATGTATCAGAACCCTTTGTGGTGTCAATTATCGCGAATCGTGCAGACCACTTTTCCAAAAACTTAATCTACTTACCTTGCCTTGCCTTTATATTTTTGAAATTGCCAATTTTGTTAAGGTCCACATTGAACTTTTTAATTTTGTTGACAAGGAAACAACTCGACCGCAAAGAAAATATCGTTTAGCATTACCTGTAGATAGTAAGCTAGTAATAAGGAACAAGAGTGCACATAACATGTGTATTCAAGTATATAATAAATTACCACCAACTCTTAAAACATTATCGGACATATAATTTAAGAATAAATTGTATAAAATGCTTTGCGATGAATGTTTCTACAGTGTTAACGACTTTTTCGGACATAAATTCTAATTTTCTATAATATAATGAATGTATGTACTTACCTAATAATCGGAATGTCAATTATCAAATTTATAGTCAATTTTATTTTATTATTAATTGTATTATTAATATTTCTGGACATAAATTCTAATTTTACTATAATATAATAAATGTATGTACTTACCTAATAATCGGAATGTCAATTATCAAATTAATAGTCAATTTTATTTTATTATTAATTGTATTATCAATATTTCTGGACATAAATTCTAATTTTACTATAATATAATAAATGTATGTACTTACCTAATAATCGGAATGTCAATTATCAAATTAATAGTCAATTTTATTTTATTATCAATTGTATTATCAACTATTACTATTACCTATTTATGACGTAGTATGTAAGATTACATTTTCACATGCCTGCATTGGTAGAACATATCGAGGGAAGCCAATTGTACCTTAATCCACCTTTAACTGTACCATGTGTTCTTGTGAATAAACTTTCTAAACTTTCATTTCATTTCATTTCATTTATTTCATATAACATCTTTTTATTACCTACTCAGTAAGATCTATATCCATAGGATTAGATCTAAAAAAAATTAAAAGACTATGATGTCAATTGGTAAACTAGACCCCCACTCAACTTAAACACATCATTGAATTTAAACATCATTGACTCCAAATTACCAATTGGCCAGAGCTAGCGCAGAACCGAGAAGAGTGGCGCACCCTTGTGTCGGAGGCTAAGGCCTCTCTTTGGGTCGCTGAACCAACGGCTAAGTACGTACGGCTAGTAAGTAAGTATAGTCGGCGGGCCATCCAAGCATGCACGCTGCCATCTCTATGAAGAACTTTTGCCTTAAAACTTTAACCATACCTAATTGAATCAATGGCGACAATCTCTATCAGAACATGTTATCAGGGCCGTTTGCCAAGCTACCTGTATAGCGGTGTCCGTCCGGGACAGGCTGCCGGCCGCCATGGCGCGCGACTCCCGCGAGCCCCAGCTCTCGCGGCGCTTCTCGGCGCGGAACCGGTACCTGCCAGGCCAGGGACATACCGCATTATAGTTTTTACGTCACACCTGGCCATAATGCGAGTTTTACTGCACGCTGCGCGTACGGTAAAACTCGCATTGTGGCCAGATGAAGACGTAAAATTGTGTACCTACCATGGGCGGTAATTCGTAAAGCCCCAGATCGCATATTTATGGCTCTCACCTTCGGTTCGGGCCACAAACACCTGCGATCTGGACCATTCACGAATTCACCGCCCTAGATACGTAATGTACTATTAAAGCATTTCGCAGACAGCTTTCCCAGACTATTATTGTTTTAACCATGTAAACTTTGATGTAGTTAATTGTATTATACGAGGGCTGCTACTTATGTATCCGGAATAGAAAAAATAATCAAACGTACATTACTAAATATAGTTTTATTGATTTTCAAAATATTCTCCGTGATGATCGATGCACTTTTGCATACGTGTAAACCAATTTTTAAAGCACTTTTGCCACTTGATTGAGGTATCTCCAAAACGTGTTGTTTGAACTCGTCGACCGCATCTTCACGGGTCGAAAATCGTTGACCACGTAATTTATTCTTTACATTTGGAAATAAATAAAAATCATTGGGTGCCAAATCAGGGCTGTACTGTCAGGGTGACCCGTTAATTCTATATTTTGACCTTCCAAAAATCGAGTTGTTTCGCGTGATGTATGACAGCTGGCGTTGTCATGGTGAAGAATGATTCTGCGTCGCTGGTTGTCTTTCGCTATAAAGACAGGAACACACCCATATATGCGTGCTTTATGGACCTGTCTAAAGCATTTGACCTGGTTGTGTACGACGTACTGTGGGACAAGTTAGCGAAAACGGGTATACCGAGGGAATGCGTCGACTTGTTAAAGTACTACTGGTACAGCAGCCAGGTCAATTGCGTGAGATGGGCAGGTGAAAACTCAGACAAGTACAAATTGAAATGTGGGGTAAGGCAAGGTGGACTAACGTCTCCCATTCTGTTCAACCTGTACGTTAATGAGTTCATTGGGGGGCTCAGCAATACACATGTCGGATGTCATATAAATAAAACTTGTTTTAACAACATAAGCTACGCAGACGACATGATATTGCTGGGTCCATCAAGTGACTCATTAAGGCAACTCATTGCTATATGTGAAGGGTATGCTGAGCGGCATGGTCTTAGGTACATTACTAGCAAGAGCGAGTTCGTTCTCTTCAAAGCGCATAAATACAACCCGAAAACAGTGCCTACGATCATGCTGTGCGGCGTGCCCCTTAAGCGAGTTGAGAGGTGTAAATATCTGGGGCATATCCTTACAGAGGACCTAAAGGATGACCTGGACCTGGAGAGGGAGAGGAGGGCAATGGCGGTACGTGGAAATATGCTTGCCCGCAGATTTGCAAGGTGTAATGAACAAGTCAAATTGACGCTTTTCAAAGCCTACTGTCAGACGTTCTACACCTGCAGTCTGTGGGTAGGCTTTACACAGAGAGCCTACAACGTTATACGAGTCCAATATAACAATATCTTGAGGATGCTGTTGCGGCTGCCGAAGCACTGTAGTGCGTCCAACATGTTTGCTGAAGCGCGAACCGACAATGGCCTCCTTAGGGTATTGTCAGAGCGACTTGACTGTCCCATAATAAAGTACTGGGCTGGAAGTGGTCATTGGCAGGGCCAGATAGGATAAGAGATTGGACCTCTTATTGTGCAATAATTTTGGTTTTTCTTTTCTTGTATTTAAAAATAGATACTAACATAGTTAATAAGTCTAAATTGTTACTAACATCCTATGGATCCGTGGTCCGAAATAAATGTTTTTTTTTTTTTACGTATTTCTTCAAACACTTCTGGCAAACAAATGGTCGTGTACCACTCCGAATTAACCGTTTTACGATTTTCTAGGGGCACTGTAGCCACATGGCCATTCATACCAAAAAAGCAGGCGACCATTTACTTCAAGGTGCTTTTTGCACAAGTAACTTTCGTAGGGTTCGGCTCATTTTGAAACACCCTCACTGTTGATTGCTGTTTAGTTTCGGGATCATACGCATATATCCAAGATTCGTCACCTGTGTAGATATTATAAATAGCTTTTGAGTCACCACGGTTATACTTTTTCAACATTTTTTTGCACCATTCGACGCGAGCCTCTTTTTGATCCTTAGTTAAATTGTGCGGTATCCAACGCGAACAAATTTTTTTTACAGCTTAATATTCATGTAATATCTTATTAATGCTCGTCATAGATATCCCTAGAATTGCCTCTATCTCGCGATACGTAACATGACGGTCATGCATTATAAGTTTCCGCACTGCTTCAATATTTTGTGGTACAACGGTCGATTTCGGGCGACTTTCCTTAACTTCGTCCGTAAGTATACTACGTCCACGATTGAACTCACTAAACCAGTGATACACAGTAGTTTTTGATAGAGCTTCATCACCAAAAGTCAAAGTTAATTGATCTATGCATATTGTTGTTGCGTTAAGCCACGCCGAAAATCGTAATAAATCATAGCACGAATATTTTCACGAGTAAGTTCCATTCTTGCAACGAGATAACATTTTAAACCCGCCAAAAACAAAAGACTAGCGTACTCAAGAAAAAAAATATAGCGGCCAGTATTAAAAGAAAGTTCAAATTTTACCATGGAGGCCAAAAATTGTGTTTAAGAAAGTTGGAATCCTGGATTCCGGATACATAAGTAGCAGCCCTCGTATATATTTTATTCATTTATTTATTGAGTTTTTAAATTTACTAAATCTTCTTTCCTTAGCCACTATCGGAAACCCTGGTAGGTTTATATTTACAATGATACTCATACTAAGAGTCTATAGATAGACATTTTGACTTGTAAAAGTGCCCACGTGGCCTATTTGCTGAATAAATGTTTTGATTTTGAGCAATCGGGGTTTTTCTTTCAAGCATTTATTTAAAATATGGTAACACAGCGACAATAATAGCAATGTCTGGTTCGCGAAACAAAACTAATGAACCTCATTCAATGTTAGTGACACTGCCTTGTGCATGGAGATCATATTCCAGAATATCCTCGCGCAGTGTGTTTTTTGACCCAAAAAAGTGACATTCTCCTGCCTATCCCACTCATCCAGAGATTCTACTTAGACCTAGAAATAGAAATAAAAACCATAAAGGAGAAATTCTTTTTTTGCGACGAGTCTATTCACATTTAAGAGCAAGTGAAATCGGATTAATATGCGCATTCAATTGCCACATAAAACAATGCCACGTTAAACGATGAACTGGCTATAGTTTTTTTATAGGAATTAATTTTCGATTTTCATTCGTGACAAAGTCACACAAACTTAATAAAATCTATTTGAAAAAATATTGAAAATCGGCACAGGGGACATTTCGTCTCGCATTTGTAATGATACAAGCAATAGATTTGTCTAATAAAAGGAGAATGTCACTTGTTTGGGTCAAAAAACACACTTTGCCTCGTGACGGGTGCGCGGTCATAGTAAGCTTAGGGGGAGGGCAATAGGCGGCAGGTGCTTACATTCTGCCACTCTTGTCATCCTATGCATATAATAGCTAGATTATATGGTCAAGGTTCCACAAAGCAGCTAATTGAAGGAGCTCAAGCCACGTCCAAGAGTATCAGTCCTTACCAGTGTCAGCGCGTGAAAATTTTCGATGGGCAACCCGGAATTAAAAAAGGGTTATGAAAGAGAAGGAACAAAAAAAATTTAAAATTTTAGCCTAGCCGGTGGGAATTGGCGCTCTGCCACTGGTCCTTACTATAACCTAACTTCCAAATCTGCAACTATGCCGCTATTAATTGTGTCACCTGTTATCCTTGTAATGGTTGTTGTTGGAAGTGCCCGTGTGGTTGGTGTTGACGTCGAGCTCCAGCGACCTTTTCTCCAGCAGCTCTGTGATGCCCTTGTTATCTGCCTCCAGCTCACACTTGAATTTATGAAGTTCTGTGTCTGTTGATCAGAATATTGTGGTTCTTAACTAAGGACTGATTAATCAACATCAGACATTCCCTCATTGCTGAGGATCATGACATCAGAGCCTTTTCTTGCATGCCAGAGGGCCTACCACGAAACGAAAACGAACTTCGTTTGTGGATCTCCGTCTCTGTCGTACTCGCTAGTTCGAGTGACAGAGAGGGAAATACACGAACAAAGTTCTTTTTCCTTTCGCGGTAGCCCCTCAGACTTCCCAAACGTTCCTATCACCTGTTTTATGCATGACCTCATGCAGATGCAGTGCTTTGGGGCATTATAGTCATACCTAACAATGCAATTAAATATTGGACTTGGCAAGTCTCTAATAAGTTTATTGTATTCAGTAAGTTCTGCTATTAATATTATCATCAATTTTAAAAAATGTACAAAGGATAATTACACACCTAGTCTTCTTAAGTAGCGGTCCACTAGTTCCGACATTTGGTTGGAGAGTGCCACCTTCTCATCGGCTTCTTCAAGAGTCTTGTTGTAGCCTCGCTTTATATCTGAGAACTCCGTGTTGGCTTGCTCAGTATCCACCTCTCCTCTGCGACATCCACCAAACAAAGTGCGAACCCGCTTTTCCAGTGTATCCATACTATCTACAAAAAAAAATACTATGAAAGTTGTTTTTCAAAAGTTGATTATGATTGAGTAAACTGTTGCACTTACTTTGTACGGATAAATCCATTTCTCGCATTTCTGTAAATCGATCCCTTAATTCTTGGGGGAGATGCTCAATCACTGGAAAAATAATTGTAACAATTTAGCATTATTATAAATTCAAAACTATTTTCAATAAATCTCGTCCACTAGAAATGTTATATATAAACTAAAACCGTACAATAAACAAAGCATTAATTATTACGCCATATAAGCATAAATAAAACTCGAAGAAGGAATATGAAATAACACTTAATATTTTTGTAATGCGCGCCACAACATGTTTTTTCTTTACAATGCTACCAACCAATCAATACACAATCTACTGTCATTTTAGGGCGTACAGGACAAAGGCAACTTACTTTCCAAATAATCTTCTAAATACAGCATTTTGGTGAGATTTGTAAAGATTTACTTAATTAAACAACACTCGGTAAGTTTTGTTAAATTTTAAACGTGATTCAACGGTGATAATAAGAAATATGTGCACGATTGACGTGTAACTACAACGACATCGCCGATTTCGCTATTCAAGATGGCGGTCTAATACGCGTTGGAACGAATAGTGTGGGGATAAGAAAGATCGATTCCATTTTATTTTGCGGACTAACGGGACAACTAAAATATTTGATAAGTTCATGCTCATTGTTGTCTTAAAGAGATAAGGATTTGCCTTAATACAAAACAATTATAATCGAAATGATCCTATGTTACCAACTGAACGTGAAAAACGCTTAGAGCATTTACATAATTTTACGTATCTTACGTGCAAATTGTGTGTCACTTTAGTACAGTTGCCGGCAAACAACTTGAACATGCGGGACGAAGCGGGGTGGCAGCTCGCATGTACAGGCAAGGTTATTCGCTCAAGTTGTTTGCCAGGAATTGTACAAAACTGTCTCGTTTTGCTTATGCCCTCAAAAAAAAAAAATACAGACTTAAATACGGCCACTAATGTTTATTATGCGTTTATCCAGTCCTGGCTGCAATATGGGATCATATTGTGGGGTAACAGCATTGATGTGATGGACTTGTTCTACTAAAAAAACGATGTATACGGATCTCGCAAATATTAAAAAATATGATAGTTCTGCTACGTAAGTAAGGTCTGCTACTTTAGGAAATTTAAAATGTTAACGTTACCTTATATTTGAGAAGTTTGTTAATTTTTATTTGCAATACGTAAGCATCCATATTTATATGCAAAAGCCAAAGACCATCACACAAGCACCATGAACCTGCGACATCAAAATAGAATAGCCTTATCTACTAGTACCTTGCAAATGAGTAACAAAAGCCCCCATATGACCACAATAAAGAATTAGCGAAGAGCTGGATGAAATACATACAATTTGTTATTAGTTTTAAAAACCGGCCAAGAGCGTGTCGGGCCACGCTGGCCACACGGGTTCCGTAGTTTTTCGTCCGTCACAGTAAGTGTCTCCACTTAAGCGTTAAAAAAAATATAGACAGACACAATACAAGCAATACTTAGCGAACAATTTTATTATTAGACAACGAACGACCAAAGACAACTAAGGCAATTCGTGCACGACAAATTTTCGACTTAATGTATGGGCGCACCTGCTCCGACCCCATTAAATCAGGAAAAATCTTAACAGCGCCATGTACACGGTGAGCGTTCCGCGTACAGCGACATCTATCGGCAAATTAAGTAAACTATTGCGCGCGAGCTTAAAGTATGGAAGATGATTTTTATGGGATAATTCTTTATTGCGTGAACCGATTCTCACCGTTTTTTTACTTTATTTGAAAGCACGTCATTTCATTGTGATTTTGTAGAAATTACAGGTACAATAAACACCTGCTTATACGGTTAAATTACAAACTTAGTTCAGAAATTATTTTGTAATTCAATTTCAAAAACTATTCAACCTAATAAGTTCAAAATAATTTTCCTAGAAAGTTTTTATAAAGTTCTACTTTTGATATTTTTTCATATTTTAAAACTTATGTTTCAAAAGTTAGAGGGGGGATTTTTTACTTCTGGAGCGATTATCTCGAAAAAACACTCCCCACGTTACGTGTAGGGGAGGTACCCTAATAAAAAAAAAACAATTTTTTTTTTACCACTGTCGGCGTGATTGATATTCATATTAGTACCAAATTTCAGCTTTCTAGTGCTAACGGTTACTGAGATTATCCGCGGACGGACGGACAGACAAAGCGAAACTATAAGGGTTCCTAGCGACTACGGAACCCTAAAAATACCTAGTAAATAACAGTTTCTATTAATTACAAAAAATCTTTGGTAAATGGTAAATAAACACTTGATTTTTTGTATTAAGAAACAGTGAAATGTTATTATTATGTCGGTAATTACGATAGGAAGTCTTAATTATCAGAACCGGCTAAATGGTAAGTATCGATAATAATGACACAAATGACGAAATAAAATGCACATCACTAGAGTTAATAAACCATAGACTAGTAGAAACATTCCATCAGTAGTACCAACTTAAACAATACATCAGTGTTGCTATTATTTTTTGAATTTAGGCTGTTTACACACGACTCGAGTTGGCCCATGACGTTAGCGCGAAATACATTTTGGGAGTAGAATTTTGTTTCACATTGCTTGTGACCGACGTCGTGTTACCGTACTGTTGCATCGTGTATTCACGTACTATACAGTCATTTGCAGCGGTTTTACAATCAAGTACAAGAGTAGCTGAGCATCTTAGTACTTAATTTGTCGCTATTGTCACCCGTTTGAAAATTTTGTGACGCAGTTTGAACATGTGGGTAGGGCACTTGCTTCACCGCCGGCGAGTAAGCGAGTGTACTACGTCCTACTCGCTCAAGCGAGTAAGAATTACTGTGAGAGTACTCGCTACTCGCCGGCGGTGGGACAAGTGCCTAAAGCGACACGTTACAAAATGTTCAGTTTTACCTACGTAGCCGACTGTACCACCGTACAATACGCGCCACACAAGTTTGCGTCACGTCGCTTCCCGGTCAGGTCGGTAACAGTGGCTCGGGTTTTTTCGGACGCTCAAATGATGAAGAAAAAGTCGTGGTAGCGAGCTGAAATTCACACTCAACGTGCTTTAGTTATTAAATTTCCTCCCTTCATCATCAGTTTTTCAATCAAGACAATAATAAAGTAGTCAATGTTTTAAAAAAAATGGGAAATAAGCCACTGTGTACGGGGACTGGGGTACTGTGACTTGACCCCAGACCCTGTAGTACACAGAGACTAAAATACACTATACTATTCAGTATCATTTTTTTGTTTGAGTAGAAATATACTCTAAGCCCTATCCCATATCTATCAATATCAGTCATATAAATGAAATCATATCACAGGATATTTGAGATCAACCTATTTTCTGACATTGTTTTTTTTTGTTGTTTGAGATCTAAAAATTTAAAAAGTTTCATTTTTATTCTTATTTCAAGCAAATAACATAAACTTTTAAATACATAAATGAAAAGGAAAAAAACCAGAAAAATAACAAAAAATAAAAAAGAAGTTTTCTACACTAGGATAGGTAGGTACACTCGAGTCACTGTGTACTTCTTAAATTTGAGCCACTGGCCACGCTGTAGCCATTTTGAATTCACCGGCGCATAAATTTCACCTAGCTTACCTAAGGACACGCGAATCTACGTCATTGCCGATAGGTCGTTAATATGCTAATATTAACGGCACTTTGCATCAAAACAACAACACTTTTCTAAATGCTTAAATAAAAACATGTGTAGCTTACCTTATAAAAAGTATTTTTTCACCCAAGGAAACACAAAACTGGTTTATACGTGTTTGGGTGTCGACCGCTCCCGGCAAATGAAGGAGACAGATAGATATTGCTGTTCTATCTAGGAAATATAGGCGCGAGTCAGTGTACCCAACCGAGCCACCGTTACCGACTCGACCTACACCCGTCGGTCGAACACCTCTGACACCTTTACTCTACTATTTATTAGTAGCTAACAATATTTCCTATACGCGAGCTAGTCGAGATCTAAGGTTTCGTGAATGTGAATAGACAACTAGACAAGCTATGAGATAACGATTATAATATAATGTCGGTTTTCTACCCGCGAGGAGAGCCGAAAAATCGAACTTTTAAAAGAAAATACATTAATACAAATTGTTCTCCTATTCAGATATCTGCAAGATGATTCGACGACCTCTAACAGAAATCACTCTAAAACTTGACGATTTACAAGAATACGAGACGATGCGCCGAGAACAGGGCAGCAACAACTCGTCATCAGCAGAGATGCAGGAGGATACCACGAAACCACTCAACACCGGGCCCAAGACTCAGGAAGAAATTCATAACAGGATTGGCTACGCGCCGAAGAAGAAATCACGAGGGGTCAGCACGGTTTAATAAATAAAAGTATCGTTTAATTGCTGATATGTTTTATTTACGAATAGGTATACAATAGGTAATTAACAATATTCTTGTAAATTAATACCCTTATTTATAAAATTTAACAAAGCTCTAATATGAACGCGTTGTTCGTTCGTCCCTCTCGCACTTACAGTTTTACATACTTGCTGGTAAGAGACGAATGCTTTATTTTATGTTAGACATAAACGCGATCATGCTAACTAGGCACTCGCAGTAAGTGCTACGAAACGGTTGCATCTAAACATGGTGCTAGCGTAATAGCGTAGTGAACACATTTTTGCAACTAGACAGACACTTATTGATGAATGGTATAAGTCTGAATTTAATCTAAAGGCAGTGATGGATAGGATGGATTATCCATATCCATGATGGATAATCGGAATAAACATTGAAAGAAAGACGTAAATGTTGTAGTTAGTTAAGTATAATAATATATATAAAAAATACTCGTATACGCCTAACTGCCAGTTATCTTCCATCAAGATGGACAATATATGTAACTTTATACAATAACTAAACACGTATAACAATCGACTTCCAAATAATGAAGACTCTCAAATTCAATCCAGCTACATTTTTTGTATGTATGAAAAGATTTCAAAATATTATTTTAATTAACATTAGACTACCTACGATTACTAGTTAGTACTTCAGTGGTAATTTTGGTTAGAAATGGTTCAGTCGAGTGGAAGTCAGTTTTATAAAAGTTTAATAATAGTACATTACGTACCTAGGGCGGTGAATTCGTGAATGCCCCTGCGGCGCTACCACGAAAATCTAAACTCAAAGTTCGTGTACATGCATCCCTGTCACTCGAGTAATATAAGCGCGATAGAGATGGAGATACCCGAACTTCGCGAGTTTCGAAGTTCGTGGTTATAGCTCAGATCGCAGGTGTTTTGCGAATATACGATCTGGGGCTTTACGAATTACCGCCCGTGGTGGTACACAATTTTACGTCTCCCCTGGGTGTGAAGTGAGATTTGCCGCTACGCCCCGCCCGTGGGCGGTAAATCTCACTTACCGCCCAGAGTGACGTAAAACATTAACCTCGGGAACGACAAATGTGCTGTGTAGTAAGTATAGCGAACTACTTACGACGTGAACATGTAATAAATGACAAGGATAAACCTAACATTTAATAATAAAGTATATTTTTTTAAATGCAAAAACGCTGTTCTAAGTGTGCCATGAGATTTTATCGTCCTGGCTAGTCAATATAAGGATGTTCCAACTTGGTCTTAGCCTTGCTTTGGTCAGCCACGCGTTTTTTGAGGGAACGCTTTTTCCATAACAGGCTGATAATCCTGAAAAATAAACACATTATTAAATAAGTTAATTTTCACGCAATAATCCCCTACTCTCTCTTTCTCTACTTATATTAGCTTGACATCCAATTACGGATAGCTTTTAGGAATCTCGAAGTCAAGTTGCGCTGTCAATTTCCTAGCTGTTGTTTCAAAGTTCCCTACGTACGTGACTTGATCCAAATAAAGAAATAAAGGTATAACGCTGGGAGCTAAATAGAAATATTTTTGTTGTTTTATTCTCTTGTATCCCCCCTGTAATTTCTTGAATCGGCCTCCAATATTCAAACCTGGCTACGCCATTGGGTTAAGGATGTCAAGTTAGGATTAAGGTGTCAATCATTGGGACGTTTACCTTAATTGTTTAATTTCCGGGGCACTGATGCTATATCGATCTGAATGCAAAGCTTTGGTGCAAGTTTCGTAAAATCACTCGCAACCCTGGGAATAAAAATGGGACTGCTGGCGCTTGTATAGTTGTATACCTACAACGTTCATACATACATAGATTCACGCCTTCATCCGTCATCCCAAAAGGCGTAGACAGAGCACATGAAACTTACGTTCCAGTGCCACTTTTAGCATAAATGTGGGTAGGTATAAAAGATCGTCAAAATGTGATATCGCAGCAATAGGTTGCCATCGCCCACTACACACTTCAACCCTGTTCCCAACTCTTACGACACCCACAGGAAGAAAGGGGGTGGTGCTATTCTAATTCGACACCACACGGGGTCACTTTCATACTCTCATGAAAAACGCGTCAATACCGCAAACTGAGAAAGTAGAGTATCTCCACGAGGCTGAGTATCGAGAATCCCATGAACAGTCCAAGCAGGCCTCCGCAGTTGGCGAGGAAGTCGGTGGGCCCGTACAGCTCCGAGCGGCGAGACGTGATGAACTGCGCCTCTTTGAAGAAGATCATGATTCGGGTCATGAGCGTGCTGTAATCGTAAAACAATGTTGGCAAAGAGCATGGTGAGGGTTATATACTGCTGTTAAATCTCGCAACTACGAAACGCCACCTTCCTTCGTTCGTGTATCTCTATCTCACTTGCACATTGAAGCGACAGGGAAATATTGCGAGGGAGATATTGCGAGTTCCGATTTTGGTGGTAGCGCCGCAGACCTAGCTTTCGCACTCCCATATGCGCTTTAGGTATGTCAGGCATAAACGTGATCGAGCTATCTAGGCAGACTAAAGACAGAAAAACTTTATATCTGACAGCGGCAAAGGGGTATGATTTCGTGTGTATGTACGTATATAGATAAATGTAAGTAAGTATGTCTATTTCTTCAGCTCTTCTCTAGACCGCGTTTACGTACCAGCACGGCTAGCACGCGACGGCGCGCGAGCTCTCTCGATTTTTCTCGCACTATCCGTCTCTCTCTTATTAGAACACTTAGAAGAAGAGGTACAGTGCGATAAAAATCGAGAGTATGTCGCGGCCGTCGTGTGCTAGACGTGCAGGCGTAATTTTGAGTGACAAGTCGCGCGAGCTGTCAGGCGAATGGCGTTTCCGCCTCCGCCCATAGTCGCTTGACAGTTTGCGCTGCTTGTCGCGCCCTACATTACGATATACACAACTCAAATCATACATGAAAAAAAAAACCGGCCAAGTGCGGGTCGGACTCGCGCACCGAGGGTTCCGTACAAACCTGTAGGTATGTAAGTAATAACTTTAAAATTATTAAAAATATTTTTATTAGGTATACGATGTAACTAAAAATTTACGGTTTTCGCAATTTTTCCTTTATCTGTGATATAAGACGTTGCTTCGTACTAAATTTCAAGATTCTCAACTCAGGTTCACGGGAAGTATACCCTGTAGGTTTTGATTCCCTTGCGAATATCGAAACTTTGCGGAAATTTGCGGCATAAACGGCTGTATCTTTTGATTGCGTTGGCTTAGAAGTTTGATTTTTTCACAGCTCCAAGGGACAGTAGACCTGAGTATTTAGTATAAATTTTACCTTGATACCTCCACGCGTTCCTGAGAAAAAGGGTCTTGACAGACGGACGGACGGACGGACAACAAAGTGATCCTATAAGGGTTCCGTTTTTTTCCTTTTGAGGTACGGAACCCTAAAAAAACAGCCGGTTTCTAAAAAAACATGTGCCACGGGAGAGGTTTCAGACTGTGTCAGTCCAGCTAACTGACACAGTCTGATAATGTTGAATTTCACTTGCTTAGACAAAGAGCTTACTTATTCATATCCGGCGGGACGGGCGATTTGAAGCTGGTGAATATGGCCCTCCAGTCAAAATCAGCTTGGGAGAGCTCTGCCTCGTACTCGATGGAGGTGCAGGCCGGCAAACATGTGCAGCGGAGCGCGATGTCGCGCGCGTTCTCATCCATCATACTGCTGCTATTGTCCGAGGCGTCCCTGTCCAGGCTACTTATTGCTGCCACCGTGACCAATTCCTCTGTAAAAAAATAAAATAATTTAGAGGCATTATTACCACACCTCAACGCGGCAATTACTGCATTTGGTAGGTACATGTCGCGATCGCAACACCGTCACCGTTAGCTTTTCGGTGAAGGAAAACATCGTGAGGAAACCTGTATAAAATTAGATACGTACATGTGGCGATCGCAACAACGTTACTTAGCTTTTCCGTGAGGGAAAACATCGCGAGGAAACCGGTGTAATCCGAATAAGGTCTATTTTATCCTCTGCGTTGCAAGGTCAGATGGCAGTCGCTTTCATGAAACTAGTGCCTATGCCAAATCTTGGGATTAGGTGTCAAAGCGGACCCCGGGCTCATTTAGTGCACAACCGGGAATAACGCTAGGACAGGATGATGAATGCGGCGATCGCAACAGTGCAAAGACGACGGTAGTCTGCCGAATTCGGCGAACGACGGCTGCTGTCACCCATGTATGGCACGGCACCGCACTAGCCGGAGCCGGACAGACTAATGTGAAGCTGAAGATGACAGTACTTGGCCGAAGTAGTTTAAGTAACAAGTTCGGCGGCCGCATTAGGCGTAATCACCGCTTAAGGGGCTCCCGTCAAAAATCAAAGAAATTTAGTAGTTTTCATTTCGACACTCGTCCTCGGTTTATTGAAGCTAGCTTTCCAGGTACAGATATGGGAAAGTTTGATTTCTGTTTAACATTTTTGATATTGAATAACTTGAAAAATGTTAATACAGAATGAATTATCCAATTTTAAAGAAAGGTCTGTAAAAATACAAAACCTGACACCTCATCCTCATTAAAACTTTTATACACTCGAAACTCATAGGTACCTAGGTACTCATACATATACTGAAGTTACCTATAATTTAAATACAAAATGTATGGCCAGAAAACCAGTTTTTTGGCCGAAAATTGTGCAACTTTGATGCCAAATATCTCGAAAACAATGAACTTTGAAGTAAATATCGGATACTATATTGCTTAAAGCCGTTGTTTTTAATATAATTAGCTACAAGAAACATTAGAAAACGAAGGGATTCCGATCGAAGGTCATTGGCGTATGGGAGCCCCTTAAGCAGCGGCTATTCGCTATTCCGTGGTCAGTTATTTGACTCCCATGCAAAGGGCCACGCGTTACATTTTAACGTGATTAGCTAGTGTTTTATTTTTATTTAGGTATCAGCATCTATATATAAAGAAATGTAAGTACGATGTCTAGATGGGCCTAGTCACTTGACGCGAATAAATAACTAATTTCTCTGATTCTCTAGTATAAGTTTTACCGAAACAAAACGTTACGACCGCGTTTGCGTTTAGCTGTCAAATCCCATACAAATTGAGGGTAAAGCGCAAACGCGATCGTAAAGTTTGTTTCGGTAAAACTTATACTAGAGCCTCAGGTCTCGTTAAACTTTACTTACTTTGAGCGTTTTGCACGCATGTGATGCTGCCAGCGCTACAGACTGTCATGTTCGGGCCATCTGGAAATACAATTCACTTGTGAGGAAGGAATGAGAGCAAATAAATAATTTAGGTTGGCGTCCCCCTTTCATCAATCGGCTTGAGCTGCGCGCGATGCGTCTTCGACTTGACAGCACATTTGCTGTCAAGTCGAAGACGCAGCAGCAAAGTCATTACTTTGTCCCCCCAATGACTATGTCCGTCCCGCTGAATCGCTTCTCGTTGGACACAAACGACCGTGGCCTACTAGGAGAACCTTAAACAGGCTACGCTTTCAGGTCGGCCGCAGTAAGAGAACCTAATAAAATGGGGCATCCTGATCGACTATAGGAACGCCCGGTGTGTGAGGGACGACTCCTCAAACTATGGCGCATATGCTGACTTGTCCGGCGTTCCCGCACACCTGTTCCGAGTAAGACCTTCGTGACGCGACAGACAGGGCTTTAGCCATCGCCAGCTTCTGGTCCCGAACAATCTAAACCAAAGAAATAGGGCACCATCGACACGAGAAGAAACAGAGAGAAGAAAACCTGTAAAATTGTAAGTTGTAGAGCTTCCGTGAAAAACTCACAGAGCATGCCAAAGTGGACGCAGCCGCAGCGCGCGTAGGTGAAGTTGCTCAGGCACTCCATCTCGCAGTTGGCCTGTGTGTACACGCGGAAGTAGCGCAGGTACCGCTCGCTCGGGAAATAGCATTTTCGGCTAGAAAAAAGCAAGCACTTAGGTAACATTAATTCCTGCTTTCAAGTAAAGGCGCATTCCCACGGGCGAGCATGGCAGTCCGCCGCGTGATCCCGGCCCGTCTGTCAGTTGCAGGCTGCACGGCGTCCAGCAAAACCAAGCCCTTTGACGTTCCTCGGCAGGAATGCCGTGTTAGCCCGGGTGTAAAAGCCCATTAAGGACCGTCCAAGTTAAGCAGCTAATTTAAAACGTGACGCACAAGAAGCGTAAGCTAAGGAGCATCCAGCTTTGGGGTGAGCTTAGAGGAAGAATTCCTAGTATGATATGATATATATCCCAAAGATCCTTTAGTATGAGGGGTGGTGTTAGAATTGTTCAAGAATGTTTTGTAAACACTTGCATGCTAGGGTTATACGGCAATAGGCCGTCCGAGGTCGTCATCATTTTGGGTTTGACGGAAACCACGACCTCCTGGGACAGTGGCGCCCTGAAGTACTGCACCGACAGCCTCGGCAGCTCCGCGGGATTATGCAGGAGAATCTAAACAACAAAACCACTTTAATAAAAGAAAGAAAGAAAGAAGACATTTATTCACTACACAAAAGACACACAGAGACAAAGGGAGTACAGATACAATACAATTGACACATAATGTGTGTGTCTTCGCGGCAGTGAATCGGTTGCTGTCTCAGCATTATGCCAAGGTGTCAGACAGATCCCTACAGCGCTGATTTTCAGACAGCACCGTACGTGACCCACGGAACGCAACACAACATACTGCCGATACAAACGTATACACATAATAAATAAATAATTAATATACTAAATCTGTTAAATATGTGACACAAGCACAATGGGATGAGAAACAATGTGAAAAACGCGAAACGGTTGGGATGTTTAAAAAATAAAATGGATAAAAATTAAATAAAGTGCTGAATGGGTTAGGATTGGGATTTTTGGAGCGTCAACAAATAGCCCTTAAGCTGGCGCCTAAAGGTATACCTGCTAGACGCTCCTTGGATAGGTGGGGGGAGATCATTCCAACACTTGGACGCCGCGAACCTGAAGCTACCTCGAAACGCCGCGGTCCGATGCTTTGGCACCAGAATCATCGCCTTACACCTACGCGCACTCTTGGGCCATACAAGTCTACTCAGCAAATATGCTGGGACCCCAGATCGCACTATGCGATGCGCATTAATCGAACTACATAACATCAAGAATTTATGGAATTAAGCATATTGAGCTCCCTGGTTAATAAAGCGTAAGCGTCTTTATTGAGATTCTTTATGTTCTTGCGTAGCACAAAAGTAGGTTGGAATCTCTTTGAGAATGCAATCAAATGCGGCTGAACTATAGGGGCATCACAAAATAAGCTAGTTTTCCATTTTTTACGATGTTATTCGAATCAGTTTTTAGAGACGATCGAATGTCTGTATAGAACCGACTACAAATAGAGCACAACAGCCCAGCTAGCACGATAGATTTTATCGTCACGTTTTAAGGACAAAATGTACCTACCTACTGAAACGTCACATAAAACATAACGATAAAACCTATCATGCTAATAGGTCAGAAGACTAAAGACTGCCTGCGGCATATTATTACTCTGGTACGGTAAGTTATAGGTACTGGTTAAATAATTAATGAACGAAGGCCAGAACTAACTAAATCCTTTCAATTGGGTTACCCTCGATTGATTACTATAGGTTAGGTACCATAAAACTACTTCAGATAAGGCATCCGTCACTCTCGCACTCGCATACTTGTCAGAGCATGATGGGTCTTTACCACAACGATAAGTGATAAAATGGCAACCATGCTACGCCTACAGACCCCGTATCGTGGTCGGCCTTATCACGCGATAAGTGACAAGATAAGAGCGTCGTCTCGTTCTATCGAACGGTATCAGCCAGTGACGGACGCCCTATCCTGTCACTTATCGTGTGATAAGGCCGACCATAATACGGGGTCAGGTATTGGTGTTTCGTCGAGTTATTTGACTTTTACCTACTTTTCGCAATATGTATGTACCTAAGTTAGACATCATATTCATTTCAGATTGTATAAGACCATCATAAAATCATAATCAAACCCAATGAGTTATTTAATGATGATATTCCACAAAATTTTAAAATATTACTGTTTCGGGAAAAAAGCGTATTAAGGGGGTGAATTGGAAATAACTCCAAAGTTGGGTCTTTATTTTCCTTTTTTACTCAGCCTACTCAAACAATACATTATTTTAAGAAAGAATCAAGTTAATTCTGTAGTACTTTATCTCATCTAAAATCTCACTTAAGGAAATATAAATAAAACTTTACTAAGTTAGGTATTAATCGAAATTTGTCCAAAAAAGCCATCCCCGAAGAGTGTTGCATCTCTTTTTCTCGTGCGCGGAAGGCATAAGCGTGTCTCTGTCAAGGGGGCGTGGGCGTCTCTAATCAAGGCATCCCCTTAAACAATATTTTTGTTAAGTATCTTTAGGTAGGTAATTGATTTTCGGCAGAGGGAATTTAGATGAGTAAGTAATTGACATTTGTTGATTTATATGAACACTTGGAGTATTCTTATTTGCCTAAGTAGGCATAACTTTGAGTCATACTGATGACGTATACGTACCTTAAATCCTTGTACAGGGCCTCTGCAAAGATAATCGAGGTCTATCTCCGAAGCCTTTATTATAAACGTAAGTCCCGCTTTTGCCCCATAACCCTGAAACGTAAAGAAAATATATAGAACGTAAAAAAGTAGGCCGGCTTGGCTCCAAAGTAAGAAGCTCCTCGCGGTGCCCCAAAACCGATGAATAAAATAAATTTTGAGGGACCCGGGATGGAGCATCAAAATTAGCACTCATCCCAGCAGCACCAAACGTGTGCTGTTATCTGAGGCCCTAGCACGATAGATTTTATCGTCACGTTTTACGGCGAAAAATTACTGAGACGTCGCTAAACATAAAACGGATCGTGCTAGCTGTCCTGTTCGTTATGGTTAAGTACTTACGAGTATTTACGTATATTTAGTAAGATGACCTAAACGTATATACCTAATATAAGGATTAGGTAGTTCCTATAAGTTCAGGCGCAGTCAGTGAAGTAGTTAACTTCGCAGCATAGGTATATGCATAGTTGCTTACGAGTTATAAAAAACTACTTTGTTGATTGCACTGCATATAACTAAATCCTTTAATGGTGTAGGTAGGTAGGGACTTAACTATCGTAGATACCCGTATTAAAGATTTAGATGACGATATACTTACAGAACCTCTTTTAGGATATGTCACTACTGGGGTGCCCTCAGGATATCCGTGATCCAAACTCCAAGTCGTGGTATGGTTTGGGTTTCCCTTTTGCAGGTATTCATAGTCTGTGTGTAAGCTTAAAAATACATAAAGTATATAGGTATTTAAAGTCTATTCATTCTTACGTGTCCTATCATGTAAACAATCATGACGTCAAATATGATCATAGACACCGACTAGGGATTGGAAATGACGGTAAAATATACATGAAGTGTGATTCATAAACAATCTAGACATCGTTATGTCAGATATTTTTGAGGTCATTCTTTCGTAACTTCGATTATTGAAGAAAATCTTGGTATAAATATTTTTTTAGTTGTTACTTGGTTGACTTCAATACTTTGTGAGTTTCCTTAAGTATACAACAACATTTTAAGTAATGATTACTGTGTAAATCCCAGAAAAAAGGCGGTGATGTGTTCGAGAAGTTGTTGTCTAGGTACACGTAAGGATGAGACTTTAGGTAGGTACACTCTGCACTTAAAGTCAACTGAGATTACAGCAACAATTTAAATGTACTTACCTTAGTAAAAAAATCGAATGCAGATGTGTACAAGGCACAGCCAGAAATGTAGTCAGCTGCTCACCCCTGCACACTTTCCAAACAGGGGGTGAGTACCTACTACTTTGCCAGAGAGCGAACCAGTTAACGACTTTTCTGACTATAAGTACCAGTAACCTCACTACAAGTAAGGGCATAGTTATCTATTTCTTTGGTACACTTGAATTTCTCGGAAAAAAACAAGCTAGAACTCTTATTAAACATTATTCGTCTCCGAAGTTTAGAAAGCGAAAAGCCATTTACATACTTACCTACATGTTTGTAAGGAACCCTCGAGGCGCGAGTCTGACTCGCACTTGACCGGGTTTTTTATTTATTAGCTTATACCTAGGGTTAGGCTGGTACTTACTTTTCCAAACGTAGCATTTCTTCAGCTCCCAATGTGTTGAATGTGTAACAAACCCCTTCCTCAGTCAAAATGGGGGAGAACAAATCCGAACAGTAATCATTGTTTATGTTATCCCATTTGCAGCCGAAAAAGGATTCGGTTATATTGGGACACACCTAGACAAAGAGAGAAATGATTGTAAGTCTTGTCGGAGGGCAATTTCAAAACTTGATTTGTTTTGTAGGTAAGTACCTAGTCATCCAATATATAGTATATATTGAGAGAGCCCAAGCAAGAGTCAACGTCAAACCGCAAACGGGTGATAGTCCAAGTCATACATATATATGTTTCGAAAAATGATTTTTCCTTACTCAATGGAAATTGAACCTCAAATAAGACAATTAACAACACACAACACACACTCAGTGTGTCAGTAGTTGTTCTGATGATTTTAAGTAGGTAGAGGTAAGTACATGTTTGGGAAAAACATGGAATAAAAAAAACCAGTTGTTATTCCGTGATCAAAACTATTAACATATTTATATTAAGGATGATAGAGGCACGAAATGTAGTAATTACAGTTTTCATATTTCTATGGATTTCTATGACTGTTTCTCGATTTATCGAAAATATCACAAACTATGGGACATAGAAGTGTGGGAGTTTCAATGTTCGCTATCATTTGATAAAGTTCATAATTTAAACATTTAAGTAGGCCCTCGCAAAACTGAGTAAAAATCCCAGGACGTGGGCAAAGCCGCACACATAGCAAACTCAAACTATTAATAAAATATTATAAAAAAAAATATCCAACCTGGACCCCGCATCGCATGGCCTATGCTCAGCAGTAGACGTCTTATGGCTGACTTGATGATGATGACATATCCAAGCGGCTCGTACAAACGCCAACACAGTAAACTGACCATCCTGTATTTATATTGCACCTTATTAAAATGCACATAAAGTGCACGGATGGTCAGTTAACTGTGTTGGCGATAGTACGACATGTTTCAAAGGAAGCACATACCTCTTTAAGTTTATTTACTGCATCTAAGCCGCTGCCATATATTCTGCCGTTTATGGGTGAAATATGTGGATCGCAAACCATGGAGATGTACTCAAAGTCGAATCGCCTAAAATATTACATATTCATTAAATAGAACATAACGTATAGTTAAAGCAATGACGCGTAATTTCGGTGTCCGACAGGCAACCGGATGGCGCGCGGTATTTTGCGCGGAATTTATAGCCAAGTATTCGACATACTCTCGATTTTTCTCGCACTATATCTCTTGTTCTAAGTGTTCTAATAAGAAAGAGATGGATAGTGCGAAAGAGCTCGAAATCGAGAGAGCTCGCGCGCCGTCACATGATAGCCGTACCAGCGTAGGTACTCAATGTCAAACGGATGCCACGCATCAAAAAAAATTTGCTTAGAGACATTTTTTCTATTTCCGCCCCCCGGTCCAAGTTTCCAAAACACTTCGGGAGTTCAAATACCGCGAGCCATCCGGTTGCTTCTTCGACACCCAACTACGCGTCATTGCTCTGAATAGTACCTCTCGAAGTGCAAGTATGTCTTACGTCAATTAAGACGAATGGTTTTCTTTAATTCATTTGATTATGCGTTCGTACTCGTATAATGTTAACATAGCCTCAAGCACGGAGCTACGGGTCCATTGCTAGACATATCGGTTTTCACCGAACCAAACGTTAAAGATATAAGTTATTTCCTTCGAATTATGGTGAGTTTTAGTAGAGTTTGCCAGGTAGGTAGCGGAGCGGTGGGCGAGGAAAAAAGGGCGAGGCTAGCAACGCTACTGATGTTTTTTTTCCTCGGCTTGGTTTCCCGGAAAAAAATTTTTTTCCCGACGATTAGAAAACGAGATCGATTTTCGACCCCCATAAAACCCGTATTGTAAATCTGATCGAAATCTTAAGAGCCCAGTTAAAAATAAATACATCTTAGAAAAGTTGTTAAACCCCCGACATTTTCATTTCAAAGTCCAATATCTCAAAAACGGCTGAAAAGATTTTCAAGAAATTATCTGACTAAAAAAAACCGCATTCGAATTGGTCCATAAGTTTGGGAGCTAAGATACCACAGACAGATACACAGATACACGGGTTAACAATACATAAATAATAGGTACATTACTACAAAGGCCGGGAAAAAAGGGATTGCCTGCCGAGTGGCATATGGACAGATATGTACAAGGCAGGCAATCCCTAGTCCTGGCCGAGCTATAGTGCTTTTCTCAAACATATAATGAAATTTAATGTTATAAATGAGGATTTTTTTAATGGCTGAACGCCATGATGTGCCACCACAGTGTGCCACCAATTGAAGATGAAACAAAAGAAGATCACTTTGCAGGTCTCCAATTTTATATGAAATTTCACTATGGGCCTCTTGTCTCGCCGCATCTGAAACTTTATACTTCGCAGCCTATATAAGGAACGTAACGTCAATATTTTATTGCATGTTTGAGAAATAGTACATTATAGAGGCCGGGAAGTAAGGGGTTGCCGGCCGAGTACATATAGACGGCCGAGCGTAGCGAGGCCGGATAGTTATGAGGCCGGCAACCCCTTTTCACGCCGAGGTATGTATAGTGCTTTTCTCAAACATGCAATGAAATAAATTAAAAAAAACTCCAAGAAATCAAACTTTAATTTTCATGGCTGAACGCCGTGATCCTGTGCTACAAATAGTAGAATGGAAATTAAAAAACCGGCCAAGTGCGAGTCGGACTCGCGTTGCAAGGGTTCCGTACATCATAAAATATTAAGCAATTTTTTTTACTAACGGAGCGTTTTTGACGTTTCATAAAAATAAGCTGATTTGATTTTCGTCAAATACCGTATTAAGTCCGACTCACGCTTGACTGCACATTTCTAATAGGTTTTCCTGTCATCTGTAGGTAAAGAACTATTTTGTGTATTTTTTTCAAAATTTTAGACTAGGTAGTTTCGGAGATGAAGGGCGGGAACGGTCATTTTTTGGCTATTTTCTTAAATAATTTCTAAACTAATCATTTTAATATTACAAAAAAAATATTTTGATGCACACAATGAGGTCTTTCATTTGATATGTAACACGATAGTATATGCAAAACTTTATTTTTTAATTTTCTCATTTCCCCCCCAAAAGTGACCCCCATGTTTAAAATTCATTTGTTTGCGTTACATGTTCCTCTTTGGGTCACAAACTTACATATGTATACCAAATTTCAACGTAATTGGTTCAGTAGTTTCGGAGAAAATAGGCTGTGAAGGACGGACAGACAAACGCACGAGGGATCCTATAAGGGTTCCGTTTTTTCCTTTAGAGGTACGGGACCCTAAAAAGACCATCTTGCCGGCCTAGGCCTCCAATCTTGCATGAAATGCCATTACGGGTCTCTCGTCTCGCTGCGCCCGAAACGTGCCACTTCGAAGCTCATTATGAAGGACACAACGTCAATATTTCATTGCATGTTTGAGAAAACATACTTAGGTGTAGAACTAATAGTAGTGTAAGTAGTACTTTAATAGTGTAGAACTTACTCTTCTTCAGTCAGGTTTCCGGAAATTTCTGTGATGTTGCTGTTATAAATGTGATAATATTGTGTAAAGTTATATTTGGACTGCTGGGCCTTTGTCTCGAAGCACACCGTCACAGCAGGGTAGGGTATCTAAGTTATATAAGAAAATCATTTTGAGTTTGAAATAAATTCCCGCGGTAATAACATAACTTTTTTTTAAATTATTCTGCGTAAGAACCACGCAAAAATGGAATTATGAAACACAGCTACATTTTTTCCTTGAAAAAGGGTGAAATGTCTATCGACGTACCTGCCAAACCGGCATCGGGTTCTCGGCGAAGCTCACGATGACCGGGCTCTCGTTCCACTTGATGTACACCTTCTGTATCAGCCCGGCGCACAGCACGACGCAGCACGTGACCATGAATATCCAGAATACTCTAGAAAGAGGGGATCTTTGAGGTCAAATCTTTGTACCAATACTTAGAAGTTATGCTGCATAATTAGATTCCAAAAAAATAACCGACACTGGCAAAACCGACTGGTAAGTTTGCCAGTGTCGGTTTTTTTTTTCATTTTAATGGCAATTTTAAGGTAATTTTTTTGGGTTCTAATTGTGGTTTCAAGTATAACCATTATCACAATTTTAAAAGAAAAAGGCTATATTGAAATAGTATTTATTAAGGGGAACGACAGCGTGAACTTTCTATAAGTAAGTACTAAAGTTTTTCGGACACACTGAATTTTACCGAACGTTTGTAAGTTATTAGTTATTTTATTATATATAGTTTAATTCAGTCAATCATGTGAACTGACATCAAAATTGATAAAACAGATAAAAGAGCCACTGACAATAATGTTACAATTCTCATTAAAAAAATGATGCTAAAATATAAAATAAGTATACTATTCGTTTAAGTATTTTATGAATTCTTCGGGAATAAGTTTATGTGATTAACTAAAAAAAACCTAAAACAGTTTAATACTTTATTTAACTCATGTAGTCCAAAAAACGTTTCTATAGAAGATTGAACCTTTAAGGTTCTTTATTCAGTCAATCATGTGAACTGACATCAAAATTGATAAAACGGATAAAAGAGCCACTGACAATAATGTTACAATTCTCATTAAAAAAATGATGCTAAAATATAAAATAAGTATACTATTCGTTTAAGTATTTTATGAATTCTTCGGGAATAAGTTGATTTGATTAACTAAAAAAAAACTGTTAAATACTATTACTAAAACTGTTTAATCCTTTATTTAACTCATGTAGTCCAAAAAACGTTTCTATGGAAGATTGAACCTTTAAGGTTCACGGTGTCGTTCCAGCGTTCCTTAAGAATCCGCAGTTAGCTCGGCCGAATTTCACCTTCCCATACAAACGTAGTTACGCTCTCATTTTAAAACTACGTATGGTGTTAGATTGTGGCGAAACTTTGCATATACATTGACATGAGGTATATCTATGTCTGTAATTAGTTTATATGGTTCCAGTGTATAAAACAAACGAAATCCAGCAAAAACAAGTTTTGTATGAGAAACTTAAATTTGCTGTAAATTTTTACTATGGTATCTGAAGCAACATAAACTAATTACAGATACCCCACACTATAGGTTTAACGAGAAAAAATACATCACCAATTTCCTTGTAGGGGGGAGGTACCCAAAAAATTTTTTTTTCAGGATTTTATTCTGCTGTTGTCGGCGTGATTGGTTTATATACCCACGCCGAATTGCAGTTTTCTAGTTGTAAGGGTTACTGAGCTAAGCGGAAGACGGACAGACAGACAGACGGACGGACATGGCGAAACTATAAGGGTTCCTTGTTGACTACGGAACCCTAAAAATGTGCAATTAAAAATCCGGCTAGTATAATTGTACGAGGATTTTGCAGTGGTAGTATACATACACAGCGGACTTCAATAATTGTTAAAATTATAGTTCGCACAGAAATATAACCACTTACTTCTCCACAAATGTTCTTTCCTTTTCTCCGATGTACTTCAGGCCATGCAGATTAGAATTAGACGTGTAGTCTATTAAGTATTCCTTTATTATATTACTTCTTCGTCTTTTCACCTTCTTCGGTGATTCAATTTTATTATTTTTCTCTAAATCTGGAGGCAGAACTTCTCCGACGCTTTCCGACCTAGAGAGAATTTTAATTTTATTAATTTACCTACACATTAAACAAAACAATGGCCGGCTTTAATCTTATGCTGAGTTGCTGACATACTATAGTATCTGTATCAAAGAGGTATATTTTATTTTTTATATTGAAGATAGGATATTTTGCTCTAAGGCAACAGTATTTTACGTTTAAAATTAAATTGTACCTTCAAAGATAAAATAATTAACAACTTTGAAAAGTTGAAAAACCCCCGACATTTACCTACATTTCAAAGTTCAATATCTCAAAACGGGCCGAACCGATTTTGTTGAAAAGTTAGCCACCAAGCACCATCTCGATCACGCCAGCTTTCGGACAAAAAACGCATTAAAATCGGTTAATTACGATCCCACACACACACTTCAAACTTATAACACGTCGTCGGGCGTTAAAAAATACTTACCTAAAGAAACCGACCAAATATGAAAATAGGTACTTATAGATACTGAAGGTATATTTATTGTTAGTTATTATTCTTCTAATGAATATACATGTCACACAATAGATTATGGTACGTAAAATATAGCTTGAGCCCTGCGACAGCTCTCATCTCAGTACAATTTATAAACTTAAAACGTAAAATTGTACTGAGATGACAGCTGTCATAGGGATCAAGCTATATTTTACGTACCATAAAGCAAATCAATACATTGAATATATTAAATTTACGATCGGAAGTGTGAATGTAAGGCATGATTAAAGATTAACATGGTATCTTAAATGAACACCGTGAAATGTTTGATATAATTTCCATGGTTGGTTCGATTCCCCGGGTGAGGCACTTCTCTGTAGGTAGGTACAGTCGTTTTTTTTAGTTGTACCTTTGTTATATTGTTTTATTCAAATTAGTCTCAATCATTTCGTTTGCTATTATTTAGTTTAGTAGTAATTGAAACTTAGGAAAAACCGAATCGCTGTTTGTGGGCCGATAATATTTGAGGACTTCCACAAGGATTACCTTTGGCACTTCATTAGTTGCTATTTCAAAGGAACCTTATCAGAATCTGTGATGTACTTTTCTACTTTTAAGAACATAATTGAGGAATTCCATAAGTCATCATCAAGTGTGATCTTCATCATCAATTCCACTCCACCAAATGTATGATTTCCGGGTGTAAGTACACGAGTTATAATATAAAATACCAAAATCACTACACGCGTGCCTAATATAATTGGTTTCCCTCAATTCCTCATGGATCCCATCATCCAACAGGATTTTTGAAAAAAATGGGACCAACCTGGAATCATATACTAACACAAAAAAAAATTGTACGAATCGGCTCATAAATTACGGAGTTCTGAGGTAATAAACATAAAAAACAACCGAATTGAGAACCTCCTTTTTTAAGTAATTTAAAAATAAAATAAATAACGTCTCCATTGAGAAAAATATCCATCTTATATATTACAGGCCCCATCACATCGTTTAGTCGTGGAACACCCTGTAAACTACAACCCAATACTGTTTACTCCTTTTCTGACCTCGTGGCGCCCACGCGCCTTTTAAAAGGCCGTGTCAGTTGATGAAAATTCAAATTAATTCCATTTAAGGGAAACTTCAAATTTAATTCTTCATTTGCATTGTTTAATTGCGTGCTGGGCGCCACGAGGGCCAGCAGACCCCGTAACATGGTCGGCCTTATCACGTGATAAGTGACAAGATAGAGCGTCCGTCTCGTTCTATTGAACGGTGTCAGTGAGTGACGGAAGCTCTATCTTGTCACTTATCGTGTGATAAGGCCGTCCATGCTACAGGGGAAGCTTATGCCTAGCAATGAGACTTATATAGGTAAATGCTGAGGTACACTGAACTAAATTAGTATCAATAAGTTATTACATTGAATGTACTCGTATATTATCTACTAAGTAATCATATTTTACAAGACATACCTCGTGTGTCTCTTCATGTTGACGAAGCTCAACTAGCGGAGTGGTGTTGGCGCACAGGGCGAAGTTGGCGTTGAATTTCATCATTACTGGTCCCGAAGGAATCGCTAACAATTACAAAATTGAAATGTTTTCATGGAACTATTTCAGTGCGTCATTTAGCATGCGAATGTGACACTTGGCGCTTAACGCATAACTACAATTACTTATATGTGTCTATTGAATGAGTTAAGTTAGACCATGTCCCCATTTGGGTAGGTTTGATTGCTCCTTTTTGTGGAGTGCTGGCTGACTCCGTACCTACTGCATTTAGTTTTCTTTAATTTAAGGTGATTATGCTACGTTGATAGACAATGTGTTGTAGCTAAAAATCACGTGCTATAATTTTCTAGATTCGAATCTAATATGAAATACATAAGTTAAATAGTTTTATGTGACACCTGGGCATAAAGTGGCAATTGCAGCCAGTTTCGTACACACCGGTAATAAAGAAAGCCTCCGATCGCATATTTATCGTGATATATCTATTTATATCTGCGATCAAACATATTTTTTGTTGTTACCGCCCTAGGTGAATAATGGACTATTGCTTGTGTAAAACAATACTCGAATCACCAGAATTAAAACTTAACCTAAAGACCTGATTATAACAATATGAATGCAATGAATAATTGGAATTTTAAAAAAATGCTATTAAAAGCCAATATCACATAATATTGATATTGGCTTAGCGACCAGTGTTGAGGGTGGCAGTTCTCAAACTACCCACACCTGTTAGTAGATATTAAGATATTATTAACACACAATGTCACACCCACCCACAAACCTGTCGCTAAAACAGGAAGCGACCGCGACAGCGTTAAATATATATTTACATAGGTACAGCCTTTCAAAAATAATTATATGCACAGTCTTTATTGTTACTGACTAAAGACGCATTTTTAGATATTTTTGAGTGGCCGTCTATATAGATAACTCGACAGTACTTATTTAAAGTAGATTTAATAATGTCAAATCAAATTGATAAAAGTTCTCAAATATTGTTTGTGAGTATTGGTACCCTATAAAATATAATATGTTAGATATTAGTTAATTACTTATTTGCTCGATAGGGCATATATTTTTTGAATCCCTTGGGATTGTTACATGACATGGGCATGATGTTAGTTTAGTACTTTTAATGCAACTTTGTTTTTAGCAAATTAACTAGCCGAGTAATTTAAATAAGAGTTTAATATTTTTAAGGTGTTACTCTATTATGACATTATGGTGTGGTCAAGTGTAGTATGTACATTGTATTGGCAATTGGCATGGTATAGTGTGGCGTACATGCGGACCTCGGGTACTTTTAGGGTACAACCACAGACCACCCACGGACAGAATAAATAATAGTTCCTAAAGGTACAGAAGGTCCACTGCCTAAGTGATGAACTGATGACGTTATAATCATAGAGTGAGATTGTGTTGTTGACGTACCCATAACCGAAATGATCGTCCATTTTGGAAATCATATTATGATATAGTAAAAAATGCAATAGCCGGGAAGTCAGGATTAAGTAAAAATAAACATTTATGCTGATTAAGTTTTGTAAAACAGTTCATCTTTTGCAATGGGATTACTTCTTACGTCTTGTTAGCATAATGCTGTAAAATCGAAATTCGTATAACGGTGTGCGATGTGCGATCAATCAAATTATGTAAAACTATGTAGGTATGTAAAATTATATAAATAATAATATGAAACGCCATTGTGTGCGGTATACTGTCCGGTTACAGTCCTGACACGCTTGAGCTAGACCTGCACGAGGAGGTTACCATAGATAATGACTTAATGACAGTGGGATAGGCCTGGTAAAACTGGGAAAAAACTAGGAGGATGATGATATTCTAGATAAACATCGTTTTTTTTGTTCAAGCTTTGCAAAAAAATTGGGTTCCATTGATAACGGTTGATGTATGGAACATTAGGGATAATGCCAATATACGAGTACCATAAGTACATTGAATAGGAGGGGGGGGGGGGGGGGGGGGGGGGGGGGGGTTATACTGATAATGAAAGCAATTCGCAAGTTTTCACTTCTGCCGGCACTCCCGGAGTGCTGCCCGGTCTTTTTTTAAGGCATGTTATTGACAGGTTTACTCGCTCTATTTTATAACGATGGGCTTTGGTTCCTTTAATCTCGAATTATAGAGTTAGCTAACGAGCGTCATGATCTGCTATGAGTGTATCTAAAACTACTACCATTTTTCTACTCTATTGCGTCATTAGAAATTTTCAGGGCTAGTGACGTAGTTGCTAAAATCTAGGGCTCGAGTGGCGCGAAGCGGGCGTCCCCCGCGGCCGAGCGCCGGGCGCGAGCTGCGAGCATTAAGCCAGTGCTACCAAGGCCTCCCTCGAGAGCGCAGCCTCACGACTCTCGACTTATAAACAAACGAATTCGCGCGCGATGGCGGCAACCGAAGAACTAAGCGGGATCCTCTCCCGGCGACAAGAGATTAACGACAAACTAGAGGAAGGCCTCGAAATCAAGCCCAAATACAAATTCGTCAATGTCTTCACAGAATTTCACGAGTTCTCCAGGAAAGAAATAAAACAATACGAGACGACCTTCAACAAGTAAGTGTTTTTATTTGTCCTGGCCGGCACGATTTGCATTTTTCTTCGTTCACTCTCAGTCTTACTCTTAGTAAATATGATTTTGTGATTTGGTCTATTATGAAAGTGTTTTTTTGATATCCAACAGTTTTACATATAAATATTTTATGTAAACTGTTGGACAGCACGTTTACATAAAATACTTCACAGAAGGTGCAGTTTTCTTTATTTATTTATTATGAGGCTCACAAAAACAGGCCACAGACATTATGAGACATATAAATAAGGCATAACAAATATATCTGGCCTATAACTCTAAATAAAGTGTGCACAGAAAGATTCCAGACATCAAGAACATATGAGGTGCTAAGGAGGTAACAAATATTGAAATAGGTCGCTTTTTATAAGCGGAAGATGCAATAAGTGGCTAAAATTAAAACCAAACAACTAAAACTAAGTCGAGACATTAAAAATTGAGTGACATAAAACAAACAAAGACAGCAAAATAAATTTATTTCTTTTTTATTACCTACCTAAATTGATGCATAATGTCATGAAAAACATAAAAAAAAATTATACACAACATAAGTTTCATTTATTATCACCGTAATATTTAAGTTAATGCTGCTTTGAGCTCCACCTATGGGTATGATATGTAAAGTAAGCAAAGGCTTCCTAATGCACTTAGGTAGAAATATGTTCAAAACCTTTCTCGTCAGCCGTTGTAATTTGAATTTATAACCAAGTCTGAGTCTAAGATAAAAGGCAGGTATCTTTATACTGTTTACCACGACGCTATTGCATGCCTGTGAACGATAAGGTAACGAGACACAATGATCGCAGGTTAAAATACGTGGGTATATATGCAACTGAGTACTCGTCAACTACATTTAATAAAACAAGGAGTCCGCCATTAAAAATAATTTATTTACACTACGCGTAACTTTAACATTTGAGTAGATTACTATAGTCGATATCTTTGTGTTGGCTGCTATTTAGCATTTAAATAATATTTCAATTTTTCTTTCTTTTTTGTTTTGCATCTTTGAACTCTCGTTTTGGGATCAAAAAATCCCTTTTTATTACTTTTTGGTAGTGTGCCCATGTCGTCTTCCCACTGTTTAAGGTACCTACTTAATCCACCCATGCCAAAAGAGCATAGGACGAGATAAACTATTTTGGCTGAGAAAAATATATATATATATATATAAAGTGGGTACAAAATAAATTAAAATTATTCCGTCACTCAAAAGCCTCCATTAAAATGTGAACGCGAATATGCGATGCGAGTATCATTTCAAACAACGATAATATGAGTATAAATAATACCGAAAGTATAGTATTCAAGTTAAATGTACACATTTCTAGTAACTAATTTAATTTAGTACCCCGCCATAAAATAAACTGTCGCCCGTCGTGGGAGACAAAAATGAATGGGTATAGCATACTATTAGACTCATTCCGCAAGTCTTATTTACGAGACGATAATAATTGACTGACTTTCATTAACATCCACAATCCAGGATTCTCACGGTCGCATTGCCCATTTCATACCCAATCCTTTCACGAAGTCGGCCTCCGCAAGGTGCGGTTGCATTGCTTGTCGAGGTTGGCATTTTAGTTTATCTCCTTTCTAGCTAGGCATAGGTTAACTGAAACGGTTCGCATTGTTTTGGCTAAAGCCAAAATAAACTTCGTCATTTGTTTTATGAATTTTCACAGCAACAAACAATATGGCATGAGCATGAGTAACATCAACAGTATACTGGCCTAGTCTTCCATGTCTAGAAAATATTTGGCTATTGAATGGGTTGATATAGTTTTTGTTGTTTTCCGTTATAAATACAAAGTGTAACAAAAATGGGGTATGAACCGACCAAGGGCTGAACAGGTATCGTGTTCTGATAAGAAAAAAAAAAACAATTTTTGACGCGATTTTTTTTTTACATTTCTATGGACCTTGTCGCCCCAGTCGGCCAACGCTCCATACTAAGGTATAAAAAAAATCGCGTCAATTTTTTTTTCTGTTTTTCTTATCAGAACACGATACCTGTTGAGCCCTTGATCGGTTCACATCCCATTTTTGGTACACCCTGTATACCTACAGGAGCACAGGAGATACGGCGATTAAGTTTCTTAGAAAAATATCTAATGGTATATACCATTACCATCAGCAAGTATAAGACATAAGTATCCCGTAAAATCTTAATACTTACAAACATGTTATCTAATAAGCTCATCAGAGTTGTAAGGCAAGTAGGTGCAGGTTGCTCTATCGTTTAGAGACGCGGAAGTGTGAGGTAACGCTCCCATCATACTTCCACCACTTACTATAATATTTTAATCTCTATTGAAATTCGAACTTCGAATTATGACCCCAAACAATATGTCGATTATATTAAATTCTTCAAAGATCTAAATAAATCACAAACATGCGAAAAATTATAAAATTGCGTCTACGTCTTTCGGACGCCTCTAATTAGCTTACCTAACTGTGAGCTTTAGTTTTATAATCTAGTTCATATTTTATGAGGGAAGTAGACAGGAATGTTTTTTGCACTATTGATGACTCTAGATTTATTTACATTTAATTATTGTTTACTGTGATGTCCGATCTAGATGACGATACGAGATGACAACCTCAATTTATTTTGTCATTCAACGATATGCGATGACTGTAGTTAGTAAGTACATAGACATGCCAATACATTTTACCTAGTAAAAATGTCTTTTGGCTGGCCCACATATAATTGTTATTAGATTAAGAATCTTCTAGCTTGCAAATTAAAGTCGTTTTTGCTACTGATCACTTTAACGACTCGGCCAAATAAAATAATTTTAAGTGAAGGATGATATTCAGGATTCTCTATCAAAGGGGTTGCATTTTTCAACAGCTCTTGACTTTCACATAACTTTGTTTCACTTCCGTAGGTCATTAGGAGCATTGATGTATGTCTCATCAACAATGACGTTTACAATAAATCGGATATTAGTCATTTAACTTAATCATAACATACGTAGACGTTTGCTGTAAAAGTGAATGAACGAGCGAGACTCAACAATGACTCACTCCGGTCAGCTTTATTATATTGTTTGTCTATTAATGGTTTACACCAAGGTATCAATAATATACTACCTTTCATTATTAATTATAATACATTATTACCATAATTTTCAATATGATATCTGTTACAAAATGACCACTTTCTCTTTTCAAAATGACAATTACGCACACCTATGTATCCATCCGAGTGTTATCTTTCCTTCCTTGCCATAAATTCCATATGAGTGACAAAGTAACTTGTATACTTTCATGAGTGCCTAGACGGTAGTACTCTTTATTATACTGTGCCTGTAGGACTGTAGAGCCCTAGAACCAAATGCAAATTTATTTATGGAACGTTTTATTATATTTTCATGTTTCTTTATTTTATTACAATAACTTGTGTTAATGTTTTAATAAAGTTAACAAAAGTAATTGAATATAATTAGAGTTATGTTAACTAACTATATTAGGAATCGAGCTTGATCGATTCCTAATGTTAACAATCTAGGTCATGAAATAAAAGGCCTTGCACGTATTGACTTGGCCCCAATCGGACTATACACAATAACTCTGCATACCTATCTTTGACTGCGGTTACTCTTCGCTTAAAGCGACAATCATTCAATCACCCTCCCAAACGCTGTCGGCGTTAAATTGATCGAAATGCCCCATTTGTTTGTGGGTAAATTATCAATTCCGCTCATATTGTGAACTTGCGAGGCGGAAGCGACCCGACACACGACAACTCCATTGGGTGCTGGTGACTCAGCGCGTATTACAATTCTTATAGCACTTTAGTTTGTAATACCCTGCGTCCGATTACAATAATATTAATATTACCGTTAATGTGTCATTTTAATTGTAAGTAATCAAAATATAAATCACACTTACGGGTATTGATCGCTGAGCAATAGGTACGCAGGATTCGTCGATACAATGCCCTAAGTAGTATACGTAATGGCTTCCAATCCGATAAGATTAGCTACCTCGTATCGCATTGTTTGTATCGTATCGGGCTTGTAAACATGACAATAAGTATATTTCATTGACGAACGCGCGTCGTCTTTAATACGTGATTCGCTTTCGTTTAACTTGCACTGTTCGTGTGTTAGTAAAAATACAAGCATAGTTAAACCACACTTACTACTACTTACTAGTATACATATTGTAAGTTGTCCTTAAAAATTTGCAAAACATTTTTCAGACTTTCCTAGGGTACTACCTCCACATTACAGAAAACCACAGCCATAATACCACTTGCTTTTCTTAGGTAGGTCTCTGCTGGTGTTGTTTTTGATGATGACTAAGTTCGTCAGAGATTGCGCTGTGTTCAGAATGAGTGAGGGACTAGCATTTGGCTCTTAAAGCAACGAATCAATCAATAAAGAATCGGCAACGCAAATGATATCTAAATGTCCCTAATATTCTTTACTCGTATATATGGCATTGCAAGTTTCATATTCCCCAGCTCTGAGAATTATGGGAACGGAGTTATGTAAGTAGGTAATTTCCGCGGAATTATAACCAAAAAAAAAATAGGCAAAAAAATGCCTGAGGAAAGAAGGTGGAAAGGATTTCCCAGTGTTGATTGACATAAAAACTAGAACGCAGCTAGTACTACAGCAAACTAGCATACTAGCAGTATTTACTGTTTTAAAACTATTTTAAATTTTCTCAAAATTGGCTAAAGCATTTTTACAATGGCCGGATTTAAAACAATCAAATAAAACCTACTAACGGCCGTTTCACAGTCTCCGAGTTTGTGAAAAAACCGCCAAGGTTCTTTAATCGGAAACAATAAGCATGTTGGTTGGGAAAGCGCCCCTATTCGCAGACAGTTCGCATTCGTATTGTGTCAGTGTTGCAAAATGCAGCTGCAGTACTGAGCTGTTATACAAAAGGCTTCACCTGAACCAGTGTAAGTCAGATCTCAGAATACGTGTGATCGTTACGACTCGCGGCGTCAAGATACTATCTAGGCGTGAGTGAGGTTAGTAGACAAGCTGTGAATAGAATAGCTGCACTCCACGCGTTGATACTTTCCAGAAGCCGTAACTCTAGCAGCCCGTGTGGAATCCAATACGGCAGACAATATGTATAGGTACATTGATAGTTTAACGCCATCGCCGTATCTTGTAGGCGAGAACAATATGTTCCATATGTAACTGTCCTCGATACATAGGCATTTTTAAAAATAAAGGTGAACGAGTTCATAAACGAGCCAATGACATTAACTTGGTAGTACCTACGTATCAACTTTTACTCGTATGTCGATTCCTGGATCTTATGTATGAACTGGCCGCGACTATTACGTGATGAACGAAAAAAAAATATTTTCGTTATCACACGGTAACTTCGAGCATGGTAGAGATCTGTAGACCTGATGGGCAGCTTATTAGGAAGATGATGGACAACATTCTTCTTTAAAAGAATGCATGAGAGGCATGGTCGCCAATTCACCATGGAGATTTTAGTAGAGCAAACCGTAAAGAAAGGAATGAAGAGATTGTAAATAAACCTGTTGGTGTATTTACTAATTGGTGGTATAGGTGTTGGTGCACCTACCCCTACACATGATCATCTACACGCAAACGATAGGCATAGGTGTCAAAACAGTGTAATAATAATAACTATTAAGTATAATTAAAATACGTAAACCAGCAGATACCGCAAGATAGATACATGATGTAACAGGGGAGGATGTAGGTGCCGACCGCCGTATCTCCCGGTCTCGGCGACCGGTCGATCCCAGTGGACTGGACGGCAGCCAATTTAAAAACAAATAAAAACGAGGTGGAAGGCTGCGCTGAATACAAAATAAAATTAAATAATTAAAAAGGTTTATACGTTTGATCAATTGGTTTTACAATTGGTCGCTTCAACTATACCATAATTGAGTGACCTTTTCGCATAATTTCGGTAATTTCATGCGACCTAAATACTTATAGAAACTAGAAACCTAAATCAATCATAACATAATAAAACTGCATATAATTATGTTTAGATTGAATATTCAAGATCCGCTGTATTAGATAATGTTATCTAATTTTTATGAATATTTAAGTAAAATTTACATCGTTAGGTTCATGTCGTCGAGAAACTTGTTATGGTGTAGCGAGAAGTGTTTACTTATATAACGAAACTGGAATGAATTTAGCGCATCACATTAATTTAATTAGGCAGTAATGGCGGTAAAACATAAATATTGGTTTAATAAATGAATTGGCGTATATTTATTAAACCAATTTTTATGTTTATGCTCGTATTTATGGGAGTATTCAGTTTTAATTTATTCGATGATAAATAATACGCGCAGCAAGCAATTTTTTATCGCCATGCAATAAGGTAAATATAACTACCTAGGTATACTAAATATAAATGGTAGTGATATTGCGAGAAGAGATTGAGGCCTGCAGTAAAACGCTGCAATGTGTCAAATTAACCAATGAGAAAAAATGTAAATCAACTTGACTCTTTGAGGCGGATTAGGTATGTTATTTATGAGTTACGAGATGAGGATAAGACCTGAGAGTTTTATGAATTGCTCCGGTGTTACTCTAACAAGGTGGCAAGGTTGCTGAGATTGCTCCTATATTTAGCCTGAATATCTAAGGAGCTGTAAGACTGGAATACCAAATGGCGTTGCATACGAGGGCTGTTTGATAAGTCCTTTTAAAAACTATTTATAAAACCTTTTTTCTGGTAAATGGCATTAACACTGGCAGGCACAATCTTTCAAATGAAGACTGTCAAAAATTCAGCAAAAAAGAACAAGTTTTTGTCAGTTTAAAAATTGTTTGACTGTGATCACTCGTAAATTTTCAACAACTATGGAAAAATCTGAATTTCGTGCCGTTATAAAACATTTATTTATGTGAAGGTTTGCAGTGCTGCCACAATAAAATCTGAACTTGATTCTGTTCATGGCACTAACGCACCAACGTTGCAGACTGTTTATAACTGAATAAATGATTTTAAACGTGCTCGGTCAAGCACATCTGATGCTCCACGCTCTGGTCGCCCAATCGAGGTCAGTACTGAGGATGTTGTTGTAGAAGTCTATAATATTGTACTTGACGACCGCCGAGTGAAGGTGCGTGAAATAGCTGAGAACACAGGCATCTCCAGTGAGCGAGTACATAAACTCCTGCATGAAGATTTGGGTATGACAGAGCTGTCTGCACGATGGGTGCCACGTTTGTTGACAATCGAACAAAAACGCGAACGAAAGCGAATTTCAAAACTATGTTTGGATAAGATGAAGCGTAATCCTCGGAATTGATTTGAGTCGATTTGTCAGTGTGGACGAAACTTGGGTCCATCATTATACACCTGAATCAAAACAGCAATCAAAACAATGGATGGCGACTGGTGAACGTGCCCCAAAGAAAGCCAAGACTGTTTTGTCGGCTGGGAAGGTGATGGCGACAGTCTTCTGGGATGGCGAAGGAATCATTATGATTGATTACTTGGAAAAGGGAAAGACTATCACTGGCCGTTATTACGCAGAGTTATTGGACCGTTTTTATGCCGAATTGTTGGAAAAACGACCAAAATTGTCCCCAAAGAAAGTCCTCTTTCATCAAGACAATGCCCCAATGCATACGTCAGCTATTGCAATTGCCAAAATCCACGAGTTGGGCTTCGAGCTGGTTCCGCATGCTCCGTATTCGCCGGACCTAGCTCCGTGCGATTATTACCTATTCCCAAATCTGAAAAGATGGCTTGGAGGGCAAAAAAAATTGACAAATGAGGACTGCATCGCAGGTGTAAACGGCTATTTTGAAGACCTCGTCAAAATGTATTTTTTGGAGGGGATCAAAATATTGGAAACTCGCTGGAACAAGTGTTTGGCCCTCAAAGGAGACTATGTTGAGAAATAAATGTAAATTATTTAAAAAAATATATATATTTTTTACTTTTTAAAATGACTTATCAAATAGCCCTCGTAGCACGGTACTGCGCTAAGATAGTTTTGGGTCAGATCAGTCGCTTGGGACTGGACTAAAAAAGTTCCTTCCTAGGCTGTGATTCGGAACGCGCTAATGGGCCTACCTCTCCGTCACGCCTTACGAAAATATACCTTTACTACGCCACAGAATCCTACTAATATTATAAATGCGAAAGTTTCGATGTTTGGATGTTTGGAGGTTTGTTACTCAATCACGCTTAAACGGCTGAACCGATTTAAATGAAATTTTGCACGAAGATAGTTTATAGCCTGGATTAAAATATAGGATAGTTTTTATCCCGGGTCCACGCGGACGAAGTCGCGGGCGGAAGCTAGTAAGTAATAATACTGCCTACGCTTAGGTAATTACTGCGAATCGCGGTGTCAAGATATATTTGTGGGTAAAAGGTTTAAACAAGTTACAGAATTGCAGGACTGTCCCCAAAAGTGAAAGACCCATGTCTGACTTTAAAGTATAATAATAATATCACCCTACGTAGTTTAGGATTGTACTTTCATAACAAGATTATGGCAAAACCATTTTATGAACCTTTAATACTTGGAAACAAATATACAGAAATAACAAAGATCACCACGATACTCGTAGCGATTGATAGGTAATGTACACTGTCTCTAAATTATTTCCATAAACGTGCAAGAAGCACTGATGCCAAAAACGTGATGTTTAGGCAGATATCAAAGTTCAGAACAAACGACTAAACCGGTTGTGATGTTGTCGGTGTTGATGATTCTTCAAACATGACCTGGCCCCGTATCACGGTCGGCCTTATCACGCGATAAGTGACAAGATAGAGCGTCCGTCTCGTTCCATCGAACGGTGTCAGCCAGTGCCGGACGCTCTATCTTGTCACTTATCGCGTGATAAGGCCGACCATGATAAGGGGTCTGACTCCAGTCCGTCCCGACCACCAGCCAAATTAGATTAACGACTACGGGACGGTTGGTAACGCGTGTCGTTGCTTTTGCTGCTACTGAGTACTACTGACCCGATTGATTTGTGTCACAAGGGAGCAAAATAGTATATTTACGGCGAGGGTGGTGTATTGAATCCTGAGCGTAGTGAGGGATACAAGTGTTAACGCCCGAGACAAAGATAATTTTGCTACTAAATACTATTTTTCACACCGACTATGAAGAAATTTAAAAAAGATGCTATTAAAATGACTTAACAAGTTTTAATAATTTTTCTTAATTTTTATTATAGTAACTTTTAATTATTACGAAAAATTTATAAATTTTCATATAACGTTGTTTAAATTAAATCTTGATATGTTCGTTTTTAATCGATTACGATGAAATTACAATCGATTATTTTATTAAGATCTGTGTTCAATTAGCACATTGCGTAAATGCTACTTGCCAATGAATAAATTAAAAAAGTAGCTTGAACAGAAAAGTAGCATTTTGATCCCTCTCGTCGTGGAGCAAAAGTTACTTTTCCGAATGAAAGGTGTGAAAATAAGTATTATGACGCTGTTCATTAGTGGATCGGTCGTTTCTTCCCACTTTCGGCGGGTATGGAAATGTTTGATTTTGATTTAGAAGTCTTCTGTCAGCCTATACATCCCATGTGCTAGCTAGGACAGCTTATACCTATAGGTATAAATATTATAATACATTCATGTTTGTACATAGACGGGCACAACCACTCACGTTGTAAAAACCCGAATAGGTAATACCATTGAGTATCCGATCGAACCCTTTTCTTGACAATCTATAAGATACACAATTTTTGATGTTCTTTTTGTATTTCTGTAACAGACTATTTTTTTGGTTCTACAGGGCGCAGACGAGGCTTGAACTAACATTTTTTTGTTATTTGCCAAGAAAAGGGTTAAGTATGTGTTACAATAATTTCGTTAGAAAACCGAAAATGTTGGCCTTACGTTTAGGAAGTTTGAAAACGTGACGTTTTTGATAAGATAAATCATAGTATAGTTTAGCTATCTAATGTTTGGGTACAGGAGGCCCGCGTATTCAATAAAACCTATTATTCATCATGTTTTCAACCATCAAACAATCGTGATTGAACAATAAATGTACACAATGTCAACATCAGCTATGAATGAGCTGTACGTTATTGAACCACTGCCATTTAAATCAATTTGTCATTGAGGAAATATAATATACTAGCTTCCGCCCGCGACTTCGTCTGCGTGGACTCGGGAGAAAACTATCCTATATTTTAATCCAGGCGATAAACTATCTTCGTGCAAAATTTCATTCAAATCAGTTCAGCCGTTTAAGCTTGATTGAGTAACAAACATCCAAACATCTAAACTTTCGCATTTATAATATTAGTAGGATTCCGCCCGCGACTTCGTCTGCGTGGACTTGGGATAAAAACTATCCTATATTTTAATCCAGGCGATAAACTATCTTCGTGCAAAATTTCATTCAAACCAGTTCAGCCGTTTAAGCGTGATTGAGTAACAAACATCCAAACATCTAAACTTTCGCATTTATAATATTAGTAGGATTGTGTGTAAGTAACCTACTTTGCAGTAAAACCATTTTACCATTATTATACTTAATCGGCGTTAGTCAGGCAGGAAACGTGACGATGGTGGGTGACCAAGTGTCACATTCACCAACACCTCGGAACGGAATCATTTTAACACTTGTTAATGTAGCGATGATTCGACTCATCTAATTTCTTTTTGAAAAAATATAAAGGTTATTCGAATAACATTTGAAATAAATTTAATTTAATCCGCATGTAGGCCGCAATAGCCTTTTGGCCCGACTATTTAGCTATTTATATACGGCAGCGCCGAAAGGAAAGGATATGTTTTTAGCAGTCTGTTTGTATTTACGTGTGTTCCACAATAGCGTTTATGATACTGGAACGATTTTGATAAATTAAGTGTCCATCGATTAGAAATATTTCCGAAGTCGGGTTACAGTTTTTTGAACTTTATGCTTTTTACAACACAAAATCTATCAGCAGTAACAGCGCATTTATAAAGGAGACCACTGTTAAGAAGACACGGCAAAATATACTTCAAACTTGAAAGTCGGTAATTTTTTGCCAAAATTATACGTACAGTCGAGTTCTCCAATATCTACACAGACCACCTTTCAAAAATATCTCTACAGAGACATTATTGTTACTGACATAATAAGAAACATGTGTAGATATTTTTGAAAGGTCGTCTGTGTAGATATTGGAGAACTCGATTGTACCTACCTACATCATCATACTCATCACCCGAAAGTCGTCCACTGCTGGGCATACGAGGGCTGTTTGATGTCATTTTAAAAAGTAAAAAAAAATTTTTTTTTAAACAATTTACATTTATTTCTCAACAGCAAGTTTCCAATTTTTCGATCCCTTCCAAAAAATACGTTTTGTCGAGGTCTTCAAAATAGCCGTTTACACCTGCGATGCAGTCCTCAATTGTCAAAAATGTTTTGCCCTCCAAGCCATATTTTCAGATTTGGGAATAGGTAATAATCGCACGGAGCTAGGTCTGGCGAATACGGAGCATGCGGAACCAGCTCGAAGCCCAACTCGTGGATTTTGGCCATTGCAATAGCTCACGTGTGCACTGGGGCATTGTCTTGATGAAAGAGGACTTTCTTGGGGGACAATTTTGGTCGTTTTTCCAACAATTCGGCATAAAAACGGTCCAATAACTCTGCGTAATAACGGCCAGTGATAGTCTTTCCCTTTTCCAAGTTATCAATCATAATGATTCCTTCGCCATCCCAGACGCCATCACCTTCCCAGCCGACAAAACAGTCTTGGCCTTCTTTGGGGCACGCTCACCAGTCGCCATCCATTGTTTTGATTGCTGTTTTGATTCAGGTGTATAAGGCACTGGTCCCACCGCCGGCTAGTAAGCTAGAAAAGTTGGGCGAGTAACGGTTCATTGCGTGCTGACCAGGCACAGTGTGATCAATCGACCTTTACAGATCCGCAATGTAATGCTACTCGCTCAACTTTTCTAGCTTACCAGCCGGCGGTGGGACCAGTGCCTAATGATGGACCCAAGTTTCGTCCACAGTGACAAATCGACTCAAAAAAATCCGAGGATTACGCTTCATCTCACCCAAACATAGTTTTGAAATTCGCTTTCGTTCGCGTTTTTGTTCGAAAATTTGCGAGTGATCACAGTCAAACAATTTTAAAACTGACAAAAACTTGTTTTTTTTGCTGAATTTTTGACAGTCTTCATTTGAAATATTGTGCCTGCCAGTGTTAATGCCATTTACCAGAAAAAAGATTTGATAAATAGTTTTTAAAAGGACTTATCAAACAGCCCTCGTAGACCATAAAATGTATATTAATTACATCATTCTCACTAATGTATTTATATATTTAAGGACCTACATTTCTGCGTCGTTTTCGTTTCCAGACCCCGTAGCATGGACGGTCTTATCACACGATAAACGACAAGATAGAGCGTCCGTCACTGGCTGACACCGTTCAATAGAACGAGACGGACGCTCTATCTTGTCACTTATCGCGCGATAAGGCCAACCATGATACGGGGTCAGAAAGGCGCAATGCGACAAGCAAACCGTGATTCGCTACTGCAACATAGTAGATAGTGTTGTTAACAGCCATAATAACTGCCCAGCACCAACTTCCGAGAATATCGCGTTACAATGCAGGCTAATACCAAGAACTTGAATCTGAAATAGCGCTCGAACAAAGGAAAACTAAAATAACAAGTTTCCCGTGCAAGATAAAAGCTTTTCTAGATAAAGATAACCTGTATTTGGTGAATAGATCGGATTTCTGTTCGGAGGCTAATAAAGTGAAAATGGAATAAATAAATAAATATTTGAGGACAATCTTACACAAATCGACCTAGTCTCAAACTAAGCAAAACTTGTACAGTCGGCATGATATAGTTAGCAGCCAAATATTTCGGCACACGTCTTTATTACTGTAAGAGTAAGGGTGTGTTACGAAATATTTGGCTACTCTGGCTGCTATAAAACTAAACTATACAATACTGACTGTACTATGAGTGCTAGACGACGATATATATACTTATATAGATAAATAAATACTTATATACATAGAAAACATCCATGACTCGGGAACAAATATTCATGCTCATCACACAAATAAATGCCCTTACCGGGATTCGAACCCGGGACCTCCGGCTTCGTAGGCAGGGTCGCCGCCAACCTAGGCTACAGGGTCGTCAAACATATTATAATTTACACAGTATAATTTATTACTTGCTCAAGTTATGATGGGGTTTGGAACCCATTCGGAGATTCAAGAGTGATATCCTTGTATAACCTTTGCCAATTCAGCTGTCGCAATGTTGATGAAGATCGATATTACAGTCGGGTCATACAGAGATTTAGGTCCGCGTCTCATCGTGGACATTGCCAATGTTAAGGTCTACAACGTGTTAAAAAAATAAAACCGTTTAAGGGCATAACAGGCATCGTGTTCTGATAAGAAGAAAGTTATGAACAGATGAGGGCAGAACAGTGGGCAGCACAGTATTGCTATACTGATTGAACGCACAGAACAGTACTGTCTTGTACTGTTCTGTGCGTTCAAACAATAGCAGTACTGTGCTGCCCACTGTTCTGCCTCACTGTTCTGCCCTCGTGTGAAACGGCCATAAGAGAATTTTTTTTTCGCCGCGATTTTTTTAAACATTTGTATGGAGCAGGTCGCCCCAGTCAGCCAACGCTCCATACTAATGTAAAAAAAAAACGCGTCAATTTTTTTTCTTGCCTACTTTTTTCTTATCCCAACACGATGCCTGTTGTGGCCTTAAAAGGTTTTGCGTTATTTTTTTAACACGTTGTATAAAGCCTAATTTTTGGTTGAAGTCTGAATCCGCATAAACGTCAACTATTCTATCATTCTTTGCAATATAACATAGTATTTGCAAATAAGCCTGATTATTGACCACAAGAAAGACAATTTTTGTTTTTTTGACTGATCCAGTCGCGTTATGATAATAAATATTGTTAAATCTCGAAAAGCAACCCAGACCTACGCAACATAAACCATTTCCATCATTAGATAGGCAACATAAACCTTTAATTACCTACTTGTAGAAGCAAAACTCTAGCAACACGACATTTATTGATGTCAGTTATAGTGTAGTAGTAAGGTACGCACTAATAGAAAGCTTGTTCAATTTAACCACCTTTCTGTCGAGTTTGCAGGGCAGGATCGTAACAATAAATGGCCGATCCCTTGAGTACATAAGTACGAGTCTAGACGAAAACAAATGACACAATGTACCTATTACACACAACATAACGTAAATAAAAACAGTTAACACTTCATGACTTCGTGATGTCATTATTAAGACCATTAAAATCGGTAGGTATTTATTTACGCAATACGTGAAGGAGTTGATAATTGATATAAAGTAAAAGGAAAAGTTTATATTGATAAATTGAATGTCCGAATGCCTAATGCAAACCGCGAACATGTTGAACTTAACACGCGTTAACGCGTAAACAAAAATATCTCCCGCGGCGAATGCCTTCGCTATATTTATAAACATTTTATTCTCTTTGAGGAACTGCGTTAGAGGCATCTATATAAATAAACAGTTTTATTTAAACCACGTCAGCTACCGCTTTCAACGCAGATATGAGATGTGTTAATAAACTCTGTAACGATGATACTCGTAATATCCATTCCATTCGTTGCTAAGTATATCTACGTACGTAAATTACATGAAGAAAGATTTATATCTATATACTTAATGTAGTTTCTAGTAGTTATGTATAAAGTACTGTTTGCGATTAAGGAAAATGTTGTTAGGCTAGACTTATGATTGATGTGATGCACTTTCCATAGCAATTAACAGGCTGTCGTATGATTCGACAGAGGTCAGCCAGGAGTAATTTTGAAATTGAATTAAACTTATGTATCTCGGATACAAACATGAACATATTTGAAATTATTATTTCTATTAATTAAATAAATCATGTTCCGTAAATCACAGAGACGTCTCTACAATAAATCTCGGAAGGAGATAAATTCATTAAAAACCAGGCACTGTCCGTTCGCGACAGGTGAAGTTGAAAAGCAGGAAGGAATTGGAATGTGCTACGCAACACGTACCTATTGGGTAGTAACTCACTGTTTATTTAAGAGTAAATAAAACTTCTGCCTAAAACAAATAGGATTTGTCTGGAAACATTGAGCAGAGTAAACAAGCCCGTTTATTTTGTAAACCATCCGCCTGCACTTAATAATAATAATGTGCTCGTTAAGTAATTGTGAATTAACTATTTACATAATGGCACACAAATTCTAAACAATAATAACATTTTATTTGTTAATTTTATGCTACATTAATGTTATTTGCCGCTGCAAGCTGCGACGAATTATAGTTTGGTGAGATCCTCTAACCATATATAAAAAAAAAGATTTAAAGGTTTTTCTAGTACATTTCGTAAGACTGACAATACAAACTTTAATTACAACACTAGTACTTAGGTATAGAAAGTAGGTTAGATTAACTATTGGGTTAAAGTTTAATTGAGTGCTAGATCGATCGATTGACTAACAAATACACGGAACTTTGTGCTGAAAGCATTCTCAAAATAACTCTGAAATTGAAGCTACTATAGGCATTTCCTGCGGCGTCTACACTTTGACCTACTGGGTAATGTAGAACAAAGGCAATTACATAATAATAGTGAAGACGTACGACTCATCGATCCAATAATATTCTAATCCGTTTACAAATGTCAATTCTTCTCATCATCACATGTTTCTTCGCATTTATCACTCTTATTAGTCACCTAAGAGGTAATTAACGCTAATTGGATTAATCCGATACCTTATTATGTACCTATAAAATTATTGCCCATCCCATTTTTATGAATCGAAATCAATTTGTGAATTTATTTCAAAAATGTTGCAAACTGGTAAAGGGAAAGCTGTGTGCTTAACTTATTTATGGCGCAGTGAGAGTAAACTAACTAAGCCTAGCGTTGATGGGTACAACAGATTAAAACATCACAGTTAAAATTAAAGAAATAATAAATACTTAATTAGCAATGACCGTGACAAGCTCGGCCGAATTTTACCTTCCCATACAAACGTAGTTACGCTCTCATTTTAAAACTACGTGTTTGATTGTGACGAAACTTTGCATATGCAATGACATGAGGTATATCTATGTCTGTAATTAGTTTATATGGTTCCAGTTTATATAACGAACGAAATAAGTACCGCAAAAACAAGTTTAGTCTGAAAAACTTAAATTATTGAATTTAAGTTTTTCAGACTAAACTTATATATATTTTTTACTATGGCATCTGAAGCTACATAAACTAATTACAGACATATGTAGATATACCTCATGACATTGTACATGCAAAGTTTCGTTACAAATTACAATCCAACTCGTAGTTTTAAAATGAGAGCGTAACTACGTTTGTATCGAGAATCGAGCTTACAGGCGGACTCTTAATATGTTTCGCACATTACTGAATAGATTAACAGTTTCTTAAATCTGCTAATGTGTTACAAACATGTGTGTAAAAACATTTCCGAGCGGTTCTTTGATTTGCAATGTTAAATTTGGTTTTTTTTCTCGAGTTGATTGTGACTCACTTTGTGTCAGATGGAAGTGTAAATGTGCATACTTATCGGTCGGATGTAAGTAATTCCGTTTGCAACGCAATGACATGACATGATAGATATATTCGGGAAATACCGTTTCAAAAATAACAAAACTCATAGACAACGGCAAGCTGCTTCTGTTTGTCCCGATTTCACATCGACCTGTATCAAGTTACATTATAAATATTATAATAGCAAGCCTTCTAATGGTTCGAAGCTGCAGCGCCAGGCATAACTGGTTCGCCTTGGTCTCACCTTGGCTCGTGAGACAAAGTGCAACTTTGACCCGACACACCTGCTGATATTACCTACATTAACATGTGTCAAGTTGCACTTGTACTTGTCATAATTAACACCCATGTGACTTTATCGCGCCATGCTCCATCTCCCGTTTCACTATTTACGTAGACTAATACCTACCTAAATTAGGTTTTGTGAGAAGTTTATGATAACTCGACGATGAGTCCTATTTTTGAATGCAGATAGGTAGACACCCTGTATTTATATTCGTGTTTAAAACACATACTTACCGAGAAATATGTCGGCAATGTTATAACTGTTATTAGTAAGAGCACATGTGGGTTTAGTTACCTAATTAAAAATGTATTAACAGTCTGAGGTGCATTTTATAGCCCTGTTGGGACACCGAAAAATTATAGGCGTTTTTGTATATATGAAAATGACTTTCTAATTTTTCAGGGCCAAATAAACAATTCAGGCTCGATCAATACCTAATACTTAACTATAAAGATAAATCTGTGGCTCTATCTAGACTTAAGTCCTGTTATATTATAAGAGTTAGGACTTAGTTGTAGAACAACTTTCGTAAGGTTTGTCTTCAGAGCCCAGCGCAGCCATCAAATGTCACGCAACGCAACATTGTAAAGACGGGGATAACTTTCCTTACGGTTTTAAAAGCCCTACACACCGCCCAGCGCGAAAGCGCTTTAAGGTCAAGGTTAAGGGCGGAAAATTGAGGTCGTGTTACACAACCACAACCGTCTACGGAAGTCCGGGAGTGAAGTACTTATAGGAACTACCGAGTAGCTTCGTTCGTTCGTTTTCATTTGTTCTTATTATCTACCGAAATAAAGAGCTCCGACTGAATTGTTGAGAATATATTGATATGCCACTTGGTGCAATGCCTAATCGTAGGAGACACGTTGATTGTTTCCTTCAAAGGAAATAGGGGACCTGCGCATTGGCCTCCTCATTAGAACCAACACACTCGGGGTCACATCGTGTACCAATTTTGACATATTTAATGAAAAAACAACGGAAAAGTCTAAATTCAATTGATGCAATAAATAACCTAGAACTGTAACGTATTGTTGGAGGTGGACTCAACGACACTTCGACCGGAAAAAGTCGGCGTTCATACAACGAGCCAAAACGCCGTGTTTCGCATATTTATGAGTCTTAGCCAGCCAACTATACCCAATTGTTACGGTACTTGAAACTAACAAAACTTAATTATGGATGGCCCGAAAATTCTAACTTGCCCGTGCAATAGCAGGGACATTTGCTAATTGGGCCCAGCCTTCATTACTGAAATTACTCGGTTATTTTATCAGGCCATAGGGACTGATACTGTTATGTCAATATGCAAACAGGACACAGGTAAATACTGTAGGTAAAGGTAGGTACCTAGTAGTAGTAGGGACCTAATAGTTCCTTAAAATTCTAAAATTATAATATATTTAATTGTCTTTGTTTGCTACTGCTGTCGCTATTTGTCGTACATGTACATGTAACTCCTGTTAATCCTTAACTTCCTCCACGGGACAGGCTTTGCCTAGTGTGGAAGTCAGTAAATACTTGTACCATATGTAAACTTTAAGTGGAAATAAACGATTTATTTATTTATTTATTTTAGTACCTACAACAATATACTCATGAAACCATTACGTAACAGGTAAAGTAATAGATAAATAGGTCGAGATATGTAGATATTATATCTATTTATGTTCGGCTTGTATGTTAGGGATATTTCGAATATTATAATCATATAATAATAATAATATAAACCTTTTACTCAGACAATTTTATAGTGTAAGAGTTTAAATATGATTGTACAGAACTTATCCAAATACATAACTGAACATATCACTGTTTCAGAGACAACATCGGTTTGGTCTGTATGCCGTTTGGCAAAGGCCTCTTCCATCCCTTTCCATTTTTCTCTGTCTCTCGCCAGTCTGGTCCAATGTCTCCCTGCGAATTTTACAATTTCATCTTCCCATCTCATTTTTGGTGGTATTATAATTAATTACCTATAATTTAATCCGTGCCATGAACCATGATCCCTCCAAATATTTTAGTAAGTAGCGTAAGTACCTAAATCAGTGGTTCCCAAAGCTGAACAGACCTAACCTCACAAAAAAATAAACAATTCGGGCATCAATTACCTAATTATGCAAGGATCAAAAGGAGTACTGTTAAAAATCTCGGGGTCCATCTAATATTCACTTGCTAGTCTTGCGACCTATCAGTTCAGTGGGTTTGGGAAATACCGACCTAGATTATTTATAATATAAATATTGTGCATGAAATGAATGGAATACCTATCAATATCATAGTCCCTAGACAGACTTAGCTTTACCCACATTTAATAACTATCCACAGTTTGTATCGTTAATTCAATACGTTATTGGGACTGCAAAAACAAAGACAGATATTAGTAGGTAAGACCACATGTGGGTTTAGTTAAGTACCTAATTAATTTTTATAACAGGCTGAGGTGGATTTTATAGCCCTGGTGGGACACTTGGGACACCGAAAAATTATAGGCGTTTTTGTGTATGAAAATGCCGTTTTAATTTTTTAGGTTCAAAATAGGTTTACCTATCATCAGTATGGCTAACTAAAGACGGATAGAATATAGGGAACAGCTGTAGGATATGAGGTTCACGGAGATCGTGATGATCCGTGGGAAGTGGGCGAAAGTGACGTTATTAGGCACGTATACAAGTGCTGCAACATAGACAATTAGTATTCACGGGACAAAGGCGCTTTCTACAATGACGCTCTTATTAGATAATAACGTAACGGTTTTTCTTTGCATTATTAACGGCACTATTGTCGGCGTCGTGGTGTTAAAGGCTATTAACATAATAATACAAAATATCGCACCGCGCCACGACGCGAGGTATTCCAGTAGGCGTAGCTACTTTGAACTTTATAGTGCCTAATTACCTACTACTTTCGATGACAGTTCGTTCGCTACAATGCAATAGGTAGTTTCTAAACTTAGTGGTTAGTAACTTACTTCTATTCAGAGCAATGACGCGTACCTACGCCTACCTAGTTGCAGTCCAAGAGGCAACCGGATGGCTCGCGGTATTTGGGCTCCCGAAGTGTTGTGGAACCGCCCTATGCAAATCGAACTGAACCCACTTAGACTGGGAGGTTCGGGTATCTCCGATAATCGTACTTATAATACTCAAGTAATAGAGATGCAGACACACGAACTTCGAGTAGAGTAGCGACCCAGGCCTTACCTAATCAATCATATTAATTTGTTCCAGATTCGACGAAGGCCACGACGGCTACCTGGACCTGACGGAGGTGAAACGGATGATGGAGCGACTCGGCGCGCCGCAGACGCACCTCGGGCTCAAGGCCATGATCGCGGAGGTCGACGAGGACCAGGACAACAGGATCAGCTTCAGAGAGTTCATGCTTATCTACAGGTAACTTGCTATATATTTAGGTTTTAAGGTCGCCCACACCGCTGCCCATAAACTCCGCTGATGCTCCTTAAACGCAGCTAAGTGTATGAAGAAGACGTGACGCTGCGCAGCGTTAATACGCACTGGTGTGCTCACTCCCGTAGGACATAACTCATAGTTAAAAAAACAAAAGTCTTGTATCGTATGGTAAATATAGTCCCGTTTAGTAAAAAAAGCTACCTAATGTGTGAGAATCGTGAAAGTTTCAATCAATATACTGTGGTGAATAGTTGACAACTTATGTGCATTTAGGTATTTTTCTTTTGCCCTTAATTTTGGCTCCTGTAAATATGCCAGCCGTGGCGCGTTGATTACCTCGCGGCGCCTGCATAGATTGCGCAGGTTAGGTGATCGCTTCGATTAACAACCAGCCCTTCCGAGCTTTAAGAGGAGAATGAGTCTGGTAGCTGCTTATGACAACAGCTGATAAGCCAAGTTAGAGGCCTTTGAAAGCCTTCGCTGGTGTAGAGGGCCCGACAGCGGGATTTTTTCCGGAGATCCCGGGTCTCAAAGCAGCTGCTGAGCCGGGGAAAAACGTCGGAAGAACGTATCTATATTTCCTACTTAACTACCTAGTGAAAAGTTTTCGACTACTTGAAAATCTAGGTAACTTGTGAGGATCAGAGGTCTTTGGCAAACATAACCAGAGTCTTAAGAGGCCAAGATATTAAGCGAAGCAGGTCACAGATAACAGTGCGCATATCACTCGCGTAACGGTCAAGGATTGGAGTACCTACAATTGTACATTTCGTTTTAGTATGCGTTGCTATACGCCAGGCTGTATTCAAACAGAGTAGGTACTTTGACAGGGAAACCCGCAGCGAATTAATAATAGCGCCTACATCATGCAAGATAAATTCGTGTGGTCAGTACTGGTCTACTGCTGGAGTTATCCTTGTTATAAAGGCTGATCTATTGGCTAAATTGGTAATTAAATCAAAGCTAATTTAGTAGATATTTAATGTTTGTTCCATACATCTTGTTTCTACAAGATGGTTTATTCAGTATTCGAACTGGAATAGGAAGAAAAGTTCGGTAAGAGAATAGAAGCTCTAGAACAGGGATTCCTAAAGTGGGTTCTGCGGAACCTAGCGGTTCCGTTGATATACCGTGTAGGTTCGGACAAGAATAGGTCTACGGTCTCCCCCGCCTGTCGTAGAAGGCGACTAAAGGAGGTCATCGCACTGTTCTGGCGGGGGCTGGGGCACTCGCTGAAGAACCCCAGGGAAGGCCAAAACATATTTTTGCCCTAGGACGATCCAAATGTGGCGAGGCGCGAGGGGGGGGGGGGCTCCAAGATCCTGGACTCCCCCGCATGAGAGCGCAGATGCAGGGCATCTGCGGCATTTTTAGTGGATAGAAATACCACATCACCTAGTCATCCCCCGGCGATTGGGTACCTATTATTGATAAAATAGCGGCGCTACCACGAAAATCGAATCTCAAAATTCGTAGATCTCTATCTCTGTCGCTCCAGTACCATAATTCATAAACCATAAGTGTGATAGAGACAGAGAAATACGAACTTCGAGTTTCCATTTTCGTGGTAATACCTCAGTGAGAGAATTTCTTTCTTCACATTCAAACAAAGTTTTTAATGTAAAGTGCAAAAATATGTAATGATGTTATCGATACATATTTTTGCACTTGACTGTACGATTCTCAACATCCAGACCGTCCAGGAGCGTGGAGCCCATTTTATTAGATGCCAAAGTCATTTGAAGCGTCAATACAGAAGATACATTTCATATCATTGTGAAGCATACCCAGCGAACGAAAAAACCAAAGAAGGCAAGTGTAAGGCCCGAGTGGACGCCCGCTCAGAGCGGGGCGTGGAGCGTCCATATAAATTGCATTTGTTTTATATGGACGCTGCAAGCCCCGCTCTGAGCGGGGCGTCCACTCATGCCTTACACTAAGGTAGCGGCGCAAAATGGCCCCACGGAATGGGTGGCAATGACGATGCCAGTCAGCCGTTTAGTTCGAACATGCGCGTACCGGGTTATACCTAAGCGCATGTTTGGATAGAAATTTGTAAGGAGCTCGCATTCTATGGTTTTTACGTTCGCTGAGCGTATGCTACCTAACCATAAAAATACCATAGATATGCTAGATCAGTACACAAAGTCAGCAGGAAGAGTAACTACGCGGGCCTATGGCCAAGTGCTTATCCACACACGGCTACAATGTTAAGAGAAGTTTTACTTTCCTTAAATCCAATACTAGCCTTGAACCCCGACTGCTTGTACGGTTCTTAGGAACTTCTCCTTTCAATTCAAGATTCGTACTAAACTAACCTTAAAATGTTATTACAGGAAAGCGCGAGCTGGCGAGCTGGAGAACAACTCAGGGCTGGAGGCGCTCGCACGGCTGACGGAGATCGACGTCGACCAGGTCGGCGTCAACGGCGCCAAGAGCTTCTTCGAAGCCAAGATCGAGGAGCTCTCCAAGACCAACAAGTTCCACGACGAGATCATCCAGGAGCAAGAGGAGAAGCGACGAGAAGCCGAGGAGAAGGCCGCCAGGAGACTCAAGTTCCAGGAAAAAGCGGCCTTATTCCAACACTAACGAAACACCAAAATACTGTGCAATGTCTAGTCCGTAAGCTGTTACCATGGCTTATTACGTCTTCGAAGATCTACAATTATTTACAAAGACTAGAAACTGATAAATATTAAAGATATTCAACTCCATGTTTTACGACACCGTATAACCGAGATCCTAGCGCCATACAAAATGTGAGACTGAGTGGAACGCCATGTATTTTGGAGAAATCTTTATTATTTGTTGTCTCTGCTGATGTTCTTATTTAGATGAATTTATAGATTCTAGGTATAACCTACACTGCTGTTGCTTTTTCAAGGTTTATGTAAGTTTACTATTTACATACCTAGATCGATTTCAGCGATCAAGTTAAACTTAGTGTTAATTTATTGTATTGCGACTGCGAGAATTCAGATTAGTGTTAACGCCTAATTAAGTTAATGTTCTGTAGTTAAAAATATAATATACATATTTCTATGAAATTTATATTTATGTTTGTATGTCTGCATGTTGCCTTGTATGTTTAGCATAGAAGATTTTATACTTAAATTACTTAATGATGGTTAAAAGTGATGTATATGAATTATGCTAAGGTTGTTTGAATAAAAGTTTAAGAATTAGTAATGGCTTGTTTATTTAAAACTTATCCTAGAACTGTTTCTTAGCTTAAAAAGTATTTATTTATCCTCTTCCATTGTGGAGTTATTTCTAAAGGTGTTCCTCATAGGAGTTGTTTTGATTAGACTGCTCCTGCAGATCTATCTGCATCCGCATAAATGGTGGTATTTTTTCAAAATCTAGCTGATGCATATCTGCCAATAGTTTAACCAATTCAGTATTCTGAAAAGAAAGTAAACATATGTAAAACCCTGGCCAATATTGCATGTAAGCATGATAAATCTTATTATTATATTTATTGCATTAGGTATAGGTACATATATTTTTCTTTGAATCATAGACAGGATAAGAAAGTCATGTATTGTATTGAAAGATGTATTGAGTTACTATTAGTTGGATTTAATTTTGCCTAATACAATACTTCTAGATCTCAGAATGAAGCCAAAACTAATATATCTACAAATTACTATTTTTTTTACAAATTTTAGTTGGGAAGAAACATGCATGGCTAAAGGTATAAAAAAAAAAACTGTAATAATTTCTAGACAAGTTTCACATTCATACTATAAATTAATGCTGATATTTAATTTATGCTCAAATATTCAGGATGAATATCAAAGAGCATAAACTTTGTGGACATGGAATGTCTAATAAACTTTGGTCAAATGCAAGGAAAAACATTGCCATACAATATGAAGAAACATCACAAGGGCATGCATCAACAAGAGGAACATCACAGCAGCAAGAACATACTATGATGCATGATGCTGGTAAAGCCATCCGAAGATTGTTGGACAAAACATAATTTAAAAATTCTATTTTTCATAGATCCAACTACATGGTACTATCGACAACACAGCTAACTGACCATCGGTGCACCTTAAGAGCATTGTAATAAGGTTCTATATAAACACAGGATGGTCAGTTAACAGTGTTGTCGTTTGTACTATCAATATTAATATTTTTATAGATGAATTATCGAGAACATGGAATTGCATTCTTTTAAAATTGCATCTATGTGGTACTCACGAAACCGCTCTTTATTTTGTTTAATTAAATCATACAAACTGGTTTTGTACATCAACGGGCTATATGAAATGTTGTGTTCTGTCAACCAATCCATCATTTCTTGTTTAAGAGAATTTGATGTTGGCGCACGATTTAAAAGTTTGTTGTGATAGGACGCATTATCTACGATAAGTACGCTATTCGGTTTAAGGTTCGGTATTAATTTTTCTTTTAACCATTTTTCGTAGTTGACAAAGTTAATCTGGTCATGGTAATCTCCCGATTTTTGGTTTGCCTTAAACATTAACAAAGCGTTGGGAATAAAACCATCTTATCCTCCTGCGTGCACTATTATTAACCGCTGGCCTGTACTGTTTTGTTTTTTTACACCAAATTCTGTTCCATCGGTCCAAGCCTCTCCGGACACATGTGAAGTGTGGATGTAGGTTTCATCAGTATAAACTAGTGGTCTATCTTTGAACCGATATTCCGCAATATTGGTAAGGTCTTAGTAGTCGTATGTTGTGTCGTTCCATTAATATTTTTCGGTTGTCCTCGGTCTTTTTCCATTTAAATCCTAATTTTTGTATTTGTTTTCGTAAGGTGGAAATGCCAAATTTGTAATCTATATCGGATTTTAACACAGAGTGGAGTGCCTTTAAGGTTGGAAATTGCTTATGGGACAGATGAAAATTCTATAGTTCTCCGGATGACTTCCTGATCAAAATCGTCTACTGCTGATGATGGACAAGTACGTAACTTTTTATTTCTCGGGGAGGTGAATTTCTTTGTTGATGCGAATTTTTAACTATTGCTCTCAGACACAATGTTATAAACAGTAGAGAGACAAACACCTGTAGCTTTTTCAACTAACTGGGCAGCCATGTATGGGGAATTTAAATTTTTCTTCAGTTTAAGTTCAAAATATTTATAACAGTTAAAATGAATTTGCCTACTTTGACTCTCAATCGGACCAAAATTACTCACTGCCATATTTTATGAAAATTATGTAACTTACACTTAGTCGTATGGGCTGACACAAAATTATTCTGAGAATTGTTGTTAAAGGTTGCATACCACTTTTTGGAAAAGTAACGAACAGACTAATGTGGTTGCTAGGATACAAAACGAAAAAATAACTTGTCAAAGATTTTCACTGTCATAACAATACATTAAAATATAAACTGTGCGATAAACTTTAAAAGGTTATGGGTACAGCAATGGAATTTTTTTCGCCACGACATTCGATCGGAAGCCTTGAAGGCAAATCGAACTGGTCAACCTGGAAGTACAAAATCCTAATCATGCTACGCGGTACCGCAGATGCCATGGATGTGCTTGAAGGAAGGTTGAATAAACCAGAAGGTAATCAAGGAGCAGGTGACGCAGCTGTTCTCTTAGTGTACAATCAGGCTCTAGCCAGATATACAAAAGCGAACTGCAGTGCTCTTCTCATCTTAACGACGAATATGACAGATGAAACACTACAGAAAGTAATGAGATTTGAGACAGCGTATGAAGTCTGGAAAGAGTTACATCGTCTGTTTGACGGTCAGACCGAGGACAGGTCGTACCACCTTTGCATGGAGTTCTTTAACTTTAAACGAAACCCATCCGATGATGTTTCTTCACATATGTCGAAACTGAAGAACATATGGAATAATTTAAATGTTGCAATTTCCATGGCAGATTATGGAACAGGCCAGCTCCCAGATCTGTTGCTGATATGTAAAATATTGGAAACACTCGACGAAAGATTTTTTGCGTTCAAATCCAGCTGGTTACTTCTGAACAAGACCGAAAGAACTGTTGACAATCTGACAACCCAGCTGTGTTGCTATGAGAAGGCTTTAGAGAACAGAGAAGGGACTACTAGTCAAGAGATACTTGCAATCCCAGAAGTCCAAGAGTCGAAGAAGAAGAAAGATGCGAAGTTGAAGTGCAACTATTGTTCACAAATGGGACATAGAGTAAGGAACTGCAAGAAATGGATAAAGGATGGGAGACCACCAAAGCCAAGCAGCTCAGCACCAGCCTCAAAGCATGTACAAAGCATAACACTAATGGCTGTTCATGCGTGTTCAAAGACAGCAGATCAAGACGGAGAGAGTTGGTTTGTTGATAATGGAGCAACAACGCATATTACTACTAGGCGAGACGCACTCCAAGAGTTTGAGCCTTTTGATTCTGATGACCAAACTGTGAAGACGGCAGATGGGACAATGATTCCTGCTTTAGGAAAAGGCATTGTCATGGTAGAATCGATGGTAGGCAAGAAAACGGAAACCATACGACTTAAAGATGTCTGGCTAGTACCCTCACTGACAAAAAATCTATTCTCGACGCTGTCAGCACAAGACAACTCGCGGAACAGCTTGTTTACTTCTACCGCGACAAGTTGTCAGCTTGACATTGATGGAGAAACCAAAATTGTTGGCAAAAGAGAACTCAAAGGAGGGCTATATAAACTACAGTTCAAGACAGTCCCTTCCTCAAAAATGTCCAACACTATTGAAGTGAACGCACTCACAGGCACAAATATGCTGCAAGTGTATCATGAACGTTATGCCCATCAAGATAAGAGGCACGTAAAGGCAGTTGTCAAACGAGAGTTCGGGATAACCTTACCTGATGACAACGTTAAATGTGAGGCATGTATATTCGGAAAAGCTCACAGATTGCCATTTGGAAGGAGAGAAAGAGCAACGACTCCTGGTGAGTTGATACATTCAGACGTTTGCGGACCATTTGAACATCCCAGCGTACAGAAATATAAATATTTCGTACTCTTCAAAGACGATTTTTCCTTGTATCGGCTAGTTTACTTCATGCGTCACAAATCTGAAGTCAAGGACAAATTGAAACTGATGCTTAATGAGACAAAAATAGCAGGCCATACAGTAAAATGCCTCTTAAGTGATAACGGAGGAGAGTTCGACAATGGAGATGTCAGAAAAATACTGAACACAAACGGGATTCAACAGCGTTTCACCATGCCGTACACACCGGAGCAAAACGGATGTAGCGAGCGCGAGAATCGCACCTTAGTTGAAGCCGCAAGAACCTGGCTACACTCCAGAGGTGAACTTCCTCAGAAACTCTGGGCTGAACTAATTAATACTGCAGCGTATGTTCTGAACAGAACCGGACCAACCAGAGTGAAGGATAAAGTTCCCTACGAGCTGTGGTTCGGAAAGAAGCCTAAAATATGTCACTTACGCGTAATAGGTAGCCTCTGCTATGCTCATGTACCCAAACAATGCAGAAAGAAACTGAGCAAGAAGGCCATCAAGGGTGTTCTTATCGGATACGAAAACAATGACGGTTACCGTATTTGGGACGGAATGAAAACTAATCGCTCTAGAGACATCACTTTTGCAAGCGAAGTCGAATTTAAAGTGTCGATAAGGACAGACAACAACTATCAAATTCCTGAACGAGCTCTTGATCGAGAGGGAGTAAGAAATGACGGAAATAGCGACAATATTCCGGAGCAAGAGCATATCAATGCAGAAAATCATGATCATGTTCTAGAGGGAGATAGACATAGTATAAGAGAAGACCAAGATCAAGAGGGTGAAACTCACGAGCGCGAGAGCTATGACGAAGGAGCTACGATTCACACTCCAGGCTTTGAATCGAGGGAAAGCTCTAATAATGATGATAATGAAGAGTTTGCCGACGCTGATTCTGATCAAGGGCAATTGGAAATATTAGAGCCTCTATTAGAACCTATGGTTTTAGGTGAGCCCGTGGTTGAAGGGGAGCCTCGTTATAATCTGAGAGACAGATCAGCCATTAAACGTCCTAAGAAGTTCGACGATCATGTGTGTTTCGTAGGCACGGAAAGATTTCCTGAAACCTATAATGAAGCCCTGTCAAGAGAAGACAAAGCTGAGTGGCAAAAGGCCATGGCAAATGAGCTTAAGTCTCTCGAAGAAAACCAAGTTTGGACTTTATGTGGTTTGCCTCCAAACAGAAAAGCGCTTCCATGTAAATGGGTTTTCACAATCAAACGCCAACCAGATGGCACAGTTGACAAATATAAGGCGAGGCTTGTAGCAAAAGGATTCAAGCAACAAAAGGGGATCGACTATGAACAGACCTTTAGTCCGGTGGCCCGGATGGCTACGATAAGAGCCTTGTTAAGTGTCAGTGCCAAAGAAAAGCTACATCTGATGCAATTTGACGTGTCGACTGCATTCCTGAATGGCAAGATCGAGGAAGAGATCTATATGAAACAGCCTGACGGATTCAACGATGGCACATCAAAAGTCTGTCTATTAAGGAGAAGCTTGTACGGACTAAAACAGGCACCACGTTGTTGGAATTCTTGCTTTGAGGAGATCCTGTTAGCGAAAGGTTTCGTACAGAGTACTGCTGACAGCTGCCTATACACAAGGAATGTGATGAACAAGAAAATCCTTATAACACTTTATGTGGACGATGGGCTTGTGGCATCAACAGATGAAACTTTAGCACACCAATTCCTGGAGGAGTTAGGTAGAACTGTAAAAATCACGACGAAACCAGCATCGTACTACCTAGGGATGGAAATCCAGAGAGCTAAAGACGGTTCTGTGTGTATTAAGCAAGAAGCTTACACAAGAAAAATCTTAAACCGCTTTGGAATGTCCGAGTGCAATCCAGTGTCAACACCTATAGAGAAGAATTCAACTACTGAATCAGGGAAAGTTGTAATCGGACACACTGCGAAGAAATTCCCTTACCGAGAGGCAGTAGGTGCACTAACGTACCTGATGACGGGCACAGGCCCTGATATAGCGTACGCTGTTGGGGTCGTATCTAGAAAGCTAGAAAACCCCACCGAAGATGACTGGCTGTGGGTCAAAAGGGTATTTAGATACCTAAAAGGAACGATATCCTATGGCATTAGATACAATGCAAACTGTACCAGAGCCATCATCGAAGGCTATAGTGATGCGGATCACGCTGGTGACGACTTGACTGGACGCTCTACGACAGGAGTCACTTGTCTTTTTGCTGAAGGAGTTGTTTCTTGGCTAAGCCAGCGTCAACCGTCAGTCGCAATCTCAACAACTGAAGCAGAAATAGTAGCAGCAAGCGAAGGCGCGCGTGAGCTAGTCTGGCTCCAAAGAATCTTTTGCCAGCTAACGAGTTTGGAAGGCATACCAACCTTAAAAGTGGACAATGAGGCAGCCATACGCCTTGCCAATAATCCCGAGTTTCATAAACGGACAAAGCACATCCGAGTGAGACACTTTTTTGTTCGTGAAACCGTGCAAGAGGGTCTTGTTGATATTCAGAAAACGAGCTCTGCTGAACAGTTGGCTGACCTACTTACCAAGGCAGTCCCGAAGCCTAGGCTCGACAAGCTTACAGCCGACTTGGGGCTACAAAACTTTTCCTGCTAGTGAGGGAAAGTGTTAAAGGTTGCATACCACTTTTTGGAAAAGTAACGAACAGACTAATGTGGTTGCTAGGATACAAAACGAAAAAATAACTTGTCAAAGATTTTCACTGTCATAACAATACATTAAAATATAAACTGTGCGATAAACTTTAAAAATTGTGAATACAATAAAATCAGACGTAAAAATATATGCACAACGTAAATAATAGTCACAATTTGACACTGACATTATTTTGGTATTTACTTCTTCAATATATAACAAACCTCTTTTTATGCTGATAGTACGAGAAAATAGAAAATTCAAATATAGAATGCCTGTAAACATACAATACTACTACATACGCAATTACATGCTCTCGTTAATTTATCTTATACAAACAAAGTGTCCAGGATTTTAATAATGCTAACAAACAGATGTGTATAGATGATTTTGACTTTGTTTTATACAAATACTAGCTGCCGGTGTAGCTTCGCCTGGATATGGCAAAGAACACTGGCAAACCCACCGATAAATAAAGCCTATACCTATAGCCTATGGCCATCCAGTCCATTCTATACACAGGTGAAATAAGTTTTGAAATTTATTTAGCGGTTCCAGAGCTTACCCCCTACATACAAATCTACAATCTCAGACTTTTCCTTGTTATTAACATCACAATACCTAATGATAACTGTAAGATTACAACTTTTAAGGTTCTCATGTAACTTGAATTGTGTGATGTTGAATAAAGTTTTTCTATTCTATTCTATTCTTATTATATTAGTATAATTATAGTTAAGTGTGTACAGTCAGTCTCAGTTGCAGGGCCCTTTTGTATTGTACTGCAGTAACAGGTTGTTGAAAAAAATACATGGCTGATGAGATGAGCTTTTTTTCTACTAGTTGTAGTCTAAACAATGCAATGCTGAATGCTGGCTAGCATATTAACAAGATTTCTGGGTACTTACTTTTAAGACATTTGTTTCAAATTCTCCACCAGATTGTGTCAATTGCTTGATTTGCTGTAACTCTTGAGAGCTAGAAAAAATAAAATCCTACTTAGAAGAAATCTAAGTAAATGAAATTAATTTCACTAACTAATTATAATTATGAAATGCATCACAATTAACGACAATATTTATAGAAATAGTGTAGTAACAAGATAAACATCAACATAATCTTGAATGAAGGCGACTAACTTACATTAATTGCAGAAGCTGGTTTGTTGTTACCAACTCATTAAGCACGTCTTGCTGCAGTTTTAGTGTAAGTGCATCTGCGGACTTTATGGACATTGTGTTACTCGTTCTTGTATTGCCTCTTATCAGAATTTTTTTGTCATAATTTAAAAATAATTGAAAACAATAGCTATTCCAACAATATTGGCAATAATGCTAGATAATTACATTACTCTTCGGCTAGGAAAGGAAATGAAAACGTTTGTTTAAATAAAGCCTTGAATTTGAAATTCTGACTGACGTTTCGGGTTTTTTTCCGTCTATCCATAGAGATGGCTAATCGTTGTTGCTAGAAGGTATTCCTCAAACTCTCTATAAGCTCTTTTTTAGGGTATGCGCGCACGAGCAACTTTTATCTCCGCGACTATTTTGTCTCTCACATCAAGTCTAGGGGTTAGTATGGAAGTGCGCACACGTAGCGACGCGACTCCGTGTGCGCATCCATACTAACCCATTTTCAGTCAGAAAACAAACTGGGTTGTCAGAATTTGTCCCACTGTATATTGTTCCGCTATTTCATAAATAATGCAAAGGCCTTGTGTAAATAAAATTTCAGGTCATTTCATACACTAGCAACACTCAAGGACAAATAACTATTTTTCTTTTTACAGAGAAAGGCAGATAGGTCCTAATAAATTGAACGTTTTCTATACATCCGATCTCTTCTCACTTAAGTACTGAGGGGCTACCGCGAAACGAAAACGAACTTCGTTTGTGTATCTCCGTCTCTGTCGCACTTGCTAGTTCGAGCGATAGAGAGGGAGATACACGAACGAAGTTCGTTTTCGTTTCCCGGTAGCCCCTCTGAGCGTCGAGTAAGAGAGAGAGAGAACAATGTTATCTAATAGGTCTTCATACGTCATTGTTTACGCTGTTTCGCTCGCACGATGTAATTCGCTCTGGCTCGCTCGACATTTAATGTAGCGAAAGATATTTTGTTACAAGATATCGATGTCGGCGGCCGATCGTAAATACTGCTAGATCACGATATTCCTAGGCATATCGTGAAACACCGCCATATATCATAACATATTATAACTGCCCACCACAGTGTTAATGCTGCATGTACACGCTTGCGGTGGCTTGGCAAGCGTCCACAAGCACAAGCGTGTAAACGGGGGTGTTTAGCTTGGCTTGCGTTTGATGGCAGCACGTACCTAAGCTTGCGAGAGCTTGGCCCGATCCGGACTAGTGTCGGTTTCTGAACACATCAAAGGAAGCTTGGGCAAGCACTTGCGACGTATTTACACGTTGGCGCGTGTTTAGTATCTCGCTGGTCGGTCGCATTTTATTTATGCTGCGCTATATGGCCTGTATGTAACCGTGTATCAATCATGAGTGCTGTATGGACAAACGACCAAACCTTGGCCTTTCTCGAGGCATACCAAAGTGAATCCTGCATATGCTTAGACCAACAGGAGCGGCCATGTGTCATTTCCTATACATACAAAGTCTATTGATTTAAACTTTCACGATTCTCACACATTATTTATACTAAACGAGACATAATCCCGTATAACTTAACGGGGCTTAATCCGGACGGGGGTGCGGAGCTGCATACAAATTTCGCCGGACGGAGGTGCGGTGCAGTGTGTCGTACCACACGGAATTTATATACAAACTGAGGTACTTGCATACAACGAGCTCCGCATCTCCGTCCGGAGATGCGGCGCAGTGCGACATCCACCTAACGCACTCGCAAGCGTATAAATGCCATCCAAGCATTTGTGAAGGCTTGGGGCTTCTGATCGCTTGCCAAGCCACCACAAGCGTGTAAATGTAGCATAAAATAGTAGACAAGGCGTTTGGTAAGTTTGAGAGACAGAGACTGGAAATACCGAGCAGCACGTCTATCATGGGACGGCCACGACATACTCTCAATTTTTCTCGCACTATACCTCTTGATCTAAGTGTTCTAATAAGTGAGAATCGAGAAAAATCGAGATCTCGCGCGCCGTCGCGTAATAGCCGTGCTGGAGGTTTATTTTGCTACATCCGTATACCCACCACATTAAATTGTATTGTTTATTTTAATAGATAACTAAAACTGTCCAGATTATTATTATAGTTGTTAAATATGGCTTAATTACATTTTAATATTTATTTAAAGTCCGAATCAAGTAGCTGGCTACACCTCACGTAGGTGGTTGTATCTCAGAAACTAAGTTAAGGTACCTATGGTTTTTGATTTTAGTGTGGTAAATGACGTAAATTACATTTTGTATACACATATTTGTATGGAGATACAATTTATTTACAAATGGTGCAGATGAATATATGAAAGGTAAATATCGATGTCGATAACTTGTAACAAAATATCTTTCGCTACCCTAAATCTCGAGCGAGCCAATTACATCGTGCGAGCGAGACGTATGAAGATCTGTCAGATATCATGGTTCTATCCCTTTCTTACTCGATGTTCAGTACGTAAGTGAGAAGTGATCGGATGTATAGAAAACGTTCAATTTATTAGGTCCTATCTGCCTTTCTTATCCTGTGTCGCAAAAATAAAAGTTTTAAATGTCAGATCAGATGTCACTACCAAAACCTAAACTAAATCAACAACAAAGATGGATGAAGCTGTTTATCTGAAATACGATGGGAAACATATAGATATTAAACAAGAAAAACAAGACAATGCGGACAGTTACAAATACGAATTCGATTCCGGAAGCCAGGACAGTAGTAAAAGTGGCAGCGGGGGCTATCAGCGATGGGCGCCCAATTTGAACGGCATCAGAAAAAGTGCTTTTACGCCGTACAAATCCGTTCAGTGTACAGCCTTGACTAATTTGCAACGAGGTGAGTCTCGGGTCCAGCTTTGATGGCAGCACGTTTACTAGAAGTTTCCATTCTAATAGTTACGGACAGGTAATACGCAGGCGCGGGTTGTGGAGGTGCCCCAGCCCGACAGCAGCTTCCACGTGAAGGCGGGTCGAGGCGAGATCACGCGCGAGGACGTGAAGCTGGAGCCGTACGTTGACATCACGGACGAGCACGGGCTCACGGCGCTGCACTGGGCCGCGAGCTACGGCCAGCTCACCAGCTGTCAGGACCTTGTGTGGCAAGTCTTTGTCTAACTATTGTTTGTTTTTACGCAACTATGTGATTTCATGAGGGCAATCAAATTGTATAGACATAAATTTAATTATTATGAATGAAATTTAAAGCTTCCTTAGGCCCAATTTACATTGTTTTCATCAATAATAACATGTGTTTAGTAATTCATAGTGCACACATGAATGTTACAACACTACTAATTTTATCCCATGCAAAATTTCAGTTAAACTAATCTCATGCACTAGGCACCATGTAAACATGGCATGAAGTCACTCACTGGAGTTGTTTATTTTTTACTTTCATAATTTTGTATTGGGATTAATTACAACACAAATGAAAGTAAAGTAAGCACCAGTTGAAAACAAATAAAATGTAAACAATGTATTGAATTGGACATAATATTAAATGTCAAATTCAATACATTGTTTGTTTACATCCTTTTCGTTTCATTATGTAAATACAGCTTAAGGAGATATCCATATTCATAAATATACTTCTTTGCAGACACAATCTCAGCATTACAAGTCATATCCCTATTGAGATTATGGTCCAACATCCCATGAAATTGAAGACCCAATTTTAAACACTGTTATTTATTAGTCACCTGGTTGAGTAGGCATTAAATATTTAAAAATTGTAACACAATCAAATCAAATGCCTATTCAAACAGTCCACAACTACATGCTAGAGGCGTTTCTTAAGTTTTCTTTAATTGGTGATGATGTGTGTCACAGGAGCGGGGCTAATGTCAACATGCGCGGCCCTGAAGGTGAGACAGCGCTACATCTGGCGGCCGCTGGTGGTCACCATGAGATTGCTAAATTTCTGCTGAATGAGGGAGCTGATGCTGATGTTCAAGATGATGTAAGTGTTTGGATGACAATCCTATATAATGCAAGTTTTCCAGGAATTTAATGGTAGTATAAGATACAGAAAAAATAATAGACCTGATATGTGCAGAATAGAATCATATTAACACACTACCAGTGAGAACAGGTAGTACCTAAATGCTTTGTGCAAATTAACTGTCTACTTCCTGTTCCCTGAATTTAGTCTACAATTAATTTGGTGGTGAGAGCGGCACAGAACTAATTTAATGCTACTTCAAAGTATTTTAATTAAGAGTCTGCAGTAAGCTCGGCCGAATTTCACCTTCCCATACAAACGGAGTTTCGTTCTCAATTTAAAAACTACGTGTCGGATTGTGACGAAAGTTATATCTATGTCTGTAATTAATTTATATGGTTCCAATTTATAAAACAAATGAAATACAGCAAAAATAAGTTTTGTATGAAAAACTTAAATTTGCTGTTTTTTTTACTATGGTATCTGATCTGAAGCTACATTAACTAATTACAGACCTGGATATGCCTCATGTCATTGTACATACATGCAAAGTTTCCTTACAATCAAACACATAGTTTTAAAATGAGAGTGTAACTACATTTGTATGGAGAATCGAGCTTACTGCGGACTCTTAAATACATACAAATTTCTCCCAACACAGGCATTTACAGGGCAGCTGCATCCCTTAAATCACATGTTATGTGTATTTTATGAAATAAAGAATATTGTATACCAACAATGTTGGTCCAAAATTGTGGCGCCACCGTGCAGTACACCACTGTGGGAGTGTAACCTGGTGGGAATTTATTGTCTCATCTGCTCATAGTGCAACTGGGAATAAAAATCTCCGTAGTTTGCAGTATATGTAGAGTGGGTCCTCATGAGGGCTTGTAATTTACCAGCTGTTCTCTTCCAGTCCGGCAGCACAGCCCTGATGTACGCGGCGGCCGCCGACTTCCCCTACACCTGCAACGAGCTCCTCATCCGAGGCGCCGACGTCACCCTCACCAACGACTACGACCAGGACGCGTACACCCTGAGCACCACTAACAATAGCAAAATGGGTAACCAATTCACTTCATGTTGCTAACTTGAAAATTACAACGTCCAGCATGTTTACACGCTTGCTATATATAGTAGTATCCTTTTAAGCTGAAATTTGGCTACTTATGTGACAATACATTATTATGGTAGGTACTATAAAGCTGCGGCGCTAGCACGAAAATCGAATTACGAATATCTCCGTGTCTGTCGCACTTATGATTTAAGGTACTCGAACAACAGAGACAGATATACGAACGTGGTAGCGCTGCTGCTGTCTAATGATGAAGGTGGCCATAGCAATCCTAAAATACACAAGATAAACCTGTCGTAGTTGGCTGAGCTCATTATTACCCTTTCTCAAAAAAAGTACGTACAGTTGGTAAAAAAAAGCTTGTACCAAAAAAAGTCATTTTCGTCAAACTTATTTGAAGTGACAGCAACTTGTTAATCGTTTTAACTTTTCGAAACCCGAAGGCTCCTGGGTAGCCAGTGTCAAAAACGTCTAGAACACCAGTTGACTGTAAGTTAAGTTCATACTCAAAATCCAACCAAATGTTCATTAAAATAAGGTTATCTGATGAGTAGGAATTGTTTGTTTTTAAGTTAATTATTATTATTTCTATGATCTAATGCTGTCTAATATCTTTTGTTTCAGCCCAAACTGTGATAGAAAACTTTTTAATTGGTTGTCTCAGCAAAATGTGAAGATGGTAACCAGACCAAAATTATGTTGGAATATCCATACAATTCATTTGCTTTAACAGTTGAATGCGAATACAGGGATTTAGTTTGTAACATAAATAATGTACCTATTTACTTCATTATATATACTGAAATATTGATCATGTTTTGTGAAATAAAAGATATTGAAGTACCTACATTAAAAGTCGATTTATTCTTACACCATAACAAAATGGATAAGCTAAAATAAAGCCACCAAAATATTTATTTTTAAGTTCTTATCTGTTAAACAATCACTTGGAATATGTATTGTGACATATTTATTGTAAATAATATTGATGTCCTTACACATAATTAAATATAAATATTGCACCATCTATGTTAAAAAATCAAACTATTATATTTACAAATCACCTTTTGCATTATTCTAATTTTGGCTTCGATTTATTTATACAAAAAAAAATAGAAAAATACGTCTACACCTGCATTCTCTTCTTATTTACAGAGTGCAATTATCTCAAAGACCACTGAAATACTAACTGAATGACTAAAGCAACGATTCCAACATCAGTCATCTTACTCATCTTGCTATAAAAAAAATACCTTGAAGCCTACTTAAATAGTTCTAATAATCCCTTTGTGACGCCAAGTGTCGTCATGCCCACAGCGCCAAGAACGACTATCGGGTGTTATGGAGTTTGTTTTGTTGAAGTTCTGGAGCTCTCCTCCAATGACTTCAAATGGACACTAGGGTAACCAATTGCGTGGTATGTCGTATGCTGTCAAAGTCAGGCGAAGGGGATGAAGGCTCATGCTTTCGACTAAGGTTCACATTCACACCCTTTTATGGCAATAACGTTGGCGTTTTGATGTCGTTTTCGTACGATAAGAATCTGAAGAAAGCGACCAAAGGGTTAATAATCAGTGATCGGAATAGCTAGTGCCATTTCGGGGAATATCGGTGCGTAAGCGTAGTATGGATAAGGTCTTTAGCGCGGGGACTTGAATGAACATTTTAAGTTTGTGTGTTGGTTTAAAGAATGTCTTAAAGAACCCCGGGCCTAACGATTGTAAGGAGAGTAAGGAACGAAATATATGAAATAAATAACTAATATAATAATGTTCATTTAATAAAGTGATGTTAATGTTTCCTGTTTTGTTTTATAGTTGTATTATTGTTACTTATAACTGTTAAACGAAAGTAAATGAATGATGTATTTACAATGACTATTTTTTAGAGTAGGGGATCTTATCCATGTTATGTACAATGTTTAAGGTAATTTACCCGAAATGGCACTACCCATTCCGATCATTGTTAATAATAATTCGATACCAATACGAATCACGAAAAAAAACACAACTGTATCTTTTGTCCGAATTTAAATATTCTAAAAGCCGTTATTCCCTGAAACCATGATGTTTTCAACAAACTTAACTTAAGACGCTGTCAACACCAAAAATGCCCTTGAGGATTCGTGATAGCGCGCACACTGTCTATTTGTATCGGAGTAAACGAGAGCGAGTGTTACTGGGCGGCCAGGTCTTAGAAAATAATCCTACTAATATTATAAATGCGAAAGTTTAGATGTTTGTTACTTATCACGCTTAAACGGCTGAACCGATTTGAATGAAATTTTGCACGAAGATAGTTTATAGCCTGGATTAAAATATAGGATAGTTTTTATCCCGGGTCCACGCGGACGAAGTCGCGGGCGGAAGCTAGTAATCAATAAATATTGAAGTTTTTAATTGCAGACCCATACGTCAAAAAAATAAAGACATAGAACCGTTTATTGATGATTTTAAGATCAATCTTTGCAATTATTTTTCCGTCCAATTATGTATCGAGTCCTTCCACGGTCTTTGAAATTATGATGAATATTAACATATTTTTTTTAGAACAAATAATTTTTCTTAAAAAACCACTTATATAACATCAATTTCAACAAAATTACGTCTTGTCAGCCTCTTAACACAATGGATTCTGTTTCCGAAAGACTGGCTTTTGCCGAAATGTTAATTCGGACACACGATACACTCGGAAAATATCGCGATGGCGATAGGACTCCGTGAGCCAGTTGAAGGCTTGCGGTTTCATGCCGCTGGACGGGCTGATCAGGATGTTGATGACGCTGGGGCGGTCGGTGACGGCCACGGCCGCCCTGATGGCGGCGCGGATCTCGTCCACGGTGCGGCACAGGTGGCCGACCTCATCCATCATCCCTATTATTTCTTTTATGGCAAAAAAGTAGGAATGTTGATATCGCTTTCTTACGAGAAGACTGGCGGACAACGAGTTAGGGCGATTCTCATTTGTGTGCCTACTGTTACAGAGGCGAATGTCAATACCGTGGATCCAATTATAAAACGCTAATTGAACACGAAACAGCAAATTTGTAAAAACCTCAATAAATATGCATATGCGCTTTATAAGTTGTCCAAACAAGTGATTGAGGCGGTCATTTCAGCCTATCATGGGTATGTTGGATCAACTCTCCGCTATGGTCTTATTTATTGGGGAAATTGTACCAACAGGGAAACCATCTTTAGGGCATAAAAAAAGTATCCGGGTTTGTGTGGCCTGAAACAACAGCTGTGTGCCATATAAAAAAAAACTGAACATCAACTCTTCTCTGTCTTTTTATCTTTGAAACAGCTATATTTGTTAAAACAAACCCAACTAGTTTCAAACAAGTGTCTGAAATATTCAATAGAGATACCTATCGAGCTCACAATCTTTGTATAGTGTCCTCACGCACTGCACTGATGCGAAAAAGCGTCTTCTGCTGGGCAAGTAAAATCTACAATAAAATACCCTTGCCTCTAACACTGGGACCAGTCAAGATATTTTAAAATAATTTATTTAAATTACTTATTGACAAATGTTACTATTCCTTGACAGACTTATTTGTGGACGAATTTAATTGAATTCTATTATTTCATTGTAATGTTTAATTTGGATGGTATTTTTATAAATTTATAGTATTATTTACGAATTTAATGTATATCCGGGACATATCATTATTGTAATTTAGGCTTAACTTATAAGTATTTAAGTCATTGTGAATTCTAATGTCATGATAGATTTTAATTTTGTATGCCTATGGGCGAAACATAGCAGGTCTAACACAGCGCGGCACCTTTTACACCACCACCCTACCCTGTAACCGGTTTACAAATAAATCACTTACTTACTTACTAATGATGGATTTCACTAATTGATTTAATAGACTGAAATAAGTAATTAATTAGCGTGTTTGTAAATAAACAACACATGGCAGTGTTATCCACGGATATTATACTGCTCATAAATGAGAATGACCCGTTGACTCATAGGCTGTGGCAGAATAACAGCGTTACAATTTGCATACATGGCAAAATAGCAACACATCCTCTGTCGCAGCCATTTCTCCATCGCACACATTGCTGGACCCTTTATGCAACGTGCACTGCACACCTCTCTGTCTCTTACTTTAGTATTTGTCTAGGTTCATGTTACTATTAATCCTGTTATGTGTCCTTTATGGAATAAATGGTTTTTCTTCTTTTTATGCTTAACAACTGAGAACGGATCTTAGAGCTTAGACTCCGTGAGCCAGTTGAACGCCTGCGGTTTCCTGCCGCTGGACGGGCTGATCAGGATGTTGATGACGCTGGGGCGGTCGGTGACGGCCACGGCCGCCCTGATGGCGGCGCGGATCTCGTCCACGGTGCGGCACAGGTGGCCGGACTCGCCGAACATCTCCATCATCTTCTCGTACCGGACTTGCACGCTGAGCGCTGTCGGCGGGGTGCTGCCATACAAATACAAATTGTTTATTTCTCAGAGCACGATCAATTACAATAATACTGACCCCCACACTAGGAATTGCCTACCTGCAGACATACATACAGACAGACAGACAGACAGACAACGGGACAGGTGAAACTAAATAAAAACTTGTAAAAAGGATATCTTTTTACAAGCTTTTATTTACTTTCACCTGTCTGTCTGTAATCAAATCTTGCAAGTTAAATTTGACCCACTTGCCGGTGACCGATTGAGCTGAAATTTTGGGTATAAGTATAGTTTGGATGACAATTCAATATTATGGTATCATCGAGCTGATCTCATGATGGAGACAGAAGGTGGCCATGTTAATCGACGTAGCCCTGTTGAGTTTGGGCTCGTTAGAATCGTCTCAATGTAGTTGACGACGGTATACAGAAAAGTACAGTCAGCAATAAAAGCTTGTACCAAAAATGTTTTTTTGACAAAAACTTTTACAAGCTTTTATTTACTTTCACCTGTCCCGTTGTCTGTCTGTAATCAAACATTGCAAGTTAAATTCGATCCACTTCCCGGTTTCCGATTGAGTTTGAATTTGGCACGAATATGCAAATCGCGTGACAATGCAATATTATGATGACGTGGAGCTGATCTGATGATGGAGCTGGAAAGTAGCCATAGGAACTCCGTAATAACTCCGTAACTCAACGAGCAGTTGATGACGGTATACAGAAAAGTACAGTCGGCAATAAAAGCTTGTACCAAAAATGAAAATTTTGACAGAAACTAGTACTTTGGAACTTTCTGCGGACCGCTAAGGTATCCATCAGAGCTGTGCAAGGTAGCGGGGTGGCGTGTGACGAAAATAGGCACCAATAGCATTACTCGCAGCATTTCTTCCCCGCACACCGATCCAATAGCTTGCACAGTTGTCGTGGATACTACCCTTAAACTGAAGTTACTTACCACTGGGCGGGATCGCCGCCGGACTGCAGGTCGTCCATGACCTCCTTGTCGAAGCCGCTGTAGATGCCGTTGTTGTTGACGATGACGATGATCACGGGCAGCTTGTAGCGGAACATCGTCTCGATCTCCATGCCTACGAAATAGTCATTTTTTTTATAAATTTGGGAAACGGTTGTTTACAAGTTTATATTAGCTTATGTATGTATGTATGTAAGCACTTTATTGTACACAATAACAGGTTAAAGAATATACATGTCACACAATAGATGCTGATGCTTATAAGCAGAGCCCGGATTTTTCACGGCAAAACAAAACACTATCGTAAGCTAGCCAGTGATAGAAACATTATTTTATCGATTTGGATGATTTTGCTTAGATTATGGATGGTAAAGGACTTAAGGGGTAAGGAATATCTCGGACGAGTCTACATAATAATTTAATGAATGTAAATGAAAAAACTGTATTCAAACTATGACATGCCTTTAAGGTGAAATAATTTGACCAAATTTTATGAATACATCTCTCGGCAAATGTGTGCAAGTGCCAGGTATTTGTAATAGTAAGCTCTGACGTAAAAGAGCCATTGAGGCCTCCGCGGGGTGGCCATTGGGGCCCAGTGGCCTTACTGCTACGTGAAAAGCGCTATCGCTATTCAGTAATAGCGATAGCGTTTATCACATAGCAATAAGGTTCACAAATCTGGCTTGAATGTGTCATGCGCATGCGCATGCGTCAACGTGAATGGTGTGGTGTTACCCGAGAATCCGAAGGCGGAGTCTCCCTCGACGCAGACGACGCGCTTGCCGGGCGCGTGGTCGCGGCACCACTGCGCGGCCGCCACCGCGAACCCGGGGCCCACCTGACAATAGCATTCACGTATAGATTAACCCACCACAAATACACAACGTCATAAATAACAAAATTAATATAATGTGACCGTGCCGCGCCCGATGTCCATGGTGTTGGTTCACTGTTGACAGTGTTCGTTGGACCGGTTAACTGTACCCTTATGGTGCCGGCGTCGAGGCGGTGTCTCGGCTGGTCGTTGATCATGCCGCGCCCGATGTCTATGGTGTGGGCTCATTGTTGACCTAGTGTTATTGGCCGATTAACTGTACCCCCATGGTGCCTAACGTGCCAGCGCGAGGCGCTGTCTCGGCAGGTCGTTGAGAAGCATCCCTCGACCGATGGCCATGGTGTTGGCTCATTGTTGACCTAGTGTTATTGGCCGGTTAACTGTACCCCCATGGTGCCAAAGGTGCCGGCGTCGAGGCGGTGTCTCGGCAGGTCGTTGAGAAGCATCCCTCGACCGATGTCCATGGTGTTGGCGCCCTCGCTGACAATGATGGAGTCTTTGGGGATGGATTCTTGTACCGCCTTGAATACCGCGAAGTAGTTCAGCGGGGTTGCGACGTCGTTGGCTTGTGCCTAGGAAAATAGATGGTAAGGTATTTTTATGAAACACTCACCAATTCTACTAATATTATAAATGCGAAAGTTTGGATGTTTGGATGTTTGTTACTCAATCACGCTTAAACGGCTGAACCGATTTGAATGAAATTTTGCACGAAGATAGTGTATATAGGATTAAAATATAGGATAGTTTTTATCCCGGATCCACGCGGACGAAGTTGCGGGCGGAAGCTAGTGGTGTAATATAAATAAGAGGTAGATATGTTGCCTGTACCATACACCTTGTTTAAAAACGGCTAGGCTTACGCACACATGAACGAGCTGCGAATATTGCAATTACACACTAATAATAAATGTCAAATGAAAGCAGGACGCTATGATTATTTCCGGGAGCGAAACAGAGACAAGTAAATGTGTCGTGACGTATGATGCAGAGAAACAAATACTTGTCTCCGTTTCGCTTCCAGAATAGTACATTACGTACCTAGGGCGGTGAATTCGTGAATGGCCCAGATCGCAGTTGTTTGTGGCCCGAACCAAAGGTGAGGGCCATAAATATGGGATCTGGGGCTTTACGAATTACCGCCCGTGGTAAGTACACAATTTTATGTCTTCATCTGGCCACAATGCGAGTTTTACCGTACGCGCAGCGTGCAGTAAAACTCGCATTATGGCCAGGTGTGACGTAAATTAACATACCGTCCCGCTATCACTTGACTTGCTGTTAATGGACAAAGAGTAATAATAAATCAGACTAAACACCTTGCCTTGCATTAATGTATTTCGTAATGTAGTATGTACCATTCTACATTTATAGTGCAAAACCATGTATCAATTTAAGAGTCGCTAGAACGCTTGGCTCTTCATACAAACGTAGTTTAGTTCTCATTTTCATTTCACACACACATTTGAACACCTTTGTACTGTGTCCCTTTAACGTCATGTTTAAACGGGTGAATGCGAGAAGGTATCACGTTGTTTAGCTACTTATGAGTTCGACTGTACATATGCTTACAGCTGTTGCAGTACCGTAAAAATCGGGCAAAGCCACTTGGTAATACTTAAAATTAGTTTACATTCAAATAACTCAATTAACCATGCAATTTATATTAAAACAATACACACATCAGATTATTGATTTAACATTTGAAAATAAACCAATCAATAAAAAATTTGGTCCTAAGTCACATCAGAGGGAAATTGAAGACAAGGCCAAATATACACATTGAAGTATACTTTTACGCAAAATTGATTGAGATTAATTAATTTGTGATAGAGTATAGTCTGACCAGCGACGTAAGAGTAAATATTAGCCAATAAAGATTAACCCCCATATTCATAAAACCTAATAACTAAAATTTTGTCCCTTTCTTACGAACACAAATGTAAGTGACAGATTAAGAGACAAACGAATTTTAACCACATTTTAGCTAAAGTAGGTTTGTTGAACGTTTATGAATAAGGCCATTATTTTATTGATCTTTACTAGATTATACCTCCTGTTCTAGTCCTTACCGCAACAAAGTCAATGTTGGCTTTCTGCTTCTGCGCGAGCGCCTGCCACCACGCGTGCGAGGGAGACAGCGAGAACTTGCTATCCCGCAGCTTGGACGACAGCGCCTCGACGAACGGTCGAATGTCAGAGTGCACCGCCACCTCGGATTTCACGCTGTTGTGGAACTCTTCGGGGCTGATGTCCACCTACAAATATAAAAGGGCTAGAAGATTCCGGACTATCAAAATTGAATGAAATATGGTTTAAGAAATGGCAATTAACCTAAAGAATATACCTAGGATAGATACAACTAGAAGAGCTACGGTAGCCTAGTGGTTCAGGCATGCGGCTGTCAAGCGGTGGGCGTGGGATCGAATCCCGGCTCGTACCAATGAGTTTTTCGGAACTTATGTACGTAATATTTACCGTTAGCTTTTCGGTGAAGGAAAACATCGTGCGGAAACCGGTCTAATCCCAATAAGGTCTAGTTTTCCCTCTGGGTTGGAAGGTCAGATGGCAGTCGCTTTCGTAAAACAAGAGCCTTTGCCAAATCTTGGGATTAGGTGTCAAAGCGAACCCCGGGCTCGTTTAGGGCACAACCGGGAGTAACGCTAGGAGGATGACGACATATAACTAGAAGACGGCAACGCCATTTGTTATCAGTACCTAAACCACACCCATATTTATGTTATGACTTCGTCTGCCCCGCAAATTGGGCGTGTTGTACGTTGGCTAGGTTGTGGGTTTACCTGTCACCCGTGACGCATAGCATAGAGCTTAAAGGCGATAGAATATGGGTGATTTGTAACTTTTCTCAATACGACATGCATTGTACAGATGACGTCAAAGAATTGTATAGATTTTCACCCTCTAGGTACCACAAAGGAATAAAGTGCAAAAGCGTAAACATGTCTTTGACGTCGACCGTAAACTGGCGAGTGTAATCAATTTGCAAGCGTATGTATGTCCAAAAAAACTGCTCAAAATCATGTGAGTTTGTATGTACATGTCTAGCTTTGAGCACCCTGAAGAGCAACTGAGCAATCCACGACTTACCTGAATGATCTTGACTTTCGGGTCGAACCGTGGCACCTGACCGAAATGCAGCATCCAGTTGAGACGAGCTCCCAGCAGTAGGATCACGTCCGCCTTCAGCAGCGCCTGAGTGCGGGCCGTGGACACGCACTGCGGGGATGTGTCCGGGACTACGCCTTTGCCTGAGGGTTGTCATAGGGGGATAGCACATCATTTTAAAGGTACAAGTTGGAACCCGACCGCAGACAGTAGCAGCAGACGACGTGACGCAGCGACACTACTGGTTTCTATGTATTTCCATGAAATACCTTCCGTAGACAGCGACACGTCGCCGTCATAGAGATTCATAGAAACCGATAGTGTCGTTGCGACACGTCGTCTGCTGCTGATGTCTGCGGTCGGGTTCCAACTTGTACCTTAAGAGTCCGCAGTAAGCTCGATTCTCCATACAAACGTAGTTACGCTCTCATTTTAAAACTACGCGTTGGATTGTAACGAAACTTTGCATGTACAATGACAGGAGGTATATCACATGACATTAGGTTAGGTTAAAATAATTGCCATAAATAACTGTTTAAGCCAACTATTTTAATTTATATAATAATCCTTGTAATAATTTGTATGTTAATTACAAAACTTCCCGCTTAGCAAAATATGTAATCTCCCTCAAATACATTTCGTATGCACTACACAATTAGGATATAAATCGTATGCCATGCAATAATTTGGAAAACGAGTTTATGCCAAATAATACGTTTGACCAAATGAATCTTGAGTATATAAAACTTTGCCAAACAATAATTTGCGAAGTAATATTTTGCCATAGGAGATAATGCCAAGTGATAAAATGCGAAACAATAATTTGACTAGTGATTTTTTGCCAAATGAACATTTGGGAAAAAAAATCTGGGAAGTGACTGGGAAATATTTTTTGCCCATACAATAGAGAACCGAATTGGCCACTAGCTTGCGTAGCGATTCTTCAGGACGCGCATAAGGAGCGCTTGTTGCCGAGTAACTCGGCTGACCCATTAGAAGTAAAAATAAAAATAAACCCATATGAGTAGGTAGATAAGGCAGGCCAGTATCGGCCACAAGCTTGCGCATAAGCAGCGCCCTTGCCTATAGTGACCAGTGAATTGCTGGCTAGAAACTCGGCTAACAAAAGACTTACCCATATGAGTAGGCGAGAAAGGCAGGCCAGTATTGGCCACTAGCTTGCATAGCGATTTTGTTGCACCCTTGCCTGCAATAACAGTGGCCGCTTACTCATTAGTAACTCGGTTAACAATAGACTTACCCATAGGAGTAGGTAGGAAAGGCAGGCCAGTATCAGCCACTAGCTTCCGTAGCGATTGTTCAGCGCGCGCATACGCAGCGCCCTTGCCTACGATGACAAGTGGCCGCTCGGCGCGGGCGAGCAACTCGGCCGCGCGAGCTACTAGCGCTGGGTCTGGGTGTGCTAGCTTCACAGTCTCGGCGGTGTATAGCTCGGGGACACTTTCTTCGTCGACCTCGCTCTGCAAGTTAAATGTTGGTATGAAATAGGATCTGTTCATAAAAGTAATGTTTTCATAGATGCTATTCATCAATCAATTATGATTATAGGTAGAGCAAGGACAATTATTACCGACTTTATGGCAAATGTAAATAGTTTGAAATTATCTTTATAAATAGATCGTTTAATCTACTAAGGCCCCGCTCCTATCAAATAAATAAAACCATCTATTAGGCTTACCGTTTAACAGAGACAGCGCCTATGAAAGTACGGGGGTCCGAGGGGATAAAATACCCGCTACTCTCCGGCGCCGTCTCAGTTAGACGGTCGACCAGAACGCAATGATAAGGGGCGCGACTTAGTGGATTGGATTCTTTTTCTTAAGTTCGGCGAGTGCGATGTAGTGCGGTTCAGTGTGACGTCTGCGTCACACGTCGGCTACCATGAGCAGCGTGCTGGGCATGTCGAGGTAGGCGGCGCCGGGCCGGCCGGCGGCGGCGAGCCGCACGGCCTTCTCCACGTGCAGCGGGATCAGCCGCGCCGAGGGAGGCCGCGCCACGTACTTGCAGTACAGCCGGGACACCTGTGGTTCAGTGTGACGTCTGCGTCACACGTCGGTTACCATGAGCAGCGTGCCGGGCATGTCGAGGTAGGCGGCGCCGGGCCGGCCGGCGGCGGCGAGCCGCACGGCCTTCTCCACGTGCAGCGGGATCAGCCGCGCCGAGGGAGGCCGCGCCACGTACTTGCAGTACAGCCGGGACACCTGTGGTTCAGTGTGACGTCTGCGTCACACGTCGGTTACCATGAGCAGCGTGCCGGGCATGTCGAGGTAGGCGGCGCCGGGCCGGCCGGCGGCGGCGAGCCGCACGGCCTTCTCCACGTGCAGCGGGATCAGCCGCGCCGAGGGAGGCCGCGCCACGTACTTGCAGTACAGCCGGGACACCTGTGGTTCAGTGTGACGTCTGCGTCACACGTCGGTTACCATGAGCAGCGTGCCGGGCATGTCGAGGTAGGCGGCGCCGGGCCGGCCGGCGGCGGCGAGCCGCACGGCCTTCTCCACGTGCAGCGGGATCAGCCGCGCCGAGGGAGGCCGCGCCACGTACTTGCAGTACAGCCGGGACACCTGTGGTTCAGTGTGACGTCTGCGTCACACGTCGGTTACCATGAGCAGCGTGCCGGGCATGTCGAGGTAGGCGGCGCCGGGCCGGCCGGCGGCGGCGAGCCGCACGGCCTTCTCCACGTGCAGCGGGATCAGCCGCGCCGAGGGAGGCCGCGCCACGTACTTGCAGTACAGCCGGGACACCTGTGGTTCAGTGTGACGTCTGCGTCACACGTCGGTTACCATGAGCAGCGTGCCGGGCATGTCGAGGTAGGCGGCGCCGGGCCGGCCGGCGGCGGCGAGCCGCACGGCCTTCTCCACGTGCAGCGGGATCAGCCGCGCCGAGGGAGGCCGCGCCACGTACTTGCAGTACAGCCGGGACACCTGTGGTTCAGTGTGACGTCTGCGTCACACGTCGGTTACCATGAGCAGCGTGCCGGGCATGTCGAGGTAGGCGGCGCCGGGCCGGCCGGCGGCGGCGAGCCGCACGGCCTTCTCCACGTGCAGCGGGATCAGCCGCGCCGAGGGAGGCCGCGCCACGTACTTGCAGTACAGCCGGGACACCTGTGGTTCAGTGTGACGTCTGCGTCACACGTCGGTTACCATGAGCAGCGTGCCGGGCATGTCGAGGTAGGCGGCGCCGGGCCGGCCGGCGGCGGCGAGCCGCACGGCCTTCTCCACGTGCAGCGGGATCAGCCGCGCCGAGGGAGGCCGCGCCACGTACTTGCAGTACAGCCGGGACACCTGTGGTTCAGTGTGACGTCTGCGTCACACGTCGGTTACCATGAGCAGCGTGCCGGGCATGTCGAGGTAGGCGGCGCCGGGCCGGCCGGCGGCGGCGAGCCGCACGGCCTTCTCCACGTGCAGCGGGATCAGCCGCGCCGAGGGAGGCCGCGCCACGTACTTGCAGTACAGCCGGGACACCTGTGGTTCAGTGTGACGTCTGCGTCACACGTCGGTTACCATGAGCAGCGTGCCGGGCATGTCGAGGTAGGCGGCGCCGGGCCGGCCGGCGGCGGCGAGCCGCACGGCCTTCTCCACGTGCAGCGGGATCAGCCGCGCCGAGGGAGGCCGCGCCACGTACTTGCAGTACAGCCGGGACACCTGTGGTTCAGTGTGACGTCTGCGTCACACGTCGGTTACCATGAGCAGCGTGCCGGGCATGTCGAGGTAGGCGGCGCCGGGCCGGCCGGCGGCGGCGAGCCGCACGGCCTTCTCCACGTGCAGCGGGATCAGCCGCGCCGAGGGAGGCCGCGCCACGTACTTGCAGTACAGCCGGGACACCTGTGGTTCAGTGTGACGTCTGCGTCACACGTCGGTTACCATGAGCAGCGTGCCGGGCATGTCGAGGTAGGCGGCGCCGGGCCGGCCGGCGGCGGCGAGCCGCACGGCCTTCTCCACGTGCAGCGGGATCAGCCGCGCCGAGGGAGGCCGCGCCACGTACTTGCAGTACAGCCGGGACACCTGTGGTTCAGTGTGACGTCTGCGTCACACGTCGGTTACCATGAGCAGCGTGCCGGGCATGTCGAGGTAGGCGGCGCCGGGCCGGCCGGCGGCGGCGAGCCGCACGGCCTTCTCCACGTGCAGCGGGATCAGCCGCGCCGAGGGAGGCCGCGCCACGTACTTGCAGTACAGCCGGGACACCTGTGGTTCAGTGTGACGTCTGCGTCACACGTCGGTTACCATGAGCAGCGTGCCGGGCATGTCGAGGTAGGCGGCGCCGGGCCGGCCGGCGGCGGCGAGCCGCACGGCCTTCTCCACGTGCAGCGGGATCAGCCGCGCCGAGGGAGGCCGCGCCACGTACTTGCAGTACAGCCGCGATGAGTCCACCTATAACAAAATGGACCTAATTGGCGGCATTGTTTTAGGGACTAGGAAAAAATGGGGCTTTGATACTTATTCTTGGTTAGCTTGATGCACTTAAATATGTTTTGTTTTAACTCTATTTCCTATTGTAGTTGATTCAAATTTCACTGTCCGTTTTTCTTGTATGGTGGGCCGCTAGATGGTATTGGTATTCAAATAACTCGGAGATTATACATTAGGGCAGTATAATAAGGAGATAATTCCACATATTAGTGAACGATCAATAATCAGAAATTAGTTATTTAATTAAATTAAGTATAATAAGAATTTCTTTGCAATTTACATGTCTTATTCTTTGCCTTCTATATTTTTCTACCAAGTCTTATTTACATACTTAATCAGTTATTTACTTAAATTAAGTATAATAACAATTTCTTTGCAATTTACATGTCTTATTCTTTGACTTCTATATTTTTCTACCAAGTCTTATTTACATACTTAATCAGTTTTTTAAACGACATATTACGGTAATTTACGAGTATAGCCCTTTTGTGGCGTGGGCAGGGATAACTATCAGCAGCTCGCTTTTACTCAGTCTACTACAATAAAATGTATTGTAGTAGACCGAGTAAAAACGAGCTCATAACGCTGGCGGCGTTACCTCTCTGAATTGCTAATGAAATACGTTGCGAGAGGTAAGCGCCAGCCCTATGGTCCCCTGAAGCGTCAACGAGTCGCTTAGTCATTGCCCTCATAAATAATTTCATGTCAGCTGACCAGGGACCCAATGTTTCTACCGCGAGCGCCGCAAACTCGTACGGCCGTATTCATAAACGTACTACAAGCCGGTTTTAACTAAAATGGCGTTAAAATTCGTTTGTCCTTATCTGTCACTTTGACATTTGTGTTCGTAAGAAAGGGACAAAGCACATTTTATTTAGAAGAGGCATTTCAAGTTTTATGAATAAGGCGGTTAGTCTTTAATTGAAGACAGTATTTGCGGCGCTTCAACACCTGAGCCTGGTCAGCTGCAGCGCCGGCTCGAGAGCGAGTCCCCTGGATGTGGGACAGAGCAAACGTATCCACGCACGTTGCGTCCCACACCAAGGCTCTATCCAACCTCCACGGCACTAATGTGGCACCATCAGGTCGCTTGCCATCTTCTCTTGTCAAACCCGTAGGTTCGAGTTCATTCTACTTGTTATTGTTTGATAAAAGAGTGTGAACTTTACTTCCAAGCTGTCCATTTATAATGAAGTTAACATGCTTTGGATGGATGTAATAAACTGTGTGGTTTTAATCAAACTTATATACTTCCAAGCTGTCCATTTATAATGAAGTTAACATGCTTTGGATGGATGTAATAAACTGTGTGGTTTTAATCAAACTTTTTGCATTAAACTTGATGTAATTTTTTTATTGTATGTTTGTAACAGTTTCGGACATGTTTTCTTGTAGAAAAACGCATTATGTTTTTTTCTTTGTACTCATATTCAGTTTGACATATTTTAAGTAGGTTAAGAACTATCATTCTAATAAGATTTTGTATTCATAATCAGATTGACTTATTTTAAGAAGGTTAAGTACTATCAATGCTTTTGGCAGATTTTGTTTGGCCAAAAATTACTGACTGTTGAGTTTGTTTCGGCGTTTCTTCTTAAAGGTGGTTTTCCACCGGCGAGGCGAGGCGGGGCGTGGATGGGCGAGAATTGAAATTAGTATGGGACTTCCAGCGCGCGCTCAGTGCAAATAGGTAGTAAGTCCCATACTAATTTCAATTCTCGCCCATCCACGCCCCGCCTCGCCTCGCCGGTGGGAAACCAGGGGTCTTGTTTTTCAGAAAATCTGGTAGAATTTCGACTTGAAAAAGTGCCATTACGGCCTAATTGCAGAGTAAAATTCATTTATTCCATTATTACTTCACGAGTTTTGTAGTGAGTCTTCATATTCTGTCTGTTCTGTTTTATATAAGTATATATATATATAATAGGGCGTATATACAAATGGAATCAACCTTCAAGGTAGACTTAGCCTATATGTTCTGCCACGACTCCTATACTCGCGTTCTTAAAATAGGTACGTGAGAGGAGCCACAAGGGCAGCTAGTGTGTCCTAACATTTATCAAACATCTAAAAATAGGTACTTAACAATAGAGTTCAAAAAATTCATATAGCTTAAATGAAAAGAATGTTATAAATAGGTAATTACTGTATCTGAAAAATGTGAACTATACATATTTTTTACCTTACATAATATCTAATCTCAATCTATCTACAAAACAAATATAGCTTAAGATAACTAAATAATAAGGTATGTTATCTGTCCTCATGGCGACCAAGAAATGGCAAGATATTACTAATCGACATTAATCTATCTAAAATATAATATACTATATAATATAATAATATATAATACAATAATAATCAAGGGAACATAATTTTTGTTGCATGTTTCGCGACATGGACATGGTAAAAAATATATTTTTTTTAATTATACTGCTCGGTTTTATGAAAGTTATTGTAACTTAGTACGAAAATTCGGTCAATAGCTGTATCTCAAAAACTAAAGTTGTTAGAGAGGAATTGCGGGTAGATTTGAAAGCAGCCACCTCGAATTGGTAAACAACAGTCATAAAATTCCATGCAACAAAAAAAAGTCTCATTTTGTCCCCTATATATATATATATATATATATATTGCAAGTAAGTATATTATAATAAATGCCTACGTCCTGACTGACTTACTCACTGACTCACTCATCAACGCACAGCCGAAACTACTGGGACTAGAAACTTGAAATTTACACCAGAACTTCCTTTTATAGCCGTGTCCACACCGGACGAGCGGCTCGCCCGAGCCATCAAAAACGCTCGCCCGAACGGTTCGGGCGAGCCCTCAGAAGGCTCGGGCGAGCCGTCAAAAGACTCCGCCGCAAGCGCTCGGTCGGTGTGGACGGGCGTTCGGGCAAACGCGCGCGGCTCGCCCGAGCCAAATCGGCTCGAGCGAATTTACCTACCGATAGTTGAGCTCACGATCGCGATGAAGCCGCACGTGCGCACAGCTGTCGCTGCGACTACATTAATTTTGCTTCTGCTAGTTCGAAATCGGAGGAAATGTATTTAAAAATAAGCCGCAAAATGTGGATGCGCAAAATTTTTGCGAACCGAAATGAGGCCGGGCCTCAAAGGCAGCAGGCGGCGGTGTTGTCAAAGCTTTTAAACGACACCGCTACTATTTTTGCGTCAAACTGATTTGCACCAAGCTGCCTTAGTAAGAGATGCCATAATCGTCAGAACATAAATGTATTGCACCTGCCGCGGGCTAACGCGAAACGAAAACTAACTTCGTTTGTGTATGTCTTCGTCGCTCGAACTTTAGGTACCTACTATTTATGAACTACATCACTTTCTTTGCGAATGCGCACATTGAAATGAGTCCCGACCTCGACGTCTCGTCTCGTAAGTACATGCGAAAAAACTTTTCACAAAAGTAAATACATATAAGTACCTACATCAAGTTGAGCTGCATTGCATGTGGATAGATAGGTAGGTAGGTACCTATTAGAGATGCAACGGATATCCGGTCACTATCTGGTATCCGGTATCCGGCCTATCCGGCCACAATTTTAATATCCGGCCGAATATGAATAGTGGCGTAGTATCCGGCCGGATACCGGGTAGTATTTTAACACTGTATGTACTTACTGCATGTTCTACATAGGTAATAAGGAGAGAACAAAAGTAGGTAAAATGACAAATAAATAAGAAACTATATCTATAGGTCATCTCTCAACAGATTCTCGTGAAATTTTGTGAGTGAGTTCGATATTTATAATTGACAAGTTGTGTCTCCCTCTCAGTTTCTCGGAGGGAGACACAACAACGATCAAAAGGTGATAAATCAAAATACCTACCTATTGAAATTCCTACTAGGTAGGTACTACTCAATCTATCAATCCTTCCAGCTGACAAACAAACCCATGCGTGTCGAACTCAGTTACGCAATTCCCAAATCCGCCTCAACTCGTCTCACTACCAAGTTAACAACCACCAGTAGGTATACCTTGATCCCTAATTTCCCAATATCAATATGTAATGTAGGTATCCAGGGGTCAAGCTAGTTTTGACCTTTTCCAACGCAGCGACTTCGAATGAACTGTAATAAGTTACCTTGATAAAAAAAAGATCGGGTTGCACTACGGGAGTGCCGGCAGAAGTGAAAACTTGAATAATTTTAATTTAGCAAAAAATAATCCCTTCCTCCTCCCTCTCTACCCCTGCGTGCCAATATATCTAATAACAACCTTATTAGTAGTACGCTATAGTTCAACTTAACTCCAAAATTGATGAGAGTGGAAGAAATAAAATACCAATTTGTTTTTGCCATTGCCAAATATTTTTCAAAGCTTTATCTCTTTAGTAATAACGTCCTAATTCGAACTATTCGAATTTGCTCAATAGCAAAACGGTAAAGGACGCGTGGACAAAATTACTTTATTTACAGAATATGCAATTGCAAAAAGCGTTTAACGGCTTTATACTCTTACGAATAGCGTTCAGTTTTGAATGAAGTCGAATCGGCTAACAGCAAAATATAAAAGTTTGATAAAACAAAATGGAATTTGCATTCACGGAAAATGTGTTACGACCTTATATTGTTAACAATAAAGTACAAATTAGAATAATAATACGTAGGGCAACAATCGCCCTCTCCTTTTGTCGTTCAGCCGAACAAAACCACCGTCCACATAGGCTGAGCCGCTCGCGGCTCGGGCAAACCGTTCGGGCAAGCATTCGGAGGCTCGCCCGAACGGCTCGGGCGAACCACCGCTCGCCCGAATCACGTCCACACCGGGCGAGCGCGTTTGGGCGAACGGTGTTCGGGCGAGCCGCTCGTCCGGTGTAGACATGGCTTATGACGTAGGCAAGGGATAAGAAGGGATTTCTGGAAATTCCACCCCTAAGGGGAATAGGGTGCAATGTTTGTATGGGGGAATAATATTTTTTGAACTAGAAACTTTGTAGAAAGATTACTTATTAGAATACAAAAAAGTACTTTCTGCGTTTTAGAAAATTTCAACCCTAGGGGGTTAAATAGGGGTGCAAAGTTTGTATGGAGGGAACTTTATTTTTTGAGCTTGAAACTTGAAACTGTAAAAAGATGACTTATTAGAATACAAAAAAGAATTGTCAGCGTTTTAGAAAATTCTGCCCCTGGGGGTTAAATTTAATTTCTACTCTTTCTTGTCGGACTGTATATACCATTTGGTAAGCCATTAATTCAGAATACATAATCCTACTGCTCGCAGAAAAGTAGGTTAGGTTAAGTTAGAACTGCGACCCTTACAGAACCGAACGGCTACCAGAAAAGTAGGTTAGGTTAGAACTGCGATGCTCACGGACCGAAAACAAGGTAATGTTAGATTAAAACTGCGGATCATTATGTTAATTTTGGCTAATCAAAATAATTTATTCTCTACCACCGTTAAATGGGGACTGGGGATGGAGATGGAAAGTTCTACGTCTTTTGGCATATAATAATTTTACTTTCAAAACTATAAAGGCAGCTCGGACTAATTAAAACGGATTTAGGCAAAAAAATCAATAGGTAATGTAGCTTAGTAGACATAAAAAAACCTTTAATACATTATGAAAAACAAACAATTTAAGTAGTTAGAAACGTGTGAAAATACTTAATTTTTAAAAACGGACATTTATATTTAGGTTTCGCAATTTAAACTTTTTACGCCTAAGCCCAGAACGGAATTACATGAACATTAGCATAGAGATAATTTGAGACCCTTGGAAGGATTTGGATAGTTTTTATCTCGAAAACTATCCCTTAAGATGGTAGAAATTTATTAGGGTTAAGGTTACACCTAAAATAATTTAATATTTTTTCTCAAGTTCTACGCGGACGAAGTAGCGGGCGGGCAACAGCTAGTATATTATATTATAAATGCGAAAGATTGGATGTTTGGATGTTTGTTATTCAATAGGCGGCACCGTAAGATCGGCTCGCCCTAACGTGCGCGCCGCAGCCTATGTGAGCGGCTGTTTTGTTCGGCCGCACGCCTCACCCAGCGTTGTCGGCATTAGCCGTGTCCACACCGAACGAGCGGCTCGCCCGAGCCATCAAAAACGCTCGCCCTAACGGTTCGGGCGAGCCGTCAGAAGGCTCGGGCTAGCCGTCAGAAGGCTCGGGCGAGCCGTCAAAAGACTCGGCCGCAAGCGCTCGGTCGGTGTGGACGGGCGTTCGGACAAACGCGCGCGGCTCGCCCGGCTCGGGCGAATTTACCTACCGATAGTTGAGCTCACGATCGCGATGAAGCCGCACGTGCGCACAGCTGTCGCTGCGACAACATTAATTTTGCTTCTGCTAGTTCGAAATCGGAGGAAATGTATTAAAAAAAAGCCGCAAAATGCACAGATTCTCGTGAAATTTTGTGAGTTCGATATTTATGATTGACTTGTGTCTCCCTCTCGGTTTCTCAGAGGGAGACACAACAACGATCAAAAGGTGATAAATCAAAAATACCTACCTATTGAAATTCCTACTAGGTAGGTACTACTCAATCTACCAATCCTTCCAGCTGACAAATAAACCCATGCGTGTCGAACTCAGTTACTCAATTCCCAAATCCGCCTCAACTCGTCTCACTACCAAGTTACCAACCACCAGTAGGTATAACTTGATCCCTAATTTCCCAATATCAATATGTAATGTAGGTATCCAGGGGTCAAGCTAGTTTTGACCTTTTCCAACGCAGCGACTTCAAATAAACTTTAATAAGTTACCTTGATAAAAAAAAGACCGGGTTGCACTCCGGGAGTGCCGGCAGAAGTGAAAACTTGAATAATTTTAATTTTGCAACCTCTCTCCCCCTGCGTGCCGATATATCTTATAACAACCTTATTAGTAGTACGCTATAGTTCAACTTAACTCAGCAAAATTGATGAAGGAGACGAAGAAATAAAATACCAATTTGTTTTTGCCATTGCCAAATATTTTTCCAAGCTTTATCTCTTTAGGAATAACGTCCAAATTCGAACTATTCGAATTTGGTCATGATCAAAACGGTAATGGACGCGTGGACAAAATTACTTTATTTGCAGAATATGCAATCGCAAAAAGTGTTTAACGGCTTTATACTCTTACGAATAGCGTTCAGTTTTGAATGAAGTCGAATCGGCTAACAGCAAAATATAAAAGTTTGATAAAACAAAATGGGATTTGCATTTACGGAAAATGTGTTACGACCTTATTACCATACTGTTAACAATAAAGTACAAATTAGAATAATAATACGTAGGGCAAAAATCGTCCTCGCCTTCTGTCGTTCGGCCGAACAAAACCACCGTCCACATAGACTGAGCCGCTCGCGGCTCGGGCAAACCGTTCGGGCAAGCATTCGGAGGCTCGCCCGAACGGCTCGGGCGAACAACCGCTCGCCCGAATCACGTCCACACCGGGCGAGCGCGTTTGGGCGAACGGTGTTCGGGTGAGCCGCTCGTCCGGTGTAGACACGGCTATTTAGACAGAAATCAAAGGGCCGGACATACGAAAGCATTTTTTGCCCTATAAATATCGACTCGCTCACAAAATTTCACGAGAATCTCTTGAGAGATGCGACCTATAGAGAGGACAGCTGGACATACAAAAGCAGTTCTGCCCTATAAATATCTCAACTCGCTCAAGAAATTTCACAAGCATCTGTTGAAAGATCCGACCTATGGATCCCTCCATAGGTCCGGACGACCGGACATACGAAAGCATTTTTGCCCTATAAAAGAAGAAGAAGAAAGAAGCAAAATTAAGGTCGTATCAGCGACAGCAGTGCGTACGTGCGGCTTCATAGCCATCGCGAGCTCAACTAATGGCCGGTAGGTAAATTCGGTCGAGCCAATTTGGCTAATTGGCTCGGACTTGCCGCGCGCGTTTGCCCAAGGCGTGTCCACACCGATCAAATTCGACCGAGCGCCAGCAAGCCGTTCGGACGAGCGTTTGGTTTGGACTGGCTCGGGCAAGCCGCTCGTCCTCGCCTTATCGCGCTTAACGTGCATGTTGATAGAGCCTTTAAATTACAAAAAAAGTGTGTACGTGCAATCACAAATGCGTGGATTACAATATATTATTTTGCCTCTAGCATGCATGTACATAAAAAAGGTTTGCGTATTTGTAAGGACTCATAGGGAATATTTTAAATTACGTTCAGATGTGCTTAAAGGAAAACAAAGAGCACAGTACAGGAATCTTGTACATCAACCTCCTTGTCGTGTGGATATTTATAAACGGAACGCCTGCAAAAGTTGCATAGAATTTTTTAATATACTTCCTGATAGCATTAAATTGTTGCATGATCTAGAATTTAAGAGGAAATTGTCAAAGTGGCTTCAGGAACATTGTTTTTACTCCGTAAAGGAATATACGGAAGCAAAATGATGACAAATAAATATTATGTAAGTAGACTCAAAATGTAGGTATGTAATTAATTTGCATGCTGCTTTGGCTGAATACTGGAACCATGTTAAAAATATGTAAAACCTTTGTACTTACCGTACGTATTCTTGCAAATAAACATTTCTATTTCTATTTCATTTCTATTAAACCGCTCTATCAATTTAAATTTAATCATAATCAATTTGCATAGTTTATAGCCTCGATTAAAATATAGAATAGTTTTTATCCCGTGTCCACGCAGACGAAGTCACAGGCGGAAGCTAGTATAATACAGGGTGAAATATAAGTCACCGTTCAAATTTTGGGAGGTGATTCGGTGGGTCATCTCGATCAAATAAGTTGTATACAAATCACGAAAAAAAAAAACCAGCTGTCCCATACATTTTGGCGGCTGAGCTCACACCGTTTGTAGGTATTTTTTTTCGCAATTTCGATACAACTTATTTGATCAATTTTGATCGAGATAACCCACCAAATCACCTCCCAAAATTTGAACGGTGAATAACATTTCACCCTGTATATTTCAGTAATAAATAAGCATAATAAACAGACACAGGAATCCGCGGGGCAAAATTGTTTGACAAGTAGGGAGTTCCTATATCGACAAATTAAATTATCGGTGCTCGTTCTATACCTACTAGTGATCGCCCCCAACATTGTGTGTTTTTTGTTCCATTGTTCAATGGAATAGCATATTTTAAATAATCGCTAGGTTATATAATGGTCGGGGCGTAATACCTATTGCACTACAAAATAGGTAATATTATCTCAACATCTTTAGATAATTAAATAGAAGTAAATTAGCTACTTTAGACACTCACTATAAAACAACAGGTACTTGTCACTTGGGACGAGTAAAATTATAAAATTGTTTTTAAAAACGAAGAAGAGTATTGAGTTATTATTTAATTACTTTTATACTCTTTATAAAAGCATATTTTTACAAGCAAACCCTTGTGTGATCACTAGTATATAGAACTAGCATCGATAGTTGAGTTTATCGATATAGGAATACTTGTCAAAATATTTTGCCCCGCGGATTCCTATGTCTGAATGAATAAACTATTACAGTGGATATATAATCTATTATATATTTGCTATTTTCCGTCAATGATATGTTTATACTTCCGCTCCTAATGCCTTTGAAATAAGGTTAAAAGTGTGTCTAAATCTTTGATAAAATTTAATAATGAATCAGTTTGTATCTTGTCACAATGACAATAAGGGACAAGTGGTCCACATTTCAACTTCCTTTCCCTTAAAAATATCAAAGTTCGAAGTAATGAGTTCCTAATCCTCGGGTTCCAAAAGTTACCTAGATAATTGTATGTAGGAAAAAGGGGCTATAAGGCCTTTCTCGCACGGGGCGACGGCAACGCAACTTAAACTGGTTGGCAATAGTGTTGCCAACTGCGATGCAACTCAACCTCCGGCGCGACACAACTTGTGATGATCAGTCTGGCGACGTTCACCGGGCAGACGTCCAAGGCCAAAGCAATGGAGTCAAGTGATGATGAAGACATAATATTATAATTATATTACCGGCACAGACGAAACCGTAACAAGAGAAGATTCTGGATTCCCTACATTGAAAAAAATATCAAGTGTAGAGCATTTGTTGCTGCGAAGGAACTACAGCAAGATGATGCAATTTTTTTGTCATTCTATAGAATGTCTGAAGAGTCCTACACCAAATTTTTTAACTGCTCCGACGACATGACGCTCGCCGATTTTGCGCAATTTCCATGAAAAGTTCCGTCGGTAACGTGCGGGCGACCAGCACTGCGAGTTGCGCGTTACTAGTTGCGTCGCCGTCGCAAACTAGTTTTCGATAAGTTTCTTCGTGTGCAGACCACCATTTAAATACATGTGCCAACGTGTTTGGTCGCGTCACAGTTGATAAACTAGTTTTTTTTGGGTTGCCCCGTGTGAGAAAGACCTAACTGTATAAATAAATGACTGTTCAACATTTTCAATCCACACCAAAAGGCATAAAATTCTTCATTATTTTTTTACCTGGGGCCACTCCTGGAACCCTCCAATGCCCTCATGGTCTTCAGAGCAGGATCCAGCGATGACCAGCAGTGGCCATGCATTCACCTGCGCATTGGCCATGCCGCCCACGCAGTGCAGTAGGCCAGGGCCGGACACTGCTAGACATACTCCTGGCTTTCCTGAAGGTCAAAAAAATATCAGCACAGTCCCGGGCAGGGAGGATTTTATTGCGTTTTATATGTCAAGCGTAAGCCAGAAGCAATACAGTCGGATAGAACCAGTGGCAGATCCAGGATTTTGGTTAGGGAGAGGCTGACCCCAGACCCCACTGAGGTTAGATTTTGGCACAATTTTGGTAAGGACTTGGATGCTTTTAGAGCCCTCCCGGATCCGCTACTAAATAGAATAGAACAATATAGGCATTAATGTCAGAGCACACCCTTTCTTTCCTACCTAGTTAATTTCTATAGCAATCAGTATGTATTAATAAAATATTTGGCAGGGGCAGATGAAACTCCTGTTTTTGCTTATTCCAAAGAGATTATTTGATCAATCAATGTTAATATCTTTAACGAATCTTGAATAATTATGATAATTTCAAAACAATCACTAGATAAATTGTTTGTGGAATCACAATTAAATAAATTTCCAGTACCTGTTAGGTATCCAACAGCTTGAGCAGCGTAACAGGCGGCTTGCTCATTGCGCATTCCTATGTATTTGAGCCCCGCCACTTGGAATGCCAGTGAGCTCTCTATTACGGGTATACCCACAATTCCAAATACATATTCTACACCCTGAAATTACATAGGCATACATTAATTGCTTCCTCCATGGTTTTTATAATGGTTGCAAGTCTAAGCAGTAGCATTAACTAATTACTATTTGAGGTTTCCTCTGAACTAGCTATGCAGGCTTAAAACATAGTTATTTGTATCATGCACTGGTAATGCTCTGAAAGAAACTGATCATAACCAATACTTTTGCTAGGTTATTTCATAAGCCATAGAAGTAATTAAAATACCTACAATTAATTAAATGTTCTTATATAGAACTGCATAAATAAAGTGCTTATATTTTGAACTAATTGCTAGAGTGACAAGTATATCATTGTTAGTCATTTAGAATTATTTGGTAATATGAATGACTCATATATAACTTTTCAAAGCAAAGTATTTTATAGGTAATTGCTCTGAGCAAAGTTCATTGTTGATACCAACACCATTTTTAGTATACAAATAACTTTCAAAGAAGAATTGGTTATAATTTCATAAACTATCCCAACGGATTAAATACAAAATTTCTCTTGTAAAAACTTACCTGTTTCTTTAAACTTTCGGCTAATATAGTGTTCCCGTCGGTCACCATACTTCTGCTTAACTTTGGCGAAACTTGTATAGATCTTCTTAAAGTAACTTGACCCAGTGCACCTAAAAACATTTTTGTAAAAATTAACACAATTTAATAAGTAAAAACACTAGCTTGCTGTTAAAAACAACACTGCACTGGCTTATATCAATGTACAAAGGTATATGTATATCATGATATCATGTCAAAATAAACTTACTTTTGACAGCGCTAGTGATACGGTTTACAACTGTTCGGCGTAGCGCACGACAATAAACTCACAGTGGGATTAATATTCTACGATATCACAGCATAATCACGGTATGAATTTAATCGAATTTGAACTTTGGAGTGCGATGCGTGTACCTTTTAGGGATATCTTTAATACATGTTGCTATCAAAACTTACTACTAATACTTTAAGTTTTTTATAAATCATTAAGTAAAAGAAATCACTGTTAGTAGTGTTAGTCTGGATCATTGGACTAGCATTAATTTAATTTATTCAGGCAGTAAAACATTCATTTTCATTTTTTTACATAAAATATTCTCGAAAAATCTTCTAACAGCTGACAACACATGAATGAAACTGAAACGTCAATAACCTCATTTTCAAAGAGTAATGTAATATAGAGGAGAAAGAGTGGCAACTCTATCGTCAAATGTGCATGGATGGACGGTGCTGCCCCTGTACGGCTGCGCAAGAACTAATAGTGACATCTAGATATATAGCTATACACCGTGGGCTGTTTAAGCCCGACCGATTTTAACCATAGGTTCCTTAGCTAAAATAGAGTAAAAAAAGTCGTACAACATGTAGTCCGAAAATGCATAGTTTTTTAGAAAATCGCAATTTTAAGTATTTAACAAATTGAATAATCTCAAGTATAACGCACCCTAAGAATGTGACGTAATTATTTGCACTTAATTTTTTCTACGCAGAATCACAAAAATCATTATTGGCCAGTATCTTGTTCCTAAGTTTGGTGTTCAATTACAGAAAGGTTTTATTACGGAATGTAATTTTACGTATAACGAACACGCCATTTACCGCTGAGTGCCAGTGTAGTTAGTACTCGTATTATGTATCAAATTATTATCTTTTCTTTATCACATACACGTTTATCGCTAAACTAGACTTATGTTTAGATTCTGCATTTTATCAATTATCACTAGAGTGCAACCTATTATACCTACATAGTACATTACGATAATAGAACTGGCCGGTAAATTGAACTTAAATAATGTCAATAACGTCAATGTCTAAAATTATTTTTGTGACCAAAGTAAAGATTCGTTCACAGTGAACTGCGATGCCTAATTGATTTACTTTGTTTCAAAAATTAAAAAAATATAAACTCGTAATTGGACATATGTTCATATAACATTTTTTACTTGAAATCTCGTCAGGAATATGTGGTTGAAATCGGTCGGGTTTAAACAGCCCACGGTGTATATAGGCATGTATAATATGGCTGTAGCACTACTCCATACATACGCATCTATGGGAATGTACATTGCGGTATGCAAATATAACCAAACATTGTAAGCTTGTATCGATTTTATTGACGCTTTAAAAATGTACTTGGTATAGAGTATAACTTTCGAAAAAGTGAATGAATGTAAAATTAATAAACGTTATTGACTCGAAAGAATAAAGTCGACAGAAATAATAGTTTATAGTAAGTATATTTTACCACTACGCGTCAATAAATCAACACAAACTTTACAGCGTCTAATTAAAATTGCATACCGTAATGACCATGCTATAGATGCGCGTGAATTAGTACATTACGTACCTAGGGCGGTGAATTCGTGAATGGCCCAGATCGCAGTTGTTTGTGGCCCGAACCGAAGGTGAGGGCCATAAATATGCGATCTGGGGCTTTACGAATTACCGCCTTTAACACGGCACGACTCCCCCTCCCCCGCCCCCGCCCCGCTCCGCGCGGTACTGAATCCCGAGTAACCACGCTGTACGGATAATTCTTTTGGGATAGATAATTTATAATTAAAAAAATACCTACCAGTTTTTTTTCAAAAATGGAGTCTTAGTGATACCAAATGCCTACAAAAAATTTGGACACTCATACAAAATTCACCCTGTATAATCAAGGCTCACAAAATTTCACGAGAATCGGTTGAGAAATGGGACCTGTAGATGAGAACAGCGGGACAGACACCGGACAACGGACATTGGACGCCGGCCGGACCGACAAACGATTTTCGGCCCAAGCTGAAGCATAAAACTTCGTTCACCTCGCTCGCTCGTTCGATTATATTTTATTTTATTGGTATTCAGGATAACAACAGCGGTAAATATAACCAAGACATATTAATGCTTACATAAAATAAGGCCTATAACATAACAGTCATCCATTGAATTACATTAAGTAAAGATTATAAATGCGAAAGTAACTCTGTCTGTTTGTCATTTAGGTACATTGTCACGCTTAAGCCGCTAACCCGATTGAGAATTTGTTATGGACATAGTTTGAAACCGGGGGAAGCACATAGAATAGTTTTCATCCCCGAAATCATCCCCTAAGGGGGTGAAATAGGGGGCAGAAGTTTGTATGGAGGTACGATATACTCAAACGAGTTCCACGTGGCCGAAGTCCACGGACTTTGCCACGCAAAAGCTAGTAGATTAAGTACAAGGTACACCGTCCGTACAGACTTATAAGATCCACAAATAATTTAGTATAGTCTACCGATTTCAAATGTGGAAGTTGTATGGGAATGCGATAAACAAGCTCAAAGCAGTATAACAAATAGGTACTCATCAGATATTAACTTATACGAAAACGAAGGCAAACGTATCTCATGAAGGGAACAGACCAGTTAACCATGAGCCATTGAGGCGAGGAAGAAGCCAATACCATACATACTTACGCCCTCATTCTCAAAAGGGGTAGGCAGAGCACACGGAACCCACGTTCCAGTGCCACAAAATGTGACATCGCAGTTACAACCTCTCATATGTTTGCATTGCCCTTGCGGGGCGTCACATGGTTACCTTTATTGTTTTCACCGTCCTTCTCCTCCAACTTTGTTGTAACCTGTAATCCCATAAAAAACATTCCATGTATAAAAGACGCCAAGTCTCGAAACTCTTCCACCGTAAAAAGTTGAGAGATATTTCGTAGAGCCAAGTCTCGGGCATTCTTAGTAATCTTTATTTGCTAGCTAAATAAAATTCTGCAACTTGGCAATCACACAACTTTACTGCATTTATGGATTTTTGCATACCTAAAACTATGTAGTATTGTTATTTAAATATTTATGCAGTTAGTGTATCTAGAAAACTGGACTGAAATTATACACTAAACACTAGCTTCTATGTCTGCTAGAAGTGCCTTAGACTTTTGATGATCGGTGAGTCAGTCAGTGGGTGACAAAATTAAGAAACTCTGACTAGTTATAATTCTTAAACTACTGGTTCAAATTGAATGAAATTTTAAATATATCGTGTTTATACAATGCGTGCTTGGTTACTGAAAATTAAGAATTCTAGTTTTATCCACAAAGAAGTTATAGGGAGGTCGAAAAGGGCCTGAACTGCTTCAAAAGGATGGTACGGCCGTGCCGCTATTTTGCTCGACTTGGCTTGGACACTGCCGTGCCCCCAGATGTGACACGCAATAAACATTCCTATTCTATTCTATTCTTACCCATCGCTTCAACCCCCTTACTCGACTTTCACGTCACCCACGGGAAGATAGGTGTTGGTTAAATTCTAACCCGACACCACACGGGAGGGGTGTGATGCCAATACCAGCTATAGGAAAATAAATGTTAGGTCAGCGTGTGTGTCGTGGTCACGTCGTCGTGGTTGTCTGTTTATATAGGTCAATCAAGTATTCTAGTTTGCTAACATTACTTTGCTTTTGCAATAGTTTTCCATAATTTTAAGTTATATGAACTTTTAGGTAGAAAAATGGGAAATCCCCAGTGAATGGACACGGTTTTCTAGTAAATGAACCACTAGAACCACTGAATGAACTACTGTTATAGTTATAGATAAGTGGTTTGAATAGTATTATTATTAGTAGTATTAATATTAAAATTTAATTACCTGTTTAGCGATTTTTTTGGAGTTATATCGATATACCAACACACTGAATAGTAGTGAACGGTTTGTTACTTTTTCTAAAACAATTAAAAAATTGTAACAAATTTTCGTTCATTAACTAGTTTCAAATAACATAGTAAAACCAATAAATGAACTAGGTAATTATCGGTCGATATTTATTTACTGGATATCTATAAACCAGTGAATGTATTTCATGTTCGCTAATGAGGTTTGTCCGAACACTGGGCCACCGATAGACAACCCATTGGTGGTTATGTTGATAAAAAGTAAATCTTATTTATTACAATCATTAGAACATAAGATATTGCGAATACATTAAAACAGGCGTTGCCAGTGAATGGACACTCAAGTTCATTCAGTGGATTTAGGCGGTTTCGAATTCTAGTTATAGAACACCGCTTAAAAAACGAGAATCTAAACTTTTATAACTTAAAACGATGTTTTAGTAGCATAATTTCACTCTGCGAAAACTTGTTAGGGTTCAGCCTATCCCTACTAATATTATATAAATGTGAAAGTGTGTCTGTCTGTCTGTCTGTTACCTCTTCACGCTTAAACCGCTGAACCGATTGAGATGACATTTAGTAATGAAGATAGTTTTGATCCCGGGGAAGGACATAGGATAGTTTTTACCCCGGAAACCATCCCCCGAGGGGGTGAAATTGGGGATGAAAGTTTGTATGGTGCTACGATATAAACGAGTTCCACGCGGACGGAGTCGCGGGCAGAAGCTATTACGATATAAGTCGTTACAGTCGTTACAGTACACTAAGTGACGTCAGTGCAGCACATCAATGTCAGATTTTAATGTGACGGACGCGCTGCACAGAGAAGTCAGCGGCGCTACCACGAACTTCGAAAGTCGAAGTTCGGGTATTTCCATCTCTATCGCACTCCCTTACTCGAGTGACAGGGATGCATGTATTATGAACTTCGACTTTCGAAGTTCGTGGTAGCGCCGCAGTACCGTGTGGGCGACGAAAATTGCCTTGTGCAGCGCAACGTGCAGATGCAACGTTTTGTTGTTGCGTTGTTCATGGAAATCCACAGCCTCACCTGGGCTGTTATTCGCTAAGCGTTAATGCGGCTCACCCCGCCGTTCACCCGTCACGAAACTAGACCTGTACCTACGCTTGGTTACTACGCATCGCGGTGTCAAGATATATTTGTGGGTGAGCGTTGAGGTGAGCTTAAAACAAGTTAGAGAATAGGGGGGCTGGTGACCTGGCAGCTCGCACAGCATGTAGGTACCCAATTACACTGGGACTGTTATTCATTGCGCGCCTGCGCCTCACCCCAGTCACCCCACATATTAAGTATAAGCAAATGTGTTGTGTTAATTTATAATTTGTATAATGAGATAAAATAAACGAATCTAAATTAAACACATCAAGCCTAAGGAAACTAGACCTCCACTTACGCTCAGTTACTGCGAATCGCGGCGTCTAGATATATATTCGTGGGTGAGCGTTTAGGTGAGCATAATACACATCGATATAGACCCTTGTCATACAATCTACTATTAAGTCAGAAATCCGAGTAGAATCTATTCTACAGTGTCGTGTCCGAAAACCTACGTTCCTTCTATAGTATAATTTTTCTGAAATCCATATGTAAGCTACCTACTGAGTTGGAATCTGAGTTTTGTATTCGCGCTTGGAAGCCGGATGCGCTCGAGAAATACAATACCAAATCCAACTTAATATGCTTAGATAGACCCCACATGGATCCTATGTATTTGTGTTTTTTTTTTCATAAAGACGATCTGAAAATACGCCAGCACGTCTATCATGCGACGGCCGCGACATACTCTCGATTTTTCTCGCACCATGTCTCTTCTTCTAAGTGTTCTAATAAGAAAGAGACGGATAGTGCGGGAAAAATCGAGAGAGCTCGCGCGCCGTCGCATGATAGCCGTGCTGGTACTGCAGAGTGGGCAATTATTTTAGGAGTGGAGAAAAGAATAGAATAGAATAGAATAGTTTTATTTCGGGTCCATGCAGACGAAGTCGCGGGCGGAAGCTAGTATAATTATAAATGGACAGGGCATCGATTCGATATTTAAAATGTGATATCCTTGGCAGGCAATAAGTACATTAATTGAGCCCGATCTTTTCTCATCATCTTGAATTTCAAAGATACTCGTAGTCTTAAGAGTCCGCCGTAAGCTCGATTCTCCATACAAACGTAGTTACGCTCTCGTTTTAAAAGTACGTGTTAGATTGTAACGAAACTTTGTATATACATTGACATGAGGTATATCTATGTCTGTAATTAGTTTATGTAGCTTCAGATACCATAGTAAAAAAATACAGCCAATTTAAGTTTTTCATACAAAACTTGTTTTTAAAAAATAATAAAAAAATATATATAAAGGGACAATCTTACACAAATCGACCTAGTCCCATAGTAAGCTCAGTAAGGCTTATTTTATGGGTACTAGACGACGATATATACAATAGATATAAATACTTAAATACATAGAAAAACATCCATGACTCAGAAACAAATATTTATGCTCATCACACAAATATTTGCCCTTACCGGGATTCGAACCCAGGACCTACAGCTTCGTAGGCAGCGTCACTACCCACTAGGCTAACCGGTCGTCAAAACCGGTCGTTTTTGCTTTATTTCGTTTGTTTTATAAACTGGAACCATATATAAACTAATTACGTAATTACTTGCAGACATAGATATGTATACCTCATGTCATTGTATATGCAAAGTTTCGTCACAATAAAACATGTAGTTTTAAAATGAGAGCGTAACTACGTTTGTATGGGAAGGTGAAATTTGGCCGAGCTTACTGCGGACTCTTAAAAGTGGGGGTTAATCGAATAGGACGTACACAGAAACAGGGCTGTTATTCGCTAAGCGTTAAAGCGGCTCACCCCGCCGGTCGCCCGTCACTAAACTAGACCTCTGCCTGCGCTTGGTTACTACGCATCGCGGTGTCAAGATATATTTGTGTTTGAGCGTTGAGGTGAGCTTAAAACAAGTTAAAGAATAGGGGGGCAGCACCGAGGAGTTAACGATTTTACTGCCGATCCGATACGATTGTCGAAGCGAAATCTGACGTGTATTGTACAATTTGTACAGTCAGAATCATAAACATGTATGTAACATTCTAGGTGGTTCTAACACCGTATAAATAGTCATAATTTAAAGTCCAAAAGTACACGTGGGGTCCATTCTGCTAAGCGTATTAAATTGGAATTTGCATCGTGTTTTTCGAGCGATTCCGCTTCCACGTGCAAATACAAATCAGATGCCAACTCAGTAGGTGCTTTACTATAAGGATTTTTTTTTTTAAAAGCGAAAAGTACGTAGATTTTCTGACACGACTCTCTGTAGATTATAATCTACTCCGATTTTAGATTTTAAATATGTAATATTTATATTAAGTTGCACAGCTAATAAAAGCTGTATAAAATATCCTCTTCAGTACGTGTCGCATGCTGTCAGATCACACATTTCGAGTTTTGGGCTATTCAGTTTGTATTTATGTGTACGTGAGCGTGTGCGTAACTTATTTGGCATGGTTGAAAACCGGCTTCACTAGGTTGTTCGTAATGCTCCGTCTATCTCTTTTTCTTAGTTTGAGATTATAAAGAGGAAAAGTGCGAGGTTGGTGTTTTGTAAGTTAATATATAGGGGTAATCTCCGGACCCGGAACTACCCATCAGTTTACAGAATGGACCTTCAGGATGGACACAGACTATATTTTATCTTGCAGCTCTGCCTGGGCTCTCTGTATGTACAGTCCGTCAAAAAAGAGTAGAAATTAAATAAAATGGAACTAAAAAAATACCATACTAAATTGTTGCCATTACGTTGAATAATGTGACAGTTACGTAGAAAGTGGCGCCCTCATTTAATTTCTTCTCTTTCTTGACGGACTGTAGTATTAGGTTACACATGTGCCGCGCGGGCAGATAATAAAATATTGCAAGACTAACATTTGAGGTTGCCTTCAATGAATGGACAGCCGCTCGTCGCCCCGCTGACCGCTGGTTTCCAGACCGCGGCCTCAAATCTATTGATGGATTGCCATTTTTGCTAACCACTATAGGCATAGGTACTAAATAAAACTTAACGTAACTACCCTCCGCAATTGCCATTGACCTTAACCATGATTTTAGCATTAGCATAACCGTCTATTGTGTCAACAATTCAACACGGAAGTGCGTAATTGCCAGAATTCGGATTCACAGCTATTGAAAATGGCCATAGTCACAGTTTGGTTTAAGAGCGGAAATGTAAATAACCAGAGCGCGGAATTCTCGTAGCACTTTTGAGCTGTCATAGGGACTTCTCGTTTAAAATGATGACAGCTCAAAAGTGCTACGAGAATTCCGGGCTCTGATGGTGATAACACTAGGGCTCGGTACATTTGTGGGAAAAAGGCGTATTTTATTAGTACTTTCTTGTCGTTTACGTCTGTTTGTGTTCGAAAAGCATCGCAGACGCACCTCTTTTCTGTGGTTGCCGCTAAAGGCGTCCGCGCAGGCTCATGCGCTAGCGCATTCGATCGCGAACTACGCGCCGTCAACTACCTACAAACTGCTTAATACAATATAACACAAAATGAACGTGGCTCAGTGAAATTAAACTGTGAACTTGGTAATTGGACTTTGGTAGCTATTTGACAACAAAATGGCTATATTAACATTTAGTAAATTTACGGGTGAGTCTTATTGATATTTTTTTTTATTAACAAAGGTTTCTGAATATGCACTGATTTTTTGGTTGAAGAATTGCCTATGGTACTAACTATTACCTATTTGTATAAATGAAAAATCGCTTGCTGAAATATTTTTTAAAACATACAATTATTAAGTTAACTATTCTCTGCCGTAGGTATTTATAAACGTTCTACAAGCCTATTTTAACTAAAATTAGCAGGGGCATTTGAAGTTTTATGAATATATGTGATGCGAGATGTACACATACCCCCTATGTGGGTATGTGTATATCTCGCATTAAGGTACCTAATTAAGTGAAACACAGCTCATGCCTATTCTATTTTAAAATACTTAATTAGGTAATCATATAATCGAACTATATATGACGATTCGGTTAAAGTTATGTTTATATATTTTTATCGAGAACCTAAGCATTATTATTATTCTGCATAAAATTAAAAAATGACTTGTTAAATATACTTAGTCCAAGAAACCCATTTACCGTTTGTCTACTTTGTCAATGACTTCTCGTTTAGTTAATTACCTAAGCCTGCCATCATCTCCTTACTTTTATTGTGCAAAGGAGCTAAATATAGCTGCATTTTTTGTTTTCAACATCGGTGGAACGAATAGCAGATAACATATTTAAATTCTCGAATAATTTATTATTCTTTCTATTCTGTTTAAATTATGTTCATATTTATAGTTAGGGGACCTACCTAGTTATGCTAGAGTTTTCCTTTCAAATTTGTGAAAAGCTTTTCTTTTTAAAGCCACAATTTTATTTAGCTTGGATTATTTGACTTTGATACCTAGTTAACAGCAGCCTGTCTATAATTAACGTTTAGGTTCGTCTATAAATGTTTTTTTTTTTTTTTTTTTCTTCTCTTTTTTCCATTAATTTACAAATACTTTTCTGTATTAGGATCGATTTTGTGGGTGAAATTGCATTTGTCATTACCTATTGCTTGTACAATTTACCAAATTCGTTTGCTGAAATGATTTCGAAAGCAAACACGTACAATTACGCGGTTTTATTTAAATGATATATATCAATTATTTTTCTAACGTTTATACATCTTAGAATCACTAACTACTTAGGTAGTAAAATTATCGAACTATGTGCCTAATTAAGTGAAACACAGCTCATCATTATTTTATTCTGAACAAACTTAGTAAATATTTTAATTGGAAAAAACTGTTTTTGAACTAGTCGGTAAAAACCGAAGCTCAGGAACTCCTTAACCGATGATATCTTGACTCTCATTTGTCTACTTTCCTTATCCCTCATTATAGTCATTATCGTCTAGTTACTTCGGTTGTTTACTATGCGAAGGAGTTGAATTCATATACACTTTAACAACTTTTTGATATGAACATAATAATATTAATAATAAACTAATGGCAGGCATTAGGGAACCACAAATATTTTATTTATGGATTATTTTATTCTTTATAAGTATAGGACCTATTTGAATCTAGAAAATCCATGTTGGCCTGAAGACGGACTTTTTATGTATTAGATCTGTATGTATATTATTCTAAAAAAACATATAGGATGAAAGTCTTTGTAATGATTTTATCGTCGGAGCTATATGCGCTATTGAAATCCAATCGGATATCTAAAAATGCGTGAAAATGGATTTGCTAGATTTGACTCACTTTATTAACCGGTATACTTGAACGAAAGTGTATACTTAGGTACCTAAATTCGTGTATGCGTTGGTAAAGGATGTTCGAAAAATCTACTTACTATTACTACTACTACTTAGGTACCTATGTCTTAAAAATTGCCATTAATACGTATGCAAATGGCACATTTTACCAGTTTAATTTTTTAGCTACCAGCCGCTTTGCTTACTTTTTTTCAAGAGCTTCAGAGTTCTGCGTGCAAAAGCCGCGTTCAATAGGTTTGAAATATGCACTGGTGAGAATATAAAGTAGTTCTTTCCATTCGACATGGCTGAACAGAATTTTATGTATGTAAAATGTGTACCTGGTCATAGAATAATGCTTTACGTTTGGGAAACTGTTTGGAATTAACAGACATCAACATTTAATTTAATTTATCATGACATAAACCTCTCATTCTGTCAAACAGTCCGAGTCTGATACCTACAGCAATGTTTAGTTTCCCCTTTTTCAGTCGGCTGACGGCAGACGGCAAAAAGGGGGGTAATTGTGAACTTCAGCGGAAAAAATATTTACATGTTCAGTGTTATTTATTTATTCGATTTCATTGATTCTTATTGTTAAAACGGGTATCCTCATACCTACACATTTGTTCAAATCTGGCAGGCATGCAGGTGAAACAAACCACCTTTGGCAGCAGTTGGCAAAAAAAATTTTATGCACTTATAAAGATGTAGGTAGGTAACTAAGTTCTAACATGTAATTATTTTGAAGGAAAACCTGTAAGATAATGTAAATGAGATTTTAAAAATTGTTCAAAGAAACCGTAAATCAAACCTAATTGTCAGCTCGATAAAATGAATATAAAGTTGAATGTGGCTTTATGGCGAAAATAATAAATAAAAAAAAGAACTGAGGCAGCGCGCAGTGTATATGGAATTGCAACAATATATGACTGTATTTTAAATGCTTTATTATATCATCAAGCTTGTGTCAAGTACACCTAGAAATAAAGCGGTCACAAATACAATAAAAACCAGGTAGTACCTTCCATGTCTCCAAAGGTTCCGAGTTGTATTTATATGTTGTTTGGTTTTCCTGACAGCCTTTCAATTTCCCGGACACCATAAGCCACAAGTCATTGGTCGGGCAGTTATATAACAAAACCATGGCTTTCACGTAGGAATTAGTAACCCGATGTTGCTCGGTTGCCTGGCATAACAGCATGTTCTGTAACGAGTTCGACACATCGTTATTTTTAGAAACTGCACTTGTATGTAGCCTTTATTCAATGCTGAATTTTTACTGAGCGGGTGTAAACTTTCCTTAATGAGGTATAACATGCGGGTATAATTTCTGAGAACGCCTGCCCACTCTCTCCAAATAGATAAATTACGGCAAAGGAATGTTAATGGTAAATAAATTACTTACATAGATTCGGCTAGCCTGGATTATCAGATGTTTGTTTTGGTGTGTTAAGTACAAGTAAATAATGATTTATCTAATTAGGTAGTGTAATACGCGGAATCGTTCACATAGAGACGTTACCTCGTGATGACTTTGACATATCGTTAGAAGTAAAACTATCAACACACTGGACGATCTGCAAAAAACCGAGTAAATATAATTTTCGCGATATGACATCATCTTGCCAATAATGAACGCAGAATTTTTTATCTACTGAGTTTGTCCGTTTTATGTCGTGTTGGAAATGTATTCTGGAAGCAGTTAGCTTGGTTATTGCTCCGGCTTTCACTTTGGTAGTATTTGTGGAATATTCCAGAGACAAAGTTCAAGCGCAGGCTTACGTAAATATTGCTCGGGTGCAGTAGTGCCGACACCCACTATAAAACTCCAGGTTTTATAGTTATATAACTGTCCAGGAGACAGTTACCTTAGCTTGCAACACAGCTCTAGAAATTATATCGACAATGTCACTGTATATATTTGTGACTCCTAATAAAGACCATTGTTTACCCAAGTGATTTAGATTTAGTTATTACCTTTTGCTGGGACTGCATATAAAGGTGCGATTACCTAGGTGGCCTATTTTGTTGTTTCTTTTGCTTTAATATTAAGGAACATTATAAAATGGTTCTTTTTTATCGTATTTTTCCTCATTATTTACAAAACGTCACATTCCCCATTTGTTACTTCAAAATCCTCGTAAGTAGATGTCATTGTATAACATCCATCCTACAATGAATGAATGGTGTTATGAGTTTTGAGTAACTTGAGTGAGCCGCCCCGGCTGTATGTTTGATTGGCCGCAGTGTTCTCTCATGTTATCAAATACCAGCCTATGTTGACGCTTAGAACCGCTGACGATAAACGAAATTCCCTCGCGAACGTGATTTTATTAGATTCTTATCCGGTTCGATACAGCAGTTTCTGTTATTTCGCGGCTAACACCGGTACGCTAGTACATATACAATAAAGGTATAGTAATATTAGTTCATGCTCGATTGGCATTACGTATAGCTATATAACCTATCGCTGATAGTACGTTCATGTCACTCGTATACTTGTTATTCATATTATTAGTGTTTGTTTCCAATTTATTGACTATATGTTCACTTGTTTAGCTGTAGTATTTAATGAGAGTATTGTACGTCAAATCTATAATAGATAGTAGCGTATTCAGATTTGTTGAGTCCTTTGCCTGTTATACGGGCGCATTTTCTGAATAATGAGACTAATGTTATGCGATTTACAATCTATTTCACTCACACTATGTAGTTAGTTTCGAAGAATTTTAATTTTGCTCGCAAACGTTACGCGGAATCTAATCAGACGTATTTTTCATGCTCAACAGGTAAAGTTCTAATAAACTGAGAATGTTTTTCAGCCTGGAAATATCAACTATAAAAATTGTTTAATCATAACATAACAATATTATTTCTTGAAGCATGGGATGGGAAAACTACGTGACGAACTAGACAATTTCACCAATGACTCATCGAGATAATTCTAATGAGATAGTTGCGTTATGTGTTTGACACCATGCCACTGGGACTGCGACTTAGTTGTTTTTGTGTGCATCGGGGTATTTATTAGTAGTAGGTAGTATAACTTTTTATTTTACAAAATAAACATAGTAGGCAATTAACAAAAAGATAATTTATGTTCAAAGGCGAACTGAACCCTTTATTATTGGGTATTCAGTATTTGAGATACTTTTTGATTTTCACATGACATAAAAATGCGCAAAATGCATGGGCTAATTTAGGTTCGGATCGGATCTCGGACTACTTGCATCTCGGATTACCGCCTATATATAATATTGATCTTCAACTTATAATATAACCTTAAAACGTTAAATTGTACTGAGATGACAGCTGTCATAGGGATCAAGATTCGCCGCGATACGAAATCAGGCGCAATTTGACATGTTTCCAGGATGTCAGTACCTGAAGAAGATTTTTGTTCATCTCTTTGAATCTCTTTCACTTTCCCCACGCCGAGTTGTAATTCTAAACAGACGGGAAAGTGTTGAATCGGATTGAAGACTGGATTTTTGAAGAATAAAGTGTCGTTATTGAAATAAGTTGAATAGATATAGACAGGTGTATGATTTAGCTGACTGCACCTAACAATACAACATCTATACATTTATATTCCAAATGACAGAGGAATCGGCCTTTTAACGCGAGAAAGGCGTTAATTCTAGCTACTCCCATATAGGAGTTAAAAATGTTACATTAACATCAACAATTTTTCTTCAACACTGGTGTTACAAAGCGCGATCCTTGTTACAATATGTTGTACCTATAACATTTTATAACCTCTGGGCAACAACAAGGTTCAACATTTTAGGGTAGTTTTCCACTTACCCAAATGTATATCTCAACAAGGTCTAGTTTTCCTATGAGGTTCGAAGGTCAGATAGCACTCATTGACACTCGCGTCACAGAAGAATGCCAAAAGTCTATCATATTTTGGCACTAAGTTAATTAATAATTAACGGTTAATTTGAGTAAGATTGTGCTTTGGCTACCTATTTATTATAATACTAGCTGCCCGCGCGGCTTCGTCCGCGAATTGAAAGGTTTTTTTTAATCGGTCTAGTGGTTCCGGAGATCACCCGTTACATAAAAACGTATAAAAGTTATAAACACAAAGCTACATCTCACAGACTTTTCCTCTTTATAATATTAGTATAGTTTGTATCGTATGTAGTTGGATAGTCATATTGTTAATCGTTGGTAAGTACCAACGATTAACAATTCAAACTCGTTGGTAGTACCTGTGGTAGTACTTACTACCACAGGTACTACCAACGAGTGCGAGTGCTGTCAATACGAGGGCTGCTACTTATGTATCCGGAAACCAGGATTCCAACTCCATGGTAAAATTTGAACTTTCTTTTAATACTGGCCGCAATTTTTTTTTTCTTGAGTACGCTAGTCTTTTGTTTTTGGCGGGTTTAAAATGTTATCTCGTTGCAAGAATGGAACTTACTCGTGAAAATATTCGTGCTATGATTTATTACGATTTTCGGCGTGGCTTAACGCAACAACAATGCATAGATCAATTAACTTTGACTTTTGGTGATGAAGCTTCATCAAATACTACTGTGTATCACTGGTTTAGTGAGTTCAATCGTGGACGTAGTTATGCTTACGGACGAAGCTAAGGAAGCTAAGGAGCGATTCGAATTGTCGGCTGCCAGCGTGTTTCCGATCGGCTTGATCCCTTAGCACTGCGTAGAGATGTAGCCTCGCTTTGCATTTTCTACCGCATGTACAATGGGGAGTGTTCCGATGAATTGTTCGGATTAATCCCCGCCGCTTCCTTCCGCCATCGCCCTACGCGACAGCTTTTCCATTCTCACCACGTAGATGGTTGGCAGTCCTCAACTGTGCGTTTCTCCCGAAACTTTCTGCCTCGCACAGCCAAACTCTGGAATGAACTGTCGCCTGCGGTATTTCCGGACCGTTATGACCTTCAAGCCTTCAAGAAAAGAGCGTACTCCCATCTCAAAGGCCGGCAACGCACCTATAACTCTTCTGGTGTTGTAAGTGTCCATGGGCGTCGAGTATCGCTTACCATCAGGTGATTCGACTGCTCGTTTGCCTCCTATATCATAAAAAAAAAAAAAAAGGTCGCCCGAAATCGGCCGTTGTACCACAAAATATTGAAGCAGTGCGGAAACTTATAATGCATGACCGTCATGTTACGTATCGCGAGATAGAGGCAATTCTGGGGATATTTATGACGAGCATTAATAAGATATTACATGAATATTTAGGTCTAAAAAAAATGTGTTCGCGTTGGATACCGCACAATTTAACTAAGGATCAAAAAGAGGCTCGCGTCGAATGGTGCAAAAAAATGTTGAAAAAATATAACCGTGGTGACTCAAAAGCTGTTTATAATATCTACAACAGGTGACGAATCTTCGATATATGCGTATGATCCCGAAACTAAACAGCAATCAACAGTGTGGGTGTTTCAAAATGAGCCGAACCCTACGAAAGTTACTCGTGCAAAAAGCACCTTGAAGCAAATGGTCGCCTGCTTTTTTGGTATGAATGGCCATGTGGCTACAGTGCCACTAGAAAATCGTAAAACGGTTAATTCGGAGTGGTACGAGTACACGACCATTTGTTTGCCAGAAGTGTTTGAAGAAATACGTAAAGACAACCAGCGACGCAGAATCATTCTTCACCATGACAACGCCAGCTGTCATACATCACGCGAAACAACTCGATTTTTGGAAGGTCAAAATATAGAATTAACGGGTCACCCACCGTACAGCCCTGATTTGGCACCCAATGATTTTTATTTATTTCCAAATGTAAAGAATAAATTACGTGGTCAACGATTTCGACCCGTGAAGATGCGGTCGACGCGTTCAAACAACACGTTTTGGAGATACCTCAATCAGACTGGCAAAAGTGCTTTAAAAATTGGTTTACACGTATGCAAAAGTGCATCGATCATCACGGAGAATATTTTGAAAAACAATAAAATTATATTTAGTAATGTACGTTTGATTATTTTTTCTATTCCGGATACATAAGTAGCAGCCCTCGTATGTGTGTGTTGTATGGACACTATAAAAAGGTATACGCGTTTGAGGTCACACAATAGTCCATGACATTGAATTGGTGCGATTTGTTACACTGAATGCTTCCAGGTAAATGGAGACACACATCGAAAACCGATAATGTACTATATTTGTATTACGAATGTATGTAGGTACATTTAGCAGGTTTTCAGAGTGAATTTGAACTGCATGGTTTAGGTACCAGCTTTTTAGTAGAGGGTCAGCAAATAAATAAGTGAGTCGACGTGTCGTTCATAGCTAGCGTCAGACGCTAGCTTTGAAAGGTATTCCATAGAATAGTGTAAATAGTATCGCAGCGACGTCGTCTGCTGCTGCTGTCGCGGTCGGGTTCCAAATTCCAACTTGTATTTACCTTAACACTTGGCAACTATGCATGGAAATAACTATTCGCCCAGGGAATGCACTATCGATTTTGAATTTTGGTGATTCAATCTCGGTGGCAGGAAATCTCGTGTATTCAAATCTCGGTCGTAACTCGACTGATATAATCAAGATCTCCAATGAAAATTAAGTACGCGATGCATGTTAATAATTCCTGTCGGACAGTATTTGGCAAGAACTAAATTCTTAAAAATAACTAAATTATTTTCAAAAATAAAATGTGGTATTCGGTTCGTGTATATGTGGTAATTTCTTACGTTTTCGTTGTACTCATCAATACATATTATAATAAAATCGTAACTGATCGCAAAAAAAAGATATGTGTTATCATATCACGATATTAACGAGATTAATCGAGATCGGTAGATCCGTAGTCAACAAGGAACCCGTGTGGTGTCGGGTTAGAATTTCACCACCCCGTTTCTTCCCGTGGGTGTCGTAAAAGTCGACTAAGGGACCAGGGTTGAAGCGTGTTGTGGGCGATGGGCTAGCAACCTATCACTGCAATATCACATTTTGTCGATCTTTTATATCCACATGTATGCTAAAAGTGGCGCTGGAACATACGTTTCATGTGCTCTGCCTGCCCCTTTTGGGAATAAAGGCGTGAATGTATGTATGTATGTAATCGAGATCTCGTCGATTATATGCCGACGTGATCTCGAGTCCACAATCTCTACGTTGCGTGGCTTTAGATAGTTTTATAGAAACAACTCTGACACAAAGTTAAATATCTCAGGAAATACTTAATGCTATAAATTTAAAACTTAGGATGGTTAGAAACAAGCGTAACGGGTAAGTATACAAATTGTAACCTTATTTACGAAATTTTATTAACATGAATATAAATATTACAATAACAATAAAACATTATCTCTATCTAGGTTACTTTGCTTTAAATCATCATAAATAATTTTTAGACTACGTTTTTAAGTAAATCAAGTTAGTATGAAATTGTATTTCAAGAATCATGAATTCATGAAACACCAATCTTTTTTGTAAGATGTTCCTCTCTTATCGTGGTGCAATAAAGAATATATAATATTATTAAGTATTATATTATTTTGTAAATATCTTTCTTCAAGTTAAATAAAAAATATGAAAATCAGTTACACGCAGTTCCTTTGTTTCTGTATTCTGTTCTTTGTCAAAACAAGTTAGTAACAAGATACACCGATAGTTGGCGCTGTACCCATGACGACGGTAACTTCGATTTTTATTTTTATTACTCCAGGAAAAATACGGTTTTTAAAAACATTAAGTAAATTATAATAGCGTTTTTTTGTTGATTTCATTTTAAAATGTTATTCTAAGATGCTTTATTCAAGAATCCAAAAAACTTTCCACCCGGAAGTATTTACCTATGTAGATTTAAATAAAGCATTTATTTTATTTTTTGTATGATTTATCTTGAATATTAAGGTCAGTTGGGGTAAGTTGAACTACTGGGAAAGCAAAACGGTAGTTGGTAATAGAGCAAATGTAAGTAACTATATTTAATTGATAACAACATCGCTTTATAAGCAAACTCGACATTGGCGAAATCTTCTTAACTTAGATGGAAGCCATTCTTAAAAGAAGATGTCGCTAAGATTTTTCCAGAATGGATGGGCGGGAAAGACGCATCCATACTAATATTATAAATGCGAAAGTGTGTCTGTCTGTCTGTTACCTCTTCACGCTTAAACCGCTGAACGGATTTGGATGAAATTTGGTATAGAGGTAGTTTGAGTCCTGGGGAAGGACATAGGATAGTTTTTATCCCGGAAATCATCCCCCAAGGGGATGAAGTCGGGGGTGAAAGTTTGTATGGAGCTACGATATAAACGAGTTCCACGCGGACGGAGTCGCGGGCAGAAGCTAGTATGGTATAAAAGTTTGTACGGCAGCCTCGGCGTGCGAGTCAAATTCGCACCTGACGATTTGTTTCAAGAAGTGTTGACCTGTGAACGACTGTAGATAATTATCAAACAAATTGTCGACACATCGATGCTAAAACAAAAGAATGCCATTGGGAATAACGTTTTATTTGATTAGCCTATCATAATGTTTTGGATAATAATCAATTGTTTTTATCATATTGTTTGGGACCTACCTCTATTGAATAAGTAATCAAATGAAATATGCCGCATTGTTAAAAATCTGGATTATATGATTCACTCCAATATAATATTCATGGACACTAGATTTAAAAAAAATACCTAAGGATGAATTATGAATACACGACAATTACGATATACAATGTTTTCACAACTATCATAAGTTCATCGATATACTCGTAAGAAGCTACTTTTATAAAGTAAATATTTATTTTCTAAAGTACTTATATATAAGATGATAATTAAAATTAACTAAATTTAATTAAAACTAAGTTAAATGTAAAAAAGGCCCTTGAGGCATTGTACCGTGGATGCTATTAGTGACTTGCGTGTGTGTGTAGTTAGTGTGTTGTAGGTAAGAATGTGGTGTTGTGATTATTGTGTTGTCCTTGCAATCGGTACTCATACAGTAGAAAGAGTGGAAAGTAGGTTATCTTCATACAAACCTACCGCGCGCGGCTTGTATGTGTGCGCCATAGTATCTAGAATTCTAGATGCGTCGCCGCACGCACACTCAAACAAAATCTCGATTGGCGCACTGAGAAACGGGTCGAGATTTTGTTTGAGTGTGCGTGCGGCGACGCATACATACAAGCCGCGCGCTGTGCGTTTGTAGAAGATAACGTACTTTGCACTCTTTCTACTATGACTTAGGGCCGACCCGACCGGCTTCCCGAGCCTGACCCATCCCAGAGGCAGTTTTAATTTAAAACTTTTAAATAGGGTCAGGAGTGTTATCGCTAAAGCCTTGTTAACGTACAGACGTCTAAAGCGGCCTGTAACTGCGTATTACAAAATAAAATATGCCTTAGCTCGCTTTCCACGAGACCACTGTTTATTTTTGTCAGATTCAAAAGTGGTAACCACCATCCGAATGACACATTAGCAACATCCAGTGAATGTATACTAAAGTACTGGCCAGTTCTAAATTATAATTTCATGATGTACTGTGCATTTGAGCGGTCACACCCACATACAAAGCCACAGACCAGTAAACCTATAGACGTCGCTTAGTCGGGCGACCCCCGCTGCCACACATACGGTGAATTCACCCTATATCTGAGACACGCCCCCTTTACTAAGTTCAGTCTGCGGACGGCGTTTGCGCAAGTAACATCGTTACAAAACGCATTATTATTGCGTAAAATTGTGTGGAAAAATCAGTAAAACTTCAAGTGTGCAAAAAGACGGTCTATAATTTCACAGGTAAGCCGATTTTAAGAAAATTACATAATAAATAAGCGAGTTTTTATTATAAAGTTCTGTGTACACCGTGCTCGGGGCTCGTTGATGTCTTTTAGCAGAAGTCTCTTTCTATCCCGCTGCACAGAATAGTCGCTCCTTCCTTGTCTAGCATTAGGCAAAGTAGGTAGTGATGTCCATAGTATGTATTCGTTTACTATCGATAAGATAATTAACGGAAGACGCAATACATCGTAAGTAATTTGAAAATAGCAAAATATTACATATCATATGCAAAATATTTGTGCACAGCTCACAGTTATTTATATACTTAATGTGGTAAATGATCTGGTGTTATATTATAAAGTATTCAAAGCATGGTAGCTAAAATGTCCAACCATAAAGGAAATGTGGATTGACGCTATAAAACGACCACCTGATTGGTTGGTTTCCTTCCCCAAGCAGTGTCATATGTTCTCGGCACTTTAAATCAGAATATTTTAAATTGCCGACGTCTAATAATAGGCGACTAATATTTCCAAATGCCGTGCCTACGCTTCACTTACGAACCGTGTTGAGTATTGTTGACGTGTATTTTTGATTATTCAACCAATTTTTTTTTATTTGATCTAACTAAGCTATGATATTATTAAACTTATCGTTAATTTATTAGTGTGCTGCAAGCGTCTAGCTTGAAATCAATGTTTTGAAAGTAAAATCTACCTTGTCTAAAATCTAAAATTGAGTTTGCGCAAATGTCCATTGAAAATATAAATTCTTCTAGGTCTTATGTAAAGTATAGTGGTGTTTCTGAAAGTCCACACACTATTATTCTATTGGTAACGAATGCAGCACTGTCTATACCAACAACAGAAGTAAGTTTATCTTACACTGCTATGCTAGTGAGTTTCTGAGTAAACATGTTTAGTTATTAATTGAAATGATTAATTCTTATAGGTCTCGCGTACAGATAATAGGGATCTGGAAAATCCACACTCTGTTCCGTGAGTAACGAATGTGGCACCGTTTGTGTCAACAACAGAGGTTAGTTTAGAGTCTAAATAAGAACATTTTGATCATTCCGCGCCGCCTCGCCTTCTATGACTCTGTTAGTCAAGGATAGGTAAATTTAATTTAAAACCAGAAATAAAACTGTTATCTTATAAGATTAACATTTCTTTTTGTTTGACGCCCTACTTTGTACAACGTATTCAATAATAAATGCAAAATTAGAATATATTTATATATTATTTCAGAATCGAGAGTGTAATCCATTCTATTTGCTTCTATTTCAACATAAATATGTCAGATGAAGATAATTTATGAGTAAAAAATTAATGTCCTAAACGTACTCATAAATAAAAACAAACATTTATGTTTGCTTTACATTTTGTCTCGCAATATATTCTTGTATTTTAACGCGTGGTAACACGACTGCTGAATATATTTTTGATTATTATATAGTATAATCATTCTAATTATTATTACTAGTACTACTTTATAAAATCAGATAAAGTATCGCATGTGTCCCATCACTACAGGCAGGCACGTGTTACGCGCGGCCTTGAATGCACCAATCACAGCGTACTAATAGTCGTCCCCCGCGCTCCGCAAGCTTGGCAGCTTAGTTTATAAGTAAAAATTTGGCTAAGCGGGGTCTTTAGGATATATGGTCTGTGTACAAAGCAAACAGGCACAGCAGGCTAACTTACCTTAACAGTTTTTTCAATCTTATATTTAACTTGTTATACCTACTTGCCATGTTAGTATAGAATCAAATCTTGCAACGGAATTTGAATAAGCAGTTAGTCCCAACAGACTGTGCTGAATTTTTGCGTATTGTTGTCCTATCTATAACTCCTGCGAGAATGCAATATTATGTTACCATTTTCGAGCAGAAGGTAGTTAAAATCACCACAATGAGGAAGTACCAATTTAATGACTGTCACAGAAAAGTACAATTGTCAATAAAAGTTTGTAGTGAAAACGTTTTGACGGAAATGTACCTACGATTTACACTAATAATTGTATGGACTACTGTTATTTAAAAATCCTAATTTTTGGCAATGCAATTGACCAGGCCCCTATTTCACCAACTTGACAATTGTCACCTGACACTGACAATTCACCATACATTGCTTGTCCTAGAAGTTAAGGTGGTTGCTAACTTACTTGTGTAACCAGCAATGTACGGGGAATTGTCGTTTTTAGGTGACAATTGTCAAGTTGGTGAAATAGGGGCCAGGGCATGCACGGTAGGTATGTCGCTCTCGCACCTGTACCACAGAATATTATAGATCTATTGAGCCTGTACATATAAGTAGGCAGGTAGGTACTACATAGTTAGAAGTACTTAGAAGGTGCGTTGCATTTACGGTTAGGCTTCTGTGATGATAATTGTGTCTTATAGTTTGAGTTTTGAACGCGTCACGAATGACGCTAACAGCATATAGGTACATATTTGTCGAACTCATAGCTATAGCGCAGTCAACCGAACATCTAAGAACTGAACTTCTTTCTTCTTTTTAGAACTCTTGCATACTGTATGTTACACACACTCCCGATTGAGCCAAATCTTACTACATCCCAAGTATTAAGTACTCCAAGTCTAGCTTAACTAGCAAAGCGTGTATAAGAAAGTATCACAAGTCGAGTTGGAAAATCAATACACGCACAAAGTGATCAAAAATATGTGAAGAGGAGTTCATTGTGAAGGGCATAAGGTTGCTCATATAATTTTGAAGCTTTGGGACCGTACAAATATTTATGAATTCGACTGTACACACAACTTAACACGTATAGGTACTTGATAAACATTACCCTCCCTACTTTTGCCACAGCAGTACAGAATGAATGTTACAACAGCTTCAAATATTTTCAAACAGTGTGCCTACTCTATAATAGAGAAAGAAAGAAGACATTTATTTACTACACAAAAGACACGGAGACAGAGGGAGTAGAAATACAATACAATTGACACAAAATGTGTGTGTCTTCGCGGCAGTGAACCGGTCGCTGTCTCAGCAATGCCGAGGTGTCAGGTGGTGTAATACTTCTTTGTGCGTACAATCTCAAAGCAACCTACGTGCTTTTCATGAGGTATATCCACAGACTAACTGAGGCTTATCTTTGCTAGCTTACTATAATATACTTAACTACAACATAGAATGTGTGTGCGACACGTGTATTTTCATCTTCAAAGATTTACGGTAAACTAAAAATCGTTCGTACCTAGAGTTAACTGCACGGCTAGCACAAAACCGTGTGTGAACTGTGTACCCTTAGAGTGAGTTTGCATTGAGTATCGTTTACTATAGTCGCAAGCGCCTGCGTAAATTATTAGTATGGAGAATCTATACACCGCCCTTGGCGGTCACTTATAGAACTAAAAATCGAATCGGTACCAAAGTTTACTTGAGTCGTAATCGTTAATTCGATAGCTCGTATAGTTAACGTTAGCGAGAAAAAGGGCGCAGACGCCATGAAATCCGCGGCGCTTACCCGTTCGGCCGACACACAATAAGTTCTCACGCGCTAATTTGCAAGTGAAATAGTTTACTTCTGTCGCTACGGTATTCGTCGATTCGAAATGTCAAATTTGTGTGCCACGGTACCGATTGGTCGTACGAATCGAAAGTTTAAATTACGCATCGAAAACTAAGCGCCTGCGAGTAACGTTTTGAAGTTGTTTTTGGAGTACAACGGCATCATGTGTTACAAATTCGACAGCTCGAATTTGCGACACTCGAAATCTATTCGAAGCGCGTTTACTCGCTTGCGAGGAACGTAAAGTATACCTATACGACTACGACTACTCTATCTTTCCGAGTGGTTTAGTTAGATTATTTTTTAAATTTATGTCGCGCGCTGTTTGTGCTTGCCGTACTGTTTATTGCATACACGTTTATTAAACCGTGTATTGTGGATTGGATGGTCCAGTGAGTTTCCGCGTGAAGTTTGTCACGATAACAGACATAATACAGTGTAAATAAACAGTACTGACAAACGACTACTTAATTCTGGGTACGTCACTATTATATCGAGTACTTAAACTCATTATTTCACACCATTTACAATTAAGTTACGGTATGGCTATAGTTTCCATATTACACTTAACGTATTAACCTGACCGCACTAGCGTTGTCACTTTTTAAGACGTAAGAGAAGCGTTGACGCGTTGTCTTAAATTTTAATAGTAGATTGTATCACCACGAGATGGTTTATTTTCCCGAACGAAGTGAGGGGAAATAGTTCGAGAGGTAATATGACATTTAGTAATACACATAACCTTATCTTTTGAAGTTTCATCATTGACTAGACTAGTTTCAATTTTAATTCTAAGATATGAACATTGCTAATTGACTGATTTGCTTGGTACACCACAAACTTACTTATGGAGTCATCGTATAAATCCGGAAGGGGCGCACGCGATAAGATGTCTGGTATATATATATACATGCGTTTACCAGGTTTATAGCTGACTCTCAAGTCATAACCTTGCATTTTTTTTTGACCATATATTTACTGATGATATTTCTGACACGCAAATAGAATAGCCAACATCTCTTTTTCTATTTGAGCATACCTCGTTTGGGTGTCCGTGAGCATGCACGACGCGTACTCGACAGGGCGGCGCCCAGCGCTCCCGCGCTGGCAACTGACATCCACCGAAACCACCACGGATTGCGACGCACCAAACAGAGTCAACACCGGTGCATTGCAAATTGCAAACCAACTCTTTCAACTTTGCAAACGCATTCTCATGGACGGTGTCCCAGCACCACGCGGACTCTTTTTTAAGGAGTTTGGTAAGCGGAAAAATATGTTCCGAGTAATGCGGGATGACCTTGGACAAATAATTAATTGCACCTAAAAAGCGTTCAAGTGATGTCTTATCGTTAGGTGCCGGCGGCATATCTTTTATGGCCCTAATCTTCTCCGGATCAGGCTTCGTGCCATTTTTATTAAATACTTTACTTCCTCTACGCACAACTTACATTTTGTCCTAATTAAATATACCAGGATCACAGGTGCTGCCGCGCCGATGATGCCACGACCGATGATGACGATGATGTTAAAACCGGTTAGTCATGACATGCAACATTATAAAGAGCTCATTAAGCAACAAAATAAAACCAAAACAAACTATGATAAACATTGCAAAAATCTATCTGACTTAGGTGTTGGCGATGACTTAATCATACTGGGTCACACTAGTATAACAAACACAAATGAGAGGAAAAGTGGAAAAAAAATGTAAAACTTCGCGGTCATATATATGTATAATAAAAAATCTAAAAGGAATGGAGTATCGTCGTAACTAATTAACGTAAATAGACGTAATTATAAATGTGGCGGCGGGCCGGGAGTGCCGATGCCGGGTGAGAAGTTCGTGCCTCCCCCACCGTCGCCGCTTGCCGCTCAGGGTTCGATCCCGCCTGATGTATAAAAAGTGCCACGGTACCACCTGTTTTGCAGGCGCAAGGTTTGAACCCGATTGCGAGCGCAAGGCCTGCCGGTCAGCCATACGAGCCCGCTCTTAAGGTGCGACCACGCCGCTGCACTGTGAATCGAGTAGAACATGCAAATGGGACAAAAACCATTATCAAATATCCAAAAACTCATTATGGTAGGTCATTACTAATGAGTATACATTAAGAGTCCCACGTGTTATTTTTTCCTGCGACCCCCCCTTACATGAGTAATTAAGGTGACTATATAGGATGAGTGCAAATTTACTATGCATTCATTTGCGTAATTGCTCTTGGCTTAAAAATAATTGTGTGCATTTCCAAGTTATTTGTGTTTATTTCATTATTATGGATTCCAATTTGGAGGGTAAGTAGTATTTTTAGACATATATTGATTATAAAAATATTCATTGTATTTTGTAAAACATCAACATGTTTCCGAATAATCATTGGAATTTTACCCTAACTTTTACTTTAGTGGTCAAGAAATTACATGTCGGCATCTGTCTACTCTGTGAAATTTATATATAATATACTTATAACTATAAACCGTCATATTTAATAAACTCTCTATCCAACTTTTGAGTACAACTATTTTTTTTATTTTTTCTTTCAGAATTCGATTTTTGCATTTCAAAAGTCAATTTCTTCGATGTATGGCAGAGTCATTTGAAGGAAGCGAGAAACAACGAAATATATACATTTATATCATCTGAGCATGATTTAAGTGGAATAACCGAGGACTCCCAGAGACAAATTAAGGTAAAGATATCCCAATTTTCATCCAGGATAGCTCAGAAGTGGGATGCTGCTGGTAAATGTAGACAGCGATTTCTCGAGAAGAACTCTGACTGGCTTCATGGTGAACCTATCAAGTTTGAAGTTCATAGACGTACGACGATGCCGTCATCATCCACTGAAGCTGTAGCAGGCCCTGGAAGGCCCCAGAAGGAATTCTCGGACTCTAGCCTGAAGACTAAACGACGACGAGTAGAGAATTTAGTTCAATCTACAAGTTCCGAGGAGTTATTGTTTGCAGCAGAAATTTCGTCACGTCAATCGGGCTCCAAGGAAGTGGCTAGAAGAATGAAGAACATAATTGAAGATAACAAGAGCGGCGACACCTCAGGCAACAAAGAAAACACAAAGTTATGCAAAGAAAACGCTAGATGTTTGACGAATGAAGAAGCTTTGGCGTGCTATATAGATAGCAAATTGACTACATGCACATACAACATCATAAGGCAGTCGACTAGTAAGGTAGGGCATACCGTATTTCCATCATTGTATTGTTTAAAAAAGGCTAAAGTTGCATGTTATCCTCCTGAAGATAGCTTTTTGATTAATGAAACGCGTGCTGAAATCAACGTTCAGGCAGTTTTAGATAAAACCGCTGAACGTTTGGTTTTATCACTGGAAGATGTTTTAGATAATTTAGTGTCCCCTTGTTCATCATTCAAACTAATTAGTAAATGGGGTTGCGATGGAAGTTCCGGTCATAGTACATACAAACAAAAGTTTACGAATAGTAATGACACTGATGAATTTTTGTTTGTATATTCGTTCGTTCCGCTTCAATTACGGGATGATGCTGATAATGTCGTTTGGCAGAATCCACGCCCGTCATCTAATGCATATTGTCGTCCAATAAAGTTTATTTTTTCCAAGGAAACAAAAGAATTGACTATTGCCGAAACAAATCGAGTCTTGGAAGAGATAAACGCTTTATTGCCAACATTTTGCAAGGTGATGGGAAGGGAAGTTTCTGTTGAACACATTATGCTTTTTACCATGGTTGACGGAAAAATTTGCAATACTATGACCGAAACTTCTTCTGCTCAAAAATGTTTCATTTGTGGAGCTACTCCAAAAGTTATGAATGATGAATCTAGGGAATATATTGCAAATAATGATAATCTTGGTTTTGGTTTATCAACTCTCTATGCTTGGATTAGATGTTTTGAGTGTTTACTTCACATAAGCTATCGCCTTGAAGTAAAAAAGTGGCAACTTAGAGGAGAAGCCGATAAAGCGAATGTAAAGAAACGCTCACTAGAAATTCAAACTAGATTTAAAACGGAAATGGGACTGATCGTACCAAAACCAGGCTTTGGTAATACTAATGATGGAAATACAGCTAGAAGATTTTTTGAAAACCCGGAGCTTAGTGCTGCAATTACAGGGTTAGATGTATCACTCATTAAAAAAATTGATATAATACTTCGAGTTCTATCATCGGGCTATGAAATAAATTTAGAAGCGTTTGAAAATTTGACACGGGATATAAGAAAACATTATTTAAATCTCTATTCGTGGTATTACATGCCTGTTACAGTACACAAATTATTGATTCACAGTAGCGACATTATCCGATCAGCACTATTGCCGATTGGACAGTTATCCGAGGAAGCACAAGAAGCTCGAAACAAAGATTGCAGACGATTTAGGGAACATCACACACAAAAACGATCTCGTCAAGCCACGAATAGAGATTTAATGAATATGCTGTTGATTACATCTGACCCTTTAATTAATAGTTTTAGAAATGTACCAAGGCAAAGAGTAAACTCGTTGTCTTCTGATGTTTTAGCATTGTTGAAACCCCCTAGAGTTAATGAAACTAATGTAGATGTAGTGTCTAGTTTGTTTAGTGTAGATGATCATGACACGTCAATTAATGATTCGCAGGATGAAGATGATGACGGTGAAAGTAATTAATAAAATGACCGCTGTAATTAACTCTAATTGATTTATATGTACCTACTTAAGAATCCTATGTAAATGTAGTTCCTAATTAGTTTTACTTTTCCTTGTAATGGCATGATAATGTTAAAAATGATGTTAATTAAAAGATTACTGCAACAGTAGATTTAGTATTTTATGTGTACATGTAATAAAATATATAATTCATTATTGTACATTCACTTTTATAATATTGTTTTTTCTGAACCCCCACCCTACCCCTCTAAGTCACGAACCAAAGTACATAAACTATACGTATATGTATATTCATACATAATGAGCTCGTATAAGCTCAAAAAACTACTAAAATAATTTTGTCCCATATGCTTGTTCTACTCGATTCACTGTGCGCTGCTCAAAATACGCTAACGCACCGTAAAACGCAGCAAAATGTATGAAGTGATGCATACGACACGTCAACGCCTAGGTATACGCACGCATCGTTAAGCACCGGTGTGGTCGCTCCCTTACTCTTAACCACACTCTTAAGAAAGCTCGTAAAATGGGTATTGATATACTTAAATAATTAGTTCTAAAATCAATTTCATTTAGAAGGGGGGTTGAAAATGTAGTGTAAACATTTTTATATAATAGTTTTATAGTAGTTGTAGTTATCTGCATGCTTTTTAATTTTAAGGGAAAGATGTTGTAGGTAGTTCTACAAATCAGTTGCTATCCGAGCTCCGTGGTTTATTACTACACTTGCAAAGCCTATGATGCAATTTAGTAGCATGAGAAGTGAAAAACACTTTCTTATAAGTAACTCAATTTCTTCCTTTTGAAAAATGCAATGATCTGAAAGTTTACTTGGAAAAATCGGAAAATCAATAGAGATCTATGAAGCAACTATGACTAAGCACTAATATAATCTAAAAAAACTACTTATTGTTTATTATACAGAGTTCAAAAACCAGCGTAACGAAAAATCATACTCTGGATTCAGACCAATATATATATTTTGGTGAACTAAAAAGGATAGAAAATATTCCCCGGAAGATTATAAATTTATGAAATTTCGCTCACAGCTCACCAGATAAAAAATGGCAATAAAAATACTAAATTACATAGCTACGACCAATTTAAGAATACCCCCTACTATACATACTTTTCCTCTTTATAATGGGACAAATATACTTATTTTTATTATTTTTATTTAAACTTTATTGCACAAATATAAAAATAAAGGTACAATTGGCGAGTGGCTTAATGCCTTACTTATGTATTTATTTACAAAATAATTCTTAAACAAAAGTATAGTAAACTACAACTAAACATGAAAAAATCGGCCAAGTGCGTGTCGGGCCACGCGCAGTGTAGGGTTCCGTAGTTGCCTGTCTTCTATCTCACACCATGGTTTTAACGAGAAAAAAAATTACATACCCGCTCTAGGTATAGGGGAGCTACCCTAAAAAAAATGTTTGCGTGATTGATTTATATACCCATGCCAAATCACAGTTTTCTAGCAGTAATGGTTACTGAGCTAAGCCAAAGACGGACGGACGGACGGACAGACGGACATGGCGAAACTATAAGGGTTCCTTGTTGACTACGGAACCTTAAAAACGTAGTCTAAAATTTTTTTATGATGATTTAAAGCAAAGTAACCTAGATAGAGATAATGTTTAATGTTCCTGTAATATTTATAATAATGTTAATAAAATTTCGTAGATAAGGTTTTTGCATACTTACCCGTTACGCTTGTTTCGAACCATCCCAAGTTTCAAATTTATAGCATAAGTATTTCCTGAGATATTTAACTTTGTGTCAGAGTTGTTTCTATAAAACTATCTAAAGCCACGCAACGTAGAGATTGTGGATTCGAGATCACGTCAGCATAATCGAAGAGATCTCGATTAATCTCGTTAATATCGTGATTACACATATCTTTTTGTTAGCGATCAGTTACGATTTTATTATATGTATTGATGAGTACGACGAAAACGTAAGAAATGAACACATACCTATACACGAACACCACATTTTATTTTTTAAAATAATTTAGGTTTTTTGAAGAATTTAGTTCTTGTCAAATACTGTCCGACAGGAATTATTAACATGCATCGCGTATTGAATTCTCCACAACATGGGTTGAACAAGTTTTTTTTTTTTTAAGATTTTATTTTTCTGTTTTGTCGGCGTTATTGATGTATGCCGAATTACAATTTTCTAGTAGTAATGGTTACTGAGCTAAGCCGATGACGGACGGACAGACAGACGGACGGACGGACGGCCAGACGGATATGGTGAAACTATAAGGTTTCCTTGTTGACTACGGAACCCTAAAAAAAGACTATCCAATTATAATAATTATTATGCGACATGTAGGTGTACGCGGGCTGGGTTTTCGCAACTCGCCGTCATATCTGCGCCTATTTTGAGTGTTATGCGACATGTAAGTATAACAAATACGAACCCTCAGTATTTGTCACTAATCATCACTTGTCATTACATTATCAGTTTGAAAATAAAGTTTAAGTTTGGAGACAGATATATATGTAAACTCAAAGTTCGTCTGAACGTGATCCAATAAGTAATGACAAGATTCATTATCTGTTAGTAAGGCTCTGTCAAAAATCACAAATTTTATTTCGTCTAGATAAAACTATAAAATAAACGCGACCTTGAGGTTTCACGTAATTAAATTGTCTTTAGCTGTTAAGTATGTAACTTTTGCAATATATTACAATTACAATACAATACAAATACTCTTTGTTCCTTACCTCAAAACAACCGACAACAACTCATTTTACAAATAATTACTATAATTAGTAAAATAAAATTTACTTCCGCTAAGACAATTCGAGCAATAAAGTAGTAATTTTAGATTAAATACAACACTTGTTCAAATTAGAATTAATTATTAGGTAACTATACTGTCGGTGGTTCTGACGGTTCTAAGAATATATAAATAGGTATGCGATGATGGTTACCTACAGGTATTCAGTAGATTGGTTTCCTATATAATCGTAATAAACTTATAAAATTGAACAACGAACTCATGTTTTATTAAATGACTACTATCTATTAACCAATATGTTAATTGCCTGCAATGTAAAATAAGATCATCCTATATCTAGTGAAACCACGATTAAGATGTAAAAGTAAATATGATACAGACATATTACCTATTTACCTACTCATCATCCTCCTAGCTTTTTATTCCCGGTTGTGCCCCTAAAGGAGCCCGGGGTCCGCTTTGCACATAATCCCAAGATTTTACATAGGCACTAGTTTTAAGAAAGCGAGTCCACCTGACCCTCCAGAGGGAAAACTTAACCTTATTGGGATAAGACCGGTTTCCTCGTCATGTTTTCTTTCACCGAAAACCGAACGGCCTATTTACCTACTGATAAATTATAATCAAGATAATTGTTGATCGCATCGCTTGAGTAATTTGGTATAATGGTATCATCGCAAAACTTTACCTATACCATACAACACAAATACTCTTTAACACGTTCACTGCCCCCATACAAAATGATGAATAATCGCCATTACAGGTTTCACAATTGTGGCGATGTACAATATGTGGGTTAAAACCAGTTGCCATCAATAAACAAAAGTAAACAACTTAGGAGCCTATAAGATTTTATTTTATGGAAAGGATTTTTTATGGCAGCGGTGTTGAAAAACGTCGTATGAATTACTTATATACTAGGCGGCTCGCGTGGAAAAATCTTACTATATTTATAACGGTACCTAAGTACATTGTAATGTGATAATATCGTAATAATTACGGATGGCACTACACGCCACTGTTGTTTCTCCAAACAAGATTAATGTAGCATATTAGCGATATGACTCTAAATTAGACATTTACCGTTTTTACTTCAGGGCTGTTATTCGCTACGCGCTAATAATACAGCTCACCCTGCCGGTCACCCGTCACGAAACTAGACCTCCACCTGCGCATAGTAAGTACGCATCGCGGTGTCAAGATATATTTGTGGGTGAGCTAGTGAGCTTACTTATAACAAGTTACAGAATAGGGGGGCTGTAGACGCTTATGATCAGTGTTGGTTCGCTCTTGAACTTATAGCAAAGAGCTGGCTAGGTCTGCTAGCTACTAAAATAAATATTGTAAACCTGTTGATCTGCCTCCAAACTTGTTTAGCAACTTTACCTATAATCAAAGGCGCTAGACCGATTGCCAGCAGACGATACAAAAGTAAATAGAGCAGAAACGTTTTAAAGTGGCTACATTTGTATTCAGCGCCGGTTTTAAATATTAATGCGACATCTTGCCTACATTTTGGCTTTTAATTTACATAATTGATGTTAGGAAAACATGCAGACGATTGCCTTACATCGGCTGCCCGTGTGTCAGCCCTGATAAATAAAAGATAATTGCTGTTAAGAACCGTCTTTATAGAAAAACTGCAATCAAATCGGTCCATCTGTTGGGGAGCTACGATGCCACAGAAAGACACGCATATACGTAATGTACATAAACAGTTTCGTGCTACGCGAGAATAACATACTGTCCGATAGTCAATAAAACATAACGTTCAATAGCTCTTGATGTTTGATTTTTGCTATGAGCATTCCGCTCCCTGGTTATAACTTCAGACGTAAATACAATAGGTAATATTGTCAAAAATTTCAGCAAAAATGTTTTAACATATTCTTAGATATCTGTTGCAAATGGCAGAACAAAGGCGTCATAGTCGACATAAAATGGTATGAACGAAAGCACGTAAAGGTGTTGTAAGTAAGCCGCGGAGAATATTTGTAGTCGTATATTGTGCGACCCATTTATATCTCACTTCTTTGTTTTTACAGCGTACAGAATTTACAGCGAGGACATTCGACTTAATCTTATTCCACGCACAAGCAGTCGTAAATAACAGCAATGACACTATTTAGGTACATAACGAAATGCTCACAAGTAATATTTTTTAACAACTTGTTGATACGTGATGCTGATGAATCAACATAAGTATTGGACTTTTATTTAGCTTTAATTATATAAATCCGGCCAAGAGCGTGTCGGACCTCGCGCAGTGTAGGGTTATGTAGTTGCCTGTCTGTCTTTGTTACATCGACATGCGCGCGCCAACTTAATGGTGCGGTTGCGATTTGCGATAAGCCGACTTTGTACGAAAGTTGGCATTTCTAAGTATATTTTAAGTTCGTCGACTATTACACGGTAACTAGTTATGCCTACAAGTAGCCGTGATAGTTTTCAGTTTAAGTTCATTATATGTACTACTGCCACGATTATTTTCAGTATTTTCACATCGCCAGTAGTAGCCATTTAACCGGCAGGGGGGAGAGACATGACGAACAAAAACTAGGGCTTTAAAACCGAATATCTCGCAAACGAATCACTGTGTTAAAAAATGGTTTTAAGAAACCTATATACCAAAAATGAGGTGTGAACCGATCAAGGGCATAATAACAGGGTATCGTGTTCTGATAAGAAAAAACTAAGAGAAAAAAAAATAACGCGTTTTTTTTTACATTTGTTTAGAGCGTTGGCCGACTGAAGCGACCTGCTCTATACAAACGTAAAAAAAATCGCGTCATAAAAAATCTTTTCGTTTTTTCTTATCAGAGCTAGATATCTGTTATGCTCTTGGTCGGTTCGCACCCCATTTTTGGTACATTCTGTATTTTTGAACAAGCTATCCAACGATACCCCACACTATTGGTTTAACGAGAATTGTTCCATTGTTTTGTCGGCGTGATTGATGTATACTCCCAAGCCGAATTACAGTTTTCTAGTACAGGTTAGCTAAGCTAAAACGAAAGGTTTCGAAACGGAAGGGACCACAAGTTTTGCGATTTTTGGAGCGATTGTGGTACCTAGACCAAAAAACTTGTTAAGTAATAAACTTTTCAAAGACCAATCGAATACCTATGTGTAACTTAAAACCTAAGTTTTACCTACATGGGTTGGTAAAAGTTCGAAATGCTTTGTAATCGTCGTGCATTTCAGATCGCGCTTCGGGTTCCTACATTAACATATATATTTTACAAATTTCGTTGATACAGTTCCTTATACTATGGTTTGAGTAAAATGTATGTGACATACGAACATGCAGACAGATACGCAGATGGACTGACATGGCAATACTATACGGGCTCCTTATTTGCAATATTGGCTACGGAACCCTAAATCCGAGCGTCTTTAGACTGAATTGAATTTTTCCTTACTTACAGCTGTTATTGTTATTAAATAACAAAACTACGCAGATATTAATCCACTGTAGGTAGGTACCTATGCTAAAAACAGTCGGTTTAACATTGTAACAGACTAGCAAAAAATATATATGAATTTGATTGTTAGCGTTTTTGCTGCTTTTTTTGGGTTTTCCTCGGACAGAGTACCTGAGGCTCTAGTATAAGTTTTACCGAAACACAACTTTACGATCGCGTTTGCGTTTTACCCTCAATTTGTATGGGATTTGACAGCTAAACGCGAACGCGGTCGTAACGTTTTGTTTCGGTAAAACTTATACTAGAGCCTCTGATGTTTATTATCTATATACACGCATTTCCTTTACCTATGTCGTAAATACAATGTAACGTGTGTGTGAATAAGCTACAAAACTTTCATACATCTGCGGAGAAATTCAAAGGCACCGGAGAAGAGTGGCCCTGTGTGAGCCATAGTTTTATATGCAAGTAGCGTACCCTTAGCGTAGTTCCTCTCATGCCTTGATAGTTCCACTGGTAGAACGTATAACAAAAACCGGCCAAGTGCGTGTCGTCTGTCTTAGTTACATCGAGGTGCGATGCGGTTGCGTCGGCCGAATTTGTACGAAAATTGGCCTTTTCAATTACACATTAAGTTGGTCGACTATTACTCGGTAACCATTTATGCCTACTTGTTCGTGATAGTTTTCCTTTTAAATTCATTATATGTACGACTACCACGAATTTTTTCACATCCCCAGTAGTAGCCATTTAGCCGGCAGGGGGGGGGGGGGGGACGACGACGCTGACGACGACTCGAACTAAAATTAGGGCTTTAAAACCCAATATCTCGCAGAAGAATTACTGATTTGGAAATGGTTTTAGAAAACCCATAATATTTTTGAACGAGCTATCCAACGATACCCCACACCATGGGATGGCGAGAAAAAAAAATACATAACCGCTTTAGGTGTAGGGGAGGTACCCTAAAAAAAAAACTTTTGCCAAATTGTATTGTATTGTTTTGTCGGCGTGATTGATTCATATAAATAGGCTACCCATGCCGAATCACAGTTTTCTAGTAGTAATGGTTACTGAGCTAAGCCGGACGGACAGACAGACAGACAGACAGACAGACAGACACACGGACATGGCGAAACTACAAGGGTTCCTTGTTGACTACGGAACCCTAAAAATGTAGTTTTCTATAAGACTATTTACGTAACATTAACATAATTTTGAATTAAATAGCTGCTCTTGTTAGCTATAAATGTCAACTTATATCTACTGCGGAAGTTTTCGACAGGGCCACACAGATATTGCATGCTGCGAATATTATCAAAGAGAATATAACAACTACGTATATGATGTACAGATTTCCAGTTGTCCGGCATTATAATAATTGCAAATCCAAGCTAGAGACATGGTGTTGTACACCATTAGGCACGGTTGGATGATCGACATAATGTCATGTCATATAATTCTGCGACCGTCAAGGTGCAAGGTGGATCTTTTATTTGTGTCACTGAAGTGTCCTGTTCATTTAAGAGTGGAAAAATTCTTTCTTTACACAGATGTTTTGTGAAAACACGGTAAAAACTGACGGCATTGAATTGACCTTTGACATATTACAGACAGCAGCATAATAGGTAAGTGCTGAAAATTAACGACCTACCTACTGCGTGTGTCCATTGCACAGAGTACTTTTCTATATATAGGTCCATTGGATACAAACTTGAATTTTGACAAGGAGAAAGGACACCGCACAACTAGTACGGAAAAAATCTTTCTGAATTATATGGAAAAATTTCCGGTTTACATATTATGCGTATTTCAAAATAGTGACCCTGCACACAACAATAGAGGGAAAATTCTCAGCAATATGCTCCATTACTAAAAAGCATGAGGCTAAATTAAAAACAATCTTATCGTAAAAAAAAGATGCAGTTATGCCACTTTGAAAAATGTATTTTTCACTTCTCATGCTCGAAAAGTGTGTCATATTGGCAAAGCTAGCAACATGCTGAGCTGGGTCCATTTCGTGGCAAAAAAATGTGCTTTTTATTTTATTTCTTTTATTATCTGTGTTGTTTGTTGGTCACGAATAAATGTTTTGATTTGATTTGATTTTGATATTACTTAAGCTTAGATAGCGGGGCTAAAGAAGTATGTACATTTAGCCCCTAGGGAAAATATATGTCAAACATATTTATGATTTTAAACATTTTAATTTGACCAATCAAAGTACTTCAACGTATTAAATACACCAATCACAACTGTTTAAAAAACCATTTGTATTTGCTATCAACTAATGAGAATACAGCTATACCTATATTAAAATCAACCAATTAGGAAAAAACGGCGCTCGACCCGGCTATATACGGTAAGTAGCATTTATTCGTCACTATTTTGTATCTGTGTCAAACAGTTTATTAAAAAAATCATGCCGCCAAATTGAACAATCTTTTCGCTGTGGAATTTATTATTGATTGTGGATGGATAATCTTTGTTTATACCATGTTTTCACTATTTTCTCGCAGTCTTAATGAAAAGTAGAGTGTATAATAACTCTGGTCTAAAAGCCATATTACCACTCGAATAATTTTCCCTCACTTCGCTCTTGAAAATAACCATCTCGTGGTAATATGGCTTATTTTAGCCCCTTGTCATACAATCTACTATTTTGGCAGAACACCTAATTAACGGCATATTTTGATAGCTTTTGCATTTTTCTGTTGTATTTATTAGTCGCCGGCACGGCGACATTTGACGGCAAGGCAATTAAATACTTATATATTTTTGTAAATGTAAAAAAAATCTAAGATAATACTTAAGTGCTGCACAGATTTATTTGAGCTCTTTGTGCAAACTTGCTTAAAAATTAAACTAGGATTAAATTACGTTACTTTTATCCCAAAATTAACCCTCGGAAGTCGAAGGGATGACATTAAGAATGGAAGTAGATACGAGAGTTCACCCGGTCGAAGTGCTAGTGTCATATTCTGGAAATAATATTATGCTGACTACCGTACCTAAATCATAGAGTACCCAATTGCTTACATTATATAATCAAAGACAATATAATCGCTACGTTTTATACCTAACAACTTTTTTGTATGTAACCGAAACCTTCTTTGAATATAATTCAATGTCAAGATGATGTATGCCATTTTCTTACGTAAAGTGATGTACAATAATAATGTAGGTTCTGCATAAGTACGTAGGTTTTGTATTAGTTTACTTTATATTTCGCTAACCTGTACTTATTTCTAAAATGAATTTCATGAAGTCAGTCAAAGTGAATAATAAGAAAGCAACATTATTTGTAATAGGTGAGTCAAAACAAACTCGGCGTTCATAAGAATCTGTTTGAAGCTTACGTTTTGCAACATATTTTATATACATCATTTACCTACATGCTGGGTCATCCTCCACAAGCCTACCGAGACGCAGTTATACGGTAAAATGTGATTCTTGCTCGCATTAGCCAGGTAAATACTGCAAGAGCATATGCCACGCGAGGCAGTCTCAGCAAGGCTGCTCACTCAGTTCAGTGTGCATGTGCGACACACGGTGCGTGTGCGAAAATGTGCAGGAAATGCTTGCCCAGTAGGTACCCGGTTATATCTCATATCATATCTGCCTCCCTCAGGCTTGCCGAGCCTCCGCCAGCATGTAAACGCGGTATGAAATTTACTGAACACTCGAATATAACTATCTATTAATCATCGTCCCTGTCATGCCATGCCAACTACACACGTACGTAAAAAACTAAGTACTTGCAGTGTTTTCCACGGTGGGTTTTCCCCGACTTTGCAGATAAACATGGCTGCCTGCCTAATAAAGGCGTCCTCTTTGTTTTCTTGTTTTCACAGACCTTGTATTTTATAGCAGTAGTCGCTCTTTCCTCTGATGATGATAATATGGTAAAGGCAGTAGGCGTTTTGATTTTTCTTGTGTAAAAATATTGTACCTACTTATCTTTACTTGTCTGAGGAGCATTAAACTAGCGTCACTAATCTGGAAAAGTATTAGACATTGCATATTTTATATTTTTCTACCACATTCACTATCAAACTTTTAGTAGCGTTATCTTTGCCCAACTAGGACAAAGTCAAAAGGGCTATGATGTTAGCATTCTATTTACTAAAAAGCACAATCTCTCCCTGACGAATTTTGGGTAGATTTATCTACATGTGCCGGTTTGCTGTACCTACACATAGAGATGATACATTGGCTTCATGCAACTGTGCGATGTACCTACTATGTCCGTTTCAAAACATCGAGCACACACAGAGAGCAAAACAGCCGAGGCGGGAGGTAGTTATTTCGTGTCTTTATCGGTTTTCGATTTTTTGCATAATGCATTTAATAGCGTATTGCTCCTCCCATATATAAGAGGGAATGGGCAATTTATTTATTCAGAAATATTAAGATAGGCTATCCTGCTATTCTTAAAGAAACGACAATAAGATTATATCCTAGACAAATAAAAAAGATTTATTATTTGACAGGCGTTGTGCCCGTGCGGTTCAACCTCTGGGTGATGATGTTCACGAGCTGCTGGGTGGCGTACATGCTGCGCGTCAACATGAGCCTCAACATCATCGCCATGGTGCCGCAAGCTGAGAGCAATAACACGTGAGTCATTGGTTCAACCTGTGGGAGATGCTGTTCACGAGCTGCTGGGTGGCGTACATGCTGCGCGTCAACATGAGCCTCAATATCATCGCCATGGTGCCGCAAGCTGAGAGCAATAACACGTGAGTCATTGGTTCAACCTGTGGGAGATGATGTTCACGAGCTGCTGGGTGGCGTACATGCTGCGCGTCAACATGAGCCTCAACATCATCGCCATGGTGCCGCAAGCTGAGAGCAATAACACGTGAGTCATTGGTTCAACCTGTGGGAGATGCTGTTCACGAGCTGCTGGGTGGCGTACATGCTGCGCGTCAACATGAGCCTCAATATCATCGCCATGGTGCCTTAAGCTGAGAGCAATAACACGTGAGTCAGTCATCCCGTTCGGTTGATCCTGTGGTTAATGATGTTCACGATTTGCTGGTGAATAATGAACTTCAACTTCACCTCTATAATACCGCAAGCTGATAGTAAACAAGTCATTTCAAGTAATTTATTAGGACCATCATCATCGATATCTATAAACGGATTAGGTTAACAACTATTGTCACGGTATGTATACTGCTAGGAAATCTTTGGCGACCGACGGTTTGAACTTTGAATTAAGACTTTAAACTGTGTATAATTGTTAATTACCTTTCCAACTATACGTTTACCCGGGTTTGCAATGTTATTGTTAAAGTTTCGAACACAATTCAATACGTCAGGTGTGCGAGGTAATCTCAAGTTGATAGGATAGGGATATAATTACCTACCGGCATTTAGGGCCTTGCAGATAGTACTACAAGGTCTGGTCACTGCTTATCTCACCTGCATAGTGTGCACGTACGCATCTATACAATCCCGGTTCAACTTGCTCCAAGATTTAAACTAATTTCTTTACCTATTTATGCTATCCCGATGTGTTAATATTGTTAGTTAGACTTCATTAAAATTAAAAATGATTAATCCAACAAGTTCCAAAGGGGCCGTGGCGGCAAAACGTATCGAATGTGTAGGATTGGCGATTTCCACGCGTGCCAAGCTTATGCTGCACCCATAATGTCTGACGAGTGCTTGCGATAAATATAAAACCGATTACAACTAAATGCACTTAGTCAAATAGATCCTCGAGCAACGAAATATCTTCTTTTTCACGCACGTAAACCTACGTAAACGATTTTCTCATCGGTGGAGGAAGTTTCTATATCAATCGTATTGTTATGAAATTACTTTTGATAAGAAACTTAATTAACTAACTGTTATGCTAATTTCAGATCTCAATCTCAGTGCGATGCTAAAGACGACGTAATACGCAACGAAACATTAAGGCACGTCGATATCGCAGATGTGCGGCAGGCTCCGAGACAGGTACAAATTTGCATCGCAATCATCCTTATAATCCTTACTTAATGTTATAAATACGAAAGTGCGTGTGTGTGTGTGTGTGTGTTTGTCCTTCTTTCACGTCGCAACGGAGCGTCGTATTGATGTGATGTTTTGTATGGAGATAGTTTAGAAGCTGGAGAGTGACATAGCCTACTTTTATCAGCGGGAAAACATCTAATTCCCACGGGAAAATTCAATATGTTACATTTTCCTATAACCACGCGGGCGAAGCCGCGGGCATCAGCTAGTATAATAGTAGTAGTTTTTATTGTTACTACTATATGTTAGTAAGTAGTTTTATTGTTACATGATGGTGGCAAACTACTGATTGATGGTAAGTATTGGTAAGCCATGCAGACACCATAGGCTAGGCGACGAGACGCTCGCGATTCCAGCAGAAACACAAGCCCTTTATTGATTTGATGATTCTCTGTGGAGCCAAAAGCCCCTCACTCTTATCACAGCATATCCTCGGGAGCTCTGGCAATCTCGCTCACCACCAGGAACACACATAACTCTGCTGGCTGTGTAGCACTGCTGTGTGCTATTATTATGTCTGTGGTTTTCTGCAAGGTGGAAGTAGAGTACTTCCCCAGTTGGGCTTGCTCCAAATATGAGAGAAATGACATGCCACAGTGCCCTGTCTTTAATACTAGTGACCTGGCTTCGCAAGGGTGCATAAAACGTAGGCCTGACAATTATAAACAGCGAAACTGGCCGAGCCATTGATGACATATACAGGGTGAAATATTATTCACTGTTCAAATTTTGGGAGTTGACTCGGTAGGTCATCTCGATTAAAATTAAATAAATAAATAGATAAATATTAGGGGACAATCTTACACAAATCGACCTAGTCCCAAACTAAGCAAAGCTTGTACTATGGGTACTAGACGACGATAAACATACTTATATAGATAAATAAATACTTAAATACATAGAAAACATCCATGACTCAGGAACAAATACTCGTGCTCATCCCACAAATAAATGCCCTTACCGGGATTCGAACCCAGGACCTCTTGCTTCGTAGGCAGGGTCACTACCAACTAGGCTAAAGCGGTCGTCAGAAATTGATCAAATAAGTTGTATACAGCAGTTGGTATAACCAACTACTGTTTCGCTTTCCCGGTAGTTCCTCTTACCCCACCTGGCCCCTATTTCACCAACTTGACAATTGTCACCTGACACTGACAATTCGCCATACATTGCTTGTTCTAGAAGTTAAGGTGGTTGCTAAGTTACTTGTGGAATCAGCAATGTACGGATAATTGTCGTTGTCAGGTGACAATTGTCAAGTTGGTGAAATAGGGGCCTGACCGTATATGAATAATATTTCACCCTATTATAGACCGATGATCAGACAAATGTTAAATGCTGATCGAAGTGATATTACGAGTAAGTCATGGAAATATGCCGTATGCCCAGCAAACCAACCGTATGTTACAAAGTCATATAGTTATTTATATAAATAACAACTAAGTATAAATAACAACTAAGTATAAATAACAAATAAGTCAAGGTGATAACTGATAACCTCCCATTTTTCACGTCGTCCTTTTTTTGCAAGGTTTTCGTTCTTTTGAATACTTAATGTGCTTTGTTCGTACAGTAACATTATCTGGGTACGGTTTCGACCGATGGTTTTATTTTATTGATTTGTATCTTGACGTCGTTGAATTAATGTGTATTTGCATGGTAAACAAGCTGATCAAATAATATCGTTTTATTAAAGACAAGTACAAGTACAATACTTAAATCGAATTAGAATTCAACACAAATACGGTTATTAATAAACTTTAAACACTAACACAATGTACGTCTTTCGTGATTCGTAATATAAATTAAAACGATCGAATAAGAATTATCTGTTCTTTAAAATATTTTCTATTGTAAACTTGTTTTATAACATTTTCAACGGAAATCATTAGGTATTGTCATTTATGTAATAAAATGAAGGTCAAAACCATTCGGTAACCCATATTACCCAGTTGCGGTTATGTATTGTTTAAAAGAACAATACTTTACTTACCTACATTCTACTTTCATTATGCCTGAGTAAACGTCGATGACTCAAAATAATTTTCCAAACGTATAAACATTGCTACGGGAATTTAATTTAAAGACTAATAAAATCTGCATAGTTTCAGCATTAGATCCATTGATAACATTTGCCCCACGTTAGAATGAGAGAAGTATGTGACAAAATACCTACTTAATGTACTTAATGTAAAAGCACATGGATAAGTTAGCGCGGCGGGGCGGTGGCGGTATGGTTGACGCAGTGGACCGGTAAGCCACAGATACCGAGTTCCACTCTCGGTCTGCTCAGCTAGTGTGCGCATATTCTATATATTACCTAATACCTTACGTATGAAATTGGTGTTTTTTTCACAGATATTATTTTGTACGTAATTTATTTATTTCTATCGCTACTTCCAAATTAAGTATTTTTTAATTTCAATATTAGACTGTGTAACAAAGGTTTTAAATAAAAATAATGGGTTTTTATTTTTTATTTAGTGTTTAAAATTAAAGCTTGAAAACCACCCTTTTCATGTGTTGCCGGTTCAAGTGATTCAATTACGTATTATGATATTTATGATGCGTACTATTTTTAAGTAATCAAGATATGTGTAACGTAGCTTATAAGTTTTCTATATGTATATTCCTAAGTACCAAAATTTTGTTTGGTTTGAATTTGACTTTGCTGAATAATCCGCAAAATTCAATGTATGAAAATCACAGTTTCCATAAAATTCTCCATACAAAACGCCAATTTCATAGGTATAAGGACCTAATGAATTCATCAATACTTATGAATAATAGGTACTTATGTTAATATGCCAATCATCGATCCGTCAAAATCTATAGTGTTTTTTTGGTAGGTATCTCTTAATCTCTGACTTATATTAGATTATACCCCAGCTAGGCCAGTATCAAACTAAGCATTGTTCTGTCGCAAATGATCTCAGCTTCCCATGCATGAACGGAAAAACATGTTTTTTTTTATTAGTGCATTATTATTCTAGCTTCCACTTAGGATAGTTTTTTATCCGACTGCGACGATTAATTAATTTTCCGAAATATTTGGCCTCATAAAAAATAGTGCGATCTGAAACATTAAAATATGGAAAAAATAAACATACCTATTACTTATATATAATATTCTTAACAATTGCCTTTAATAGAAAGTGACTCGGACTCGCGTTATGGTTGCAGAACTTACCTAGTGGTTAGGTATAATTTGGAAAATATAAATTGGCCGTCTGTTGTCTAATTAAAAAGAGATCTTTTGTTCCGCGTAAACACTTACCGGTCAATGGGTACTCGAAAGGATTATCAATTATTAATTCCTAAACACATCTTTACCTGAGAGTCGGAGTGACTCAAGTCCATGTCAGTCACCACATTTTTATTTATTGAATATAAAAATATGTTAAAAATATGTAGAGAAGCAGATCAATAAACATTTATTGCTGGAGCCTGTGTCCCAGGTACTTGTTGAATCTATTGCCACAAACGTCTTCTAAACTTTTACCCCCTTATTCATAAAACTTACAATACGTCTGTTAAATAAAAACGAGTTTTGTCCCTAACTTACTAATTTAAATATCAGAGTGACAGATAAAGACAAACGAATTTTAACGGCATTTTAGCTAAAATAGGTTTGCTCAACGTTTTACTTGATAGGTTAAATTAGAACTGCATGTGCCCTATGGCTAAGAGAAGAAATTCGTTAACTCCCACGTACCATATTACCATGCAAGCGAAGTCGCAGGTACAGCTCTAGTCCATACTAATATTATAAATGCGAAAGTGTGTCTGTCTGTCTGTCTGTTACCTCTTCACGCTTAAACCGCTGAACCGATAGAAATGAAATTTGGTATGAGATAGTTTGAATCCCGGGGAAGGACATATAGGAAGTTTTTATCCTGGAAATCATCCCATAAGGGGGTGAAATAGGGGATGAAAGTTTGTATCGAGCTACGATATAAACGAGTTCCACGCGGACGGAGTCGCGGGCAGAAGCTAGTCTTATATAATTCTTTCCTCAATGACACATGAGTAACGGACCATTACACAATGGACTATAGACATCCATGCCATAGATAGGACATTCATCCTTGGATTCCTTCGTGATTGGACCGATCTACATTTTACTGTCTTTCTTAAAATGTTACAGACGCCTGGAACAGCGTCTTTCGACTGGAACTCCGAGCAGCAAGCGATGATCCTGGGCTCGTACTTCTGGTGCTACCCGGTGACATCTCTGGTGGGCGGCATGGCGGCGGAGCGCTGGGGCCCCCGCTACGTTGTGCTGATAACGTCGCTGTTAAGCGGAGTGCTCACCATCGTCACTCCGGCTGCGGCGCGGCTACACTACGTGGCTGTGGTCGTCGTGCGGTTCCTACTCGGTGTTGCTGGCGTGAGTACCTTACAACTGAGCAGACATGAATATTCTACCTAGTGACGTCGCCCTGGTAAGCCGTCCTCATCACGTCGCTGCTGACTATCGTCACTTCAGCTGCGGCTGCACTAGGTAGGTACGTGGCTGTAGTCGTTGTGCTCGTTGTTCCTAGGCAAGATATGATGATTCTACCTATTGACGTTACTGCGACACTGCTAAGTTCGTCACGTCGCTGCAGGCTACTGACTATGACTGCAGCTGCATTATAGGGCTGTAGTCATTGTGCCATCACTCACTCTCAAGTTCAGCAAGTCGCTGCTGCTTGGACTGTTGACTACGTGGCTGTAGCCTGTCGTTGCACGTTTCACACCAGGTGTTGTGTTTCATTCATATCTACTATTAAGAGGGCTATTAACTCGCACCGTTAAAAATAAAATAAACTAGTAATATAGTTCTCTCTTCCGCTAGCAGTTAATGTAATGTGTACGACCGGAACTCTAAATGGAATGAAAGAGCGGAACAGTAAATTATATACATAAGTGTTTTAAGCCGATTTAATCCACGAAGATGTACCTATGGATGAATAAGGTGTTAACTACTAGACTGAACGATATAAGTATATTTATTTTTATGTCGATATGAAAGCCGTATTTTTATTTCTTATTATAACTCTTTCAGGGTTTTATCTACCCAGCGCTCCATGCATTGATCGCGCGATGGGCGCCACCGACTGAGAAGGGGAAGTTCGTCAGCGCCATGATGGGCGGAACCATGGGCACCGTGTTGACGTGGTCAGTCACCGGCCCTCTAGTCGAGAAGTTCGGATGGGCGTCATCTTTCTACGTACCAGGCGTGTTGACTTTAATCTGGTGCGCTGCATGGTGGTACCTCGTGGCTGACTCGCCCGCGGAACATCCGAGGATCAGCGATAAGGAGCGAAAGTACATTCATGATGCACTGGGAGACAAAGTCAAAAAATCCAAGGTCAGGATTCGATATTAAAGCGATTTTTGAGCCTGAAGATACATTCCAAATCCTTTTTCTGCGTTGCGCATAAGTATGCATTTTAAGCATGTTAATATAATACTTCCCTCTAAGTATGTCACTTAGAATTATGAATTATGAGAGTAGGTACTTGGCGTGCATAACAACTTAGATCGCAGTGAAGTTGTAGGTAAATTCGAGTTGGGAATAAATTAACCCTCACACATTCTTTTTTTGTCTTCCATGTGCGAGATAGCAATGCGTTTCCTACTCATAATGATGACCCACTTTTGGGTCTGTGTCAATGTCAATATGTTAATGCAATTTCTTTAATACCTACAATACGTGTATATAAGAAATGGCAGATAAAATTCGAGGTCACTAAAGCAATTTACGTATCTTATGGCACACATTTTTTTGGGTATCATCCAAAACGTTTTGTAATGTTAATAAATTTCAATTCCAGGGTCTTCCGCCGTTCAAGAGTATTCTGACATCATTGCCTTTCCTGGCAATGGTCATACTGCACTACGGAAATCTCTGGGGCTTGTATTTCATTATGACCGTGGGCCCGAAGTTCGTGTCGAGCGTGTTAGGCTTCCAGCTTTCGGCTGCTGGGGTTGTATCAGCTCTGCCGTATATGGCTAGATTATTCCTGTCTGCGATTTTTGGGGTACTCGGTGACTGTATATTAGCGAGGAATCTCATGACGACGACGCAGATCAGGAAGTTCTTTTGTTTATTCTCGCACATTATTCCTGGGGTGTTCCTGATTTTGCTGGTGTATGCGGGATGCTCGACAGCGTTGTCTGTGGCCCTGATAACTTTGTCGATGGGGGCTAACGGTGCAGCGACGCTCACCAACCTGCAGAACCATCAGGACCTAGCACCGAACTACGCTGGGAGCTTGTATGGCATCGCTAACGCTATTGGAAGCACTGCAGGGTTCTTCACGCCAATGATTACGGCCTACTTTACAAGAAACGGGGTAAGTTGTCTATAAGTTTTAATCATGCAATAATAAATAAGGTACCAAAAAGTATTGAAATGACATCCTCATTCATGGTAGCATCCTAAAGCCGCATTTACATGGGGCAACAACTCTTTGCGATTTTCATTATATTGCAGGGTTTGATCGAATTCGTCGTACTTCTATCTAACGATAGAACTCCTTACGCCTGCAGCCCCGCAACGAAAAGACAATCAATTATGGTTTTTTTTTTGCAAGTTTATGCTAATAGAGTTGAAATGAATTAGGTATTCTATAGAAAATACCCAGATATTTGGTTTCAATTAAAGGTACTGGCGTAAAAAATCCCTCAGCTAAAATTCCGGTTTTGTTTTGTTTCAGAACGGCTTTGAGCAATGGCGACCAGTGTTTTTCATAGGAGCGTCGGTGTACATCGTGTCGGCCATCTTTTTCATATTCTTCGGAACCGGAGAGACGCAGCCGTGGAACTTACCTGAAGAAAAAGAGGAGGAAGATGGCAACAACTCAAAGAAGGTCCATCTCAAAGACACGAAAGACACTCCACTTAGTGTAATTAGTACCTAATGTTTAGACAAATGTTAATCTGACTTAGCTTTACAGACGTATTAATATGATATCGGTTTGATCTGCGCTAAACCGACTGTATTAGCTGAATTTAGTATTTAGTTTTTTTTATCAATAAATTATATTGTAATACGATAGCGAAATTTAGCAATACCTTGGCATTTGGCCGGTTGTCATCAGACGATATCATGTAATGTATTAGTATTGCCGACTCTTTTTACTTAAATTATCTCAACATATATCTTTGAGAGAAGACTACCTATATATACTTATTTATTTTTCTGTCGACAATTGCATCGATGTGAATTTAATTGACTATAGCGGTATCATAATCGTAACTGACAGGCATTTATAAAGTGGTAATTTATTCAAATTATGCGTCTTATATGTAGTAGGTGTTTAGATTTAGAATTGTTATTTTATCTGTATTAGAATGAATGAATTTATAAATGATGTATACTTATTGTAATATTTTACTGATAAAAAAATTATTTATTCCTTATAAATTTTAATAGACTGTGATCATATTTATGGAATATTTACCAAATCATGACCAAATGGAATGTGATGTAGGTAGCGTGTTTATGTTTAAGTTTATTTAGTTCCGGTTGGTCAGCATAAGGATGGCTTGAGGGATCCAATGAGCACCATGGAGATATAGGTATATCATATAGATTGTGAAGAATCTCAAGCGTATGCGGCGAGATCGTTTTGCAGTCTAGCGTTATTTTGGGGACCCTTTCCTTCAAAAATACTAAGAAACCTCTCAATAAGTCCACAATTCTCAAGTATTTTTATGAATATTTAGATGTCTTGTTCGCACTAGCATTTGCCGGCAGCATGCGTCGACAAGCCAATAATAGTACATAGTATTTAGGATATAAGGTTGCTGATACGACATGGTCCCCAAATAAAAAAAACTTGATTGTGTGAAACGTGAAAGTCACCTGCGAGTAAAGTAAGCCTACATTTTAAATATAGCAGAGAAGTAGCTCAATGATGTAAAGAATAAATTCCCACTCAACTTTACTCAAGCCGCGTATTTACTATTTACCCAGCGAGTATTCAAGTAGGTATACTTACTTAAGAGGTGTATCTAAACCTTAAGTGTACCCAGGCGATTAAGTATTTTGTAAATATAAAACATTTAATTAAACATAGCTGAATCCTACTTTACCCGATGCGGAATTCCATGATGAGTTACTAGAGTAAACTAACAATACCAAAGGAATATTATTTTAGTAACATTTTTCAGTTCAGTGTAACATTATAATTTTTAATGTTTTCAGATGTTTAAAAAATAGTAATTAATGGGGTTTTACTCATTGAGTAATGTACTTTCGATATCAGTTTTCTCAAGATTTTTGATAGGTAGGTATCTCTTAAAGTTAGAGAATGCCTGGGTACTCTTAACGATTAAATCTGTATATCTAGCTATGGTTGCCATTCAAACTAGAATGTTTACTTAATTATGTTTTAATAAGATCTTTTTCTTTCCTGTTTAACTAAATAGTTGTCCTACATTCCTGTGTTATCATATTTTTAACCATAGTTTTGTTCTAAGGTAGCTGTAAATTATAATCAATTTGTTTTGGATTTAGTTCAATACCTAATGTTTAATTTTAAAGGTCACATGACGAAGTATTTTTTCCCTTCAGTATATAACAGTTCATTTTACTAGAACAGTGGATTGCATATTTTTTTGTTGTGAAGAGTGTTGATACTGACTACACATTAAGAAGTTAAAAGGTATCTATAATAAATTGATACAATACTTTCAATACTTGTGTAAGTAGCTATTATCATTATTATCAATGACCAATCATTTCGTTGTAAATGCCATCGTTCGCCACACCATGTATCAACACAAAACACAATAAATAGGTACATTATAATAGAACGGTACCTACTTGTACAAACGTATTGATGCCTTGAAAATCCAAAGCGAACGGTAAAATAAACTTGGTCGTTTCATAGTGATTAGATATTCCGGCGGTTTTCAAGGACTGTCTATCAGTTTGTTTCTCTATTCTCTTCCGAGATTATACAAATGTGTCTCGCGAAGAAAATGGAGTCTAACCATTTGTTCTGTCCAGCATTCAATATTAAGTTGACTTAAAGTTTTATAGGTAACATATTAAAATTCGACAATAAATTCCATTTGACAAGTATCAGGGTTTTATTTGCAACAAACCTTTAAATATAAGTGTATATTAAATACGTAGTATAAATTCATCCAAACAATAGCTAGACTTTATTAGTTGATTACTCTGTTAAATTTTGGAGTAAGTATAACATTTCTGCATCTCGAAATAGTTCAGTTAAGTTAAATCAGGCCTAAATAACGGAAACTAATAAGATAACATTTACAAGTGGTCCCAAAAACCAGGTCAGCGAGAACTAATAGTTTGACTTAACATGGATTTAAAACCTACATACAATAAGCGTGTACTTCAGTCTCATCTACGTGGCCATGCCTTTCTGATGTCGAACATGTTTACTTTTATATTCTGATAGTTCAATAACAATGTTCAAAATCAAAATCCGTGCTCTAGTAAGTAATAATAAGTAAAATTTGAAATGTTACTACTCAAAATGTAATTCCTGTGAAATCTGTTAAGTCGGCCTCTGTTTTTATTTACAGGTGGGAATAATGATATTTCTAGGCTATTTTATACTTTACATAGTACGATATAACATATGTGTCCATATTGTGGATATGACCCGATTAAAGTCCAAGGGAATCAGGCTCAGCATGGAAAACGGCACGACTGTAAGTTTTGCTAGATATGGCAGCGTGAGAAAAATCGTAAGTATGGTAACAACTTAAATAAATTGTAGGTTAATCCTCCTTTAAGTAGGATATGCGGTTCGTCACCGGTTGCTTAGAGCGGCGCCTACTTCGCATTAAAATCCAAAATGCCTAACAGGATTTATAAGATGGTTAACACTTTTATGTGGGTGATTTCACTGATTCCATCTATAAATAAAGCAGGCCTATCGTCTCTTACGTCGAGCCGAAACTCATGTAATCTTACTTTGAGATGGGGATTTCGGCAAATATCACTATATTTTGTTTAGTAAAAATTGGCGAGAGTATAATATAAAATTAAGTAAAACATGTGTTTAGATTAAGCCAGTTATTTTTAATTTTTTGAATAAATCTAACACAGTATTTACTCTAGAAGCACACGTTTTGAAAAATGTCACGTGTGATTGGGGGATGGGGACGAGCCGAAACCCACAGATCTCTCTTTTTTATTTATAATAGAATGTTTATTAGAAATACGCAAAACAAATAAATAAAAACAAAACTTATTAGAAACAAATTTGCCCGCCCTCGACACACCTCAATGTTGCCCGGGGCATCGTGCCCAAGACGCTCGCCGCGTTTCCCAGTTGGATGGCCAGGCTCAGCCTTTGGACGAAGTATGAGCTGTTTGGGTGTCATTAGCGGCCGAGCCCGGCATTTTGGCAGACCGCACGACATGGGATGGAGCCAACGTATCCACGCAGGTCACATCCCATGCCAATGGACGGCCCAGATGTCAACGCACTAGAGTTTTTTTTTTTTTTTTCCTTCATAACTTTCCAAGTTGGGCCCCGAAGGGGCCCTTAACTAAATACCAATAACGGCTCGTGGCCCAAAGCACACGACAACGCACTAGAGTGCAACCGTCGGGCCTTTTACCGTCTACCGCAGACAGACCTACAGGCTCTAATGTAGAGGGAATGGCTGCAGAGCCGAGAGCCCGGTGAATTTAAAAAAAAAACGTTCGTGTTACCTAGTTATACAAAAAATTACTCCAATATCTTCATCAATTATCAACAAGTCGTTTAATTGAACGTGTCAAAGACACAAATATACTTCAGCATCTATTCTGTTTTAAATTTATCTGTCATCGTTTTAGAGTTTCGTGGACACCATGAATTGGGACGACATGATGGTGGCACAACTTTTTTCAGCCTATCATATCGGATATTGTATCTGCTTTCCAATCTTCCATACTATCGGAGACAGGTGATATATTTTTGCTACCCTAGATTGGATTCTACAATTTGGTATACTTCAGAAATTTTTCGGAACTCAAATGATATCCGATCTTTGCATAGTGCATAACTGTGGAATTTCAGGTTGTGGAATTGACCAGTTATCCTGATTTCAGATTTTTTCGGTCTCCTGTGCTCAGGTTGGGCCCGACGTGGATAGTTGGCATAGCGGGTTTCATATCAGGAGTCATGAACTGCCTTACACCAGCTTCTTCTTATTACAACTACTGGTCTCTGTATGTTGTTCGGATTATAATTGGATTTTGCGCGGTTAGTTTACTTATCTATTAAGCTTGTGGTTCTAGTTTTACTTATATACAGGTGTCACACGCACGGCCATTTGATATGAACGAAATTGCTTAAGATATTGTAGATCGATGGAACATCAAGTATGTTCCAGTAAGATATTTACTTACCAATTTTTTTATAGTTCTATTATATAACTATAAACTTATATATATAGTTGCACGTGTTTTCGTATTATTTTTCAATATTCATAAAAATACATTTTTGTTTTCACATTTGGTCGGTATATACTTTTCTAAACCTTTTATAATATTTTCTCTCTTCATTCCATAACTATGGCACACTCCGTATTTTTACATAATTTCAAATAATATTGTAACCACTATTAAGACATTGTGTGGACTGTGGATATACCAGTTCTTACTAAATAAATACCTACCTATAGCTACAAAAATGTTTTAAATATGCCGTTCAGTTTTATAATATGCACCTACTTACTTTCTAATTCTTATGTAATAAATTATTTTAATTTTGAAGACAGGGTGCTATGCAGCCAAGCATGGTGCAGGTGCTTAGACATTGGGTGCCACCAATTGAACGGAATTACTTCATGTGGGCTTACTGTGGTGAGTTTGTCATTTCGATTGACTATAATTGCACTAATTCAAACATAGCGGTGACTTGCATTGCACGCAACGGTGAGCGGCGATGAGCACTCGGTATTCCTGAATCTGCACTACTGCCACCTACTGCCTGCCTGCCTTTCGCATCCTATAAGTACTTATATGTATGAAGTTTAGGTCCATCAGTGCCCGATTCCACCCTGCGGTGCGGCTGGCAGAACGAGAGCCTACCGCGAAACGAAAACGAACTTCGTTCGTGTATCTCCTCGTCCTGACACAGGCACAAACGTAGGTAAACTAGGAGGCCTAAACCTCAAAAATACCATTGTTTAAATGTTTTTATTTTTTATTTAATTATGTATCTCCGTCTCTATCGCACTTGCAAATTCGAGCGGAGAGAAAGATACACGAACGAAGTTTGTTTTCGTTTCGCGGTAGCCCATCTGATACCGCAATGCGACGTGACATGAATACAGACCCCGTATCATGGTCGGCCTTATCACGCAATAAGTGACAAGATAGAGCGTCCGCCACTGGCTGACACCGTTGGATGGACCGAGACGGACGCTCTATCTTGTCACTTATCGCGTGATAAGGCCGATCATGGTCGCACGGGGCCAGCGGGTGTAGCATGGTTGACATTTTATCACTTAAGGGTCGAACAGACTGCCAGCGGGACGGTAGCGGGGCTTGACGAGCGCGTGATGCGCGCGGGACGGCCGGTCACACAGACCACGCGCGCATCGCGCCATCGACCCGCCAGCATCACGTACGCACCGCGCGCTCCGCTGTCTGGCGTCACACTGACGCGCCGCGCACCCGTCGCGGTCGCGCGGCGCGCCCATCGCGGGCGCACGGCGGGAGGCTGGCGGGGCGCGACAGAAGCGGGGCGCGTTGCCGACGGGGCGCAGCCTGTTTGACCACGCTAGCGGTTTGTAGGGAAATATCGCGCTGCGCGCCCGCGACGGTGCTGTGTGTTCGACCCTTTATCGCTGTGGATAAGCCATTCGTCACGTTCTGACGAGTATGCGAGTGCGAGAGGGACGGACGTTTTACCCACAACGATATCTGATAAAATAGCAACCATCTTAGGCCCGCAGGAGTCGCAGAGTTGCGTGCGACGCGACTTCGCAGCAAGTTCTGTTAGTCCACAGTACTTATATAAAATAAACATGTTCCAGGGATTACAATGGGCACATGCTTCACGTTTTTAACGTGTGCTGCTATCCACTACTACTCCTTATGGCCGACAGGATTCTATACTTTCGGAACCCTGCAAATCACTTGGTCTATAGCCTGGGTCTTCACAGTCACGGACAACCCTAGCAAGCATACATTCATTTCAACAGAGGAACTCACGTATTTGACTAACACCATTGGAACTATATTTACTATAAAGGTAAGTTTTAACCCGTTAATAGAAGTGGCAAGTGGTCTAGTTCACGGCGCTACAAACGACTAGGATTTGATTAGAATTGTCGTTATTGCGTGCGATGGCAAAGTAAGTAGGCAGGTACTGCTACTACAAGACAGCTTGTCTTGTAGCAAAGAGGTAGACGTGTAATGAGATGTTTATTTGACAACTTTTATAGGGTAAATGCCAGCGGTTAGTACTGGTGAAGAAAGGTCCGAAAGTCAACCTTTCAGTAGTTTATTTAGTTTATTTTAGGTATATAAGTACGACCTGACCGCAACAATCCTAATGCCGCGTTCACATGCACTCCGTGCAGCCTGGCAATCAGCTTGGCATGCAGCCCGGCAAGCAGCCCGTGCACTTCTGCGGCCCAAGCAGGCTGTTCACACGCTCGCGGGTGTGCTTGTCATGCAAACATGGGAGATTTTTTATCTTTAGAATATTTATTCTAGGGGTAGGGGGGTTCATATTGTTGGGTCCCACTGGCAATGACAACCCCCCAGAAAGAGCAAAATTTCTTTCTTTGACCATTTTTGATCTTCTGAAGACTCCAATTCCGACACGTTTACTAATGCACGCGAGCGTGTGAACAGGTACACAAGCACGAGCACATTCACCCTTTGATCTTTGTCAAAAAACCGACAGTCATTCCGATCGGCGGCATTCACTAGCACGGGCACGGGCGCGTGCACTTTCAGGCTGTTCAGACGCTCGTGCCCGTGCACGTGAATGTCGCTTGGAACGCGAGCATGTGAACGCGGCATAATGTAGTCTATTACATCATAAGTTAAGTATACTAATCTCATAATAACATGTTAAACTGATGCTAAGCGTTCTGAGTTGGTTGACACTTATGGGTGATAGACACGATGAAAAAGGGACATACCTAACACTTCCGGCAGCAAAATGAACGATTCAGCGGGGGGCTCGGGTTTTTTTATACTGATAATCAAAACAATTCGTGCAAAATTATTCTTTAACCTCAAATATCAAAAATGCACAACGTTAATTATTCATGTTTTCACTTCTGCCGGCACTCCCGGAGTGCAACCCGGTCTTTTTTTGTGGACAAGTTTATTTCCTGTTAATTCCTTGAATGGACCCTCCCCGCCTAATAAAATGACTACCGTCATCCCATGTGCATATAATTTACATGATTTGATATATTGATTTAAGATTTTTTTTTATTTAAAATGTTTTAAATGCCTGATGCCTTATAATAATAATTAAAAAAACATTTTTCTGTTTAGATTACAAATGCACAAACTCCCTGGAGCCTGATATTAAAGTCTAAGAGCTTTTGGGCATTATGTTGCCTTAATTTTGGCTACGCATGGATGATTATTTCATTGTGTCTACACGGAACGATATATTACTCCGAAGTGATTGGATACAACATATACAGCGTGCGTATACGTATATGGGTGTCACCCATGCAGTGGCGTTCGTCACAAGTTACGAATACCAAGCTAACTTAGTTTAGTAGTGATGAAAATTTCGCCATACCAAATATACTTACTACTCTGTGTTGTGAAAAGGTTGAATAACGAAAATACAATTCGTTTATTGCGATGTTGAGGGAGTGGAGTAGCTGGCAATAAAATGGAAATCTTCACCGTTACGAACTGTTTTTAAATATTTTAGGCATCAGCACTGACTGGGTTACCGTTTTTCCTACGTTTAGTGCTCGGAGCCATCATCATACATGCTTTCCACTGGTACAAATACAACTCTAATGTCAAACGGATAAGGCACATAAGGAAATACTTTATCGTTGTATGTAAGTACCTACTCTATGTAGTTATTAGAATAGAATATAATTGATTTGCATAGAATAAGTAGGTACATTAGTGTCAGTCTCTGGGCGACCGAGCTCAGCTCGGATTAAAATACAGAGAAAACAAATTTTTCCAGACATGAGACCTAGCTAGATCGGATTTATCGTCCCTGTTCACCCCTATTTTCCAAAGTTCATCGAAATGGTTAAGCTGTTTTCGAGAACGTGATTTGAATGAATACAAATATTGCTCGTTTAATAGTATAGAATTATTACCAATGTGACGATAGGTAACTAATACTGCTATTTGAACTGCGCTAGGATGCAGTGACAGGCTTTAACATTTGTTTTACATTTCCCTTGAAATTCTTTATTGAACAGTATCATTGATTAGTTTCTGTACGTTTTTTCTTTATGTTTCTCCATTTCATCGTCTTATTTTTTTTTACCATAATTATGATCACAAAATGCAAAAGGAACAAACGGCTTAAATAAATATCTCTTTTTAAAAGTTTGTAGCAGTTTGCATATCACTAATTATTTTAAAAAATATACTTTCGTGGTATTTCCATACATTATCTGGTGATACTATTGGTAACGCCAGAGAATGTAAGGAGCTTTTCTCGTGCGTTACCGAGTGTCCCCTAATAATTCTGTTTTATTTTAATATTTTGTATTATGCATCGTTGTTGTTTTGTATTATTGGTTGAGATATTTTACCGTAATATTGTCGTAGCATACATACAACTAGTTAGAAAATAAAGCTTCTAAAAATGCTATGATTACGCAAGACACTTATAAAGTCGATTTGCTAACACAGTAGGTAAGTAATATGATTTTTAGTAATAATATTATATTTAAATGTACTTCTTAGATTTTACAAACAGATAAACTAAGTGGTTTTGATTTCACACTCATATTTCATTGTATGCGATATCATTTATATTACGTAACGCAAAGAATTTTTTGACGGTAACATCAGGAAAAAATGGAAATCTCACGTATTATCTGTGCGGCTGCGAGGCCGCTTTAAATAAAAAAATACAATAATCAAGGTTTACGCTAATGAAATAAAATTGGTAAATTTTACCAAAAAAAATTTTGTGATTTATTTTTGTTTCGCTCCGAAATGAGTAGGTATGGTAGAGTAGGTAGGTAATTTAAAAGTTGATTCCCCCCCGGGGATGAATTTTTCTCGGTAAACTCATGGTGTGGGGTATTGTTGGATAGTTTGTTGAAAAATATTCCATTTTTCAACTAGCCAGGGTTGAAATGTGTTGTGGGCGATGGGCTAGCAACCTATCACTGGAATATCATATTTTGTCGATCTTTTAGACCCACAATTATGCTAAAAGTGGGGCTGGAACATACGTTTCATGTGCTCTGCCTTCCCCTTTTGGGAATAAAGGCGTGATTGTATATGCATGTATTTTTCTACTTAGTGGTCCATTGGGCTTTAAAGCCAAATTTTTATTAAATCATGTGTCGCCATCGCCATCCCCTGCCCGCTAAATATATACCGGACTACCCCGACTAGCGTTTCAATTTGTCACAGTCACGCGTGTCTGTGAGTGCGTCATCGTGCATTTGTTTTACTGCTTCAAGCTATATACCTCATCTACTATACTTACCAGTACGGCTACCATGAGTTTGATATTGTCATTTTTCGTTAACGAGAATCAAGTTTTCTATCTGTGCATCTCTATTGCACTTTGACAGTACGAGCGGGATGCACAGATAGAAAACTCGATACTCGTTAGCGTAAGCCGTCATTGTCAAACTCACAGTTCCCATACTAATCGACGAGCTCTTTCCTTCTATCTTGATATAGTTCTGTGGTCAAACTCATGGTAAGCGTACAGGATGCACTAAGTGCTCGGTTGGGATGCTTCCGAACCTTGACGGAGATAATAACGATAATATTATTTTTATACTCGTCGACCTTAATGTTTGAATTAAGACTTCTTACACCAAACTATAATCACATAAGTACTTTTTTTCTGTGGAGCTCCCAACTCAACTTTTTACAACTTATTAGACAACTAAAATGAATTCAACAAATCAAGTGGCGCCTTTACTGAACTATAATGAATTTGACCAATAGAACGTCGTCTTGGCTACAGAGGAAACGACATCAACGAATACTAAGCCGTTGGCTGCACTTCGTTTCAGCAGGGCTTAGATTTACAAAAGATACCAATTTTCTTTAATTAGTTCAATTGACTCGTAGAAAAAGTATTCTCATACGTTTAGGCCTCTCAGCAAGCTTGGTGGCCTAAACATGGTAATCGACTGAAAAAGCATACATTATAATATAACGATTGCATAAAATACTATTATTGCACCACAACATTAGAGAAACATGTTACAAAGGTAGATTAAATAAAATAATGGTTAGCAGTTGATGGTAATGGTGATGCTCTTTTTGTCCAAGCTCACGTGATCCCGGGACTACTGGTGATGAGCACGTGGTTCGTGGTGCAGATCCCGGGGCCAATCCTGCTGACGATGGCCGTGGCGCTCACTGCTGCGGGTACTGATCTCACGTTCGATCTTTGCTACGTAAGAATTATGAAATTCTAATAACAAACATACATTCACCCATGTGCTCCCAAGATGTGATAGGTCACATGAAATTTAAAGATTGGCCATTTCTAGTAATTGTAAGTTTAAGTAAAGAACGGAAGAAAAGAAAAATGTGATATAGCCGTGACTGGTTCAAGCCCTATCAAGAGTATCAAGTAGTTACCTTTAACGCCACCCACGGGAATAAAAGGAGGTGGTGCTCAATTTCACTCTAGCTGATGCAACTGGAATTAAGAAAAACCAAATATTTTCAAACTCCTATTAACAGTCAAACACTACGTGTTACCATAGGAAATAAAGTCACGGGCGTTACTAAATTACTCTAAAGATTTTAAAGAAGTTTTTTAGAGTTTCAGGATTTTCGCAGTAGTTTCTTTGAAGAAACTGTTGCAAATAAACCTATGCATTGCGAAGATGAGTTATATATAGATAGTTGGTGCTTGCAAAAGAACTAATGAGGATACTCCAACTTCTTACAGACTTTTTTTATAGCTAGGTAGTTGCGATAAATAGTGTCTTCTGTTATAGGAATTGTCTCCGACCTTTGTTAATTCCTTGCACACGGTGATCAAGATTATTGGAAATACTCCGGGCATAATGGTTTCATATCTAGTTGGACATGTCGTTACGAAGTATAAGGTACATACTTTATCTATAAATTATATAACCGAGTAATTTATGAGTAATATCTTGAATGTTCACTCCATCTGTTTCTTGGGCTAAGCTGCCTCGTGGGAAGTCAGTCCCTTCAAGCTAAGCTCTACATTGATGAGATAATCTATGAGTGTAATAATTGCTAGGATAATTCATGAATACCTATTTTACCCTTATTTACAAGCCAATAACCATATTTTTGTTGTAGCTTTATTTTATTACGAACACGTGAAGTTTACTATGTAGGTAACAAATGTTCATTAATTCAAACAAATCATAAGTGCTTTCCTAATCACTAAAAAGTTAGTATTTTGTGATTTTAGAATTATGCTTACGTCTGGAAAAACATGTGGTGTTTTCATGCGACCGTGCTCTTCGTAGCTGGGATGGTATTCCTGATATGGGGCGAAACCCACGTCCAGCCATGGAACGCTGTAATACGACAAAGGTGAGGTACGTAGTACTGTCGCCATCAGATATATCGGGGCGGCCAAAGTGCTCGCAAATATCTAAACACGTCTCTAATGCCTTGATAATAGAAACGTGTTCAGATATTTGTGAGCACTTTGGCCGCTCCGATATATCTCATGGCGACTGTACCAGACAATAGGTATAAGTATTTTTTTTACTTCTTACAAAACCAGCCGGCATAATGGTAACGTGGTCCGACTGCTTTGACTTAGGTACTGATGGGATGGGATGGGACTTAGATTCAGATTACTCAAGTCATATGACACAAACATGGCAGATATAAGTACCTACGTACGGAGATCGTCAATTCCACAAAACTTACTTAGGTACCAAATAAGTTGCCCGCTGTCCGATCAGTCGGACAAAGCAGTTACGTTTCCTTGTAGTTCAATGGATCTAACAGGAAAAAAAGTTCATATGGTCCGATTAATAGGTCAAAGCAGTAAGCAGCAGCAGGAAAAAGTACAGGACCCCAGAGTACATAATAATTCCTATTCCTAGGATTATATCTTTTGTCATAAAAAAACTGGCCAAGTAGTTAGAGACACATTTTTGTTTCAGTGTCCGTAGGCCCGTCAACCGTGTTAAACCAACTGCTTCCATAATGTCCAATATAATTGAAGTGGACGAGGAAGATGCTTCGTAAGATTCCTTTAAGGGTCGAACACACAGCACCGTCGCGGTCGCGCGGCGCGATATTTCCCTACAAACCGCTAGCGTGGTCAAACAGGCTGCGCCCCGTCGGCAACGCGCCCCGCTTCTGTCGCGCCTCGCCAGCCTCGCGCCGCGCGCCCGCGACGGGTGCGCGGCGCGTCAGTGTGACGCCAGACAGCGGAGCGCGCGGTGCGTACGTGATGCGCTGGGGGGTTGATGGCGCGAGGCCAGCGCGAGGCGCGCGGGACGCGCGCGCGTTGCTGGCTGGTTGATGGCGCGATGCGCGCGTGGTCTGTGTGACCGGCCGTCCCGCGCGCATCACGCGCTCGTCAAGCCCCGCTACCGTCCCGCTGGCAGTCTGTTCGACCCTTTAACCTTTCCTTTCTACACCAACTGCATAAAATATCACATTATTTTTCACTTGCCCCGGAATGCCATCTCACTTATATTTGGAGCTGCCAATTAGGAAAGTAACCTATCTCCACCTTACTTCTACTTCACAGTGGGGGTCATCCCCCACTGTGAAGTTACTCACGTCCGCAGGAATTGCCGCCCGAACCCTGCACGTATCCCTTGGGTGGCGCTAAACGAGTAACAAACTTTTGGCTGCTGTAGGTACCTGTTGTTAAACACACATAACAGCTAAACATTGAGGGAATCAGTCTGGCAAAGTGCGAAGTTCTGCACAAAATCTTGACAAAGCATAATGTGGATAGTTAACTATTTTACTACTCCAAGATACTCACACTAAAGAGTTCACATTACTTATAGAGGTAAGGTGGAGACATGTATTTGGCTGCCTAATTCGCCACTATGAATTTGCTCTCTAGATATGTGGTTTTGTGTTCCTGATGATGAATAAGGTTGCCAGAGCTCCTAAGCATGCGCTGTGTTGAAAGTGAAGCATCAGCATTTGCCTCTAGCTGCCAACACAACAAATCCTCAAATCAAATCAATAAAGGACCGGTAAAGCGCTTGTGGAGTCACAAGGTTGTCCTTAGGTTACGGGTCTGCTTACCATCGGACAGGTCGTAGCCGTCGTAGGTATGCTTGCTTGCCACCGTTGTGGAATAAAATAAACCTATGTTCTCGGATTTCGTTCCTCTTTATTCATCATATCTATTTACAGCCTACTAATATAGTAGTAACGACACTATGACTTTTTAAAATAAAATATAACTTATGCATGGTCCCTCTAACCGGAGTTTATTATTTTTATTTATTTATTTAAACTTTATTGCACAAAAGAAAACTTATCGTACAAAAGGCGGACTTAATGCCAAATGGCATTCTCTACCAGTCAAACCTTAAGGCAAAGCGGAAAAGATTGTGGGCAGTGCAAATAACAACAAAAAAGAATAATAACATTACGGTAGTCCTATATACAACATATTTACACAAAAATGTAAATTATGTAAGAAGAGAGCACATAATGCTGTTTCTCACCGAACAAGTCGCTTAATCATTGTTATTATCAATGTCCGGTGGCTTGAATATGTCATGCTCGCTTAAAGGGCTTTGCTTACGGTGGCGTCGTTGATCGGGTCGCCACCTTCCCTAAAATATGGTTGAGGGAGGCGATGGCTGAGATATGCGTCATACTCGTGATCGGGTGCTGTTTGTGGAGTCCGGACTGTTCATGCTTGCAAGGGCATAGTACATAGTTAACTAATTACATACTAGTGTTATTATTATTATTATTATCGTATTGACGAGAGACATCATTCTGATCTTGACACGTTTTATTGTTATTGACCCTGTACATCTCTGACAATATTACATCATTGTTCCTTTCTTGTTTTGACGCTTAGAGACCGTATACATCTCTTAGAATATTAGAATAATTATTAATTGTATTTGGAAGCTCAGAGACCTTATACATCTCTGGAATACTGAATTAATATGATTAACTTCTTGTTAATGCTGATACAGGTCTTATATCGAATGTAATGGTCATATTTGGCAATTTTGTTTTGTTTACATTAACTTAGTGACATTTAGTTTGTTAACCTTTTATATATAATTTTAAATTATTATTGTGTAAGATTATTATTATTATGTTATTGTAAATTACGGTTTGACATGTAAAAGTGCCCTTGTGGCCTATTTGCAGAATAAATAATTGAATTGAATTGAATTGAAAACATATACATAAATAAAATAAATACATACACAAATAAATATATACTACATGCATACTTACAAGTGAAATTTCAAATATGTAATCTTCAGTCTACTCGGATCTGCCAGCAAAGAAATCACGCACAGATTTCTTAAAAACGAATTATTATACGCTGCTATAATTATTATTATAATATTAGAAGCCTGTGGTGTCTCACTGCTGGAAAATGCGTCTTCCCTTCCAATTCCAGATATTCCGATCCCGAGCAGTCAACTAAATGATAATATGTAAAATATTATTCTTTTTCAGACAACGTCCCTCACTGCAACAAAAAAATGCTAACTTCTTCTCGGGACTCAAATCATAAGCCAAAACACCAACCATGCAATAAAAATGTATGTTATAAGATCCAAATACTTTGTTTTGTTATTGGTACGATACTTCCTCCTCAGCGTTAGCTATCCCGGATGCATCCCGACCGCAGTCCCCTTTCTAGCTTATAGTCCTAATAATGAGCGTAGGTAGGCAAGGCCTATAGTGGTGGATCCAGGATTTAGGGTCGGGGGCCCATTGACCCTACTAAAATTAGATTTTTTAAGAGGCTGACAAGACCTAATTTTGTTGAAATTGATGGTATTTAAGCAGTTTTTTAAGAAAAACTATTTGTTCTAGCACATCAAAAAAAAATGTTAATATTCATCATAGTTCAAAGACCGTGGACGGACTCGATACATAATTGGACGAAATCGGCTCGATGCAAAATAAGTGCAAAGATTGGTCTTAAGATCATCATTAAATGGTTCTGTCTTTATTTATTTTACGTATGGGTCTGCAATTAAAAACATGAAGTCAACATATTCAGACCTAAACCGCTAGTCATATTTCACAAATAATCCACACATTTTAATTTCAATATTTATTTATTATTAGGTATCTTCTAATTAGGGTTGCCACCTTTTTGCGCCCCAAGTAAAGTATTTCTCGGCTGACGGTACGAAAATAAAAAGTACACAGCAAAAAAATAAAGTATTTTATTGTATTTTTTTTAATACATTTTTTTTTGTTTAATTTTGCATTGGCTAAAAAATTCTTATCGGCTTGAAATATATTTATGGCTACACACTAGTTATTCATTTCTGATAAGCTTAATAGAAGCTTTGTTTCTATCATCCTGTCATTTCGCATTCATTACGGAAAACACCCTTTCTGTAAATGTTGAAGTGGAGGGAACTGACAGTAAACGTGACACCACTTAAGTATATTGAGAAACATAGTTTCCTGAGAAAAAATGGATTCCCATTTTTTGGCCGTGCAGGAATCCTTAAAACTACTGTTGCAATTTTTTTCCTTCACATCATTTAGAAGGATTACTTCGGTGTAAAAGCATTTCAACTATTTTGAAAATCTGTTGAAAGGATAATGCCGAATTTAAGTCAGTGACTTATGATCGCTAACCAGTTGCCATTATCAAAGTTAATACATAGGATTCAAAGAAAACTAACAATTCTACGCAAAACTTTTACACTTAGCGTTTAGCCGCCAACATAAACGTGCGCCAACTTAACTTCGATCGATCGATTTTTGTTTTAATGGCTCCTGTCCAGTGGGACAATTATGCCAGCGTCAAGGTTGGAAGCTACACGAAAGTGTTTTGAAGAAACTTGTCCAACGGGTGATTTGACCGGTTGAAAGATCTAAAACGAAAGCGAAAGACAACACTATGTTAGGCAATCTACAACATACACAGTTAGTTTTTTTTTTTTTTTTACTATTATAACCAAGCCCACAGATTTGGATTATTACAAAAATTCGATTACACTTAATAAAATTATTGCTTTATTTTAGACTTATCAATAAATTTAGCTAGAATATATACAAAGGACGTATTAACAAAAGAGAGGATGTAATTAAGGTTAGCAGGGCGATGAATATAGTCAGGAAGGAAATCATATAGGGAAGGTGAAGTTTTAGGACAGTTGAAAAAAATATGATCTGCAGTGCCCTCCTCCAGGCCACATTCACATAAAGAGTGGTCACGAACTCTGATTTTCGCAAGAAAGGATGGAGAGCAGATGTGTCCCAGTCGCAGCCGGATTATGGTTGAGGTTGCAGTCTTGCTGGCTTTTTGAAATTTAAAAAACCAAGGTCTTACAGCTAGGTCAGGCTGAATTCCACCATAATGCCTTCCCTTGGAGAGGCGAGTAATATTCCATTCTTCTGACCAATGTTCAGATAACTGAGTCTTAGCAGAAGCGCGCAAATCCTGACTGTGACACCCAGAATGAGAAGTACAGCCAATCTCAATGGCCTGTTTAGCACAGTCATCAGCCTGCTCATTACCCTCAATACCGGAATGGCTCGGGACCCAAGCCAGCACTACTTCAAAGCCAAGAGAGTCACACCGATAAAGAACCTCACGGGACTTAAGGGTCACTAAGAGATTATCTCTGGACCGAAGGGGACATCCTGGAGACAGCTAAGGGAATCCGAGAATATAACAGCTTTAGCTATTTTGTGTGATTCTATAAAAGAGAGGGCTTCGTAAAGAGCAATAGCTTCGCCAGTAAATACCGATGTAAGAGGAGGGCTTTTATAACTTAAAATGATTTTATATTGAGGTATCCAAACAGCAGAACCTACATAACCCTCCTTAGTTAGTTTGGAGGCGTCGGTAAAAATATGAAGCCAACCATCCCATTTTTCAGGCAAAATTTTCAAGAAAACATTATTGGTTCCTGGAGAAGACTTTTTTAATCCTAGGGAGAACATAATATTAGGGCGATATATGAGGGCATCATATGGAATATGGAAAATAGGATTACCAGGAGTCGTCAGAATGAGAGAAGCCTCAGACAATTTTTCGAAACTTTTAATAAGGCATGGGAGATCTTTGTAGGTCCAATACTTTGAAGAAGGAATTACATTCGCTAAGCTATTCATACGATACATCAATGGATGATCAGATGATTGAGCAGCTCTAAAGAAAAAACGATCGGCAAGGAGCTGCCTTCTCAGTCTAAGAGGAGGATCCAAGCACTCGACCTGGAGGGCATTGATGGGAGAGGACTTCATAGCTCCACAGATGATGCGTAGACACTTGGACTGGATCTTATCTAGACAAGATAAGGCCATTTTACTACAGGGCTCCAGCAAAAAGGACCCATAATCAAAGTGGCTACGAATAATAGCGTTATACAAGAGCTTTTGCGAAAAGGGGTGTGAGCCCCACCATGAGCCCGATAGAGCCCTTAATACGTTAACACTTTTTTCACATTTATTCTTAATAAAATTAAGGTGAGGGATTCCAGTTAATCGAGCATCCAAATAGAGACCTAAAAACTTCACACAATTAGAAACTGGAATAATCTCGTCGTCAAGTATTATGTCAATGTCTGGGATACGTCTTTTTCGTGTAAATACTACAACGGAACTTTTGGGAGCAGACAAAGAGAGACCATGTTCCAAGCATTCAAGTAACTAAGACCAGAGTTCAAGGCGACTGAACACTCTGAGATAGAATCGGAGGCATAGTAAAGAGCTAGGTCGTCTGCGTATTGGAGGATATCACAGAAGCAGTTGGCAGATTTATCAAGATCAGCAGTGTACAGGCTATACAAAATAGGACTCAATACTGATCCCTGCGGTAGGCCCTTCCATACAGTTCTGGGCGGAAGCAAGGAGCCCGGGAGACGGACACAGATGGAACGGTCCATAAAGAGGTTACATATGACGTTGACCATCCTTACCGGCAGACTCAGCTGATGCATTTTCTGCCTGAGTAGCGGAAGCTGGACATTGTTATAAGCCGACGTTACGTCAAGGAATACCCCCACCACGTGCTGGCCTCTAGAAAATGCGAGTCGGATGTCTGACGTAAGAATACTTAAACTATCCATTGTTCCCATACCTCTGCGGAACCCAAATTGAGAATTAGAAATAATTCCACGGCTTCCCAAAATCCACTCAAGTCTATTTTTGATCAAATGCTCTAAAATCTTAGCTAGTACAGACGAAAGGGCAATAGGCCTGTAAGCTGAAGGATCGCTAGGGTCTTTGCCAGGTTTTAAAATGGGAATAATTATCTGACTTTTCCCAGTAGTTGGAATAGTTCCTGAATAATATATCTGGTTGATAATAGAAAGGAAAAATAATTTGGAAGATTCAGAACATTTTTTAATAAATGAATAGGGGATCCCGTCTATACCTGGTGAGGAATCCTGAAGATGATCTAACACATAAAATAATTCTGCTGATGTTAAGGGCTCATCTATCCTGTCATTCGAATGAGCAACAGAAGAGGTAGAAGGTAAGGCGTCCTCAAAAGGAACAGAAGGAGGAGCCAGTTTATCCAGGAAGGGATCAAGCCACCCAGAGGGGTCATTGGATGAGATATTAGTGTCAGACATGGAACCGCGGAATCGTTTTTTGTTTTTCCAAACCAAGGTAGATGGGGTTCGGGGAGACAAACTTTCACAAAACGCGTCCACCCAAGACGTTTTTTAGTGGATAACAGACGCTTAGTACGGGCGTTAGTAGATTGAAACTGTAGGTAGTGTTCATAACTAGACGGATCACTAGCAAAGGAGCCTTCAGCTAAATCACGCCTTTTAATAGCTGCCGTGCATTCGGCATCCCACCAAGGAGGAGAAGAAAGTTTACCTTGGGCAGAATTTTTTAGAGGAATAGATGAATCTGCTGCCTAAGAGAGTATAGAAATGAATTTGAAATATAAAAGAAGGAAGTTATCTTCTGAAACTGAAGGAAGCAGGTTTACCTCGTTGGAAACTATGGAGGAGAATTCTGGCCAATCTGCCCTGTCCAATCTATACTTAAGAAGGGGAGAGGGCGTAAATGCTGGGATGGACAAATCAGAAGGGAGAGAGATTAAAATGGGAAGGTGATCACTGCCAAGCGACCGAGTGAGGGTTTCCCAGGAAACGCGGGAAGCCAGTCTAGGAGAAACCAGGGTTAAATCCACAGAACTTCTGTTTTGGAGAGGGGTTCTCCGGGTGGGAGAGCCATCATTCATCAGGCATAAGTTAATGTTATCAAAGACCTCTATGAGACGGGAAGAGTTTGAATCACAAGAGGCAGAACCCCACATGGTATGGTGGCAATTAAAATCACCCATTACGACCAAAGGTCCGGGGAAGAGAGAGAGGATAGATTCGATCTCAGAAATAATAGAGATATTAGGGTGAGGAATGTACCTAGTCGGTCCCAAAGTTCTGTCACAAATGAAAATAATGATAAAAACAAAAGTAGCAATCAATTTTTAATAAATTATATACCGATTTAAAGTACATTTAATAAAGAATTAAAATTACTCAAAATTATTCAAAATTACCTCCTTTGTTTTTAATACAGGCCCTTAATCGGTGCGGCCAGTCGTCTATCGCAGCACGCACCATTTTCATATCTATCTCAGTGACTGCTTTTCTTAAAGATGACTTTAGACTCTCCAAATTTTTATGTGGTTTAGCACAGACCTTCCCCTCTAAGACCTGACAAATTTTAGAGTCCAAAGGATTAAGGTCCGGACAAGAGGAAGGCCAATCTTCGTGTCTTATAAAGTCGATTTTTTGACGGTCAAACCAGGCTTGAGTGGTCTTGGCTTTGTGTGCTGGCGCAGAATCCTGCTGGAACACAAAATTATGTCCCGAAAATAGCGTGTTGGGCAGATCTTTGACAACCTTATCCAAAACTGTCTCTTGGTATACTTTCGCACTGATTTTGACACCTTTTTCGCAAAAATGAACCTCAGTTGGCCCGTAATAAGATACACCCAACCAGACCATCACTGATGATGGATGATGCCCATGTTGCACCCGTGGAACTCTTTTTCCTGCTTCTTCAGAGCTCCTAGCGTACACTCTATCATTCTGTTTATTGTACTTCTCTTCAATATCGAAAATCTTTTCGTCTGTAAAGAGGATATCACGGTGTCGATTTTTCGCGTACCGCTTTAACAACTTCCGGGATCTTTTAAGCCTTATTGTTTTTAGACGGGCATTAAGTAAGTGCCCACGCTTTTTTTTGTATGCTCGTAGACTAAGATCTTCGTTTAAAACCTTTTTGACGGTTTTTCTACTGACACCCATCTGCAAAGCCATCAATTTCTGTTTTCGGACAGGATTTCTTGCTATGCGCGCCTTGATCGCTTTGATCACTGCTGGTGTTCGTACGGAGCGAGGCCGGCCAATTATTTTCTTGTCCTCAACACTGGAGACTTCATTGTACCTATCAATAGTACGGTACACAAACCTATACGTTATTTTTAAATTTTTGAGCAACTTGAAAATCGTACTTGGCGAGTGCCCACAGCGGTGCAATGCTAAAACAGCTATTCGGTTTTCTTTCAATGTCCACTCCATTGTGAGAAATTGCAACGAATGACTGTTTTTTGTTTTAAAATAATTGGCAAACATTCAAAAATGGAATGCAATAAAATTTTCTTAAAATCATCTTCTAAATTTAAAAATAATATGCCAGTGACAGAACTTTGGGACCGACTACGTACAGCGGAACAAAAGTTACATTTAAAGCTTTACAGGCCACTATATTAAATCCTGCTGAATGGGGAGGGGTGGGGATCATGGAAAAGGGGAGGGAGCGTTTAATAAGGATGGCACATCCATTCCATCCATCATCATTATCATCCCTAAGGCAAGAGAAACCAGGCACCCTAAAACGGGAGCCAGGTTTCAACCATGTCTCAGAGATAGCTAGTAAAACAGGGCTATAATTATTAATTAGGGAAATAACTTCTGTTTTTTTATGCCGGATACTCCTACAGTTCCATTGTATGGCTGTATGAGCCATTAAAAGAGTCAACAATACTCATGAGCTGGTGCAACATATCCATGACGTTGTTCGGTAGTGTGTCAGAGAACCTTGAGAAGAAATTCATCAGAGCCGATATTAATATTCTCATCACATTGTCATCTGATGACATTTCAGAATTTAAGCAGCAGCCATCAGGCTGTGAGGATTGGGGAGTGCTGGTAATGTCATTATGGGCCGCTTTATCATATCCTTTGTCTAGGACAGGAGCCTGACGCCGGGGAATAAAAACAGTTTTCCTGTAAGATGTCGACTGAGGGTGAGGGGATTGGTGAGAAACCGGAGTGAAGGATTGGGAGTTAGGGACTGGAGAAGCTGAGAGAGTAGGTCGGGTAGAGTCAGCAAACGACCGCTTAACAGCACGGAAACGGCGGGCTGCTTCAGAGTATGAGATGCTTTCCTCTGACATAACTAGCTTTATACTCTTTTGTCTAGAATGTTCGGGACAAGAAGGATTTGTGGCAAAATGGGGGCCTGAACAGAAGAGACAAGATCCATTTTCCTCTTTCACTTGACAACTTTCCCCTTCATGGGGTTGGGCACACTTGAAACACCTAGCATTAGACCGGCAATTTAAGCAAATTGCCGGTCTAATGCTAGGTGTGAGGAATTAAAGCAATGTGGCCAAAGCGGCAACATTTGTTGCACTGTATGGTTGGGAGGCGATACAGGTCCACAGGTAGAGATGTGTAAAAGCAGAACACCTTTTCCGGAAGCTTCTGACCTAAGAATGTGAGAGCAACAGTTTGTGTAGGCACCCAAGAGGTAACTCCATCAGTGGTAGACTTCCTATTTAATCGACGGGCTTTAATTACTTTGGAATTATTGGGGCACTCAATAGAATTCACAAGCTCCTCCAGAGACCAGTCAGTCGGTATATTCCTCACCAGACCAGAACGAGTAACACTATACATTGGAATAGCACATGAATACTGCGCATTCTCTATAAAAAACGGATGACTCAAAAATTGGTTGGCATCATCAGCTTTCTCAAATTGAACCGTAACCCGGCTGCGACCAGTAGACTTTATACCTCCCTTAATTATTCCCTTTACGGAATAATTATGCATGAGTTGCGCGAATTTTAGAATTCTAAATGGTGATCCAGGGGATGAGTCATCGGCTTTGACCACCTGAACTATGAATGGGCCCGTGTCATTTGCACCATAATTTATTTTTGTTCCTGGGGCAAACTCTGGAACTGTGTAGGTGTGCTGAATCGACGCAGATGCGGGAATCCTAGTGTCCCTTTTAGATAAACTATTAGAATTGTCCTCAGCACACTTACGTTTCTCGGCGTGGACATCCACGCCCTGGGTAGACGTAATCACCCCATCCGTGGGGACGGGAGTGGGAACGAGCCCCCATTAGGGGGCTCGTTCCCACTCATTTCCTCCACCAAACCACCCTCACAACATAAACACTTACCGGATAGTAATTATACCACCACCAAACAAAATTTTAGAGCACCAAACACCAAAATTTTAACCGAAAACAATAAATTATCAAGGGGATAATTTCGCACGTGTAGCAACCAGAACACCGGAAGCGGCAATTCCAACTTAACTTAAACCGCCAACGAAAACTTTATTGACAGCTGTCAATGTCAAGCGTCGACTTGTCAATTACGAAGCGTAGATTAAGATTGCGTTCAGAAACATTCTCAGATGTATTTTACTGTTCAATATAGACATGACATTTCCTAAATTGGCATGTTTCGCTTAAAAAATATCATTCATGAATAAAGGTCGTAAATAAAGTATTTTGACGTACTTTATGTGTTTCGTAAAACATAAAGTACACACAGCTAAAATAGAGTACAATACTTTATAATAAGGTACGGGTGGCAACCCTACTTCTAATCTTCTAATGGCATCGATACTAGACTAGACAGGCCATAAGGAGATGCCTACACCTACCTACGAAATTAACGAACGGCCAAGCAGTCACAGAAAAATCCATGACATGGCCGGCCGCCGTGCCGCACTACTCCAGGCAAAATACGGTTTTGAAAAACATTAATTTATAATAGCGTTTTTTTTGTTGATTTCGTTTTAAAATGTTGTTCTAAGATGATATATTCAAGAATCCGGCAAACTATCCACCCGGAAGTAATTATGTAGATTTAATTGAAGCATGCATTGTCTTTTTTTGTACGATTTATCTTGAATATTATAGAGCAAATATAAATGAACCAAAATAAAGACAAAAATATTTATTAATATTTTTTCTGACTTTTCAGTAGCTAGTTAATTTATTATATTTTTGATGTCTGAAATTTTGTCGGATTTTGTCGCTGGGTAACTATTTAATTGATAATATATCAGTTACACATAAAAGATTAGCTATTATAAATTATTTCCAAAATTGACATTTTTTCCATACAAGTTGTCAGTTCATTGACTGGACTACACGTACCCACACGGGCCGACCGAAATCACGCGGCGGCCTGCATTTGGAATGCTGTCGATTTCGTGGATGTAGTGCCTCGTATACCTCGGCTTAAGAAAATGTATTTTATACAGTCAGTCTTCTTGCAATCGAATCAAGTATTCAAGCATTCAAATCATTTTTATTTTATCGATGAAATCATTTCATAATTATTGATGGCTGTACGTGGCTGTACTTCATAGTCATAAGCGCTCAACTCATTAAAAAAAAAATAGCTGACAGGTGACACATGACAGCAAGTGACGTTATTTAGAGACATTTCTAGTTTAACTCATTTCTTCACTTTTCATACTCTCAAAATATTTGGATGTCGAGATAAATCTTTTAAATATTCTCTGAAAGGAAATATTTAACCGAACTTTCACAACAAATAGTTGTTAAAATGGGTTAATTAAAAAATAAATACAGTGTTACTGACTTTCCAGACCGACATTCGTGTTTGTAGTATTGCCTCGACAATGTCGTTAAAGAAAGAAAAAACGCCTTTGTAGGACTTCCCTTGTCTTCACAGGAAGCTAAGCTAAATTTTATTTCAAGCTTTACAATTTCGTCTGAAAATCTTTCTCGATGCTGCATACCATCGTCGAATACTATGCGGACAGTCAGGGCAGATGCGGCTACTGCAAAAGTCCTGATACGCTTTTCAGTCATGGTGAGTAATCGTTTGTCATGTTTATGGAATTTGCATTCGTGATAAAATGGTGTGTAACATGTATTAAAACTAGATTCGTATCATAGGTATGTGGGCACACTCGATGACTGTTGATGACTACCAAGATCTCATCGACAGGGGTTGGCGGAGATGCGGAAAATATTGTTACAAGCCGACAATGGATGTTACCTGCTGCCCGATGTACACTATAAGGTTTGTCCACTGATTGCTGCCTCTTATCTGTAGAAAGGCGCGGAATAATGAGAACTTTGAATTTACAGATGTAGATCGTTGGAGTTTAAAGCTACAAAGTCACAGAAAAAAGTGCTGAAGCGCTTTAATAAGTATTTGGTGGGAGATACAAATACTGAGGAGAGTGGGGATGGGAATCGGAAGATGTCTACTTGCAGCAGTGAGACGGACATGACAGAAGCATTTGGAGATGCAGCAGAGGAATTACGGGAGAGTATGCATGAGCCACAAAACATTAACATCAAGAACATTGTAAAGGCTGATGAAGAAGAGCCATTCGACGAAGCTGGAGATAAATCGAAAGGTAGGTTGGTGATCTTTAGCGATAACACCGCCTGTTGTTCTTTTCCATCCCCATGTATCGTTCTGTGTTATTTCGTACCTGCTTTATCGGTGTGAGTATTTGTATTGTGTTTTATGTTTTTTTAGCAAGTACACATTTATGGAGACATGGTACATATTTACCTTACAATTCACTTCATCACTTGCATGTAAAGTAATGAGCAAATTTTACTTTTTATTTTTTTCATTGAAGGGCAAATTTTGGGTGAAATTTTTGCATATTCAGTAACATAATATAAGACAATAATTTAACATAATAATTTTAATTTAACATGATATTTTTTGTGATTCTTATAACAGCTTCAAATGCAAAATCAGGGATCTGTTGTTGAACCTTGAACCATAGTCTGACTGATTTAGTTTTAAGCCTAGATAGTTTAGTGCAGTAACGCAAAAATTGTAACGCATGCCGTGATTGCCTATTATTAGGGTTACAATTAGACATACATAAGTACTTGATGTTTCCACATAAAATGTAACATTGTTAACTCCGTTGGCAATCCTTAAATAAATAAATAAATAAATAAATAGGTATCACTTGAGTGGAAAAAATAAAAGATTGGGAACAGTGTAATTATTATAAGAAATGTCTGAAGTTGATCTTAAACATACCCAGTTCATTCTTCTTTTCATCAGCTGTATTTTGACAAATACTCATTAGGTATGTTAACGAAGGCTGGGAATATTTTATTTCTCTCATAAACTTTCAGATGATGCTAAAGTACAAAAAGAATCTGCTTCCAAGGCAATAACCAAACAATTGGACAAGAATAAGCAGAAAGACATTAAAAAAGGTCTGTAATTGTCTTTTGTTTACCTAATTTAAATATTATATGTCATTATAGATGCGCTGAATTTTCGGTAATTAATCGGCATATTTTTTAATGTTATTTAGCTGAATATTTAAGAAATGAATTTAGATGTGATTCTCTACACATTGCAAAAATGTATTAAAAGCATGACTTGTGAGTGTGTGAGAGATACTTAAAGGGATTATTATTGTTATTAAACTTAATTTACTATCCATGTTTCACTTTGAAAATGGACAAGATTTTTCCACTGAATCTATCAGTTTTAGAAAGGCTGATGAAGGCATTAGCAGAAGCTGGGTCGAATATTGGGCCGGGCTCTATACATTATGTATTAATGTCCTGTATTCCATTTTAGATGAAGGATATGACCCAGCTAAGGCTCCCAATAAAAAAGCAAAACAGTTGAGGCTTGAGAAGAAACTGGAAAAACTTAAGGAAAAAGGCATTGATATCAACTCTTTGTCAAACACCAACAAAAATAAGGAAAAAGAATTAGAGGACTTCATAAATGGATTACCAAATGATGTAAAACATAAACTAGAGGTATTTATTATGTTTAGTAATATATTCAATATCAAATAGGCATCTATGAAAAAGTCAAGCAGAGGTCAAAGTGCTTTACAGAATAATGAATAATGATACAGAGAGTCAAGTGAAGGTAGTCTATAGTGAAGCTAGCTTCAGTACGCATATTATATTGCAGGAATACAATATTGTATACTACTCAAAAGAAAATAGGGGCCACAAGTATGGTGATCGTTACATGAAAATTATATGAAACAGTATGTATATATTTTTTCTAGCTTTTAGACTTAAACTCCAGCATGAAAGAGGTTAGATTCTGCCTTCGGAATACATTCGTATCCTTTTATACGGGAGTTCATTCATTAGCCACATCAATTAGTTTATGTCCAATAATTACAATGGCCCTTATTTTGTTTTGAGCAGTATATATTTATAGACTTTGGCAGTCCTCTTGATTTATTTGTCCATGATAAGCTTTTTAACTGTAATTAGAAGTCATCAGTCTATGTTTTTTTTGTGGATTGGCTCATTTTTGATGATGAAGTATTTTTAATACCACCATGGTGACAAACTAACACACAGCCTGTCAAGTGGAACAACACAGCCTACGGCAATACAACAGTAAATACAAATTATTCGTACATTACCAATACACAAAACTCGCGAATTTTCGAGTATTTACTCAGAAAACATCATGCCTCAACTTGCCTTTTCTAGACGAGTCGCTGATACTCCTTTGATGATCATTATCATTAGGCTACATACGTCCCACTGATGGGCACAGGAGGGGTGTAGACAGACACTAAATAAAATAATCAATAATGTCATATTTTCTCGGAAAAGGATTAAAAACGTACAAATGGAGAAAAAACCAATGCGAAAGGTTAAATAATCACGAAGTTATAAGTGTCCAACGTTTTAAGAAGGGGTATGTTCTGTCCCTTTTCTTCATATGAAACGATAACGCTGGAAGATTGTGACGTCACACTAATAGACGTCGCGCCCCGTCGTGTTCCACGCGGCCCCCGGCAGCATCCTGTAATGTGACGTCACACACTGTTTGCGTTTTCGCTCTCTAACAAGCAATAATAAAACGGTTGTAGCTGAGTTATTCTTTGAGATATCTGAATGGGATTTTCGTCACTAGGCATATTTTTTGCCTTCTTTCATTTGGAGTAATAATAATTTTCGACTCTACACCCCTATTGTGTTGGCTCTGTTGGCAGCATAAGGTCTTATAGTTTAATGACATCATTAATGATTTATTTTACAGGTAAAATTAGTGAGAACTGCACCCCCAAGTCCAGAATGGGAAGCGTCCATGAAAGAGACTTGTGATGTGTATTCCAAGTATCAAACAATTGTACACAATGACAAACCTGAGGAATGTACACCAACGAAGTTACTTAGCTTCTTAGTTCAAAGCCCTTTGCTGGTAAGTCAAAATGTAGTAGAGAAATTAACCTAGTCCGCAATAAAGCTAAGTTGAGACTTACCTAGTTCTATAATGGTACGAGTATGGTGGTGACGAAACCTGTGGTGGATGCTTTATCTGTGGAATGACGAAACCTGCGCTGTGGATCTTGATGTAGTGGTTCAGTTTTATTCTTTTTTGTTTTTTTTTTTCTGAATAAATTGTCTATTGTTAGTAAGTTGTTTTTAGTTAGACGAATATTATTAGACAGATATTTAACGCAATATTCAGGTAAATGTCATGTTATTTTTAAATGTAAAATAAATTGTTATGCACATTGCTTATCCTTGTAAGTTGGGCAATACTCATATGTAATTCCATCTAGTGAATAGTTTGTCTATGTTATTAATCTTTCTGTGCACACACTGTTTAGACTTGTAGTCCAGATCTAGACACTAAGCTTTTGATGTACTAAATGAATGACTGTACTTACCTAATTTGTTGTGTGAGCCTAATAAATAAAAAATAATAAAAAATGGTATAAGTCATTCATTAAGTAAGTGAAAACTCCTGAGACCTCAAACAAAAATAAATACACTTGTTTAAACCAAGCGTTCAGATAATAGTTTTGTTTTTTTTGCGGCCCATAGAACATCATCTGTTATTCAAATTCAAAACATTTATTTCGGACGTGTACATCCATATTTTTGGTCAGTTACAATAAAAAACACTCGATAAACTAATGTTAGTGGACTCTATTACAATTATAACTAAACTAGCTAGAAACTCGTTTATATCGTAGCTCCATACAAACTTTCATCCCACATTTCACCCCCTTGGGGGATGATATCCGGGATAAAAACTATCCTATGAAGGACATTGAACTATCTCAGTACCGAATTTAATCTAAATCGCTTCAGCAGTTTAAGCGTGAAGAGGTAGCAGGCAGACAGACAGACAGACAGACACACTTTCGCATTTATAATATTAGTATGGATACTAACAGGACTAAAAAATAAAATAATATGTGCAGCCTAGATTGCCCGCTTGCCATTCACATGGAGTTATATTATAATACTTATAATCGATACTGTATCGTTTGAACCGCCGCGTTTGGATTTTGCAAAATGCAAAATGTTGCGGCGTGTAGGTATCATGTAACAGTAGTTACTCCAGTGCACGTAACGTGCCCCACTTCGGTCAGTTTTATGACGTCTCTTTGTTATCTTTTCCCTTTCTTTTAATACCACGTCGGTGACAAACAAGCTCACGGCCCACCTGATGGTAAGTGGTTACCATAGCCTATGGACGCTTGCAACTCCAGGGTTGTTCCAGGCGCGTTGCCGACCCTTTAAGAATGTACACACTCCTTTTTGAAGAACCCCATACTGTAGTCCCTCGGGAAAATCTCGGCAGGGAGCTCATTCCACAACCGCCGGAGTGTTCGAGGGAGGAAATTTCTCTGAACCATTTAGGTTCCAAGGTGTGAGGATGAATGCCCTGCCGACGGCGAGCGGCTTTGATATTTAGCAAAAAAAGAAGTTGTTAAATCCAAGGACAAGTGGATTTTCGCCAATTTAACTACAACAAACTATTACCACTCTTAAGGTGGTTTTCCACCGGCGAGGCAAGGAGCTAATTGCACTGAGCGCGCGCTAGTAAGTCCCATACGAATTTCAATTCACGCCCATCCACGCCCCTCCTTGCCTCGCCGGTGGAAAACCACCTTTACTGCTAAACAAAAATAATAGACAGTCTTTGAATGTTTTCAGGAAGAGCATAGTGAATCCGGACCTCCCTGCGGCTACGGCTCCTTCCACCAACAGTATTGGCTTGATGGGAAACTGATAGCTGTTGGCGTCATAGACTTACTACCCAAGTGTGTCTCGTCTGTCTACTTCTTCTATGATCCGGGGTATATGAACCTCACGCTGGGAACCTATGGAGCTTTAAGGTAGCTTACTTCAGCCCCCTTCATTGACCCCCTTGCAACAACAAACGATTAAACCTTTGTGACAAAAGTTACGTTAGCGCAAATAGCATTTACGCTTGAGATTATTTGAGTTGGCCGAATTGCATCAAAGAAGTCCATACAAAAAACAACTCTACCTCTCAATGTAAAAGATTCCAATTACAATGATGAACTTCTAAAAAGTCGGCCACATTATAAAATCTCAACCATACTTTTAGGTACATCTTAATAAGATGCGTTTTTCAATGCAGTTCGTTTTCGAAAGTACTCATCACGCATTTGGGCGTTATGAGTTTAAAGTGTACCTTTCAGTTTTTTCCTCAGACTTTGGTAATATTTGTTTTCTTCTGCTCAGAATCACAATGCTTCAAATTCAATGTCTACACCGAGGACTAGTTTTAATAGCATCCACTTTTTTGTCTTTCAGGGAGATAGCTTTCACTAGACAATTGCAGTCAGTCTGCCCTGAGTTGAAGTATTACTACATGGGTTACTATATACACTCCTGCAGAAAGATGAGGTATAAGGGAAATTTCTATCCTTCTGACCTGGCATGCCCCGAGACATACAACTGGATTCCGTTGAAGGATTGTATTCCTAAGCTGGAATTAACTCCGTACTCGAGGCTAGACCCGGATATTGATAGTGTCGACAGAAATTTCCCGAAAGATGAAGATATTAATTTTATACCAGTGCTGTCCAAGGATGTAGTGATGCCATATAAAATGTATAAAAGGAAAAATAGTAAGAAAAGTAACTTTGGAGAGTTATTGATGCAGTATTCGCAATTAGTCGGTGTTATTTGTGCTAAGAGGATGATAATAGTAAGTCAATGAATAATGTATTTACTTGCCTATAGATTTTGTTCTTTCTAGTTTTAATTCCCACCTTCATTGTAACTGTTCGTTCTATGTATTTAATCAGTGTTTTTTCTTACAATAATAGTTATTGTGAAATATTATTTTTGTTTGCTTGTAGTTCACCTTTCATTAAAATTGGAATAAAATTCTACAGTTGTTCAACATACTTATACTAAGTTATTATTTACATGAATTTTGACACAACATACGTCCAATTATTATTTGTGTATAACTAGTCATAACGAATAAGTTCAATGCAATTATTCTAATGAAATAAGGTCAAACCGAATATTCAGATGCTGTATACATATATAAGAGAACAGTAAATAGAGTGCAAATTTGAGGTCTGACTATCTACTCCCTCCTTTTCCGAAGTTCAAGTTTGCTTTTATTAATATTGATATTTTATTATATTATAGAATTTGGTAAGAGGAATCGTATAATACACAAAGTTTCAACTAATTTTACTACCGCCCCAGACATCTAGTGTACAAAAGTTCAAAAAAGCCAAACATCAGCTTTTAATTGTTCTGTATATGAAAAATGTTTTGTGTAGCTTAAATTTGGATGGATGAAACAGTCGAGAGTCAGACCTCGACTTTACTACTGCCCTCATTACACAGTATACTATAAAATTATAAATTGCAACAATTTATGAAGACAAAAATGGTTTTACAAAGTGTGATCTCTTCCAGTCGACATCATGGTCAAAATCAAATAAATGTCACATTTTTTTTTTTATGTGCGATATGAATATTTATGTTAACCTTCTATTGCAATCTACTGATTTTACTAACCCTAAAACAATTAAGTAATAAAAATAATGATCGTGTTGTTTTCCAATTTTAATAGAATATGTTTGATGTTGATATGTACCTTTTTGAAAGTAGTAGTACTACATATTTTATTTTATTATTTAGGGATGTAGATGGCGACTGGACATTTATTTTTAATAATAAATACGATACTAACTTATTTGTTTTTTCACTGCGAACCCTCCAAAACAAACATGTTCATGTAGGTAATTAAAAAAAAGTTGGTACATTATGATCGGAACGACTTAACACGGGACTGACTCTATTTTGTCTTTCCGTATCGCAGGAGATAAAACGAATAAGATTTGATTGGCCCATATATAAACTAGCTTTTGCCCTGCGACTTTGTTCTCGTCTATACTAAAAATTATTTGCATTGAGACATCCGTTGAAAAAGCGACTTTACTGTCCAAGTTAGTAGATTCCAATTCCAATGACAGTTTTATAAAATGTCGGTCACCTTAAATACATTTAATCATATCAGCTTCCACCCCCGATTTTATCCTATGTTTCAATCCAGGTTAGTATAATCTAACTCTATATCAAACTGTTCCTAAACCCGTTCAGCCGTTTTTGAGACTTACTTTCTGGAATTCGGTAATATTTTTAGTAGGTACTGGGTGGGTAATCATTTTTAGGGTTCCGTAGTCAACGAGGAACCCTTATAGATTCGCCATGTCCGTCCGTCTGTCTGTCCGTCTTCGGCTTAGCTCAGTAACCCTCACAACTAGAAAACTGCAATTCGGCGTGGGTATATAAATCAATCACGCCGACAAAACAGTACAATACAATTTGGAAAAAGTTTTTCTTTAGGGTTCCTCCCCTACACCTAAAGCGGGGATGTAATTTTTTTTTCTCGACAAACCCATGGTGTGGGGTATCGTTGGATAGCTCGTTCAAAAATATTATGGGTTTTCTAAATCAGTAATTCTTTTCCGAGATATTGGGCTTTAAAGCCCTAATTTTAGTTCGAGTCATGTGCCCCCCCCCCCCCCCCCCTGCCGGCTAAATGGCTACTACTCGGGATGCGAAAAAAATCGTGGTAGTAGTACATATAATGAATTTAAAAGGAAAACTATCACGAACAAGTAGGCATAAGTAGTTACCGAGTAATTGAAAAGGCTAATTTTTGTACAAAACCGCACCGCACGTCGATGTAACTAAGACAGACAGGCATTTACGGAACCCTACACTGCGCGTGGCCCGACAAGCACTTGGCCGGTTTTTTCTTTTTGTGCGATACAATTCTTACTTACGAGGATACTTAAATTTTTGACCCGTTAGGTGGCCGCTACGCTCTGCTCCCTTATTCCTCTGTAATACGAATAGGCGGGGCCACGGGATAGGCACACTGATGAAATAAATTTTGATTTCGGATGAGCAGTAGGTACATAGGTACAAACTTACAACGTCACAGCTACAGACTTGCTGTTTATGAGTAATACTAGGTGCTCACGCGGCTGCGCCCGCGTATTGCAAGGAATGCAGGCAAACCCGTGAGCTAAAACATAGCCATATGTCCATCTGGAAAGTCCATACGCAGGTGAAATAATTATTGAAATCTGATTAGTTCCAGAGATTACCCATTACATACACTCTTACAAAGCTACAGTCTCACATACTTTTCCTCTTTGTATTATTAGGTATAGGTTTAGTACCTACCTACAGATTAGACCAGTGGTTTTTAACCCCTTCATTGACGCGAAAGCGCGTCACGAGATTTGTTAATCGTAATGCCGCGGACGCGAAATCGTGTCGTTATTTGTTTTGACATTTAGAGCCAGTAATAACAGTAAAAAATAAGTGGTAAGTAACTAGGTACTCAAAATACACTAAACTTTTGATTGATTGGACTTAGTATTTTAAATTTTTATACGCAGGTGCTGCGGACGCGAAATCGCGTCAGATTTTTTTTTATTGGTAATGCCGCAGACGCAAAATCGCAACATTAACTAATTTGACTTTTAGAGCTGGTAATATTAGTTTTATGCCGCCGACGCGAAACCGCGTAGCGAAAAACTTTATCTATGCCGCGGACGCAAAATCGCGTCACAAGGTTTGCCGCTCCTTTCCCATATGCGTCAGCATTTAGTATGGATTGGCGAACAAATATTTTTTTAGCCCGGGAGAGGAGGGATTTAATCGTATTGCCGCGACGCAAATGCGCGTCATCGCTTGGAGCGTCGGCAATGAATGGTTTATCGTGGAGGCTGACTTTGGTATACGAAGGGGGCGCGAACAGGCTTCCGTATAAAATGCTTTAGGTAACAATAATGTTATCGGGATACGTGGGGCGACGACGCTTTGTTGGTGACACAAGGGGATCATATAGGAATAAGGCTGCGAACTTCTGCATTTAACTAATTTATGTCAGATCAAATATTAGTCACTCAGTAGCTATTTTTTTCATTGCTTGCTGATATATTGTATAACGGATCTTAATAAAACCGGGCCTTTGTACCTATCTGCACCTTAGCTGGGCCGCCATTCGATTTGTTTAATTGGCAGCTCATGAGATCAGTGTAAGTGGAAATTATGGAAAATTCCACGACCATGAAATGGCGATGCCAACACCATGGTTTAGCGCACATGTGATAAATGGTATATTGGCGCAAACCGATCGAGGTTCACGATTACAATAAAAAAGTTGCATCGCGAGTCGCCTTCAAGAAGAGATTATGTGATTGAGTTCAAGTCCCGAGAAAACACGTCGGTTAATGACTTGTAGGTATGTACTTTTGTGATTATAATTGCATATAAGTATGTTTATAGAGCTGAGCACCGACTGGATTCTAATACAACCTGGAACGCGCATTTCAATCGAATTTGGGCATTAAGTGGGTGTATATAAGGATGATTATAGCATTACATCGCAGGTTTGCATCTATCTACTTAGTTGCAGTTATTTTTAACTTTGAAAAAAGGAGGCTGATCGGTGTCTAGGTTATATGTTTATTACTGCATTTGCAATCATAATGCGACGGCTTCTTTGAGTATATTGAAAACTGTTTAATATCTTACCTGACGAAATAAAGTTGCTACGGGGTGATAGTTTTAAACACAAGTTTATCCACTTGGCTCATGGACAAGTGCTTCTATATCGTAAAAAGTTATCTAAATAAAAGGTGACATAGAATTTGTAATTTAGTAATTTTGACTCCGTGCTTATTTTGACATTTATTTTATAATTACTTATTAATAACTTTGTGAACTACTATTTTGCTATTGTATTCTTTGCCTATTTATTAAAGCTGACATATTGTTATAATTATAATGTAATCGTAACATACCTAGCACTCGGAAATGTTTGCATGCCTGCATGCAGGCTGAATACATGGAACTGTATTTTAATTAATAAGACCTATTTTCATTACTGTATTCCAGCAAATTAAACGATTGATTGATTCATATAGGTACGTGTTTGAAATCTCGCAGAGTACCTAATGAAACACCTTCCACACCAAGAAAAAGAAAGGCACTGTAGCCCAGCGGTACGGGCCCGCGACTCGTTCCCGCGTTCGAGCCTCGGCTCGAACCACTGGGGTTATTCATTCAGTAACTTATGTACGAAATATCATTAGATATTTAACAACGGCTTTTCGGTGAAAGAAAACATCGTGAGGAAACCGGTCTAATCTCAATAAGGTCTAGTTTTCCCTCTGGGTTAGAAGGTCAGATGGCAGTCGCTTTCGTAAAACTAGTGCCTATGACATTTTTTTTAGGTACATTACCTACAAATTGACTATGTATTTAAATATTAAAAAAAAATACTAATAGCTACCTAAGTATGTTGAGGCGAAGTATGTAGAGCGCATATTAACAATTTTTCTTAAATATTTTTCCTACATATTATAAGCTTAACATATTTACTAGATAGAGTCAAATCAATAACAGATTCCACACAGAGTTTGCAGATGTAATTGTCATAGTGCTACGTACCTAACTATAAACCTGTGACTACTGCTATCAAGTTGTTAACAATTATTCATTCATGACTGGCCATTCATATTTACTTAAACTGAAACAATAACGTGTACCTACTTACCTACTCAACATAACTGACATAACGTTCATATTAACATAACGGTGTTTACCTACAGCCGTGCATTAAATGTTCCTCTCTCCCGTAACATAATACATGTACCTACCTACCTACCTACCTAAAAGAGATAAGAAATCTGCAATAATTCAAACTATTGAAATTGTAAAGTTATTAATATTTTTTGTTTACGTATACGTAGTCGGTCCCAAAGTTCTGTCACAAATGAAAATAATGATAAAAACAAAAGTAGCAATCAATTTTTAATAAATTATATACTGATTTAAAGTACATTTAATAAAGAATTAAAATTACTCAAAATTATTCAAAATGACCTCCTTTGTTTTAAATACAGGCCCTTAATCGGTGCGGCCAGTCGTCTATCGCAGCACGCACCATTTTCATATCTATCTCAGTGACTGCTTTTCTTAAAGATGACTTTAGGCTCTCCAAATTTTTATGTGGTTTAGCACAGACCTTCCCCTCTAAGACCTGCCAAATTTTATAGTCCAAAGGATTAAGGTCCGGACTAGAGGAAGGCCAATCTTCGTGTCTTATAAAGTCGATTTTTTGACGGTCAAACCAGGCTTGAGTGGTCTTGGCTTTGTGTGCTGGCGCAGAACCCTGCTGGAACACAAAATTATGTCCCGAAAATAGCGTGTTGGGCAGATCTTTGACAAGCTTATCCAAAACTGTTTCTTGGTATACTTTCGCACTGATTTTGACACCTTTTTCGCAAAAATGAACCTCAGTTGGCCCGTAATAAGATACACCCAACCAGACCATCACTGATGATGGATGATGCCCATGTTGCACCCGCGGAACTCTTTTTCCTGCTTCTTCAGAGCTCCTAGCGTACACTCTATCATTCTGTTTATTGTACTTCTCTTAAATATCGAAAATCTTTTCGTCTGTAAAGAGGATATCACGGTGTCGATTTTTCGCGTACCGCTTTAACAACTTCCGGGATCTTTTAAGCCTTATTGTTTTTAGACGGGCATTAAGTAAGTGCCCACGCTTTTTTTTGTATGCTCGTAGACTAAGATCTTCGTTTAAAACCTTTTTGACGGTTTTTCTACTGACACCCATCTGCAAAGCCATCAATTTCTGTTTTCGGACAGGATTTCTTGCTATGCGCGCCTTGATCGCTTTGATCACTGCTGGTGTTCGTACGGAGCGAGGCCGGCCAATTCTTTTCTTGTCCTCAATACTGGAGACTTCATTGTACCTATCAATAGTACGGTACACAAACCTAAGCGTTATTTTTAAATTTTTGAGCAACTTGAAAATGGTACTTGGCGAGTGCCCACAGCGGTGCAATGCTAAAACAGCTATTCGGTTTTCTTTCAATGTCCACTCCATCGTGAGAAATTGCAACGAATGACTGTTTTTTGTTTTAAAATAATTGTCAAACATTCAAAAATGGAATGCAATAAAATTTTCTTAAAATCATCTTCTAAATTTAAAAATAATATGCCAGTGACAGAACTTTGGGACCGACTAGGTATATAACTTGGGAAATCGTGGTAGTTTAGCGGTGTCGGACGTTTGTAGTGGCACGCGAGGCGAGGTCTCGCTGTTCGGTGGCGGCGCAGATCCGCAGTAGCGACCAGACAAGCGCTCGCGCAGCTCGCTAGCACTCCCGCGCCGCGCATGCGTGCTTTCCAACAACCTTCGGTTAGTGCGGCTCATTTGTTCCTCGGCGAAGTGCATACCATTCTACAAAATGAAGTTCCACATCCAAATATTTGGTAAGTACCTTAACTATTCCATTAATCGACTTTAGGTATTCGTGTTCATTCAGGTCTAGGATTTATCACAGAAATTATACTGTAGATAATGATGATTCTCAGATAATTAGCAGCGAATCCTTCGATGAATGGGTTTTTAATTAGAACTTCACTTTGCGACTATTAATGTAGTTTTAAACAACTACTCGTGTATTTTTTGTATGCAATCGCATTGTACTGAAAAATAGGTAGTTAGCTGCTGAAAATGTCGCTTTCGCGAATTCACTAAAAGTTTGCTAAAGTATTCTCTGATATTGCTATTTTGCTACTTCTTAAGTTGGCATAGTGTTAATTACTTAAGTGGATATAATAGTGTTATTTACATGAGTAAAAACCACAAAGGGGTGGATAATTACATTAATTAAATGTCACCTTTAAGAACGTGTTAGCCAATTAAAGTTGCTCGCGACAATTTCTTAACCAACACTCATAATAGCTATATATATTTAAACTGCAAGTATCATCTTTGATGTGTTACGTTACGTTTTCCGTAACTAATTGATACTTAAATTAGACGATCCATCGAGCTGCACCAAGTAATTCTGCGGATGCCGCAATGCGACGTACTAATCTAATGACCAGTCGAATGTGGCTGCTTAAAACACGACCACTTAATTAAATTAACTCCAAAGGAGTACTTAATTCGCTCACGAGACTAAGTACTTAATGGCCAACAATTTAAGTTTAAAAACTTTTAGCAATACCAATAGCCTATAACCATCTACAGGGCGTAACAAATGGAGACCTCAAGTCATCAAAGACCCAGTGGCGGACTAAGCCCGTCAGACGCCCGGGGTGGCAAACCTGAACAAGGTCGCCAGTATTCTGATATTTTGTGAGCATTTGGAGGCCCCATATTCATGATGTACCTCTGGAGTCCAGGGCGACGAAGGCCTGAAGCCGGCCGCCTCTTTCGTCCCTTCGTAGTTTGTCTGCCACTGCACAATCCATCCAGTATTTTTGAAGATTCGAAGGAATAAAGTAAACCTACCACATAGCCAAACACAAATGTGTCAACCCTTTCACAGCTGAAAATATAGTCTTTCGACAACATGTTATAACCGTGTGCTCTGCTACTTTGGACACATGATGAGACGCGTAGAAGACAGACTCGAAAAGTTAGTAATCCCAGGGAAGAGACATGGACCCATAGGCCGCTCACCAACTAAATGGTCGGACCAACTTAAGAAACCAGACACCAAATATACAGACTGATCGATCAGAGAGAGATAGAGAGATATATGTGTCAAAAATATAACGCGGGCTTGGCTGTCGCGCAACCGTTCTAACAAGAAACGCCAAAATATATCTGATACCACCAGGTGAAGCTGTTGAATTTGAGGCAAGTCTAGATATCGATGAGCGTTATGTCGTGTTAGATTTTTTTGCAATTGATGCAACAAGTTTCGGTCGATTGTAGAGTTTTCTCACAAGTCAAACGAAAGACGATTTTAGTTTCATCGAGAATGATTCAGATGATCGAACTTCTGGGTAGGCTGCACCCGGCTACCTCCTTGTCTTGCAACCAACCTCCTCAAAGGAGCACAATTGATGTCATATATTTGTTTACAATTTAGCACCTAAATGATATGTACCTGTGAAAACCCGAAATGTATCTATAAATACATTTGGCGCCAACTCCGACTTACCAATCGGATGAATCCATCAAAAAAAAAACAGTTGGTACGTTATACCAAAATAATGAAAAGAAATGATTTATTTTGCATGAACATAGTAAAGTACAGGTGTTAAGAGTGCATGTCAGTGAGTTACAATATTTTACATGTATGCAAAATCTTAATTTAATAAAAAATAACAAAAAAATCAAAGAGTTAAATTAACAAAATATTCATTTACTTAGATTATAAAATGGTCTAGTCAGCAATGAAATGACATTGTCATTTTTTTATGTCATCACTTAAGAAATTGTAAATTCTTCTAAAATGCATTAGTTTTTAGATTCGGGTAGCTGAATGTTAAAGTTACCTACATCTTAATGTAAGTAGTCTACTCGTATTGTAAGTTTTACATGCAAATCTAGACTTATAAAAATACACACTAAATATAAGTATATACTGAAAAAGTCACATCACTGTCAGTATTCCATGCTTCACAAAAATGGGAAGGCAATGCTCAAGAGGCTTTGCCTTCTCAACATACCTTCAAAAAGTTTTCTTTGTAAAATAAGAACATGCTTAGTCGTACTTACATCATGCTATTTCTCTCAGAAATGTCAAATATGATGTTTTATCTAAGTTTATTTTAAGGCCATTAAATTAGAACCAGTAGGATAGTTCTGTCTAAGTCTGGCTAACTTGAGCATTTAATGCTGCAATATTTTGATTAGCAACTGTAATACTTGTGTCATCTGCATAAAGGTCGTGAGATATTGTAAGGCATTAATGAAAATAATAAATAGAAGTGGCCCAAATACAGATCCTTGGGGCACACCACAGTCAATAACTTAATTTATAGAATTAATATCCAATGCATCCTGAGTTATCTATATCCAATAATTGAACAAATTGGGTTCTATCAGTCAAGTAAGACGTACGCAGTTTAAGGGAGTAGGTCCACGTATTCCGTAATATTGCAACTTATCTAATAGCACCTACTTTGTGGCTCCACAGTTAAATGCCTTACTAAGATCGTCCAATATACATTTAAGGTCTTGGTTGAGATTGTTCACCTGTACACATGTAAAACCACTTCAGTAATAGCTGCTGAATCCAAATTGCTGAGAACAAAAATAGTTTTTTTCTAAATGCATAAAAGGAGATAAATGTGATATTAGTAATTACCGGCTCTGATATTAGTAATTATATCCCATATAATACAAATTGTTTATAAAGGTAATAGAAAATAGGATCTCCCCACTTCCGGACAAACACCAGCCACCCGAACAAGCTGGTTTTAGACCTAGTTTCTCCACAACAGACCACCTCCATACTTTGAACCAAATAATAGACAAGTCCAACGAGTTCAACACGCCTCTTTACCTTGCCTTTGTCGACTATAGCAAAGCATTCGACAACGCCAGCACTCCGCTATAGTTTTTGCCATGCAAAATCACGGTATAGACTCACATACATTGAACTCGTTGGATCAATCTACTAGAATAGCACTGCAAGTATTCAATTGCAAGCACCCGGTCCCGTATTCAAAGTGGAAAAAGGCGTTAAACAGGGCGACCCACTGTCCCCAAAATTGTTCACCAGTTGCCTCGAATAATTTGAAGAAAAATGGAGCAAAACGTAAAGTTTCGGCAGATGGGTCAGATGGCTTCCTTCGAAAACAGCCAGTCCGTAGAAATCAATAAAGTATTGGGAACGCCTGGAAGAGCTTCAGAGGCTCAGAAGTCCAAACTCAAAGTTTGCCAGCGGGCGATGGAGCGCAGCATACTAGGTGTTCGCAGAACTGATCGAATCAGAAACACCGAACTTCGCTCCTAAACACAAATTGTAGATGTGGCTGTCAAGACCGGCAAACTCAAGTGATACTGGGCTGGACATGTATGCCGTATGCATCCGGAAAGATGGGCCAGGATCAGTACAGTATGGACTCCGCAAGAAGGCCACTGGAGCAGAGGCAGACCAAAAAGGATATGGCGGGCGGGACGATTTGGACGCGTTCTTCTTGGATTGGCGGGAGCATGCCAGCAATAGGACCGAGTGGAGGAAAAGAAGGGAGACCTTTGCCCAGAAGTGGGACACCTACAGGCTAGGAAAAATAATGCATAATAATTCCTATCGCAATTACTTTTTCGAAAGTTTTAGAAAGAATACACTTTAAAAATATGGGTTTTGCTGTTCTTTTTATGCAAAGGAATTACTTTAACCGTTTTAAATTAAGCTGCAAAAATGCCGTCAGAAATGCATGCATTGAATATGTTACACAGCGGTACACACAATAATAGGGGTGTAGACTCCAAAATTATTATTACTCCAAATTAAAGAAGGCAAAAAAATATGCCTAGTGACGAAAATCCCATTCAGATATCTCAAAGAATAACGAAGCTACCTACAACTGTTTTAATAGGTATTGCTTGTTAGAGAGAGAAACCGCAAACTGTGTGTGACGTCACATTACACGAGGCTGCCGGGGGGCCGCGTTGAACACGATGGGGCGCGGCACGTTACCGTCTATTAGTGTGACGTCACAATCTTCCAGCGTCATCGTTTCATTTTTTTTATTATTATCCAAAGTACTTAAAACTATTTACATGTGCATTCGAACAGCGAGCGAAAACCGCGTACGGTTTATCTGTCGCTATTTGTCGCTCGTTTTACAGTTGATGTTAAAGTTAAATAAGGAAAAAGAAAAAAAAGGGTAGATTCACTAGTTACATGATTGGGCTCGGGCGCGCATCGGTAGTTGACAAGTACATATTTTTTGTAATGACTTTTACTTTGCTAGGATTATGAATAAGTTCCTGGAGACCATCATTAGGTCATTCGTTTAATATATACCTAAAGTAACAAATACTCACACATTCTTTTGCCGTATGCATTTTTATACGGTGGCAATATGTATTTATGTTATCCAGGTAAGTCTTATAGGTTCTGCCGTAGCTACTAAGGCTGTAACTAACAATGGATTCCGCTAATGACATGTACAGCATTCTGAGCGTATTAAAAGGTAATTTATATTTTAAAAGGGATAGTTTGCATAAAATGGATCGTAATTTGTTACAAATATGGCTAATATGGGGACCCCAATTGAATGTATTATCTATGACCAAACCGAGGTATGAATGCTTATCCACTATTTCCAGGTGTTCACATTCACACGTACGCGCAGTGTTTTGGTGCATGCACTCGTGGCTATGCGCTGTAATTTTAGGTGTTAGGTAGCTTTTTTATATGCAGAGTGATGATGCAGGACCTTGGTTTTGTCATAGTTAATGACTAAGCCTACGTCGTGGGCCCATGCACACAGCTGGTAAAAGTTAGCCTGTAAGATGGTTTCAGCAGCCGTGATATCGGCATGGGTGGCCACGAGGCAGGTATCGTCCGCAAATTGGTATACAGACCCACCACTGAATAGATTGCGCAGCATGTTGTTTACGTACAAAAGATATTCGGTAGGTGCGAAATTTGATCCTTGAGCTGTACCTTTTTCTGTTGGGATCCTATCACTATTGGTATTATTAATTTTGACCGATGTAAAACGGTTGGTGTGGTAGTTTTTTATAAATTCTAGCAGTGGGCCCTGTATACCATTTTGCAAGAGTTTGGAATATAAGGTGTTATATTTGAGTGTGTCAAACGCTTTACTGAAATCAATAAATACTACAATTACATGTTTCTTATCATATAAGTGCATGTTAATTTCGTTTGTAAATTGACATAGCAGTTGTGCCGTATTTTTTCCCTTCTGAAAACCGTATTGTTTATTATTTTATTTTTATTTAGAAATTGGTGTATTTGATTTCCGAAGAATTTTTCGATTATTTTATCGATGCAGGATAATATTGTAATAGGTCGGTAGTTGTTTATATCACTGTGGCGGCCTTTTTTATAGATTGGTCTGATAGTTCCTATTATTAATATGAAGTTGCGTTCTATTATGAAGTTGCGTTTTGCGAAAAAGGGACAGAACAGGTACCCCTTCTTAAAACTTTGGACACTTATAACTTCTTGATTATTTAACCTTTTGCATTGTTTTTTCTCCATTTGACAACAGTTTTAATCCTTTTTCGAGAAAATATGACATTATTGATTATTTTGGGTTATACGCGGATTGCCTGGAACGCAAAATTACTAGTGTGTTGTTGCAGTTTGACCACCGAGCATTATGCCTAAAACGCAAAATGCCTAAGTACATCATTTTCGTCGTTTTATCTTTACGTTAGCGATGTCGACGGAGCCCCGCTGAGCGGGGCTCCTATTTCTGGTCTGTTTGCCCTTCGGGCATCTGAAGAAACCTAACGAACCTAACCTACCTATGAGTGGTCATTTTGCGTTTTAGGACTTTTAGGCATAATGCTCGGTGGTCAAACTGCAATGTAGGCAAAACAACACACTAGTCATTTCGCGTTCTAGGCAATCCGAGATCATCCGATTATTTTATTTAGTATCACACCCCTATTCAATGGTGTATTTAAGCAAAGAGGTAGGTACTTACATCGTCTGGGCCGCAATAACTTGTGTTCTTAAGTGACTTGACCATTTTAATAATTTCTATCTCACCAATAGGTGACATGAAAATTGATTTTTCGTAAAATTTCGATCAGTGGAAAATTGAAAAATTATTCGCCACGAGCGGACGTTTCGATAGCGGACGCTTCTGCTTAATAAACATTTACTGATTTTTCGTTGTTTTTGCGGTTATTTTGAAATAGATCCATATGTTGACCACTATGGCTTGCATTAATGTCTGAAACCTTTTCCGCTCTAATAAAATATTCGTTTAAAGTGTTGCTATTTATTTTAGGATCATTTGATGATCTCGTCATGTACCCGTAATTTGTTCATACATTTATTAGCAATTGAATTCTTGGCCTCATTTTCATACTCAATTTTCCATATTGATTGACTTTAAGATTTTGCCTTTTGTATCGTATTTTTAACTTAGGGGAAGGTGGCTCAAAGAGGGCACCTTAACGGAAAGTAGAAAAAAAAATGTTTGTAACCCAGTAACATTATTCATTTATTTGCCACAAGGTCCATAATTAAACACTTTTCGATGGATAATGGCTTAATTTATCGAAAAATTAAAAACGAAATAATTCTACGCAATTTACAAAACCCCTACGATTGACCGCTTTGCCCTAGGTGGGGGCCTAAAGTGGGCACTCGCTTAGGGCAAAACGGGCATGGGCTGGAGTAAAGCGGTCACGCACATTATGTACCGTAATGGGATAGCCATATAAAACAAAACATCTTTATTCAATTTTTTATATTAATCTCTTAGCAGCAATCACAGAACAAAATCACAAAAAAAGAAACAAAACAAAAATAAGTTCTTCTAAAAAAATAAAAACCAACTATAAAGATCTGTTTTCCTCAACAGCATATAGATAATAGCTACTAAAATCTTATATATAATCAGTCACAATCAGCCTCTATCTGTTACCTATGTTCTAATATCAAGAACTTAATTTAAATTTCCTGACAGATTTCACAATAAAATGACCCTATTCCAGAATATGCAGTGCAAGATTCATGAGCCCACGAGTCGCAGTCATTGCATTTTATCCAGTCTTCGATGGGTGGATCTTCATAGAGCTCGTGGCATTCAAAACAACGATATTGCTCGGCAGGCTTAGTTTTGGTTCTCATTTTTTTTGGTTTTGGTATATTTGCCTTATTCTTTGGGTTTTTAACTGTCAGCTCTTCTTTTATATTTCTCTTAACAGCCTTTTTTTGTACATTTTCTTTCTGGTTGTGTTTTTTCTTTTTGTCCATTTTAAGTTTTTGCTCTTCTTTTATGGGTGTGCTTGTTAATACCTCAGCTTTTTGTGTTCTTCTGCGTCGGTTGGTTTTATTTGGAGCAACCTTGGGAAGTGGTCTTATTACCATAGGACTTACGTGTGTACTGCAGCTAGGTATAGCAAGGGCATCTGTGGATGGATTCGTTTTTTTCTTGGAGGGTGATGTAGGACCATCCTCATTGGAATGCTGAATGTCTGTTGTTGGCTGATGGGCCGTACCAAGCTCATGTCTATTTACTGGATTATTTACCTGTCTTCCTGAATCAATTTGTGGTGGCGTCGGAACACAATTTTGGGATGCAACATTTAAAGCCGGTGGAGGAGTCACATGTCCTTCCACTAAAGTTTCAGATGGAAACACATTATGGGTGTTTGCTACATCTTCGAGTGCCGAAGGGGAAGATGTTATGGTAGTATTATTAGCTTCAAGTGGCAAAGGTGCGTCAGCTTGTTGTTCAAGTAGCAAAGATTCTTCAACTTGTTGTTCAGTTTCAGTCAGATTCAGTGGATTTTCTGTAACAGTAGCTGGCAGAAAATCAGTTTCATCAAATATAAATCGGTTTGTTGGGAGCAGGCCAGTCGTCTTAAAACCGTTTATAGCATTGTTTGTTGTTGCTGCTTTCACATAAGCATCTGCAAACAGTTTGGCTACGTCATTCTGATTAATTATTCGTCCAGCATGCGCCTTTTGAAAAACGGCCAAAGCCTGCTCGAAGTAAATTTTAAGTGGCCCATATACGCAGTAATCTAAGGGCTGCATACGGTGTGTTGTATGTGGTGCCAAGGATACAAAAACCACATGATTTTGTGATGCGTAATCCAATGCTGGCAAATATTTGTGAGACTCGTGATTGTCGAGCACAAGCATGACTTTTTTTTCCGAAGTTGGTCGGACGGTCTCTACAAAGAGCCTTAGCCATTCCAAAAACACTGGCCCATTGATCCAGCCATTATCGGAACAAGTGCCTTGGGTACCGGGTGGAGCACCATCAAGAAGACGCGGGACCATTCTTTTCCTCGCGAATATCATGAACGGGGGAATGAATGACCCAGCTGCATTACAGCAGCATACAACTGTGGTAGTTCTTCCTCTTTCAGTACTAGCTATGAGACCAACTTGTCGCTTTCCAGATTTTGTCAACACCCTCGGCGGTTTATTCGAAGATGTTTGAACGCCTGTCTCATCCATATTGTACAAACGAGTAGCATCAATTTTATTCTTATCAATTTGCTCCTCCAATAAATCGAAAAATCGATAGACTTGGGGCTTGTTAAACCCTCGGGCTCGGGCAATGGATGTTGGCTCTGGTTTTCGTAAGGTTACGTCCGGATGACGTTTAACAAAACCTCTGTACCAGTCTACACCAGCGGCACCATTTTTAAAAGGGTGTGGAATCTTATTCATTTCAGCATAGTTGTAAACAAGTTCCAAGAACTCTTGCTTTGACAACCCGTAAAACAAATTGTCCATATGAAAGATGTATTCAACAAGCTCAGTTTCCTGATCGGCAGAAAATACTGTAATATATCTTCCAAGTTTTGCTTCACACGAACCTGATTTAAGATGTCTTTGCAGCGTCGTTCTTGGGATGCCAAATTTAGTTGCGACGTTTTTGACAGGTCTCCCTAGCTCTTGCACTTCTCGTATTGCTTGTTGCATGGTTGAGGGAGCCCATGACGCTTGCGAAGTCTTCCGTTTATAACTATTTACCATCTAAAAGAGAAAATCCAAAAACTGTAGCAATTGAAACCAACTAAATGTATATAAAACACACCGGGCAAAGCGGGCAGTGCCCGCATTACCCTGCCCGCTTTGCCTTTTTCGCCACATAAAATATGCAAGCAAAATCTAACCTCAAATTATTGAGAAACAGAGAGTTTAATGTAACGGTATTGAAGCCAGATACGTAATTAATAACTAACAGGAATTGCTAATATCACTGCAAACATCAAAAATGAGAGAACACACGATACATACCTTCAAATATTTTTCAAAAAACAGCTTAAAACATTTTTTCGACGGAGCGTCTAACGGCGTGCTCGCAGGTGAGCCGGACGAATGACGCGAGGTGCGCGGGCGGCGGGGGGTACTGTCGCGCTTAACGGCCCCGCTCTTATTTGAAACGGCAATATTAAGTCCAGTGCCCGCTTTGGGCACAGTGCCCGCTTTGGGCCACCTTCCCCTACGTATATTTTTGCTGTAAGCATAAGTTTTTTTAAAGTACCTACTGGAGTAGGTTTTTTAAAAAATCTTTTAAGATTTTTTATCGTGTTTATGCTTACGGGATTTAATAATGTTTAATTTTTTCCTGCATGATATTTTAATTCATCGCGTTATCCAATTCTTGTGATGATTAGGTCATGTAGCTTTACTTTTTTGAAAGGAAAGTGTTTATCAATAAATGTATGTATAATATTGTAGATTTTTTTTCTGCAATGTATTGTCTTTACCCATATAAATTATGCGAGTTAACCTTTTCTAGGTAGGCACTTTAAAATTTTCTAAAGCAGGTCGTTATTTTTTCCTTTTATTGTTAAATAGGCAGTATTAATCGGTCCAGGAAAAATACAATTTGAACATCATGTTCTGAAAAACTGCAACAAAACATGCGCACCATACTCGTACATATCATCCATCTGTAAATATATTATCCACCAAGGTTTGTGACGTTTCTGTCACCTTTATCATGTCTCTGTCACTTTTATCATGAAACTCACGATGACTTATGTATTGATAGTAACTTAGTAACAAGTACTAGTTTGAGATAAATCGATGACAATTGTGGTAATACCCCATATTAGTGTCAATCCCGGTCGAACCAAGAACTAGGTTTAGCTACGATATAAATGATCTATTATTCTATATTTATTTATAGAAAAAGCCATGTAAATGAAAACGTTTTTCAATACTTATTGCCGGCAATAGGAACTTATTTATTATTTATTTCTCCGGTCCGGTTCTGTTTTGTTTATCGATTCAATTATTCAGCTGTGTTTCCACTACGTGTCAATTCAATTCAATTCAATTTAATTCAATTCAATTCTTTATTCATAAACAATGTACATTGTATTTGAAATAGTTACTTATAAATAATGAAATAAGGGATAGTGATGCATGGCTACTAAATAATACTAATTCACCAACTTGACGATTGTCATGTTGACAATTCATCGTAGGTACATTTCTAGTTGCGGCGAATAGTCATTGTCAAGTGACAATTGTCGCATTGGTGAAACATATGATATGATGTCTCGACGAATTTGATGTATGATTGTTTTAGGAATAGGGTTACGTATAACGTGGACAATTTCAATGTATTTCATTAAGAAGTACCTAACCTACCCATCAATAACTACTTAACTATCCAATTTCAATGGCTCACGCACCCAAAGCAGGTCTTGGCCTCCGACACGAGTTGTCGCCGCTTGTCCCGATCTTGCGCCACTTTCCGCCATTTCATGGCTTGAAGACCTACCATCATTAAGAAATTCAAATTCTCGTTGGTAAATACAGAGTAATGACAATTCTTTATTGAATCAACATTATAAGTAGGTGGCGCTGTTGTCCTTGACGGAAGTGTAAAATCGCCAAATCCATAGTTCCGTCGCAAATCCCCAACCAATTCATTGGCCTAGCCTTTGGTGACGTAAGGCACATAAAATGAATATGTAACTAGCATGCATAGGAGTGCCAAAAATACAGTCGCATAAAAACAATAATGTATTTAGTTTTCACATCAACATCATGACATCACAAATGATTTTTGCAAATCTATTTAAGGAGCGACTAGAGCTTGGTATTAATTATTATTATTATTGTAAATAGTTTATACTCTACATATGAGTAGAGTATTCGCATAGGTACCAACATTTTCCTATTTAATATCAGTGGGCGTAGCACGGTTGCCATTTTATCACTTATCGTTGTGGTAAAGACGCCCATCACGCTCTGACAAGTATGCGAGTGCGAGTGACGGATGCCTTATCCACAACGATAAGTGATAAAATGGCAACCGTGCTACGCCTGAGGCAATTGATTAATAGGGAGTTATTTATTCTAGCGTTGTCTCCATGCTAAACATTTCAGTTATTGTCCAATTTATAGTTACGTATTTAGTTATTGTCCAATTTAATGTTATCTTAAAGATGATTATGAATTAATGCCTAGGAACCTAGTGGTTATTATTTCGATCAATATAGCCTTTATGGCCTCATAATTAGACACGTACTTACCTACCTACAATGTCGAATCATTGACCTCAACATGGTAATATTTAGGTTCTTAGCATCTAACGCAAGGTAACGGCTAATGGCACTGCATTCCTCGAATAAGGATTCTTTTAATTTTCAACGAACAATAATTAAAAAAACGAGCTCAAGCTACCTTGAAGAGGTCAGGCGGTACGGATTACAAGAGTAATAAAATGCTAAAATACAATTTGCAAAGATGAGACCAGTCGTTTCGGCCGATGAAAAAGTTTGGCAAAAAACAGGCATCGCTGTTTGTTTTTGTTTAGCTTGACTTATGCCCATGCTTTGTATGTATGTAACGTTCATCGTTTAAGAATATTACCGCAGAAAATGACGCTATATATGATGAGAGCCCGGAATTCTCATAGCACTTTTGAGCTGTAATAGGGACTTCTCGTTTATCGACTTCCGATTATACATATATATATCGATAAATACAGGATACAATATGTAAAATATGATTACGAGTAGAAGTAAACAACACGCAGTGTTATCGCGAATGAGCGATCTCTTCGAGATAACCTTTGGATACCAACTTTTAGGAAATTATAAGTAGAAATTAAAGACGCCCTTTTGACAATCTAATGATATGCAAGCAGTGATTATTATTATGATTATCAGAGCCCGGAATTCGCGTAGCCCTTTTGAACTGTCATCATTTTTATTTATAATTTCCTAAAACTGGGCATCCAAAGGTTATCTCGAAGAGATCGCTCATTCGCGGTAAGACTACGTGTTGTTAACTTCTACTCGTAATCATATTTTACATTTGTACCTATTCTGTCTTTATCGGTATACATATGTATAATCGGAAGTCGATAAACGAGAAGTCCCTAACAAATAAATACTTAAATATTAGGTGACAATCTTACAGAAATCGACCTAGTCCCAAACTAAGCAAAGCTTGTACTATAACAGCTCAAAAGTGCTATACGAGATTTCCGGACTCTTGATAACATTGTTTTTAGGTAACATTCTAATATCCTACTATCCTACTAATATTATAAATGCGAAAGTTTGGATGTTTAGATGTTTGAATGTTTGTTATTCAATGACGCTTAAACGGCTCTACCGATTAAGATGAAATTGTGCTCAAAGATAGTTTATAGCCTCGATTAAAATATAGGACAGTTTTCATCCCGGGTCCACGAAGACGAAGTCGCGGGCGGAAGCTAGTAATTTTATAAATGCGAAAGTTTAGATGTTTGTTACTCAATCACGCGACAAAGATTAAAAAAATGTAGAAGTGCCAATTTCCTAAGACTATTTTGCCTTATTAGTAGAACATTAAACTTACTAGACTTACTGATTGAAGCTTTAAAAATCTTAAGTTTGCGCCAAAATAGCAGCAACAATTTGTCTTTTTTTATTTAATCGTTTTTATGAATAATTTTATTGGCAACGTATAGTTGCTATTTAGATCTTAAGTTCTACTTATTTAAATCCTAGGTCAGTTCTCTTGTATACAGTCATCTTGTGGACCTTAAATGTGTATGGATCTGACTGAAACTGAAAATTAAAGATTTAACTGAGAGTCGAAGTGACTCAAGATCATTTCAGTCATCACGTTTTTATTTAATTAATATAAAACAGTGTTAAAAATATGTAGAGAAGAAAATCAATAAACATTTAATGCTGCATGCAGCCTGTGTCCTACCTGTTGGATCTATTGCCACAAACATCTACTACACTTTTACCCCCTTATTCATAAAACTTAAAATACCTCTGTTAAATAAAACGAGTTTTGCCCCTTTCTTACTAATTTAAATATCAGAATGACAGATAAAGACAAACGAATTTTAACGGCATTTTAGTTAAAATAGGTTTGTTCAACGTTTTACTTGATAGGTTAAATTAGAACTCCCCCGACATTACCATGCGAACGAAGTTGCAGGTACAGCTAGTTTGTTAATACATTGGGTGTATACAATTGAGATAAATAATTCTCAATACGTAACTTGGGATTCCAAGCGATAAAAAATATATTTATTTATTATGTAATAAATGGTTACAAAACTCAGTTACATAGTGGGAAGAAAGGACACATACACCATTAACAAATTCAAATTACCATTCAGAAACTAGTTTTTGCTGGGCACCTCACTTGGGCAAAACTTGGCTAAGCGGTGACATGCAGTAATTCTGTGATATATTATTTATACGAAGTTACTATATAATCTACATTTGTACAATATTTACGACTAGCTGTTGCCCGCGACTTCGTCCGCGTAGAACTTGATTGCTATTAAATTATTGTGGGCGGAACCTCAATTATCGCCGACCCAAACAAAGTTCTACCATCTAAAGGGATGATTTCTGATATAAAAACTATCCTATATCCTTCCAAGGGTCTCAACTTATCTGTACGAAAAATTTCATCTAAATCCGTTCACGGATTAAGAGTAAAGGTAACAGTGCGATGAGTTCATTAGTTTAAATTGCAAAATTTCAATGAAAACTCCGTTTTTACATATATAATATCTTAAGAATCATCAACAGTCGTTTCTGGTTAAATTGTATATTTTTTCATAATGTAGGTACCTATTAAAGAAAGCTACATGACTGGAAATTTTTGCTTAAATCCGTCCAGTAGTTTTACTCAAGTTAGTTCGGGCTACCTGCATAGTTTTTAAAGCAAACTTATCGAATGCTAAACGACGGAGAACTTTCCATCTCCATCCACCGTACCCATTTAACGGTGTTAGAGAATAAATTATTTTGATCAAGCCCCTTTACCCCCTTATTTCACCCCTTTAGGGGGCAAATAGGTCTACATATTATAAAAGAAACCTGGCTGTCCTGCTTTCATGTTTCTAGCCACAGTTTAATATTAAAAATCACACATTACTTAGGTATGTGAACTTTCAACCCCTATCATAACCCCTTCAAGGGATGAATTAGGAAAATATCCCCTATGAATGTTTTTGACTATACGTTAGGAGCTTGTGGCCAAAGTTTTAAACGTCTAACTTTAAAAACGACATGTTTCCCATACAAACTTTCAACTCTCTTTTATCCCCCTTAGGAGATGATTTTATAGCAAAGTTAAATCATTTGTTTGGCTTTTTAGTAAGAAACTTTCATACAAAGATTCAAGTTTATAACTTTTCGACCCCTATTTCACCCCCTTAAGGGTTGAATTTCGAAAAATCCTTTCTCAGTGGACGTCCACGTACTGTAAAGAATATATGTTCCAAATTTCATGCTTATATCGTTAGCGGTTTAGGCTGTGCGCTGTCTGTCAATAGATTAGTAACGAAGAGTTTTATATATGTATATAGATAAGTAGCGCTACTATCAAAGTTAATAATGCCATGAAGAGTGTAACTGTAGATTATAGAGTAACTTTGCAATCAAGAGTATAAATAAAGTCGGTATCACCGATTAGCCAAGTTTTGTCGAGTCCGTGCGCGAGTTCAAGAAGCTCAGACTCGACAAGAAACTGCGAAGAAACTTCTAAATTCCACTCCTCACTTTATTATTGTCTATAAAATATGTTGCGCTGTTGGTTTTAAATGTATTACTAAATAAATTCCTTACATTTCCAAGACATTCACCTCTTTATAATTAGTATAGATAACATTCACAGACTTAGGGCGGGGCGGGTTGTACCAACTCACAATTACAGTCCGATCAACGTTAAATATGGCGCCGGGGCAGCTGTCATTCCATAGAAAGTTGTCAAACTTTTCATACATTCAAATTTTAACGAACACCGCCTACGATTACAGAAGGTTTGGTGCAATGCAACGCGCCCTACAGTACAATCGCATTTATAATGTGTTCAATTCCTCGTACCTGTTTACATAATGTATGTAGCTGCCTAAACTTAACATAATGTACCGATGTATCTATAGCTTTAAGAGAGGGAGAGCATGCGGAGAACACAGTGGAATTACATGTCACTCATATTTGGACCGATAAAGAGTTAGGTCGCCAGCGCTACCGAAGATGATATTAAAGGTGAAGAACCAGCAATTGTTCATTTCTGTCAGCCCGGCGAATCTTCAAATCAATAAAGTCGTCAGCGCGCTTCTGACTCCTCTGTAGTCTGCGTGCATAGGCCAGGGTTGCCATACGTCAGGATTTGTCCGGACATGTCAGGATTTTTGACCCTTTGTCCGGATTGCGGCCGGACTTGGCAAGTGTCAGGATTTTAAGGAATGAGCTCAAAAAAAAGTTTACAAGAAATATTGATTACGAAGTTTACACAGTTTTAATGAATGAAAGGACCAAATCTCTGTTACAAGAAATTTCAGGATTTTTAGGGTGATGTCAGGATTTTTAATCGAACATTTAATTCTTCCACATGGCAACCCTAGCATAGGCTACGGTATACGCCCTTTAACCACACCCCACCTTATGTGTATTCCCCCATCGCCGTACTGTATTATTATTATTATGTATGTTTTTTCCATATCTCAGGACCATGGGGTCCCGGACTTTTGGAAGGCATGCGTGGGGCCGAAGCCAACAGCGCAGAGGCCCTTTAAAACAAATATAATATAAAGCGAGGGATACACATGGCGGATACCATCTCCGAGCGCACAACATGATACACCCGGTGATGGTCCCCGCCAGGTGCAAAGACTATTGCAGTGCAACACTGTGCTGCGATGGAAACTAAGGTCTTGGGTTATTGGGTTGAATGGTGGGTGGTCTGGAAAATGGGTTATGGGAGGAGACTAGCGGACACCTGCCGTGACAATTAGTCTCAAAATTGTGAAAAGGCAGGCGGTGACTCGCCAACTCGTTAAGTGGGCCCCACAAAAACGTCGCACGCACAGTGCGACAATGGAGCAACACGTCTGAGCGGCTGTGAGATTGTCGAGAGGTGAGTCTGCGGTCAAGGGCCGCCGGCGTTATGACATTTTACACTTCCAACCTGGAGCACAGGTTCCGCTCTTGCGACTCCACTCTGGCCGGCCGGTTAAGGCAAGCACAGAGGCGAGGGCCAGATCACTCGGGCCCTCTGGAGGTTAGGGGTCCGCGGTGTCGCCACTCACCGTCAGCTCGCCACAAGCTGCCCCCGCGGGCTTATTATTATTATTATTATTATTTTTAATTAGTGCAAAAATATGGGTGCATAAAACTTACTCATAAATATGTATGGGGCTCTTATTATGTCGGTGGATTTAGGTATCGGTATATATTTATCGAGGACGTTTTCATGACTGGACTGGAGAAGGCTAGGCATCAACATCAACGGCGAGTACATCACTCGCCTTCGGTTTGCTGACGATAGCTTAAGTACGATGCTCGATGACCTCAGTAAAGCCTCTGAGCGAGTTGGTCTAAGGATGAATATGGATAGGACAAAGATCATGTCAAACGTCTATGTAGTACCCACTCCCATTTCAATCGGACACTTTACGCTCGAACTTGTTGACGATTATATATACCTAGGACAGACTGTCCAGTAAGGTAGGTCCAACTTTGAGAAAGTCGTCAATCGTCGAATCTGACTCGGCTGGGCAGCAATCGGGAGGCTACGGCACATCTTTTCGTCCAATATTCCGCAGTGTCTCAAGACGAGTCTTTGACCAGTGTGTGTTGCCAGCGATGACGTATGGCACGGAAACGTGGTCGCTTACTATGCGCCTCATAAGAAGCTATGTTGGGAGTTTCTCTGCGCGATCGCATCAGAAATGAGGCTATCCGCAGCAGAACCAAGGTAACCGATATAGCCCTCCGAATCGCTAAACTTAAGTGGCAGTGGGCGGGGCACATTGCACGTAGAACCGATGGCCGTTGGGAGGAAAGGTTCTCGAGTGGCGACCACGTACCGGAAGGCGCAGCGTGGGTAGACCTCCCATCACAAGGTGGACTGATGACCTGGTAAAGGTCGCGGGAGCCCGCTGGATGCGGGTGGCGCAGGACCGGTCATTGTGACACTCTTTGGGGGAGGCCTATGTCCAGCAGTGGACGTCTTTCGGTTGATATGATGATGATGATGATATATTTATGAGAGGATTATATGGATACATATTTTAGCACTTGACGTACCTACCTATACAATACATTTTTGGACTTACAAACATGACGCCTCATTCTGAACGGCTCTCTTGCATCTGTAAACTAAGAGTATATCCTTTATTTAATCTTCACAGACCATAAAACAAGCATGAGGTTTAAGGTAAGTAGGCTGCACCGTTAAGTATTAATTAGTTGTTTGAAAGTTCAAGTGTCCGATCCGTTGTCTGTCGCATGATCTTGGGCACTGAAAAGTGTCATAGTGGGCCAAGAGAGCAATAATGCTTTGATGTTTGCGTCACATTGTAAATGAATAAATACGTAGCTATTTGGAGTCAATTTTGCGATAAACGGCCTAGTCGGAAAGTAGGCTTACACAAATCACAATTTCTGCCATAGGTACTGGGGGTAGGTACATATTATCGACTCTCATACCTACTTATATCTACAAATACTATATATCTTTAACTACATTTTACACAACTGTCATGACCAAAAAAAAACCGCGTGCCGAGTGCCCAAGTGCCGAGATTTGGGGGGTCCCCAGCTTTGTAGCCAGCGCGCAGCTGCAGCGTAACTATACCAACAAGGCTAAACTAATGTATTTTTATGAAAAAAATGCTGTTTATTTCCAACCGATGTGTAGGCGGTCCATGTGTACTGGATGTAATATATATACTTCGAATATTTGTATTTATAGCGGTGAATATAATATTATAAATGCGAAAGTTTGGATGTTTGACTAAATCACGCCAAAACGGCTGAACGGATTAAGATACATTTTAGTAGGTATTCAAATGGCCTGGATTAACATATTACTTTTCATCCCAGTAAAAGTCCAAAAAAAGGAAGTCAGCGCGGACGAAGACGCGGGCAAAAGCTAGTATATATATACACGGTGTTCCCGGGAATTTCCGTTAACTTCGGCATATTGCAGAGTACATTCACAGAAACAAATAAGCATAAATTTTACTTAAAAAAAAAAAAAATTTTACAAAATAATTTATTGTGTAACAGTGGTGAAAGCTGCAAATCTGATTAAATTAAAATATTGAATATCTTGATAACAGTAAGAGTTAAGATACTACTGTCTTGGAGAAATTAACTTTATTTGATCTAACCTATGCCCCATTGCAATTAACGGAAATTGACAAAAATATATATATATTATATGTATAATGCCACATAGTATAATAAGTCGGCGCAGATTGAATCACGAAAAAATCCTCCTTATTCCAATTATTGGGAGAAGGTCATACCTACTTCTATCGCATTCCATCGCATAACCGCGTCCTGTTTTTCGGCTATGATGTCCTATTGTGTAGGGTAGGGAGCCTTTACCATTTGTATCTGAGAGTCTGTCTGTGAAAATTGTGGCATCATAGCTTATATTCCTTACTGATGAACCGATTTGAGTGCGTTTTTTATTGGAAGTTTTGTCTATATATATGGTTCTTAGCTGATGTGCCGCGGGTTTTTATTTAGTAGGAATATCTGATTGTCTATGATCCTTAAATTAAACAGCCGTGGTTGATACGAACGAAGTTCGTTTTTTTTCGCGGTAGCCGCTCAGAGACCGGGAACATATGCCCTCAAGAAAAAAGTGCCGTCCTAAGTATTTCAACTTTGTAAGTCTCGTTGATGTCTTTTCTATCACAAAATTTCAGGAGTGAACTTGAATTTAAAAAAAAACAATGGCAAAACATAGTTTTGTCATCTCTTTTCTGCCGTGTTTTCATAACCACGAACATATGATGTAGGTATTTTAATGATAAGGCGGTCTGTACCTAACATGGACCTATAATACTCTGGACAGGCTATATATACGTGTTGCCACAGTGAGGGACGGACAGGCTCCTATGCAGCTAAATTAAGAACTGGTCTTAAAATGGCTGATGACTTGCCATATACAACCTACTTAATTTGGACGGGTAATGGGTTATGTGCCATAACTTATACTAAATCAGTTGTGGAAAATAAAAAAAGTGGAACTATGACAAGGATATTTCCCTTTCTGTCACACTTATCGAGATTTGTATGCTACCAGCTCGCTCGCACGTGGTATTATTATTACCATAGCTTGTCCTGAGTATTATAGCTTCATGATACCTATACATTGCCGTCGCACGGAAGTGTTGAGGATATATCATATCATATCACTTAGGTGTAATAGTTTACACGATCTGCCTAAAAGAGCGATTTACCTGAAAGTTTTAATGGCTAAAGATAGCCACTTTTCTGTTTAAAGTAATATCTATTTTGTATACACTGAGGTTTTGACATGAAGGGTCGCGAGCATAACGGTTAAGTTTTAGTTTTCCACGCAGACCATACGGTGCGGGAATTTTCATGTCTACTATCGGCGGATTAATTAACCTGAACTTCTATTTAATCCTTATGTAGCCTCACGCGTGAAAAAGCTGGTTCATATAATAATCGGGATAACTTTTCTGCCTATCCTGTCATTAACTGGCGCCCGTATTAGACGCTAATTAGGCGAGCAGGAAGATGTGCGGGCAACGCGGCGCCGTCGCGGCATTCCAGGCCCCGCATTCTGCGACCAACATCACATATACGTATTCTGGTTTACCAGTGCGGCCCGCTCCCACTTACGCGTAATTAAACGAGCAAGATGAAAAGCACTTATAGATGGATTAAATACGTATTGAAGTGTAGTGTTTGCCGCATGCAGGCCCTGCACTTTCACCGCCATCACGACGCGCCGAGCCTTCGAGACCCACCACCAGCACACCGTTACGCAAATCGCTGATTCAATTAGACACCCTGTCGCGAATGACTGATTCCACTCGCTTAGCTACATGTAGTGTTGTAAAAGACTCGAGCTCAGCAGTTCAAGGCTTGACTCAGAGTGACAGTGAGCACAGTGAGCTCGAAGAATCCGATTTTAGAGTCAGCTCGAGCGTGTGTCAACTGTGCAACGACTCGAGCCTCGTAAATAGCTCGATTCTTTGAAAAACGTTCAGGTTAACTTTTACCTTAAAAAACAATATCAAGCTTCTAGGTGTAGATAAATATAACGACCAACTAGTCCATCAAACGCGCGAGTTTGATCCTTGAATTCAGGCACGCTCAAACCGTAACATACATCGTGCTCAATTTGAACATGATACTCGTAAGTACACAAAAGGACTTGAACGCGGAAAATAAACTCGAGTGCTGATAACTTTCAATTCGCGATGTTTTCTTAGTACTCCAGGCAAAATACGGTTTTGAAAAACATTAATTTATAATAGCGTTTTTTTTGTTGATTTCATTTTAAAATTGTATTCTAAGATGATTTATTCAAGAATCCGGCAAACTTTCCACCCGGAAGTAATTATGTAGCTTTAAATGAAGCATGCATTGTGTTTTTTTGTACGATTTATATTGAATATTATAGAGCAAATGTAAATGAACCAAAATAAAGACAAACATGTTTATTAATATTTTTTCTGACTTTTTAGAAGCTAGTTTATTTATCATTTTTTTGATGTCTGAAATTTTGTCGGATTTTGTCGCTGGATAACTATTTAATTGATAATATATCCGTTACACATCAAAAAGAAGCTATTATAAATTATTTCCAAAATTGACATTTTTTCCATACAAGTTGTCAGTTCATTGACTGGACTATAGTCTTACAATAAATGAAGTTGAGTCTTTCACTGCACTAAGTGACCGTTGCATCTGAATACTTTGAATATGCAAAATTATCTTGGCGTAATTTTTGCCGTTCTTTCAATGATAGGACCAAAAATTACAGACCTGTTTAAGCGCCCTTGCCATGCACAAACATAACACTAAATCCAATTGAATTCTCCACCTAAGTTACTGTACATTCTATCATATAATATTTATTAAGCGAGCAGTATTACTATTACTGTATAAATATATACATATTTGAAATCACGTTCTCGAAAACAGATTTTACGATTTCAATGAGATTTGTCATAATTCGGATACTTCGTATTTTCTCTACTTACACCCAAGCATAGCTCGGTCTCCCAGGGACTTACAATTATATGAATCACTTAGAACCCCGTGATGTAGGTCGTTGACAATTTTAAAAGCTTTTTGAAAGTGCGGATCGACAGTGCTGTTTGTAGATTTTTGATACCTACAGGGAAATTCCATGATCATAACAGGGATTTACTATACATGTACACATCTAATGTAATTCTCCTGTTAAAAGCGACCGGAAAGTTTCGAACCTGGTACCGAAGTCATAACAACGTTCTACTCGTAAGAGACTTGAATAAATGTTTTTATTAAACCTTAATTACTGGAAACTAATTGAATTAAAATATCATGACGTTGTAACGTATGGAATCATATTGTTTTTAGTTAGTGTGGTCTAGGACACAAACGTTAATAATAGTGTTTTCTATACTCGTCGACCTTAATGTTTGAATTAAGACTTCGTACTCAAAACTTAAATCAAATACTTTTTAATATGGAGCTCCCAACTCAACATTTCATAACAGTTGAGACAACTAAAATGAAATGGACCAATCACGTGGCGCCTTTACTGAACTATAATGTATTTGACTAATATAGGACGCCGTCATGAGAAAGTAAAATAGTAGATTGTACAACAAGTATATAAAACGCACCATCTTACGCGAGACGTTTCCTCGCTCGCAAGCTCGCTCGGATGGATATAAAATCGGGGTTTTATGGACGAATTGTACACTCTACTTTTCAGTTCGATTGAGAGGAAATGATGAAAATCAAAACTATAAGTTTATTTCATGAAGTGTATAACTCTGGTCTAAAAGCCATATTACCCCTCGAACTATTTTCCCTCACTTTGTTCGAGAGAATAATCATCTCGTAGTAATATGGCTTATTTTAGACCCTTAATTGTCATACAACCTACTATTTTTAAAACGCAATGATTGTTGGCCCAATTTTAACTTCAGCAATCACTGTTCTTCGGTCAATACCCTAATGTCATCCATAATATATTTACCTTGTCGAGAAACTTGTTTTACGGCTCGCTAAAGATGCAAAGGACGGCACGAAATGGTACGAAGAACCTCATTCTTACGGGTATCTCGGTGGACTCTAACACAATCGCAAAATATTCAAACGTATCAATTACCTGCTTGCTTAAAGAGCTGTAATCATGGCAGTGACAATAGACAACAATGAGCTGAATGCTTTGTTGATGTACTCAAATTTACAACTGGGAATTAACTAATGTCTGCTATAAAATAAATTAGTATTTGCTGAAAACGCTTTAGCTAAATGTTTATGTTGATTAAGTTCTTGCAAATCAAAAGTTTAATGTTGCTAAACATTATAGTAAGTACCTACTCAGTATGATACGCAACACTTTTATACGATCTGGCTGGTAGCTGCCTAGGGGCGGTATTATGTGTTGTGAATAAGACGTAAATAATATTTTTTACGATTTAACCCTGTTATGCGTTTATTGCTTTGTAAAGTAAGTAACTGGTTATAAAGTGTAGACGATTCAAGTTCTTACAATATTTAAATAATATACTGAGCCTAATTATTTACCTGCTGACAACTCTTTAACAACGAGCGGTTCCCAAAGTCTGCGCACAAGTATTTGCCCCATGAATGAATGGCATTTGATTTTGATAGACATAGTTTCATATAAATTAAAAGTGCATACTTATACTTAATGATAGTGTCAGATAAATTATATAAGTCCCTGGAAACCGAGCTTTGCTCTGTAAAAATACTGAGAAACGATTTTTCTCGAGAATTAAACATTGTTAGATCAAATGTACTATCTATATCCATACTAATATTATAAATGCAAAAGTGTGTCTGTCTGTTACCTCTTAACGCTTAAACCCCTGAACCGATTGAGATGAAATTTGGTATGGAGATAGTTTGAATCCCGAGGAAGGACATAGGATAGTTTTTATCCCGGAAATCATCCCCTAAGGGGGTGAAATGGGGGTGAAAGTTTGTTTCGAGCTACTATATAAACTAGTTCCACGCGGACGGAGTCGCGGGCAGAAGCTCGTATGTATATAAACGTAAAAGTCCTGACTTACTAAAATCAAAGCCCAGCCCAAACCGTTGAACCTAGAAAGCTGATTTTTTCACGATAGGTACTTTATAACGTTAGTGTAGTAGGCGCCTGTTAGTGGGCTAAGAAGGGATTTTTGAAAATTCCACCCTCAAGGGGGTAAAAAGGGGGTTGAAAGTTTGTATGGGGATGGAGTAAATTTTCAAGTGAGAGACTTGAAACATTATTTTACTTTATTTATATATACTGATTTATTACAAGAAAAGTAATTTTAGGGTTTTGAAAAAACCCACCCCTAAGCGGGTTAAATAGGGGTGCAAAGTTTGTATGGAGCTAAGATATAAACGAGTTCCACGCGGACTGAGTCGCGGGCAGAAGCTAGTCATAGATAAATGTAGTCAAAATCGTAAGAACCGTTTAGGGAACCCATTTATAAACAAACAACCAAATACATACAAATCCAAATATAATGTTGCTCGTTTAGTCGTAAGTAAGTATCTGTTAGGATAAAATAGGCGCTATTGTAGACATCCATTTCAAAACAGTGCCAGTGCCATCCCCAACTATACACAATACACATTTAACTTGGTTATTATTTAGTATGATTAGGTGCATAACACGTATCAATATGTAAGACGCATAACAAATTAATGAGCCATCAAAATTCAGCACGACAATTTATGGGCCACGATCGGTGGCAAATCGCACATGCAGATTGCAAGTTATTAGGTCTACGTAGAATCGAGCATCTGGTTGAAAATATCGAAAGGCACATAATTATAAACAGATCTCCCTTCGTTACATAGCATGACTTTAATCTATTATTCCATGGCCACTACGCCGGCTTTTTTGCGCTCGAATTATTTGAATAATTTCACTCGGTATCTTTCCTATGTCAATTAGTACACGAGTAACATATCTAGTTCAAGCGATGTTGTCAATAACCAACTTTCGCTTTCGCTTCGCCTTCGTTTGTTTTTACTTAATCATACTTTGATAACTGGCCACCGGCAAATCGTTATTCATAATAATATGTATTTACTAATAGCGAGTGCAACGCACTGATGCTTATTTGTTATTGACATTCAAATTGAAAGTTATCATCTGCGCATTTACCAACGCGGTACTACTTTCAGACTACGAGGTCGCCCACTTCAATTCGACCGCCAACTATTTGCTAAAACCAAATACGCTTTTCCGTATTCGCAAAGACGCTAACAAAACCAGTGACTATATTCGACTTGACGTATAAAATTGGAATCGGGTCGATATTTGACTCACGCACTTCTTCTCTCGCTTTAAGCTTGACGTGGAAGAGATCGCACGCTAGAAATACAAAACTGATTCCAAAATAAATAAATACGGGTAAGTTGTCGACCAGCGCTGACCTCAGTAACTAATACTATTAATATGTCCAAAAAGGCAGTTCAATGAGAAATTTATAACTTTTTATGACCACATAATATTTATGTTACTTGTTTAAAAACAAATTGCATCATATCTTGCATTGCATAGTAAAAACAAGCCAAGGAGGAAACGGCCTTCAATAGGATTTTATACTTAAATTAGTCGTGCATTTCATTTTGTGGAGAGACTCAGAAGATCGATACGAGATATAGGTTAGGCATTTCAATTTAATTTCAATGTGTTACGCGCGTATAATTAATGCGTATCGTGGTTTCGAATGGACATCTGATCGCTAATAGGGACTTGAATTCATCTAAAGAAGAGCTTAGAAGTTATCTATTGGTAACTTATTCCGAAATAACTTCTAAGACCAGATACCTAACTAATGTAATCGGATCCATTAGTCGAGTCGCCTAAATATTTACTTACTTATATAATAGTGACTTATTGATGGCAACAAATATATAATCTTCGTTAGGTAGGTAGAAATCACTTAGGCCATGTCAATTGAACCACGTTGAACTAAGTTAGAAAAATCTCATGATGGTACATGCATCAACAAAATATCCTAAGCCCAGGTATACACTACTAGAGGTCCATCTAACATTTCACACTGCTATATTATTATTAAGTAAGCAGGTACATTGTATCTAAGTTAGAAATGTTGTATTTGCTAGAAATTCCGTTCAAGCCAAAAATTAAGCGTGAAGAGGTAACAGACAGACAGACAGACAGACACAGTTTAGCATTTATAATATTAGTATGGATTAGTATGGATAGTACAAATAACCAAGCAGACTGATCCGGGCGGGGACTTTCGATTATGTCTTGAATTTATTTGGATAGGTATATACCTATCCAAACACCTACTCACAACAGGATATCCATATGGATATCCTGTTGTGAGTAGGTGTACATACCTATATTAAAAAAATTGTCTGTGTATTTAAACTTATTTCAACGTACTTACAACGGTTGTAAGACTGCGTACCTAATACATATTTTTTGATAAAACCCTCACTTTGCTACTAATAACCCGACTGCCGAAGAGTTATGTTTTTCGAGCGTATGTGACCTTATTCTTTGGTACGCCCTGCAGCCTAAACCGTTTGACGGATTTCGACATATGAGGTGTCGGTGGATTTCTCTTAATCGTGGGAGTGACATAGGCTATAAAATTTGAAAAAAGCAGTTGGGTTTTTTGAAGAATCTTTTCATTTCACTTGTTTAATGCCCTAATACAATACCTTTTGTTCTGTCACGTCTAAATGTTAAAATAGGTAAGAATATCTATTTCGTCTGATAATTTTGACTGCGCTTAATAATATTTAGGTTGTGAAACATAGATAGTTAAAGGATAGACAGTTGACGATTGTTATTTTGTCCCAGATTTCGTGCCAGCGCGATTCAATATCGCCATTATGATGTTCCTCGCGTGCTGGGTCAACTATATGATGCGTGTCAACATGAGCGTCAACATCATCGCCATGGCGCCCGACCACTCGAACACTACATCGTGAGTAAACACACCTACAGACTACTGCCTAATTTTAAATACTACGATGATGACAAACAAGTCTACGGTCAACGTCATCATATCAGCTGAAAGACATCCTCTGTTAGACATAGGGCTCCCCCAAAGAGTGCCACAATGACCGGTCAAGCGCCACCCGCGTCCAGCGGCGACCTTTACCAGGTCATCAGTCCTCCTTGTGTCTGCGGATGGCGTAGCCGTAGCATGGGTAGACCCATGCACCGCCAGCCGGTACGTGGTCGCCACTCGAGAACCTTCACGCCCCAACGGCCATCGGTTCTACGTGCAATGCACCCCGCCCACTGCCACTTAAGTTTAGCTATTCAAAGGGCTATATCGGTTACCTTAGTTCTGCTGCGGATAGCCCATTTCTGATGCGATTAAGTAGCCAAAAGAGTCAAATGCCTTTTGCCGACCGATTATTGTTCAAGGATTAGCTATGTTCACACAGATAGTTAGAGTCAAGTCCGACACAGCGCGCATCCTCAAATTAATCAAATAAGGCTCGGTCACAAAGCTGCGCGAGCAACCTTAGCCAGCGTTGAGTGTGCGATGCGTGCGGGTCGCGCAGTCACACGTATCGCGCACTTAACATGCTGGGAAGGCTCTCTGGCGCGACAGATGCAGGACGTGATGCCGACGGTGCGCAGGCTGTGTAGTTTCACTAACTCGCACTATCCGTCTCTTTTTTATTAGAACAAGAGATATAGTGCGAGAAAAATCGAGAGTATATCGCGGCTGTCGCATGATAGACGTGCTGTAAGGCCGCGGTCTGGACGCCAACGGGCAGGCGGGGTGGCGAGCGGTACCCAAACATTGAACTCGCTCGAATGTGTGAACGCCCGCTCACCGCCCGCTGCGCGCGCGATTTGTATGGCACTTGAAAAGAGAGAGAATTTAACATTTGCCATACGAATTTTAATTCTCGCCTCGCCTCGTCTCGTCTCGCCCCTCCGGTGGAAAATCAGCTTTAAGCAGCGGTCGCGTCACGCGGACGTCTGCTTGCGTCGCGCGCTCATCACATTGTTTTTTCAGTATCAAGCTCTTTTTGTCGTCGATGTGTTTTTTATCTTGACGTTTTAGATTGTTTTGTTTTGCATAACTTGAATGTTATGACATCCCTAACGATGTAAATGATGGAGTGGATATCATACATGAAAATATAGGAAAAGATACGATAAGATTTGTTCCACACACTCATTCTGAAGAGAATCGTTAAGGAAAACTTAATCTTAACTAAACAGGGCATTTTCAATAAAACGTGTAAACAATTAGCGTGAGTTGTTAAATAAAAATTAACTCAGTGTCAGTTTTGTGACGACAATTAAGCATACGAATGATGTGAAAATGAACTTTTATCACATTTAATTAACGTGTATATGCATATCCTACTAATATTATAAATGTGAAAGTTTAGATGTTTGGATGTTTGTTACTCAATCACGCTTAAACGGCTGAACCGATTTGAATGAAATTTTGCACGAAGATAGTTTATAGCCTGGATTAAAATATAGGAATAGGATAGTTTTTATCCCGGGTCCACGCGGACGAAGTAGCGGGTGGAAGCCAGTCATTTATAAATTAAACAGAAAAAGTGAATATTTTTAGAAACTGAATGCTTAATTGTCGTCACAAAACTGACACTGATTTAATATTTCATAATTCAAATGTTTATTATCGATCTCTCGTAAGTATATATCTACACGTACGCGTTCGTATGATAGCTTATAACATATGATCAAAGACACATAGAGCGACATTCATAGAAATTTACCATAGGCGCTGACTGACTGTACAGTCAGCAGCAGAAGTATAGCAACACAAAATAACACGCTCAAAATTATCTAAACAGTTCTTATCCTCTTGACATTAAAGTCGTGTGTAGGTCATTTTTAGCACTTGACCCACGTAGCAACTTTTGCTGCTGACTGTACTGATGATTGCGCCAACTGCACTTAAAGTTGAGTGATGGCAATGAAAGTGTTAGGTACCCACATAACTTTGTGTCACCAATGCAATGATAGCAATTGGCAGAGACCTCGGTTAACAATGAGATATGGGTTCGACCGTGGCCGTGCACGTGACGGTTTTTAAATGTATTCAGTAAAAGTACCACGTGAAGGCAACGCGGTTATTACTGAAGTAGTAGTAGTAGTAGGCTGCCGGGCCGCGTGCCTTTAAACGTGTTGGGCTGATGTCACTCTGCGCCGCATCTCCGGACGGAGGTGCGGAGCTGCATACAAATTTCGCCGGACGGAGGTGCGGTGCAGTGTGACATCCACCTTAATACTTACACAATTTCAGATCTTTTTTACAACGGACATTGACTATAGTATAATATTCATTCACATTAAAATTTGCCATCACAAATATACTGGTTGTCATCGCCGCCACACGGCGTCCACTTGACAACAAAAGGCGCTGTTACGTATACACGACTATATCCAATCGGTTATCCTCAAATGTCGTCTGCGGTTCACCTTAACTCCATCAAACTTTTTTATACTTTTCATATGGTTTGACGGAGTTTAGGCGCCGACAAAAATCTGGAGAATTACCCACTAAGGCTAGAATATGCGTTGAAATTGGTGATATTCTGCATCCTGCTATCGAAGTTTTTAATGTATGTTGTATAAATACAATTTCCTTCAGATTCTCTGACGTACGGAAAGAGAAGAAAAAACAAATAGGTACGGTTATGTAAGTACATGTATGGTATGTGTACTTCGCGTCTCACCTTCATATTCTCGTGTTCGTTTGCACGTTTGACTTGGCCATTAATTTAATGTTTACGAAAGTAATCCACGTGTTTCAACGCCATGTTCTGATAAGCAATAATTCCAATTCACGTGCTCTAAGAATCTGCGACTAATCTATAATATTTATTGTGGCGAGAAGTGTAGTAGGTAGCTGTTAGCACATGTTTTCTCATCAACGGCACGAATTTAATATTACATCAGACATGTTTTTCACCTTTGAACTAATTTGTATTACCTATTAAAATATGTATTACCTTTGAACGTGCTGTAATTGTGGGTGTGTGTCATCATAGTCTCAATGGCATGGTATTGACTAGGTATAGTTAGACTATGGGTGATGATAAAATTTACTGCAAAGAGAAAGATCCGGCAAAAGTTTCAAAAATATCTATACATGACTTTATTGCCTTCACATTAAAGTCGTGTATACATATTTTTGTAACTTTGGCCGTATCGATCTCTTTTCCGTCGACTGTAAATGTATGTATGTAAATTCTTTATTGTACATGAAACAGAACACAACAACAAAACAATTATTACAGGAACAGAAGATACATGTACAAAGGCGAGCTTATCCCTGAGAGGGATTTCTTCCAGCTAACCTTTGAGCAAATGAGTGGAAAAAACAAACAGGCAAACCGAGACACATGTACAAAACTATTGAAAAGATAAAAAAAGAAAGAAATTGATCAATTGATTAATATATTATTATGTAAAAGAGCACATTAAACTTTTGTCTCCTTTCCCATTTCACCCCCCCTCGCTATGTTAGTGAAAAAAGTACTGGCTCTCGTGCGCTCACACAACAAGTAGCAATGGCGGCAGCCCCCAATAATATCTCCTTATTTTCCAGAGTGAAATCGGAATGCGAAGCCATAGTGAACGATGACAGCGCGCTGCTAGAGAACGCGAGCTCCACAATGGTCACCAAGCGGCAACTTCGCCAGGTAAACGGTCATTCGAAACATCATTGTAACCTTCTGCAACCGTGTTGTGTACCTACCTGTTAATTTCGCCCGGACAATACCAAGCCATTGGCTCGTAACGGCCATTTACTGCGCACCGCACTTGTAAATATGCGCTGTTTAGAACTCGTGTTTTACTTTATTTGGATAAAATGAGGTTTTTTGAAATTACAGTTTTTGTGGTACATATAATGTATTTACAGACCGAACATTTCTATCTAGGTAGAATGATGCATTTGGCATATGCGTTTGTATTTTGTAATATCATGTTGGGTAAGAGGACGATCACTATACATATATCAGCAATGGTCGCGGTGAAATAACAGTGCATTCCTTGTTGAATTTGCATAATTGTTAATGTTTTAAATGTATGTCGTTAACAGCTTGTTGTTCTAAGTAAATTATTTAAATAATAATATTCAAAACGGATTTACTTGGGCCTCCAGAGGGTTACAAAATACTATTATTTATTTATTTATTTATGCTATCTCTTGACATATGCAAGCAAGTCGAAACAAACGTGGTACGTTCAAGTACCACGGGAATGCACAACTTGATGCTTCTGTAATTTATCTCCGTAAATGTGTAGTAGAAACAAAAAACATATAACTAATAAAAATGTAGGTACAAGATAATGAAAGTTGTACGAATTCAGTACTTATTAGAAAATATTAGGGCTATGGCACCCCCCGCCAAGCCGAGAACAAACAAACAAACAAAGGCAGGCCTTCCCTTCCTATCATTTTCTCGGAGCCATTCATGACATTTCCTATCCCACATCTTTGTTGTAGATAAGATTGACGAAACTAATTAAGGAAATCACTGTAGGTGTAGATATTAGAGAATAAGAGTTTACCCATGTGTAAGTATATGTACTTTAAATAATTTTATCGGAGAAAACCTTGTTGGTTTGCTCCGGTGACTATAAATATACTATAGGTAGTGGAAAAACGAATTGGGAGTTCGCGTAGAAAAAGTTGACTTATTTTTTATCCACAGCCAGACGGAGTGATTACATTTGACTGGACGGCGCAGCAACAGGCATATGTGTTGTCGGGCTACTTTTGGGGATACGCCATCACTTGTTTGGTCGGAGGCACGGCTGCAGAGCTATGGGGCCCGAGAAAAGTGGTGTTTCTCACCATGTTGCTGAGCGCCATTCTCACCACACTAACTCCTCAAGCTGCGAGGCTGCACTACCTGGTTCTGGTGGCGACTAGATTCGTCATGGGGCTAGCTGCGGTAAGTGATTTGTCAACGTATTGCGTACTTCGTGTTTACAAACTATACTATTTACGAAATCAATGATTATGTAAATTGGAAAAGACACACATACTCGTTCATTTTATTGAGGTATTTAAATGTTATTTTAAGTATATGGCTAAGAATCTAGAAGTCCGTGAGATTAGCATTCCAATAGGAGGAACCGATTGTGGAATCGTAGTGTGTATTTTGCCGTTTATTTATGATTTAATTAGATGTTAGAAGGCGTAACCTAGTAGCTAGTTATCATATATGTGACTCATAATAACTTTCAGACTATTCAAAGAGATTACTTGTACACACACATATTGCACTTCTTGTATAGCTTATAGTATCTAAGAAAATAATAATAATATCGAAGTAAAAAATTAGGTTTAAAGCAATCCTATAGTTAAACGATTATCGCAATACGGTATTAGACTGATATTCATGTCATCAACGAGTTACGAACGCTCTGTTGGTGTGAAGTAAGTAGGGAAATACAGGTTAAAGACGTACAATTTTTTAAGGTAAAATACCGTCGCTTTTACGTCAAAAAGAGGCACACTTATCGGTGTAATAGTTTTGTAGCTACGATGTAACAGACAGGCCCACAGATTCATGTTAAACTTATTACACCCGTCGTTTGCATTGTGCATACTATAAATAATTTATTTTTACAATTATTAAATACTGTATTGTGCGTTTTAACCAGTTAAATATTTTGTCCAGGGCTTCCTGTTCCCGGCCCTCCACGCCCTAGTGGCCCACTGGGCGCCTCCCGCGGAGAAGGGCAAGTTCGTGAGCGCACTTCTGGGCGGCGCCATCGGCACAGTGGTTACTTGGTCGCTCACTGGACCTTTGATCGAGAACTTCGGATGGGACTACGCTTTTTACATTCCAGGTAGAATCACAACATATGTTTGAGTCGAACACGCCCCCTAGACAGAGACACGCTGATGCCTTCCGCGCACGAGGAAAAGAGATGTAACACTCTTCGAGAATGGCTTTTTTGGACAAATTTCGATAAATACCTAATTTCGATAATAACTTAGAGACGTTTTATTTAAATTTCATAGTGAGATTTTAGATGAGATTAATACTATAGCATTAACTTGATTGTGTCGTAAAATAATGTATCGTTTGAGTAGGCTGAGTAAAAAAAGGAAAATACAGATCCAACTTTGGAATTTTTTTCTATCGAGTAAATTTTAAGCAATCATGTATCGATAAAATCAGATAAACAATCATATACTTAGTCAAGAATCATGTATCTGAAAATCAGACCTTATTGTTTCTTAATCTAGTCAGAACGGCGTTTCAAAGCACGCGATAATTTCCAACGCACAGCTTTAAATACTTTTTTTTTTCATTGACGAGTCAAGAGATAGCATAAGAACGTTAACTGACGTAACTTATGATTTGTAGGGTTGGGATACTTTGTGAGATTTAACGGTGATATATGCAATCTGAACTTTCTTAGTTTTACCGCCTAAGTAACGTACTGTACTATTACTTGTTTCCAGGGGTTATTGCAATAGTCTGGTGCGCGTTGTGGTGGGCCCTCGTCTACGATTCGCCAGTGCAGCACCCGCGCATATCCGAAACGGAGCAAAAGTACATCCTCGAAGCAATCGGTGATAAGGTGCAGCAGAACAAGAATACTAAGGTGAGTCGAATACATGCAAATGAACCTATGCCAAGAGGATTGAAGTCAAAAACATTTTAGTATGAGTTTGTGTTTAGTCTTGCCTGTTCAGGCTTAATTTTGGCACTGAGGCCATACAGGTATGTAAAGCACCTTCGCAACTTATGACTTTTACCATCGATAGGTACATAGTTTATATTGTTTTTATTTGTTTAGCACTATACTATTGTCAACAAGAAAGACATCTGGTTGTTGTTCCCGATTTTGACCAATTTTGGCGTGAAATGACACTATATAATAGCCACATAGGGTAACCTCCCGCACCTCCCAATGTTGGTAAATTGTCAGTATCGCACTGTGTATCGTGTAATTAAATTTTGCTTATTTGACCAAAAATAGATTCTTTGGTAATCATTAGACAATTGAAGAATATTAACCCTTTGCTTACTCTCAAATGGGTACCTCCTGAGTTTGTTCATATTTCGTGACAACCTACATATAATAGTGCTGTATTGCTGCTATGAAAACTACAGTTATAGGACATGCCGCTGTACACTAGTTAAAATCATCGCTATGAAAAAATACTTTTCAACACAATTGCTTGTAACGTACCTCTTATTGTGTCGCTTTTAGGCTCATAATCCTGGATATTAAACACTCGTGTTTTATAACATTACGACACTTGTGTGTTATGGTTATACCCTGATTAAGTCACGTTGCCACCTTGCAGCAAGATGTATGTAATTATGCACACGGTGCATTCTTAAATTAACCGGGTTGTACATAATGTACAGCTTTTTTTTTATTCTGGGCAAATGGATTTTTACTTGACTAAAACAAATTAAATCCTTTTTGTTAATTAATTGACTATTTATTTTTGGATATGATATAGAAACGTTTAATTTAGTAGAACTATTCACTTTTGATAACATTTTACATGAATTAATAAAGATAACATTTTAAAATGAAAATATTTATTTTATTTTGTATTGGCTGTTTAGATTTCATCTAAGTCTGGCTGAACACTGCGCAAACTTCACGAAAAAAAAACTGTTGCGCGCCATTATAGGTTACTAGCTTCCGCCCGCGACTTCGTCTGCGTGGGATCGGGATAAATACTATCCTATATTTTAATCCAGGCTATAAACTATCTTCGTGCACAATTTCATTCAAATCGGTTCAGCCGTTTAAGCGTGATTGAGTAACAAACATCCAAACATCTAAACTTTCACATTTATAATATTATAGTAGGAAGTAGGATTTCACAGCACGTTTCACAGATATTTGTAAACATTGCTAATGCGTGTTTGGTTATTAACAAAAATATTGACTCGTGGCGACTATGGAAAAGTGATAAAAAGAATGGACGCCACTGGAAATTCTTGGCGATGTATACAAAATGTGAGTAAAAAGCTGTTGCCATTAATAAGTAAAGAAAATAACTTGGCAGGCCTATAAAACTTTCATCTTAAGAAAAGGATTTTTTCCTCGCAAAATGTGTTGAAAAACGTCGTATGAAACGCGTGAGCTTTGATAATTACATCCTCGGCTCTCTTATCACGCTCACCTGCGGCTCGCGTGATAATTCCGCCTCTGATGTAATTATCTACATACCTCACTTGTATCACAATGTACTATTGCGCTAACATTTAAATTTTTACGTGTGCATAATAGGAAGGGCGTGACGTTTCAAGTTAGAGCTGCTCTATTTATTTCATTATCGCACACCTCGACATGTGATGAATGAAGTCGTTCGAAATTCAGAAAAAAATACCGTTGAACATGGGTAATATGTGAAATGAAATGATGTAGGTACAGTCAGCATCATAAACATGTATACACTTTTGGTGGTTCTAGGACTTTATCTCTAAGCGATAAGCACTCATCGTTTGACTTTTTCAGCTAATTGCACGTTAACAGTTCATTGTTTTTTTTATTCAGTTGAAAAGTAACAAAAATGTTCTTAAAAGCAGAGTGAAATTACCTTCTTTTAGGATGAAATTACATTTTATTGTTAGAATTACTTTTATTTTAAAAGTGTTTATTAGTACTTCCGTAGAGCCTTATAGTAGGGCAGTTTCAGGTGATAATGTGGACACGCTGGACAAAAGCACCAAATTTTTTTTAGGTACTTGTTAGGTCCAAGTTTTTGATAGGAACCAACTCCTCCGTCGGCCATCTTTAATTTTATGTCGGCAATTTTGAATTATACGTATATCTTTAATATCTCGAGTTCTAAATAACGTAGAATCACAAACTTAGTGTCTAAATATACTTGACCCCAAATATGTATATTTACTAGTATAGCGTCGAGCACTCGGACGTTTACCTTATGACAGATAGGCAGATACCTATACCTGCACACACCTAGTATTTTACGGTAGCAGGATTTTATTATACGAGTAGTTTATCTGTCTGCTTTGTTTTATAATGTCTGAGGCAACTTATCAACTTCTATGCTAAAAACAAAGCACGTAGCGTGCTGACATTTATGTTGTAAAATACCCTTAGTCACTCAACCCAGATCTAGGAAATAGCAAGCAAAATGGAGGTGCTTTCTACAGACTATAAATATCCCCTGGATTTGAGGACTCTATTTAAGGTTAAGAGTCCGCAGTAAGCTCGGCCGAATTTCACCTTCCCATACAAACGTAGTTACGCTCTCATTTTAAAACTACGTGTTGGATTGTGACGAAACTTTGCATATACAATGACATGAGGTATAACTATGTCTGTAATTAGTTTATATTATAAGGTTCCAGTTCATAAAACAAACGAAATACAGCACAAACAAGTTTTGTATAAAAAAAATTAAATTCGCTGTATTTTTTTAACTATGGTATCTGAAGCTACATAAACTAATTACAGACATAGATATACCTCATGTCATTGTACATGCAGTTTCGTTACAATCCAACACGCAGTTTTAAAATGAGAGCGTAACTACGTTTGTATGGAGAATCGATCTTGGACATGGGAAAAATAAATGCCTATCAACATTTCATTACGTAGGTACACTGTAGGTGGTGACTGTAAACTACATGATTTACGACTCGTGTAACGTAAGTAGATAGGTACTCGTAATTGTTAAATCAAAAGTAGGGGAGACTGGGGTCAATAGGAACGCGGGTCATTTGGAACAAGCTTAATAACTCGTAGACTATTGGTGGTATCGGGGAGGGGTCTCGAGGAAGGAAATTATTGGGTTTAGTGTCGGGATTTTTCTAACCATAATTTGCGTTGCATCGAACCCATTTGATTTTTTTACGAGGATATATTGCTTTTTCACCACGTGGAGTATGAATTCTTGGCGATATTATTTTGTTTATGAACAAAAACCAATGATCGCTGTTTAAATATTGCACTATAGACATAGATATTCTAGTTGATTTTATAGTAACTTAATCGTACGTAGACGTTTCCGATATTTTCTACACAAGGTAATATATTACGAAGAGTTTGACGGGATAGTTGAAACAAAAAAATTGGGACAATAGAAACAGTCCTAGTTGCCTATGTATTTTTTGTGTGTATTTTTTTAATAGTACGTCAATAATCTGTACAAAAATACCACAAAATGTCATAATACTAATATACAAAGTGTAACGAAAATGGGGTATGAACCGATCAATGGCTTAACAGGTATCGTGTTCTGATAAGAAAAAACAAATAAAAAAAAAATTGACGTTTTTTTTTACATTTCTATGGAGCTTGTCGCCCCAGTCGGCTAACGCTCCATACTAAGGTAAAAAAAATCGCGTCAATTTATTTTTCTGTTTTTCTTATCAGAACACGATACCTGTTGAGCCCTTGATAGGTTAACACCCCATTTTTGGTACTTACAGGGTGTACCAAAAATGGGGTGTGAGTAGAAAATAACAAATAAATAGTTGATCATTATTGTAAGTTTCCCTGGTCGTCAGATATGAGTAAGTTCTTCAAGGCCTTGTCTTCGCGGCTGGTCCAAGCAACTGATGGATACCCCAGTGCTGGCGCTTACCTCTCGCAACGAATTGCCATTGCGATTCAGAGAGGTAATGCTGCCAGCGTAATGGGGTCCATGCCGCAGTCTGACCTCCTAAAGGCGGTGTTCTTTTTATAACTTCCCTTTATATACTTTAATTTTTTAGTTATAGCCAATTTTGTTTTTTATTTTTTATTATTATCTTGTAATTATGATTAAGCTAGCTTTAATTCATATTGTTATTATTTTCTTATATTATCATAGTTGTTACCAAAATAAGTATAATAAATAACTCCTAAATTATGAGTAAGTATTTAAAGTCGGGACTAAATTCTGTAATATTCGTAAGTACGATATCAGGTTTATACTCGTATATTTGCCAGGAACTCATTGACCCCAGTCTCCCCTGCAGTTTACCTCGGTATCATCATCATCACCATATCAGGCGAAAGACGTCCACTCGTGGACATAGGTCTTCCCTAAATAGTGCCAGAGTGGTCCTGCGTCACCCACATCCAGCGGACTTCTGCGACCTTTACCAGGTCATCAGTCCGGGGTCTACCCACGCTGCGCCTTCCAGTATCGTAATTCACGACATGTCGGAAATCTCGAACCCAAAGAGTTTTATCTTATGAATTGCCCGAAACTTGCCTGCAAATAAATCATAATCAATAAGTCAATCAAAAAAATGGCCTTTAGAGCTAGGCAGACAGCGTGAGGAGGGCCTTTGATCACATGACATCCAACATCTGGACTGAAAACATATTTAATTTTGAATTCACTTTTCATACAGGTCGTTCCGCCATTCAAGAGCATTCTGACATCATTCCCGTTCCTGGCAATGGTGGTGCTCCACTATGGCAGCAATTGGGGACTGTACTTCGCGATGACCGCCGCACCCAAGTTTGTGTCGAGCGCGCTGGGCTTCAACCTGACGTCTACGGGCACGCTGGCGTCGCTGCCGTACCTAGCTCGGATGATCTTCTCTTTGGTCTTCGGAGCTATTGGTGACAGGTGAATGACATATACTACACAATAGGTACTACTTTTTATACGTGAAGTTTGTCACTCACAGATGGTTTTAGTTCTACGATGGCGTCGCTACCGTACCTCGCTTGGATGACCTTCTCTTTGGTCATTCGAACTGTCTGTGTGGTGACAGGTAAATGGGACTTACCATACAAAAGCGGCCATTAAAGATGGTTTACCTCGCCCCGCCCCAGTTAGTGTAGGAACTATATTTAGCCAGGTAAAAGGTCCTAAAGGCCCCAAAAAGACTATAACGATTATAGATGCACCAATAAAGAGATTGCGAGTTGGAGTTTGCTACTCATAGACGGAGTTAAGCCATTTAATATTATATTTTAACACTATTGTCATAATAGTACATTGTATTTCAAGGGTCTAAAATAAGCCATATTAAAATAATCCTTACTAATATTATAAATGCGAAAGTGTGTGTGTGTGTGTTTGTCCTTCTTTCACGTCGCAACGGAGCGTCGTATTAATGTGATTTTTTGTATAGAGGTAGTTTAGAGGCTGGAGAGTGACATAGGCTACATTTTCCAGCGGGAAAACATCTAATTCCCACGGGAAAATTCAATATGTTACATTTTCCTACAACCACGCGGGCGAAGCCGCAGGCATCAGCTAGTAAGCCATATAATCAGAAGTCAAAATTATTTATTCAAAAAAAGTTTTCCAATCATTTTCAGACTAAGAAGTATAATGAAACATTATTTCAGAAAGTGTAATTATTGTCTTCATTACAACAAATGAAAACATAAACTAAAACTAACAATTCATTCATTAACAACACGCGGTTTAGTTTTCTACTTCTCGAGTAGGTTATTCTATCAGTTGCGTTTCACTTATGTGAAAAATATGTGCACAGGTGGAAAATGCCATTTTCATCCGTTTATTTTGTGTTAGGGAGTCACATGTCTGGGTAAAACTTACAGGTGCATGCGATACCTAATACCCTCATTAAACCAAAATAGACTATGATGAAATGTTAGATATCTATCTCCAAGACGAGTTTAAAATAAGTAGAGGGTTTTAATTCGTCGTTATCTATGTGTTCTTATTCTTATGTACTTACCTATTCTCACTTTTTAGCGTTAAGACGCTATAGACAAACTCATGCCTTTTCCTTGAAGTAAAACGTATTAAGTTAAGTATTAACGGTCTTTAATTAGCGTGTTTTACTAAAGCGATTTTTTTCACATCGCAGGACCCGGTAGCACTACCACGCACGTAATAAACTACCCATGTCTTTCCAGTGTTCTAAATAGACAAAGATGGATATTCTATCTCACGCGCGCGGTCTTGTTCTACCCACTCAGTTAAGCTGTAAAGATTTCAAGTTGAGATTATACAATTAGCAGAGAAAATAACCACCCAATGTCCATTACAGAATCGTGAAACAGAACGTGGTATCAACGACATTCATGCGCAAGTTCTTCTGCCTGTTCTCCCACGTGGTTCCCGGGCTACTGCTCATCGGGCTGGGCTATACCGGCTGCGCGCCCATCCTCTCTGTCGCACTCATCACGTTCTCTATGGGCTCGAACGGGGCAGCAACGCTGACGAACCTGGTGAACCACCAGGACTTGGCGCCGAACTATGCCGGCACGCTTTATGGAATTGCAAACGGAATTGGGAACACGGCTGGGTTCGTTACGCCACTCGTCACTGCGCATTTCACTAAGGAAGGGGTAAGATTGCATTTTATTTACTGAGATTGGAAATTGAGCATATAACGAGCCACCTGAGACGGTATTCCATGTGCGATATTTTACAAAAGGCGTATAAACAAGACATGTGTCTTGGTGTAACGAATAGTGACCCTTAACTAAAAGGCAGACCAAACTTATTAGGAACAAAAAAAAGCGTGTATCTCTTCTTGTCAAAACGGCGAATACTCTATAAAGGGTTGGCAACGCGCATCTCACGATTCTGTTGCTCGAGCTGAAGACGTCCGTAAGTGACGGTTTGCGATCATCTTCAGGCAAGCCGTACGCTCGTTTACCACAATTGTGGCATTATAAAAAGTGTAGTAATAATCAACTGCGTGGAGAATTAGGTACAACTCATATTCATGAAGGTAGGTAAGTACATCAGTGCATTGTGTGTACAACATGCAATTTAGATGGGTAATGTAATTATTACTGTTGACATAGCAGTAAACCTTATGCACATGGTCAGCCTGCGTCATAACACGTTAATTATCACGATAATTAAGATTTAATGCCTTGATGTTTCAATAGGTAATATTTATATATAATAATTATAACACTAATTACTTAAAATGGATTCCACTATTGAGACATTCTTCTTATTTTCTGATGAGAAACATTAAAGCATGGCCCTGCATCAGTAATGCTTATAATCGTTCAATTGTTAATTATAATTGTTTAATTACAGAATGGCTTCTCAGAATGGCGGCCGGTGTTCATGACCGGCGCTTCGCTGTACATTGCGTCGGCGCTTTACTTCATTTTGTTCGGGACTGGGGAAACGCAGGAATGGAACTACATGCCGGTAGTAGAGGAGGACGAGCGGGATAAGAGACCGAGCGCGAATTCCACTGACACCACCGTCACAATTCCCGTCAAATCGTAGAAGTGTTGTTTGACTTGAAGTGTTTTGGACAAAGTACTTATTCGTATTGAAAATAAACGTTAGAGCTGTTTTCCGTCGGGGCGCTTGGCATCGGGCGGACCGCATATACTGTGTGAATGGCACTCTAGTAGCATATCCCTAATATGACGATAAAAGTTATATCGACAAAAGTGGATACAGCTACAGGATAAACCTAACTAGTTTCACATCTGCTTGAAGTTGATTACGAGAAATTTAATAGAAATGTTTTCAGCATTCGATATACCTCTTAGTTGTGGAAGTTGCTAAGGATATAATACTTGAAAAAGGCAGTCGGATTTCAAAACAACATTTAATTTTAATTTAACTTGTCGAGTTGACTGTACCGATATTTTTATGCTTGACCTGGAAACTTTGTTGTCAGGTTGGGCGGATTCAGGGCTAGACAGTATACTTAATTATTGATAACTAGTAGGTAGGTACCCATGTTTCAACATAGGCCTTGAGTTCACTTTATCGTTAATACCATAAGGCACTGGTCCCACCGCCGGCTAGTAAGCTAGAAAAGTTGGGCGAGTAACGATTCATTGCGTGCTGACCAGGCAAAGTGTGTTCAATCGACCTTTAAAGAATGTAATACTACTCGCCCAACTTTTCTAGCTTACTAGCCGGCGGTGGGACCAGTGCCTATTGCTGCAAACGTGTAGTACATATTTATGACATAAGTAAATAAATAGAAAATATAAGACAACTAGGCTTAGTCCTTTATTAGGTATTGTTTTACTTTAAATTATTGACTTTTCTAGAATACCTAGATGTGATTAAAATGTTGTCAAATGAATCTGATTAATCGATAAGCCGTGTATTTACTTTTATTCTGTCATAAAATTCTTTGTAATTGTAAGACTAAAGAGCCCGATATGGTCAACATTAGTTTGTCAGTTAATGATGTACAGCCTCGAATGTGGACTATCACTTTTGAACCTCAATGTACAAATAGTCGCTGTTTTCTCGTGGTCCCACAGTTTTGTCCCACTGCTTTCTATGGTAATGAAATTATACTTCCTGTACATAATAAATATCCTCTTACTGATTTTCTCCGTAAACCCACCATGCATCAGTGTCAATCAAACAAAACCGCCATTTACCTACTCGTGTTCCTCTTGGTCGTTCATGAGTTATGGCGGAGCCCCGCTATAGCGGGGCTCCTACATCTAAGTGGTTTGCCCTTCGGGCATCTTAAGCTGCCTAACACACCTAACCTACCTAGCTAGTGTTTTGCGAATGCAATAATAATTCGTATTAAAATAAATAACCCTTGACTTCATACATATAAAACTATACGCAGGGAGTAGAGAAATAGCAGTGGGACCACAAGAAACAAGTCTTCCTCGTGGTCACTGGTGGGACAAATCAGTGGGACCCCGAGAAAACAGCGCATAGAGCCGAGAAGTGATATATCACTTCCCAGGCTGACTGAGGTCTGTGGCGTCAGACAGGAGTAATTATTATTCGTTAAGAACTCTAGGACATGGTCATCTAGGTATTTGACACGTCCATTTTTGGGCGTCTTGTTCTGTTACGTAACATTTCAGATGACTGTAGTGAGTAACTGTTTGAAAAGTATTCAATATTTATTTAAGATTTGCAGACATATTTCGAATTATAATAAGTCTCAAAGATAATTTTGCTGTAAGCTTACGTTTTATGTTATGATTGTGGATATTATATAACTGTGATGAATTATGCTTGCATGTAAATGTATTTTTTTAATAAATATTATTGACCATGTTATTGTTTTAATTTTTACCTACAGATTATATAAAAAACAAATTGCTAATTAAGTCCCTAGTTATTTAACGGTAAGTGAATGAACGGAAAACTGTTCTTGCTAACTGTTCTGTGGTCTTGTTCTTACTAAGTTTTTGGGAGTAGGTCAAAAGCATCTGGGCATTTTTAATAAAACTGGTACCCAATTAGCGTCAGTTGTTAAATAAAAATTAACTCAGTGTCAGTTTTGTGACGACAATTAAGCATACAAATGTTGTGAAAATGAACTTTTATCACATTTAATTAAGGGTCGAACAGACTGCCAGCGGGACGGTAGCGGGGCTTGACGAGCGCGTGATGCGCGCGGGACGGCCGGTCACACAGAGCACGCGCGCATCGCGCCATCAACCAGCCAGCATAGCGCGCGCGTCCCGCGCGCCTCGCGCTGGCCTCGCGCCATCGACCCGCCAGCATCACGTACGCACCGCGCGCTCCGCTGTCTGGCGTCACACTGACGCGCCGCGCACCCGTCGCGGGCGCGCGGCGGGAGGCTGGCGGGGCGGGACAGAAGCGGGGCGCGTTGCCGGCGGGGCGCAGCCTGTTTGACCACGCTAGCGGTTTGTAGGGAAATATCGCGCTACGGGCCCGCGACGGGCGCGCCGCGCGCCCGCGACGGTGCTGTGTGTTCGACCCTTTAACGTGTATATGCATATCATTTATAAATTAAACAGAAAAAGTGAACATTTTTACAAACTGAATGCTTAATTGTCGTCACAAAACTGACACTGAGTTAATTTTTATTTAACAACTCACGCTAATTGGGTACACGTTTTATTGAAAATGCCCATCTAGTAGGTAGTTAGGGAGCTGGCGAGCAAAATTTCGATATGATCAGCACACAAGGCAGACGTTATTAATAGTGATATTTATGCCCTAAGAAACATCAAGGACCTTGTCTGCCACCATGGTGGCGCGGCGTTGTAAATTTATAGCGTTTCAAAAACCTAAAAAAAAGGTGTGCTATATTATGCGCACACGTCTGCTTCTGGGGCTGATGGTCACAGTCATCCTGGAAACACAAAGAATCGAACAGGCAGACATCCAGGGCTCTAACTTTCGTAGTATTCAATTTTTTAATTTATTTGTATGATTTAAAAAACTGTATATGAAGTGCACACTTGGCAGATTTGAATTATTCGATCAAAAACAATGAGAAGAACCACGGAAAAATAGTCTGCTAACATGTTGCCTCTGCGTTGTCTATTGACAGTGCTCCAAAAATGTAAAAAAAAAGGTGGGCTATATTATGCGCACACGTCTGGCTCTAGGACTGATGTTTGAATTCCTTATGAAAACCAAGAAAATCGATAAGGCAGACGTTCAGGCCTCTGATATTCCAAAGACAGACCATTTGATTTTATTAACCCGACGCTCGCGCCAAACCAAGCAGGTATAAATTGAATTGATCAAAATGATGACATCAGACAAGACCACATCCCGAATTAATTCTTGTTTTTTAAAAAACGTTCCGAAACGCACTACCGGAGTATGTCATTGACAAGTTCGAGCACTTAAAATCAGTGAGCAAAGTGTCTGCCACATTTTTTTTTCGAATCAGCGTAGTCATAGTAAATCGAATGGGCGCAATGAGAACCGCGTGCAAATGACTTAGTAGAGTTTTTTTTAAAAACATTTTTACAACTCCGTCCCATGATAATGCAGAGTCCTGAATGTCTGCCTCTTCGATTTTCTTCGTTTCCAAGATGATTGTGACCATGAACTCCAGAGGCATAAATTTTTTTGCCCGATTTTTTTAAGCAACTTCAATCCGCTGTAACACGAAAACGCAGCGACATAGGACTTTAATTGATTGGACCAAATCAATTTGTAATGATGTAAGTAAACTGCAATCCACCTCGACGTGAAACGTGTGCTAATCATATACCGAAATGCTCACCAGCTCCCTAACTATAGGGTAAGTTCTCCAGTGAATAAACGAAACGCTGCTTAAATTAAGAGTTCTGTATATTTGTAGCATACCGGGTAGTTTTTCTCGATTAGAAGCATCCACTGTAAGGGTTTTATAACATTTATATCAACTTAGTCGCAACAGTTAGGTACTAAATGAGAGAAGCTTAAAGTTTACGGGGCCCGGGGTACGGGCGTCGATTAATTGTATGAGCCGGTAATAAGGGGACAAGTATGACACCTTTTATTTGATGTGCCATTGTACCAGTTTTATAAACCTGAGACCTGTGGTGTGTGGTTTTTGGAAATCATAAGAGTGAAATTGTGCTACAATTTAAAACATAGTTTTTTAGGGTTCCGTAGTCGACTAGGAACCCTTATAGTTTCGCTTTGTCTGTCCGTCCGTCCGCGGATAATCTCAGTAACCGTTAGCACTAGGAAGCTGAAATTTGGTAATAATATGTATATCAATCACGTGGACAAAGTGGTAAAATAAAGTGTTTTTTTTTTATTGGGCTACCTCCCCTATACGTAACGTGGGGTGTTTTTTTTTCATTTCAACCCTAACGTGTGGTATATTGTTGGATAGGTATTTAAAAATGAATAGGGGTTTGCTAAAATCATTTTTGATAATGTTAATATTTTCGGAGATAATCGCTCCAGAAGTTAAAAAAAATGTGTCCCCCCCTCTCTTTATAAAAACTTTCTAGGAAAATTATTTTGAACTTGATATGTTGAATAAATTTTGAAAAAATTACAAAATAATTTCTGAACTACGTTTGTAATTTAACCGTATAACGTTTATTGTACCTGTAATTTCTACAAAATCACAATGAAATGACGTGCTTTCAAATAAAGTAAAAAAACGGTGAAAATCGGTTCACGCAATAAAGAATTATCCCATAAAAATCATCTTCCATACTTTAAGCTTACTTAATTATAACTAATAGTACTTAATTTGCCAATAGATGTCGCTGTACGCGGAACGCTCATATTGAACTAATCCGCTTCGCTAGCTCGGCTTTCAAGACAAGCACTTGTGCCGAATAACAGATAACGATTAAAATGTACAATACAATACAATACAAATACTCTTTTCATCTCTCATACTCTGAAAACTCTGAAATGACGTGCTTTCAAATTAAGTAAAAAAACGGATTTAGGGTTTTGTACTTAATATGTCAACTCAGTGTAACAAATAGCCCATTTTTTTAACGCTTAAGTGGGGACACTTACTGTGACGGACGAAAAACTACGGAACCCTACACTGAGCGTGGCCCGACACGCTCTTGGCCGGTTTTAGTTATTCAAGTATTGATTTTCTTTTATTAGTATTAAGTATATCAGTCAATCTCTCAGTCAGTAATTATCAAGTCTTTTATTAGTAGTAAGTAAGTATTATTATTAGTATTTTTCTTTTATTAGTTATCTTTTATTGGTATTCTATAACTAAAATTCAAAACCGCCTGTTATATTCTTTTCGCAATATCTTATGTTCTACGTAGTGATTGTAATAAGATTTACTTTTTACTAACATAACCACCAATGGTTTGTCTATCGTTGGCTCAGTGTTCGGACAAACCTCATTTTCGAACATGAAGTTATAGTTCATTCTCTGGTTTATAGATTTCCAGTGAATGAACATCGACCGATAATTACCTAGCTTAGTTCATTTATTGGTTTTACTATATTTTTTGGCACCAGTTAATCAACGTACAAATGTTACAGTTTATTAATTGTTTTAGAAAAAGTAAACGATTAACTACTATTCCGTGTGTTGGTATGTCGATAAAACACCAAACAAAATCGTTAAACAGCGATTTAAACCAATAAACAATAACTATAACAGTAGTTCATTCAGTGGTTTTAGTTGTTAATTTACTAGAAAACCGTGTTCATTCACTGGCATGGACCTATGATACTCAGGGCAGGCTATACGTGATGCCACAGCGAGGGACGGAAAGGCTCCTATGCAGCTAAAAGAGATGGTCTTAAAATGGCTGATGACTTGCCATAAATAACCTACTTCATTTGGCAGCTCACAACTTCATACTAAATCAGTTGTGGCAAATAAAAAATAAAAAAGTGCAACTGTGACAAGGACAATGAATGATATTTCCCTTTCTGTCACACTTGAGATTTTTATGCTACCAGCTCGCTCGCACGTGGTATAATTATTACCATAGCTTGTCCTGAGTATCACAGGTCCATGTTCACTGGTGATTTCCCATATCTACCCCCCACATTTCTACATAAAAAGTCATATAACTAAACATTTTAGTAGTACATTTTAGTAAAGTAATTTAAGCAAACTAGAATACTTGTTTTTGAGCTATAGGTACAAACCGTCATGGCCTATATTAAGAATAGCTACCTATCTTACATAAAACAATTGTTGAAGTAAAAAAAATCCTGAAGCGTTCATTCATTGGAGAACTTAGATTACCTATTCGACTACAATTTTTGAATTGGTATCGCATCGGTTTTTATACATATTAGCTGAGGCCTCTCCATACCACACACAACGTGTCTGAATAGATCAGTTCTAGAAAAGTTTCCATTACTGCGTGTAATCTCATTAATAACGGTATTGATGAGGAGAATAGAAAGTCATTAATAAATCAGTTTCATTAAGATTGTTTAATGTATTTTAGTAAATTATAATAGGTACAATCATACTTACATTATATACACAGGGTTACCTACCTTTAAGTCAATAAAATATATTTAATATTTCTCTTACGACATACATGACACATAAAAATCATAGGTTTACGTATTTTTTGAAGACACGACATCTAATTACAGGTAAAATTTATAAAACTGTAGCCCGCGGCATTAGTCCCTACAAATTGGGAGGTACATTCACACAAGAAACATCGATCTACTATATTAGCTTTGCAAACTAATCTTACGTCTTTGGAAATACATCACCAAAACAACTCGGGTTATGGTCACAAAGATACTTCAGGCGGGATTCACAAGACATTGCTAGAATATAATATCGCTATATATTAAAACGACGTGAACTATTAATGATTTCTATATAAAAGATAACATAAATTATCATATCTTGCTGAATATCGTCCTTTAATGTCAATCAAGTAGCCCAATAATAAGTAGGTACTAGGTATAATAAATTGATTGTGATTTTTCACTACACCGCAATCAGATATTTATATCTGGGGAAACACGGATTCCCGTATATTGCCTTACTTCCAGAAGTAAGTTATTCCAACGATTCTATTCGTGCCGTTACATCACTGTTTTATTTCTGATCGCAGCTCTTTGCTTGCCAAGGTTTACTTGGCGCGATTTTTATAACCACTCATGTAAAATAAATCATCTTGTGCTTCAAGCAGCATTTAAACGTAGGATTCCGACTCTGTGTCGGACTCGGAGCAGTCCAAAGCTAGAACATTTTGTTCAGTTTGGTCAGCACCATTCGGAGGATCCCTGTACAGCGGCGGCACGGACTTGGACCGCGATGCTTTGTCGTCTTTGTTCACGTGAACCGGTGGGAATTTCTTCAGCACTCTCTGATACACCATCTTCCTCGGCGGCACCGGCGGCGGCATGTGGGGCGGCTTCTTGTTGTTGTTATTATGCTCTTTTTCTGACGCATGGTACTCCGGTTTCACCGCCGTCGGTGTAGCTTTGTAGATGTCTGACGCAAACATGTTGGTCGACTTCTCTTCGTGGAATATGTCCCGCCTACGATTGTAAACGGACGTGTAGAGGGGCTCGATGTACTGGGTCGTGTAGCAGTTCTCGAACGAGCTCTCGCTGGCCGGAGACTCCGTTGATCGGCTGTTGAAAGAGTTCTGGGGCTGGTACAACGTGTCGCTGCTGCTGGAATCGGTGTGCAGAATAATGTTTGCCAACGATTTCGACGCATTCAACTTGTTGTTGTTATAGTTGCGATGTCTCGACTTTTTGCTGTCATCAGAGTTAGTGTGGTTGTTATCTACGTAGGAGTATACCTTTTGTAAGGGATTCATGTGCTTTTCTCGTGCTCGGTTGTCGGCTACCGGTGAGGCCGTGCAACTGTTCGTGCACATGTGGGCGGGGTCAAACCGTCGCTTGCGGCAGTTGTTCGCGTTATTTATAACGTCGTAGTTGCCATTCCGAACTTTTTCAGAGCTGCTGTTAGATTGCCCGTCTTCGCTAACTTCTAAGCTTTTCGTCCTCGCTGCTTGACGAGACCAGTCATTTCTTGTAAAAATGGTGGCTGCCGGTGTCACACTACCATCGTTGTTCTGAGAAGATTCTGCGGGTTTCTTTGTCATTTGCCCGTATATATTTTCTGGTTTGCTGTTGTAGTTAGCACTCTTCTTTTCCCACCCAGTATAGACTCGCGAATAATTGGTATTAGCCAATATATCGGCATGAGCCTGGTACTGGGTTTGTCGCTGTATGCTCTCTGTGAACATGGCGAGATCGTGCAGATTGCTGTATAAGATATTTTCTTGACTAGAAACCAGATCGCGTTTATTATCAATTGGTTCCTGCTTGACTTCTAAAAGATTATCGGAACTCTTTGCTCTATTAAAATTCTTATTAGTAATGGTTTTATCCAATTCCTGAGACTCAGAGAACATACTGTAAACTTTAGAAGTACGAGCAGCTTTTGAGACGTTGCTTCTCGGTGGTTTTTGTGGCTCAAGACCGGTGATATATTTCGCAGGGCTTTGGCCGTAAATGTCAGCCGTCGACCGTTTAACTGCAGTTTTGGAAATATAATTCCTTTCGTCGATATTGTTTGAGATTCCAATGTTTATTGAGTTGTGAACATAACGTTCGCCGATGTATGGTGTCGTGTAAAGCTCTTCATTGACAGTGTTATATATGTCTGATTTGTTTGAATACAGGTTTTGTCTGTGCGACATCTGAGGTAACCCATTCACATTATGGGTCTCCGCAGAATATCGCGACACCATTTTGTTGTCCTGTTGCAGGTTACACGTGGGAGCCGAGAGGCTGTGCAAGATATTGCGTGGCGCTGGACTGTTTCCTCCGTTGCTGTTCGAATCGTCTTCTGACAGCGTCAACCCGGAATCTCGGCTCAAAGATAACTTCTCCTTACGTGGTGATGATAGCTCCATTGAGTCAAGTGAAATTCCAACCGAATGAAGACTATCGCTTTCTTCTGCACCGGAGTCGAGCAAAGCATTCGAGGATTCCGGGCTGCCGCTACCCAGAAGACCTGATATTTGAGGGCCGAATAAAACTTCGGCTTTAACTATTAATAGTTCTACGACCATTGGCACTGCTTTGGGAGCTTTGTCACAGGGAGTGTTGGGCCACAGGAGGCTCGGGCCGACGCACACGCCGAGGTTCATGGGGCACATGAGGTTGATGTTGGACTTCTTGGCGATGGCTTGAAGCAGGCACACGAAGTAAGTTAACATGTTGTAGTGCGACTTCGGCAGTTTCAGTAATAACGAACGAACGGCATTGACTTTTTCCGTTTGAGGCAAACCTGTAACAACAAACATTATACTGTTTCGTAATCAAGTGACATTCTTCAGGCCCTTAAAATATTACCCATTAACGAGTCGTATTGAAATAGAACTCTTGGTCACCTTGAATTATACTTATTTATTGCACTCGTTTTAATATAATGCCAAGGTCTCGAACCTGAGCAACATCCGCCAAAAAATATTATTTTTAAAGATCAAGATCTGAACTTACCAAGTAGTTGTAACCACGAGGGGTACAGGTCAGCAGATAAAAGCGGCTGCGGTAGAGCACGGAAGAATTCCTTCACCAAAGCAGCTAGTAGCAATACGGGGGCTCGATCTAGTTCCGCGCAGCCCTCCGCCCAGGGGCCGAGTGTATCCAGCTGGAAAATAACGCAAAGTGCGTTAGTGACATATATAACCCACGTTAAACATTATTTGTGTATGTATAAGAGTTAAGTTACCTTATCCCTGAGCAGTCTCAAGGCCTTCGCGTTAGCACTCCTCCTGAAGACCCCGTGTGTAAGCGGTGCGACTGCCCGCAGCCTCTTGAGTGCGTGCAGGAGGGCGGGGGGCGGGCTGCCGCCGCACAGACGGGTGAGGGGCACGCCGAACAGCCGCCCGCCGCGTCGCAGCAAGCGCAGCCCTCGCCCGGCCGTGACGCTGCCGCTATTCACAATACCGATTCATCCATTAGGTACTCACAATCAGTATCTACAGCCAATATGCTATCGTACGTGTCGTCCTTTTTTTTGTGACAACAAATGCGATACGATATGCATAAGTAAATTTTATGCGGAACGCCATATAAACTTTCGGATACCAATACATTTTTATCCCGCTAAGATCAGTCAATCACCTTTTGATTAACCCAATTAACACTATTGATCAAAAATAGAATCCATCGAAAGTTCAATTAAATTAGGATTGCTCCCAATTGACATCTTTACCAACTATCAGGTACCTATGTTTGCGGTCACCATAACCTGTACCTGTAGGTCACTAATTGTAAAACATGGCTTGATTTTAGATGCGTGTGGCGGTCTGTTTGACCACATTAAGGAAGGTTTGGTGTCTTTATATGAATGAGTCATATGTAAAGTATCTCCGATGGCATGACGCACCAACCTGGCGTCTTGATTTTACGACAGTTTACATCTCATAAATTGTTGTGAATTAGCGTTCCATAAACCCATTGTCTCCAAAATATCACAACCGCCACAAGCAGCGAACTAAAAGCAAGAAATACTTACTTTTTTAATCCCTGATTCTTCTTTCTTAACTCGAACACCAAACCGCAAGGGTTATTCTTGGCATTTACATGTTCTAAATCGAAACCATCTTCGCTCGATAATGTCTGCCTTATTCTAGACATCTGGAAAAAATATAAAGCCACTTAATAAGACACGTATAAATCGTTTACTAAAATAAGTGTTTATAAGTTAAAGGCTGATGATTAAGTCTAATTACTTATATTTATAAACCAAATTAAACGTATAAGTAAACTAGCGTTTCTCGAAAAAAAAAACGGTCTTCTTGCCTGTATAGCATGTGGTCTTTCAATTCCTTGGAGGGGTGTTGGAGGGGCATCTCTTGAAATTCTCACGCAAAGAGCGAACTCGCTCGCTGCTCCCCATCTTCCATCCCCTTCATTCTCGCCTTCAGCTTCCGCATCTCCATCTCCCTCTGTTCCGCCATTTTGCATTACGTGCAAAGCTTGACGGACGACGCAGCGAGCGCTCATCTCTGGACCCACAGAGACCGTTTTGCACTGGAAATTGATAAAAAATATGTTAAATTCAGTTCCATCAACATTTTTTGCATCCGCATCGATTAGGATTTACTTACGAATTCAATTGAAGACGTTAAATCTTTGTAAAAGATCTGGATGTTAGTAGACTTTGGTTCTGTGGTCAGCTGAGCAGTTAAAGCATTTTGAATTTTCCTGTAACAAAGAAAAAAAGAACTCTGTTAGGCCAATGCCCGCGAGTGATTAACGAAATTACTGTCGGATTATAAATGTTGCTTGTCATACCTGTACCAAATATCTCTAGTGGCTTGCGTGGGGTACGTGGCAAGATAGTTGGCGACTCCAGTGATCGTCGGCCATCCGATGAGGAAGCCGGTGTCGTCGCCGTCGGGTAGCGATATCCACATCTCAGCTAGTCTGACGCATTCCTTCAGTTTAAAGCAACTGCTTCCTCGCGACTTGCCGACGAGCAGCAAGTCACTGAACAGGAACAAATGACGATCGAGCGGTGGGGACGTATTTCCCAAGGGGCCTAGCTGGACAGGTGCCTCCATGATGAAGGTGCGAGGTGAGAGCGAGGTGGTGCTCGCGCTAACTGTACTGCCGATGTCCAAACTTGGCCTCTTGCGAAGGCTTTTTGATTTCTGAAAATCGCAAATTGACTTTTGTTAGTCTATAGACCGATATCGATAGCAACGGTAGCCGGTAAGTGAGTCGGTCTCGAAAATTGTAGCGTAGAACTATCTTTCAAAGACGTACCGGTGGATAAAAGAACCAGGGGCAAGTAGCACAATTGACACCAATTTAAATACACTCGCGAGCACTGAGCTAGAGATAGATAGCTATCGTGGTAGAGATTCTGGTAAGCTTTCTGTGGTTTACTCGCATGTGCATTCCCACGGTCAAGTAGTAATATGAAGTAAGTAGCGGTAAGTAATTATTTTAGTAGTAATTTCTCTCTTTAGGTGCCTAGGGCTGTGACCTAAGATTTATTTACGATGCCATTCGAACCAGTTTTTGGAGAGGAACAAATGTTTGTATGGGAGCAACTACAATGAAAGAACATAAATAACCAAAAAGATGAGTTGAACACGGACCTAGCTGGCGGCAGCCGAATCGCTTCATACTAATTGACGTAAAAGTTACATTACATTACACGTACTACAAACGTTACATTTTGCAATTTGTACTAAGTAATCGTTGTATGGAAAATCAAGTATACTTATTGCTGTTTCGGTCGCGAAATATTACGTTCAGGTCCAGTGTCGTCATACAAATGTGTTTCTATAAAATTTACTCTTGGTTATTTAAAGGTCCATACCTTTTTATGATATTTATTATATTTTGTAATTTATACTTCATTACAATTATTTGATGGTTTGCTTATTACTACCCTTTTATCAACACTGAGTTATCACAACTAACTAACCCATTGGTCCGAATATCCGCGTAGAATATCGTGGGGTGGTGGTCGTTTGTCGCTTCAGTAGCCCTTCTCGTTTCACTGATTGTCTCTACTAAACTGCCATGGTGTTTACCTGCGCATGGTGCGAGGCGAGCGCCGCGGGCGCATCCGCGTCATGCAACGCGAGATAGTCCTGCGGGAACAGATCCTGCACCCGCTCCAGGTCGGAGAGGCGCGCGGCGCGCCGGCGCGCGCACCCGCCGCCCGCTAATCGCTCGTACTGGGCCAACCGCTCGATCTAAAACAAGAGAATGTTACGTTAGTTTTTTTTCTGTTTTCTGCCTTAGTTCTGAAGATGCTTGTAATGATTTTGCATGGTGCTGGCATATCCCGAACGGAGTACACGTCATGGGATCAAATTAAATAAGTAGCCTGACTTTGACGTTTGTAGTTCAACTCTGAATTTGCACTGATTGTTTTTTGTAAATATTTTATGAACATGCGGCGTAGCATTGTAAGAAGAGTATAATCGAGCGTATTGTCAAATTTTTTTATAAGTAACTAGCTTCCGCCCGCGACTTCGTCCGCGTGGACCCGGGATAAAAACTATCCTATATTTTAATCCAGGCTATAAACTATCTTCGTGCAAAATTTCATTCAAATCAGTTCAGCTGTTTAAGCATGATTGAGTAACAAACATCTAAACATCCAAACATCTAAACTTTCGCATTTATAATATTAGTAGGATTATTTATTACCGTTAGTAACGCTTTCTGGTAGAATCCATAAGTTAAAAATGTGTGCACAAATGTAAAAAATCATCCAAGTTAAAAACATAGGGTTTATTCAACCTACTACGACCAGAAACAATAGCTTGTATAAACTTAGAGCATTACGAAACTCGTCTCCCGATAGTTCATATTAAAAAGTCATGTAAGTTACGATGATTGGTATCTACGGGTCTAAAGAACAAAAAAATTAAAGAAAATGATGGTGTAATCTCATATCCGTCAAGCATTATCATTCATTACCCATGTTGCCTATTGAAACGTAACAATTGTAATCTAAATTCTCATCGCATCGTACGAGCAGAGGTCCTGAGGGTGACTTCCCGGTGCCCCACGACGGGCACTCGACCGTGTCCACGACAATGCTACCTTATTATAACAGGACAAAGGACCGTGAGACTCATCCCATCATTATTACTATTCAATAATAACTCAACGCCTATTCAACTCGGTTTAATTTCAGGAATCACACTATAGGTATGATTACATTGATTTCCATTCAATGCCACTCAGACAAAACAAAACTAGTAGGTAGTGTATTTGCATGATCTTTGTTTTTAATTCAAACAGTGCAGTGCATAGCTGTTGGTTATAAGAATCTCATTAAAGCAGGGTCTCAAGTGACTCTGATTCGAATGGAGTCGTGTTCAGTGGATCGTAAAATTATGCGTTTGACTCACGGACAACATTACACTTCGAGTTACGTGCTATCCGACTCCATTATGTTCTGAGAAGCCGTAGCGAGCTTTGCTTATCATTGTGATATTCGTAATGTCCTCTATTTTATTATATGAGACATCCTCTTTATAAAGTACTGAAGTAACGGCTACGGACGGTTGAACAATGACAATGGGTTATTCAGAATATGGACCCAATTCTGGAACGCGATATTGACCTCAATAGGTCAAATTAAAAGTGAATCGTCTTGCTTCATGGATTTTCTCTTGAGTTGGCGTATAACCTAAGTGTGTGTAATAGATAATCAGTTTTTTTAAGTGCAGACCCAGGGGCTCTTTCCTCTCTTTTCATACAAAATATTCTTGAAAACTTCTCATATATATTCAGATTAATTAAACTAATTTATGAAATGGTTCTCAGATTTATATTATTGTCTCAATTGACATCGACCTAGTATTGTTTAGCTGGAATGCACTGTTAAGGCCATTAAAATGTAGTGTTTTAATTCTTACGATGTTAGCGGCATCTATTATGTGCTGTTAGGTGCAGCGAGAGGTGATTATGTACACGGTGGTTATAACCGTCAGTTCACGGAGTTTTTCGTTTCAATGAGCTGACACGGCACCGTTACACGATCGCGATTACACACGACACGGATGATAGACATCGAGTACCTATTCACTGCTAGTTACAATTTGCTCTAAATAATTAAGCAATGAAGGATAGAAAATGCGGATCAAAATTTTGTTGCTACTTGCTAACCCATAAAAAATTAAATTAATACATATTACAAGATGCGGCTCCATCCTCGTATTACTCAGAACGCAAGTAAAGGCGCGGGATTAGATATAGCCTATGTATGCCCATCCAAAAAGTCCATTCTATGTACCCACAGATGAAATAATTTTTGAAATCGGGTGAGTAGTTTCCTCGCTTTATATTATATTTCTTAAGGGCCTCTGCGCTGTAGGCTTCGGCCCACGCATGGCCTTCCAAAAGTCCGGGACCCCATGGTCCTGAGATATGGCAAAACATAATAATAATAATAACTCACCCTTTATACGCCCCACTCTGGTGTGGTTGTGTGTCTGGGTTGGGGACTTTACAAATACCTTTGAATTTCTTCGCAGATGTATGTAGGCAGTAAAGTTAACGTTAAATATCAAACGATATTCCGTACATAAGTTCCGAAAAACTCATTGGTACGAGCCGGAATTTGAACCCACGACCGCCGCTTGACAGCCACATGCCTTTTGTGAGTAGTTTATTTTGTTTTATTGCGTGAAATCTTGTAGCGTTGTAAAGTACGAACATTTTACAGGAAATCCACCTAATATAAAAAAAACACACACACACACCAAAATGAAATTGGGCTGCATGCTAAGTAGGCGCTTAGAGTCCGTATGCTATTTCTATGTTTGTTGTTCAATCATCACGTGTGTGAAGCACACGTTTCACCTTAATTCTATGTAAGTACTACGAAATCGGAGCATTACAAACGGCCAAGTACGAGTAAATGTTATCCGTGGACGTGTTACACGGAACTCCACTTTCTAACTCAAATGTTTAGTTTAGAGTAAGTGGGTACGTATAGAAGTTTTTAGATAAGGAGCGAACTGTCCTAAAACTTAGATAACGCGACGCGCGTGCGATGCCCGTGCTTTTTATGTCGTCTACGCTTTTTACAAAATTATCTTTATCTTCTACTTCGTTTCCTGTTAGTTAGGCACTCCTTAAGTTCGCCATTAAATGTATGTTTAAATAAATATGCTGGTTAATATTGATATACGATAGGACCGGTTACGGCTCGCCACTGCCCGCCTCCTTTTTCTTTTGTAGAAATAATTTAATAGATATATAATGACCCTCTAGCAGTGTTATTAGCCGTACATTTTCCAAGGTATTGTTATGACACGACGTCGGTATTCTAAACAGAATGGAAAGACTAGAGCAGGTGATTAGGTGCAGTGCACTAACTGCACATTAAAGCGGAATATAGCTTACGCTCATTACTGGTATAATTGTACGAGTGCAAGACTAGATATCCAACGTAATAACACGTTTACGCAATCCGATACGTTATCTATTACAGTCTAATACTTGCTAAATGTTTAGCAAAAAGCGTAACTAAGCGTAGAGGGCAGATTGTAACGAGTTCCCATGTAAAAAAATACATACGATGTGCAACGACATAATGCTGCATGCTACATTGATTAGTTGGCCTAATGAGTATGTAGATTAGACACGTTGCGATACCAATCAATTTGCATAGTTACAGAGGTGCAGAATTATCGCAATATCTGCCCGCAAGAACAGGAATTGGCCTTAATGATTTTGTTCCATTTGCACGTAAACATGTCTGTTTAAAAAAAACATAATTGTCACGAGTGTATACTTAGGTAAGTACCTAGTAAATGTTGTTTTCAATTAGTTGCGCTTATGGTGGATATTTTTATAGTATGGATCCTAAAATTCACTTATTACACTAGCAGATCGATTCTAAAAGGGGTTTTGTTTACGAATCCTGTTGCATAAAAAAATATAGCAGGTAGACTCCATATTTTCACAATTATCTTTTTATTGTATACAGGTGCATTCAACAACACAACATTTTAAAATCTTTCTTTATTAGAGTAGATAGCTTTCCGAATGGATGGAAGATGTTGTGGCGTCACTCCTGTCAGCTGTCGACTCTGACGTGTTCTGCATCGAGCTATAGAAGTATCATAGATCACTTAGAATATACGAGGGGCGGCTGGAAAGTAATCTCCTTGGTTAAAAAAATATGCGAAAATGATACTGGCTGAAATGCATTCTTGTTCTTTGGTTATTCTTTTTTTGAATTATTTGACGTTCATTTGTTTTTTCTGTTCCATTTTTCTACAATTCTCGAATGTTTGCGACATATCGGTTGAAAAAATGAATATTGCTAAAATTGAACATCGTGCAGTGATTAAATTTCTAACAAAAGAAAGAAATACTCCCTCACAGATCCGAGAACGTATGATGTGTGTGTTCGGTAGTTCGTGCCCTTCCGAATTTACTATAAAGTTTTGGTCAATTTAAACTCGGTCGTGAGAGCTTGGAAGATGACGCTCGTAGTGGAAGGCCGGTTTCTGCCGTTACGAACGAAAATGTAGCCAAAGTTAAAAAAATAATTTTAGAAGACCGACGAGTGAAGCAGTGGGAGATTGCTAGAGATGTGGGCATCAGTAAAGAAAGAGTCAATGAGATAATTCATGTGCATCTGAATATGTCCAAGGTGAGTGCACGTTGGGTCCCCAGAATGTTAACGGCGTTTGACAAGGACCGACGCGTCAAATGTTGTGAGGAGTTTTTGGAAATGAGTCGAGGTAATGAGCAAGAAATTGTTTCTAAAATGGTGACGTGTGATGAGACCTGGATTCGACAGTGGGACCCCGAAAGCAAACAAGAGTCTTTGCAGTGGAAATTCAAGGATGAGAAGCCTCCTCGGAAGTTTAAGGTCAGGCCGTCGGCAGGCAAACTTATGGCTACCGTATTTTGGGATACAGAAGGAATTTTACTAATAGATTATTTACCAAAAAAAAGGACAATGAATGCTGAATATTATTCCAGCTTACTGCATCAGTTACGAGACGCGATAAAAGAAAAGAGGAGGGGTAAACTTAGCAAAGGGATCCTGATTTTACACGATAATGCACCTGTGCATACCGCCCGCACAACGACGCTTACCATGAAGGAATTAGGGTTCGATGCCGTTAACCATCCACCTTACAGTCCAGACCTAGCCCCATGCGACTATTTTTTATTTAGACACCTCAAAAAAGATCTCCGAGGAAGACGATTTCTGACCGATGACGAAATGAAGGCTGCAGTTAGTGACTTTTTTGGCGAGAAGCCGAAAGATTTTTTTTTTCATGGGTTAATGTCAATATTTGACAAATGTAATAAGTGTATTTCACTGGCAGGGGACTATATTGAAAAATAAAAAAAAATCATAGATGACAGTCTTTTGTTTCATACTTAGGTAGATTTCTTTTCAGCCGTCCCTCGTATATAAAATCTAAACAACTCTCATTGGGACTTCGGTCTCACTCTCTATTGCCGTGACTTCTAAATTGGTGACCCCTACAATGGACATAAGCGCAACTCTGATGATCCTGACTGACGCCCAACTCTCAGCAAGCTACTCTCTCTCTCTCTCACTACTCGCTCGCCACCCTGGCTCTGAGCGCTCGCTCGCCACGCTGGCTCTGAGCACTGGCAAGCTGCACTCTTCTCATACATCGTCGCCGACCCCTCTGTCTCGAAGGGAGGCTGATGTGGCGTCACTCCTGTCAGCTGTCGAATCTGACGTATTCTGCATCGCGCTGTAGAAGTTTTATAGATCACTTAGCATATATATAAAATCTAAACAATTCTCATTAGGACTTCGGTCCCTGAGAGATCTCTCTATTGCCGTGACTTCTACAATGTAAATTAATGAGATTAATAACATGCCTTCGTAATCATGTTTAATGCATTGTCAAGGAAAAAGGAAAGGCAACAGAAATAATACTCGGAATACTAAATCAAGGGACGGATAACACGTATGAATCATAATCGTTTCGGTCATAAAGCGCAAACCTGATAATTAAGAAACGAATGCATTTCACTTACAATAAACTTTCCAGACGCCGTTAATAAATATTATCTGACATTGGCTTTCAAGTAAAATTGCCTTGCGATTGTTAACGGTAAATAATAATGTGGTGAGGAGAACATGCAGAAATTCGCAGAACGCGTTAAATAGAGCAAGTTTTAATCCGAAAAGGTCCAATAAGTACTTACCTGGACAATGCTGGACGTCGCCAATCTCTAATCTGTACAAAAATCTGACAATCTCTAGCTTAATGGTACTAAAAATATTATCCATTAATGTGTTATATTTTAAGTTCGCTATCCGCATCTTGATCTGACATAAAGGTCGTGGCCCAGCGTGACGCCGGCGACACACTTTGCCTCCTCATTGTTGAAAAGTGATACCAAATACTGTACCAATCGAACTGCTGAGTCATCTTCAGTGAAAACAAACCTCGTTGATATTGCTCGCTGATAGATACATTTCACTTTTGGATAATATTAACCTTATTAAAGGATGATTTTTATTTACGTCTCCAAAGGTCAAAGAAAGTTATATTTTTAGCGGATGAATAAATTATATTCTATATATAACTATTATTCATAGACATTTGAATGTTCACTGTAATGGTTCTCAAGTGTTCCAAAGTTTCAAGAAAAATATGTGCCTTATTAAATTAATGATTTACATATTTTGAAGTGGATACGAGAACAATGAACTAGTATGAGCCTGAGTCTTGAACAAAGCGCCTATTTAGGTGCTAATTTTGGTTAATTTGTAAAATTATCGACTACTAGCGGTAAGAGTACCTACACAGTTCTCCATTATCCTCAGTGTTTAAAAGAAACTAGTTCAGCTACAACAGCTCAGTTAAAAGAAGGGTTGTACTAATTTTAACCCCGATAAAAAGGACAAAACAAACATTCTAAGTTGCAGTGAATGCGATTCAGTCATAAATCAAAAAGAAAGCTGCATTACCAAAGAAGACATCAAGCGTGGAATTTCCGATTGGGAATGATGTAGGACCACAGTGATTCGGAATAATGCATTCTGGGCCGAACCACGCAGGAGATCGCGCGGTCATCGGCCTTCTTACAACTTCGATACGCTGCATCTTCTCCGCAGCATTCATTCCAAACATAAGGATGAAAAAATGACCTCACGAAACTTAACAATCTCTCAAATGTGCTGCCAACAGCGATATTGCGATATTGTATTAAAAATTCTGATTAAATTGAATTCTTTTAAAAATTTGCTCGTTCCATATAGCGTTCTTAAAATTGCCTTTTAAAAATAAAAATGAATTTGAGTAAGCGACGGAGCTTGAAATTGGTTGTTAAAACGAGATGTTGACAGATACTATGTAGGATGATGGGCTATAAAGTTTCAATATCTCGGCGCTCGTCTTGTACTCGAGTGTGATGGGATACCACGCATATGGGCATGCAGTGGGTTAGGTACTCAGGCTAACGATGCTTTCTACACATCCAATTTCCAACAGGGCGGCTCGTCGTAATGTTAGCCGTATAATGAAATAAGATGCATCTCGCGTTTGATTGTCGGCCGTTCCAAGTATAAGCGATCAAATCAGAGCATTGGCCTGGCCTTATTTGAGGAGTGGCGATAGTTTTGTTTTAACTATAGACAACCAAGAAATTAAACACGCTCTCGTTTCTAAATAGGTCTTATAGAATGTACATTCTATAAGATTATAGAAAGGCTACAGCATTGCAATCTATTAATCATAACTGAGTAGGTAAGTAAAAAAGTAACGACTTGATGAAGTTTATTTAGAAGCTATTATCGCAATAATATCATTCTGTCACGCTTATAATTTAACTCCCATCTTATTGGTACATAGGTTAAAGGGACATATCTATTGCCTAACAATTAAATGGCAAGCACGAAGAATACGCATCATTACACATTAACAAAACCATCTCTTTTGAAAATGTTCGTTTGAGTGACGGCACTCCAAATCGGGTTACGTAACGATTGTGTTAACAATAGTGCTTCAATCACGCTGGAGACGAATTGAAATAAGTCCAAGGGAGAAAGTAGAGCCTTCGGCCGGGACACGTAATGCGGGCGCGGGTGGCGTCCCCGGGCGCGCCCTCCGCCTCCATTCCGTCACGCAACCACTTTTAATCTGTCCTGGGGTCATCGAGGTTGAGACCCACCGGGTAAATGACGCTCACATTTATTTCATAGGTGCGCTTATCAACACTATTGATGCGAGTAAGTGTTACAACACCAGCAAAGGTCGTGGCGCCCCGCTGTTACTCTTGAAGCTTGGTCGCGACGTAAATTTACACAAGCCCGTGAAGCCTGACCATAGCCTTTAAAGTGTATGGGAGCTAATTAAAACGGTTGGGACAGCTCAGGTCAGCTCAACGACTGCTGAACACGCCGTGTGACATATGACATACGGGTTGTGTAACCCACTCTTGGATTGATTACGAGAGACATTTAATAAGTTCACAGCCTAGAAAATGTTAAGATTTTGTCTGAACCATTACCATTTTATTACTGACGGTGATATGGGAAGTTTACTTATTTTAAAATAAATGTATAAATATGTAAGTACTTTTTGGTCAGTTCAAGGTTTGGTTGCAAGTAAGAACAATGCGAGAAATGTTTAATTATAATTATTGTTATTATACTGGAATATAAAACAGTCTTATGACAAAAGTTATTTCAGATTAAATTTATATTTTGTTTGGAAGGAAACTTTATTGACCTTGGTATGGTGGAACAGACTTGTTACGACGCTTTATAAACGTATTATAATAATATAAATTGTCAAACGAGTTACTAAAGACTCTTTAGGGAAGGTTTGGTTGATAAGAAATCTCGATACCGTTAAATATTTGATCGGCTTTATGTCGACTTATTATTATATGATGCATTACAGGGACTGCGTAGATCCGGGAAGCTTTCAGGCTCCCGGGCGGTATAGTTTACTTACTTTAAATAGGTATTCAATTCGAAAGATGACAGGTGCATAATCTTACACTATCATACTGAGCTACTTAGAAGTCGCCGGTGGTCTCATTTTTGATGAAACAGCATACTTAGAAGGCGATGTGGATCGAGTGCTTAAATTGCACCAGTGAGTTACGCTTGTTAATTGAATTTGAAACCCTTAGTTATTTGAGGAGAATGTAGACTAACAAACTGTAAACTCGCTGTAAAATATTGTATTGCTGGTTACTTGCCGGCTTCCTGCTTTCTCCTTGCGCAATGATAATTCAACAACACATACAGCAGCTTGCTGTTTAGAATTTAACTTTTGAATAATTAATATTTGGCTATTAAATGCTAACAGCAAACTAGAAAAGCCTGCAGGAAGCAAGATACTTAGTAGGTACAGTTAGTTATTTAACTTCATTGTTCTATGTATAATCTTAGTGTTGACGTTTCTATTTAGAAGGGGTTCAACAGATGTGCATGCGACCACCGCGAGGCACCTTTTTTGGAATGGTCGGTTATAAACAAAAGACGATCTTGTATACATATCCATTTACAAAACGGCTCTAAAATGGTTAAAAAAGGCCAACTTGCCCTTCGTAGCAAAAACTATACACTAAAACAAGGGACAGACTGCCGCCGTCACTTTAAGCTCGTAAGCCCGCCAAATCAGTGTTGTGCCCCTAGCCCAATATGGCATGCCGACAAGTCATCAAATTTGTCGATGGCGCCCTACTTTTCATTAGACATAAGACATTATTACATAAGCCATCTTATCGAGGAGCAACAACTAAATTCAGATTAGTCGTCATGTTGATAAATGGCGATGTCAGCTAGGTGTTACGTGTCGATGAATCAAAAACGGTCAAGATGTTTCTCGTTCAGAATAATTATCTGTCGATAGTAAATCTTTTCAATGTTTAGATTGCAGTTGTTTTTTAACCGACTTCAAAAAAAAGGAGGGGGTTCTCAATTCGGTTGTATTTTTTTATTATTTAGGTTTATTAAAGTCTATAATCCATATGAATATATATATAATATTAAGCCAGCAAGGGAAATAACTGTTTACTTCCAGATTTATTGACAACTTGATATACTTAATTCGTATTAGATTCAAAAAAATTGACTACGACGGCGGCGGCTGTCACCGTATTACCATACCTACTCTAATTTGAGAAAGAGTTCGCAAATGACTTCCTACTGCAAAATGGCAGAAAGTAAACGGCAACACGAGTCACGCCCCGAGCTGTTGCAAAGTGTATACAATAATAGTGGGTATTATTACTTCCTCCTGGGGCTACCCTGCCCTCGCGCACAAAGCCGCGTGCTTCCCGGAATACCCGCTTCAAAAGCTGCGCACGGACCGTAAAAAAGCCACGAATTAGTCTGCATCCCTACGTATGACGAAAAGCCTCAATCATATATAAATACTTAGTTAGGTACATGCGAGTTGTAAAAAAAATGATGTAAGGCTTAGGGATATGAGAGAGAATGCTGTACGTGATCTAACCGGCAACGACAATTCTATGTAACATTTAGGTTATCATTCTACGAGTAAATACGACTGAATCATTTAGCCGACCCGATAAGAGACGAGTTCACGGCAGGCCTTCCGATCACGGTCACGTAGGGCCGCACGGGCTCCGGACGTGCCAGCCTCTCCGCATTAGTCCCTCGCGCCTTTTAACTAGACACGTCCCAAGTCAGGATAACAACAATGGAACAAGTGCGAAAACTAGCGGCACTTTTTTCGCGGGAAGCGAGAATGGGAAACCCATTAACGATCGCCATTCACTAAGGTGATGATGGCTATGGAATCTCAAAGCAATATGAGCGTGCCTACGATATATAAATTCTCCAGCCAGACTGATACGATGGATCCCTCACGTACGGGACTTTGTCATCAACGGATACTTCTTTTGCTACTCTTTGTATTCTGTGTGACATTCTGGTGTCCTTTGCTCATTACAAAACAATTTGGTAGGAAGAATCGTTTTGTCACCGCAGGACGTCGACTAATGACTGCGCCATTACGTGCGCTTACGTCAGGTCACTCAACCTACTGTTCTGGCACGAACTGCTACCATTTAACATCCTTCGATATCATGCGAGTCGGTTTCGGCGACAATTTATAGTTTGTCAATAGAAATTGCAGTTCGTGGGAACCATATTAGTACCGTAATGTTGCCATTCCATTTTTCCATTCGTTTTTTCAATCGTCACGTAAGATATATAGGCAACGTCTATCGTATTCACTGTTACGTGACTATGTGTGTCTTGAGTAAAATCATATTAGTGTAACGTTCCACTACGTCGAACATTGTTTCATATAATTTCGCGGGGTGCTAAACACTTCCTACGCGGTGTTCTGAGATTTTGCGTGATGTGTGGTGGGAACCGGCGAAGATGCACAATGATCAGTCCTATTAGACCCTCGATCGGCTCAGGCGCGCCGAGAAACGCTGTTCCGCGAACACAGAACAATGGTGGGTAATTTTGTAATGTCTTCTTATTACCATGCCTGATGCAACGCACTTTTGTACATGCATGTCTCGACTACGTATCCCAGCGCTTATTATTTCTGCAATGGCGTATAATATTTGAAATTTAATACCTAATACGGTGCTTGCATTTTAAATGGAACAAGTTTTCGATTCAGCATTACAATCGAGTTGGGCAGCATTTTTATACTAACTAACCTTGGAGCTCAACAATGACAGGAATGGTGCGCTACTTGTGACAGATGGACTCCCGATGCGTTGGCCATATTTAGAAGATCCAGTAGTCTTTTAAGATGACACATGCGGCATCGAAGTTAATTATCGTTTCTTTAATAAGTGGAGCGTGCGGAGCCGATGGCAGCTCTCTTTTTGTTCGTGCTTGCTAATGACATGTTCTGGAGAGGCATCTTTACAACCGCCTCGTATTTCATTACATTCTCATCATTTTCAAAAGAAGCGATTAAATAAATTAACACGTGTTTTGAAAAGTAATTAAATTTTGAGGCGTACGTCATAATGTCAGTGTCAGCCCATTTTTTGATGTCAGTGCCGGTCCACGACGCATTTAGTTAGTACGTCTTTAGTTTCAAACTAATGGCCGTAATATATTGTGTGGAATTTTAAAGATGAACCCAAACATAAATCTGCAAATAAATCAGGGTATTAATAGCCCTTTATTAGGTGGAAATAAACAAACTTGACAGTTGTAGCGCATTAACTATCCGATTTAAGTACTTCCCAGTTTAAAAATGGCTTACAAGTCGCCTTTAATTTTACATTAACATAACTTCCTTCGATTTTTATGAGCGCAGGATTGGATACGCTTTCGATTCCATATTAGAGGTTCTAATGAGAAGCACAATAACAATGAATAATGCATGCCCTCTAGGGCCTGATTGATAGATATTAGATGGGCGGAGCGGGCCCTTAATAAGCAAGCGGCTTACTTATTTCGTGCACAAAAATCTGTTAACTACAATATTTGTAAGGATAAATTTGTCGGTCCCCATATAATCTGGGGGCATTAAGGCCAACCGCAAATAAATTGTCATTGTATGGCATTTAGCTTTCATATTGGAGTCAGCAGTGCAGTCGATAGCTGTCGGACCTCAACTTACAGCCGACCGAGTCGAGGCGCGGACTGCGTCAATAATTCAACAGGCTTTCAACGGGACAACTCGTGCTTCAAAATAACCTTTGTATACTTTTTTACAGTTACTGCAAAAATAACACATAATAATACGGATAACGAGAAAAGACAAATTCTTACTGACTTAATTGTTATTCAAGTAGCGTTATTCAGTGGTAAAATGCAAACACGTACTAGGCCACCATTTATAAAATAATGAGTCCGAGATGATGCGAGTAGCTAAGCTAATGCACAACGCACCTGCCTCGGATCGAGGTCTGTCTAATAACTTATGTAAGATGCGGTAAGGCTCAAACAAGCCATAATACTCGAAGCAGGCCAAATTGCTCCGACTCGATGTTGGCCTATTCATTAAGCAATTACGTAGTATTTTTACGAGGTCCAGGTAAAGATTGTTTGTCTTTTTAAGGCGTTGAATGAAAGTCAGAGGATTATCACAACTTTAGTTTGTATGAATTGCTGTTGGAAAGATGAATGAATTACGGGGCAATTGCAAAAACAACTTTACCACGTAAAAAGTTGTTTTGAATAATGAGCAGCGGTTCTTTCCGTAAAGAAGTAGAAATAACAATCCCTCAATGTAAAGACACCTACTACCTACCTCAGTCGTGAGGTTTTTAACGAGATTGAGATGTACTTATAATCTCGCGGGGATGAGATACCTATCGAAAGACCAACAACTATTTATACTATAACTAGCTTCTGCCCGCGACTCTGTCCGCGTGGAACTCGTTTATATCGCAGCTCCATACAAACTTTCACCCCCTTAGGGGATGATTTCCGGGATAAAAACTATTCTATGTCCTTCCCCGGGACTCAACTATCTCTATACCAAAATTCATCTAAATCGGTTCAGCGTTTTAAGTATGAAGAGGTAACGGACAGACAGACAGACAGACACACTTTCGCATTTATAATATTACTATGGATTTACTTATACGTGGAGTTACTTTCTAGACAAGCATCTATTATGGTACGGAAGGTTTAAATTGTCAGTGTAGGTACTTACCTAAAAACCCTCAGATTTATTACAAAACTACGTTAAAGTAATTTAAACTTGTCACATCCTCAGACAACCATATTTGATTCTATAATAAACTAGGATATCTTAATGTATAATAAAGGAAGTAATAATGATAAAAATGGATATGAAGGTAACCTTAACAATTAACTTTGTATTGAATTGACGATAAATAATTGTGTTAACTCTTGCAATAACAGGACGTACACCAATGTCGACACTATTGAATCGAAAAGAACCTAGTTAAAAGCGAGTGCAATCAATTGCATTGCGACCTTGTCTTGAAAGAATTGATTGAATTCTAAACCGTTCGGCAATCCAGTTCAATATGAGAGTATCATATACATTAGAACTTTGTGAATTAATCAATATTATATTAGGTGCATTAATCTATAATGAGAAATAATTAATTGGATTAGTAGCAGTGGCACTCACATGCATCATGAGTCCTCAGCGTGTGTAGCAGCAATAGAAACGTCACTAGCACGAGAACATCACTAGCGCGCGCGGGTCACGTTGACCCCTTGTTTATGTTTACACTTTACAACCCGTCACGGACGTGCGTTCGACCGCACAGCTCCGCATAGACTGCACCGAGCAAGCGCTGCGTCCTGCGTGCGCGCAGCGCCGCGGCACCGGTACCACGTGATCTAGCCGGCTGCATAGGCCTCCTGCCTCGGCTAATTTTGTATCTAGGTATTCCATAATTGGAAGTTTTTTACTGTCTGACGGGTTACAGTGTCCTTCATATTTAATACTCGTCAGCCAATATTGTTAAATGCAGTGCAGTTGTCACACATTTCGAGTGCGACCGGTTTTTTTAAAAACGACTTTAATCTTGAAACCTTAAGAACTTGTCTGATACATTTGTGAAGAACTAGAAATAAACTTTGTAAATTATTTTAGAACGTAGCCCCTTTATTAAAGGTTCTGGACATAATTGCACGTTCTTTCGTTGAAATAAACAGGATTATCTTCTAGAACCTTAATTTAAACACGCATGAGTCGGCTGAAGAAACACAATTGCATTAGAAGAGCTTCATGCACATTGTACTAAAAGATGGGAACTTCCTAACAAGTTTACGATCAATAATGTTTAGTGTTCCAGCGTAGAGGTATTAGAGCACATAAAACATAGTGGGCGGCCACACAACAATGTCATATAGGTCGGAAAAATAGCTAAATACAATAAATAAACAAAAGTAAAAGCAACGAGTAAAAGTATGTCTTCAGCTTTTACCAACAATGACTCAATTATTTATGTCTGACAGCACAACGTATTGCAGAGGCAAATATCTCTCAAAAATATCAAACAAATGGTCATCCTACGAAAATAAACCAGCCAAACAAAAACTCGTCTAGCTGCCAGTTGAAAACAATACGAAACACAATCTGTGGGTAATAGTAGGTCATCGTTCTTTGCAAATGACAAAAGGCATATAAATCATTTGTGTAACATATCAATGCAATAACAAATGAGAGGAGAATTGCATTAAAAATATTTGGGAGTTTAGTGGAGCGGGTTTCGGTTGGGTCGTAGCAATCAGCGATAGATTAAGAGATATTATACATAGAAGGAGCAGATCTGCCCGCGGCGTGAAGTGGAGTATGTCACACATATCTACTGGTCAATCGTAGATAGCGTTCATAACATGAGGCCTCACGCCACGACCGGCTAGATTTGTTCCTCAAGATTACTACACCAAGTTGGCCAACAAATCAGGCTAAATTTACGGGTCAAGTGACCAGCAATATTTTAAATGATACGCTCTGAAATCGTTACCGAAACATTATTAAACATACTTGCAGTAAAGATAAATAAGGCGCGTCTGAGTACTAATGTAGCCAATTAAATTAGCTATGCTCTAATTCTATTAACTTTCGTAGGAACTTTGAAGTCCCTACAAAAACATCCTTCATTGTAGGCAGACCACACCAATTGTGTAAATAATTAACAACCATCTATAGAAAATCATAGAACTGACGAGAAGTCGATAACAACAACAATAATGGCGATCTAAATAAAATGTAGAGGAGCAGATGTTTATTTGTTATAAGTACCTAAATGTAATCATCAGGAAGCCAAATCGGGCTTACTCGGCAAATTTAAACAACCGCGTTAATTTACATAACACGGGTGATCATTATGATTTCAAGTTTCATCTGGCCGATACTAATAGGTACCGCGGTGTCGAAACGTCGTCCGCGGTGTTTCGACATACTTCTAAAACTTACTCACCTATACACTTGGCTTACTTGGCAACTTTACTGCTTAGATTGAATAACGTCTTATTAGGTAACAGATACAATCTTTTAGTAAATTGGTTAACTCGATTTTACTTATCTTTATTTTCGCTATCCAAGCTTTGTCAACGTTGTCCACTTTAACATTGATAAAAAACCTGATTCTATCAAACCTCAATATCTTTAGGTGTATATTTGACCCTATTAGTAATGAAAGAGAATGAAATATGATTGTTTCTTTGACAGAATAACCTGGATTCATTGACCCCAACTGTATCTTATTGAATTAAAGCAGTTAAATTGTATCAGTGGCCGTCTGCCGTCGTTAATTCGATTACTCGGCAGCGGGAAACACCACGAACAAAACGTTTTTCTTTAAGCTCCCCCCGACTCCAATTACGAAACAATTTCATTTAACATTTTATTGCCCTTTTAAAGGTTTTTGCGTCTCTTTCATTGGGTTCTGTTAATAAATCCTCATAAACTTAAAACTGGTAAATCGAATCGATTACAGAAGCTCCCGAAAGAGTAGGGTCGATTGGATGGTGTAGACATGTAGATGAAGAGCACACAATACAACCGCTACTTGCCTACTGAATTTGTTATGAATTACGAAGATGTACAGTTATGATATTAAGATCAGTCAACCTTAAAAGCTTGTTACGGTTAAACCTCGCTAAATTCGTTACGGATGTTTTTTGCCCGTGCTACTATTTTGAATTCTCTCCACGTCTATTATTCACTGTACTCAAACATGTGTCATATCCAAAGCAGTCGAATGGAGTACTCGCTACGTGCTGAATCGACAATTGGTTTTTAATGCAAATTTGCAGTAGTAATATGCGATGCTGGAATATAATATTATCGAAGCATGGATGGCAACTAAATTGCTGACCAATTTATCGTATGATTTTTACATTTTCAGGTCACGGTAATGCAACTCCGTTCGCTTGGCACGTGTCGTTTTATGCCAATCAAATTGTGTTGACGTATTATGCTTGGGAAAACCTTGTTAGTTGTAAATACACGACATATAACCAAAAAAATACAGTATTTTTTTTCTTATTAATCCTAATAAGGAAAAATATATACCTCGATGATATTAACAGTTTTTTTGGTATCCACCGATTGAAAAAGCTATAGAGCCTGTATAGCTCCGGATCAAATCTACTTCGAATATATTCTACGAAAGTTTCCACTACGGTTTCATTTCTTAAACCAGCCCCAAACTAGCAAACCACCCTAGAAAGTAAAGTTTAGCAAGTGCCACTTGCCAGGCAGTATCAAAGTTTCAAAACGGCTAAATAGTTCTAAAACATAATGGAAGACTGTCTGTGAAATACAGCCGCCGTCACGACCGTTAAGAAACGTTGGCACGAGAAGTTTCAAGAGTTTCTAATTGTCAGGTTTAGTGGGTAGATACTGGGTGCCAGACGTTATAAGTGGGTTCAGGAGTTTAGAAAATAGGTCGGCCTTATATGGTTGAAAATGGTTCTCTAAGTTTTGAGCTATTTACGATATTATCCAATTTTCCATTCCATAACCATTACATTAATGGCTCTAACGCAGAAGACATGTGCGTGACTGGCGCGGGCGCCGCGCCGACCGCACGCGATTCCCCGTATTCAGAGACAAATCTACTATTGTTATATCGGACGCATAATAATACTGATTAAGAACATACTTCTCTTACACATATTGCAGACCGTCCTGAGTAATAGATATTAGCCTAGTCATGAACTTTAATCTAATGATAGTCATTAATAATGGCGCATTTGTGTTAGAATATGCGTGTTCCATTAACCTCGTTATGATATATGTTTCCAGGGATCCTTTTGTGTGTTCAAATGTAGATTGATTTCTGATATTAAGCACAAGTTTTCAATCAATGCCACAGCGCTACTTTTACTTGAGAGGACGAGATTCTTGATAGGTTCACAATGGGCGGGGCGTTTCATCGCGATACCTACTCCTTTCGGAGATTGTTGATCTCTATTGTTTGCTTTTGGTTATGCAAAAGTACCGTTCGTCGTCTCAAAGCGCGTTTTGTTTCACTAAGTAATTTGCCTTCTCTTTAAGTAGTATCATCTCTTTTCGTCAATTCTTCTTTGTCGGCGAAGGATCGAGATAACCACAATTTACATCAGTGTTCATTTTTCGTATGTTAAAGACAACTCTTAATCTTATATACTTATTGGTGTTATTCTGTAACAATTGTTTTGACTCTTTTAAATTCATGATGCCAGCGATGCATGGATATAAAAGGTTTTTTAGGATTATTATGGAAAAAAAACACAGCCGAAAATATAATTGGCGGCAGTACCAATTGAATTTGCTATACTTATTGTAAAAGTATAACTATTTGGAAATAACATGGTATTTTACGAAAATGAAATACTGAGTTGAATATGTAGTAAGTTTTAGAAATTCCTAATTAAGGCGGCTGACAATGTAACACACTACCTGCTGGAGATTATAATAGTTAAACGATGTATTAGATTCAGTTTTAATACCTATCGACATCAGTAAAATTTTATAGCTTCCATGTTATAAACATAATATAACGATGTCATAAACCAACCACAACGAACATCTTTTGATAGCTTTCTAGCCGGTGAGCTTAGTACAGCAATAACATCCCTCATCGCTATGCCGTGTGGTGCGTGCGCATTAGCCATGCGCGGTGGGTCGCCGCGCCGCGCCGGCGCAACTACCATCGATTGTTTACACTCGTACACATCACCACCAAGGTCGAGAGACGAGAGAAACTAAACCATATTACCAAAGTCATAAGGCTTCACTACGATAAACAGGACGAGCACGCTTGCGGCCACACAAACTGACATCGATATGCCCATTTCAGGAGTTCAGTCACGATGTACGCACTGTAGCACGCCACTTTAGAAGGGGATATCGACGTTGACCGATGGTTATGACGATAGAATAACTTTGTATAGCTTAATTAGCTCATGAATACACAAAAGGCGAATAAGTAGGTATCTTGCTGACCAAATTATTAATACTAATATCTATTGTGTTGCGTTGGAATGCGACTAGCTACGGTCATTTAATTTGAATTTGTGATGAGTATTATAGTAACTAAGTGGAAAATAAATGACTATGAACAAGACGTATTAGATGGTAATGTTAATGTTATCGGTAATGCATCATCGATAGGCATGGGAGTACAAAGCCTTGGTTTTTCCTTAAATATAATATGTCGTGGAGAGAACACTAGAATTCAGCCAATTAAAAAGCAATTTTATCATTTGCCTGTTGTAAATTAAAACAGTACAGTCGATGTCAAATATATTTTTATAATTTTTTGCACTATATCTCATTGTAAATAAAGCAAAAATTAAACATACCTATATTCAACGCGACTGTACAATGATCGTGGGCCACGCACGGTCGCTTAAGACTAACAATCTTATTATTTCGGTGAAATCTCACTTTAAAAGAACGCAGCTTGATACACATCTACAATCTCAGCTAACAAAACATTTATTTTCTTGGCAAAATAGTATTTAAGATTATGAAATGATTGCAGTGATGGTTTTACGTAATTGCTCATGGTTTAGCAAATAAGGATAGCTGCAATGAAGAAATTTAAGATCACATTGCTTGTAGACCATAAGACCGTAACATTAATAATATGGTAGCTAGACAAACTATGAACGATAAGATCATTGGCAGTCTTCTAGTGTTTAGATCTTGATAAGCTATGTTAGTAATAGCCTAGAAAAACTGGAAGTGTGCAGGCTGTAGGTATATGTTTGTGTAAAAGATAATATATGATAGATTTGTTTAGAAAAGAAAGACGCAGCAAAGTGGCTGCTTATTTCTTTATTTTTAAATCTAGAGACTAAACCACTACTTTACTAGTTACTTAGAACTGGACATATTAAGTGATGTCTCAGCATTGTATTATCGACTTCTGACATTTTAATGATATGATAATTGATAACGCAACATTGGCCATAGGTTCTTTTCATGTGTCTGTCTCAATACTCTCAATGCACATTGTATAGCTTGTAGATACTTACGAGTAGGTACGAGTATATGGGAGTCACATCAAAAAAGCAGCGAGATATGAAATAAAAATCTTAAATTCCTATACCCTTTACTAAACACAAATACATCGACACCTTACTTTGCAACGCAAAACCACTGACTGTGACACAAGCTGAGCCGTGGCGTGGGTGAAACAGGTTGAAGATGAAACAAGGTTAGTATTTACGATAATTCATGTTATGTAGGTGTTTGTGATCCCAGAACGGGTTAATGTGAGTATGCATGCACCGTGCACGGCCACTCATCCGCCGTCAGAGTCGCGCGATTGGGTGGGTCAGGGCAACATTAACTTTCATGTAGTCAATAAAACACGACTATATTCTTATGGCTTTTTAAATATTTAAAGTCAATGACCTATTAAACCGTGCTATGTTAAGTCCTTTACGGAGGTAATGCCTCTGTAAAGGACTTAAAGTTTTGAAAAATGCTTGAAGTTTTGAATCTAACTTTTATTTGTCAATTATTAGCACGAGCGTTCATCGCCTGGTCAGGTATCTATCTACAAATAAATTCAATCTCAAGACAACATGGTAGATATTTAATTTAATTTACAGGACTCTGTGTAATATGTCTCCAGTCCAGATTAACTCTGGTATCACAATTATCATTGTTTCAATAAATTAACTTGGCTGTATAGAAATTTATCCATTGGAATTTCATGTTCCGCAATATATGATGCAATGCAACTAATAATTAAGTGATCTAGAGTTGGTGACGGTTCGTGTGAGCAAAGGTATATTCTGTATGAGATGTAAATAGTGATCTATGCTCTAAGCAAATTTAGTTCATGGCACCTGCGGGGCTAGCACAACTGACGCCACGGCGCGACGCGAGTCAAGAAAGATCTACCCTCCTCTTTCTTTTTGCTCGGTGCGAGTGAGACAGGAGACAATCAGTCGCGCGCGAAGCGACTAAGCTAAGCAGCAAGTTGTGCTAGACGTATGGCTGGCATTGGCGTGAGATAGACTACTACTATAGACTTTAAATGAAAGAGAAAGATTTGTCGCGCGCAAGACAGTCCACACGTGGTCTTGTACTATTGCATAAGAAAATTAAAAATAATTCGTGTAATTTTCTAAATTGGTACAGTTATACCTTGTCGTGTCCAGATGAACATACTAAAAGTCCTCGAGGGTGGGGTTCAAATAAACTATTCTACAGAACTTGTTATCGACGAGTTACCTGTCAGTGCTGTGCTGTCGTCACATCGAAGTTTTGTGACGTAATCAGATACTAGCCACTTAATCCGAGGGAACTAAGCTAATAATGTTTTAATAACCGAATTAACCTCTCAATGAAATGACGCGTCACGACTGCGGCCGTTAGGGCCATTAGCTGATGGCTTTCTAGATACAGCCCGATTTACTTTTCAGCTTCCTATTTTACTGAATTCCTGCATATAAATAGCAACCGAAATGCTGTAGTATAAAGTTGACTTTCCAAATCAAACGCTTAAGGGAGATAAGACGGTATGAAAGTTATTGGTCGGTATGCTGCCGTTATCCTGTCCATCTCGGTGTCTAATTGGCGAATGTTTTAGCTAATGTGCCGCCATACCCAGGCTGCCGCTGGCGCATGCAATAACACCGGGATTATGAGAGAGGAGTGACGCTGATGTGCCGGAACAGTTATGGAGCCTGCCCTACATTAGGATCAAAGGTATTATTAATGCATGAACTGCCTGTTCAATTAGCAAGCCTGTAACGCGTCTACCTACACGTACCGACTACGGACAAAATCGCGCAGCGCACTGTCGAGACTGTTCAGGCGTGTGCACGACACGTCTATAAGTCTGAGCAAATAACGGGTGATAGTTGGTTATAGAATATACTAGTGGTACCTACTGTAGTGGCAATGTGAGCTGTAGAACTCGTGAGCCGCGAGATCTTTTTTCTTTAAATATGCCATGCATTTATTTGAACATGCTCACAAAATTCCACGAGAATCGGTTAAGAAATGCAACTCGTAGAGGAGAACAGTGTGTGGGTTCGAATCCCGGGTCGTACTAATGACTTTTTCGGAACTTATGTACGGAATATTTTTAGCTTTTCGGTGAAGGAAAACATCGTGAGGAAACCGGTCTAATCCTAATAAAGTCTAGTATTCCCCCTGGGCTGGAAGGTCAGATGGTAGTCGCTTTCGTAAAATTAGTGCCTATGCTAAATCTTGGGATTAGGTCTCAAAGCGGACGCCGGGCACTAGAACAAGAAGATTTTAAATTCTCGGCAATAAGACAGGTAACTATTGTCTTACATAGCTACGGGACAACAGAAATGCATACCTAATAGGTTTACAAGTGCGTAGGCTCTCATGACGGACATTAATGGAATATCAATATCATATTATGCTAATACAATATGACACTCACTTGTATGCGGATTAGGTACGAATGATGGATCATCTTTATTCTACTAACGCAGCACGGGCAGCCGCTGCGGCTGTTTGATGTGTATTCTAAAAAGCCGTTTTCCGGTGAAAGAATTATTTCCTTTACTAGTTACGAATAATATTAAGGAATATTATGTACTCTTGCTTATGTTTACGAACCGCGAGAAATGCAAATATATCATACGGTGAGCAACAACTGTGCCCGAGTTGCAGATTGCAACGACTAAGAAGAAGAATGTCAGAATATGTAGATTGTAGAGTCTCTCTCTATCCATACCTACCGGACCCAGGTCCAGGGAGGCTCTTCAGCAAAGAGAAGATGACGCTAAAAGTAAATCGCATCATCTTTCGACCTTTTCCCACTAAATCATTCCAACAATGAATTGCCAGATAGGTGTCTGATAATTAGTGGAGCGTCATAAAACACACGTTTGTTACCCTGTCGCTTTAATTATACAGCATACATACCAGATTATCAAAGGAATCATTAATGATACGGCGAACAGATGTTTATGACTCTGATTGACATGTCAAATAATTTGGTGTCAGTCGGGGGCTGGCTTCGATGTAACAAAATCAAAACAGAGACCGTGCTTATGGTGCAGCTGCAGGTGAGTTAATATATGTACTTACAAAGTCATTAATTGTCAATTAGGCAGTACTTACAAATTAAAAGCTTACTAATGATTATTACGCTTTACATAATCTAGCCTTAATGGTACCTACAAGTTTCGAATTGTTAGGGAACGATATAACTATGATACGTATGCCAATAATTAAATCAGGCTAGTTTGTAATGTAACTAATTACTAACGAAGCGAGCTCTAAGGTACTAGCGGTCATAAGACAATGTACCAAGCAGAGTATATATCTTCGTAAGATTGATTAATTCCCATGGCGTAACATGATTCAAAGGGGATTACGTCATTACAAATTAGGCAGGTATGCCAGATAACTCCATCTCGTGCGGCTGACGTCATTGTTTCGACCTATCTCTCAAATGAATGATATTGATAATTCACGTCGGCTAACGAGCGACATTAATCTTGCTTCGGTCAAAGGGATCACTTTCACTTTTTAATAAGTAACGAGACGAAATCGAGATTGGAAATAAACAAAAGAACCGGCCCTGGATCACGCCCGTTCAACATTCACTATCAGAAGTCTCAAGTGATTTCAAGTTTAGCTATAAACTATTGTCGAATAAAACCTTTGTTGGCGCAGCCGAGCTGGCAAGGCATCATAATACAAGAGAATTTATTAATGCCAATAAATTAAAGAAACAAGAATTCTTGTTACATTCAATAGCACCCAGTGGCGTCAGAGTGAAGCTGAAATTTATTGCAGCCACGAGGGAGGAGAGGAAATTATGCAGACCCCTGTTTTTATGTAATCGAATATTACAGTATTGGGAATAATTGCTTACACGATAAAAATCTCGGAATTCGAGGAATACTCCGCGAGATCGATAACAACGCAAAAGATGATTTATAGTCGTACGTACTTTTTAATTAAATTTGCGTTATGTAAGTGATTTTAGTCATCGTGCGCTATAATTGCGTACGGGCATTTTGGTCTTTAAAATCGCCGAAGTATCTTTCAGAAGAGTATTGCCAAAACCAAAGAATATGTTTCTGGATTTAGTCCTTTTTCGTATCATATTGATAGAATATGTATGATATCAGAAACCAGAATACTACAGTCTACAACATACCTATTCATATGTTATATAACAATTTTACCCGTCCTGCATAACCGTTGATCTGATGATAATCACTAATCAGCGTCTAAATCACTTGGCCGCCACTAATAGTTTACCTTAACAATATTACGATCAACTTAAGTACCTACAGCCGCGAGGCATCGTGAACATCATAGCCGTTATGTAACGCTGGTAATGGATAATACATAATATCACTAATATAATCACATGCGATATTTAATTTTTGAAGTGCTTATCAGATTTTACAATACTTTAAAGATCACCTGTATAAAATTTAGTAACATATCTATTTCACACAAAAGATAAGTTTCAGAATATTCCTCGAGTAGGTATAAACTATGCCATAATACTATCGACAACACAGCTCACTGACCATCCGTGGACTTTATGGGCATTGTAATAAGGTTCTATTGTACATATTCACACAAAAGATCAACCTTAGATTTTGCGGTAGGTACTTAAAACTTTTCGTATATCACAAAAATTAAAACAACTCAGCCCAAAAAGGGTTTTTAGGACGCAGACAAGATGCTAATTACATGTCTATTTAACAAAAATAATCATTAGCGCCCTTTTAATAAACATGTTACGAAACTCGCTTTGCGGGGTCCCACTCCCGCATAGCCAATAAAAAAGCATGATAAGATTGTATCATTGGTGCTTTGTCGTGCGTACCTCTATAGTGACGACAGTGAGACACATATTTGCTATCCTCGGCTGATCACTCGACAGATACAGACTCTTAGGCCCTAATCGATTCCACTTTAACCAGTTCACTCGCTATGACGATTGTTACGTGGCTTATTATCTCTTGAGTTGACTTCGGAAAATGAGGCGTAACGTGAAGAAATGGTTTTAATGGCGCGTTACGCAATGTTCGTTTTTCGTCACATTTCATCACCGGGGAGACAGTTGGCTGATTATTCGTAATTAACAGCATGCTTGCGTTACAAACGCATGCGCGCGGCACAAGATTAACATTAGCGACAGTACACTGACTTAGGTCAACTTAAACATCTGGCAACTCTTACTGGCTTGTTTGTGTGTCAGATTTAAGTAAATAGGTTATTATAGTATAAAACATGAGCGTTTCTCGACATCAAACGTCACAGTTTGGCGAGTTTATATGAAAGGTATAAATTGTAATTTCTTTTTATTAATACCTAAATAAAAAATAAAAAAGTAACTATTACATATTAAAATAAAATTGTAAATATTTATTATAATAATAAGTAGTTAGCGTGTTTTTTGTTGGTATGGTTTTAAAAAGCATTAAAACGCACATTATTTTTACTAAACGGGACTTAATCGCGTACCTATAATTAACTTATTTTTACAATTTCTGTAGTAGGAAAATACGTAAAGCCGTTGAAATCAGATAACACAAAAATTTCAACCGGGATAACGGTTTTAAGATTTCATATTCGTGGACTTCAGTAAATGCAATCGTCAAAAAACATACAAGTTATGATTAACCTTGTATTAGTGATTTATGTAAGCCTTTTAGTATCAGTTTGTCAACGAATTGGAGTGGAAAAACTTACGAATTAAGAGGTTTGTATGAAGTCACGGTACTGATCTACACTTGCACTGCACGATATGTTCGGCGCGCACTCATGGCAGCGCAAAAACGACGCACGCATTTCCAGTAATTTCGTGACTTCGTTTGTAATTACTGCACGTTTATCCGAGCTAAATGCCCGTGTGATGAAAAGGTTTTTAAACACCGTACATTATTGAATTTATTGTGTAAGAGACATGGGACAGTGTACAGGCTTAAATGCAGATAAAGATGTTTTAGTGTAGAAACAGAGCGAAACGTATACCTACTTGTATTGTTGTATCAGTATGTCACGATAAGAGTTGGTATCAATTCTAAAGCTCACTTTCTCTGAAATAACTTAAATCTTAATTGTACCGTTCGTTGCGGGCACGTGAATGACAAACGTCATGTTTCTCGTCAGCAATTTTCGCCTGTTTTATGATCGTGTCTGATTTACGGCCGTGTGTCAATCGATTTGTGCGTTCACGCATAAAAACGAACACTTATCGGACATTACGGGCGATCACGACGGCGCGTGATGCCATCCCAAATGTCCCCAAGAACCGAATTCCTTTCGACTACGCATTCCTTAAGGAACTTTCTCTGATAATGCTGGAACGGGGACCGTGAAATCCCGCTATCTCTAAGTGCGTACCGTTAGCGACTAACTAGAAAGTCAAAAATATCTGAACACGCTCTTATGCCCCAGAATTTAGAAGTGTTTCTGACCACTGCGTTGCCGAGTGTACAGTCTGTGCTATCGAAATAATAACCTTTCATCTCCATATTAATTACGTCCTAGAACTTTCTAACGCGGAGATAAATAACACCGTCCCGTGCGCTGTATCTAAATATACTTATGTCGTAATGAGACACGGTGATGGGCATTATCTCAGGCAGATGAGAGCCAGTCGTTAGTGCCATGCTACATTTGTTTCCAAATCAATTTCAGTTGCCCATACTACGATAAGTAGTGATGAAAGCTAGCTAACTAACTAAAGCTTTTGACATAGATATACTTAATTTATTTGACATATACCCTAAATGTGAATAATAAAGTAGGTTAAGTTTTCGGTTTACTTTTTTAAGTCTAGAATTAATATTGTAATTTATTGTGTGCCCTTACAGGGATAAATTGACTTAACTAAAAATGTACCACCTTGTTATGTATGCATGACATAACAATCAATAAATGAATATGAATGAATATGAATATGAAGTTGAATGGGTAAACCTAAACTACGCAGAAGAAACTATAGTATATTCTACGGGAGCACTACTCTTGTTGTGTACATCTACTTACTGCCTATAGAAGCTTCGATTACTTAAGCTCAAAGAAAGATTCAACTAGATTTTCACAGGCGATTAAACCAGGTCAGGGTGCTCATGGAAATAGAGGAAACGTGAAAAAATAAGATGGCAAAAATGTATTCGACTGTTGATGCTTTTTGCCATTGAACCCTCTCACACTCACATTAGTCCCCGTCCCCTTATTTCGCTCTCAATATGTCATAAGCGCAAAAAACAAATTAAGCATCATAATCCTCCATAATCGCCACTGAAAGTAGTTTCCACTGTCGCCCGTTTTCAAAAAATATTTTATTAATTATTTATTATACTTACTCGAGATCGGTTCGCAAACTTAAAAGAACGAAGACCCAGAACCTTAAAAAAACTGTATTTTGACTGTGTCATACTTGTGGTTCAACTGAGATAGCCAGCATCTCTTTTATTGTCTACAATTGTTTTATTAACTAATAGAGCATATGGCAACGATGAGGCTGTTTATAAATAATAGCCATATTATTTGACGCAGGTCCGCTGTTTATGTAGGTACTGTTGAGCCAATCCTGCGATAGAACAATAATTGGTGATACACTGATTATGAGTGATATATATAGCTGACAAGTTTCAACAATGAACTTCCCATTATAATCTCAGTACACCTAAATAGGCTCCTTAAATGTTGAATTACCTGTGATATAAACCTAACCAAAAGTTTACAGAGTCAAATTTTTATTAGACTATTTGAGTTAGTAATCTCTAATAACTTTGTTGACACTGAAAAAAATCTATAGATTTTTGGAAGATATTCGGACGGCCGATGTCAAAGACCAGTTTATATTTTTCGCCCTATTTCAAAGGATTGAGCTGCAAAAGTGTAACAATATCTTTGGCATCGACCGGACAACTGTTTATTATGTATACATTAGTATAAGGAACCTATAGACGAGACAGTATACTGTCTCGTCTATAGGTTCCTTATACTAGTCTTACCGTAGCATAATATATCTCCCATACTACAACGTGGATTACGATGCTTACCTGCAATGAAGAAAGCATAAAACGTTAGGCATAATTCAAATATTTAAAACATACAAACTTATGCAAAATTCTAAGTTGTATCTTAATTCCCAGTCAAATCTTAAGTGTATTCCAGCCCAAGATCTTTATGGCAGGACGTTCCAGCCTTTACTTAAATAGGTACCTTAAGATCCCTATTGGGCTCGCCGTTTGCAGCCCCAAGTCAACGTAGCAATTCATAAAATGTATGGGAAACATAAATCACCATGTGTAAGTAAGACTTCACTTTCGCAAGCAAGCTAACATAGCACCACGCAACATCCGCTCTAAGAGCTTCAAACGTTTTGTACCTTACGCGCCTGAACATATGGAAGAAAATCCCATGAAAGTATAGTCAGCCACGTGATGGACAACATATAAGCACTATGCTAACATAACTCACGTGCATAGTTACATTTCAATACAATTAGCTAGGTTTGAATGCACACGTGCAAATTGCATAAACCTGCCATTACAACCTGGCAATTAGTTTGTACTTAGGTCAGTCGTTAAAATGCACGTAAATTTTACTAAAGGGGTTTTGGTCAGTCAATGTTATTGATTGTGCCTTTAGAGTAATATTTTATAGATTTTGCGGTAATTTACAACATTTATGTTACACTGGTGTGTTCATTGATTCATCATATCAGCCGAAAGACGTCCACTGCTGGACATAGGCCTCCCCCAAAGAGTGCCAAAGTGACCGTTCCTGCGCCAACCGCATCCAGCGGACTCCAGCAACCTTTACCAGGTCATCAGTCCACCTTGCGGGGGGCCTCATTGATTATGACTTGCAAAATATATCTAAGTACTTAAATTATTTGGAATTTTATTATTAAATTAATATTAAATTACTGTGTTGCTCTAAAAATAATATGAGTCATTGAGCATAGTGTAGCAATTGCATGTTCTACTTTGCTTCATTGAGCAAACTGCGTAACTTTTCTTATTAAGTACAACGACTAGATTATATTTTTTGCAACACAAACTTACCGCCCAAACGCGCTACAATCTTGAAGGATATACTATTTAGAACAGTTATTTTAGTGAATTTACCGTCGAAATACATTAGTGAAAGTTATGTGATGTAATAAACTTTTACGTGTTTGAACTGATTCCTCAAGAAACAGCAACTGGAAGCCAGTCGTAACAACGCAGATCGTAAAAAATAAGCTCTCTATGCTTATCATATTTTTCCCCTCACTGCCTCGGAAAGCTCTTTTATCTTTTAAAACCAGTGGGCAAAAACGCATTTTATCCACTAGTGGGGGAAAGTAATTTGACCTTGGAGCGTGTTGAAGTAGCTTTTGACAGAAAACAAAACGTAAAACGCTCATAATACAAAATGTTCACAGATTATGTATTTCTGTTACCGCTATAACAACAAATACTAAAAAACAGAATAAAATCAATATTTAAGAACATTAAAAAATTGCTTGTTGCCTTCATCAGGCGCTGGGTCTCAAAATGTATGGGAAACTAAAATCCGACTCGCACTTGACCAAAATTCAACTTGATATTACTTACGTTACGTTACTACTATTACTGTAAAAAAATCAAGAAATATTATTATTTAAATTAACTAAAGTTGTTTTGTATGTTGCACTTTCCTCAGTACAGTGAGGTGAAAAGACTTCTCGTGTGTTGAAACACTCGCTATACACAACAATAGAGTCCAACTATAGAGTCCTTTCGCTTGCTCGTGTTTCAATTTCACACTAGGGTAAAATACAACTTTGCACCCTTTTATAACAAATAACTATTGTACATCACATCCCCACAACAAGCAGTTTCTATAGTATAGCAGTTTTGATTTGTAACCCAAAAGTAGATTATATTACTTACTGTTAATTCTATTCATACTAAATCATGTCCTCAATTAATCAAATTATTGACAAAACACTATCAGAAGTAAATAAATCCTGAGCCAGTTTTGAAACAACATTCTGTAAATGCTTCTAAACGCTAATGGAATACTTCAGGGCAGATAAGATGATGAATGAGAGGTACGCCGCGATTACGTAAAAGCCTTCGAGACATTAATACCAGCCTATTATCTGATTCAAACACCAAATATAGTACGAGGAAATGTGAGCGGCACCGCCTGTCAAATGAAAACTCATAAAATCATACCTAGAAGATTTAATAGCGAGCTCGGGGCGTGTGCCTGGATCATTTCTATTTTGGTACATACATAATTTTACACGTTATACTGGTAAACAAGCCGCTTTCCTATTATAGAGTTTAATACGTACTGGGAGTTTACTCTCGCTAGACGAGCGAAAGTAAACTGACTGGTGTGAATATTTTGTTTGATAATTTCCATGCACTGTCGGAACGTGATTTCAAAATATGAATGTTCGTAACTCGGTACTACATCCGTGCAAGGCTCGACCCCGCTTTTCGCTACACCAAGGCGTAAAATGCACTAGAAAATTTGCTAAACCACCACGACAGACGCCAATACCTGGAACCGATGCATTGCACTCAATTGCGGAACCTAGTTTTGTAGGAGATTATTGCTGTTTCAGTTCTTGCCGATTTACTCAAGAACCTGTCTCCTCCTACTATCTCTACTCCTACTAAGAACAGACATACCTAAATTACATCAATAGGTAGCAACTAGATCGACTTTCAGTGTCAGTCAAAATAAGATTAGTCTTCAAGCTTCCTTCTCATCTTAAAGTTATCCCGGTTGCATCTTTTATATAAGACCCCGGGATCCGACATCGTAGTTAATTCTAAAAAAATGCCATCTGAGCATCCAAACTAGAAGGAAAACTGGACCTCATTGGTATTAGGCAAGAAGTTAGGCTATAAACATTCAAATCGAACGTAGTTTTGCTAATACTACAATGAAGCTCCACGCTTTTTGTCATGTAATATTAAGATTGTATCCTAGAACAATGTTTCATAAATCATAGATAGGTATAACGAGATCAGTTATTGTAGTATGGCCGTCGTTGCTTTCCACTTTTCTTCATAGTCGAAGCCGGATCGATATCAAGAGGGAAGTAATTCGCTTGCCCATTTGACGTGTGCACATAAACCGGACGCATCTAATGCAGTTTCTCTTTGGTCGGTAGCAGGGCCGGCGGTCAGTTACCGCGGGCTAAAGATAGAGAAATTAGCTGCGCTGGAATACGAGTGAATGCACTCGCTGTGCCCGCTCAGCCCCGCCCATACCATATACGAACGGGCGTAAACTCAGAGATCGATTACCACTAATTACTGCCCTCTGTGCAAAGGCTTCCTCTTCAATATTAATCAAATATATCCTTCGATCGATATCCTTAACGACAGATGGTAATGCAACCCATCTTCAGCCCCGCAGATTGTTTACATGTTTCGTAAACATAACGTCCCCGTTTAGTTACTGCTGTTAAAAGTAACTTCCTGGACCTGGTTCTAATCGCTACACCACCCTTGGTAAAAATAAATCTAACGACCGGCCATTTCTTGACAAATGGTTAGATGTCAAATGACACACAGATTTCTTAGCATTGTGACGCCACACACGCGACGCCTCTTGCGGCAAGTAAGCGTGATATTGAAAACTCCGCCGGTATCGTATTACGCAAGGCGTAATAATTTTCACTTTTGTCGCTTTCGTCTTCGAATGCCAACATTGGAAACTTCATTGGTCACTAACCGATTTGATTCTAGCGATTTGTTTCTGCAATCGCAAGATCTCGTCGGGAAATTTCTCTATTAATCTCAAGATAGTCGGTCCAGACGTGATGACTGTTGTCGCGGATTAAAATATCAGATCAGTTCCTTTACAAATAGCGGATAATAATCCTATCACACGACTCAGCGATCAAGCCGTCGTGGCCGGCCAGTTACAATTACAGTGTTTGCCAGAGCCCTGACAATCATAGCGACTTTCCTCGACTATCCGTCAAATGTATAAGTATGTGGGTTCCACGTCCACGAGCACTGTTTTGATACGTGAAAGCGGACTGATCACACGATTACACGACACGTGTACTTATCCTTCGCGCTTAACGTGATATTCAATTGTAACTTGATCGCTTTCTAGCCGCTTGACATAATAATAGCACTCAGTATGTGCGCGCCAGTCAACGATCTAGAACTCAATGCTTATTGACAAATGAGTCTTTCACAAAGAAAATTGTACATGCACATAACAAGACAATTCTTTCTTGGCTTAGTTATGCTAAAATCATGCAGGCGAATTGTCACTTACCATAAGGAATATAAAAAGCTTTATTACCAAAACCTGCTGCGTTATTCGTAATAATCGTCTAAGAATAATGAAGTAACATGCCTTGCATGCATTTTTTTTGTAGATTATCAGCATAGCATAGATGTATACTTACCTATGTTTCACAAAATAAATTACTTACCTACTTACATACTTAGCCTATAGCCTGATAGCCTATTTAAGTAGCAATGTTGATGAATTGATGACCCCTAGCTGTTTATAATAATTTAGTTCTCAATGATTTTACTAGAAAGATGCCTAATGATTAGGATCATCTTACAGAACACAACAAATTTTGTCTGCAGGTAGTCATCCCTAAATTCCGTAACACGTAAATGCACTAATAGCAGCTTTATTTCCTAATCAGTTGAATCCTTTTGAGCTTAAAGCTATTTCTGTAACGTGAACTTTCAGCTCTCATGTTGTTGCCCTGTTCACAGTAGTTTCTTTGTGTCTAGCGGAGGAGCACATGTTATCTGATGGATGCGCGGCGCACACGGCAGAGCGAATCTCGCTCGTTGAAAGATAAATCAAACATCAGCATCACTCTCAACTGTAAGAAAAATCTAAGAGACGTACAAAACCACTATTATACAATTACAGGAGTAAATTATGAGTCGAGAGGCAGCCATATTTAAGAGACAGGGGAGTTCTGTTAGCTTAAAGTGGCAGAACACCAATGCGAGCATTGTAATTTCCTCGGCGCAGTTCCCGTTACCGCCGCCGCGGTTCGCGACAATTTTCCATGTTGCACCTCAAGAACGCCTCGTAATGACAGAATGTCACTAATGAAACTGCCTCAAGCAATAATAAGCTTCTTATAATGAGAGACAAGGCTCACGAACTTGGAACACGGTAACCGACGCAATTGAGCTGTGGAGGCTAAACCACAACGTTGGGTAAGACATAATAGGCTGCAATAGGTATGGAAACCTTCTGATCATAAAACTCGATAGTGTTTGTACATGTAAACAGATTTATGTAAATGCATCTTTGTTGGAATGCGTAATGGGCAGAACTCGTGAGGTAGTTGAATGCGGCGCGTGACGCTTCTATTGATGCCAAGCATCTTAATACTTACCTCGGTCGTCGTTTAATTTTACTTCACTAATCTGTACACTAATCCTATATCACAAGTCTGAGTTATGATGTCTTTTATGATATTATAGGTACTATTAAACATCTATCCACTAAATTACTGTCTGTCTGAAGCTGTCATTAAATTATGACTCAATTGCAGTAGTCGATTCGCCCGAACCCCGCGTGCACGTCATGGTATCCCTTTTCTTTTTTAAAGGTGAACGTCTAACAACTCCACTCTTGTGGGCGGGCGACTCCACCGACCTAGCTAAAATAACTGGCAAGGTGTATCCAACGAAAAATGTATGTTTGGTGCTAATGCACCAAACATACATCTACGAATACGAAAGTTTCACTGCAAAAATTCTCACTGCACGCATGCCCGGTATTCTGGTACCTTCGTTTATTTTGACAAACTGGAGAGCTTTAATCACTAATCTAAGATTCTGTTGATATCACAATGCGGTCTAGATCCCAGACACCTGCCGCGCCCGTGCAGGGATGCGCCTTTCACTCGCGCATCGAAAGTGCAGTGTTGATGCAACGCGACCTGCGACCTCACCTCGCCACGCAACACCAGTACTTGCTTTAATAGACTTATTGTTGCTTCTTGCCCTTTACAAGTATTGCCAATCGAAGAGGTCTGGCCGGCAGAACCGAGCAGGTGCGCGAATTGCAAATACATAATTACCGATTGTTGCTGTTGCTACTTCGCATCGCTGATTACCCCTGCTGTCCGGCCAATTCCTACCCATGAAATCACTAAGCCCACGAACATGTTTCATAATTCTACTGGACTTGCTGTGTTTACCTTCACAGCCTATTTTTGGCCAAATCTGTTATACAAAGTTACTTAATGGACTTTTTTTTACCAAAATAAACAAAAAATGCAATCAATCAACACGACCCGTGTCGGTTCCGGGCTGACTACCGCATGTGTTTAGAAATATAGTGTGAATTAATCCGTCCTCTTCTAAATTTCCTCCTCTAAAAAATTCTTAAGCATGATCTCCCTTTTCATAGTCAAGAACTATTTCTTAACCGGTATTTTATCCTTAAAACTATAAAGTTCGCAGCCCTATTATGTTTCACAGCATTCTGATAGAGGAAAGATAACTCATTGGCGCGCTGTTCAGGATAAATCGATGATAAAATACGTTTGGCACAGGAATCGGCATGTGTATTAATGGCAGCCCAGCCTCCTTTAGTTAATGGTGTTCGGTTAACTGGCTGTCAAATGGTTACCATTTCGCCGGACAAATCGCACCGGACCACCTACCGGGCCGACTCGTAAACATGTAAATGCAATGCGAAGATACTCGCTGCATGATAAAAAGACAGTAATTCACGATAACAAAAGTTCAAATAAGCACTGAAAAACCATTCGAGGCACGCGTCCATTTATCATGCCGTGGACAAAATGGTGGACGAGTGAAATATGGTATAATTAGACATGGTGTTTAGCTGATGTGATGGGGTCAGGCTAGACGGGCGCTTGTCAATCTGTAGCGTCATCGTCAGAGAGTGCGTGTCGAGACGGTGAGATAAGTTTTTACGTCTCTAAGACATATTGGAATTTTAAACAAAAAACTACAGCGATAAGAGCTGTGATGTTTACCATTTCACAACAATCTGACGTAAAAATCACAGTCACCTGGTGTAAATAAAAGAAAAACATGACAGTATGTCTCATGTCTCATATAAGAATGTACAGTCGAGTTGTAAAATACGTGCGCGGACAAAGTGAACAAAAATATTTTCGAGTGCACAAGGTTGCTCAGATATTATTGCACCTGTAGGAACGTATGTACTTACATATATTTATGAACGTGACAGTACGACTGTTTTTCGTATCATAATAATTACTAAAGTCCACACGTTCCTAAGACGATTAATCATACATGATCGTATGCTACAGATCATATAAAAAGCCGGCCAAGTTTCGAGTCGGTCTCGCGCCATCGGTTCGTCGTATCCGTTGAATGAAAGGTAAATTGTTTACGATTTATGACGTATTGAAAAAAACTACTTACTACATCTCGTTCAAACCAATTTTCGGTGGAAGTTTGCATGGTATGTAATGTACGTCATATATATTTTTTTTATTTATCATTCTCTTATTCTAGAAGTCACATTTTACCACTTCGGAAGTGTCTCTCGCGCAAACTATTCAGTTTCGTTTTTTTTTTATTAGAAACCTCAATATCATTTTTGAAGACCGATCCATAGATACACCACACATATGGGTTTGATGAAAAAATTATTGAGTTTCAGTTCTAAAGTATTGATAAACCCCCAAAATTTATTGTTTTTTTTTCTATTTTTGTGTGAAAATCTTAATGCGGTTCACAGAATACATCTGTACCTAAGTAGAGTTTCAACAGTATAGTTCTTATAGTTTCGGAAAAAAGTGGCTGTGACATACGGACGGACAGACAGACTGACTGACGTGATGAATCCATAAGGGTTCCGTTTTTTGCCATTTGGCTACGGAACCCTAAAAAACAGCCTATATACGTCCCACAGACCCAGACCTCCTCTCATGGATGAGAGGGAACGGGCAGTTGTCCCCACGCTGGCTAAGTGCGGGTTGGGGACTTCACATACATCTTTGAATTCCTTCGCAGATGTATGCAGTATTCCTCACGATGTTTTTCTTTCACCGAAAAGCTAAATATCAAATTATATTCCGTACATAGGTTCCGGAAAACTCATTGGTACGAGCCGGGATTCGAACCCACGACCGCCGCTTGACAGCCGCATGCCCTGAACTACTGGGCTACCGTAGCTTCATCAAGTAATAATATTATAACAATAACAAGCTGTGACAAGAATTGGTTTAGGGAAATTGGAGCATTTCAATGTCATGCGGAGTTTGATAGCGTTAGCGTTGTTAACGGTTGAAAATCGCGTGACCGTGAAATCTACACCCGAAGTTTACTGCGAACGCTGTCCTATTCTAATTTATAAATATCACATCGGAGCCATGATGTGTGTACAAACGAACACTAGAGTATAGTAGGAATTTCAGTTAGAATCAGATTGGTATTGCGATTTCGACGTCGCAAAACGTACTTGTATATTGGTTTATTCTAAAACACAAATCGTGACCTACGGCTGATAATTTTATTACCCTTATAATTTTATTTTTGAAGGACAAACGCATTTAGTTGCTCACCGTAATGCATAACTTATAAGGGCACTCTCTCTTGCGTTATCACAGTGTATGAACACAACGCACAGATACTCAGATCAGTTTAGAATTAAGTAACAATGTTTCACTGTAAATTAATTTATCTCCCTTCATGAGCCAGAATTAAGAATATTTTATTTTCACATAAAATTTAATTACTTACATCAAGCTTTTAATTAATTTATTTATTACATTAATATCCGCACACACCGTTGTAATGTTTTTCTTTTGTAGTGATGACACTGCGCGGAATGTGAGTGCCGTTGTCGCGGAAGCGGCGCGAGCGCGGACGCGGCCCGCCCACCGCCCCGTGCAATCTCCGGGATTATACCTATACCGACATCACCTAAGTAATTCATATTAACCCTGCGATACTGTTACGACGCATTAAACCTAGGTATGCGAAGCATTCTATTAATGCTTAATAGTAAATTGAATGTGCGGCGATCATGGCTCCGATCTAGGAAAACGTCGGTAATTGTGCAGTACTACCCTACGGGGTTCCATAATAATATCCTTTATTATTCCCGAGCCAAGATAAACTGATATTATATTTCGCCGAAGTTATCAAGGAAACCTGACTTGTTAGATAATCTGAAGGCTACTAGAGCCTAGTGTACCTAATGAAATCTGTTCTTAGACAGTTTACGTTTGCTCTATGTATACTTAATTATTTGTGCAAATGTTCATTCGTAGATTGAATGTTGATTTTCTTAGTAGACACGAAAATTAAAATGTTTATTATTGGGCTCTCGTCGTTTCCTTATTTTCATAGACACATCATTAAGAAAGATATCACTAAAATGTACGATAGTTGTTGTTAAAATGGGATATTTAATTTTATGAAGGGTCATTAGGCGTTTTTTATTACCGTGGCATATGGGTATGGATGTAGGAACAATCGTTACGATGAACGTGAGATAAGAGCCTTTTTAAAAACACTTTCACTACGGAACTGCCTTCAGTAAGCACTAATAAGGCGACAAAGTGAGCAACTAACGGGCGAGCCCTAACGAGTCGATCATTAGAAAGTAAGACACGGCGGAAAAAAGACGGCGCAGTTACGTGGGGCACAGGAAAAGTGTAGCCGATGCCGATGGGAAATTTTCACAACCGGCAGTTCATAAAACTCAGTAGGAGACCGCTTGAACAAGTTCCGTTGCTTTTGATGATGGTTGGTTCCAATGGAAAGTTACTATCGTAACATCCGTACTATCCATAGTTTAGTTTAAGATTTTGATAACTTGAAATTACTAAAGTATCTGTATTCTTATTTGTTAAGTAATCGATTTTGCACGATGTCCGATTTCCAATCGAGTATTTTTTTTAGGTTTCCGTAGTCAACAAGGAAGGTTCCACTTATAGTTTTTACCGAGTTAATTACATCAGCGGGCCCATGATATTGGCTCGTCGATAAGGACGAAGATTAAGACGCTGTCAACTCCAAAATGCCCTTGAAGATTCGGGATACGGCGCACTGTCTACATATTTGTATTGGAGTAAACGAGTGTTACTGGGCGGCAAGGTCTTAGAAGATAATAATAAATAAATATTGAAATAAAAAAAGGGTGGATTATTTGTGAAATATGACTCGTTAGCGGTTTAGGTATGAATATGTTGACTTCATGTTTTTAACTGCAGACCCATATGTCCAAAAAATAAAGACAGAACCGTTTAATGATGATTTTAAGACCAATCTTTGCAATTATTTTCTATCGAGCCGATTTCGTCCAATTATGTATCGAGTCCGTCCACGGTCTTTGAAATACATATGATGAATATTAACATGTTTTTTTTTGTGTGAATAGATAAAAATCTATTTGTTCTAATAGATTTTCTTAAAAAACTGCTTAAATAACATCTATTTCAACAAAATTAGGTCGTGTCAGCCTCTTAAAGCATGTCACATTAAGCAATATTTGTAATATTTAGCATACGAAGTTAATATGTCCGTATTCCAGTTCTTTAAATTAAGAAGAACAATATACCTCTATAATTAGTATCACTAACCCTTAACTAATAAAACTAGAAGATACCAGCTACCAAATTAAGTAGGTACAATATATACCTACATGCGTATTTCTGCGTAAATGTATAATTTGTACGATACAATGTCGTATTTGATTTTCCATACATAGTTATATTCCCTTTCGATGCGTACCTATCTCTTGTATTTGTTTGCTTCGTGTCAGGGCGACACTGTATTACACTTATGTACGCTCCCTTTGACAACGTCGACAATCATACGCATATGTAAATGGCTCTATGGTCTCTGGTCTTTACAATGCGTTTTGTGTTAGAGCTAGATGCAGTCACATGACCAGTTTACTAAGAATGTGCATAATCAGTCGTGCATCTTAATCATTTGTTACTTGGCTGTATCTTAGTATTCTAGAGGCTGACGGGAGGATGAATCAGGCATGTAAAATGTAGATGTAGCCTTCGCATTAGCTGATTACGAAGCAGATAAGTGCGTGAGTGATTTTACTTAGCCTTCCGGCTTTGCGCTAGTTTGGTGTCGATTACCTAAGTTGCTAGATTTTAAACCTTATATGTATACGTAGTTGATACTTTCCGCAACTCAGTTTAGCATCAGGATGTAGCAAATTATACAGCGATTTCCAAGAAAAGTGACGATGTTATGTAAAAACAATGTGTACACCTACTTGGTTAGAATTACATCGTCGCGCTTTTCACAAGCGCTTTTACAACTTACTAACTTCTGCCCGCGACTCCATCCGCGTGGAACACGTGCTTCGAGAGGGGTAATTGCGTTACTTTTCGTTCGAGCTTTAGGATAACTCAACCGTCATTTTCCCATACTAAAAATTAAATTTAGAATTACGTATCGACCAGCGCATTTGCTAACGAATCAGTACCTATTCTTTAATCAAGCGTAGAATGGGTACTATAATTATATTCATGTCGAACACAAATGGTGATTTCTTGTCTTGTTCTTTGTATTTTCTTGTAAAATAGCTATGAAATGTTTTGAATAGTAGTGATATGATAACTGTATGCGTAAGCAAGCCGCACGCGCACGGCATGGGAAACCAATCACCTCGGATCAATGGGGGCGCCGATCACACCGCCAATACCAGACGTAATACTGTTATTGAATTATGTTTCCATCATTTACCATTTTCCGTTAACTTAACGTTTCTGCAACGCAGAATATTCAGATGAAAGTACAGGTAGAAATAAATTATAAAAATGAGACAGCGTTCTTTTAGACGCTAATGTCACTAACAATTAGGATCTGATGATACCTACCTTGTGTGAAGTCAAGATCGCGATCCGCCAAGTCGTTAAGAATTTCGACACTAGAAAAACATTACCCTCTTATTCATCACGATTATTCTATTATCCGGTCCGGGATTATTTGCTTGGTTGGTCTTGACTTCCATCCCAGAAATCATTTGGAAACAAGAACACTAACATAAAAAAACCTTATTAAACAGTTAACCATCGCATCGCGTCGTCGAGTACGTCAGTGACAGATGTAACAACGGAATACTTAATGTATGTAATGTAACTGTACCGAGCACAAAAGTAAACAGACAAGTAGTCGCGATGTTTATTTAATGGTACGAGGCTTGCTTTAATTGACAAGTGTCAAAAGCGGTAAAAACAATTTGCACACGCTTTAAGCGCTAATTTCGCAATGACATCAAAACTGATAATACCTACTTAAAACACGTAACTCCACGTGGGCGCATTCAACGGCTAAGCCTCAGGTCAACAAATAATCTGTCCACGCGATTCCGAATCACCAGAATCAATAGAAAGTTAGGTAAGCCCTAACTAGCGCTAATATGTTACGTAACGTGTAGGGTAGCGAGGGTGCTTTGTGTAGAAATGGCGTATGTAAGTTCGAGTTTCAGGTGTGCTTGCGTCCTTTTTTGGTTGGCGCGACGTCGGCCGGTGGGCGGAGCCCTATCTCTTGTTTACACAGTCCACTTCCGAGTGTCGCAACGCCGCGCACGTGTGTGCTGCCCACGCGCAGGGTTGTCGCTCGAGGCTCGTGAGCACAATTTGTACTTCGCCAAATTATACTGATGCATTTGCGTCGCGAGAATGTTTACTCGTCTATAGCTCATCATCTTGAAATAGATTTCAGGTAATTTTGGAGGTGAGTGTTTTACTGAAGGATGGACCTACAGAAGGACCGGATAGAATAATGACATTGACAGAGTACTCTACTGCAAAAGTTTACAACCAATTATCATTTTAGATTATAATATCATGCTGTAAAATGTTACTTAGATAACGGTTTGGTTATGTACACGTTCGAAAGATGGGTGCATACAACGTACTAGAAAATATGTGCGATGTCTCGATTATTTTGTCAAATGAAGGTTTCGGTACATATTAACTCGATTTTTTTTTTGTATCTGTCTGCATAAAATTGCTATAATTATCTTAAAAACACCTTGAAAAGTTGTCAGCTCAGGCAGTAATAGCGGATGTGCAATCTTGTTCTACGCCATGACGCATGTTACATACGCAGCCCTATTGTTTTGATGAAAACGGAAAATCACCGGGAGACTCATAATAGTCATAATGCATCCGACCGAACGGCCATTTACGTAACATGGAAATCGTTTGACATTTGCATAGAACCTTCTGTGAATGAAGCAAGGTTGGCTGTTTGAGAGACAAAACCCACGCTCACGGTGTAACAAAACCGCAGGAAAAAGTACTGCGGTCGCACGTAGGGACAACGTTTTTGCAACGTGTTCATGTCTCAGCGAGTTACTTCCGTAGCAAAACATGACAAACGCCGTTACGAGAAAGGCACAATCATTAAACCTTTATTGAACATGAACATGACGCATGACGCTGTGTTTATATAAAATATTCCTTCAATGCTTAGTCGCAGTTGTGTAATGGGGAAATAAAAACCTTCCTCGAGAAGAAAGTATACCGATACAGTTCTCAAAAGTGCAGATTTATTAATAAAATGGTTTAACTAAGTATCACGAGAAAACGGTTATATATGACTGTGGACGACAGACGCCAGAACGCAAGAAACCGAAGACATAACCTCATGTACAGTACAGTGTTTAAGTAAATAAAGAAAACTCCCATATAAATCCCTAAGTTTATAAGTAGAGATATTATCAAAGTATAAAAAAGAAAACGTAAAGTGAATGAATGAACAGATTGTAATTTATAAAAAAAAATGGCGCCAAATTGAACAATCTTTTCGCCGTGGTATTTATTATCGATTTTGGATGGTATTCGTTGTTTTCACTATTTTCTCGCCGTCGAAGTAGTGAAAAAGTATTAAGTATTCTTTATCTCAAATTATATGTTAAATGGTATCCAATAATTGTAAATTGTGAACGTGAACCTATGTATTACCCATGTATACACATCGCCCTGTAATAATGTAACAACTTGTCATTAACAAGAAAAATATTAAATAAAGAGAACAATATTATATATTATAAAAAAATATAGTATTTAGAATAAGATTGCTACACCCTAACAGGGCCCATGCTGTACCTATATAAATATATGTAAGATCTTGTAATACCATGGTTGCATGAATAAATGAATATGAATATGAATATGAATACTTTAGACCCTTGTCGTGTGGCTAATGACCTGGTAAAGGTCGCGGGAGTCCGCTGGATGCGGGTGGCGCAGGACCGGTCATTGTGGCACTCTTTGGGGGAGGCCTATGTCCAGCAGTGGACGTCTTTCGGCTGATATGATGACGATGATGATGAGACCCTTGTCATACAATCTACTATTTAATGATTGTGAATTCGGGAATAAAAAACGCCTAATAATAATGGAAATTTATTCTGTTTCCTGATTGGTTGATTTTAATATATGATAGCTGTATTCTGATTAGTTGATGCAAATACAAATGGTTTGTTAAATAGTTGTGATTGGTGGATTTAATATGTTGAAGTGTTTTGAATGGTCAAATTGAAATGTTTTAAAACCATAAATATGTTTACATATTTTCCCTAGGGGGCTAAATGTGCTACTTTAGCCCCGCTATCAAAGCCTAATATGATACACATTTCGAGCATGAGAAGTGAAAAAGGATGTTTGGTTAATTGTGCTTTGCTCTCACATGTTTATTGCATTTCTCATTCCATCTCAATGAGTCAATCAGAACAGATCTCTAGCTTAAAGATCAACAAAAAAACAAAGGTTCCTAAACATAGTTTCTTCAATCACAATTATTTAGTATCTAGTAGGTATCTACTAAACAATTGATAATGAACAATCTCGTATACCTGACTTATCCCACTCATCAAGGTTTTCTATCGCACCGGCAGAGTGGAAGTCTTTAATGACCATTTGACCGTTGAACTCATACAAAAGCGGGTCAGAGTGTCGTAATGTGGATTTTAAACTAGTCATTGGTATTGCGACTGCATCGATGGGCTGCAGTGAGAGGGAGACGTGTTGACGTCACGCAATGGCCGCACCTGTCACGAAGCGTGTCGCGATCAGTCTTTTCACAATAAATATATTAGTTAACGCAGTATCTCAACTAGTCTTTTAACACATTCACTACCAAGAATCGCTACGCTCGTAGCTACGAGCGTAGCGGGATCAGCTGATCCCGATTTTACACCTGCGCTCCATTTCAAACCAGTTCTACGCACACATGCACAGCACGCGGGCCGATGTACCGCCGACTACCCCGACTTGCACTTAAGTTTATTGTTGTGATGCGTGTCTGTGTGAGTTCGTCGCATCGAACGTTTGTACGGAGTTGTCTTACTGCTTTAAATGCTGTACTACAGTCAATGGCGACGATTTACACGTTACCAAACACTTCCAAAATGTTATTGAACTTTGGCCTATAAACTGTTGCAGTGGATTTTTAATTAGCAATTAGTATTGCGACTGTATCGATGGATTGCAGTGCGAGGGAGACGTAATGACACACGATGGCCGCACCTGTCACGCCGAGGCGTGTCGCGGTCGGCCGTGTTCGGATGTATTACAATCAATGGCGACGTTTTATAGGTAACCAAACACGACGTTATATACAAAAGCTCTGATAAAGTTAGGGTAAAATCCTAGCTTTATCAGAGCGTTTACGACTATAACCACCACTTTGCCGCTAAAATTTACATTTTAATTCAACCCAATCACATTATTACTGTGTCGCGCTCATATAAACTTTCCTACCTACACTAAAGCAAGGAGCACAGTTCCAAGATTGAACACACTCAATACCTACGTCAGAAATACGGCTTGGAATTTTGAGCCTCAGGTGCACACTGTAATAGGTTTTTAGATGGTAACGTATTTGCATTTTTTGAGTTTAAATGATTTCTTTATACGTTTAGTTTTACTTAAAAAACACTAAGTCAACAAACAAGATATCCAAAATAAATAATTCTCGGCAACATTTTCTGCCAAAATCATTGGGACTGGATAAATTGCAGAGGTCACCTCTCTCGTTGACTGAGGTACGGTCGCCGCATCGGCGCTCGGCGACGGGCACCCATTGTTGCGTCACCGATTCACTTACAAGTTATCTCACCATTCTCAGCACATCCATTATTTTAACGTCCATTATTATTTAATTATATTTAAGTGAATGGTTGTTAATTTACCATATCGTACGAAGTTGTATTGTAAGCTCTTAATAGGAAGTCAATCATTCGCGTGACGCAACAAGGCCGCGTTTAAAATTACAAAGTACACCAATTACACTTATTGATTTTGAGTTAAATACAGCTAATTACTAAGTAAATTTTGAAAGTCGCGCAATGAACTGAAAACTTTAACTTCCTTGGCCCATATCGAGACGCTACAAGTTAGATACAATTTTACAAGCCTAAACGCAACACAGGTGGAATGGCCAGTCGTTATTAGTCAAGCGCTAGACTTGTAAAATTGTAACTTGTAGCTAGTAAAACGAGTCCCAGGGAAACATATAAGAATCTGACCAAGGGTACCTAAAGGTGACCATATAGTTAATTTACTGAGAAAGGTGACAAATACGTGTCTCACATTACCTTAGTATAAAACCCCTCATAAATCAACCGTGCTTGCTACGACAAACGACAAAGTAAAGGCACTTCAACAGTAGCGTGCGCCTGAAGTGGCGATAAGTACCCAACTCCTAGTTACCGTTAAGTTGACGATATAACAGCTCCGCTTTATAGATCAAGATCTTAGGCCTCATATAGTTTCATTATCAGTGCATCACAATGAGGTGTGTGGCTGCGTACGCGACGAGATGGATTGCGGAGTGTAATAACCTCGGTATGCACATCGCGCGTGCGCGGGGGGAGGGGGGAGGGAGTGGTGGGGTGTCGAGAGTGCGAATTCCTTGGCCTGCCAAGGGGGACGAGTGTCGCGCCGCCCTGCCACAGATTCGTCGCAAGTTTAACGAACGAATTACCTTCACTAACGTAGCAGGGGACATCGGACTGATTGATAAGTTAACCCTTTACAAGGCACAGAGAACTATATGCCCACCATGAATGAACCTTATTTCTATGAGATAGGGTTCAATTCTATAAAAAACCAGATGCCTTTATGCCCGTTAAAGGGTTAATAGCCAATTGTACAAAGGATTATAAAAAAGCTTTTGTTTCAGTCTACTTATGAAATAATTGGGCTTGAAATAAATGCTTACGAGTACAAAAATATGTAAGTATTCTAAATTATTATATACCAATCGAGTAAAAGAACCCAGTCTCGACAAGTTTATGGCATCCTACATTGTTGCTGAAGAACTAAAGTAGCTATTTCTTCTAGGAATCGCTGAGCTATTTGCAACAAAAAGCTAATCATACTAAAAAACCCTAAAACAAAATTTAACGATGATGCCATTCTGAGGTATTCCACGAATCCTTTACTAGCAATCTAAAGTTCCAAGCCAATAAGACTAAAACGATCAGCAAACTTAATGCATTTAACTGCTGTCTGGCTACCATCAAAGGCTGACATAAATCAGATGCAAAAAAGATTAATACGAATTCATATCCAAATTTAAGCCCGGCCACTCTAATCACCTCTGTTATTTTGAATTATGACACGGGCAGATGAACAAAAACCTTCAAAGAACTCAACAATATCAAAGAGCTAAATCTTTACAATCACTTTACATTCCTCTTGACAATACAATGCTGAAACAAAACAAATTGGCAATGGTGGACATTCTTGTGACCGTAACAATTTAAAAATATTTAGGACGGTGTAACAAATTATAAATAAAAGTTTGGAACGCGATACTAGCTGACATCGGCCAAAGGAGATACGATCGATAGAACAAGTCTCGAATAGGTCGTGATAGCAAAAAATCAACCGGGTATTATATATTTAACGCATCTGTAATCAATACATAAAGATTGACGTCTGTTTTTCTACGTACCTACTTCAACTGAATAACATTCATTAAGAGATGTACTACTCGAATCGATTCTAATATCAAACCATTTACATTACCTACAGTAAAGGGACACTTTATTAAAAATAATAATAATATATTAATATCATCCTTAAGCATCAAATTGTCTCGAACGTTCCGGCAGGAATCAGGATTATCTGAGTAAGAATCAATAAAATATTAAATATCAAGCAGCTACTGACGCCGGTACAGTTACTGCGGAGAGGGCTTAATTGAATATGAAATGTGATCCTTATTTCACGTTAATTGATGGACACAACAAAAAGATGATTTTCATTTTATACACCTTATGATGACATGTCAGTGGATCCGTTTATTGAAATTGCGTTCGATGGGTATAGTCCGAAATAGCAGTAAAAACCCAGGTGAGGAGCTCAAAATGATCTGAACAAGCTCTTATTGCCTTGTAATAGAGATGTGTGAAGATCGTTTTGGCCCTTTCGTACGCGTAATTACTTCTTCTACTGACTGTATATGTCTAGACTAGGTACATCAGATCAACCTACAATTATAAAAGGACAATAAAGTGTGTCTTCGTTGTAACTAAAACTTATCAAGTTGATGAGCATAATGCAGGATACGTATGTGAAGTTAATAGGTATGATGAATTTTACGGTACTTAATCAAGTAAAGTATCTAAAAAATCTTGATAAGTTGATTGTACCAATACCAATATTGTGGCGATCTGTTGAACTGTACTTCATGTGAATCAAGAGTATGAAAGAGAATCTTGGCCTACGGCCACGTCATAAAGTCTAGATGGCTAAATATAATAACGTATTCCTGTCCGGAGTAACTGTTTCACAAGATGATACGGAAATTAAAGATAAATATACCTAGAGTTAGATATAAACAGAATTATTAGTGGAAAAAAAACTCACTTTGAATATAATAAACCCGTATAACATGTTAAGATATTCATGAAAATATAAACAAAGCAATCAAAAGCATCTAACGTAGCGCACATGTTATAATTACCACTTGATCCAGGTACATACTAATTTAATAAGAGCTTTTTTTAACAGCGCAGATGTTCCCATTCTGAGCGACAGACAAAAGGCGTTAACGTTATAGAAATGCGTTCACAAAGCGAACAGATGCGCGCCGACGTGGCATTTGTCTGTAAATCACATAGACAAACAACACGCACGGCCGTGTGTGAGTGTACCTGCTACCAGCGCGGGCGCAGGGCCAGGGCGGACCTGCCCCTACCTGCCAATCGAATTCTTGCTTGCTCTATCCGCACACTATCGGAGCCTTCCATGTGTCGTAACGGTTCCCGCGTGCTTGCTTTCCCTCTGAACTTTACTTACTTGTCCTCGCCTACAAATCTAGAACGAGCTTTGACAGCCAACATTGATTGACAACGTAATTATGAATGTAAAACCTTCAACGAGTTATACATTAACATGTATTTTATCTTCGATGGAGCTACATAACCAACTCTGTAATATCTGACAACGACTACAACACAGTACTGTTTTGTCTAAACTACTTATTATTATTAAACAATGAACGCTGCAGTCTGCCGAATTCCCATAGTAATTCATTCCTACCTGACGTTATAATGAGAACGAAAACAAAAGCTAAGCTAAGCTAAAGATAGTTTGAGTTTTACTCTTAGTAGACAAGGAAAGAGGTCAACCCCTTAGATTTTTATAGAAATTTTGTAATGTCAGATTCACCCACCCACACACGACGGAGGCGGAATCGAGGTAAGGAAGTAGGTATAAATGAAAAGTCGCAGATTTAGTGTCCTCAATTTTACTATGGAGCCTTGGCAGCTGACCTCGAAACTCTATAAGGAAATGAATATCGGTCCAGTCGAATTAAAATTGTAAAATGTATAATATATATATCCTCCTATTCCGCGAAACGTGCGAAATCCAGAATAGAGGTGTCTGTCTATAGCTCGTGCCACAGACCCAAGGATTCTGTTCAGCATCTTTTTTTTAGATTACTGTATGTTTTTGGTTTATGCATGTATATGTGCAAGCTTTACGTATTATGCAAGACTGGCATTACAGAAATTGTATGATGGCTATGTGTTAGTAGTGTATGTGATGGTATCTCTTCTGCGACATCGTATAGAACTAAATAGATATTACGAAGTAACATGATAGAGATGGATTTGGCTGATGTCAACTTCACTCACTCACTCACTTGAGCTAAGGCTCACTTGAAACTTGAAACATTAAGATGGTTCAATTTGAATTGCGACGTGATGTGTATAAGCGTGTGTTCATCTATATACACTCGCGGGCAAAGAATACGGGTCGGTAAAATACCGTCATATTTCCTAAAATAGTGCGTAAGAGGTTGTACAGTTAATCCTGTCATGATCTTTATTTAATTTTACATATAAACTGCTAATAACAGTATAAAAATATAACGTTACCAGGTTTAAATCGGACTCGTAAAAACCCATGAAAAAAAACAACGTTAACGGAGCGAGATATCGCAAAAATCCTGATTTTTGGATATCGATATTTTTATGATAGGATCAGGAAATTGTTAATACAGTTGGGTATTGTAAAGAATAGCATATTTTGTAAATAAAACAAGTATTAAATATTTTAAAAAACCTATTGCAGTTATTTAATTTAGGGTGACCCGTATTCATTGCCCGCGAGTGTATATAAAACTCTTCGTTACGACAGACAGCGCACAGCCTAAACCGCTAACGATATAAGCATGAAATTTGGAACATATATTCTTTACAGTACGTGGACGTGTGCTAAGAAAGGATTTTTCGAAATTCAACCCTTAAGGGGGTGAAATAGGGGTCGAACCGTTGTATGGAAATCGTTCATTTTGAAAGTTATAAACTTGAATCTTTGTATGAAAGTTTCTTACTAAAAAACCATACAAATGATTTAATTTTGCTATAAAAAATCATCCTCTAAGGGGTGAAGTAAGGGGGTAAAGGGGCTTAATCAAAATAATTTATTCTCTAACACCGTTAAATGGGGACAGTGGATGGAGATGGAAAGTTCTCCGTCTTTTAGCATTAGATAAGTTTGCTTTCAAAACTATACAGGTAGCCCGAACTAACGTGAGTAAAACTACTGGACGGATTTAAGCAAAAATTTCCAGTCATGTAGCTTTCTTTAATAGTTACCTACATTATGAAAAAATATACAATTGACGCAGAAACGTCTGTTGATGATTCTTAAGATATTATACTTGTAAAAACGGAGTTTTCAATTGAAATTTTGCAATTTAAACTAATGAACTCATCGCACTGTTACTTTTTACGCTTAATCCGTGAACAGATTTAGATGAAATTTTTTGTACAACTGAGTTGAGACCCGTGGAAGGATAAAGGATAGTTTTTATATCAGAAATCATCCCTTTAGATGGTAGAACTTTGTTTGGGTCGGCGATAATTGAGGTTCCGCCCACAATAATTTAATAGCAATCAAGTTCTACGCGGACGAAGTCGCGGGCAACAGCTAGTACTCGTATAAAACCGGTGAAACTAAAATAGGTGAACTAGGATGTATATTAAGGTTAAATTTGTTTTATTAAATCTATTTTACTTATTGACGTAGAAGACCTAATCAATAAATACATTACGAGTCTGTAATCTTTCATTAAGCTGCATACCAAAAATTTTTTTTGTATTTTCTCTCTAAGTTATATAATAAAACTCAATTTTATTGTGATCACACTTAAACCTTCATCCTATATCAATAATGTAGCTTCTAGTAACATCTTCGGCGTGAGACTAATCTCATAAGCCTTAGCTGGGTCCATGCACCTTAATTCATGTTGCATCACTGGTTCTTGTCGGAGTTCCGCCGAGTCACGCGTCTAAATGTCGATTCCCTTGTATTGTTTGTATTGTCTTATCCGTAGCAGACCTGTCATAGTTCATACGAGGAGGAGGAACGCCTCTAACATTTCGCAACCCGACGGGGTGTCGGAATGGACGTTACAAGAACGTGTTTTTACTAGTAACTTTATATTAGGCATTTTAGAGTTGTAATAGGAAGGTGTTTTTGATTGTGCAAGAGGTGAGGGGACGGGTGGGGGAGTGGGGGGAGGAGGGCGACAGGTGCGCGAGGCCGACGCGACGCGAGCGCATGGCGCGGTGAAGGCCACTCGTTCTCTAATCTACGTGCGCCTAGACACCACTATCGTTTAACCCCATCAAGATTATGTCGGTTTAGCTAAGCATGACCTTCTTTTATGTTCGCCATACCAAAGATGAACTTTAACTTAGACTTTACGTAGCTCACTTTATTGACATGAAATCATTGCAACGATAAGTGTGGTTTCTGTATCAAAGGCTACCTACTATTCAACGTTAGCAAAGGTCAGTGCGCTCTAGTACTAGTAACATCGATCTAACTCTGATTTAAGAGATTCCCATGAATTTAGCCATAACAATAACTTCATGAGAGAAGCAATAGAAAGTAACCTGCATTTGTCGAAAAGTTCCATTAACCACTAAACGTAAACGCGTTAGGTACTCTTTTTCCTCCGACACAGGTGCATAATGTCACAGCTTCTTACATCATGAGAACACATTTATATCATAAATCAACCGAGCTGTAAAATGTTAACGTGTCTCTTGTGCAAGCTCGTCGCCCCAGAAATTTCATTGCGTTTACTCTAGATGTTGCTATATGCCAATTCGATTCGGACGTATATTTTGTAGAAAGCAGGTTTTGGTTTGAGGAAACTAGACATTTTTCACTTGCTTATGTAGCAATGCTTTTGAAGTTGTAAAGTAAACAATAAAATGCAGCTTACCTCCTTAAGACCGTCGAGGCGGCCGAGGGATTTGGATTGTCGGAGAGGCAAGAATGCTTTCAGCGCATCCATGCGAGAGCGTTCCGGCTCCGCGTTGGTGGCGGCGGTGAGGTCAGCGCAGGAGAGGCGCGCCTTGCGCCGCTTGTCGAGCAGCTGCTTGGCGGTGCGCGAGCGCCGCTGCACGGGCGCCGCATCCTCCTCGGGCTCGCTGCACACCTCGCGCGACGCGTGCACCGTGTGCCGCCGCCGCGACACAGGCGGCGACGTCAGCCGCGACACCAGCGACTCGAACATCTTGCTAACCACTGCTTAACGAGCCGTCGCTCACACTCGACCGACCCATCTTGACGGGTTATCCCTCATCGAAACCCTACAACCAAACATTCTCTATGAGGAACCATCTCTCATGTCGACCCCAGCGGTGAACCCTATGGCCTCGGTTGATACGCGATCATAGCTCCACGCGTGCACAGATTTGGTTCGTCGAACGATTCGCGCTGGTAATGTCACTGGACTGAAACGATCACGAGCACTCGATTTGGCTTTGTTTGGTTTCATTCACATTAGGAGCGCACCGTGACGGCCCGTACGCAATTCCGGAAATGGCAAAATCCGATTGAACAGAACTGGTGTGGTCCAAAACGGAGTTGTTCGCAGGTTTTTTTGGCGCAACGTAATTTAATTAAAACAATGAGGTTTTGAAAGAAGTCAGATGTTCTTTTTCACACGTTTGGCGGTGAGTACTGTGGGTTCGTTAACCTAGTTACAGAGTTAATATAGTCATAATTAATAGAGGTTAGAAGCGGGTTTCGTTTGCTGGCGCGGACAGCGCAGAGGGCCCGGCAGCGGTCACGAGGCGGTAGAGCTTTGAAAGTGTGCCGCCGAACACGTCTCGAGTGTCCAAAACATTGCCGTGGCAAGCTGCCACTGCCACGCGCCTTCGAAATAGATGCGCCCAAGGCCACTACTGACAGCGAAAATAGAGACAATCTGTGAAAATTCCTGTCGTTTATCATCGTGTCACTATGATGCTCGACAACTCGTTAAATATTGTTAAGATTTGTATAATGGAGTGAACATTTATAAATATTAGTCACCCTATTGGCAATAGCTTATGATTTAATAGTTGTTAAGAAGTAGCTATCGCAATTGAAATAATTTGATACTTAAAAAAAATATGTTATAAAAATACTCAGTTTTCGATGTGGGGATTCATTACTATCGTACTGACTTTCAACTACCGGCAATAATAAATTTACAAGGTGTGTGAAAAAATATTTTTCAAGGTGAACAATACAGCCGCCGCGTAAGTATCATATACGAAAGCTAAATAGTAACTTGAACATTATCTTAATCAGCCCAATGTCAAAACTGCGATGACTTCAGTAGACACGACGCATGTTCAAATTTCTCATTAGACACCTTGATTTATATTTGCGTTAACATTTTACGTTCTTGAGATGGTTATCGCCGACTAGATATATGTGTTCGCCGTGAATGAACGGCTGCGTGACACTTAAGTCGACGCCACCACGCGTCGCTCCACATTCTACTCCCCTGAGCAATTTAGACAATAACGTGTCACCATAGATATGGATTGGATTGATACCATAAGTGCCGGTACTCGTTCAACACAATGCTAAGATTTTGCAATGCGCTCGTGCCGCGCATACTTATCGTTACCGAGCGCAAACGTCTAATTTAAACTTTCAAATAAAATGTAGCATGGGGACTGTCTCCGACGCTATCTGGGTTAATGCCATGACCGCTAATGATACTCACTTGTTGTACTATAATTCAGCTCAAAGGGCCTTTGGTGATACTACCTACAAGTAAAAGTTCGGTTCGGGCGAATACATTATCGCGCAAAGCTTATGCGGCCGGCGCGGCACATCATCGCGACTCTTGACGCTATACACACACCTGTGTCAAGAGCTGAACTGTTTACATAAACGAAAACAAACGCGTTGCAACAAAATGAACCTCGTCCGTAATATGATGAAACACTGCCGCACGTCATTGCACATATGATAAGTACTTTCTAAAGTGATAAATTTATATTACTTATATATATTGATTGATATTTTGATTTATAATTACGAGCTCATAAGTGAGCAAGCAGATTTTATGGGCTGTAAATTACTATGCTCTCTCCCGTAGGTTGTTCATTATGTTCGAGTGTTATTGATTTGGTTGGCGTTTCTTATAAACGAGGTTGGTGGGGGTTGGGGGCAGTGGCCATCGTTTGTGGAGCATGGCTGGGCTCATAAAACGGTAAGTCCTAAGCCGACGACGCAAACCGGTGCGCGGACCGGTCCAGCCCCCGCCCCCGGGCCTACTACATCTCCGCACTTCTAAAACACACGCATCCACATCACATCACCTTATCAAGAGGACGATTGCGGCTAAGCTTCTTGCCAGTCCGCTCTCCTATTTCACGGCCCACTCGGGGAAACAGCCCGTATCGGATTCGTATCGAGAGCGCGAGCACTGGATAAACAGGCAATATAATATCTGTGCAGTGGCTTGACTAACCGCACTTTAGATTGAACAATCTCCAAGAATAACAAACGTCCCACAAGTCATCGGATCTTCCTGGCTGACACTGAATACGTTAGTAATTCTGTCCAATAAAAGTTTCGCGATACATCACTGATGCAACTGCCCGAAATAGCGTGACGCGTGTTTAAATTTAATATAAGTAGGAAGACCGTGAAGGAATCTAATGTAGCGTGAAAACAATTGGCGAAAGTCTGTTATGGTGACAAGTTAGCTAATAGGCGAGTGCAATGACAAAGGCACAGATTAGAAAGTGTGTTGTGTTCGTATATACGTATCAGAAAGCCCGTGTGATACCGCCGCACGCTCTGATTGGCGTCCTATCTGCTGATCTGTCCTGCAGCGACGCCGCACGACCGCCCGCATTTAACTACGTACGTAATAACCCACCTTACGACTCGGTTTTGTCTCCGAGCACGACGAAATCGTAATAAATTTTAATTGAACTCTCACTTAAAACCAGACGAAGAATTAATGATGTCCAAAACCTTAAAAAGGCATTTGCGCAAGGCATTACGTACGTTGAATACCTTCCCCTTGGCGATCCTTCAGACTGATTAATTCCGATGTGGCAGGAATAATCCGAGCGTAGTGAGTAAAAAGCCCTGCACGTCCTCCCGATACGGACCAATTCGAATGTGTTGTAGATGATCGATGAAACATTCGGAATAATAACCATTTCTCATTCCTTTACGAAGTTATTTTTTACATTTAGCGATGCCCGTTTTATTTGGACGTTTATTGTTGCTGCATAATAAGGAGGGGTATAACATTTACAGGTCAACGTTCTTTGTCAGGAATTCAAAATTTATTTTTGGCAATAATCATGGGCAGAATTTGCAAGAATCGGACGTGTCTGAGCGGGTGGGTTACGGAAGTTAGTAGGAGGTCAGGCGGTGACCTTGAGATGTAAGTGGGTCGGTCGTGAGATGGGCTATCGGGTGGCAGACGTCACGCTTCAGCCCGCCCGCGCCGGCCGGCGCTGTGCTGCGCGCGCGCTGACCTGCCGTGTCACGATGCGCTCTATCAACCGTTGCAATAACACGAATAGCTAACAAATAATAGATGCACCCGGCAGGGTAGGCTTCATTATTCTCGCCAACGTTTATTTTGTTTTGTTGCTGCTCTCTTTTGAAGAATGTTGGCTGTATCATTTTAATAACACAACAATATTAAGGCTATATAACGGCTAAGTAGTTGTTTCATATTTAACGTTAACGGTCAGCTAATTATTTTTGATGCCTCCTGCCCTTAGGAAGGGGGCATTTAGTATAACATGTGTGAATGTCTATTGTTATAGCATATAAAAATCACCAGTCGCTCGTACAATAATAATGCACTAAATGGCCTCCCCACATTTTGTACCACAACCGCCACCTTGCTAAGTATCGTGAAGTGTTACGCTGAAACACCTAGAGAAGTTTCTTTCAAACTTAACCTCTTTACGTGATCTCTAGAAAAAACATTGAATCGTTTACTTTAATACGGAGTTGAGTCACGAGACGCGAGTGAAAGCCCTTTTCGTTTATTTACGATTTCTTTATATTTAAATATTCGAGATTATACCGCTCACAATACGTTTCACCCGCGCCCACATGAAAAATGCTCCATAGAGCAAGTAAATAAATGATCTGTAAAGATCGGGGATTATGACCAATTTATTTAATTGTTAGCTATGATTTAAAAGCTTCCGTCCGCTCTTCCGCGTTGTCTATAGATTTATAATGAGGTAAAAATATTTTTAAAACTATCTTGTGTATTTCGTACCGCCTTTTTAAGATATTTTGTAGCAGAGAGATGCATTTGTGTGCATGTTGTGTCATGCAGATGCATCCATGGATCCATGTTCTCGCTATGGTCCACATTCTCACGTTAGATGTGGGGCGTGGATTTGAGCTACGCTTGTTCCGAATTCCGCTTGTTACCGGTTGCGTCAACACGGTCGCGGGCTTGTTTATGCTCCGCCACTTCAGTTTGTGTAAACATTGGTGCCGATTATGGGCTGTCAAAAGGCATGGAATGGAGTGGACTGCCTTGGTGCCTTGAGAGCGGTATGAAGGGCGCAGATCCGTTAGCTGGTCTATTAGCGGCCGCGTGACGATGTTATTTAAATGTTTCTAACTGTTCCCTAGATTACTGGGAGCGTTTAACCCGGTCGCTGCCTTAAACACTTGAGCGTTTGACGTCTAAATCTGCTGATTTAATGTCTTTTTACTAACAGCTATTATACAGACTCATTATACATTATATACATTATACATTAAACTCGCTAACTTCGTTTGCATTGTTGAAGATAAGCGTGCTTTAAAATTGCAAATTTATCTGATTATTAATTATCGAAAAAAAAAAAGAATGTACTGAACCTGTACTTGTACTTGTACCTGTACTCGAATTAATACTAAATCAGTTAGAACTATCATGTACAACTTTCTCCGAGTTACTAAGTTAGTGTCGCAGAAGGACAACGATGTTTGTAGGTCACAAAAACTTCATTAGGTATGTACTTACTCGTACCTATAGATTAATTTGTCCAACAACCGTGATAGGGTCCAAGATCCTAATCTTTCGTTTTATTTTCAATTTGGATCATATCGCCTCATACGGAAAAATAGTTATTTGTTATACAAGGTTGCAGAGCTGTATTTTACCCGCGAGTGTGGAATTGAAACACGATCAAGCGAAAGGAGTCTATTGATTATTGGAAATGGCCGGTAATGTGTCATAAGTCAGTGACATGCCGTTCAAACAGATACAGTCATTAGGTCATTACTGAGTGTGTCGAAAACTGATTAGTATAATTAAATATATGTTTGACCTAAATATGTTTATTTCGTATAAGTAGGTTTTATATATCCTTGAACCCCGCATTGCGCTCAGCATTTATTTATATCCTGAGCGTAACGAGTGTTTCAACACACGAGAAGTAACATACATTTGCACCCGTGTGTAACACAAATCTATTCCCTTTACTGTAGCGAGGAGGAAAGTGCAACATGCAAAACAACTTTATTTAATTTAAATAATAATATTTTTTTTTAAGTAATAATAACGTAAGTCAAGTAGAATTTTGGTCAAGTGCGAGTTGTATTTTAGTTTTCCCATACATTTTGAGACCCGGCGCCTGATGAAGGCAACAATCAATTTTTTTAATGTTCTTAAATATTTATTTTATTCTGCTTTTCAGTATTTGTTGTTATAGCGGCAACAGAAATATATCATCTGTGAAAATTTTGTATTATGAGCGTTTTACGCTTTGTTATCTGTCAAAAGCTACTTAAACACGCTCCAAGGTCAAATTACTTTCCCCACTAGTGGATAAACAGTGGTGATAAACTAGTGGACAAACAAACAAAAAGTTGCCCACTGGTTTTAAAGGATAAAAGACGGCTTTCCGAGGCAGTGAGGGGAAAAATAGTTGCTAGGAGTCGAACATTCTATTAAAATCAAAATGATGAACGCTACTTCAATTTCATAACATCAGATTTATAATGCCAGAATCGATCCGACTTGTTGCAACTTTGGTATTTCACGATTTATGATATCCACTGATTCTAAATCTGGAATCATAATAATGAAGAAAGATAATTTTAAATACCAGAGCCGCACTGACAAATATTTGTCTTTAGAAAGCTGATAATAAATTAGAGCGGTCGTTTTCTTTTTAGACAAAATCCCGCGTTTACATCCCAATGGCCGTTAACTGTATCGTCTTTCTTCCCCAAAAGAATTAAGTTTTATGCTCCCTTTCGGAGACCAATAAAAATTCCTTCTATCTGCTTTTATCTACAATGTTATGCAGCAAAGTCCATCATCGGCCGTTTAGTTCGTTTGAACTCAACAGTTCATAATATACAAAGCGTCCAAAGCTTTTTATAAACGTCGATATTTAACACATTTCATGTTTAGTATTTCTTTCTACATACGGTTCACAGTTCACACTCACACGTAGCGGCTGTACGAGAGGGTTATGAAACGCTGCGTCGTAAAAGATAACGTCCTAAATTTTATTTACTTCCAGATAAATTACCAGAGACGCATGAAATTTGATAATTAACCACTTATCTTATCTGGCACTATTTTCACTCCGCCCACTCGCATGTCATGTGTTAAACGATACAGCCTGTGAAACGAATTTGACTCGTCTCTCGGAACTTACAAACGTTTTCAATAATTGCTGCTATGGAAAAACGTAAGAGCACTAGGTTATTTGTGCCTAATTAAGATGACTGGGAATAGGTACCTATGTATAAAAACGTCGCAAAACTGCACTAAAACTAGATCTTCGTAAACATACGGCTGATTATATTACCAACTCATCAACGGAGGTTGTAAGCGGGAATTCCACCAACAATCTATCTTTCATTACAATAACATAGTTCGAGTAATTACTCTAATGCGAACCGAGTGACGGCTTGGAGGCTTATCGGCAAAGTCAGCCGGTGATTAACCAAATTTAAACCAATGGCCATTTTAAATCAATTTAGGTCGCTCTCAATTCAACAGTGTTTACTTATTGAGCTGCCATGTCAAATAAGGACTAACATCGCCTCATACGAGTGCGAAAGTATTACTCGCGAGATTTCATCTCTCGCCAAGTTGAAACAATAATAAGCAAGAGAAGCGCTCATGCCAGCTGATTCTTACAAACATTTCATGGAATGAATCTAATAGACCGTACATATAGTAGTTAAACCTTACACTATTTCGTGGGTAATTAATATAAACAGCCTCTAAGCTAATCCGAGAAAACGCTTTAGGTCAATGACGAGCCGAGAACTAAATACTCATTGAGTCTTGACTCAGCATCGATGGGACAAAAACGAGATTGGTCTGATTAATTCTAAACCATTATTGTATTATGAAGCAAACAGGCTTAAGGTGCCCATTGTTTTGGTTAATGAAATTTCACCTCGACATTTGTCCTTCACACGTCGCTAGTTTTGGTCACGGTCTAATAAAATTATCAAAAATACAAACAGGCAAACGGAGAAAGTTATAGACTAATAAAAAAGCCGTAACGTAATTTAATATCAATTTAATTGAATGATTATAGGCGAATGTTTGTAGTTAACGACTGTCTCAGTCTTATAAAAGTCGGTTGCATCGCTATAGCTAATCTTTTTGCAAGTGAATTATCTTATTCATATAAGTATTTCATAATACAGAATGTAATTTAGTTTTAGGTTTCGCGATGCTACTGATCCCGTCAGATAGTTACTGGATATTTTACAGATATTGTTGCATTATCAAAATAATTTCATGGTTGTAAGATACCCACCCTGCTAAAATTAAGACCTTAAATTCAGATAACAAGCTATTCTCAAAATTAATAAAACCTTCAGGGATCACAGGTTTATGACGCAAGATGGTATCTACAAAGGAAGGATTAAAAAGTACGCCACGTCGATTACGTTAACGCGTGAGTACCCACGAGCGTGTCGGATGCAGCTATGCTATTTACAACCTCTCGGCTCACCTTACTACTCACCCTAGTACGACTTGAACCCGAGATTCGCAATAACTACTCGCAATCGGAGATAGGACTTATGCTGGTCCGTCTAAAGTGAGTTGTAGATAAGCGTTTTAAATACCAGCCCAGCGACGTCAAGGCGGGCCCACGCGTGGTGTGAAGCCGTATCCACTAACCCTATTTACTAGACCAGAGCCGAGAGCCAGACATGCCCTATATTTACATCCTTGAATTCTATGCAGTCGGCAACAGATTGTGTTAGGCGCGAATGGTGGCTTGCTACAGATATGCGTACTTTGTATCTTTTTTAAAACATAACTTGATGAATATCAAGTTATGTTTTATGAAGTTATCGACAACGACAGCTGAACCCGAGACTATAAAAACACGAATCTTAGCGCATACCTATGATATTAACATGAGTGAGATGTATATTTTGAAAACCAAACCCTGATTGAGTATTGCATTTTAATATTGATAAATTTCCATAAATAATCGGCATAAAGTTGTTTCTTAATATTGGACATAAAGCAGAGATTAAGATGGGTCGATGAGGTCATCAAGCTACCAATTTATACTCGTTGTTTCTTTCCTAAATTGGTGACGACTTCCCAACTGATATCAAATTGAAATCGAATTAAACCTGTGTCATTTAATAAAAGGAAAAAATGATTTACCGTATGTTAACGTCACTCTTAAGAGCATGAGAGAATAGGTTAATCTCTTAATGCAGCAAAACAATGGTTCTGAACTTATGAAGATACAAATCTAGAGACACGTATAGTAAGTAAAATCTAAGGCTTCAGTTAGATTCGTGTTAAGATAAAATCCTAATGATAGTTAAAATGAAGGTAAAAGTATCTCATAGTGTAACAAAGGCAAACAAACATGGCTCGTACTGTCTAACGAAAGAGAAACGGAAAGCTGTGTGCACAAGTGTCGAGGCGGTAATGAGGTTATAATTAGATCTTCCGGCGCCGGATCCGGCCGGTCCGGGAGCGAAGTGGCTAGAAAGCTGCGCCCGCGTCGCGCCTGTCTAAAGCCGCGGCCATACAGGGCTGGAAGCGGGGATTTTTATCAAATACCTCTCCACCTCTATCGCACTTGCCATACTCGAGTGATTGAGATATAAGAACTGTCTTTTTGGGACGTTCGCGGTAGCAGCTCAGACTGTGAAACAGACCCGAGGAAGGCCTGAGTCACAATTGGATAAGTTTTTATGGCGCTCGTAACATTACAACCATATGGGTGATTTAGTAACATCCCGAATATCACGAAATTTGCCATGTAAATAAGTATACTTTGCATCTTTCTTTATGTTAGATCGCCAGTGACATAACTGCCATGTAACCAAACCATTCTACTTGATGGATGTTTTCACACCTTATCGTGTTATTATTCCAGGGCCTGAATAAAAATAGATACAATACGCGGCCATTTATATACCACCTTTATCTTTGAACAATCATGCGAATTCTCTGAAATAGATATTGTCATGTTTTATGCCAGAATATCTTCTCGTTGGTCATGCAAGGAATTTAAAATATTCGCAACTCGCAACAATCGATGTTATTATGAAAATATTCCAAGAAAATAAATTAAAAAAAAGTTATTTAAAAACAACATGAAAGTCACATATTACATGACCGGTACTGTAAATAGAACTGCTTTATTATTACAGGTGTTGTTACAATTTCCATCGCTTGAGTAACGGAGTATTGGATTAGTTAACGATAAAACAAATTTAATAAATACAAGACAATAATAAAAAAAGATACAAAGTACGCATATCCTTAATCGACACACAGACCGTTTACTCGCTGCAATGTATGCCCTATCATTTTATTTTCCTTGTTATATTGGTTTTCGCGAGTAAATTAAATTAACTGTCCGACTATTGTCTCACCAACTCTATGACTGTCGCTTAACAGCGGATGTTGGACGAGGATAGAAATCAAACCCAACCACTGTGTGCTACCCGACTATTAACACTAACTACGTTTCACATCCAATACTTTACTTATTCCTAGAAAGGAAATCATGATTCGGACCTTTACCATCTAAGCGGTCGTAATTAGTAGTAGGCTAATAAATTTAATTATAAGCCAGGCCTGGAATAACTTTAATCGTTTTAAATGTGCAACTCATTGCACATACAAAAAGATAAAAGGCGACATAGGATAGGAATAATTTTCATTCCGTATCCCAGAATGGAAGGCGTAATTATACGTACATTTTAACGTCCCTATCATAAATTGGCACTGAATGCATAATTCGCGCGCTCCTATGGAGTCCCTCGCGTGGAAGTCGTTATTTGTTGCATATTCGCATGGAACTAACTATATTCATATGCGAGGAATAGTCGTACATATACGTACAAATTTACAGGCGACCGCATCCTGCGCTGAATGCCTCAGTGTCGAAATATTGGTATTTGCAATTAACCTTTTGCCTTTATGTCGGTACCGGTTCAATGCGGTGGGAGCGGAATTCCGTGGATATTTGATATAGTTCCATACTAATGTACTTACTGCGAAAGCGTCCCCAACTGCTAAACGCATGGCTCATGCATATCTGGTTAGAAATAGTTATAAACGATTTAGCTGCAGTTTGCACTTTGAAACGAACGAGATTTCTGCAAGGTAATAAAAAAACTGTATACGGATTTTTATTACATGTATCCTTATGACCCTAGTGAATTAGTTCTTATGAGCGTTTCTCAAAAAAAATGCCACTATTATTAATTGTACTTCTAGGAATTTTATGTTAACTATTTCCACTCAGAATCAGGAGCTCTTTCGACTCTGGTAGGACAAAAAACTGTCCCAAAGATATTTTTCCTATTGTGTTACCATTTACCATACACTTTGTATGGTGGTAACACAATAGGAAAGTTCAAAAATGTATGGACATTTTGGGACACTTTTTTTCTCCTATTGGGATGGAAAGACATAGTGATTTTGAGTAGAAATAACATAAAAGTTGCATAAAATCTCCGGAAAAATGTAGTGGCATTTTTTTTGAGAAACGCTCTTATGGCGTTTATACAAAAACCAGGGGCACGTACGTACGATGGATTCTAGACTAAGATATATTATAATATTCCAGTTTTATTTGGCGGTTGGGAAACCTGTTCACACCTGACACAACTCTGTGTCCTGATGACGCTATGTAAGATAAAATAATGTGGTCAATATACTGCCTACCACTTATTATTACCAAAACGAATAAAAGCAGCTATATGTTAAGCCTCTTTTTGTGGCGCTATCGCCTTACGATTTTAAATTTTAACTAAATAGCATAGAGTCGGTTATGGTTATGGCATGTACATCTCTTTTTAAGAACTGACGTAAGATCGCGACGGGAATCACATAATTATTTTGGGCGTTGGAACAGACACCTATTTAAATTATGGTACCTATTTAAAATATTCTCTGCATATATTATTTAAACCTCTGCTTAGACACAGAGTAGAGTTAAAATACAACACTAGTCAATGAAAAATGTACCACATGTAGGGTAAATCACCAATAACTGGCCCCCTAGTTCAATTTAGAATAATGCGGCCAGTTATTGAAGGGTGGTCAATAATTAACATCTTATACTAAAAACGAATTCTTATAGGTGAATAGAGTTCATTTTTAGTATGAGGTGGCCAGTTATTAGCGAATTACCCTAAGTGCTTTTCTCGAAATGTCGTTCTCGCGACGACGTAATTACGTATCATCACCATCATCATATCAGCCGAAAGACGTCCACTGCTGGACATAGGCCTCCCCCAAAGAGTGCCACAATGACCGGTCCTGCGCCACCCGCATCCAGCGGACTCCCGCGACCTTTACCAGGTCATCAGTCCACCTTGTAGGGGGCCTACCCACGCTGCGCCTTCCGGTACGTGGTCGCCACTCGAGAACCTTTCCGCCCCAACGGCCATCGGTTCTACGTGCAATGTGCCCCGCCCACTGCCACTTAAGTTTAGCGATTCGGAGGGCTATATCGGTTACCTTGGTTCTGCTGCGGATAGCCTCATTTCTGATGCGATCGCGCAGAGAAACTCCCAACATAGCCCTCTCCATTGCCCTTCGGGTGACTTTGAGCCTTCTTATGAGGCCCATAGTAAGCGACCACGTTTCCGTGCCATACGTCATCACTGGCAACACACACTGGTCAAAGACTCTCGTCTTGAGACACTGCGGAATATTGGACGAAAAGATGTGCCGTAGCCTCCCGAATGCTGCCCAGCCGAGTCGGATTCGACGATTGACCTCTTTCTCAAAGTTGGACCTACCTAACTGAATAGTCTGTCCTAGGTATATATAATCGTCTACAACTTCGAGCGTAAAGTGTCCGATTGAAATGGGGGTTGGTACTACATGGAGGTTTGACATGATCTTTGTCTTATCCATGTTCATCCTTAGACCAACTCGCTCGGAGGCTTTACTGAGGTCATCGAGCATCGTGCTTAAGTCCTCCATGGTCTCAGCCAAGACTACGATATCGTCAGCAAACCGAAGGTGAGTGATGTACTCGCCGTTGATGTTGTTGCCTAGCCTTCTCCAGTCTAGAGTCTTGAACATGTCCTCCAGTGCAGCGGTGAACAGTTTTGGGGAAATAACATCCCCTTGTCTGACACCCCGCTGCAGCGGAATAGGCTTCGAACTCTGATCCTGGAGTCGGACTGACATAGTGGCGTTCTCGTACAAACACTTCAGCACTTCGATTTAGCGGCAGTCTACTTGGTACCGTTGGAGAGACTGTAGTACAGCCCAGGTTTCGATCGAATCTAAGGCTTTTTCGTAGTCCACGAACGCTAAGCAGAGAGGCAGGTTATACTCCTCAGTCTTCTGTATAACCTGGCGGAGCGTATGAATGTGGTCTACGGTACTAAAACCTCTTCGGAAACCGGCTTGTTCGGGAGGCTGGAAGTCGTCAAGCCTGCGTGCGAGACGATTCGTAATGACCCTTGAAAACAGCTTATAGACATGGCTCAGAAGTGAGATGAGTCGGTAGTTCTTCAGCAGAGTGTTGTCACCCTTTTTGAAGAACAGCACCACCTCACCTCTGTTCCACGCCTTTGGCGTTCTCCCTTCCAGTAGGACGGTGTTGAATAACTTCTGAAGGGCCGTAAGGATCGGTTTTCCACCCGCCTTCAGGAGTTCGGCTGTAATTCCGTCTTCACCGGGGGCACCCGGTGCAAGGCACGGTAGCAAGGCATTGCTATTCTTAAGCTGTTTCAAAGCCATTCTAATCTCGTACAGGCTGATGTCCGGGATGTCGTCAGTGTAGTGTCGGGTAAGTCTAGCTCTAGGGTCTTCTGCCGGACCAACTTCGGGTTTGCGAGTTGACGTTTATAGCTGTCCGTAAAAAAACGCTCTATCTCACTCAAAAGCTCAGGTTTGGAAGAAACGACTCTGCCATCCTCAGTTTTCAACCTTGCGAGCTGGCTCTGCCCAATAGACAGATCTCGTGCGAATACTTTCGAGCCCTTATTTCGCTCGATGGCCTCTTCGATACGGTTCGTATTGAATTGGCGCAGATCGCGGGTAAGGGACTTGGAGATCCGTTTATTGAGCCGCCGGTATAAAGTCGCATCGGCTGAAGACTGCAGAATCATTTCACTCCTTTCCTTCATGAGCTTCTGAGTGGAGCTAGAGACCCTTTTAGTTCTGTTGGGCCGCTGGGCCTTGAAGAACTTAGACCCAGTGGCACGGACAGCTTCCACAAACCCGTCGTTGAGTTCGTCCACATCGCCACCTAGGCAATCGAAACGGTTTTGGAGTTCCAGCTGAAAGCTCTCGGGGGTTTGGATTTGGGTGGATACTGGACGGAGCGTAGACTTCATCAGGCGAGAGCGCTCTCGCTGGACACATATATTCAATATGCCTCTTACCAGGCGGTGATCACTCCCGGTTTTAAACGTATTGATCACAGAGACATCATTGAATAGATGCTTCCTCGTCGACATGATGAAGTCAATCTCGTTTTTAGTCACACCACCGGGACTCATCCATGTCCACTTTCTGTGCTCGCGTTTCTTGAAGAAGGAATTCATCATGTAGAGTCCCTCCTTCTCCAAGAAACCAGCCAGTAGTTGGCCCCGGTGGTTCCGACTTCCGACTCCGAATTGCCCCACTATCAGCTCCTCACCATCTCTCTTGCCTAGTTTAGCGTTGAAGTCCCCCATGACAACGGTGAAGTAGGTTTTGGAACTATGCATGGCCTTAGATATATCTTCATACATAACCTCCACCTCGTCGTCGGAATGTGTCGAGGTCGGCGCGTAAACCTGTATAACCTTCAACGAGTACCTGTTGGATACTCTGAGTATAAGGTACGCCACCCTAGTCGACACACTCTCGATCTTCACCACGTTCACTAGGGACTTGTGGACGATGAACCCGACACCTCCCTGGGACTGTTGGTCGCCCTCCCGGAAATAGACCAAGTTGCCCGATTTAAGGGTTATCGTGTCCTTCCCCTCTCTGCGGACTTCCGATAACCATATGACGTCCCACCGCAACTTGCTCAATCCTTCCTCCAGTTCCGTTATCTTTTCGTCGGTCCGCAGTGTGCGCGTGTTGTATGTTGCCAGGGCCAGGGGTCGTCGGTGGTGGTAGCCGGATCTTCGCCGGAGATTCTTAGCACCCCTGACCCCGCTAGTACCCTGGCCGCTACCATAACCAGGATACCGGGGGTCGCCGGAACCTCGGAGCCGTGGCTTTGTTGTGTTCTGCATGGGGGGTATATGCCATAATCGCCACGCTTGGCATGCGGGTTGGCGATCGCAGTGTTTCCACCGAACTCCAGGGATGCTGCTGCCCATGCCCCGGTGGTCCTGGTCGTAGTTTTAGGACATACCCGGGTCCTTAGGACATACCCGGGGCCAATATAAATATGGTAATTATGTATGGTAAAATGATTTTCGCTAATGCACCTTAAGACCAATAAAGGCAAGCAGCTGTCGTAGTAGCGGCTTCACAGCTCAAAGATATAGCTCAAAACAGAGCTCAAAAATAAGTGACAACCCTTCAGGACGTAAATTGAACTAGGCAGGAGGTAGTTTCCTAACGCAATAATAAATGTTCTCTACAAACGAGCTAATAAATAGAATCCCCGGTGGACGTAATTGGAATCCGTTTGCTATTTGTTGTGCCCTCGTTCTGATAAGTTCGCGTTTGACGCATTACAAGAAAAAAACGGACGTATCGCAAGTGAACCGATGACGCATCTTGGACAGTGACGCAGCGATAAATGCTAAACCTAATCTAATTTAAAAACCCTGGGTAAGTTAAGCCGAATAGAACCTCTTTTTTAATTTGTGTACGCAACCAATGATTCCCTGCGTCAATTAAGATTGATATGCTTCCACATATAATTGACGCGGTAACTGCCTACCAACTACGTAATAGCAGGGCAACAAGGCTTAGCATAGGTATGCAAATCAAATTAATTAAAGCCCAATATATTTAACAACCTAACAAACAGTACTTTGAGTGTACAATGAGACAACGTTACCTTAGCTACTGTTTGTTCTACTAGTATTTATACAGAAATGAAATTGTTAATGATTTCAGTCACAGCATCATCTCCCTAGCATTATCCCGGTTGTGCCCTAAAGGAGTCCGGGGTCCGCTTTTGCACCTAATCACAAGATTTTAGTACCGTAGTATAGTATGGACTTTGTCTGGAATACATAATTTTCATTTCGTTTCATTTCATATAGTTACACAATAGCTATGTATACCATTTTTTTATTTTTTTATTTAAATAGTTGATATTACTTGTTGACAATATTGTTATAGTAGGTTGCTGTTGCCCTGTAATAGGAGCTCTTATTTTGTACATTGTCACAGGTGGTATACCTAAGACCTCAAATTATAGTTGCTCAGAAATTTGGAATCTAAATATATCAGGAGCTTGATACCGGTATTAATTACAACTACACGTCATCAGATGTCAGTTTTACATTGGACCGCCCCAGGTGTGTTCTCGGATAAGCATTGGGGATTACTAGCCCGGGTTGTCATCCGCACAGCTGGTGCATTTTGACGAAGTTACGAGCGTACTTTGAGAATGTCAACACCCCAACATAACACTGTCAACACAATAGACCCAGTAGGGTGTGTACCCTAGACACTAACTCTAGATTCCCCGTGGGGTAAAGGAGAGGAGAGGTGTAGTCCAACAAGATACAAACACTTACTTAGGTATTAATTTTAGATCTGCCACTACCTATAAAACAAGCTGCACTCGGTATAATGCGAGGACTAATTGTCTATTTTGTTCGTACTTTCCAATCCTAAATAACATTTCAATGTGTTTCGCGTGCACGCTTCCTGACGCGTCGAGCTAACGCGCCAAAAGAGCGCGCGAAACATTCTGCGATTGTCATGTGAAAGAGATGAACTGAACTCGGACCCTGATTATGAACTAAATACCCCTGCAGACAAAGGTTGCAAGGATACGATCACAGCCCAACAAAGTTGTGGGCATAATTATGGAGACCTTTTTCGGAGGCGCGCTGATTGGCCTGACTCACAGGTATATTTGTGCAAGACCGCAAATATTCGGACCGGCGTTCAAGATTGTTCGGAATGCCTTATTAGATTTAAATGGACACTGTGAGATTTGCTATCTATAAAATATGGTAAACATGACTAATAAGGTAAAGCATAGTCAAAGAGATAAAATATGATCGAACTTGTTGCGCTCCGTTAATTCTAGTGACTAGACTGATGGAATCTACATGATTTTTGTTCAAAGAACAATTTTTATTATTATTATTACCTTTTCAACTGAGTGAGAAGTGTACTGTACATTACTCGTTATATAGGAGAATATTTACGTAACGACTAACTATTATAACCCTAACTGGTCGATTAGTTTCCTTGTGACGCCACAATACAGAACAAAACCAGTAATTAACCCGATGATTTGTACCGATCATCGGCGGCACGGCACGTAAGTAGAATGAGATACTACTGACATACATTATGGTTCTCGATGAAAGAGAAACAAATACATAATTGGTTTTTGAGACACGGAACGTCCCAACCGTTGCGTTTGGGGTCTAAAAGACATCAACGAGTCGCTTCAGTAGGAGCGCTCCAACTTGCGCACGGGCATGGCATTGGGGAGGGGTTTAGGGCACACGATTATTGTTTTGCTTAATTTTTGGGACATTCGCTAATTAATTGAGCCAATCCGAATGAATACACGAAAGACTACGGAGACTATGATCGCGCGACAAAACGTATTATAACACGAAAACAACATTTCACAAAACTTTTTTTTATCTAACCATAAAGCTCTTATAAAAGAAACAATTAAAAGTTAACGGCACACGCAAAACGTGGACAATTGAGGCCATAGAGTCGCCACCCGGTGAGCAATCACAAGACGCTCGAGGCACTAGATGGGCCCCGAACAGATGCCTATTTACCGTGAGGTCAGGGACTCCAAGTCCAGGGGAGACCAGGCAGGAACCACTGTCAAGCACTTTCCATGTAAGCAGAAACAGTCACACACGTCCACAACTCGCTCGCTTCGAGCGCACGCGATCCAAAACAAAAAATAACACGGTTCTTTCACTGAGTCAATGTTGAACTGATACGAGTTCTTGCAGAGGTCAAACACAACACAACAAACCAGTCAATATTGAAAGGATCACTCGAAAGCTGGGCCGTCAACTATTTTCGTAGGAGAGAAGTTTGTTGACAGCGAGCGTGCGCGGATCGCGTAGGCACAGAGGAGACGTGAACGCCGCGCTCGCGCATCCACCGGTGTGAAGTGGGCCGCGGGCGGCTCGGGCGCGCTCGGCTGCGCTCGGGGGCCTTCGGCAGGAATGCGCGGCCCCGGCCAGCGCAGCAGCGCCCGCGTCGGAGCCCTGCGGCATCGCCTGCCTCATTCCGATCTACGCACTCGCTTCGCATACTCAACCAAATATAATTAAATTGCAACAGCCGATCGCCATCGCGGCTATAATGTACACTTGCCTAAGATCAGGTTCTGTCCAAAGTCGGCATTAAGTCAACGGGAAAGTACAGTTAGGTGCAGGCGCGGGAATGCGTTAGCGAGGTCACGGAACTAGTAGTGAATGACAAGCCTTCCAGTACAGCGAGGAACACAGCTCTGCTCGAATTATAAATCCAGTTGTAAGCGCTGGAGCCTGCCGCGCTGCCTACGGAGGACGCGGGCCTACATTCCGCGCCCGAACAGGACAGGCTTCGCCGAGAGACTATTATTACCAAATTACCGTATCCACACAGATAGGTAATGACTTTGTGAAGAGTCAGCGATTGAATTATTAAAGCTAAACCCTGCAGAATGCGGGTCCGCGAGTTTTGCAGGTCATTGACGCATCTACCGCCTACGTTACGGTTGCTGATCAAAAAACGGCCTCCAACGAGCGAGTCCTCATTTGAATTTATGAATTTGGTGGACTAAACAATAATCTCGCCTGTAAGTCGCCGGTCACACGACCGACAGTATTGAGCCATTAGTTTAGTGCAAACAAAAGCATCCCAAAAATGTTTGCGGACATGAGACAAGCTTTGCTTGCCTTTCGTTTCGTGTTTATTCAGAAAATGTTTCTTTTGTTTTGAAGATTCCGCTTTTATACTTTTGCTTACACAATTAAAACGCAGTATTTTCAATTGTTGATCGTTTGATCCGCGGGCAAAAAATACAGGCTATATAATTATTTTTACGTCACACCTGGCCATAATGCGAGTTTTACTGCACGCTGCGCGTTCGGTAAAACTCGCATGGTGACCAGATGAAGATGTAAAATTGTGTACGTACACGGGCGGTAATTCGTAAAGCCCCAGATCGCATATTTATACAAACACTTGCGATCTGGGCCATTCAAGAATTCATCGCCCTAGGTACGTAATGTACTATTGCTTTAGATTCTAACATTTTTGGCTCAAGTTTATCACATTGTTTGTATCTAAACAATCATATGCAATAAAAGCCACAAATAACTGTCGCAGGCAAATTCAAGTAAATTACTTAAGCAAGTCTACATGAATTACGTCCCTAAGAAGACTGAGCGAGTTTGAATAAGTAGATCCATAATTTTAGGGCTGTAAATATAAAGTTACCTATGTTACTACTAACGTACTAAACGCGCTACTAACCAACTCCCGTGTAAAATAGACGCTGAGATCTGCGTTCCTTTAACACGTACGCATTAGTCCTGCGTTTCCTTAATCCGCGGATTTATTCTTTCCTGCTCATTGGGATAAAGGCTCCGATCCGCGGCGAGCACCGAGCAGTGAGCACACCGAACACAATGGAGCGGACGTTGCGTGAGCACAATCGGAACAAGTGAACTTCCGCTGCGCGTTTAGTCAATATAATGAGCACTGGGAACCGTACCGACCGCGACCGGACCAGTAGCGATTCAATCCAATAAGTTAGCTTAATCAAAAGATACGATTTTCTGAATTGTCCGGCATCGTTAAATCAATTTAAGTACCTATTTCGTAAACTGTAGTCTAACTTCTCTTTAGATGCCAGGATTCAAATGCACAGTCGACGTCATAGATATGTATACATTTTTCTCCTTTTTACAATGGAATGAGATTTAAAATTGTAAAAATATCTTTGACGTAGACTGTAGAACCATATCGCTTTGTCCAAGGGTAGTTTATTTACACAAATAGGTACATCAGCTTAAAATGCACAATGATGATAACATTTGGGATAAGTAAAACCGTCGCCAGTTAATCTCTTTCTTTACCCGACTGCGCCGCTGAACAAAGAGTAAGTATTTCAATTCGATTATTAAATTGCATTGTCATTCTAAGTGTTCCTTTGAGCGCAGCATGTTTTCAAGTAAATGGGATCACGAGATGGATAAAAATAGTTTTCCTAAATAAAGATTGGTAATACCTACAAAAGTAAGGCATGCACCATGCTCCATAAGAAAATTAAGAATTGGTAAGACTGGTCTCAAGTATGTTTGGTCAAAAAAATGGTCCCATCTATATCTAGACACGAAACTTCACTCAACAGCGTTAAAGTTTGTAAAAAACAGAGTCGACATTCTTTTAAAATCTATCCGAATGATGAATTCCACGTACACAAAAAGCATATAAACAGCCATCAATTTATGTCTCACGCGTTGAAAACAATTTTACAAACAAAATATATGCATATATAACCGATTTAGAGCTTTCTGACAAATGACGGTTGTTGATTTCGATGGCTATCGATCGAAGGGAAAACTTTGGCCGATTTGAATGCGACGAACTTGAGCACGAGATAGCTTATGCTAATCAGAAGATAAACAAGATTGAATAAATTTCAAGTTCTATGTTACTACGATCCGGGTATTATAAATGCATCGCGTTCATCAAGTCCCCTCCCGCCCCGCCCGCGCCGTCCAAAAGAGAAAGGGATTAACACTGTATGAAGCCTATACATTGTTATCGCGTCTTTCTTTAAGCCGGCAGAACTCGGCGATTTGACGACGTCCTCTTGACGTGACTGATCGCTCTCACAACCTGCTCCGAGACCTTCGAACTAGCATTTACGCTTCTATGGGAATGTGTTTCGCCTCGCTCGAGCATTGTAATATTTACAACGAACCATTCACAATGTCGCAACTCGCGACAAAAATTGTACTTGTAAGTACACTCAAAAATGTACGTTCAATAGCCCTGAAACTTGAGACAAGCAAGAATGCGCAATGCGTTAGTCAGTAGTGACTCACCGGCGGGCGCCGGCAAAGAAAGCCTGAACAAGAGCCTGATAAAGCTGGTCGTGCAGGACGCAAAGAATTCTATTGTAAGTTCGCGCCACCATTTATAACGTTATCTATTACAATAAGACTGCCCAGTATTGTCTCGACTGATACGTTAATGTCTGTGCAGAATCAATATTGCACATTGTCTTTCGCAAGAGTTCGTCACCGATTGTCAGCTACGTAACAGGTGCCGAGGAGAAGCAGGTATTTGTGAAAAATCGCGTGTGGTACAAAAAGCAGCACGGCGCCGGAGTCAGTGAAATCGCGCGTGTAGAAAGCAGAACTGGGAGGGGCGCTCCGCACACGCACCGCCGCCGAAGCCAGCTATATTGGCGATCACACTAATTACTAATACCACGCTTGACGAGTCGCACTTCTAGGACTCCGGTGCAAGTAAAAGCTGTTGCATTAGCATGGCACACATCCGAAATGGTCCCGTTCTGGGTAAGGAAACGAAGGAACGAGTTAACGCGGATCTTCTATCTACCTATTTTCCATAACAGCATAATGGTATCTGATTACTATTGGACATCGATATAAGACACATTCATCTTTGAATTTATTTGCAGATGTACAGTCACCATCAGATATATCGGAGCGGCCAAAGTGCTCACAAATATCTGAACACATCTCTAATGCCTTGACAATAGAGACGTGTTCAAATATTTGTGAGCACCTTGGCCGCTCCGATATATCTGATGGCGACTGTACATGGGATTATTTCATTGAGCTTTTCGGTGACATTCGCACATAAGTTCTGAAAAACTCATTACTCAGTACGTATCTCAGTTTGAAAATCACATGCCTGAACTACTCGTCAGCTGCCATAGCTTGGCTACAAATGTCATGTGCCCTAAAATATTAGTAATTGTTTACACTGAACAAAAGTTTCACAGTTCATACGCAGCTTAGCCAGTTCCAAATTGATAGCCGATAGTGACTACAAATATCTTCAAACGATCCCTATAATCCATGAACGTTAAGGAAGTACTAAAGATTATGGCAATCACCGACCCTCGTACTCGTACCAAGAGATTCACGAGATATTTCAGTTGTCGCGCCTCAAACCCGCCAGCTATTTAATGCCGGCCACAACCCAGTCGTCGGCCGTAAAAGGGGGCGCTCGTAAAGACGTTTATTGCGTCCTCGATGAAAAGTTTATCAACAAGTGTTGTCGGACCGGACCGTTAGGAGTTCCGAAGTTCGCCATTAGGGCTCGAACTGGCTCCACCAACAATTAAGCGTAAGCGACTTTCCCAATAACGCGCCCTTCGATAACCCTGCGTTATCTCCTTAATTGACGTTTTATAACTGCTTGATATTTATGGCTTTCATATAACTAAGGTTTTATACAACTTTCCAATTCTGTTTGTTTGCCAGTTAATGAACATCTATTCATTTACCAGAGAAACTAAATTGTGTAGATTGAATTCTAGAAACTTTGATGTACCACTCCTCAGGCCATGTTTCGAGTTTATGGATATAGCACGTTAGAAACACGCGTCGAATTGGGCGAGCCAGGCTTCGTACTTTTACTTAGCCATTTCGATGCCCATAAAATAAATCTATTCTCAGTCGATTCCTTTCTATCAAGTTTATGTGATTTTCATGGGACTATAAAATATGCATTAACATAAAGTAGATACCTTTTACTATTAAATCCTGCGTGGATTAGAAACTTCACCGAAAATCAAAGAACAATGTATCGTGTCAAGGTTTTTATTTAAATAAATAAAAAAGATCATGACCCAAAATATGTAATACAGCGCCTACTAATTCTAAAAAACTAAAACAACAAGGTGTTGCTAATTTATTACATAATATTCTTTAACATTAACGATCTTAATCGTGGAAATAAACGTTAATTTATTACTGAAACTGCTACAAGAAAACATGATAATGTCAGCCGCGATAGTTTTTATTCAAGCTTTTAACAATTAAGATGTGAGATTTCGTAATGCGCGTGACGAAAAGCGTAATAGCCCAGTTCACCAAAAGCTCCAATAAAATTTAATGCGATTCATAACGTCTTGTGAGATTAATATTAATTATTGTGTATCATGCTATATAATAAAACGATTGGCAAATGTGCCAGAACTACACAAAAAAAATCATCCAATCATTTTATTGACAACACAAAAAAAAAATGATTTATAATAGGAGCTGTTTTATTCTATGTAACGGCGAATACACCATATTCTAAATTACCTAGGAAAAAAAATACGAGAAGATATCAGACATCAAAAAATTATAACTAAATGAGTTATTGTAAATCCGTAAAAATACATTACCTATTATTACTTATTACATATGTAAATAGTTCCTTAAGCTGACTGTTACTAACCTAATACCTATGGACCACCGAAATCTAAAATAAGTGTTTTTTTTTACAAATGTTTTAATATTTACTTGGTTAATTTACATTTGGTCTTTAGTATTCAAGATAAATCAAACAAAAAAAGCTTCATTTAAATGTATATTATTAGGAACCTATTTCCGGGTGGAAAGTTTGTAGGATTCTTGAAAAAAATCATCTTAGGATAACGTTTCAAATGAAATAAACAAAACAAACGCTATTATCCTATTATAAATTAATGTTTTTCATAACCGTATTTTTCCTGGAGTAAATGGTGGAAATCTGATAAGATTCGAACAACCTGGGGGCCTAGACAAGGTTACAATCGACAAGCGCTAACGCCAATAGAAATTAATAAAATGTATGGGAATGCTAGATAAGTGTTTCGTCGGCATCTGTCATTCCCCTACATTTTATTATTTTCTATTAGTGTTAGCGCTTGTCGATTGTAACATTGTCTACGGCCCCTGACAACCTGAAATCATATTTATTAGTAGACCCCAATCCTACCGATAAGTATAATTAAACGCGAAAGTTTATCGGAATGTGTGCGAAAAGTAAAGATAAAGTTAATCTTTCACGCCAAAACTACGCACGGATTTTGACTTCTAGCAATAGAGCTTGTTTATATGTTAAATAAAATAAAGGCAATATACACGGGTGAAATCGCAGGAAAAAGCTAGTTAAACTATATTTGTATAAACGTATTACATACTTGCTATCTACTTAATACTTACGTAAGGCGACGTACGATAAGCTAATACGGGTAATGAAATAGTCAGCATACTTGAGCCCTATCAGGCAGGTTAAGATTCGTTTATTTTTAGTTAGGTTTGGCATATCACATCGCAAATCTAGCCGCAAAAGGAACGTCCAGCGGCTTCGGCGCACACGCACACACGTCTCGCTGAGAATGCGAATAAAAACATTTGATGCCCTACATCAAAAACCTGATGGAGATAAATATGGAAATTCTCCAGTAAATTAAGGGTAAATCCAAAGTTTAGATCGATTAATTAACGTTAATGAGTAGGCGATATCTCGGCATTAAATTCTTAGGTAATTAGAGCTAAGACGCCGCCATTATGCCGGGCTGTAAAGGGCGTTAAAATAAGTACTCTTCATGATCTATAACTATAACATAAAGCCTGTTATGTACCACCAAAACGAAACAGTAATTGTAATTTCAACAAAAGTTTTTACTACACTTTTCCAAAATAAATTACATATCAACATTAATCAAAAGTTTTTAGGACGTATATTTAATCGAGGATTTAATTCCCTTGAGATATGAAGGAAGACGGGTAGCTCACTTACCTATGCCTACCTACCTACCTGGTAAAAAGACTGTAGAAATCCTCTTAAAAAAATCATTAAAAAAAATCGGTTATTTTACCTACCATATTACGAGACTACCACTATAAAGCATACATATAAAAATATGGACTGACTCTAACGAAACTCCAATTAAATTCTATGTAGTCGTGTCAAAATACATTTTTTATTTTGTCCCGACTACCTACTGTCAAATGCTTTTGAAATAACAAGAAAAAATATTTGGAAACACAAATAAGTTTAGTGACTTGCGACGCTACGAGCGAAGTCCAATAAAACTGTGTGATAAATGCATTGTATTAGAGGATTTTGAAGCGAGCAGGCGGCGGTATGCTTCTGTTTCATCATTTACTATTTATACCTTCGTAACTCTCGAGTGGACACCCGATCGTAACTTCACGTTTCTAAAGTTTATATAATGACGCTCATACTACTTTATTAGATAGTTATCCAGTGCGTTTACACGGTGTTTATTTTACTATTTTATTTAGTATCGACACATTTTCGTGGGAGTTGCGACCATTTGAAAGGGCGCCCGTAGATCATTGAAGAAAATGAGCGATTTTAAATTAAATGTTAGATATAGCTTTATAGGTATCTATGAATGAAAGTTTTAGCAAAGAACTTTTTGCACCGATATTATCATTAAGAGGAAACACTAAGGTCAAGATAATTGAGAAATAGGTGTTTGTAAAATGTATTGCTGTCGTGCCAACCACAAGCCTCCCGCCGCAGAGCGCGATAGAGACAACTGCAGCTTGGACCGAAAATACCTATTAAAATTACATAAAATCAACGTTTCGTAGTCCCCTGATTTCTTCTCCAAAACTTGACCTATTTAACTATTTTATTTATTAAAAATCAAAGAAAGGCTTTGGCCGTGTTCCTATGTTTTCCTTTTTAGGGTTCCGTAGTCAACAAGGAACCCTTATAGTTTTCTCCATGTCCGTCTGTCTGTCTGTCTGTCCGTCTTCGGCTTAGCTCAGTAACCATTACTACTAGAAAACTGTGATTCGGCATGGCTATATGAATCAATCACGCCGACAAAACAGTACAATTTGTTTTTTTTTTTTTTAGTGTACCTCCCCTATACCTAAAGCTGGGATGTACCTAAATTTTTTTCTCGTCAACCCATGGTGTGGGGTATCGTTGGATAGCTCGTTCAAAAACATTATGGGTTTTCTAAATCAGTAATTCCTTTGTGAGATATTGGACTTTAAAGCCCTAATTTTAATTCGAGTCATGTGTCGTCCCCCCCCCCCCCCCCCCTGCCGGCTTAATGGCTACTACTGTTCAAAAATTCGTGGTAGTAGTACATATAATGAATTCAAAAGGAAAACTATCATGAACAAGAAGGCATAAGTAGTTACCGAGTAATAGTCGACCAGCTTAATGTATAATTGAAAAGGCTAATTTCCGTCCAAACTTTGTTCAAGCATCCAGTGTCGGGCCACGCACTTGGCCGGTTTTTTTAATAATCTAGTCAAAATTGTTTTCTGGATGTTTGAACACAGCGGAAAATCTGGCAGTTTTTTTTTTTAGGTTTTTGAAGGTTAATATCTCTTTTAAGAATAAATTTATGAAAAAAAGGAAAAAAATATTGCCATTATCCAGGGAGAAAACAGGGGACTACGTTTCTATGGAAAAACGGCCGTTGTGTTTTCTCTTAAGGCCGCACTTGCTCTTACGGATAGCGCTGCTATAAGTTACAATTATGGACTTGTTTCATGTGTTATAGGATATGTTAGAGGATATATTTTACGGTAATTTACTACCTGTTTCGCATTGGACAATGCCTGGAACGTCCGGTCGGATGTGGTGAGAGCACTGCGAGTTATTTCAACTCCGCATTCGTCACTGACTCTAATGAAACTTTTCCTAAGAAATTTTGTTATAGGTATCATTCGTTTTCGCTATACGAGTAATTGCAAAAAGGAGATACCTACTAGTCGTGGACGAAATAGGTGTCCCTATTTCGTCATAACAAAGTTAGAGAATAACTGTAAAGTCAAGCGCAGCAGCTATCCGGGAATTCGTTTGTAAGGTGGATCTTAAGAAGATAAGGATCATATAGTTAAAAATCTTATACCTGAAAAGCAGTCCATATTGTTTCCTAATGTACTCGGTGTTTCAAAGAACAAGATAAATTCCAATTTGCATTAAGTGCGTCGCAAACCAAAATCCTGGTTTCATTCCTGAGTGCAATAACAGTGTAGTGTCCATAACGACTCAAACGTCTGTTTACCTATACCGCCGCCTAGGATACAAGAAAGAGCACCATAAAATACGATCTAATGAGTCCATCCGCATGAACTGAAGGCAACGATAATCATGTTTATTCCTTTTTGATAAAATAACATGGACTTAAATGCAGATATCAACATGATCGTGCCTTTTCATTGCGTATCACTTTGTAAACTTTATGGCGTGGAATAGCCGTCAAAACGAGTTGAACGCGATTAAACGATACCTAGGCCCAGAATAGCTCGTCGTTTTCATTCGTACGTCCCGTCCTCAGTGAGACGAGTTTGCAAGGCGAACATGGAGATAATTTGCCCACGCCAATATTTTGAAGTGTGTTGGCTATTTTATTTTCACAGCTTCACTGGTAAGGATAAGAAGAATGGTAGTTGCCATTTATAAAATCAGATGTTAAATGTACCTTAGTTTCGATAGCTTTCCAGCACATTATTAACACTTAAAAATCCTCGACGCGTTTACCAAGCCAAGCTATAACTATAAATAGTTCGACAATGCCGCGAACAGCCTGGCATTTTGACCGTGTAAACCTCACTTATCCTCACTAATAGCCGCGGAGTCGCACATAGACAATGAGGAATGTTTCTTGACTTGAGGCGGCATCTAGCCGCGCGGCGTTTAGCATTCCGGCCGCGCGCTCGCAATGATAACTATTCACACTTACCACCGACGAGATGCTTCGCCGCCACGTTCAGATTATTTTGCTTTTTGGAACTTTTTATGTTGTACAAATAGAGCAACTTCTCGCCGTTTATGTAAAGGCGGTTTCACTTTTGCCGCTGTTTGCATTATGATCGTTTTATTTGTCAAAAGTTATGTTTTAACTTTTAAGTTTGCAACAGACAAAAGTGTTAGAACAGTGAACAACAAAGTTAAACCGCGAATTAGATATTTAGATGTTGCATCAGTAGATCATAAACCGGTATATTGAACTGAGTTTACGATTTCAGCTCGTAACTTGACTAAATATTAAGCAATTTATATTATCAGTGTACATAATGAAGGTGTTAAAGTGTTGACCAAATTCGGAAGGTGCATCAAAAGCCAGTTACCGATAACGAAGCGATTCAAACCGATAACGCTTATCTTTTAACTGCAAGTGCTTGCATTACGTAATAGGAGACATTTTATCAATGTAAACTCAATAAATCTTCATTAAGTAGGTATATCGCGATCATAAAAAGTTATGTATTCAAACTTCAATCTAAGTTGACTACTAAATTCTATTTTGGATGAAGCTCTAAAAATAATCGGCTATATGCGTTTAGCTTTTACGACTTTGACATGGGATAACAGTTACTTCTGGTCGTTTATTAATGTTGGCAGTCGGTGGAAAACTCAAACGAGTTGAATCTTAGAAACGGTTGCACAATTATAGAACTTGTAGTTCAAATGGAAACGTTGCGACACTGACGGGTACTATGACCTCTGATGAAAATGTTGAAGAATCTTGTTTTTACAATGCACAGCGTATATGTTTTTTAAGTTCTATCTTTCGATAATTTATACTCTCTCAGATCGACTATACATAATATAAAAGAAGGCGATTTTATTTCAATCATAGAAATGTAAAAATCTGCAGGTAAAGATTCCCTGTCTGCTTGAACCGACGAGATCTTCATTGAGCTTTACGAACCGCATAGCATATCCAAGATGCTGGCACTTTATATTTTTCACTACTTGATTTGAAGGAATTAAGTAAGTAATAACCTTCGCAACTGAAGTTTTTAGTAAGTATAGGTGAGGCAGATATAATTTAATGAATGTTTCACAATTTATTGTTACCGAACGCAACATCTTAAAATCACATCGTATATCAATTTACTTACGTCGTTTCAAATACATTTTAGTCAGCATATTTAAGCCATCATGGATATAATATTTTTGATTGACAGACAGCTACCAAGGGACCTGTAAAGGTTAATATATGTTGGGCTATCAGATTCATGCCCGCAAAAAGTATACTTCCGCAACCGCTTTACAAATCGAATCGCTAAAAGTATAAGACATTGTGTAGGAATTTAATGGCTATTTAAAATGTTCAGTGCGACATTTATCACACGTTTCAATATGCATATTGGTTTGCGTAAAGTGGCTCGATTTGTACACGCCCGAGCGACCGCTTGTAAGGCAAGGGTGTGCTCATGCGTGTACAAGAGAAATTGTAACCTTTGAAGTAATGTTAAAAGGATCATTTGTTTAATGCGATTTCTTAGCCTCTGTACCCAAAAAAAGGAGAGGTTGCTCTTGTTGTATCTGTATGATTGTAACCAGTCTATCAGTCTCACTCGTAATCGGCGTGAGTGAGTGAGACTTCTTTAGATACTATGGTTGACATTGCTTGGAGGCAATAAGTACTCCATTTGTACATTTTAATTGGGAATTTATAGGAGCAGCTACTAAAGTATTTATTAGCACCTGCAAGCCTGCAACGTAACGTCTTTTTTTGTATGGAAAGCAACGGGTTAATAGAACATCAGCTACTTAACTAATACGCCATCTTTACTATCCCAACAGAATTTATGAAAAATCCAGCGCCAAGTTACAAACAACAATTAACATAACTCAGCTACCGATAAATATATTATCTTCTTTTTTTTACCTTAACATAAAAACTGGCCAAACTGTGGCGTTTGATGGCGAGAAACGCTCATGTTTTATACTATAGTAGTAGTCTAAAGTGATAACTCGGCAACTAATGTTGTACGTCAGCGACTTTATTTATTATACAGATTCAACATCTATCTACTAATAAAATCAAAATCTAGCCTCTATAAAGAGGATCGCACTTAATTATTTAACAACTAAATTAATAAATCTTATTAATTTTTAATGAAAATTTGCATAGCAACTGAAAAATTGCATAGCGTGTTGCTATCTCTCGAAGGGAGCTTGTTTGAATTTTTTCCCTTACACAAACTCACTCTAGTCTAGGCTATAAAAACCGCTAGTTAATAGGTTTTAGTTCGTTAGCTTGCGTCCCTCAGAGCAGAAAGTAGGAGCGCCGCCAAAGCGGGGCTTTGTCGACTTGCTGGCGTCTTCGAGTAATCGGGGATCATGCAAAAAAAGAAGATACCGACGAATTGGGAACCTCCTCCTTTTTTGAATCGGTTAAAATAGATTTTGTCATGAAGTACTTATTTATGCTAACGTATAAAAACATTGGTCGGTATATAAAATTTGAGCTAATGACCATACTTAATTGACCATTTTTTGATGACAATATTAAGGAAATTTCATGTTAGATTATAGTAGATTCAGTCATAAATTACTTATACTAAAGTATAAAAATAGATGTGACAATTTAGAGTCCGTTGAAATTATTTTATAGATGCAATAGAGATACTTATTAGAAGCTTAATTAAACTATGTCGACATGTTACAAATTTTGTTGCTATATAATGATTACCACGCTGAGTCATAATAACGTAGCTTGAATTACACAATACACTTGTACGGTCTCTTGAAAAGTATTTATTAGACGCTTATTAAATTATTCGACCCATTCATTTAGTAGACAATTCAAAAATTCAAAATTCAAAATTATTTATTTTCAACAAGGTTTTACATTTAGTGTTCGTTTCCCCCTTTTAAGTTAACACTTGTATTAGGAGGAAACGCTCTTTCATACAGGTGGTAACTGCATGTTAAAAATAAGACTAAACAATTAAGTAAATTAGAAGTCGAATATGACAATTTAAAGAAGCTGCATTAATTACAACCCGTTTTTAAAGTTTAAATCCTACTTCACTTAATACATATTATAAATGTGAAAGTTTGTATGTTTGTTACTATATGAATCAAGCAAAAACGGTTTAACGGATGGATGGATTAACATATAAAATACTTTTTATCCCAGTAAAAGTCCAACAAAGAGAAATCAATGCGAACGAAGTCGCGGGCAAAAGCTAGTAAATAAATATTCTCTATATAAGGTTAACTGCCATCCCTTATACCACATAATTATCATAAATACCCTGGTATTTAGCTTTTTTAAAATATATACACATTAAAACTTCGGATTTGCATTCGGACTTCTGAAAACCAGAGTTTATAAATATATACCTACCAATATTATATTCATCATCATCCGCCTTTATCCAACCAGCGCTGGACATAGGAGATAGATCTTCGGCTTCAAAGTCGTATCCAGCTTACACCAATATATAAATAAATATTTTATTTATTTATTTAATAGGTAAGTAAGTAAGTATATAATTATGTTGCGTTGTCAGCAGGTAGAGTAGTTCCGTGCATAACTACCACTCTAGCCTAGGCCGGTTTAATACTTTGTTGCCGTCCTGCGACTATGATTATTATAAGAGAATATATTAATCGCACAACGTGAAAAAAAAACAAACTAAAAACATCGGTAGTATACAAACGAGTTCTAAAACTAACGAATACCTTATTTTTACTAAACGGGACTTAAATTTATTTACCTGACAGTACAAATAATTTGTGAGAATCGTGAGTGTAAATCAATATAACGAATACCTACATAATTAAGCTTCTCTAATTTTTTTCCTAGGATTTGAGCACAGTAGGGCTATAGAATGCAATTAGTAGAACGATATATCCCTATGTCCCTATATCGATATGTCTCTTCTACTGTTCCTAAAGTGTATACTTGCCAAATAAAGATTTTATAATTTATATTCTAAGTGTTATTCGAATATAGACAAGTTACGGACTTCGAGTTGCAATGTTTCTGATATCGATACGTCAACCAAGCTGAAGTGAAGAGAGAAAACAAGGAAGGTATTTCATTTCATTTCAAGGCAGACCCCACCATCAGATGATAAAAATAATTGCTAAGGAGAGAGATAGTTACACTGAACAGTCACAGCCTTGCAACGCTGAGAAAAATCTGATATCCAGTACCCAGAGAAATAATTACCAAGGAGAAATAGAGTGAGAGAGATTTCACAGCCTTGTATCGCTGAGAAAAAACAGACATCTAATACCCAGAGAGGAAGTGGTGGTGTGCACACGCGCTAGGGAGTGCAAAGGCGACAGAGCATTAGCGGCACACTATCAGATCGGTTTAGCGCTGCAAGGGGCAAATCGCGCCATCAAACCAGCCACCGCAGGGTTGGCGAGCGCTGGCGAGAACCTGGAGATGTTTTACTTATTTCTACAAGGTACCAATACCTATTCGACATGCGCACAAAAACAAATAAGTTTTGATGTTGACGGCAAGACATGAAGTAATATACTCGTATCTATGCCCTAGTTTAGAGTCGGGCTTTAGGGTAGTGATGTGATAGGCTAATAGGTAGGTATATATAATCTGCATTTACTGTAAATGGGATAGGAAAATGATTTCCTGCCAATGTGGAGAAGATTTGATAAAGATACCAATAAAAATCTTGTGAGGCCTATGTAGAACACAATCGACAGCCTGACATAATAACTAACTAATATTTATTTATTTATTGCGTGTTTCGTGTGTAAGGAAATCTGTTTTATATGATCACTTGTACAATTATGACCAGTATTGGCAACCCTAGATTGAAGCGTAGCGTTTTATTACTAAGGTATCATTGAATGTGGAATCCCGTTGATAGAATCAGAATCACGAATGCTCTGCCCATGCATTCGGAACAAAGAGACAAAGAAGAATCTTACAACTATTAACTAGCACTCAGTACGTATGGTATTTGATTGTTTATACTCATAAATATCGAACTATACACACACACAGTTACATTTAGAAAAATATAAATATAACAAATCGAAAACACATGATCGTTACCAAAAACATGGTGGTCTAGTCTATCAGACACTTACAATTTGCTTTATCTGCGTTTCTATCAATGAGTTTCGCGCGTCATTTTTAATGTTGAGCGGGAACCATGTCAACTCATGGATACATATTATAATGCCAATGCCTTTGCTTTGTAGGTATGTGTTGTTGTGTTCCTGGAGAAATATCGAGAGAGCTCGCGGGGATGCGTTGTGTTGACAGCCAACTCTTTTTGGGGGAGCTATAGCATTTTCCAGAAAAAGCGACAAAAATATAATACACTGTAAAAAAATGTAGTACTTGGCTAGTAAAATTTAACTGAAACCTGGGCAATTTGAAACATCGTAAGGCCTCCCAAAATATAGTATTTTTGCGTACTTTATATTTCTTTAACAGTATATAGTACAATACTGTGGCAACCCTAAGCGTGGGTCCCCCGCTTTCCGCATTCGTTTTTAGCTATCAACACAATGAATCATCAAATCAACAAAGCGTCAACAATGTGCTCGTGATTCTTGTGTTAGTCAGCGTCCACAGGCTACGGTCTGCTAACCATCCGGCAGACCGGTGCTTGTTTGCCACCGTCGTAATACCAATAAAGGGGAGACTTCGACAAGGAGCTCAAAATCAAATCTTAACATTAGCCTAGCCTCAGCCTATCACGTGTAAGTTCGTGCTGAAAGCTGAAACAGCGCAGTGTTCAGGGAAACAATGCGCCATCGCAGCTCATACGGCCGATTAGCATTGAATGCGCATGTTGCGCGGGATCAGGGCTGCGCGGGACCATAACCCCGTAATTAACATTTTAACAGTTCGAGTACCAGAACCCGCTAGGTGGGCGCTATGCTCCTAGGCGATTTCCTCCATATAAACGCCCTGTCATGTTATCGTTACTACAAAATATAAGTATATCTATACTATATACTATAAATATAATGTATATCTATCTTATAAAGAGGAAAACTCTGTGACTTCTGTGAGATTGTAGCTTTGTAAGTTTGCATGTAATGAATGGGTAATCTCCGTAACCATAGGAACGAATACAAAAAATATTTCTACTACACAGCTCTACACAGCATGGACTTTTTGGATGGACATACATAGGCTATGTTTTATCAATACGCAGGGTAGGCCGAGCAGGCAACTAGTCACGTGCCGATTAGGTATACATCGGTAGATACATAGTTGAATTCATGGGGAAGCGCCGCTTTTCTTCTCATTGCGTGCTATTTTGCGTTGACATTATAAACTTAAACTCTGGAATTGTAAGCAGAAAGTTACATTGCGCGCTTACCATCAGGAAGGACGTAAGGTAAAGTTTAAAAAATGGTAAAAAAAAAAGATCAACATTTCCAGTCTCAAGTTCAATGTCAGTATATTACTCGTTCTAAATAGAAACAAAAACATGTTTAATGTGGCGTGTGTGGTAAATAAACAAATTTGTCCCGGTAAAATAACAAAAAATAATAAGGAGATCGAAAAATATAAGCTTAAAATATTATCTGCCTTAAATAGTAGGTACAAGCATTAACTCTATAAATAAATCCTAGCATTTTTGATCTCACCAATACGGGTTAATTAAACATGTGTGCGTAAACTCAGGAACACTCAGTCTTGTCCCAATTTATACTTCCAACTGTCAGATATGCTTTCACATCGGCTAGGTGCCTACCTTAAAGGATTACACACCTGCATAGTCCATACAGCTATACAGCCACTAAAGCCTGTAAAAAGTAATTTTCGTGGTGTTGGTCCAGCGCAGCGGATCATTGTCGCGCGGTGCGATTAAACCAACGCTCAATCTAAATCAATCCAGCTCGGCCGACGCTCTCCGCCACATTGTTCTCGTTTCTCCCGTCGATTAAACGTAATCACCACATTTGACACGTTCATTACACGCGACGAACATCTATCGAGCCGAGCTAAGGTCAAGAGCAATGGTGAATAATGTGGCACTTTGCTTTCGTAACACATGCACTTGCAAGTACGTGACCTGCGATTAATACTTTCAGAAATGCCTATAAATTATAGAAGGGTAAGCAGAAATAGGGACTTACCGGAAGTTGGAGATAGTCGCCGATGGTGTACTTGGCCGCGCCTCGCCTGATGTCAGCGAGGGCAGTGAAGTGCTCGTCACGCCGCGCCTTCCGCCGCAACAGCGCGCGAGCGTGAGGGTATGCTGACAGGAACTCGTTGTACGCGTCCATCAGTTCACCCGAGAAAAGCTGCTTTAACAGAATTGCACTTTCGCTGGCATCGCCTTCCGACGGTGGTGGCGGCAGTTCTCTGCACTTCAGCGACTCGGGCACACTTTTTGAAGGAAAAGTACTTATGCCGCTAGTAGACTCGCAGGACGTCATCGCGCCCGCGGAATCGCTCGAACCGCATTTCGAAAACGGAAATACGGAGGAGTCCCCGCTTTTCTCACTACACGCGGAGCTCTGACGGATAGTGCTGGTTTTCTCGAAGAAATCGGGAAATTGCGGTTCTGATTGACTTTCGGTCGATGGCGAGGACTCCTCAGCAGCTGCGCTCGAATACTGGGCATTCTTGATACAGTCATATAAATCTTCAATAGATTCATATGGAGTAATGCTTCCGCAAGATTCACCTTCATCCCGTAATCTTTCATAAATATCTTCATTTCGTCGTCTGGATAACGGTGTGATAGCAGAGTCTGATCGACTTCTTTGCACGCTTCTCACTTGATCGTAACCGAAATCTGTGGGATTGAGAAAATCCCACCTTACAGTCGCCCAAACATTTTCACTGGCATCAGCGGAGATTCTGTGGTCGGCGCAACATTGCCCGCCGCTTCTAATAGTCACAGTGGTCACATTGTCGCTGGTTTCTATAATAGAGCTATCGGCCACTGATTCATTGCAATCTATGGGAATGTCGACAATTACTTTACGAAGACTAGTGTTAGCCGAGGAAACGATAGACTCGTTATCATCGTATTTACGACACTCAGATGATTGTTCGTGAAAATCCGAGGTCGTAACCTCTGAAGAAACATCAATATCTCTTTGACGAAGTACTCCTTCTTGGAGCAATTCCTTCAGAATGCTTTTTTGTTCTGGATTTTTATCTGTCTTTTTGGATGATACTGAAACAGTATCGTCTTCTTTTTTGCCCTCGTTGATGAGAAGGCCGGAGTCGATATATTTCCTCATGCGCTCCGTAAGAGCCTCGCTGGCCTCCGACACGGACTCCAGGTAGTAGAACAGCAAGTGGTATTCCTCCTTCGTGATGACGGCAGCGCGTAATAGTGGCTTGCCATAAAGTTCCACCGCTGAGAATAAAGTCGAAGCTGAAATAAAAGAGAAAGTAGGTGTCACATATATTATGTAATATAACCTTAGTTGAATTCAAACGGAACGGCTAATAGAATATGCATAGCATATCTATAATCTACTAAGGCACTGAAAGATTTGTGGGCGTAGGAAAGGTCAGATCAAACGCCACGCCAAATAATAATTGCCATATTATAACTTATTCACCTTGCATTGATCATCTCCGCTTAATCACAGGTCGATAATAAATAACCCAGACCTTTTAAACTCCTTGAACTCCTCACGTATGTATCTGTGTTGATTGGGAAACGCTTAATGCTAATCAAATAAACGGTTTACATTACAGCATTGTTAGTTAACACAATTTCACGTTTCTGATGGGTCAATTAGTTATTAATTATGGATTGCTGGAAGTTTAATAATTGATTCTCAATGTGCCTTGGTAATTTATTATTCGTATTGAGACGTCGCAATCGTGAGTAGAGAAACAGTTATGGCTCAAATTACGTGCGAGTTCGATAACTTGTTTGAAACAGACAGCAAGCAAGACGTCGCGGACAATGCCGCGGGTTAAACCTAGTTTCTAATATCGATATTATGGTCACGGCGGCTGCATTAGGTTTGCATACAAGGCACTTCTGCGAAAGATTACCGGACAATAGCGGTGCGTACGCGTCTCATTTATTGCCAAACCGCTTTCTACAAACAGACGCCGTCGGAATACTGAGCGCCGCTTCGTTTGCAGCTTATTGACGAGGCATTAGGTAGCTTCAATTGAAGAAAGTTAAAAGTTATCTCAATCCAATTGTGTGCGTATACACAAATAGCATTGCCTAACCAAAGGAATCGGACTTTAATGCGAATTATTCGAGCGTTTCTTTTAGTAACAGCGGAGATCCTGCTTATTCTTGGCTGCATACTTGATCCGACGACATAGTATCCATATAAGTAGGTACTTGAATGGTAAACATGTTATCGGATTTTAAGTTGAGTCGTACTTAATAATAATAATACTGTTACTGTTACTCTTATCATACACTGTACTCCGCTAAATTCACGGTGTTTTCAGTCCCTTATAATCCATATAAACGTCAAAATCGCAGCGTGATTGAGGAGACCTATCGTAGGTTTCCGTTATGTAAGTCCAGATGGCAGTCCAAAGCGGAAGCGGAAGCGGGGCTGACTAAGAATCACATTCAGGCAAATTCCATTTTACGTAATTTGATTATATCTGAGACTACATTTCCACGTCAGTATATTCGTTATACAATTGATTCGGTTAAAAAAACATACTATTTATAGACAATTATTATTAACACTGAACTTTGAAAATTGTTTCATAATATTTGCCTTTAATTATTGAGAGTGCCCTAATCGGCTGAACCTGGTGTTTTCTCATCTGGACTTTGATTTGGTTATTTAGGATATCAGTAATGCTCATATTTTGTGTTTGTAATTGTCTGTGAAACCTCGAATACAAGATGTTATAATTCAAATTTTGTTTTATTATTTACGGTTGATAAATTAAACAGTGAGTGTATTGAATTGGAATTTTGTGTTAAGTAAGCGCAATCAAGGTGCGAGGATTCCAAATTTCCAGTTCAAAACATTGTCCTATGCAGATAAAAAGGACATAAATATGTACCTATGCATGTATAGGTAAAGCGTGTACGGCTATAGCTCACGCTTGGGCTGTTGACGAGACGAAAATCGAGATGGCGCTCGGCATTCATTCCCTTGACTGACGTCTCTATCTCTGTCTATTCATAGTACTCTTTGGCTAAATTGTAATTACACTACGCATGAAATGTAATCATCTTAATAATATGACAATGATGTGTTCACCTATAATTGGGGTACATAAAATCACAAATAATAATTGTGCTACAGATAAATTTATATACTCGGCTTACGTACTCTGTTGGTGTCCCGTATAAATGAATAAATAAATAAAATATAATTGTAAGGGTACATTAATACACAACGGTACATTGTTAATGAGGCGTATAAAACGGATAAATGCAGAATATTACCATAAATCTTTTCCCAAGCAATAAACGTGTCCAGATCCTTGCCATCCCATTGCGGCGGCTGATATTCCACTACGAGCACTTCGCCTTCCAGGGACGTAGCGGGCGCCCTGGCGTCTACTGGCGCTTTGGAGCCCCCAAGGAAAAGCAGGGCCGCCGGTGGCGCAGCCGGCGCGGGCAAGCTTGTCGGTGAAGGCAGAGGCCCGCCTAGGGTGACAGCGACGGGAGCACTCAGTGGACCTGAAGGCACCCCTGCCAACACCACGCCGGTCTCCTGTAAAGGCTCGCATACCACCTCCGCGACTGTAGCGTTACCCCATACCATGGCCTGTGGACAAAGATAAAGATTATGTGGCGTACAGTATGTTCAGCGATGCTAATGGTTACCTATGTTATCATTTACAAAAGTACCGGATAAAAAAAAAACGTTATACGGTAAGATAGTTGGGATGAGAAATGCAATGATCCATTAATTTCTCGTCAGAACAATGCGCACAATTTTTGAATGGTGTTTGATAACAGTCCTTAGATACCAATACAGATTGCAATGTGTGTGCACCTACCCAGTAAATATTTATGTCAACATGAAAAAACACTCATAAAGATAATGCACTCGACTCTATTCATTGTTATTTACCTATCAAGAGAGCAAGTCCTAGAGTGCTGCCACCATACTACTTACCATCGCCACCGTACCACTGTAGGTACTCGTACTTTATAAACCGTTGGTTCTCATTCTACATAGAAGTTGTTAAAGATAAGTAACGCCAGTTATAAATATCTTTATGAAGTTTAACCATCAGGTAGCCCCATAGAAGCATTGAAGGTACCTTGTTACCGTTAAAAATGTTAACGTGGTCGTTGTCGGCTCTCGCTCGCTAACTGGGTTATGATTAAGTTGCACCAATGTCGACGGATTTACTATTAAGACGTTACATTATTGCCACTAAAACCTGTTTTATTATTTCATACGTCTGGAGCTTATAAATTAATCGGAGATTCCTATTTATAACCGCTTTGGGCGCTCGAAAATTCAAATAGATGCTGGAATCTTTAGATTCTTGAGAAATAGACATGCAATGGCTTCGGTCGAGAGAACATAACAAGACGTGGGCAAAATGCATTAATATAATAACATGTAAATGCAGCAGGCTCGGAGGCCTTGGCTGAGCGGGTTCATGGAGTTTTTTTACCGAGGGTCGTGACGTCAGGCCCGAGTTATGTGCACGCGCACCTCCCGCCGCCCGCGCCCTCCCCCGCCGCGCCCAAAACGAGCCTCCTCCAGGATAATGCGTCTGATACATCTTCAACGAGGAAAAAAAATGAAAACAAGATCCAGCGAACAAGGGGCAGTCGATTTAACACGGCCGACGCGTTGGGGTATGACAGAAAGATGGAAGTTGATTATATTTTATTTTCACCCGTCGTTTATCGTCGAGCGTGAATATTATCAAAGGCAGGTAAGGATTATTTTATAAGAATAAAATATATCCACGAATAAGTCGTAAATTCGCAATATATAGCTCATAACTCGACGGCACAAGGTTGAGTTCAGTTCAAGGAAAAACCCGATCGATTTTACCATTTGATTGACTATAGTTAGTTACAAGGTCTTCAGAAATACGATTATTTAAAAACACCATTATTATGTCCAGCATCCTGTCTCAATATCTTTGTTTTTATGGCCATTGATACTGTTAATAACTAAACGTTTAGGTATTGCTTAACCAGTTTATATGAACACTACGAGGGGTCCATTTCGGGGTTGGCTCTCATAAAAATATTTGTCCTATTTTTTATTATATTAAAAAACGGTTCTGGCGCATCGCCGGCCGCTGCCGCGGCACGCTTGTAGTTCCACCTATAACACTCCTCCTCGCTGCGCTCGTCGTCGTACCTACACGGACCTGCCTTAGGCTACGTCCGCACATCAGACAGGCGGCTTAATTGCTTAGCGTTTAAAGCGGTTTACCATCATTTCATAAAAAAAGTTCCATAAATGATCATTTTATAAACAACGATTCACAAAATATTCATTTCACAAACCTAACATTCCTCAAAATGTTTATACTATACATAATTATTTTACAAATATTCATTTAGCAAATGTTACACTTTAAAAAAACATTGAATGTTAAATTGTCATTTTAAAAATGATCATTTTCAAATAAATCGTTTATAAAATAGGTCATTTTACAAATCGTCGATTGATAAATGATTGTTTCATAAAAGTAAACATCTGTCATATCACGGTATCTAGCGGACTGGCCAAGAAACATTCCTGTAGTAAATTCATAAAAAGTATAGTACCTATTTGAACATAAATCGGTTTTCACTGTAGGGTCGCGGTTTTCCTAACACTACTCCTCGCTTCGCTCGTCGTCGTACCTACACTGACCTGCCTTAAAGTAGAATAGATAGGTGATCCACCTGTTATGTCAGTACATTTTAAGACCTAAAAGTTGTTTTTTAGGCTGGGAATGATAACTTTGTGATCATCTTATTGCGACTATTTTGGCTGAACCTAACTGGACTCCGATTTGACTAAGTGAAGAGTTGTTGGTTTAAATAAAAACAGTAACTTTTAAACAAAAATAATCCTACTAATCCTACTAATATTATTAATGCGAAAGTTTAGATGTTTGGATGTTTGGATGTTTGGATGTTTGGATGTTTAGATGTTTGGATGTTTGTTACTCAATCACGCTTAAACGGCTGAACCGATTTGAATGAAATTTTGCACGAAGATAGTTTATAGCCTGGATTAAAATATAGGATAGTTTTTATCCCGGGTCCACGCGGACGAAGTCGCGGGCGGAAGCTAGTGTTAAATAAACGATGTATTTACAATGACAAGATCTTTAATTTTGCGTTTTCTTATATTATCTACTTCAATTAATGACGTCCGGAAAATTTTCTGTGAAAAAATACGAGTCCCGGAATTCCCAGTCTTATCCATGTTCTGTACATTGTTTAAGTTCATTCACCCGCAATGGCACTACCTAATCCGATCAGTGGTCATGAATAAGAACTATTAAGAATAATGATTATTATGGTGAAAAGTTTTATGTAAAACATTTTCGAAGTTCCAATAATAGGACTTAAAAATATGTGAACTAAAGCGCACCCGAACACGAAACATAGATTGAAATGCGAGGCGCAGCAAGCGTAAAGCGAAATTGACAATTCGCGGCTCAAGGTTTATTTTAAATACATTTGGGGATTCCCCATTATTAATCAATCAATTAATCAATCAAGCGTTTATTGCACCATGGTAAACAAATACAGTTCTTACATTTATAAAACACAAAAGTATCTCATGGACCATGAAAGGGTGTTGCAAAGGCTTAAAAATGAGCTTTATGGAAACATAGTACTTACTAGGTATAATACATAAAATCTAGATTTGTTAATTTAAAAACTAATGAACTAATGATAGGGAACTTTTAAACAATAGCATACTGACAACTGACAACAGGTAAGATATTACTAAAGCTTTATTATTAATATTATTATATTATATTTATGTCTACCATGCATGCATTATATTTATGTCTACTATGCACATCCCTTGGCGGAAATTATGAGGTTTTCGGACGTCTGGCTAAAACATGTAGGTAAATTATAAAAGATGCCGACTTTGACAAGTTGAGGACAAACGACTAACATTACTATTTTTTCTTGTCAGTTAGTGTTTACTTTGTTTGTATTGAAGTCTTTGCACAACATGAAATAAAAATAACGGTTACTTAACTTAATCCGTGAGTATCCGATATCCTTTCATTATTTATTTTTATTTTATACTTATTAAGTACCTATAGATAGGTACGCTTTGGCCACTATCTGAGCGTTTCTCAAAAAAAATGCCACTACATTTTTTCGGAGATTTTCTGCAACTTTTATGTTATTTCTGCTCAAAATCACGATCTCTTTCCATCCCAATAGGAGAAAAAAAGTGTCCCAAAATGTCCATACATTTTTGAATTTTCCTATTGTGTTACCACCATACAAAGTGTAAGGTAAATGGTAACACAATAGGAAAAATATCTTTGGGACAGTTTTTGTCCTACCAGGGTAGAAAGAGCTCCTGATTCTGAGTGGAAATAGTTAACATAAAATTCCTAGAAGTACAATTAATAATAGTGGCTTTTTTTTTGAGAAACGCTCATCTAAGACAAATAATATAAAATTATAGTTAATTCAATTACATTTACACCTGTAAAATTCCACAATGAGAATAAACACTCGTTCCGAGCGCCATCTATCGGAACTCATTGCACTAAAGTCGTTTGATTAGAGCGCCATCTAGCGACATTTGATGTAACTGCTGAGTTCTAGTGCATGATGAATGGATGTTTTGATGTCGTTAGTGGGGCGTACTGTATAATTTGTTACCACAAATGCCCATAGATGGCGCCAAACATAATACAAATGTATTCAGACGTGTTGGAATGTTTATTATTATTTAAATTAATTGAGTAAGTACAATACGTTACATTTTTGAGGAATTTATAAAATACTAGCGACCCGCCCCGGCTTCGCACGGGTACTATATTATACATATAAAACCTTCTTCTTGAATCATTTTATCTATAAAAAAAAACCGCATCAAAATCCGTTGCGTAGTTTTAAAGATCTAAGCATACATAGGGACAGACAGCGGGAAGCGACTGTTTTATACTATGTAGTGATATTTATCAATTACCTATCACTCTATAATTATTTAATTCTAATTATTTAATTAGGATGTATGCTCATGATGATGAGATAAGCGATTTTATTTTGGTGATGAGACCGCCTTGTTGTCTACACTGTTTATGTCTTAATGTTAGTATAATTATAAATTCTGTGTTTTTAAAAGTACATATAACTAATTTTATTTGTTAAAACCTGCTTATAATGTTATGTGTAAAGAACTTAAGTAAGTATTATATTTTTTTAACCCTTTGACGATTTGACAACTCTATCAATAAATTCTGAACCGTTAACCACTTAACAGTTAATGCATGGTTAAGGCGAATTATGTCAATGTTTCTGTGCTAAATTAAGACCTCGGGAGGAAATCAACTCGAAAACAATCAAATCGAAATAAGAAATATAGGTAATATGATGATAAAGATTAATAAAATAAAACCATAGAAAGGTATGTAGGTACTTACTTATAATTATAAAATACGATCGGGTACACACAACATGCCACCGTCGTTGCCATCACTAAAGCAAAGGAATTAACCTCCAACAGAGATTTACCTAAAGGTTGCACGATTTGCAGACAGCGAGAGATTTTATCCTTCTGATAACAATTGAATCAAACTAAACCCTGGCTGGTGGCAAGCATATCCCGCTCACATTTTAGCGCAAAATCACACTTAGGTATTTATGTCACCTAAGTGATTAGGTAATACTCTTCCTCACCTAACGTAGGTCTAACTTGTCCTGACCGCGTATCATGGTCGGCCTTATCACGCGATAAGTGACAAGATAGAGCGTCCGTCAATGGCTGACACCGATCAATAGAACGAGACGGACGCTCTATCTTGTCACTTATCGTGTGATAAAGCCGTCCATGCTACGGGGCCTGACCAGCGAACGAAAAAAACATAGAAGTCTAACTAGCGCCGTAAAATGGCCCCACAGAAAGGGTGGTAAGCGGGGCGTTAGAACTATGCCAGGCAGCCGTTTAGTTCGGACATGACAGTGTTGTCAAACTGTTGAATCAAACAAATGTTCATTTTCAAAATATATGCCTTCTTGTGCAGAAAACTGTTGTGCGAGTCGTTCAGACAAGCACATCAAAAAAGATGAAATGACTTTTCACAAGTTACTTTTTTATACAACGACGGTGGCAAACAAGCGTACGGCCCGCCTGATGGTAAGCGGACACCGCAGCCTATAGACCCATGTAACTCCAAAGGAGTAACATGGGCGTTGCCGACCCTTGATATGTTTGAGGATTCGGCTGAAGGAACAAATTCCCTCGCTCTCAACACAACGCATCCTCGGGAGCTCTGGCGACCTTGCTCACCACCAGGAGCACAACCTCGTACTACAGAGCAAGTAGCGAGTGTTATTATAGCTGCGGTCTTCTACAAGGCGGAGCTACTTCACTAGTTGGGCTGCTCCAAATTCGAGCGGGATGACATTTCACCTCACCTAAACAATACACATATTATTTTGATTTTATTGTTAGGATCACATTTTGTACAGGGATGTCATGCCAACAGACATCAATCACTTTTTTAATAAGTTAAACACAGAATTTATGATTTGGTATTTTTATTTATCTAGTACCTGCACGGTTATCACAAAACGGCGCGCGAGCTCTCTCGATTTTTCTCGCACTATACCTCTCTTTCTAAGTGTTCTAATAAGGGAGAGACGGATAGCGCGAGAAAAATCGAGAGAGCTCGCGTGCCGTCTTGTGATAGGCATGCTGGACAACCGAGCTCCACGTACCCGCAATTGTACCATTTCGTGACAAATGTGTATGTGTGTCTCTATAATTTGTCATTGCGTGGTTGTCAAATTTGTATACTTGGGTTCTCAAATAAGTGACGACAGCGACTGTGACCAAAGAGGTGGTCAGAAGATCTCATATGGCGCAAAACTGCGGTAAAACGACTCAAGAAGATATGGAGGATCAGAGGCATAAACCGCAATACTAGAATCTTCCTGTACGCATCAGAAACCTGGACCATAAAAGCTTGTACTCGTCTTCGGAGATGCATTCGAGATGTGGTGCTAGCGCATAATGCTCCGGACATCACGGATTTAACGCCACACAAATGAGTCTGTTCCTGACGAGTTCGGCATCAAAACGAGGCTCTCCACCATCTGTACTCAAACGTATCCTCAAACCCATTAGGTTGGGTTAGGTTTTTTCAATAACCCCCTCGACGGCGCCCGCCTTGTCGGGGCGGGGGGGCTTAGTAACCACCTGGTCACCCACGGCGAAGCCAAGAGCCACCCAGGGCCGACCTGTTTGGGCTGCCGGCTGGCCCGAGGTGGGCCCTCCTAGCGCATGGCTATTTAAGCCCGCTTAGGATGCGCAGGGGGGGGACCGCAGAAGAACAGGGGGGGCCGGTATTGCGGTTCGCCGTTCTCCCCATCTTCTGCGGCTGAGGCGGGATCGCAGGGGAGAGGCATGTTAGTATAACGGTGTGCTAAAACGGGATTGGTGGAACCACTTGGTTCACCTTGGTACGAATTAAAATTCAGCGAAACACTCATTCGATGAAACGTTTCTCGGTGAAAGAGGAGTGAACCGTCACTTATATTTCGAGGGTTGCAATACATAGTATTTTTATTATTATTTAAAAGCTAAAGTAATTTTACTATATTTTAAACGATCTCTTACGAAACCTTGAACTCGTATTGTTTATAGTCTAAATTATGCACTATCAGACCCGATTCTACGTGCAAATGGCTTAACTAGCCTAAAACTAAATTGTCAAATTTTTAGACATACCTAATGTAGGCGGCAGATTAAAAACGACATATTTAGAATAGCGTTTAGGCAGCTAAGTAAGTTATATAGACCGCCTAAAATAAGAAACGTCAGAAATTAGCGCTGTCATTTGATTATGCCAGCTGCTCATAGAATAGCAGTGTTTTAGCGACACCTAAATAAAATTAGGAAAAGAGGCCACTGTAGAATAGGGTCCATCGTCACGTCACAGAACGCAAGTGAAGCCGCAGATAAAATACAGTCTTTGTCCTTTTCGAAGGTCCATTTTTATACTAGTGAATGTTTGTAATCGGATAAGATCGGATAGATATTACGCCCTGCATACAAACTTTCCAAGATACACTCTCACAAAGCTACACACACACACACACACACAAACCTTGCACATTTATCGCCCGCGTATTGCAAAGAACGCAAACAAAACCGCGGGATAAAATCATCCAGAAAGTATATTCTACACGCACTTTTCCTCTTTATAATATAATACTACTTCTACTTTTTCTGCGTGGACCCGGGATAAAAACTATCTTATATTTGAATCAAGGCTATAAACTAACTTCGTGCAAAATTTCATCCAAATCGGTTCACCCGTTTAAGTTATTGAGTAACAAACATCTAAACATCCAAACATTCGCATTTATAATATAACTAGGATTAGTAAAATTGAATAAGAGGAAATGTCATTAAGATTGTGGCTCTCCCTACGTAGGTTTAAAGTGTCAGGGTTTTGCCAAAACCGAATATGCACATCACCGAACGTTTTCATTTACTCAGTTAAAAGGAATAGTAGTAAAAATAATGAAGAATATTAACTTAATTCATATCACTTTTCGAACTTTCGAGGGAAAGGATACTAGCCAAAACGCATGCATCTGAAGAAATACCCATCAGTGACAGTCCACCTAGAAAGGCCGAAAGGTATACGTAGGTAGTAATTATTGCAATTCAAAACGCGTTGCGAATGCAGTTTGTCATGCGAGAGGCTCTGCGCGCCGACAGGAAACCCTTGCTAGTCAATGGCACTGCGCGTGGACAGGCGCATTGTAATCGGTTTTACACATGTTCAGCCTTCAAACTATTCAAGGACAATTTACAACAAATTCAACACGTGTTTAGTATCTATATAGGTGCAATAATGTTGGCTTTTCCAATGCATAACAATATGCTTATTAGGGAGATAAAGTTATCTAGACTGGTCTACCTACAGGAAATGCTCGGTGGTAAGCTTCATGAATGACCTCATTCCTACTGACGAGAACTTAATCGACAAAAAATAATATACTTAATTAGAGTTAAGTACCGTAAACTGGGGTTACTTTAGGAAAAAAATGGGCTATTTTGATCATTTAGAATGTAGTACAAAAGCAGAACTATTTGTAATTGAGAATATTTAATCGAGTAAACAGCAAGATAGAATACTAATTTATTCAATGCCACAGTTCACCCACAAGTAAAAACAATGATTTCGGAGTAAAACCTATTTGATCAAAGTCGCCCCCCGAATCAAAGTAACTATGTACCTATGTATATTCCATCGTACCTACCTAGAGAATAACTTTGTCTCAAGCTGAAACGGAGAACTTAGTTCTCTTCGCTCGCTCGTTCAAAAATGAGTATCAACTAACAACTTTTCAATACGGGACTTAATTGCAGGTGGCTCTGTGAGCTATATAAATCGCGACTGTCTATTAAAAAAAATCTATACACTCGTAAGTAACGAACGCGCTCACCAAATTTCACGAGAATTGGTTGAGAAAATGGTGAATTGGTTGGTTGAGACCTGTAGAGGAGAACAGCGGGTAAGCGGGACATCCGGACATACAAACGATTTGCGGGCCAAGCAGAAGCATATTAGAACTTCGTTAGCTTCGCTCCCTCGTTCGATTACATTGTGGATCTGTCGGAAATTGCTTACCTACATATTAGCTACACTGAGAATAAGGCTTACAGGTCTGTGCACCTGGGCTAGCAATATGTGTGGGTAATCAGATCAATAAGCTATCGATATTGGATCACACACTCGTGCGCATGCGGATGTGATCGTGTCCCGCGGAAGCCCAACCCGCACCGGTATTCAGTTTACCGATTTATCGCTACAAATTAACCAGTGTAAGCCTGACCTGGGATTACACATATTTGTTAGGTATCTCGGGTCCATGTTATACTAGGTATATGGTATTTGAAAACTTGTGAATCGCTTAGGTGGTCGCGGATAGTGCACTTTCTACGCCAGACACCTATTAGCCCTGCTTTTATTTATTACCTGCTCATATGAAGCCGATCGATTTGCAGGTTTTCAATTTGAGAGATAAATTTTGCTTTTCTATTAGCTTTTGAGTCGTGATTAGAGAATATTAATAACTATCAATCAATGTTAAACAGATTCGTTTTACACAAGATGTGGAGATATCGCTTCGAAATTATAGTTTGGATATACATAGAACATAACATATAAATAAATATATTGGGGACAATCTTACACAAATCGACCTAGTCATATATACTAGCACTAGAGGGCAATGTACCAATATACTTATATTTATATACAGGGTGTATCAAAAATGGGGTGTGAACCAAGCAAGGGCATACTCGGTAGCGCATTGCGATTCCAAATATGCATTTTTGTTTTTATTTTTTGATTATCTTTGTTTACATTTATATTTTTGTTTTTGTTTACATTACATTCTTTGCTTTTGGTGACATTGCTTGTGTATGACAACATTCTCCCGCGAGGGTGAAGGCTGGGAGGATTTATTTCATTTTCAACCGCTGCGCGCACAGCTGTGTTATGAAAATAAATGTTTTGTGTATGATTTTTTGACATGCCAGTGACAGCTTTTACGTTTTTGATGTCATACACAAGCAATGTCAACAAAAACAATTAAAAAAAAATGCATTTTTGTAATCGCAATACGCTACCGAACATGCCCTTGATCGGTTCACACCCCATTTTTGATATACCCTGTATATAAATAAATACTTAATAGATATCTAGAAAACATCCGTGTATCAGGAAAAAATATTCGTGATCATCAATTCATCACACACATAAATGCCCTTACCGAGATTCGAACCCGGGACCTCCGGCTTCGTTGGAAGGGTCACTATATACCAACTAGGCTACAGACGTCGTCTTAAGACCCGTATTCATTTTCGAATTAGGTGTTAACAGAAGCAAACGGAAGAAAAAATCTAAAAGGTTCCTAGTTGAAAAATATAAAATCTAAAAACAGTGGGGCTGGTGATGAGCGCGATACTTTTTGCATTTCATCTAAATACCTACCTAATTTAATCTTATCTAATAACTCGTCGAAAAACTTTGAAACCTGCTTTCAAACGAATGTCGACGTCGCCGAGTGACACACTTTTTGTAGAACGATGTTATAATTACATTTTATCAATAAGAGAACACATGGGCTGCCTAGCCGCTACCCACGACCTGCTTAGCGGCGATACGTTCACGACTAATGTTTGCATTTCTTTTCACTTTTTATTTGCCGCGACACACATTATGGGGTAACGGAACAATGCTTTTCTTACGCCGTTAATGTTATGCTACTCTTATCGTAATTGTGTTTGAATAACTTTCGCTATCTCTGCGAAAAGTAACATTTTCGACATGTAAATAAATAAATAAAGAAATATGTGTATCTCGGTTAACTTGTTTTGATCGTAAGAAAACAACATTTGTGGTTGCTGTGTTCGGACTTAGAAATCGTATGCCCTTTATATTTATTTTAATTGTTGGGTTTTTGCGCCTGTAAGATAAGAAAAAGTTCTCAAAATTATGCCACATGAAGTAGATACAACTAGCCACTTAAAAATATTTCTTTCATAAGAACCGGTTTCATTCATATTTCGAAACGGATAAGTTTACTTTAGAATTACTTTTAATGCATTTCGAACGTGCATATTGCTTCTTCCACAATACGACAATTTGTGGGTTCTTGTAAATGCTTTCCGGGTATAGGTTAATCTAGCATAATCATAATCACAACTGCCACTGCCAGGAAAGTACCAATTGTCGTCAATGTCAAATTTAATTTAAAATCTAGCAAATGAGTCTGAGAGTCTTCGTTTCGTTAATTTTCGAATGGGCGTGCTCTTACTTCGCGGAAATAAGGTTAGTAGGTAGGTAAAATTATAACACGGGAAAACTTTAACGAAGAATTTCCCCACACAATAGGAGTATTGACAGTCTAACCAATAAATTTACCAGACGTCAGTACGGAAACACGGAAAGAAACAAAATCGTCGAGGACTGTTGCACTCCCTAAGCTCAAAACAGCTCGAACTCTATTGTTTTCTTTTAATACATTGTTCATAACATCGTAGTGGAAATTAGAAATCGTTCATTGCGAATTCGTCTCTTCTGTTTCGGTTTTGGTCGCCGTCAGGGGTCGTTAGACAACACTTCCGACCTTTGTCAACCGCGGGGCACTTTCTCGTGTTCTGAGTACCTCCGCCAGTGCAGCGTGCAGCCAAATGTTGCCCCGCTAAATAGGTTTCGCTCTCATTGCTGCGATTTCGTTTTCTGGTTCCTTAACCACGTGCGGTTGTTTACCGTTTTGTAACGTCGGTTTTTTGACATGTTGTTTTATGGTTATACGTGTAGAAAGAAAAGGAATTGAAATATGTGCGTGACACTGTTGCATAGTAGAACTTGTTCTTGTTGATATTACGCTGTTTTCCGGGATTGCTTCATATTTATGAAACATGCTATAATGCAGTCTTTGTTTAATGCATAGATTTTTATACTTTTTTGCATTATTCTTATTATTAAAATATAATAAAATAACGTTTACCTTCATATTACATTCCGATAAACACGACTTAAGCTTCAAGCAAAATTTCATAGTTCAATCTGGTATTCAATTCATACAATAGCAGTATACTTTTCGTAAAATAAAGTCAACATAATATTTAGGACATTTTTGTATTATATTAAGTATTATTATTTATCACGGAAGTAGCAATACCAAATACTCAACAGCACCAATGGTTCATTTCGTTCCTTTAGCAAACTGTTTTCCTTATAATATCTATTCGCAACCTAACCCTCTTTCCCGAATAAAATATTTATAGTAGCTAGCGGTCAATTACTCACTGTATCAAGGTACTTTAAATTAACATAAGTTTTGTATTGAATGACAAATGTCAGATATATAATACTTACTACTTTACTCAGTTAAAAGGAATAGTAGTAAAAATAATGAAGAATATTAACTTAATTCATATCACTTTTCGAACTTTCGAGGGAAAGGATACTAGCCAAAACGCATGCATCTGAAGAAATACCCATCAGTGACAGTCCACCTAGAAAGGCCGAAAGGTATACGTAGGTAGTAATTATTGCAATTCAAAACGCGTTGCGAATGCAGTTTGTCATGCGAGAGGCTCTGCGCGCCGACAGGAAACCCTTGCTAGTCAATGGCACTGCGCGTGGACAGGCGCATTGTAATCGGTTTTACACATGTTCAGCCTTCAAACTATTCAAGGACAATTTACAACAAATTCAACACGTGTTTAGTATCTATATAGGTGCAATAATGTTGGCTTTTCCAATGCATAACAATATGCTTATTAGGGAGATAAAGTTATCTAGACTGGTCTACCTACAGGAAATGCTCGGTGGTAAGCTTCATGAATGACCTCATTCCTACTGACGAGAACTTAATCGACAAAAAATAATATACTTAATTAGAGTTAAGTACCGTAAACTGGGGTTACTTTAGGAAAAAAATGGGCTATTTTGATCATTTAGAATGTAGTACAAAAGCAGAACTATTTGTAATTGAGAATATTTAATCGAGTAAACAGCAAGATAGAATACTAATTTATTCAATGCCACAGTTCACCCACAAGTAAAAACAATGATTTCGGAGTAAAACCTATTTGATCAAAGTCGCCCCCCGAATCAAAGTAACTATGTACCTATGTATATTCCATCGTACCTACCTAGAGAATAACTTTGTCTCAAGCTGAAACGGAGAACTTAGTTCTCTTCGCTCGCTCGTTCAAAAATGAGTATCAACTAACAACTTTTCAATACGGGACTTAATTGCAGGTGGCTCTGTGAGCTATATAAATCGCGACTGTCTATTAAAAAAAATCTATACACTCGTAAGTAACGAACGCGCTCACCAAATTTCACGAGAATTGGTTGAGAAAATGGTGAATTGGTTGGTTGAGACCTGTAGAGGAGAACAGCGGGTAAGCGGGACATCCGGACATACAAACGATTTGCGGGCCAAGCAGAAGCATATTAGAACTTCGTTAGCTTCGCTCCCTCGTTCGATTACATTGTGGATCTGTCGGAAATTGCTTACCTACATATTAGCTACACTGAGAATAAGGCTTACAGGTCTGTGCACCTGGGCTAGCAATATGTGTGGGTAATCAGATCAATAAGCTATCGATATTGGATCACACACTCGTGCGCATGCGGATGTGATCGTGTCCCGCGGAAGCGTAAATTTTGCTTTTCTATTAGCTTTTGAGTCGTGATTAGAGAATATTAATAACTATCAATCAATGTTAAACAGATTCGTTTTACACAAGATGTGGAGATATCGCTTCGAAATTATAGTTTGGATATACATAGAACATAACATATAAATAAATATATTGGGGACAATCTTACACAAATCGACCTAGTCATATATACTAGCACTAGAGGGCAATGTACCAATATACTTATATTTATATACAGGGTGTATCAAAAATGGGGTGTGAACCAAGCAAGGGCATACTCGGTAGCGCATTGCGATTCCAAATATGCATTTTTGTTTTTATTTTTTGATTATCTTTGTTTACATTTATATTTTTGTTTTTGTTTACATTACATTCTTTGCTTTTGGTGACATTGCTTGTGTATGACAACATTCTCCCGCGAGGGTGAAGGCTGGGAGGATTTATTTCATTTTCAACCGCTGCGCGCACAGCTGTGTTATGAAAATAAATGTTTTGTGTATGATTTTTTGACATGCCAGTGACAGCTTTTACGTTTTTGATGTCATACACAAGCAATGTCAACAAAAACAATTAAAAAAAAATGCATTTTTGTAATCGCAATACGCTACCGAACATGCCCTTGATCGGTTCACACCCCATTTTTGATATACCCTGTATATAAATAAATACTTAATAGATATCTAGAAAACATCCGTGTATCAGGAAAAAATATTCGTGATCATCAATTCATCACACACATAAATGCCCTTACCGAGATTCGAACCCGGGACCTCCGGCTTCGTTGGAAGGGTCACTATATACCAACTAGGCTACAGACGTCGTCTTAAGACCCGTATTCATTTTCGAATTAGGTGTTAACAGAAGCAAACGGAAGAAAAAATCTAAAAGGTTCCTAGTTGAAAAATATAAAATCTAAAAACAGTGGGGCTGGTGATGAGCGCGATACTTTTTGCATTTCATCTAAATACCTACCTAATTTAATCTTATCTAATAACTCGTCGAAAAACTTTGAAACCTGCTTTCAAACGAATGTCGACGTCGCCGAGTGACACACTTTTTGTAGAACGATGTTATAATTACATTTTATCAATAAGAGAACACATGGGCTGCCTAGCCGCTACCCACGACCTGCTTAGCGGCGATACGTTCACGACTAATGTTTGCATTTCTTTTCACTTTTTATTTGCCGCGACACACATTATGGGGTAACGGAACAATGCTTTTCTTACGCCGTTAATGTTATGCTACTCTTATCGTAATTGTGTTTGAATAACTTTCGCTATCTCTGCGAAAAGTAACATTTTCGACATGTAAATAAATAAATAAAGAAATATGTGTATCTCGGTTAACTTGTTTTGATCGTAAGAAAACAACATTTGTGGTTGCTGTGTTCGGACTTAGAAATCGTATGCCCTTTATATTTATTTTAATTGTTGGGTTTTTGCGCCTGTAAGATAAGAAAAAGTTCTCAAAATTATGCCACATGAAGTAGATACAACTAGCCACTTAAAAATATTTCTTTCATAAGAACCGGTTTCATTCATATTTCGAAACGGATAAGTTTACTTTAGAATTACTTTTAATGCATTTCGAACGTGCATATTGCTTCTTCCACAATACGACAATTTGTGGGTTCTTGTAAATGCTTTCCGGGTATAGGTTAATCTAGCATAATCATAATCACAACTGCCACTGCCAGGAAAGTACCAATTGTCGTCAATGTCAAATTTAATTTAAAATCTAGCAAATGAGTCTGAGAGTCTTCGTTTCGTTAATTTTCGAATGGGCGTGCTCTTACTTCGCGGAAATAAGGTTAGTAGGTAGGTAAAATTATAACACGGGAAAACTTTAACGAAGAATTTCCCCACACAATAGGAGTATTGACAGTCTAACCAATAAATTTACCAGACGTCAGTACGGAAACACGGAAAGAAACAAAATCGTCGAGGACTGTTGCACTCCCTAAGCTCAAAACAGCTCGAACTCTATTGTTTTCTTTTAATACATTGTTCATAACATCGTAGTGGAAATTAGAAATCGTTCATTGCGAATTCGTCTCTTCTGTTTCGGTTTTGGTCGCCGTCAGGGGTCGTTAGACAACACTTCCGACCTTTGTCAACCGCGGGGCACTTTCTCGTGTTCTGAGTACCTCCGCCAGTGCAGCGTGCAGCCAAATGTTGCCCCGCTAAATAGGTTTCGCTCTCATTGCTGCGATTTCGTTTTCTGGTTCCTTAACCACGTGCGGTTGTTTACCGTTTTGTAACGTCGGTTTTTTGACATGTTGTTTTATGGTTATACGTGTAGAAAGAAAAGGAATTGAAATATGTGCGTGACACTGTTGCATAGTAGAACTTGTTCTTGTTGATATTACGCTGTTTTCCGGGATTGCTTCATATTTATGAAACATGCTATAATGCAGTCTTTGTTTAATGCATAGATTTTTATACTTTTTTGCATTATTCTTATTATTAAAATATAATAAAATAACGTTTACCTTCATATTACATTCCGATAAACACGACTTAAGCTTCAAGCAAAATTTCATAGTTCAATCTGGTATTCAATTCATACAATAGCAGTATACTTTTCGTAAAATAAAGTCAACATAATATTTAGGACATTTTTGTATTATATTAAGTATTATTATTTATCACGGAAGTAGCAATACCAAATACTCAACAGCACCAATGGTTCATTTCGTTCCTTTAGCAAACTGTTTTCCTTATAATATCTATTCGCAACCTAACCCTCTTTCCCGAATAAAATATTTATAGTAGCTAGCGGTCAATTACTCACTGTATCAAGGTACTTTAAATTAACATAAGTTTTGTATTGAATGACAAATGTCAGATATATAATACTTACTAGGAAATTGGAACGTGGGCTCGGCCGAGTCACCCGAGTGGAACGGACTTATTAGGGCCTCGAATGCTTCTTTGATCCCTGATTGAACAGTATGACGTTTTATTTTATGTGAGCGCCGTTTTGTAATAAAATTAATATTTGCTTCGTTAACGGTAATCAACTCAATGTTCTTATAAGAGCTATATATAACTCAAGGACTACTTGGTAAAAGAACTTGAACTTTATGCACGTTTTGTTTTGAGAATTGAAATACAATTTTATTCGTACTAGTTATATTGACCAACAGGCGATCTCATATAATGTTATATAAGATCGTACAAATGTACGGTAAACATTTTAGGATTTTCTGTAAGTCAGGTATTTTGAGTTAGCCTACCGCACCACATGGTGTTTTTCAAGAAAGGGCTGTGCAAATAAGGGATCGCCAATGCGAATGTGTTTCCCCTGGCAGCTGTTGCAGGCGGTTCTCTAATTTATTGTCGAAAATTATATTCCCGATTATCAGTTCGCAACCAATTTTTCATCATCATGTGTCAAGTTATTCAAAGATTTTGTTTTATTTCCCAACCTCACGGTTACCAAATAAATGATTGGTATTTAGGGTTCCGTAGTCAACTAGGAACCCTTATAGTTTCGCTTTGTCTGTCCGTCCGTCCGCGGATAATCTCAGTAACCGTTAGCACTAGAAAGATAAAATTTGGTACTAATATGTATATCAATCACGCCGACAAAGTGGTAAAATAAAATGAGACATTTTTTTTTATTAGGGTACCTCCCCTATACGTAACGTGGGGAGCGTTTTTTTTTCATTTCAACCCTAACGTGTGATATATTGCTGGATAGGTATTTAAAAATGAATAGGGGTTTGCTAACATCATTTTCTGATAATGTTAATAGTTTCGGAGATAATAGCTCCAGAAGTAAAAAAAAATGTGTCCCCCCCCCTCTAACTTTTGAACCATAAGTTTTAAAAATATGAAAATAATCTGAAAAGTAGAACTTTATAAAAACTTTCTAGAAAAAATATTTTGAACTTGATTGGTTGAATAGTTTTTGAAAAAATTACAAAATAATTTCTGAACTAAGTTTGTAATTTAACCGTATAAGCAGGTGTTTATTGTACCTGTAATTTCTACAAAATCACAATTAAATGATGTGCTTTCAAATAAAGTAAAAACGGTGAAAATCGGTTCACGCAATAAAGAATTATCCCATAAAAATCATCTTCCATACTTTAAGCTCACGCGCAATAGTTTACTTAATTTGCCGATAGATGTCGCTGTACAGCCAGTATAGGGGTTAAGTGTTCCGTAATAGTGGGTGGTATGGACATGGTGGCCGAGGCCCTGACTCTCTCCAAAAAGCCCCACATTATCATCGCCACTCCGGGCCGGCTGGTGGATCATCTGGAGAACACTAAGGGGTTCAATTTGAAAGCATTGAAGTATCTGGTAAGTTGATCTAAGTAATTTCGGAAGTTTTCTGTTTGTGTTTAATGTTTATGGATTGCATAATTTATGTACTCCATGTTATTATAGAATAATTGAATTATTAATATAAGAATTGAATATAACTGTTTTCAACTTCTTCAAATGGATCAATTTTCTTCGTTTGAGATACTCATACATGTCATTTGTTGATAAGAAAAAATTGCATGTGGACATTATACATGTTAAAATAAAATAAGCTTAGCTTATTAACATAGCTATTAATTATATCATCTTAAGTTTAAAAACTGGTCAAAACTATAGAACAGTCGTCTCAACAAGCCATATGCTTATTGGCTTATGCTACGTAATACATTAATTAGGTCGAAAAATTGTCGTGCTCGAATTGTCTTAGTTGTCGTTCGTTGTCTAATAACAAAATTGTTCGCAAAGTATATTGCTTGTATTGTTCGCTAAGTATTGCTTGTTTAACGCTTAAGTGGGGACACACTGTGACGGACGGAAAACTACGGAACCCTACACTGAGCGTGGCCCGACTTGGCTTTTTTTTTATAAAATCACTTTTCAAAATGCCACCTTTCGAGTAGCAGAATGGTTTAGTTTGAGTAATATAAATTTCGTGGTATAATGCTTACCAAATGTTTTATTGTATAAGGTTTCATTCAGTAACTATGTAACACATAAATATATAAAAGAAGAAACTGACTGACTGACTGACTGACATATCAACGCAGAGCCCAAACCGCTGGTTCTAGAGATTCCAAATTTGGCACGTAGGTTCCTTATATCTTACCATCAGACGGACGGTACGCCACAGACTATGACAGAACTGATGGTTTGATATCTCTAGTCATGTATGTTCTTATCCACCTCGTTAAGTGGACTCGAATCGTACCTACTTCATAATTTATAGGTAGGTAGTCAAATCGATGTCTACTGACCAAATATAGACAAAATCATTTGTCGGCGTGCAATCATCGAGGCATCGCCATCAACTAGATGTGCAGTATTGTCCTGAGCTCATTGTTGTACGCGGTAATGGACGGCCTCGGCTAACCACATTGCATTGTTATTACATTGGCTAGCCCAGTGCCACGCAAATATAATTTTCTTCAAGCTTTATATTGACTTGGCCTAGCGAAAACCTTGACCCACACAATTATCCTTTTTTGTGGCCCGTACCAAAATTGGCAAAACTAAATGTTTGTTGAATCACATCAGAGTGGAGTGTCTCCGTAAGAAGCATAAAAGTATACATAATTACTTATTACTTATTATACTCACTGTTGAAGAAAATCCAGAAATTGTAATGGTCATCAGCCTCAATCCGATTGTAGCGTGAAATACACACGGCCCTCGTACTACGTAGTCGGTCCCAAAGTTCTGTCACTGGCATATTATTTTTAAATTTAGAAGATGATTTTAAGAAAATTTTATTGCATTCCATTTTTGAATGTTTGACAATTATTTTAAAACAAAAAACAGTCATTCGTTGCAATTTCTCACGATGGAGTGGACATTGAAAGAAAACCGAATAGCTGTTTTAGCATTGCACCGCTGTGGGCACTCGCCAAGTACGATTTTCAAGTTGCTCAAAAATTGAAAAATAACGCTTAGGTTTGTGTACCGTACTATTGATAGGTACAATGAAGTCTCCAGTGTTGAGGACAAGAAAATAATTGGCCGGCCTCGCTCCGTACGAACACCAGCAGTGATCAAAGCGATCAAGGCGCGCATAGCAAGAAATCCTGTCCGAAAACAGAAATTGATGGCTTTGCAGATGGGTGTCAGTAGAAAAACCGTCAAAAAGGTTTTAAACGAAGATCTTAGTCTACGAGCATACAAAAAAAAGCGTGGGCACTTACTTAATGCCCGTCTAAAAACAATAAGGCTTAAAAGATCCCGGAAGTTGTTAAAGCGGTACGCGAAAAATCGACACCGTGATATCCTCTTTACAGACGAAAAGATTTTCGATATTGAAGAGAAGTACAATAAACAGAATGATAGAGTGTACGCTAGGAGCTCTGAAGAAGCAGGAAAAAGAGTTCCGCGAGTGCAACATGGGCATCATCCATCATCAGTGATGGTCTGGTTGGGTGTATCTTATTACGGGCCAACTGAGGTTCATTTTTACGAAAAAGGTATCAAAATCAGTGCGAAAGTATACCAAGAGACAGTTTTGGATAAGGTTGTCAAAGATCTGCCCAACACGCTATTTTCGGGACATAATTTTGTGTTCCAGCAGGATTCTGCGCCAGCACACAAAGCCAAGACCACTCAAGCCTGGTTTGACCGTCAAAAAATCGACTTTATAAGACACGAAGATTGGCCTTCCTCTAGTCCGGACCTTAATCCTTTGGACTATAAAATTTGGCAGGTCTTAGAGGGGAAGGTCTGTGCTAAACCACATAAAAATTTGGAGAGCCTAAAGTCATCTTTAAGAAAAGCAGTCACTGAGATAGATATGAAAATGGTGCGTGCTGCGATAGACGACTGGCCGCACCGATTTAGGGCCTGTATTAAAAACAAAGGAGGTAATTTTGAATAATTTTGAGTAATTTTAATTCTTTATTAAATGTACTTTAAATCGGTATATAATTTATTAAAAATTGATTGCTACTTTTGTTTTTATCATTATTTTCATTTGTGACAGAACTTTGGGACCGACTAGGTAGTTACTATCGTTTTGTTGCAAGAAAAAAGCTATCTTTTGTTGATTATTATGATTAGTGATACGATCAAGTATTACATAACTGTTCTCATATTTTACATAGGTATAGTTCTGTATTTATATTTCAAGGGCATGTAAACAATTGCAGTTGATTTGTTATTAACTACATCCTACTAATATTATAAATGCGAAAGTTTAGATGTTTGGATGTTGGTTACTCAATCACGCTTAAACGGCTGAACCGATTTGAATGAAATTTAGCACGAAGATAGTTTATAGCCTGGATTAAAATATAGGATAGTTCTTATCATGAGTACACGCAGACGAAGTCGCGGGCGGAAGCTAGTAGTACATATATTCGTAGTGTTTGGGCTCATTGGAAACCGCTCAACCAGTACTTGAAATCTATAGGTATAATAATATGTAGTACCATAACATGTTTTTTTTTACTTCTTTATAATAATCAAACGTTTATTACTAACTAGCTTCCGCCTGCGACTTCGCCTGCATGGACCCGGCATAAGAATGCTATAACTATAAACTATCGTCATGCCTATTTCATCCAAATCGTTTGTGCCGTTTAAGCGTGATCGAGTAACAAACATCCAAACTTTCGCATTTATAATATTAGTAGGATACATAGAAAGAAACTGATGGTAACTAACAGTATGTAGTATTAATCTCCCTTTTAAAAGCCTTGTGATGAGCCTAAAGTAGGCCACGCTCCAGCAGCCATACGTAAACTATTACCATCACTAACATCAGCAAACCTTAATGCCTTTGGGTCAATGGCTTAGAGTTAGGAAATTAATTTCAGTTCTTTTGAACATAACGTTAGCAAGGTTGCGGTCTTTCAAGTTGCAACGCCCTCATTGAGCTTGGCTCGCTTTTATCTTGCAGTTGGGCCCTCGAGAACACTCCACACTTGGCAGCGCAAGTCAGAACGAAGTGGACATAAAGGGTTGCATTTTTAAGCGACAGTTTTTGCCCCCTCAACTAAGCTGAGAGCTGTGTAATTAAAAAGAGTTACATAGAACCAACTGTTAATCATGTTTTTGTCCCTGAAATGTTTCTCGTACAACGTAACCATGTCTGTAAAAGAAAAGGCAAAAAATTGAAGGAAGAAAATGAACAGATTTAACCTTATTTTAAACCAGGACAAGAAAAAGAAGACTTGAAAGATTTTGTAGAGTTAAATCTAGCCGCTTTTGTGACGCAACAATACGCAGGCAAGCTCACAATCAGTGGGAAATCATTTAGGTACGCGAAAATTGTAAACGCTTTGGTACTTTGCCTTTGTGATAGGGTTACATGTCCACGGCACGAATTTCTTTCAACTTATGACAAAGCATACCTAAGCGACAAAGGCACATCGAGTCATCAAGCATTTCTAGACTATGTTTATAATCGGACGGATGGTAATTCATCAAAAACATATGCAATTATATCGGCCTCTACAGCTTCAATCTATTTTTATCCTCAGCCTTTCTCGCTCTAAGGCTTTTAAGGCTTCTGTGAAACGTGAATCGCTTGATCGCCGCATGCAGCACTTCATGATACCTTCCTGTATGCGATTCACAACCTGTTATAACAGACTACCATTCGTTCCTTGTATATCATGACCCCCGAGATTCGTAAGAACGATGCATAATAATCAAACATTAAACTTACACTGGTTCGCCTGAGACGAGTATTCGGTAAGTGTTGTGAATACCTACCAGTAAAGGATTAATAAGAAATAAATTCTACGCCACCGTCGAGCTAGGTTCTTAACACGTTCACGTGAGGTACCTCAATTACATAAATAAAGCCTTATGTCGCGACGTCTTTAGACTTGTGCACGTGAACGAGATTACGAGTAGAGTTCGACTCGGAGTGTTCGACTGACTAAGTAACCTGTAAAAATACAGCGTGTAAGTAACAATGTAAATGAAACTATGTTTTAAGATAACTTGCGCGTACTGAATGAAAGTAGTATATCCTATGTATGACTATGTATTATTTTATGTATACCTATGATCGACGAATTAAGTATTTGTACCTATTTGTATTGTGAGAGTGAAGACAAAAAACAATTGGTTATGAGTTAACTTCTAAAGAATTTTGTTCAGTGTGTTGAACTCCATCTGCATGCGTAACACAGGTATAGGCATTCTCGAAATGTAAACAGAGCATTGTTGGAGTTCTAGTTCTACTTAATTGATGAAAGTATGAATCACGTGTTAATGAATTGTAAGTAGTCCGTTACATAGTTACACCATCTGGGCCATGATGGGATCAAACCCGTATTTCTCCGATCACTTTAATTCGAATATAGGTCGTCGCTTGCGCAACGTCGCGGTCGGATCGATGTAAAGACGCGAGCTCGTTAAATTAACGAACACTCGATACTCGATACAGACACGACCCTGTGCAGAAACTAAATTATACCTGCTGAGTACACTTAGCATCATATAGTTGATAGCAGTCAAAGTAGCCAAATATATCGCAACACGTCTTTATTTACTATAGGACTAACGACGTGTTACGGTATATTTGACTACTTTGGCTGCTACTTACTATATGATGCTGACTGTACATAAAAAACATTACGCAAAGTAAAAATAGAACCAAACTATACGTTGTTTTTTTTTACCCAATGTTTTATTACTTTTTGTATGAATAATGTAATGATATTAAATTAAAGCTAGTACCTAAAGTTTACAAAAATTGTAGAGAAAAACTTCACTGCACCAAATACTTATATAGTTATAGTCAACAGCAAAAGTAGATGATCATTTTGTTTTAGTACCTTAAGCATTCCAACTGTCGCAGTATTGGTACGTTAAGTGCGAAAGAATACTAAAATTATCATCTATATATTTGCTGTTGACTGTACTGTGCCTGGGTACATACTTTTAATCTACTTAAAAAAAAAACAGGGCGTAACATAAATATTTGTAGCCTAATGGCCAATAAAATGTTAAATTATTTCAATTGATTTCTATTGTCTGCCATAACGGCCATGCCAGAACGAAAGTCTTTGTCACCCGCGTCGTTTCAGCGACGTGACATTGTCTGATTGCCTTATAAATGCAAAGCACATCTTACCTTGGCTCCGAACTGGCCAAAGTTGAGTAACACGCAAACCAAATTTAACCGTCACTGACATCCATGGGTGTTGTGCGAATCTGAAACCGGACAAAGTTACTGTTTTCGCATGGGTTCTTGGTGCTTCTTTAAAATTGCCTATCCAGTTTGATTCGAGGTATCACCGTATACTGTGTTTTGCATGAATATGCAATGTTAAAAATGAAACTCGTACTAGTAAAATAATCAACAGTTAGGTAGGCATAATTATGGCGTTGTTTACAAACACTTTCGTCCGGCATGTGTAGGTAGTTAAGGCACCCTACTGAAGGACGACTTTTCTAGTACTTCATGTTTTTCTAGCCGAGCCGTTGCTGTAATTACTCTAATGTTAATACTAATTACGATACTTTTTCTGAATACAAAAACTCGCGTGTACCGATCGATCCGCATCTTAACATGCAACGGTCAGATATTACGGTAATTCACAGTCGATCGCGTGATGAAAATTAAGGCATCAATCCAACCACGAAATCGTCGGTCAATTCACTGTGTTATGGCCAACCGATAACCTGTTTCCGCGTTGCACAACACCCTGTATGATATAGTTCACCAAATTAATTCAATGTGGACTAGTCACCTCGTTATTACCCAACAGCGGAAGGTAAGCTATAAATCATTGATGACAGTTGACCATCCCTCGCGTTGCAAATTAAAATATGTAATCTCGCTGCGGATGGAAGCAAAAAAAATATTCTAGGTACAACCAGCACATGCAGTTTGCATATCATTTGCAAACGTTCTGGAATTTGATGTATCATTCAACTTAACTGAAGAAAAGAGCTGTGTTTATTATGAGGAATTTTACGGTTTGTGTTGTCAGAGCGGTCGCTAGAATAATTTATTGTTATTGAGAAACAAAAGACATTTTCGAGGATAACTACGACGCTTTTTGTGTTCTGACGGTGGCACAGGCGCATATTATCTTTATCGAATTATAAAATACCATAATATTCACGTTTTCTTAATTAACACCCGGTTCATTCACGATTACGGAAAAGGTCTACTTTTAATTATTTTTTACATCAGAACTAGGTCCTTTTTAAGGCGTTTTCAAATTAAATTCTTGTTTTTCATCGTGAATGGTGATGTGACTCAAACATCGACCGAAACTTTTAAATTGGCCTTCCTTTAAAGTGACTCATGCATTCGCACTTACTCGAAAATCGTATCCGCATCGGAGCAAAGACAGTCACTTGCCATATATTATATGTTTTTAATTTAGCACTAAAAGGCAATGTTTACAAGTTGGCATGCGCTTGACAGGGAACCCTTGTAGTCTATGCTTGTTTAATTAGATAAGTGTGTTAACTGAGACATTTGTGACAGCAATACAAATCATATTGTTAGCACGTTTAGCAGGCAGGAGAAGCGTGCCGAAGACGCGTGCAGTCTAACACCGCGTGTCTCATACATGAAGTACGTTGCCATCGATTGTTTTACATGGTTCCAGAGACAACAATGATAACAATATTTTTCATACAACAAATAGCACTTGTTATATGTTTGTTTAATCAGTCAGAAATATTTGTTTGTCTTAATTCGCATCTAAGATTAGTTCATTTAGAAAATAAGATGTTTGGTTGACTTTATCGCCAACACTGATTATTATTATTATGTTATGACACACGGTTATTACAAACATTTTACTGTGTCATATCATATTCATTTAAATACTACCTACCTACGTCAAAATCGTACTTACGTGTAGTGACGTAGGTAAGTATTACTTTTGTTTTTTTTTTAAGAAATTTGAAGTCGTCAATTTAATAGGTAGGTATTATACCCTATACCCTATTTATGATACAAAATTAATTACTGACATTTCAAAAGTGTATCCCAATATTCATCCGACCGAACATCACACAACAGTACCATCATCGGTATAGTAAATTTTCTCAAACATGCTCGGAAAGCGTCGCATTTGGTTGGAAAAACATACACGCGAAGTGCCTAATTTTTATCCGCCAACATTTGAAAAGTTAAATCTCTTACCTGCCTAGGAGTATAATGACTCATACAAAACCCATTATTTCCCGCTGCGTTAACCTTTTTAAGATCCTGATTTGAAAAAGAAAATCACATTCAGCTAAAGAAAAATCACCCGCGAGCCGCGCGGTTTTCATGATGATGTTTTTTAATTATTATTTTTCGCTCTTTATTGTTTATGGTTAGAAGAAAATGAAATTAAAAAATATTAAACCGTGTAAATTCATTTATTTGAGTGAGATAAATAAAACATGAAATTAATATAATGTGTTATAATGACTTGAAACACCGCATTGAGTATTTTTATACTCAATGCGGTGTTTCAAAGCAAAGGTTAGTGTGAAGCCTTTGAAAGAATTCGTAGAAAGAATGCTTATAGCTAAATCATAGTACCTACATGTATAGTATCACCGCGTTATTAGGTGTGTCACAATATATTTTTTTGTAATGTCATTGTATTATTTCCTCACATGTTTGAGAAAAGCACTATATTTACCTTGGCGGAAACCGGGATTGCCTGACTCGTCTCTTGGCAAGCCTCGGCAAGCCGCGGCCTGCCAACCGCCTCGTCAGAGGCAACCCTTTTCTTTCCGCGCCTCGGCAATAATGTACTACTTATTTAATTCTTCATAAACTTTGTTTACAGTTTCACAAATCTGCATTTCTACGGTTTTGTTTTAACTATTTCTTAAAACAATTACCAATTTTACTGTACCCGTGAACTGTAGTTTCATCAAACAAATACTGAGAGTCTGCATCTGGTTTTAGACTTATCATCCTTTGCGTTTTATGGTTGGTTGGCAGAGACCATAAAACGCAGGTCACGAACTGAAGTGTTCTTACAGCGCCGTAACTCAAATGCTTAAAGATATGTATATATTTTTTGCCCTATCACAACGGAACAGGGTACCAAATTGTAAACCTAACTTGATATCGAGTGTACATCGCAACGAGTCGATTGTTTTTATTTCCACAGTCAGACTAGCCGTTTGAAACAACGGTAACGAGTGGTACGTGGGCTGAACGAGAACGTATCGATGACCATGATTCGCGCAATGATCCAATTGCGACGGACAATGATCTTACGCATTACCAGCGTTCTTCAAAATGCAATAATACCCGGTAACGGTAGTAATATATACTATTAAATTAATTTAATTACACTGTGTGACACACAGCCATCAGTATTGAACGAAGGCCGGTAATCCTTGTTTGGTGTTGCGTCTAGGAATAATTTTAGAGGGCATTTTGATCATTAGCAAATTACTATGGACGATCAAATATATATGGACTGGCAAAGTAAAAAAATAAATCTGTTCCTTTGGTATATGAAACGCAAGTTAGATCACATATTTTATGCATAATCCCACGTATTCCCATGTTTACGTGTAAAAAAATCGAGAGGAGCCTTGACAGCAACAAAACAATTTTAAAAAGAAGAAGTAGTTAACACATCTGAGATGACAAGATTTGAAGAAGACGAATCAGTAACAGAAAATAATTAAATATGAATCTGATTTAGAACTTATCACATCGTCCTGTTGGCTTGGTATTTTGATCATGATCGTTGTTTAAAACACACGTTTATCCAATAAATGCAAAGTGCACTTTAATAATTTACAAGAATCACCGAACGTCTGCCTCCTACACCGTCGTTCGGCAATTTGTGGAAATTAAATTCATGTAAGACTCCAGAAGGCTCGATCGGGATCAAATGAACCTTTATTATTCATAAAACAAAATCCACTTGGCAAAGGTTTTCCAACAATAATTTACCTTTCAAGTGAAAGTTATCTATTGCAAACTATGACGAAGCATCTGAGGCCTATTAGAAAATTTGCGGTTTACGCACAATAAAATTTCTGCTGCATATGATATCTATTATCAATTCTATATTATGATTAAGTACATGTTATTTGCAACGTCAATAAGAAACTTGGTTAATATATCGTTTTATTTAATACATAGCACCTATATTTTGCGTATTTACCACAAGAACTAACATATCTGGCGTAAATAGAAATGCTAAAACGTTAAGTTAAAGTTACGCCAATTTAATAGTCTGAGTTTCTTTTCTCTCTCCTTTCTTTTCTACTAAGGTTTTAATTATTTCACAACCTCCCACGTAATTCACAAAATGGAGGCAAATCTTTAAATTTGTCGAGAACGCTCCACTTACGCAGGCTGTTGTCGATTGAACGCTGGCTCACAAAAGGAATCTAGAGGACATTTGCATTGAGGTGACCAACATGACGCGTGTGGGAGTGAAACAAATGTAACTGACATTTGCATTCAACACCACTGCAGCCGAGTTAAAACTAATAATGATATCAAATGTGAGCTGTGCTGTTAGTCACAAAACTCCCCTATCAATAAAACTACGGCGCTCCGGTATAACTCCGCTTACGCAATATTGTTACGAATCTACAGGTCAGGTTAGACTAGAGATGAACACACAGACGAGTGCGAAACGTCTCGTGGCGTGGTAGGGTGAAATGGCTTTAGGAGGTATAATGATATCAACTGAGGGCATTGCATATAAATGGAAAGTACTATCTTTGTATTCACAAATTCTAATAGACTAATAGCCTTTTAGTTAGAAACAGTTCAGCGTTAAAAAAAATCTGTTCAAGTAATTTTTAGGCATAGGATTAACTACTCACTTTCTCGTGGCAACTTGAGTTGCCAATTTCGCATACCCTCAAATTGTTTCTGGCAACTGTAGTAGGTAGTTGCCAAGCGCAGTATTGGAGCCACGTAGAAAAAATATTTTAATTTCACCTAGCCTTTTTACTTCTTTTACCGAAAATATACATTCGAGCAATGATGTACCTAATGTAATATAATAAAATAATAACAAGTGAAATCAATTAGTGGTTTTAATACAAGAAACAAGAAATTGTTTTTTTATAGCTATTTCCAAAAAAAGCACAATTTGAAAGTAAAAAGAGATACTGATTACATACTTCTATTTTATTTTATCACTTTCCCTTAACATATGCGTCTTGCCCGGGCCTCCCCATATTCCGTGGCCGCCAAATCTTACAGCATACAAATTTCCATTGACGACGTGAAACTGAGGCAAGTTGGTGCAATTGACTCAGTTTTAGTGTGCCACTTTTGGAGTGCTTATAACTTATTTATCTCCTTTTTAACCGACTTCAGAAAAAAGGAGGAGGTTCTCAATTCAATTGTATTTTTTTTTCTTTTTTTTTCAATGTTACCTCAGAACTCCGTCCTTGATGAGCCGATTCGTAGTTTTTTTGTTTGTTTGTAAGTATATGCTACCAGGTGAATCCCATTTTTTAAAAAATTCAGTTGGATGATGGGATCCATGAGGAATTGAGGGAACTCCTCAATTATATTAGGCACGCGTGTAGTGATTTTGGTATTTTCTATTATAACTCGTGTATTTACACCCGGAAATTATAAATTTGGTGGAGTGGAATTGATGATGAAGACTACAGATGACTTAGGTATGGAATTCCTCAATTATATACTTAAAAGTTGAAAAGTATGTCACAGATTCTGATAAGATTCCGTTGAAATAGCAACTAATGAAGTGCCAAAGGTGATCCTAGTGGAATCGACGGAAGTCCTCAAAAATATTATTGGGCCACATACAGCGATTGGGTTTTTTTTCTCTAATAATCAACGTATTTGCGCTCGGAAATCAGTTCATGTGGTAAATTGGAAAAGAAGTATGGAAATGTTCTCATGGCTTGGCGGAGTACTAAATTGAAGTCGGTTAAAACTTTGTATTTAAAATAATTATTACATTACATCTTTGCCTTCGATCATTTAACTTTTTGTGAAAAGATAAATAAACAGACGGACAGCGACTGATCTTAAAAGGTCAAATGAATGGGCCAACGGGCTATGGATTCCAAAACACGCACAACTGATTCTAGAGAATGTAACTAGCAGGACCAAGAGTTTTGATTTTGATCGGTCAAGCGTTTCGTATGCGGCCGAATAGGTTGATTAATACATAGGTTCGAAGTGGATGATTGATGTACCATTTAATAAATAATATCAAGAACCACCAAAAAAACCAAACATCAGTAAGGAGGACGCATTGGAACGACAACTGCTTTTTTCAAATTTTATAGCATGTCACGTGATCAAGAGGAATCCAGCGACACCTCATATGTCGAAATCCGTCAAACGGTTTAGGCTGCAGGGCGTGCCAAAAAATAAGGGCACATACATACCTACATATACGCTCGAAAAACATAACTATCCATCTAAACTAAACATCCTCTCCTTCGGCAGTCAGGTAAAAAGAAGGAATACAGCGAAAGTCCAATAACTGAAGTTGTTTTTATAAATAAGTACTTACTTACTACATTATAGACATAATCCACCAATATTGTCTTACAACCTACAGGTAAGTATTCGTTGCCCGTATCAGTTACTTCTTCTAAGTCTACTTCCAACCACGTACGATACGTCACGTCGTTATCGCCTAATTAATATGCATTGTGAAGACAAATATACACTATGAATCGCTGAAACCGGTATTGACCCCGATTGTGAAATGTGGAGCGCGACGAAAAGGTTGAGAACGTTCAGATACATAACTTGTGCGGGTTTTGTAATCGATGGTACTATGTCAGCCGTAATGGGGCGTTTAAAAAAATATATAATTCGCCTGAAGCGAGTTATCGGTCTGCGCGATCGCATCAGAAATGAGGCTATCTGCAGCAGAAACAAGGTAAGGTAACCGATATAGCCCTCCGAATCGCTAAACTCAAGTGGCAGTGAGTGGGGCACATTGCACGTAGAACCGATGGCCGTTGGGGCAGTAAGGTTCTCGAGTGGCGACCATGTGCCGGAAGGCGTAGCCCCCCCACAAGGTGGTCAAAGGTCGCGGGAGTCCGATGGATGCGGGTGGCGCAGGACCGGTCATTGTGGCACTCTTTGGGGGAGGCCTATGTCCAGCAGTGGACGTCTTTCGGCTGATATGATGATGATGATGAGTTATGGCTTATGGGTAACACTTGCACTGCTTCTCTCAACATTACCCATCGCATAGGCACATAAATATAAAAGGTAAAGTAGAGTTCTGCAATATCTATACAAACAACTTTTCAAAAATCGATACGCAGTGTTTATTAGATAAGACGCATGTGTTACACATGATGTGTAGATATTTTTGAAAGGTAATCTGTGTACATATTGGAGAACACGACAGTACAACAACACGCTCTTAGTCGATTTTTTTTAATAACTACGTCGGTACCTGCCCGATCCCTACACGAGATGCTAGGCTAGATATAAATGCATATACAATCCTCTTTTTATATTACATCATTAGATATATACAATGGTAATCTAATAAATTTCGGCTTTTAGGTAATTAAGTACATAAACTTAATTTCTTATCTAATCCGTTGTAAAGCTTGAAGCATGTTGAGTGATTGATTAGGTACTTATTACGAAAGTATGAAACTCTATTAAATAACTAGAATAACTTTGTAAGTACATTGTTCAATTAACTTTTTATTTATTTATTTATTATACACTTAGCGAAATAATTTATACGTTATCTTGAAATGTCTTATCGTTTGTGTAATTAATTAGTAAACACACGATAATGTTATGCTTCCTTATAACATTTCAAAGGATTTATGCACTCATTCCAATAGACAGTGCATAACGTTCGCGCTCCTCTATTTTTGTACGGCCAGTTTGTGAAATCACTATCGAAAACTTTAAACGTTTACCGGTCTACAAGTTTTATAAACGGCTGGAATTTCTTGCGACAAAAACTCGTTTGTAGTGTCACAAGAGCGACATAGAATGATTAACAGCAAGTCTATCATGGGACGGCCGCGACATTCTCTCGATTTTTCTCGCACTATACCGCTTGTTCTAAGTGTTCTAATAAGAGAGAGACGGATAGTGCGAGAAAAATCGAGACAGCTCGCGCGCCTTCGCGTGATAGCCGTGCTGACACGTGCTTTCGATCTATGGGAGACAGTGATGGTAAAATTAAAACGCGACTTACTTAAATCTGGAATTCTTTCATCGTAGTAGAATAGACTAACAAAACGCATATTCGATTCGATGACCACGAACCATGAATATCGAAATTATTATAGTTTATTCTAAGCGAAACGTAAAACCAGTTTCCTGATTTGAAATCTATCTGACCGGATAAAATGTAAAGTAAATTTTTATCTACAATTTTCTTGATAACTGGTTTATCTGACGGCTTTGGCAAATATTAGTGGCAGCGGCAGTTTAAGAATAAGAGTCAGTACTTAGAAGAATGATGAGAAATGTCACAGATTTTCGAAAAAAGAACTCTCATTACATGACTCTTATAGAATAGACAATACGCTATGGTACTTTAAACAATGACTAATATTATGTTCTCATTAATGCCATTGGAATTCGTTACGTCTGCATTATACTAGGTCAATTGACATGCGGTATGTATATGTACGTATGTTTGTTATGAATAGATACCCTAACGTTAACCGAGGTTAGTAAATATTTACAAGTCGTATGATTAAGTAAGCATTCCAAAAGGAAGGAAATTCCATTGTAAACAAGTTCACAGTGCGAAAACCGCGAATTTCCGACACCTGTATCCTCAATTACTTTTATTTATTTATTGATTCATCATATCGTTACGGCTATTAATACATATTACGGTGTGTTAAAGACGAGCAAAGTCTCACTCATATTAGCGTTACTTTCGGCTGCCTCTTCAGCTATTGCTTCACGCCCAGAGGCTCTAGTATAGGTTTTACAGAAACAAAACGTTACGACCGCGTTTGCGTTTAATTGTCAAATCCCATATAAATTGAGGGTAAAACGCAAACGCGATCGTAAAGTTTTGTTTCGGTAAAACTTATACTAGAGCCTCTGAGTTCCCATCTTAACGGTATTTTCGGCGTCACTTCGCAGTCTTCGGCAGCATGTGCTGTGGGACCACCGATGCGCATATCTCTGGCAAGGTCAAGCCATACCAGGCACCAAATACTACCAATGCTACCATTTCGCGGGCTTGTCTCTGTCATCGAGGACCGGTGGCGTAGCCAGACATTAGTACAGTCAGCATCAAAAGTAGCTACACAAACGAAGTCGTCAAAGTCTTTATTAAAAGGAAATAAGAACTTTTGACGTCTTCGATTGCGTACTTACTTGCTGACTGTACCCCACGGCAATGAAGAGACCAAATCTAAACAGTTTCAACAAAGTCATGCTCATTTTGTTGAAACGGTTTATGTGAAATAGTAGAAATGCTAATGCGTCCGTCTATTTTAGTCGCTGACCGTGCACCGTGTCGCGTGTGCATAAAACCACACTTCCTTATGCGTTATTTCCGAACCGACCTTGCTTTCACTCAATTCCGTCTAATTCGGACACCTCACAATAGATTTATTTCATTAAGTAGTTTCACCGTTTAGTTTTCACTGTTCACCACTTGTTGAGACATTCTATTTCGTTTTTTCTACAACTATGACCGTTTCAATTAATTAACAAATCGATTACTTATTCTAAACTAAATGATTGCAATACTTTAAACTAAGTAGGTATACTTTTAAATCACTCAGGTCTAAACGATAGCTGATTTTAATCTAGTTTCGTTCGTATTTATACTAATGGGAAAACGCATGAAGTTATCGTTATCTATATAGATGCTCCTGCGATTAGTTTGATAACCGAATTTTGTTGTTGACAAAGCATTGCAAGCACCAGTCAACTTTGGGCCCGCGCCTTGTAACAACATTTCGCCGAGCATTGGGCACCGTTGGCACCATTGCTTACATCGGAACGAACATGTAATGTACCATGTGATTGTGGCTGATGCCCAACTATGAAACTCGCTAAAAAACGTCCAAACAATGCTGTAATTTAGCAATCTGCCTACTGAGATGACGTTTGCCGGCAGTTGTGGGAACTGCGAAACAATATACGACTTGGTCATAATGATTAAGGATGTGTGAAAGGTTGAAAGGTTGCGATTTAGCAAACACGTCAGGTAAATCGACTTTTTATTTACATACGGTTGCGTTATCTTCATGTTGTTACCTTATCTTGTTCAAAACTTTAAATGATGTCGCCAGCTGCAATCAATTTCTACTTCCATGTTATTTCAAATACAAACGCTAGGTACTTACTTGTTCACTGCTCATAAAGGGACTGTAATGAAATGTTCTCAGGTAAACAGAATTGTCATAGTCATAGTTACCTGCACTATGAAAATAATTTCCGCGTTCCCAGTGACAGCACTCGCGGCGGCTCATTATTTCTGCGTAATTCAAACATTGTAAGTCAAGATTTAGCTGGAAAATGTCTTAATTAGTGCAAGCGCGTGGCCCGCCATAATCTGGTTGGACAACAAAGCCCCTAAATTGTTTGCTATCTTGTTATTTAAGATTTCCGGCATCGCGTCATATTGTATGGAGCGCAAGTTCCCACATAATAAAGTCGATGAAAGTGAAGTTAACACTGAGAATCGAGTAGGTACAACACGCCTTTGTTATAGTTATGTAAATTGGGTTACGTTAGTTAATACGACCTCTGCGACAGTTTCACCCGTGTTAGCACGTGGTGTCGTAAGGAGAACGGTTTTGTCGTACAAGTGGTAATCATTGTTGATTATCATTGTACTGGCGCATTACTAATAATTTGCTGTAGCCTTCGCAATTGCATCTGAACTCTTAATATGTGGTGTATCATTCCAGATAATTATATCATCTGCGGCGAATTAAATTACTTCTATGTGCAATATAGACTCTTAAAGATGCGACTCGACACTAAGTGGACAGCAAGGATATATGTATTTTCTTTTTCAATTTTTTGTTCCAAAACAATGCTATACCTATAAGGCATATAGCGTTCTATATTTATAAGCACGGCAGGACCAACAATTAAACTGACTGCATATAAATTTAAACCAAGACTGACGTCTACGTTCTACTCTGAGCAGTGATCTCAAGCACGTTTGGCACCCGGACGAAACCCATAAATCATTTTGCAGATAAAATGACAATTAAACGGTGTTTATGGGACGTTCGAGGAACGCAGGTGAGGATCGCGGATATCTTGGTAAGAATTGCCAGATTTAATATAACTCATTAAGTATATAAGGAGCAGAGGCCGGAATTCTTGTGGCACTATCGAGATGTCATAGGGACTTCTCTTTTATCGAATTTATCGATAGATTTGACTGTAAAAGAAGTAATTTAAAACCAGATAATTCGAAAAAAAATATAACTATCTATTTTTTTATAGATAAACTAATGTTGAAACACTTTTTACATACCACGGAAACAGACTTTGATCATGAAATTAATAAAACACTGAACTGAACTGATACAATATGACAATGTTAACTTTCATTATTTTCGTTTGGTTTCATATGTATTTAGCGATAAGACCGCCTGTTGTTTACTTCGACTTTCAATCTTCTTTAATATGTTGTGTAATACAATGTATCGATATAATATGAAAATGGGAAGTCGATAAATGAGAAGTCCCTATGACACCTCGAAAGTGCCACGTCAATTCCGGCCTCTGATAAGGAGTCTGTCAAGTCTAGAGGAATAATATTACCTTCAAAAATATAATAAGGAAAGTATAAATAGAAAGAAAGAAAGAAAGAAAACATTTATTCACTACACAAAAGACACACAGAGACAAAGGGAGTACAGATACAATACAATTGACACATAATGTGTGTGTCTTCGCGGCAGTGAATCGGTCGCTGTCTCAGCATTATGCCAAGGTGTCAGAAAGACACCTACAGCGCTGATTTTCAGACAGCACCGTACGTGACCCACGTAAATAACAACTTACTGTAAAAAAATATTTCAAGAAAATACCAAAAAAAGAAAGTCAACTCATGGTGTCTATCAGACGATCAATAACATAACTAAGTACATCCTCACATTCCGGGCCTGGCCTAATAATATGGGGTACATGAGAATAAGTCCCAGAAAATAGGGCTTTTTGTGAACCATTAGTAAAGCCATACCCTACATTGCCGTCTACTTGTGCCTACGGAGTTCCCACTTTATCATTGTATATAGGTACTATCATTATGTCATAAATCCACTTAACTAAGTACCTATGAAATGTTTGGTGCTTAACGAGCTCCCGTCATCTAATGGCATCATTCATTAGGAGAGTGAGGAGTGATCAAGATAATATATAGTAAGTGGATTACAGATGATCGAGAACGTATTCACATTATATTTTATGAGACTCTTGCGTGGTTATTTCGACTAGTAAGTAAATATGTAACCCTACAAAATTTGCAAACTTTAATCATGTCCGGTACCAGATAGAACTAAGGCATTTTAGGTATAGTGAGAATTATTTTTGTAGAACGAATCTTATCTTAAAATCCATCGGTACAGCAAAGTCCATTGTTTATAGCGACGTGCCACAAAAGCTTCGAAATTAAAAGAAAATAAATACATAACTCAAATAATGACTCTATTGTTAAAGAACCAAGGCTCGTATTAAAACGTAAGGTACTGAGGCTCTAGTATAAGTTTTACCGAAACAAAACGTTAGGATCGCGTTTGCGTTTTACCCTCAATTTGTATGGGATTTGACAGCTAAACGCGAACGCGGTCGTAACGTTTTGTTTCGGTAAAACTTATACTAGAACCTCTGATCTGTATTAACAACTTTTTATTAGTAGTTGAAACATACTTAGTACAACGTAAACGATTAGCGGTTACAGTTAATAATTGAAGACAATATGGCTTTGTTTTCTCTTCGTGCCTAGTACAAAGAGAATTAAATTCGTTTTAGAAGAGGACAGAAGGTGGCCCTAGCGACTCCAAACTACATAAGATAAACACGTCGTGTTTGGGTTCATTTGTTGGAACCCTTCCAAACGATTAGAGGATGACCCGTTCAATAAACGTACAGTCGGCAATAAAAGTTAAGACGCCTTTATCCCTAAAAGGGGTAGGCGGAGCACATGAAACTTGTGTTCCAGTACCACTTTTAGCATAAATGTGGGTCAAAAAGATCGACAAAATATGATATCGCAATGACAGGTTGCTAGCCCATCGCCCACAACACACTTCAACCCTGTCCCTTTAGTCGACTCTTACGACACCCACAGGAAGAAAGGGGGTGGTGCTATTCTAACCCGACACCACACGAGGAAAAAAAGTTATTTTTTCACAGAAATTTACTATGGATATTCTTGCCGCGACTTCGTCTGCATAAGTAAATACCTATTCGTTAATCGCACGTGCACGTCCATATAGAGTTCCAGCCCCTCTTCAGTTAAAGGTGTAATCGACCTACGGAGGGCACAGACTTGTGAGGAAATATGCTTGGCTAGTCATACCCCGTGCGGATTGAGGACCTTTTATTTAGTAAACTAACATTAACTGTCAAATAAAGACAAGAAATTAAGAAAAGTATTTAACCCCGACAAAATAAATACATAAAAAACGATTAGTTGACACATACACATGTTATTATTTGTCTCGAAATTGTGACAGCTCAGCGTACTGCTGGCAGGGCCAGCGCTATAACTATAGGTATATCTATAATAATAATACTTATAAGAAAACTTCATTAGTATGAAATGAACCAGCATTCAAGCCACCGCTGTTTGAAAGCAGCATGCCTGAAGAACTATAGGCCGTATACAACAATATCTTTGTGGTTAATGTACTGCGATAAGATAATCTTCACTGACTGTGTGTGGTCACGTCGAACCTTAGTAACTATGAATACCTGAGTGCGAAGCTTGAATGATTTAGCCACAGTTTGGTATGAATATGCCTCACAAGTAAGCAGCGTGTATGATCTGATCTAGTCTACAACAATGTATCAACAATAACAAAATTCCTTATTGTAGTTTCATTCATCGGAGAGCTTAGCTTCCGAACTATTTATGAATAGACCATTATAAAATGAGACTTATTAATCTTATTATTAATTGTAATTGTATCGGATGCGCTCGTATGGGATAATCCTGACTGATCTACTATAAAAAAAACTAAGAATCCGAACAAAATACAACACGTTACATTTAGTTTTCTGTCCTTACGCAGTCGATCCGACTATATGTAGGTACAAACGACAACACTGTTAACTGACCATCCTGTGTTTATATAGAACCTTATTACAATGCACTTAAGGTGGTGGTCAGGATGGTCAGTTAGCTGTGTTGTCGATAGTACCTAGGTTAGCAATATGAAACTAGTGGCTACAGAGCCACTAGTTTTTCGAAATTCTAAACTCACAGGAGTTTAGAATTTCGAAAAACTGAATTGACAAAATTTCTCGAGAATCGGTTGAGAAATGCGACCTGTAGAGAACAGCCAGACCGCCGGACATACGAAAGAATTTCAGCCCAAGCTGAAACGGAGAACTTCGTTCGCTTCGCTCGCTCGTTCAATCATGCAGGATGAAGGATCAGACCGGATTGACTCTGACAAGGACATTAAACAATGAACCGTATTGAACTATGTAAAAGGCTTGTCACGCCAGTAGACTATGGTTGCTTTTGTTGCCCCTATGATAGAAAAGGGATAAGAGTGCGACACCTATGAGATGATTTCCTAAAAATAATAGCGACTGAATCAACTTTGTGCCCTCAAAGCCATACCGATCGACTATCTAAACAGGGTCTAATTTTTACACATAACATGACACACACTATTTATAAAATAATGATAGCTCACGTAAAATTACCAAGAACGTGCGATAACTTTCATGGACATTGAATGGTTACTGGAACTCGTTTTCTGTAGTAAAACTCATTACATACATGCAAAATGTAAGTAATGTGGTCACTTGAACAATGTCACTTAGCCAGCAGTAGATAATATTACTTTAATAGAATGCTATCGCGACTCGCCAACGTCCGCTGACGAGATAAATTCAATTCGCAATAGCAATAGGCATTCCAGAGACTCGGTATGATACATACAAATGCAAAATACAAATACAAAATTATATTTTCTCAAACATGCAATGAAATATTGACGTTGTGTTCTTCATATTGGGCTTAGAAGTGTCACGTTTCGGGCGCAGCGAGACGAGAAATCCGTAATGGCATTTCATACAAAATTGGAGGCCTAGGCCGGCAAAGATGGTCTTTTTTAATTTCCATTCCACTATTTGTGGCACAGGATCCCGGCGTTCAGCCATGAAAATTAAAGTTTGATTTCTTGGAGTTTTTTTAATTTATTTCATTGCATGTTTGAGAAAACTGAGAAAAGCACTATACATCGCGTGAAAAGGGGTTGCCAGCCTCATAACTATCCGACCTCGCTACGTTCGGCCGTCTATATGTACTCGACCGGCAACTCCTTACTTTCCGGCCTCTGTAGTAATGTACTATTATTGTTACATAAGTTTCACATTCGGGTGAGATTGGAATATTTTTCGCGAGGTCGCTTCCACGCTTGCCAGTCTAGCGGGTTAGAAGTGTTAGAAGAGGCAAGCGAAGAACGGAGAAAACAACCAAGAATACGAAACATCTCGTGTCAATCAAATGTAGGCCTCGTATGACAATACGAGTATCAACAAAAATGTATTTCCCTAAGCTAATACAAATGATATGTACATACCTACATATATCACCGGATTTATTGACATGCTATCTGCAGAAGTATGTGCAAAAGCTCAATCAATCTCAATTCAATTTATTTACAGCCTGGCCGTTTAGAGGAGCTGTGAAACTAATCATAATTATCACGTCTTGCACTGGCAACGTTAACCCGAAATAAAAGGAATGAGTGTAAGTTCTATGCCTTATGTTTTGTTGGCTTTGTTGACTACAAGACGCAAGCGACGATATTACCATCCGTGTGTGTGGTACAACTTGCAAATTGCAATAACTTCAATATTTATTAAAACAAACACAGTATTCACTATATATATCAACAAAGTCATTCGTTTCTGCACCACCTACTACACATGGTTTTACTTTTCATCTCTTCAGAAAGATAAGACCGCCTACTTTACCTCTAATGTCTCCCTGCCACCTCTGTGTTTTCTTTTGTATAACTGCTTTATCTGCGTGTGGTGCGCAATAAAGGCGAATGCCATACGAATAATTAAATAAAGAGTAGTTGCATTGTATTCTATATCTCCATAAATTAATTAAAAGAGACAGAAGAAGTGAGGAATGTGAAATAATATCGGATATCATATTGCGTCGATAATCTTACGCGCAGAGGATGTAAATCTAAAACAATAGCTTGCATCACTGAGTCATCGCGATCAATTGCATAGTTACGATAACACATCTGAGAGGTCATGTCATAACATAAAATAATTAACAACAACATACACGGCTCTAATTATCTGCCTGATCATTCATTGAACTTATAGATCACTAGCTTCCGCCCGCGGCTTCGTCTGCGTGGAGCCGGGGTAAAAACTAGGCTTTAAACTATCTTCGTTCTTAATCGCCGTTTAAGCGTGATTGAGTAACAAACGTCCAAAAATCTAAACATCCAAATATCCAAGCTTTCGCATTTATAATAGGTATATTAGTAGGACTAGCATTTTCCCCGGACTCAATCGCGTGAACTCCTGTATCAACTTCCATTTCCAATCACCTGTTCTAACATTTTCAAAGCTAGACGGATATATCCGCACCACTTATTTAACGCCAATGACGGATTAATCCGTCAAGGAGTACTGTGCGATAGCAACCTTCGTGCATTGACATAAGGTTCAGTTCCGCAGTAAACGTTGAAAAGAGCGTTGAAAAGGTTAATCCTGGTTACAAACTACGCCAAATTCCATCATTATCCGTGTAGTTGAGTTTCGCGTTATTGAGTAACAAATATGCAAACTTACACATCCCACTGTACTATTATCTATTCTATCCCACTAATATTATAAATGGGAAAATGATGTCACGCAAAAATGGCTTAACGGATTTAGATGAAGTTTGGTACAAATAAAGTTGACTATTCTGTAAGTTCTGTTCATAGGTATATGACTTAGATTAATCTAGGATATCTACATTTTATCCCCAAAGGAAAGCAATTGATTGGAGGAGATGATAGTCGATAAGGAAGTTAAAGAAGATGAATTCACGGGCAGATGCTTGTTTATATAAATTTTATAATAATAGTAGCATTGAGTCCTTCCCATTGCGTTTTAGTTAGTGTTTAGTACATAGCGTAGGTTGGAGCAAAGAGAATATAACCACTACGTTTTCAGAGACGGAACTTCATACATTGTTTTATGATTATCTTGTCTACTACCAAAGTAAAGAAAAAATGAGTGCACTTTATTGCCTTGTAATAAGGTGCACAAGTTCTGTGTTTCGTTAGGTTGGCTAAGATGCGTGAACATTTGTACATTTTTTTATTCTATGAGAGTTTCCAAAGGCTGAGTGGGAGGGGACGGTTCTTCGTGGATTACACGATCTATAATATATCATTAACTAAACTAACTACTTGCGTTACTTAATACATATATTACATCATATACAGCAGCGTATAATGAACTCTTGCCCGGCATGTCACATTTCTACACCACTGCCATACAAGTTTAAGGCGGTGCACTGGAAATTATCGCGTGCTTTGAAACGCCGTTCTGACTAGATTAAGAAACAATAAGGTCTGATTTCACCGATACATGATTGCTTAAAAGTTCCTCGATAGAAAAAAAATCCAAACTTGGGTCTGTTTTTTCCTTTTTTTACTCAGCCTACTCAAACGATACATTATTTTACGACACAATCAAGTTAATACTATAGTATTTTATCTCGTCTAAAATGTCACTTTATGAAATTTAAATAAAACTTCTCTAAGTTAGGTATTTATCGAAATTTGTCCAAAAAAGCCATTCCCGAAGAGTGTTCCATCTCTTTTTCTCGTGCGCGGAAGGCATAAATAAGCGTGTCTTTGTCTAGGGAGCGTGTTCGATTCGAATCAAGGCATCCCCTTAATCCGTCTAACTCATTTTATATTCCAATCATTGCAAAAGGGGCCCTCGATCGTGCATTCTAGACCGCATAATCTCTAGAGTCTTGACACAAACATCATTTAGCTCGTAATACATATTAGACACGTCTACCAAGGTGCCCACAGCATTAAATACTGAAATTACATCTACACGTGAAGTTTGTTATATTGTGGTACAGATATAACTACAGTCAAACTTATAGATATATCTATCTAGGTATAACCAAAGTTCCAAAAGTATGAACTTTTTTGTTGTTTTAGTATTATATGCTTAACTTAGGCACGGACCCATCCTAAGCATTTGACCCTACAATTTTATATCGCAAGGTCGTCTTTTCATTAGCTAATTCTGACATCCACATAGGCGCCATTAATTAGAGTTTAGACAACTGTGCCAGTTTCTTGGAAAAAATATGTAATAATATTAAGTTAAATTAATTCCTAACATGCTTAGGAGGTGGTTCATAATTTTCCCTATGTAAGTACAAAATCACAGTTTTAAAAAGTATTCCAGGAGACGTTAATAGGTACTAATGGCGACGTTATTACAGGAAAAAGTTAATTGGGCAAAAAATATCAGTACCTACCTAGCTACGCAGAAGTACACTTTGAAGTCAACTATTTCTTAGTCTGTGGTCATGTGTAGAATGACATTATATCATCATGCAAAAAGTATGTTGAAGTTGACTATAATAGGCAGGTGTACACATAATGAAAAAAACACGATATGATTTATAATTAAATTCCGCATTATGGCCGATTTACCACACTGTAATAAGGATCTGGGATTATCGTAATAATTGTATAGACAAATTGACATAGTGGTTTAAAATATTTACTTAAGCGGATTAAACAAGAATCTCCCACTCACTTTCTAACAGTAACTCAAGTTTGAAATGGCAATGTAAGTGTTACCATCAATCTTCTCTCCTAACGTGTTTAAAAAGTAAAATAACTAGCTGAGTAAGAGTCACAATTTATTGATTTACCCAGCAGATGTACCTAACTTCATTAATTGATTGAACCTTTCTTGGTAGCCAAGGATGTTTACGATAATGGCACCGGCCACATTGCGCGTGTTTGCAGCCTTGCCCATCTTTATGATATTCATCATTTATGCTAATTCCATGGTTGCTAACGGACCGAATGCTAAGAAGGACATTCTTCACACTAATTGCATAACTGTACCATTTTTTTGACACTGGAGCGTTTACTGCCACTAGCACATTTTTACAAGCTTTATATTAACTTGACTTGTTCGTATGTTAGTATAAAAGTATGTAAGTTGTCCGTCAAATCTTGCAAGTTAAATTTGACCCACTTCCCGGTGACCGATTGAGCTGAAATTTTGGGTATAAGTATAGTTTGGATGATAATTCAATATTATGGTACTATCGAGCTGATCTGATGATGGAGACAGAAGGTGGCCACAGGAACTCCGTAATAAAACCACATAACCTCATCGAGTTTGGGCTCGTTAGAATCGTCTCAATGAGCACTTGATGATGGTATACAGAAAAGTACAGTCGGCAATGAAAGCTTGTACCAAAAATGAAATTTTTGACAGAAACTTATTTTGTATTTAACACGAATTCGAGCTGTTTAGTTTATACGAATACTTAGGAGGAAACACAACGGCCGTTTTTCCATAGAAACGTAGTCCCCTGTTTTCTCCCTGGATAATGGCAGTAGAGCAATAAATCTATGGCTACTATTGACATGTTCCTATGTTTTCCTTTTTTTCATAAATTTATTCTTAAAAGAGATATTTGTGACAGTACGTCGTTAGCCAGTAGGGGCTCGATGATGGAGAGGTGACCGGGATCAGGAAAACGGGTGAGACCCGGGCAGTAAGTATATATTTTCAAATAAAAAGGAAAAGGCACCTGTAACAAACAGGTAATGCTTAGGCTATGATTTACAATGAATTTAGATTAGGTAAGTAACTTAAAACACTATAACTTACAATAACAATCTATTGTGACTTTAAACGGGAACTGATGAACAGGATGGCACTTATTTAACTTTTGTGCACTGGATTAAAACAAACACTATTAGATACTGGATAACTGTTGTAGTAAAATCTATAAGATATTAATCTTATTTTATAACTTTTAAAGTTGTGAGGAGATGTTTCTAGATCAATATTTTGGATCCAAGTGTCTTGTCAAGAAAACCTGCGCAATGACTGTGGAATTTCGAATACGGATTTTAAATTTGAAAATTTGAATATTATTAATTATAAAAGTAGCCAGTAGGTTGGTGTGTAACGTTCCGATACTCGCATCGTTACAATATTAACCTTCGAAAACCTAAAAAAATGCCAGATTTTCCGCTGTGTTCAAACATCCAGAAAACAATTTTGACTAGTTTATTTATAAAAAGGAAATCATAGGAACACGGCCAAAGCCTTTTTTGGATTTTTAATAAAAAAATAGTTAAATAGGTCAAGTTTGGAGAAGAAATCAGGGGACTACGAAACGTTGATTTTATGTAATTTGAATAGGTATTTACGGTCCAAGCTGCAGTTGTCTCTATCGCGCTCTGCGGCGGGAGGCTTGTGGTTGGCGCGACAGCAATACATTTTACAAATAGTCAAATACCTATTTCTCAGTTATGTTGACCTAAGTGATTCCTCTTAAAACGAATCTTAAAATGAATGCCTCCCCACTATTCGAAATGTAACAATGTAACATGTGTGTTATTTTTGACTTGTAAAATTTTATATTTTATCAATAAATGAGTATGAATATGAGATAAAATAATTAATGCAACATTTTAGAATTAAGTATACTTATACAGACTATTAAAGTGTTGCAATAAATATTTTCTTTAAATACGTTCATTTTCTAAATTGTTTTACTTTTCCTCCCGCAGTTTGAAGGTGGGTGTTCATTTTTTTTTTAGATTGGTTTTACTCTACTGCATATTACAGGAATCCTCTGCGCTAATGAGCTGAACTCGAAGCTAACGCACACAATTTTGATGCATAATAACCAGGCCTCGGAGTATTTTTAGCACGGTAAGACTAAGGAGAGCTATGGAGTCGTTGTTAACATTAAAATTAAATTCATACTCATACTCATCCTCATTAATTAAGTTCGTCCGAATCATTTTATAAATACTTAGACTACTTATATGTAATTAATTCTGTTTACATGTATTTAATTAAATGTTATATTATAAAAATGTAATATGTTAATAGTAGGCCCCCCACAAGGTGGACTGATGACCTGGTAAAGGTCGCGGGAGTCCGCTGGATGCGGGTGGCGCAGGACCGGTCATTGTGGCACTCTTTTGGGGGAGGCCTATGTCCAGCAGTGGACGTCTTTCGGCTGATATGATGATGATGATGATGATGATGATGATGTTAATATTATTATATTAACCATATTGCAGTTTCATCGCTCCAATATTTTATTTAAGTACTTAACGTACCTACATACTATAATTACTGTTGAGATAAAGAACTATACGTTGTCACTGGCCGCTTTAGAGAATGCACTTAATGACATCATATGTCATGTATCAACATATTAAGACGTATTATTTGTTACTTCGATATATTCATTTAAGGCAAATTTCGGAATAAATTGCTGATTTCATTATGACGGATCCACAAATATCTGAAATTTTGCACGGGATTGAACCGTACAATGATCTTATATACGATCATGAAAAATGTGTAGGAACGTGTGTGTCTTGTGACGTACATCTCACGCAATTACGACACACTTTTATATTAAAGCATGTCAACAGCATTCTACACAATAGAAAATCTCGCCAACATTCTTCGTTTATACAGCGCTGGATAGAACCCTATGAAGAGTTAGAGTATAATACCGATCAAGCAGTTATATACTGCACTGTGTGTGAAAGTTCTATAACTCGATTGAAAAAGGAGAATGTTCTGAAACATGTTAATTCTGACAAGCACCAAAAGAAATGTGGAGCTATAAGCGACTTCTGCTTATGGATTTCTGCTTGTTCCTGGTTACCTGCAACGTTTCTTGGAACACACTTAATCATCCCGAATTCCGAAAATTCAGGGAAAAATATTGCTGCCCAATAACGAATAAAAGACTTCCACACGAATCAACTTTGAGAAAATTTTATCTCCAAAAAATGTACACCCCAGTTATGGACAAAATAAGGAACTCATTTAAAGATTGTTACCTGTGGCTTTCCGTTTTTATAGCTATTATTTATTTTATGAATTAAATTAATGAGGATGAGTATGAGTATGAATTTAAAAAATAAGGACTCCATAGCTTCCTTATTCTTACCGTGCTAAAAATACTCCGAGGCCTGATAATAAGAAGATCATTTTAAAGTTAAGGGATAACTAAGAAAATAGATGACTTGTCGTATGACCAGTTTGATAAGATTAAACTAAGAAAGACTTAGACAACACTGTACTATAGCTAAACGTAAGCTTGAAAGAAGCAGACTCATGTTGGTGTTATTCCACGTTATTCTATGCCTGGACCTGCTTAACCTTGCACAATGGCGAGCATAAACGGAAAGAGAAAGCGTATGAAATCGGACTCCATTATTAAAATGTTTGTCGCTACAAAACGAAGAGCAAAGAAATATGTCATCGTCAAAAAGTAAGGCGTAACACCTAGAGCTAATCCTAAATCTCTGTTCATTCACGCAAAATGTTTTATTTCTGTTGGGTATTGGGGCACATGAAACTATGCTGCCACTGTGACCCAAAACTGCCGAGGGGAATTTCGTCCACGTCAAAAACAGTGTAACAGACTCAGTGTGTCGCTTTCTCCGAGGCTATTTCAGGGTGGCATAATTTTTTAATTATATCAGTAACACAGGTTGCAGACGGCTGGTGAAATCCATTGTTAGCACGGGTGGCGTCACGGTCATACGTCTATGTAATGAAGGTAAGTACCTACCTACTGTCGACACAAATCTTGAGCACTTTATTACTGTCAAACTAAAAAAATCCCAAGTTACTGTTTTTCTGTACTGTTAGTAAAATACTAACTACTCATAAGGGTAAATTGTCGATTACTGGTCAGATAGCCTCACCAAAAACTGGCCCCTTCCTGCATATATATGCATAAAGCTATGCATTTATTGATTAATATCTTTTGCAATCAAACTTAAATATTTTGTTCCAGATCTGATTTAGTAATCAGACTGATTTAGTAACCGTCGAAAAAAATATTTTATAAACGGCACCGACGTCAAACAAAATTGTTTCTATAATGTAACTAAGTTATGTGGCTATGGCGATTTATTCCCAAACTATCTATTCAAGTTTTTTAGGTCATTATCTCCTCTGCTTAATTTGAAAACCCTTGCTCGAAATTAGGACTATGGATTCAACATTTAAATTAAAAACTGCACAATATGCAAGTTAAATATGAACTAGAAAAAACTTGACTGACGACCCTATGATATTTTTTTTAGGACGATGAAGTAAAGTTGTAATTTAAATCAATCTTTTTACAAAAATAAACTAGATTCTTGTCATGGTCAATTTATTAGACTGCAAAAATTAATGAAATCCTTAATTAATTTAATAGGTCGAGCATTAAAAACATACAGAAGTGGCGCCGGCACGGCACACGGGGCGCTCTTCCCGTGCCCCTGAAAACGGCAACAATGTCGATTTCACGCTCAGCTGGACTACAAAGAGTTTCCTCTCGATTGGTTCAGTGATCGATCATGTTAAGGCCTATGTTTACGAGCACACTCGGGCACAGGCATATTTATGCATAGTTACCGAAAATTTCTAAAAATTATGCCAACGTCTATACTATCACACGCGACAGCGTGTCAAACGAAGCCAGTCTACTTGGCTCTATTTATTATACATTTGTAACGAATAGAGGGCTGGGGTTTGTGTGTTTAAATGCAATTCGAGTTCCATGTTCGGTAAAAAGGCTTACATTTTCCGCTTTAAATATTACAATTATAAATAAAAATATAGGTTAATTTTTTTAAATTTTCCATACACGGGGGGCAGGTTTGTTTACAATTGATAGCATAAGTTATTCCTGAGACATAGTTGTGACAGACGAACAGACTCCCATCATAAAGGCTTATTTTTAACCTTTTTGGTACGGAGCCGAAAAAGGAAAAGGAAGAATTCAATAATGAGCAGTTCCAATTAATTATTTAGTCCGGTAGTTCTAGAAAAGTTGATTAATATATAACACCTTGTCACTTTTTTATTTATTTATATGTATATTGCCAAAATAATGTCGCCCACCGCAATAAAAGAACTTATACTACTTACCGCAACGAAAGAGATATATATGTTAATGATGATGTCATAAAATAATTCGGCTACGCGTGCGGACAATTAATGGCCGATTAAGTACATATAATTTCGTTATAAAATAAACGTAATAACGTAATGCTGACTGTACGTGCCAACGTGTAGAGCCTTCGCCGCCAATTTTATGTAACATCAATGTTAGATTCAATAACCTTGCTTCGTACAGGGTTTACTTATTACGTCTTCTATCGTAGGGGTCTATGTGGTAACAGGTGACATAATGAACCGGTAAATTTAATTAGTTCAGCAGAACGTTAACACGGGCTTTGCCACTCGTTTCTCTTAATAACAAACATCATATAAGTGCTGATTAATTAATATACTTCAGCCCTTTTGATTTCACTAAGTAAGATCGCAAACCCAAATGGAAGTAAAAGCTCTGTATGAGACTGTTCTTGTGTTGTTTATGTTTTTGTTGTTAACTTTGGCGATGTTAGCAGTTTCGCGTAGTGTAATTTAACCAATTATGCTGACGTGTGTTTGTAATGGTTTGTTGATTTAAGGAAATTGGCGATAATTTTACTCTGACAACTCAATTTACAGCGACTTTCGCTTGAGCTTTTACATTGGTATCCACACTTATAATAATGGATATAGCGTCGTGTTTAAGTGAACTAAAAATAATTATGGCCAAGCCCAACTCTTTATTAATAGAAAATCTTTAATAAAAACACGGAATTATTTCTTTTAAACTAATCATATTTCTCGTTCGTAGTCCAGGGAAGGTACCCTGCATAGCTGAAAGTAGACTCGAATAAAATTTACACGCATATAAATCATTATCGGAATTATTAGGAAACGTAACGATTTAATTCAATATCTTATCTACGTATATACCTAACACATTATTATCACAGGTTTATTTTTACTAAATAATGCTAAAGACTAAAGACAGCTCATTGAGCCATGAATAATAAATAATCTGACTTGAAGTTCATGTCAGAGTTCGTATCGACGGCTAGAATAGGTAAGTGAATAAATTTTAAAGTAATTATTCGTCAGTTAACTATTCTCCGACATGAAACATGAAATAGGCATATATGAAACATAAAGTTCGATATTTAATAATTGCGTAATTTTTCCATCCTGTTGGACCAAATATGAGCAAACAAATATTCAGCGCAATATATAAGTAGGTAAACATTACGTTTAGGCACAGGATTATCCACTATCTGACCCCGTATCATGGTCGGCCTTATAACGCGATAAGTGACAAGATAGAGCGTCTGTCTCGTTCTATTGAACGGTGGTAACGGACGTCACCATCATTCCACGATCCACCACGATCTTGTCACTTATCGTGTGATAAGGCCGACCATGCTACGGGGTCAGTTGTATACATTGAAAACAAAATTCCCCGACATAAAACATTGAAATATACCAATATTTAAAATCTTTATTAATTAGGTACTTAATGTAGGCGATAAAATAAATTATAGGGACATATTTATAAATATTATTGCCCGATGATATGCGAAGTTATCGTACAAAAGTCCCAATATTTATTATGAATTGGGGCCTGAAATATGTTCATTAATAAAGTAAATAACTCCATTAATTACGTAATGCGCTTTTTTTGGGTGCCCTGTTTGGCCTGCAGAGCGACCAGTAACAGAAATATGTATGGATAAACCTCTCTGGGTGCCTTATGGGCCACCCGAGGTAGGTAATGCGCTGTCTTTTTCGAGAGCTGACTAAATATAGAACTAAATGCACCAACGGCGTCGCTACTTCATATTATGAGATCCAATCTATTCACGAAACAAACATAACACGTGGAGATCTCAAGCTGTTTTAACCGACTTCAAAAAAAGGAGGCGATTCTCAATTCGGCTGTATGGTTTTTTTTCATAATTTGTATTTTTAATGTTTGTTACCTCAGAACTGCGTCATTTATGAGATGATCCGTACAACTTCTTTTTGTTTGTAAGTATATGCCAGCCAATGGGACCAATCTGGAATGATTGCCAAAAATCCAGTTGGATGATGGGATCCGTGAGGAATTGAGGGAACTCCTCAATTATACGAGTATTAGACACGCGTGTAGTGATTTCGGTATTTTCTATTATCTCGTGTAGGTATTTACACCCGGAAATCATAAATTTGGTGGAGTGGAATTGATGATAATGATGACAAAGACCTCAGATGACTTATGGAATTCCTCAATTATATACGTATAACTATAAAAGTGCGTCACAGATTCTGATATGATTCTGTTGAAATAGTACGAGTAACTAACGAAGTGCCACGCCACGGCAGTCCTCCAAGATTATTATTTGCTCTTGGCAATCAGTTTATGTGGTAAATCGGAGAAAAAAATGTGGAAATGTTCACGTGGATTGGCGGAGTGCTAAATTGAAGTCGGTTAAAACTTTGTTTTCAAAGTAAATTATTTTTTGACAAGTAGAACAAACGATTTTCATGTTATATATAGAATCCATATCTAATAAAATTTAACTTTAATTGTGAAAAAGATTCGGTTGGATTAGATGTTGATTTTGTAACACCTAGGCGGTGTAGGTATATTTTGTAACATGTTATACCCTGGTGGTTTAGGTATATTTTGTAACATGTTTTACCTAGGCGGTGTAGGTATATTTTGTAACATGTTATACCTAGGCGGTGTAGGTATATTTTGTAACATGTTTTACCTAGGCGGTGTAGGTATATTTTGTAACATGTTATACCTTGGTGGTTTAGGTATATTTTGTAACATGTTATACCTAGGCGGTGTAGGTATATTTTATAACATGTTTTACCTAGGCGGTGTAGGTGTATTTTGTAACATGTTATACCTTGGTGGTTTAGGTATATTTTGTAACATGTTATACCTAGGCGGTGTAGGTATATTTTGTAACATGTTATACCTAGGCGGTGTAGGTATATTTTGTAACATGTTATACCTAGGCGGTGTAGGTATATTTTGTAACATGTTATACCTTGGTGGTTTAGGTATATTTTGTAACATGTTTTACCTAGGCGGTGTAGGTATATTTTGTAACATGTTATACCTTGGTGGTTTAGGTATATTTTGTAACATGTTATACCTAGGCGGTGTAGGTATATTTTGTAACATGTTATACCTAGGCGGTGTAGGTATATTTTGTAACATGTTATACCTAGGCGGTGTAGGTATATTTTGTAACATGTTATACCTAGGCAGTGTAGGTATATTTTGTAACATGTTTTACCTAGGCGGTGTAGGTATATTTTTTAACATGTTTTACCTAGGCGGTGTAGGTATATTTTGTAACATGTTATACCTAGGCGGTGTAGGTATATTTTGTAACATGTTTTACCTAGGCGGTGTAGGTATATTTTGTAACATGTTATACCTAGGCGGTGTAGGTATATTTTGTAACATGTTTTACCTAGGCGGTGTAGGTATATTTTGTAACATGTTATACCTTGGTGGTTTAGGTATATTTTGTAACATGTTATACCTAGGCGGTGTAGGTATATTTTATAACATGTTTTACCTAGGCGGTGTAGGTATATTTTGTAACATGTTATACCTTGGTGGTTTAGGTATATTTTGTAACATGTTTTACCTAGGCGGTGTAGGTATATTTTGTAACATGTTATACCTTGGTGGTTTAGGTATATTTTGTAACATGTTATACCTAGGCGGTGTAGGTATATTTTATAACATGTTTTACCTAGGCGGTGTAGGTATATTTTGTAACATGTTATACCTAGGCGGTGTAGGTATATTTTGTAACATGTTATACCTTGGTGGTTTAGGTATATTTTGTAACATGTTATACCTAGGCGGTGTAGGTATATTTTGTAACATGTGATACCTTGGTGGTTTAGGTATATTTTGTAACATGTTATACCTAGGCGGTGTAGGTATATTTTGTAACATGTTATACCTAGGCGGTGTAGGTATATTTTGTAACATGTTATACCTAGGCGGTGTAGGTATATTATGTAACATGTTATACCTTGGTGGTTTAGGTATATTTTGTAAAATGTTATACCTAGGCGGTGTAGGTATATTTTGTAACATGTTATACCTAGGCGGTGTAGGTATATTTTGTAACATGTTATACCTTGGTGGTTTAGGTATATTTTGTAACATGTTATACCTAGGCGGTGTAGGTATATTTTGTAACATGTTATACCTTGGTGGTTTAGGTATATTTTGTAACATGTTATACCTAGGCGGTGTAGGTATATTTTGTAACATGTTATACCTAGGCGGTGTAGGTATATTTTGAGCAATTATCATCATCATCATATCAGCCAAAAGACGTCTACTGGGGAACATAGAAGCCTCCCCCAAAGAATGTCACAGTGATTGGTCCTGCGCCACCCACATCCAGCGGACTCCCGCGGCCTTTACCAGGTCATCAGTCCACCTCGCATTTTGAGTAAAGCGAGTTCTAAATTTAGCACTGAAATAGAATTCATTTTTCTCTATGAAATATTTTTCCATTTTAACCTCTGCGGTGTACCTACTTAAAGCAAAGCTTTCATTCTTCAATCTTTTATGTAATTACCAAAGACGTGGAATCTGGACCATTTAAAACACGACGCTTGCAAAAATTACGTTTAAAAAAGCTTTTGTTCCCGCAAACCGAGTTATCGTTCTCATTGTTACGTGGGTAGGGTGGTCTGTTAATTATTTGTCATGAGTTCATGTCCATGACGCAAAGGTTATCGTGCATGAATATCTGAAAATATAGATCATTATTGCATTTTCGGTTGGGCAGCAGCCTTCTAGCAAGTACTTAAGTACCTACTTACACCGATAAAAAGGCGATCTGCCCTTTCACTGTTTACGCAATTTTATTGAATCAGAGCAAACACGTCAAAAATTCGACAGCATTTATGGCTTGTTATTTTAATTTCTGTGAATTGGCACACCAAGTTCGGCACAATCGTTACGTAAGAAAGTAGAAAACACGCGGAAAAGGTGATATACTACTACCGAACGTGTATATGCGGCAAATGGTGTTAAGTTTTGAAAATCGGTACGACTGATCTATAGGCCAAACGAATCAATTTGACCCGTAGCCCGAAAAAAAAACGAAAAAAGGAGAGGAGTTACGTCTACATCTTTTTTTTGTATGGAAAAAAATATATTTTGTTCTAAAACCTATCGTGTGTGGCACCTAATGAAAGGGCTGACTAAGCCGATTCTAAAAATATATCACATCGTTATATTTCAGCCATTTTTTTTAAATTAAAACAAAAACAATTTTCCAAACATACCAAGTTCTCCAAGGGCTCCTCCAGACACGATATGGCTTATTTTTTTATACAATATACCACAAATGATACGTGATATCCGCATAATTAACCTCAATTAAGCAATTATGAAAAGAATTTCATTAAGTATACATAAAGTGTCTAAAATTGAACTTTTTATACATGTTTCAACTGATTGTGATTTTCTGACATTTTGTAATTTTTAAAAATTATAAAAAAATACTAAATGAAATTATTTAGCGGACCCCGGGCTTCTTTAGGGGCACAGCCGGGAACAACGCTAGGAGGATGATGACTAAATGAAATTATTATCAAAATTGCTTTTTTGAGGTTAAATATGAGGATATCACGTATCATTTGTGGTATATTGTATTAAAAAAAAATAAGCCATATCGTGTCTGGAGGAGCCCAAACTTGGTATGTTTCGAAAATTGTTATTGTTTCAATTTAACAAAAATGGCTGAAATATAATGATGTGATATATTTTTAGAATCGGCTTAATCAGCCCTTTCATTAGGTACCACACACGATAGGTTTCAGAACAAAATATTTTTTTCCATACAAAAAAGATGTTGACATAACTCCTCTCCTTTTTCGTTTTTTTTCGGGCTACGGGTCAAATTGATTCGATTGGCCTAAAGATCAATCGTACCGATTTTCAAAACTTTAACACCATATGCCGCATGTTACTGAATTACAGGGTGTACCGTTAGCACTAAAAGTTCCCTTCCATTTAGGCAAGACAAACTCCGTCCTAACGAGTAGCTATATAATATAAATTTAGCTGTATGTACATGGCAACACTGCCAGTCGCATTTGTAGACTGGGGACCGGTTCCCCCGATACGTATCTGCAGAAAAGTGATCTTCGCAACGACGCAGGCGCATGGGTTCTAGAGCTTGCTTTGGTCGGTTTGGTTTTTTATTCAGCTACTTGCATTGCTTTCTAGCTATAGCGGTGTAAACAACATTATAAATAAGGAGACTGCTTACTGCGCACGATTAGTGAAGACCGTTTCAAATGAACTATGCATAGTTACAACGGAATGCGCATATATTATGATTTTTATGTTTATCGACTTTCTATAGGCACCTACATATTTTAATATATCACAGAACTTAAAAAATCATTTGTGTTATGGATTAATTACGTGTTATAATATATTATAATACAAGTTGATATGTGTCGAAATGTATTTTTAGATAAAAACTAGTATCAACCAACATCGGTGACATCCCTACCTATACGTTTTGCAATCATGCCTGAGAAATAAAGTTCAGATTAATACATATAAGTACGGTAGACTCGTGTGACCGTGTGTACACACTCGTACAAACGAGTTTCTCCATTTAACAAGGGAAAATATTTAGCTAATTATATAACATATATATATACAAGCGTAGTAATTATTATAAACAAATGTAATACTTACACGGCGATATTTGATAACACAATGATGAAACGAAATGGCATCACTCCAATATCAATGAGGTCTGTGTTTACAAACAGTAGTAGGTCTAAAAGTAGTCCATTCTACTCATACTCCCAGCGCTCGACGCTCTATATTCTGACCGTTACTGTTTTGGTAGGTATACTATCGACAACACAGCTAACTGACCATCGGTGAACTTTAAGTGCATTGTAATAAGGTTCTATATAAACACAGGATGGTCAGTTAACAGTGTTGTCGTTTGTACTACAGGCAACAGTGTAGGTATGTGTGGATGTAGTGTAGAGTCAATGAGTCAAAAACACACAAGTGCCCATCGGTGAAGTGGCTCTTATTGGATTATGATTAAAAGCTTCTTTCAATTGCACTGTTCGTATGTAAGGAAGTATACAATGTATGTCAAATGTCAGTTGTTCTTAAAAATTTTCAAACCATTCAGCCACTTGCTGGTATCCGATTGATTTGAAATTACGCATAGGTGACAACGAAATATTATAGCACCACCGTTTTTGAGTAACAAAGAGTACAGTCATGGGTATTAATATACGTACATAAAAAAGTAGCGTAGCTTCTGTGAGGAGATGGATAACAGGCAATCAACTGTACCAATGTAATTATATGTTTTTTATTGTCTTTTTTATATCTCGTTTCATGGCGCATTGGTTTTACTGTAATTTCATGTTTACATGTTTTAAATAAATAAATAAATCTGTACAGGGCGCTATTGTCAATGTCATAAAGGCGTGTTGTGTTTTTATGTCCTTACTAGCTTCTGCTCGCGACTCCGTCCGCGTGGAACTCGTTTATATCGTAGCGCGATACAAACTTTCATCCCCCATTTCACCCCCTCAGGGGATGATTTTCGGGATAAAAACTATCCTATGTCCTTCCCCGGGGTTCAAACTATTTCCATACCAAATTTCATCTCAATCGGTTCAGCGGTTTAAGCGTGAAGAGGTAACAGACAGACAGATTCCGTTAGAGCGTGTCCGATACTTATGAGCAGAGGCCGGAATTGTCATAGCACTTTCGAGCTGTCATAGGGACTTCTCATTTATCGACTTCCGATATTCATATTATATCAATACATTATATAACACAACATATTAAAGAAGATTGAAAGTAAAGGTAAACAACAGGCGGTCTTATCGCTAAATATATATGCAACCAAACGAAAAGAATGAAAAGTTAACATTTGTCACATTTAATCAGTTCTCAGTTCACTGTTTTATCAATTTCATGTTAAAAGTCTGTTTTAGTGCTAACAAGTGTTTCAACATTAGGCACTGGTCCCACCGCCGGCTAGTAAGCTAGAAAAGTTGGGCGAGTAGCATTACATTGCGGATCTGTAAAGGTCGATCGATCACACTGTGCCTGGTCAGCACGCAATGAACCGTTACTCGCCCAACTTTCCTAGCTTACTAGCCGGCGGTGGGACCAGTGCCTTAGTTTCTCTATAAAAGAAAAAGATAGTCATCTTTTTTTCCAAATTATCTGGTTTTAAAATAAGTAGGTACTTCTTTTACAGACAGTCAAATGTATCGATATAATATGAATATCGGAAGTAGATAAATGAGAAGTCCCTATGACAGCTCGAAAGTGCCACGAGAATTTTGGCCTCTGCTTATGAACACTGCAGTATTTGATATTATGGTGACTGTAAGTAGCTATACACACGTTACATTGAATGCTCCTCTCAACACAAAATATGTGGAATGCCGATGGGACTAAAACGATCAACCGAATCGATAGTTTCGAATAGTTTGGCATCAAAGATAAAACGTGATCACTGATCAAGCATATATGCCAATACTTTGCATATCGTAAACTACATTGTAGATTATTTATTCCGGTGCGGCTTTATGAAGTTCGTAGCGCCAATAAAAAAAAAAAAATTAATAACGGTAGCTCTTACAAATACTTATGTTACTTGAAAAGTTATTTCATCCGCGTGGTATACCTACACAATACAATACGGTGAAAAAATATGGACACAAACAACTTACTCGTATTCATAAAATATGTCCCATCGCTCTTATGTTGGCGGATTTAGGTTTCGGTACGGTACATATTTATGATAGGACTAGCTGATGCCCGCGGCTTCGCCCGCGTGGTTATAGGAAAATGTAACATATTGAATTTTCCCGTGGGAATTAGATGTTTTCCCGCTGGAAAAAGTAGCCTATGTCACTCTCCAGCCTCTAAACTATCTCCATACAAAAAATCACATTAATACGACGCTCCGTTGCGACGTTAAAGAAGGACTAACAAACACACACACTTTCGCATTTATAATATTAGTAAGGATTAATTCGATTCATAATTTTGCACTTAACTGTATTAAACAATTACAGAAAAATATGTGTCTTCTTTGTTTTTTTTTTAAGTTATTTTATGACAATTCTCTGCAGACCTAAAGCGTAACCGTTATGATAGGTGTATCAACCTGAAATTATGTGTGTGTTAATAATGACCAAATCCAATATCGGCGGTATCGACCAACTGTCAAAAAGGCCATAGCAGGATAATGGAAGGGCAAATGCCCTTTTATGATAATGACCAGTTTTTTTTTCAGTTACTTACCTACGTCCTACGTTAGTAGTGTAATTGTATCAAGTTTGGTTGAAAATGTCTTGGTGGTTCCGCAGAAAAGAAATAAAAACCGAAATAATTAAATATGACTTCTCTCTAAAACTATAAAACTTTAATAAACCATTATTTGATCATTTTGTTACGCTTAATAAAAAAAATGTTTTAAGAGAAAATGGACTCTACCTTTAACACTTATGTAAAAACCAGGTAAGTAAGTCAAAATACTTACAAAAAAATGTTAACTTATGAAAGTGATACCACTCTAATTGTTATTTCTAAATAAGCCTTACTTACCGTTCTGTCACACATATTAATTTGATGGATTCAATCGGAAAGCAACTGTGTCAAAATTAAATAAATAGTTGGGTTGGTTTTCATTACATTTTATTAGTAAGCTATTCTGTGCTCTTTACAAATAAATAAGATCAAAACAAGTTTTGACAGTTACAGTGACATTATGTTTTAAACCTACAGTGCCTGGGCGACCGAGCCCTGGTCGGGTGAAAATATGGAGAAAACGATTTTTTCCAGGATTTTTAGCCAGATCGATTCTTCGCCCCCGTCAATCCCTATATTCCAAATATACATATAAGTATTTATTGCTCTTTTAAATGTGACTTACAGTAGAAGTAGAACTGAAAATGCAATTGCATCTCCTCTGCCTCTGCGAATACAGGCATGAATTTATGTAGGTATAATATATACATGTTTTATTATTGATTAAACAAACTGTACTGACGAGAAACAGATTCTGAAAGCAGAATCCGATATGGTATGATACTTTCCGCGTATGATAAATAAATATGGAGCCCATTTGATATTCAGTATCAGTACACGAATCGTTAGCGCCCCCGCGTATGTTCCTAATTGAGTGTTCGGTACGAAGCGCACGCGCACACGCTACCTGCCGACTACCTTATACAATTTGTCGCTTGCGACATCACTTTCACTTACCAACTTAGACGAATTAAAAAGGCTTGCCATTTTCGTGATGTATGCTATTAGCTGTATGTGTGATGTCTAATACGAGTTATTATGTGTTAAACGTGTGTTAGCACCGTGTAATGTTTGTTTAGAGTAAGTGTTAGTATGATTACTCGATTAGGTGATAAGTGTAATACTATCTAAGTAAAGATTTATGTTTCACGGGACTTGATGGCGTTACCAAGGGTGTTGCAGCACGTCCGAAACATCGATATAAATAAATATAGGTAATTATAGGCGGTCGAAGTCCCGATTTGTACAAATAAATACACAATTAAAAGTTTATATCTATAAGTAACCCGTTTTCGTATTGTAATAAATAGTTATTGGCATAGCATTTTTTTTTCAAGAAGATAAAAAACATTGAATTTCAAATTTACTCGCCAAACTGACGGAACAGTTTGTTGGCGAGACCGCGCTCATTTTTTACAGGTATATAACCATATATGCACCTAAGTTACTTACTACTATAAAACTATATACACAAATATAAATCTGACTAAACATACTAGAAATTGCAACAATAAAATTAAGATAATTTTTCTAATAGCTCCTGTTTGCTGCTTGCTTTACACTACATTTAAACTATTTATAGTTGACATTTAGCATATATAGGTACCTATAGGTAATATCAATATCATATTTTATCAGAAGTATAGTTTTATTACTTCGGTATGTACCAGATAAGTAAGCAACAACACTAAAATAGACTCAAACTCAACTAGTAAAATCTAGATACCTATATGTATAGACTAGATATCATTCATTCTTCAAGATACTACATTACACTTTAAATAAGTGAAGTCTCCATATAAAAAACTTACTTAAACATGATGCCTATTCATCACCTTAATGGAAAGACCAAGCGCCATCTGCGGTCTTTACTTTCTTTTATGGGACTACATTCGATCGTTAGGTATCTTCATAGATTACGCATTATTTAACTTAGCATTTCCATAAAAAAAAGAAATGTGTCAGTGCATCTGGAAAGGTACCTTGTTTCAAGTATTGAGTTATGCATAGTTCCAAAAAGTAGATTAAATTTGCTATCAATACAAAAAAGAATAATGACTGTAGGTGGAACCACTATTTTTATATACATTTTTGAATTTTCGACTTCCGAAATGCACAAGTTGAGAAAATTGCATTTAAAGTTTATAGTGGCAAAAAACACACTTCTACTTCGAAGTTACATAGTGAAGGGTATAATCATAATCTTTGAATGTTAAAGAATTATAATAAAGGTGAATTGTCTAAAAATACATGTAAATTATTCTGATTTCTTAGGTTGAACATGCAAGGGTGGAAGAAACACGAAAGTGTTAATTATACCCAATTCATAAAATAACGAGATTAAAACTGTTAGTTTCTCATCATAGTTACATATTCTATGGCATTTTGGGACCGAAAGAAAACTCCATAATCATAAAGAAATTTAATAATTACCGCATTTTTAACAGTTACAAAAAAGATCACTTATAATATTAAAAACCAACAAAATAATTTGTATATTCATGCTATATCACAAGATCAAATGGTATTTAGCGTGGTGTACCACAATGGTATAATAGAAATGGTGTTAAAGCAGTTTTTTTTAACAATAAAGTTTAGTGACTCGGTCGAAACTTTTGTATGGAAACGTAACTAGGGTACCTTGTCACGACATTTACTAAACTTTAGTAACTTAAACTCGAAGATCACTATTTTAGCACCTATAATGCAAGAAATATCTGTAACAAAATGTTATTTAGGATAATTATAGCGGAAATCAATGTATTCTTATTTATAAAAACTTCTGTTTTAGTCGTGTAAGACATCAACTTTAGCATTTTACTAAACTGGGTACCTTGTCACGCTCAGTCATTATCTTACATAAATGGAGTAACTAGAAAAAATAACTCAATTGTGTTCATAACTGCACCTAATTTATGATTTATCAGTCTTTCAATCAATATTACTAATTATATACGTCAAACAATTAAAATCACAGCTCAATTTTTCATTGACTAAATTCGAAATCAACAAATTAATTATTATTAATATAGAAACAACTCATGACGCGACCTTCGTATGGTTTTAGTAGGAGAAATATACCTAATCGGTATTTTCCCTCAATCTATCCTCAGCATGGTCGCGTCACGACACACGATAGTGAAGGTGCAATTCTGTATCGATATCGATGAAATAGGCTTGGTGAAATATTCCGGGAATGTTTATTTAAATCAAAATACTTTGTTTTAGTACAAAACAAAATAAAACAGTAAATGTAATGTCTGTAATAATATAATTATTGGATTTTTTTAATATAGCGCAAATTCTCAGAGAATTCCACCAAACCTAATTTATTTAAATCTTCCTTAAAATAATTAGTATGTAATTTACCGTTACCTAATTTTCAATGACCAAATTTTTTTCATTGGTTATTTTTCATTGAGTTGTTATACCTGTTATGAAATTAAATTATCTACTTGAAAGTCAAAAATCAATCTCTCCGCGATACCTATATACCGTAATGCTATTTTCTACATGGCCTCGTGAGACGTTGACCTGCGAAAATCTTACTAGAGGAATACTTAAACCTTTATTCAGCTTCTCGGACTTTAAAAATTATTCAAAATTTAAAGGCGTGACAAGGTACCCTGACTACTAAACTTTATAGTCGGAGAAATATACTAAAAAACATAATTTTACTGATATTCTTGTACACACGTGTTCCTTAGGATGTAAATAACCCAATTATAACACAAACCCATTTTGGCACTTTTTCACCAGCTTCCACAAAAACTCATGTAACTCGGTAACTAGATGTCGTGACTAGGTACCTTTCCAGAGGCACTGACACAAATATTTATAAAAAGCAGCAATGCAGCAGCAGCGGGATCATTTCGCCGTATAGCGACCACCTAATCGATTGTGCTCAGATGAGTTGGTGAACTGATTTTTTTCGTTTTTTTAGTATATTTAAGATACCTGCTAAATAAATACTTAAAGAATTGCATACTGGTCACGATTTGTTTAGAGAACTTCCAAATGTTGAGTTGAAATGTGTCTATTTTTAGTTGAAGAAACCTTGTCCTTCAGATATGGTCGCTAACTGAGCTGAAGCTGGTCGCGTAACCAATATAATGCTATTACGCCTTATTTCACCAACGTGTCACTGTTAAGCCACCTGAAAATGTTAATTCGCTCTACATTTCCGAGTTGAATTTCAGGGTTAAAGTGTGTTGTGGGTGATGGGCTAGCAACCTATCACTGCGATGTCACATTTTTTCGATCTTTTATATCCACATTTATGCTAAAAGTGGCACTGGAACATAAGTTTCATGTTCTCTGCCTATCCCTTTTGGGAATAAAGGCGTGAATCTATGAATGAATAAATAAACATTCCCGAGTCCATAAGTAAAAATTGTCGCTGGGTACCAAAGTTATCGAGCCAGAAATGTAGAGCCAATTGACAATTGTCAAGTTGATAAAGTAGTGGACTTGTGGTATCACTTACATGTATTCACATCCTCCAAAGAGATGGTCTCCACATTTGAAGTGGTGCCTACGTAGATTATAATTATAAAGCAATTGCGAAAATTTGTCTGTTTTCTCATTTGTTTTGTCGTTTTGACGACCTCCGTAGCCTAGTTGGTAGTGACCCTGCCTACGAAGCCGGAGGTCCCGGGTTCGAATCCCGGTAAGGGCATTTATTTGTGTGATGAGCACGAATATTTGTTCCTGAGTCATGGAGGTTTTCTATGTATTTAAGTATTTATTTATCTATATAAGTATTTTTATCGTCGTCTAGTATCCATAGTACAAGCTTTGCTTAGTTTGGATCGATTTGTGTAAGATTGTACCTAAATCCATACTAATATTATAAATACGAAAGTGTGTCTGTCTGTCTGTCTGTCTGTCTGTTACCTATTCACGCTTAAACCGCTGAACCGATTTGGATGAAATTTGGTATAGATATAGTTTGAGTCCTGGGGAAGGACATAGGATAGTTTTATCCCGGAAATCATCCCCCAAGGGGATGAAGTGGGGGTGACAAGTTGTATGGAGCTACAATATAAACGAGTTCCACGCGGACGGAGTCGCGGGCAGAAGCTAGTTATTTATATTTATTTATTTTATACAGACTTCATTGATGCCAATCATGAGATGGTTATTAATCGTCCGATTTAGTTTAGTAGGTACATGGCTGGTTTTCTTCCTGAATCTACAATGCAAATAAAATAAGTAACCTGGGGGCCTAGACAAGGTTACAATCGACAAGCGCTAACGCCAATAGAAAACTAATAAAATATATGGGAATGACAGATGTTAACGAAAAGTGTTTCGTCGGCATCTGTCATTCCCCTACATTTTATTATTTTCTATTGGCGTTAGCGCTTGTCGATTGTAACCTTGTCTACGGCCCCTGATTTCGCGCTGGAACATGGAATGGAACAAAACTAGCCTATTTCTTGCTTCTTCTCACCATCAAGTATCAACGACAGTTTGACCTGATTGTGCATATCAGTTCTGTACTAATCAAGTCCAGAACTGGATAATCGCGTATATGTCTCTGTTTCCTGGATCTTTGGCTGCATCGCGTGGGTGTCTTCCTCATTAACTGTTAACTAGTAAATAGCACGTTGGTGGCAATTGCTTATTGAAACGCTTCGTAAAACATTGAACCGGTACTCTTCATTTGGTATGGTATCTGCTACGCCCACCACTAATATGATTACGAAGCCTTATACATTTTGAATTATGATGCACAAGTTGAAGTTAGATCAGACAGGTAGATAATGTAAAATTTCTGCTGATTATAAGTAGTATTAGCGTAGGGACTATGAAACCTTGCAAAACTTGTAATAAGTAATATCGAAGCGTGATGTTACAATAAGAACCATGTGACCATGTAACACCATTGTTTAAAATAGCATTGCAATAGAGTTAGAAAAAATGGTCTTTCTGATGCTGGTCAGCGTAAGATTAATATTTCGTTGCAGCATAATTGTACGACTTAGCCGAAAAAACTGCATAATTGATTTTTCCCCTCACTGCTTCGTAAATCCTTTAAAACCAGTGGGCAAAAACGCATTTTATCGTTTTATATAATATGTATATTTAATTATTTATAATTATATAATTTTGCTGTTTTGGCCTTCTGGCCAAATCACGCGTTGTCCGCGCCGAGCTAATGGGTCCTGTGTGGCCAGGCTTGTAGTTAAGTCCTTTTAAAAAAAAAGCAGATTATCGACTAGTGGGGAAAGGAATTTGACCTTGGAGCATGTTAAAGTATCTTTTGACAAATAACAAAACGTAAAACGCTCATAATACAAAATTTTCACAGATGTATTTCTACTGCCGCTAAAACAACAAATACTAAAACACAGAATTAAATAAATATTTAAGAAATTTTAAAAAAATTGCTTGTCGTCTTCATTAGGCGCTGGCTCTCAAAATGTATGGGAAAACTAAAATCCTACTCGCACTTGACCAAAATTCTACTTTATATTACTTATCGTTATTATTACTGTAAAAAAAATATATTTATATTAAATAAAGTTGTTTTGCATGTTGCACTTTCCTCGCTACAGTGAGGTGAAAAGTTTTGTGTTACACACGGGTGCAAATGTATTTTTCTTCTCGTGTGTTGAAACACTCGCTACGCTCCGGATTCTATTTTAGAACCACTCGCTTCGCTCGTGGTTCAACTTTAGCATCTTTTCGCTTGCTCGTGTTTCAATTCCACACTCGCGGGTAAAATACAACTTTGCACCCTTAACCAAATAACTATATCGTAATATTATTCAGTATTTACCGTGCGGGATCTAATTGAGAAAGTTGGGCAAAACCGTTACATTTCGCGCACTGCGCCACATTCGTTCAACAAAGACAACTGTATTTTTGTATTGTCCATGTATGTGACTAATGTTTCAGACCATTCATGCACTGCTGTTCGTAATCAATAAATAGTCGAACATAAGCCACTTAGAGCCTTAAACAGGTGAGGGTTTTTTCGATAGACATTATTCTTTTACGTATTAGAACATTTTGGACACTCAATTGAGTTGAGCGGACGGCAAAAACTTGAACAAAAACTCTGAAGTCATCGTCAACGTTTTTACAACGTTAATACGTAGTTATTCAAATAAGAACATTAATATGTAAGTACGTTGTACTCGTCAGAGTCATGACATGACCGCAGCCTTGTATTATTTACGCTACGAAAGCATTTAGTACTGTTCCGGTAGTTTCAGTTAATCAGTTCGCGTTAACAGACATCAATTAGTTATTTTACCGGAACAGATACCGTCCTTTGTCGAGGAAATGCTTTGACGGTAAAAAAGTAAGTTTAATTAGTTGCCATGATCTTTAGTGACGAGAACAACCGCAGACCGCGACGCTGCAGCGAGATTTCATTACATTTAGGTCACGCGAAGACACATGTGTAAACAACATTGAGGTTTACTCGTAACGTTCTAATTTATAACAAATAAAACCAGTATGTTTGGAAGCATTAGAATAACACAGTACGCCGGTAGCACTATAAAAAAGGCACAATTCCCCGGTTCAATGACAAAGGCAAACAATGCTCGACGACGGATTCGAACACGAAGCCAATTGCAACTCATTATTATATTATCAATGGAGAAATCCGCAGTGTGGGCGACGCACGGTGGTGGTGGCGAAACACCCAAGGAACGAAATTGCAATGAGTCAGTAAAGCACGTTTAGTGCACAAACTTTAGACGCATGACACGTGGTTCATTGATTAGAAACATTCGAATAACGATTGAAATAGATTTCTATTAGAATGGAGAATACCCAAAACCTTACAGCAACGACCTCGAGTAGATATAATCAGCAATTTACGAAATTATTTCATGAGTCAGAAACGACCATTACCGATAATCACTAGGCCATCATTATGTTTCGCTAAATACTTTCCCGTCGGTTGCCACTATACTATTACATTTACCTATACTTTGTTACTGTAAAACTGGCAAATTTTAAACGAAATTATGTTTATTTTGACTGTCAGTCGATGTTTTAGACGCTTCTTGATTATTTATTTTAACAGGAACTAGTTAATCCGCGATTTAATTAACGTTTTTTGCAATCTTGATGACCTTATCCTAGAATCATGCCAAGCGTAAATCTATCTAACTAGGTATAACAGCTGCAGTACTTGAAGTTTTTTTTTGTTAGAAACCTTTGCTACCGCACAGCGGGGCCTCTAACGTAATTCAATATAAGTACTTAATGGTAGGCGTACCCAGAGATGGTGTCAATAGTCTCAATAGAGATGATTGTACAGCTTGCGCAATTGTTCTTACTCCTAATTCAAGAAAATTACACCTATTTATTTGTTGTCGTCTCTAATGAAACGTAAATAAATATACCTATGGGTATTATATTCATAGGTGAGCGTTTCTCAAAAAAAATGCCACTATTATTAATAGTACTTCTAGGAATTTTATGTTAACTATTTCCACTCAGAATCAGGAGCTCTTTCGACCCTGGTAGGACAAAAAACTGTCTCAAAGATATTTTTCCTATTGTGTTACCATTTACCATACACTTTGTATGGTGGTAACACAATAGGAAAGTTCAAAAATGTATGAACATTTTGGGACACTTTTTTTCTCCTATTGGGATGGACATCGTGATTTTGAGTAGAAATAACATAAAAGTTGCAGAAAATCTCCGAAAAAATGTAGTGGCATTTTTTTTGAGAAACGCTCAGGTACACAATGGTAATTTGTACCTACCGAATGATGACAACTGTGGGGAGAACTGATGGTCATATATATACTTATTCCCGTGTAGTCCTTTTTTTTGCGAGTTTCGATTTTGTTGAGTACCTAATTCATCAAACAAAAACGAATGGAGAAGAAATCATGATGATCTTACCTGTTTCTGAGTCTTATCAGGCAGTATGATCGAGAGATCGAAGGCGCGGTTCTTCTTGTCCCGACTCCCTGAGCGCATCAGCTTAGAGGAGGAGCGCGTGATGCTCTGAGCCTTCTCCGGAAGCTTGAGGGCCACAATGGACATGCTACGAGACAATCGCCGGCCCAGCTTGCGCGTACGCAGCGACATGGACCCGCTCAACCCTCGCTTGCGCTCCGGCGCAGCCTCCTCCACATCCTCCCCATTAGCACCCGCCATCGCGAAAAACACCAGCTAACAATTCCTCAACATTCACATCACTAAACACTTTAGAAAGTCTCTTGTCACCGTTTCACTGTCAGTCGAGACACATCCACTGTTTATTTACACATAGCCACTGCGTCCTGTATCCGAATTCAGAGCCTCAGGATCATATGGTCGTGGAACCGGTTTCGAGAGCTCCTTAATTCGAGCGCTATGCTTACAATTCCAACGCTGCGTGAGGTTAGGTAAACGTGAATGGAGCCGATTGTGCTTTGCGTTTTTTAAAGAGGGCGCGTTATCGCCAGGCGGCGCGATCGGCGAATGTAGCGACGTGCTCGCGGCTGTTCGCTGTCGGAGCGACTAGACGAGTTGAGCGCGCCGGTCGCGGCCGGGGCGCCGCCCCCGCCGGCAACTTGGTGGCCGTGCGCTAAAATCAAATTACTTATCAAAAAGCATTGTCACATACTAAGCGATGACACGAAACAAATGATCGGTGCTTAATCTCAACACAATGGGCTCCGGAGCGCTCCCACGAAATGTCTGACCGAATCGGAGCATTAGACACGGATCGGGTACGCTTAAAGGGGTACGATACGACATTGTTTAATGGTAGTTCCTCCGGTATGACGGGTTAGTACGGTACCCCAAAATCTTTCATTCCGTGTATATATAGCTAAAATTCTATTCGCATTTTCCCCCACTCCAATTTTCTGCTAGTAAAACCTACTTGCCTCATTCGTAACTTCGCCTAGTATCAGATTTACCTTTCGCAAGTCCTTCTTACAGCATATTTTATCAATTAAGTAATATGCTTCCTCTTATCTCCTCCTATTATGCTACTATATCAAACTCATTCCTTGTTTGATTAAAAAACCGTCAAATCTGCGTTTAATAAATGCAATTTTACAAAGTAAATGGGCTAAAGTAGGTACATAGGCTTAGGTAGGTTTTATGTTAGTTTTGCACTAGAAGACACGAAAATAGCTCATCGAAACTGTTTAGAAGTATGCTTAGGTGAGGAAAGCATCGGACAAGGAAAAATACATTTTATTATTACTCCAAAAGAAAGAAGGCAAAAATGGAAATTTTGCCACGCAGAATTAAAGAGTTTGGGGAACCGATCTGACCAGTCTCCGGTATCCTTTCCTCCGGTATTCTTCGGTACCATTAAATGGAAATTGTTAGAATAAGAACATTTGGTTTAGAAATGGTACCATTGCACTCTGAATGGCGTTAAGTAATGGAACCCCTGTTTTATAGATGCCTAGGAATGTTGATGGTTATCTAAGATATAAGAGCATATTACGTATCGGTTCAGGTCGCTAGGTTTACTTGTTACAGCTGTATAGATTTCAAGGCAATCAAGTTTCTAAATGAGACTGCATGACTTCGCCGAGTCTATACAAAGTATACAAAAACGTATAGATAACAATGCTTAGTTTGGTATAAGAACGACATTTGTTATGAGAAGTTGATGATCTATGATGACTTATACATGTCAAGCCTTGACTTAATTAGTTTGGAAATTATAATTCTAGCATACTTACCCATTAAATATACTTTCTGTAGGTTTTATGTTATGAATATTTATACAGGTGACATCGGAGACGTGATAAGAAATAAATAGTCAAATATTATAAAGTATTGCAAACTTAAATAAAGATATAACCAAAGTTCCTAATTGGAATATTGGTTGTTATTTTCCAAATTATTAAACGAAAAAAAACATGTATAATATCAAATTGGCATCTGTATATTTCGTTGCTAAAATGTTGGAAACTAAATCTTGCCTGATTCAATGTAACAACCATTGGATTAGAAAGACGACCAATTGTAGAGTCGGAATAGCACTTAGAGATTACGTCCCCGGTTTTACCCTGCATACAGCCAGAAGTAAGTACTTACGTCATAGAGTAAAGTAAATGGCATAGTGCGCGGTAAAGAACAACATTTATCTAGGTACTCTACGACGCTCTATCAGGTGGGGAAATATGACCCTGAGCAAGTGCGATCGCCCTAAAAACAGAGATAGAGGATAAGAATAGAGCACTTGGGCCATTGGGTGCACTTTCCGGGTATATAAGAGTGAGAGGGAGGTAATTTTCACTGGCTATATGTAGAATCCATCCCGCATGCCGGGAGCTAGCGTGTTTTTCGCATTCGAAAAACAAGGATAGCACGAGCTCCCCGCACGTGGACTCTAAGGACCAGTGAAAATGTTACTCTATAGCCGTACTTTACCCCCATACCATACATTGACTTTCCGTACGGCTAGCCTACGACGATTTTTATGCTTCAATTTGCTGCTAAGTTCAAAGTTACAGATTTTTTTAAACGTGATTAAAAGTAAGGAAACGAAACTTCGAATGAATATGGAGAAACATTAATCGAAATCGAACCCAAGATCGAATGCGATAGTTTTCTACAATATCTGTGTCATTCCGATGTTTCACAAGTTGCGGGTTAACTTTTACTGGGTTAACGAGATACATCAATATGGCACCTGATGCCTAGAAAAACAGTTTCATATACAAAATGAATAATTAATTCTACATTAGTTATGTGAAGGGTAAGTATACTTTAGAAATTCGGAACCGAAACTTACCATAACTTGTTTGATTTGTCAAGATGTGACGATTCAATGTGGTGTGTATGAATAAGATTAAGATGTTGAACCAAAAGATAAATGTACAATAAATTTTTAATTGATTTCATGTTTGTTTAACTGCATTACGATTTTAATAGGAAGGAAGGAAGAAGGGAGCATGACACTTAACATTATGCATGCATCAAGCAGGCTGCCAAAGACAGGCTGCTGTCAAAAATGTTTTACTATGTCATGAACCTAGAATACTCTGGACAGGCTGTACGTGATGCCACTGTAAGCGACGGAAAGGCTCCTATGCAGCTAAATTAAGAACTGGTCTTAAAATGGCTGATGACTTGCCTAATTTGGACGGGTAATGGTTTATGTGCCACAACTTCATACTAAATCGGTTGTGGCAAATAAAAAAAAGTGCAACTATGACAAGGAAAATTAATGATATTTTGCCTTTCTGTCACACTTATCGAGATTTGTCTGCTACCAGCTCGCTCGCACGTGGTATTATTATTACCATAACCTGTCCAGAGTATTCTAGGTTCATGTACTATGTTGATACAAAGAGAATATAACCTCTCAGTTTGATAGTTGATGGATACATTTTTTTTTTCGTTATATACATCTAAAAAGTCTAAATACTGCTCACAAAAGCCAACCGTATGTTTAAGTACCCTATTCATTACCCCCGTCTCATCTCACAACAGTACTAGTTTTAAAAATAAATTGACCCCGAGCTCCAAACAAAAATGTATAACCGGAGGTTGGAGTTATACTGGTTACTAAATGGTTGACTAAATGGCGTTGTCGGTAAAAATTGTGAATGCAAGCCCAATTGTCATCATGTCATGACATGTAGTTGTCATGGCCGCCTGATGTAATCGATGTAAACACACAAAGCTCACACTCAATCTGGTGACATTTCGAACATCTCCGGTTTTATAATGGGATATTTATGGGATTAGACTTAATAATAACACCAATTACATTTGTCTTGTTACATCTAGCCGCAAATATGAAGTAAGTAACTACTCATAAATAATATCAAACATGCTCGCATGCTCCCATGCCAAGCTTTGTTCTGTGAAAACACGGAGTAAATTTTCCCGGAAAAGATCCCCTGTATGGTATTATAATATCATCGAAATCGTGAGAGCCGTTTTCGAGAACGAATTTGGCAACAAATCAATGTACACATGTAACTCGTTTAATGGCTTTGGATCGAGTTCATCTATATATTCGGGGATCCCACATGATCCTACATGCTGTGATGTTCCTACGCCTTGTCCTGAGGTGTGGTCCCGGAAAATTCGGGACGTAGTTATTATTTGTTTTTACATTGCATTGGTGGCCCATAGATCGTAATATTTTGCTATGATTGAAGAATACTACTTTTTCGGAATTGCACAATAGTACATTGTGATACAAGTGAGGTATGTTGATAATTATATCAGAGGCGGAATTATCACGCGAGCCGCAGGTGAGCGTGATAAGAGAGCCGAGGATGTAATTATCAAAGCTCACGCGTTTCATACGACGTTTTTCAACACATTTTGCGAGGAATAAATCCTTTTCATAAGATGAAAATTTTATAGGCCTGCCAAGTTATTTTCTTTACTTATTTATTAATGGCAACAGGTTTTTACTCACATGTTGTATACTTCGCCAAGAATTTCCAGTGACGTCCATTCTTTTTATCACTTTTCTAGTCACTGCGAGTCAACATTTTTGTTAATAACCAAACACGCATTAACAATGTTTACAAATATCTGTGAAATAACCTAAAATGGCGCGCAACAGTTTTTTTCGTGAAGTTTGCGCAGTGCGCGCGCATTAGATGAAATCTCTAAACAGCCAATACAAAATTAAATAAATATTTTCGTTTTAAAATGTTATCTTTATTAATTCATGTTAAGAAGTGAATAGTTTTACTAAATTAAACGTTTCTATTTCATATATCCAAAAAGAAATAGTCAATTAATTAACAAAAAGGATTTAATTTGTTTAGTCGAGTAAGAATCCATTTGCCGAGAATTAAAAAAAAGCTGTTCAATCTGGACAACCCGGTTAGTTTAAGAATGCACCGTGTATGCACATCATACATCATATGTACGGCATACATCTTGCTGCAAGGTGCCAACCTGACTTAATCGGGATATAACCATAACACACAAGTGTCGTAATGCTATAAAACACGCGTGTTTAATATCCAGGATTATGAGCCTAAAAGCGACACAATAAGAGGTACGTTACGAGCAATTGTGTTGAAAATCTACATTTAATACATAAAAAATATTGATTATGATTACTTATCAGTAGATATCTACCTACTGTAGTCTCTTTAGTCCTATAGGGGTCTCTCTGCATCATTCAGGGACATTTTGATTATATTATTATATATTATTATATTTAGAGTTATTTTTGTATGTACTTAGATAACCTTAAAAAAATGTGTTTCCTTCAGTATTCAGTAATGGGGTTTCCAGGTGCTTGACTGGTTTGATCGCTTCTTCAAACTCCTAAATTTCGTACGTAGCAAAATTTCCCATGCGCGTTTCCCCATTCGTGTTGGGAGCTGTGCATCTTTATTATCATTCTCTTGATTTTACTGTTGCGCTATTCCCCGAATCGCATTTTTCCCCGTCGGATGTTTCCCCAACCTCAGCGTACCTCCATCTAAACAGTTTCGGAGCTCCGCTGATGGATAGCTCGTACTTCCATATCATTTCATTTGGCCCTTCGGGCCACTACAAAGCTGTTATAACCTGAGTTTGGGGAACCGCGCTAACCTGCAGTCTTTGCAAACATTGTTTTTTTGCAATATTTTTTGATAGTGCTCGTGGTGACATTTTCAAGTGTACATAATTGTTATACCTATTAATATATAACTTCCTGTATGTGAAGTTACCTACTCTGAAGTGTCCAAATATAAGGTGAGACCCTCTTCGCTAGACCACGGAGTGTGATAGAGATAACTTTATCACTTATCACCTCAGTAATCGTCAATATAGCATGTGGATACTATAGTTAAGTCCACTGGCACTCACAGAAATCGCGTGACAGTCCGAATTATGTCTGGTCACTTCGAATATTGCACTTGGCAAATTAACAGATAATAACATCGTTGAGTAAAGAGACTAATTTATTTGCTTTTAATGAAATTTCCCTAGAGCCTATGCTAAATCAATTTGATTACTGCTGAACACGCACTGTTTAGTACCCGTAGGTTGAAGAACGATACAAGAACAAACAAAAAACATGAGTTATTTTCAACAAATTGAATGTCAGTGCACATAATAGGAGGAACATAATTAGGGTAGATTAAAAACTTATACTTACTAACAGTGTTATAAGGCGCATCCAAACGATCCTGCGTGGAAGACTGCATGAGCGGTACGAAGTTTTAGATATTATGGCGAGATAGAGGTAGAATGACCTTTGTTTTATATCCACATCTCGCTCTATGCTATGCTCTCGCTTAGTTGCAGTTTTGGTGAATTCCAATTGTAAGAAACACATACACATTGATATCACATGATATCACACCAAATAAATATTATCTTTCTTTCTTCTTTCAAATATCTGCTCGGCGGTATCTTCTAGAAGTGCACCCTCACAAAACTTTAGCGTTTACCGGTTGTTTCAGGTATTTCGCAACCAAATGCTGGAATAATATTCCGCCTCCTGTCACGCGCATTAATAATAAAAATGCTTTCAAATATCATAAAAAAAATACTTTTGACCAAACAGCACGGCTAGCATGCGACGGCGCGCGAGCTCTCTCGATTTTTCTCGCACTATCCGTCTCTTTCTTACTAGAACACCTAGAACAAGAGATATAGTGCGATAAAAATCGAGTGTATGTCGCGGCCGTCGCATACTAGACGTGCTGAGCGCTGCACGGCTATCACGGTACGGCGCGCGAGCTCTCTCGATTTTTCTCGCAATATTGAGGGGTGTGCGAGAAAAATCGAGAGTATATCGCGGCCGTCTCGTGATACTCGTAGACGTGCAGGGATACCTTACGGTTATTTGGTTGCTGATTTTAGAATTTAGTTTTGTGCTAATAGGTAGTTAGTTACTTGCGGGAAACACCATACAGAGCACATGTATATTATTATAATTATTATTTATTTTGTTACCTTCCATTTAAGTATTGTATTTCGTTATATTGATGTTGTTACTCACCTACATACACTACACTTCACACAAGATGGCACGACGTACCGTCATAAGATTGAATTTCGCCTGGCATGAATGGAAGAATGCTATAGTTAATTTTTTTAATTTTTTTTGTACCGTTTTGATTTCAATTATTTTTTTGTATAATTATGATACTAAACTTACGTGTCTCGGACTCAGGCAGAATATCAGTGCTTCCTTCAGGTCCACTTCGTCCACATTCCCAACTCGTCCACATTCCCATTTCGTCCACATTCCTAACTCGTCCACATACAAATCCCAACTCGTCCACATACCCAACTCGTCCACATTTTCAACTCGTCCACATTCCCAACTCATCCTCATTTCCAACTCGTCCACATTCCCTACTCGTTCACATTCCCATTTCGTCCACATTCCCTACTCGTTCACATTCTCAACAATCTCAACTCTGCCACATTGCCAACTCGTCCACATTATCGTAATCCACTTTCACAGAGCTTTATCCGTTATGATGCTTCCATTTAACAAGTGCACGCGAACTCTCTCGAGCGCGAGATAGAGACTTGTCTGTTTTAAAACTCTTGGCTCTGACCGACTTACCGATAACATAAAATTTCTAACCCACGCGAACATACAGACATCATCATCTTCCTCGCAGTATCCCGGCATTTGCCACGGCTCATGAGAGCCTAGGGTCTTATGCCCAACTCGGCTGCTTGGGTTCGACGAATCATGAACTCATGCTGGCATTTTCTACATCACAGGTGCAAAACATTACTCGCTACGATTTTCTTTATGCCATAAAGTGGAACAGATGAGAGTGGGGACGATTTGGGAATGATATGTGGATGAGGTGGGAATTTGAACGAGTTGGGAATGTGAACGAGATGAGAATGTGGACGAGATGCGACTGTGGACGAAATGGAATAGCTGTGGATAAGTTGAGAATGTGAACGAGATGAGAATGTGGACGAGATGCGATTGTGGACGAAATGGAACTGTGGACGAGTTAGGAATGTGGACGAGTAGGGAATGTGGGCGAGATGCGATTGTGGACGAAATGGAACTGTGGACGAGTTAGGAATGTGGACGAAATGGGAATGTGGACTAGTTGGGAATGTGGACGAAGTGGACCTGAAGGCACTGCTTCTCTCAATAGAGCGAAGCGTGTAATTGAGCCATGAGCCCTTTTATTTTGCTGCAACGCACACAGTAATTGTATGTTGATTTTTTTGTTATTTTACTATTATGTCTATTCTGTTCCATATTGTGTGTCGAATATTTGTTATTGTTTTGTTTTTGTACGATGTTGTTTCTGTTTCTGTGTGGTTGTAGCAATTACATTACTTGCCAAGGGCTGTAAAAGAAAGAAAGCCCTAAATCGCAGGTATTTGTGACCCAAGCCGCAGGCTTTCTTTTTTACTGCCCGTGGTGAGTAAACAATTTTACGTCTTCATCTGGCCATAATGCGAGTTTTACCGTACGCGTATAGCAAGCTTTCCATACATTCAGATTTTAACGAACACTTGGTTACGATTAGTACGGTTGGTTTGTTGCACCGAGCGTTCCGTACAAATTTTTACTTATCCCAACCCATCTTAACTGCAAACATAACTTGCTGGAGGTGAGTTTGGGAACGCAGCAGTGCTGATAAAGCATAGAACTCCATTCCCTCCAAGTTTCCTGTTTGAGTTTCTTATTTTACGTACAATATTTCACAGAAAAGTCAAATTACTTATGGCTAGAATTTTTTTTCGGCTTACCTTATTAGCCAGCAATAACCTCCCTGGGGCCTTATGGGCCGAAGGAAACTTGTGGCTTGCCTACTCGAATGGCTGACTCCATGCCACCGGAGCTGAACACAGCCTTAACTAATTTATATCCATAGTCCCCACGTTTTGTTTGAATCAATGAGGGTATGGGATGGAGGGGAGGAAACTCCTTATAAAAAAAACTATAGCAGCAGCTATGTCACCGCCATAGACCGAAAAAAGTCTGTTGAATAAATCCAATATTTAAGTATAACGAGTTTTCAATTACAAAGGAAGGTCTGTTAAAATGCCCACCTACCGCAAAATACTGGTAACAATAATCGTTAAATATTCGTCCCACGTATGTATTATCTTATTGTTCGTTTAAGGCATACGACCTTCAGGTATGCGCCAGCTTGTTAAGCTTTAACCTATTTGGTTCTGCGGCTAAAGGACCATATTGACTTATATATGCACATTGCTGCGCTGGTGGTAGAAGCTGGCGGGAGATATTCTAGCTAACCCCTCGTATTGACTATTGAGGGAACGACTAATAATAATGACGACGACGTCATCGGAGCGGATGTTAGTATTAGGCTGGTCTGTGGTTAAAGTTGTTGGTATAAGCACGTGAACAACCGCCGCCGTAGGCTCGGGAGTTTTAAGTAACGTTACGAATGAAAAAAAGATTCAATAACTATTGTACCTAGGTACCTATTCAACGAACGCTATTGAAAAGTATGTTACCAGTTCTGTATTTTTAAAGTACCGTTTCTTATTTCAGAAACGAGTCAACATGGCGGAAAAGCGGCGAGTGGAAATCGCGATACTCCCAACTGTACTCCTGCCGACGGCTATCTATGTGAGTTTACTATACCAATTCTACTGTGTTCTAAAAATCTAAATCCTTTGTCACAAGCCAGGCGAAATTGAACCTAATGACAAAGACCAATATCAACGCTTTTGTGACTTTACATGCACTTGTCTAGACGTTCGAGCAAGTTCCCGTTATAAGGATATTGCACTACAGCCTCACCATTGACTTCACTTTCACGTTTACCGCGTTACGTTCAAGAAGCGACCACCTGACTTTCGCATGCCTTTCATTCGTGATATAATTTTACATGTCATTAGTGTCATTACACTTAATGGCAGACATCAACTGTGTCACCTTACTCGTCGATTCCATCATCCAGTAGCGTAATCAGTTATTAGAACCGTCGTATCGTGACGAGATTCAAGGCCTTTTGGGCGCAGGCTGCTAGTTATCTAACTCTGTTTGTGTTTGTACCTAGTTTTAATATTGTGTTGCGCTTGAGTCACTGTTTTGCGTGACTCACGGTGTAGAAGAAAAAGTGCCGAGCTCAACCACGATCCTTTTACATGGTCTCGTTGGCCGTAAAAACCTCGCAAACAATAGTATAACCTCTTAAATTTTCATCGGTCTGGTGCTATAATAATAAAGTTCATCGTAAACGCGTTCTCATTCTCCCTGACCCATTGAAACCACAAAATACAAATTTACTAACTGTTAGTGGACTACATATCACGAAACTTACTGTTAAGAAATCTATACGACAATACAAGGGAACTTTTACCAATGCATTGACTTACTATTACTACGTATAGACTGGCAACCCAGGACATTTTTCTTGACGTCTTCCAATCAGGCCGCCATCTTGGAAAATCAAAGAGTATTTAAACGTGCAGTAGATGCGACAATTTTCTGAGTTCAGATTCAGTTTTGGCCATAGCGTGATTTAATACACTCGTATAAAAAACTACTTATTGATGTAATCACCGACATTTGGTATTTGTAATTATTTTATACTGGTTATCTTTTTTTATAGTTCCCAAGGGTGCACTGTGTTGATGACAATTTTCAGTTTCAGTCAGATCCATACACATTTAAGGTCCCACGGGATCCTCAGATATAGATTTTGAAAGCAATTGGAAATTAATATAATAATTATATTCTCCTAAATTGCTAATGGGTTCATATTCGGAGACCATATACTCGCGTAGCGTACATTATTTATATATAAGAGAATTGACCTAAGATTTAAATAAGTAGAACTTAAAAACGATTAAAATAAAAAAAGCAAATGGTTGCTGCTATTTTGGCGCAAAAATTAAGATCTTTAAAGCTTCAAATCAGTAAGTCTAGTAAGTTTAATGTTTTACTAATAAGGCAAAATAGTCTTAGGAAATTGTCACTTCTACTTTTTTAATCTTTGAACTAATGGCCGCCATCCTATCTTATAAGTTATAAATTACAGAAAAAAATATGTTATTTAAAATATTTGTGAATTTGCTGATGAAAAGTGATTCCCTTACTTTTAATATTGTAGGGTTTGTTGTTGGTGCAATAGCGCAATGCAAAAGAAGGCATTTTTAAATTTTCGAGTCAAAATTGCACTCGAAACGACCGCCATGACACTGCCCGCCACAGACTAAACCAACATACTCTCATGAGAGTATGTTGACGTGCGCAAACTTATGCTAGGTGATGTCTACTCTAGTAATATAACTCAATGTACCAATGTTGTGCTTTTAAACGATGATTCTATGTAGGTAAGGTAACGGGCCATAAGTTCGTGCTAGTACGTCATTTCGTTAGTTTTATTTCTGACGCTTATAATAAGCAACTCAAATATTTTTTATCAAAATTATACATTTGTAAAAAATCTCTGTTGAAATCTCTTTCCAAAAAATCAAATTCTACATTTTTAACAACTAAACTAATAGCAACACAACGCTCGAAACTGTCAGTCGGCCGAAAACAGCTGTGTGGTATGCGCGTACTGCTTGTTAACGTAAGGTGTTCGCTCCGACTTCTTAAGGAAATTGAAAGGGAAAGGCAAGTCCATTTGAATAAAACTTTTAACAATGCTTTTTTTAAGTTCCTTAACAATGGATTGAATATGGAAAAAATGTATATTTATGTATAGGAGCCCATGAAATTGCAATAAGGTGACTCACGAACTAGCGGTCATTATATTTATCGTGTGGCCCCTATTTCGTGTTACTAACGAATCAAAGGACTTTCTAGATACATCCTTGTATCTTTGTATTAAAATAATACTTAAGAAATTGTGAATGCCAATCTAAATAACAGATAATGTATTTAATTACGTTTTCTATGAGCTAAATTCGGTATATGTTTTGTTCACTAGAATTCTCATAAAATGAGTTTGAACGTGACCTAAATGTACAATTTTAAGGTGAATTCGCATATTTATTTGCAGCACAGTTTTGTTTCTTGCTCGATTCCTGTAATTTATTTTTATGTTTATTTATTACATATAGCATAGGTAATGGTTATTGACCATAATTTAAAAGTGATCTGCGTCATTAATTGCGCGAATATCCAAGAAATAGTAACACAAAGAAAGGGACTACTACTTTTAATAATTTTTCCCCAAGTTCGTGACAGAGAAATCTATAGTGGTAGGTAAACACACAGATCAATTCTAGTAGGAGATAAGGTATGGGGAATGTGTAACCTCATTTGTTATTTGATATTCTTCTTGAAGAAGTAACGTTTATGATGATATTCATCATCATCATAGCATCTGAAAGACGTCCACTGCTGGACATAGGCCTCCCCCAAAGAGTGTCAAAGAACTTTTATAAGTATATTGATAAATTGCAATAGTGGTGCCTGGGTAAATCCCAGGACTACGGGACTTGCTATCCCGGGACCCTTGTTATTTTTACGGGATTATCTTTCTCCTAGTAGGAGATAAGGTATGGGGAATGTGGAACCTCATTTGTTATTATATTATTCTGGAAGAAGTAACATGTATACATTGATAAAATGCAATAGTGTTACCTGGGTAAATCCCAGGACTACGAGACCTGAATCTCGGGACCCTTGTTATTTTTGCGTTTTTTTTTTAAATTAAATGAAAGGTTACTTTATACCCCATTAAACAGTAAGATTGCTCTTTTAAAAGTGTGGAAGTCCCATAAACATTGCCATATTTTTCCTTAAATTAAATCAACGTTTATTTCATAAAATTTAAACTTGGTTACAATTTAAACTTAAAACAACTAGTTACGTTAGTAAATGATTTTAATTAAATACACGTGTTTAACTGCTGCTGGGCTTATGTAGCCCACAGCAGTGATTAATTTAAGGAGAGTCCGTCCTCTCAGCAATCATCGCTAGGATAGTCTTAGGTTAAACAATAGTAGAAAATCAAAACATATGTTTTTTCTCTGTTATCAACACAGAAGAAACAATAAGTAGGTGGTAGATTTATTGTGTCACTCTTTGGGGGAAACCTATGTCCAGCAGCGGTTTTCTGTGATAAGTTTATACCCTATTAAACAGAACAGCGTTTAAAGATGCGTGCCACATCCAAAAGGTTGCCTAGATATTTAACTTAAACGGTTTTGGTTAATATAGATAGGTAACCTATATGTGTGTTTTCAAAAAAGGTGAGCCTGTACTATTGGATAAGGTATTTAATCTTACATTTCATAAAAAAAACCCGGAAAAAGAACAAAAGTTTTGGATTTTGTGAATATTAATGTTAATTACCTCATCTATAATCGTGTTCAATATAAAAGAACAAATGAGGGTGTACATTCTTTAAAACGTATCTCGTACTATAAGGTACTCAAAAAATGTATGCCGAAACAGGGGTCACAAACTCACAAACTTAGGAGCAGAGCCAAATTTTATCACGAAATGGGGTTCAAATACGAGGTCTGCAAATAAATTAATAAAAAAGTTATATTGTAACAAAAACTATATTATAATTGCATTAAATAATAGGCAAGATATCAATATTCATCACACAAAATGTTTCAATGTGATATCATGTGTAGTAATGTGTCAAAAAAATTACCAATTCATAAGTGGCTTAACATGCCGAAACAGTGGACGTTTACCTTATTAGGTACATATCTACTTGTAGCGCCACAATAGTTATTTGTCATACAAGGGTGCAAAGTTGTATTTTACCCGCGAGTGTAGAATTGAAACACGAGCAAGCGAATTTTTATTGAAATTTCCTTAATATAATTATTTATGTTAATTTAAACTTGTTAGTTCGATAGTTTTCGAACGTGTTACTTGTTTCGCGCTTTTTTGGGGGTCTACTTCGAAATACGATGGTCGAACTATGGATCGACCTTTATTCTTTTTTCGTAATGAAATGAAAGAGACAGAGCTAATAAAGTTAAAATATTCTAAACGTGTAATAGACCTCTTACGATGAAAATGTCAGTGCTCCGCGTCAAAATTAAAAGGCTACTTTGTCTTGCGGAGTGAGCAAAATCGCATTTTGCACTGTTTTCACGCAGCAAAATATGCTTGTTCGAGCTGCTGAGGGGAAAAGGATAAAAGACGGCTTTCCGAGGCAGTGAGGGGAAAATGTAATGTGTCATTGACTTCTTGGCAGTCGGGTAAGAAGATAAAGATCGAGACTGCGGGTAAGGAGCAAACTTGTTATTTTGAGTCTCATTCTATTGTTGTCACTTGAAAACTCTTGGTAGTAACAAGTTGTGTTACTTGTGGCTGCAGGTTTAGCGAAGACGACCACAATAGGGGTGTAGACTCGAAAATTATTATTACTCCAAATGCAAATGAAAGAAGGCAAAAAATATGCCTAGTGACGAAAATCCCATTCAGAAATCTCAAAGAATAACGAAGCTACAACCGTTTTAATATTGCTTGTTAGAGAGAGAAAACGCAAAAAGTATGTGACGTCACATTACAGGATGCTGCCGGGGGGCCGCGTCGAACACGATGGGGCGCGGCACGTTGCCGTCTATTAGTGACGTCACAATCTTCCAGCGTCATCTTTTCATTATGAAGTTGCGTTTTGCGAAAAAGGGATAGAACATACCCCTTCTTAAAACTTTGGACACTTATAACTTCGTGATTATTTAACCTTTTGCATTGATTTGTTCTCCATTTGACTACATTTTTAATCCTTTTTTGAGAAAAGATGACATTATTATTGATTATTTTATTTAGTGTCTACACCCTATATTACAAAATCAATACTAACAATCATAAGGATTCAAGGTTATCCCAATGCTGTTACTTGTCTTAATTTTGTCTTTTTTATTGATTGTAATTATGACTATCCAGTATATAAATGAACCATTGCATGTAAAACCAAGTTATACTATAGGACATATTATTTACACTATTTACACAAGTCGATAATCGGATAAGACTTTGATACAAGTATTATGGCCGCTCCACACAATGGGCCATCCTGACCCATCAACATCATACAGGACGCGGCTATGCGGTAGAACGAGACATAAATGTGTCTTACTCCCTTTAACGCATAGTTGCGTCCTGTATGATGGGTCAGGATGGCCCATTGTGTGGAGCGGCCCTTTATAATACGAAGAACTCGCCATACAAATACGATAATCGATCAAATCTAAAGAGCACAATAATGCGCTCCCTGTTCACGGAAGACCAGCGTCGGGTACTCTAGTAGGACCTGGCATTATGCTGAAGTGTTCACCTATTTCAGTATAGGTTAGTAATTGAATTATAATTAGTATACACCGTGTCCAATAAGTTCGAATACAAACTTTTAGCACTTGCTGTATAGACATACGGATTGCTGGCTATAAAATTCTTATTTTAATTTAAAAAGTATATTGACATAAACATAATACAATAATTTCATAAGTCACGTATTTTTAGTTTGGTTTCAATACACGATGAAGCACTTTCGTGAAATAATTATTAGAAAATTCCTTAATGGCGACAGGCCATGTGCTATCTTCAAGGCGTTACAACCCCATGGAGTTAAACGGAATCTGGTTTATACTACTATAAAAAGGTATAAAAAGATCTCTTCTACAGAGGACAGGAAAAGATCCGGTCGGCCCCGCTCAGCTAGAACCAAAAAAGTGGTGAAGGCTATAAGAGAGCGAATTCGGCGGAAAAAACACCGTTCTATTAGAAAATTAGCTGCTGATCTGAAAATTTCCAGGGGATCTGTACATAATATATTGAAAAAAGAGCTTGGATGTCATGCCTACAAAAAACGAAATGTACATGGCATTTCAGATGCGACCAAGAAAAAGAGAGTAGAAAGATGTAGCACCATACTTTCTTGGCACGCAGGGGACGAATTTGTTTTCTCAGACGAGAAACTCTTTGTGTTAGAGCAGCCTCATAACGCCCAGAACGACCGGTTGTGGTCAGCAAGGATAGAAGACATTCCAGACTATGAAAGGAATGTGCCTAGGTTCCAGAGCTCACCATCAGTGATGGTTTGGGGTGCTCTTTGTAAGAGAGGCAAACTGCCTTTAGTATTTATTGATAAAGGCGTTAAAATCAATGCGGAATATTATAAATCGGAGGTTTTGGAGAAAAATGTTGCCCCAAATTTAAAAAATATGTTTGGAGATGATTATTATGTCTTCCAACAAGACGGAGCTCCGTCGCATACGGCAAACGCTGTTCAAGCTTGGTGCAAGGCTATTTTGACCGATTTTTGCCGAAAAATGAATGGCCACCAAGTTCTCCAGATTTAAACGTACTAGATTATTTCGTATGGTCATACATGCTCTCGAAACTAAATAATTATAAAGTCGCAAACCTGAACCATTTTAAAAAGGTTATCGTGCAAATTTGGGACGATAGGCCGATGGAAGCGGTGCGTGCCGCGTGTGACTCTTTTGAGAAACGTTTTAAGCTTGTAAAAAAAGTTAAAGGTGGAGTAATTCCAAAACATTTGTTGTAAATATTGTATATAAGTGTGCCTTTCATATAATATAATTTTCATAACATAAACTACGCGTACATTTATTTTATTAAGGATCATAACTGTATTCGAACTTATTGGACACGGTGTAGGTACATAAAAGTGATAAGTTCTTCCATTGTTTTCGTTATTTTTTGTAATTGTACCTATATTTATTGTGTTCCTTTACTTATACAGAAAAAAAATCTATTCTATTTTATTATTACAAGCTTTTATTTACTTTCATCACCTGTCCCGTTGTCTGTCTGTAATCAAATCTTGCAAGTTAAATTTGATCCACTTCCCGGTTTCCGATTGAGTTGAAATTTTGCACGAATATGCAAATCGCGTGACAATGCAATATTATGATGTCGTGGAGCTGATCTGATGATGGAGCTGGAAGGTGGCCATAGGAACTCCGTATTAGAACCACATAACCCCATCGAGTTTGGGCTCATTAGAATCGTCTCAATGAGTAGTTGATGATGGTATACAGAAAAGTACAGTCGACACTAAAAGCTTGTACCAAAAATGATTTTTTGACAGAAACTTTTCAGTAAAGGTTAGTAATTGAATTATAATTAGTATAGGTACATAAAACTGATAAGTTCTTCCATTGTTTTCGTTATTTTTGTAATTGTAAGTACCTATTATTGTGTTCCTTTACTTATACAGAAAAAGAATCTATTCTATTTTATTCTATTCTAATGTATTGTTTCCAAGGCCAACAGACGAGGCACCCCGCTGCATCTCGTTCATGGAGAACGACAGTAGCCCGTACTCCGAGCTGCTCATGAAGCTCCGCAGCAGCCACCCGATGGAATCCGGAGCTGACGAACCCATCCAGTCCCCGGTCACGTCCACCACCCGGTTGCGGTCCATAATGTCGCGGCAGAGCGAGATGTATCCTAGCTATACGGGGAGCATGTCAGTATATTATTCAAGGTTTCAATTAAACCCTTTCGACGCCAAGAATACTTAAAGTCGTTGCGTGTTGTCGTGCCCACGGTGCTAGGGAAGACTATAGGTGAGGTGTTATAGCATAGGTACACTGCCAGTCATCTTCATGCTTTCAACCATGGTTCGTGTTCACAATCTATAGAGTTGGCTTGGCGTCTAGACGTCAGTTTCGTCCAAAAGGTTAGCTTCAGGCACAGCTTCAGGTGCCAGTAAAATTTTACTATTCCTGGCATTCATATTAGGGTGTCATGCATGTAGATTTAGATTTAGCTATGAAAAACAACAAAATTCGGTGGCTCGAAGGGAAAAAGGATATTTGATTACTTCGGTGTCTGTCACTCAGACCATCAAACACCCCTTTTTATATTTGAAATTTTAAACTGAGGCGACAGTATCGTATTGGGTATCGTATGAAAAAGCATTTTTGCAATAGCAGTGGTTTAGACGTTTACCAATATCGTTACCCCCGTGAGCTATCAAGGAAACTGATTTTAGCCAATACCCCAAAAGAACAGCTGTTTTACCCCCACAGGGATAAGTACCCCAGGGGTTATTACCCCCAGATTCGGAACTGATGAGCTAAAGTATATACCTATCAATTTTTCACAACAACGTGCTGCTGCGTAGGTTAATTGCTACGCAGGCAATTGTTCTGACAAATTGCTAGATGTATTAATGGTAATGGCGTTAAAACAGATTATTATTATAATCATAATAATCATAAACTTTATTTGCATTAAACATTACCAGATACACGGTGTTGATACAGTCATAGGTAGGTTTAACCATAATGTTGCTAGCAGTACGCCAAAAAAGCTGCAAATGGTGGTAGAAGCATGAAAATCGGAACGATTGATCTTTAGGCCATACGAATAAATTTGACCCTTAAGCACGAAAAAAAACTATTAAAGGATTATTGCTCTTATACACTTTTTCTGTGTAATAAATGCTCGATTGCTGTCAGTGCTATAGCCCCATAGTATTATTCCGTAACGTAAAACCGACTCCACATATGCGTGATAACAGGAAATCGCGGTTGTAATATAGGTTACACTACTGACTTGTCTAAGGGCATATGTACATATTTATTAATACGGTTGGTCATATTGTGCAAGTGCGACTTCCATTCAAGATTTTCATCTAAAATTACTCCTAAAAATTTGGCTTGAGACACATTTTCGATACTAGGTATGTATATAAAATGACGGTTATTGATTTTTTGACCTGGATATATCTAGATTTTTGCAGGTTAATTATTAAGTTATTAGAGTAGCGCCAATCCTTTACAATTTGAATCGTGTTGTTAATATCTAGTTCGTGGTCTTTAACAACAACAGTGATATCTAATAAAGAAACTAATACATTTATTTATTAGATATCACTGTTACGGAGATATCATCGGCATATAAAATGCAACGGTGGTTTGTTATATCAGTGATGTCATATAGAGTAGAAACAAGATCGGCTCTAGAACACTTCCTTGTGGGACTCCAGGTGAGTAACATAACACAGGGACTTAATAACCCCTTAATAGCGCTACAATTTTTATTCCGTTATGACGTTATACCCTTAAGTATGGTAGAACAACTAATTATATACACATATTTTCCGCTCGTTGCTAATATACCGCATTTCCGAAATACCAGATTTAGCAAAATTTCGGATTATCAATATATCACACTTTTAGCTTACCACATTCCCGTTACACCAGTTTATAAAATCGTAATGTACTCATGGAACTAAATCGTTTTTAGAATGTCCTATACAGGAAATTTGGTATATTGGTAATGTGATAATTGATAAATCAAGAATGTGGTATTTAGCAAAATCTGGTATTTCGGGAATGCGATATATTAGCAACGAGCGATATTTTCAGTATTTTTATATTATGGTATTGCAAACTAACGGTAGACATCGAGGTTACTAATTTCGATAATATTACGACGTTTCGATACCGTTATATTGAGGTATAGCATAGGAATTGGTAGGAAATGAGATTATTTATTTCGATATGACATCGTTTCGATACCGCTATATTGAGGTATAGCATACATATATCACATCGTTTCGATACCGTTATTTTGAGGTATAGCATACTAATCGATAGGCAATGTCAATACAATACAATCATTTATTGGTAAAATGTCATTTTACATGTCAAAGAAAGAAATAATAATAATATTAGGTCTCATCACAGTTGCATAAATATTTTAACAATGCCTGCAATGTGTTGACATTTTATTTATGTATGTACTTACATAAATTTATTTATTGGGCTTTGATAGGCAAAAACGCAAACTTATTTCTATATCACATAATATTTCTGTATCGCTATGATACGAGTAGGTACAGTCAGCGTCATATAGTTAGTAGCAGCCAAGGTAGCCAAATATTTCGGTACACGTCTTTATTACTGTAAAAAATAGGGGTGTGTTACGAAATATTTGGCTACCTGGCTGCTTGCTACTAACTATATGACGCTGACTGTACATAACATTTCGGGATCGTTAATTCGGTATGGCTATATTTTTTAAGGGTACTCGTGATGGTGATATCGAAATAAGTGGCATACCATTATTATCTTTTATAAAACCGGAATAATAAATGTTTTGATAAATAAGACTTGCACTAAAGAAGAATTTTGGGCGAAGGGAGTCAAGTTCCGGCGTTCTCGCGGTCTGTTACCAGCACGTCTATCACGGAACGGTCGCGACATACCTACTCTCGATTTTCTCGCACTATCCGTCTCTTTCTTTTTAGAACACTTAGAACAAGAGGTATAGTGCGAGAAAAATCATGAGTATGTCGCGGCCGTCTCATGATAGACGTACTAACACCACGAAGTTGTGTAACAGCAGTCGCAGTAGGTATTTGTTGTTTTAAAATAATTATATATTGATATGTATGTTTGTCTGTATAGGCGGCGAACAAAACAAACAAAGGAGACTTATTAGGACGTGCGTAATAGCTTGCATTTTTTTGTCGAAATTTCGACTTTATCGCAAACGCATAAAACTTAATATTGCTTTGGAATTCGCCGACTTATTTATCAATAGTTTACTCGCTAAGACTTTCGGTTTATCCAAAAAAAATTGCAAGACAATGATAATTCCTATCCAAATGCTAATTTAGTGTACATCTCGTTACTGCAAATATTTTTTACCTTATTGAACTACATCAGACATCACGTATGTACCTCTTATACCCTTAAATTACGGTACCGTTATCCGATATCGTAATAATTACGGTATACTTTGAAACGGTAACGTAAAAGTTAGGGTATCGTTTTATTTGAGTACCTTTATTTTAAAATGATAACGGTATACTTTGAAGCAGTAGCAAAACAGTCGCAATATTGTTTTGTTCGTGTACCTTTAGGTATTTTAAAATGATAACGATATACACACACACACACACACACTCATACAAATACGCACACACTCACACACACGCGCGCACACAAACTGAGACATTTCGTTCCCGACAAACAACGAGCAATGTAAAATGGATTAATATAGTTACCAGGGTCTGCCTGAAAACCAGCGTTGCAGTGGCCTTACTACTGTAACATTATGCTGAGGCAAGCCCCTTTTTAACATCACATAAGGATAACTGTAGGATTCATTTTAAATCTTATATGTTGTCTACTTTTAAGGTTCCCATGTTAACTAGAAATGTCATGTGATGTTGAATAAAGTTTTTCTATTCTATTCTATTCTATATAAGTACTTTGAAGCTTTAGCAAAATAGTGGCGATATCGTTTTGATCAAATACTATAAAGTATGTATCATTTTAAAATACCTAAAGGTACACGAACAAAACAATATTGCGACTACACTTACACGTACAAATACTTTATAGTATTTGATCAAAACGATATCGCCACTTACCGTTTTAAACCGTACCTTTACTCATAACCTTATGGTTATGAGTAAAGGTACCTACGGTTTAAAACGGTATACCTTTATTAAGTACCGTTAATACCCCGAATTGCGATACCACATTCAGTCCCTGACTTAACATCCCATTACTGTCATCGAGTTTACTTATTCTACGCATTGTTGTCGATTTTTGAAATACGAAGATATCCATTGCAGTGGCGGCCCTCTGATTCCTAGCGATTCAAGTTTGTTCAGTAATAAGTCATACTTATTGTTTTAACGATGTATAGTTTTCGACTAATGACGACGAATCTTTAAAAAAATCTTCTCTTCTCCCGTTTGCCCGTTTATGTCTTCGAGGCTCGATTTCCGAACTATTCCCAAACCTACAAGTTTGTATTGACAGAACCCCCAGTGCGCGAGTCCGACTCGCAGTTGACCGGTTTTGATGAGTTAGAATCGCTTCGACGACTATGCAAAGAAATAAAATGTACAATGTGCATTCGACCACCTTAATGTCGATAAACCCTTATCCTATCCTATCAAGATTGTAACGTATATATTATTTGGTGTTGAAAGTGTCCATGGGCGTCGATTATCGCTTACCATCAGGTGATTCGACTGCTCGTTTGCCTCCTATATCATAAAAAAAAAACATAGGTAGTATTGATTATTCAGTCATGATATTTGTTGTATAACAAAAAACAAATGAGTCTAATGACTAATCAACATTGGGGGCATTATAAGTTAGTTACGCTGATAAAAATGTAACTAGATTTATTCCTAATATTATCTAAGTAAGTGACGCAACTTGCATAACGAAGTGACGAAATTCACACCTTGATGATTGACTTGACACTAATAGTGCCCGATATTAGGTAGTTTATAATTAATTATAATATTAAGCAGGTTAATTGCATGTAGAATAAATAAACCCTTATTTATTCTTTATTGCATAATTGAAAAACTAAACTGAACAAAAGGCAGACTTGCTTAATGCCATAGAGTAAGTATTTTAACTGTGGCATTTGCTTTCATCGAGCGTATCTAACTAGCACCTTTATTACTTTGCAAAGCTTAATGGACTACAACTTAACTGTTATACCCATTGCGAGAGATAGACTAGATCATCAGCTACAACAGAGTGAGTAAGATAGCAGAGCGTATGTAACAATTTGAAGTCAAAGAAGCTCCTTATATTTACCAATAAAAATAATAATACTGATACTTATCATTACAGAACGGGGAGTTTGGGCCGGCACGACACGATGTTGTTGGACATGGTGCGTGAGCGCAACCGCGAACTGCAGGAGGCGCAGGACCAGCCGCTCGAACTGCCTGGGGACGACGCTTCTGAAGAGTGCGTACTTACCATCACCATCATCAAAGTCAGAGTTTAGTCTTCAATAGGGGTGTAGACTCGGAAATTATTATTACTCCAAAAGAAAGAAGGCAAAAAATATGCCTAGTGACGAAAATCCCATTCAGATATCTCAAAGAATTACGAAGCTACAACCGTTAACCATTTTAATATTGCTTGTTAGAGAGAGAAAACGCAAACAGTGTGTGACGTCACAATATGCGAGGCTGCCGCAGAGCGAGCCGCGCGCGCGGCAGGCTGCGTCGATGGCGGCGCCGATCACGACGAGGCAGGGCACGTCGCCGTCTATTAGTGACGTCACAATCTACAAGCGTCATCGTTTCATATGAAGTTGCGTTTTGCGAAAAAGGGACAGAACATAACCCCTTCTTAAAACTTTGGACACTTATAACTTCGTATTTAACCTCTTGCGTTGATTTTTTCTCCATTGGAATACATTCTTAAAAATCCTTTTTCGAGTAAATATGATTTTGTTTAGTGTCTACACCCCTATTTAGGCATATTACAACGCAATTTGAACGCATCTATGCGGGAGTCCGCTGGATACGGGTGGTGCATCACCGGTTATTGTGGCGCTCGTTGGGGGAGGCCTATGTCTAGCTGTGGACGTTTTCGTGTGATAAAAAATGGAATGGGGTTCGGAAAAAAAATGTCTGACACGAGAACAACCGGCGCAAAAAACTCGGCTTCGGCATCTTATTCAGCCCGTCTACTGCTAAGAATGAGCTTCTCCCATCCAGCCACGGCTAGAAGCCCTCAAGGTTATCAGTCCAACTAGTACAGTCGCCATCAGATATATCGGAGCGGCCAAAGAGCTCACAAATATCTATACACGTTTCTAATGCCTCGACAATAGAGACGTGTTCAGATATTAGTGAACACTTTGGCCGCTCCGATATATATGATGGCGACTGTACTAACTAGTACTCAGGACACTATAACGCCAATTACGCCCAAACGCGATGGTCTCTCCCGCCTCAACGCTCACCCACAAATATATCTTGACACCGCGATGCGTAGTAACCGTAGGTAGAGGTCTAGTTTCGTGACGAGTGAATGGCGGGGTGAGCCGCATAACGCTTAGCGAATAACATCCCAGGGCTGTTCTGTCCCAGTCGTTGTCAAGTTAGGCCGGCGCGGTCAGCCCACTGACACTTCAATGTATTATTCTACTTTGACTAGAATTTTTCCAGAACATAAATCTTTACTTAAACCTATAATTTACCTATTCACGTAAAAAACGAATAGGTTAATACCTAGTAGGTATTTCACATCCAAAAAATTGCATAGGTAATTTGCCGTCCATCCGTAGCAGTCATTGCCCTGATATGTCACATTCATGGGAGATTTAAGTAATTCGACAAAACGAGGTAGATTTTGTGTGATTTACATTTGTTAATCAAACCGTGAAACAAAAGTAACCTGCGAGTACCGCTACAATAGCACAATAAAAAGTCATGTTGACAAAGACGCATTAGTAAAAAATGCACATTTTCCACTCGACTTTCACTCTCAATACAATTACGTCTATTAACTAAAACTTTCTCACAGTTTTATTAAATAAGGCTAGCACTTGTGGCAGTTATTATGTTAGCTCGGTATTACTTTGATGTGTAATTAGAGCTAACAATTATCTTATTTCGTGAATGTGCTCGAGGGTAATTTTGTCGCTAATAGATACATAGTTTTTTCCGCGGTAGGTAATATTATACAGACCTCAACCAAAGATAACACGAAGATATCTCATGATTGTATGTACCTATCTGCATAGTCATCTCGCGACCCTGACTTTTTTCAAGGATTTTTTTTTTAATTTCGAAAAACTGAATCAACAAAAAGAAACTATACCTACATACGAGGGCTGCTACTTATGTATCCGGAATAGAAAAAATAATCAAACGTACATTACTAAATATAGTTAGACGCCCTCCGGCCAGATGGACCGACGACCTGAAAAAAGTGGCTGGTGGTGACTGGATGGCGAAAACGGGAGATCGGGCCATGTGGCGAACCCTGGGGGAGGCTTACGTCCAGCAGTGGACTGCAATAGGCTGAAATGATGATGAAATGATGAAATATAGTTTTGTTGTTTTTCAAAATATTCTCCGTGATGATCGATGCACTTTTACGTGTTACGTGTAAACCAATTTTTAAAGCACTTTTGCCACTCTGATTGAGGTATCTCCAAAACGTGTTGTTTGAACGCGTCGACCGCATCTTCACGGGTCGAAAATCGTTGACCACGTAATTTATTCTTTACATTTGGAAATAAATAAAAATCTATGGGTGCCAAATCAGGGCTGTACGGTGGGTGACCCGTTAATTCTATATTTTGACCTTCCTAAAATCGAGTTGTTTCGCGTGATGTACGACAGCTGGCGCTGTCATGGTGAAGAATGATTCTGCGTCGCTGGTTGTCTTTACGTATTTCTTCAAACACTTCTGGCAAACAAATGGTCGTGTACCACTCCGAATCAACCGTTTTACGATTTTCTAGTGGCACTGTAGCCACATGGCCATTCATACCAAAAAAGCAGGCGACCATTTGCTTCAAGGTGCTTTTTGCACGAGTAACTTTCGTAGGGTTCGGCCCATTTTGAAACACCCACACTGTTGATTGCTGTTTAGTTTCGGGATCATACGCATATATCCAAGTTTCGTCACCTGTGTAGATATTATAAACAGCTTTTGAGTCACCACGGTTATATTTTTTCAACATTTTTTTGCACCGTTCGACGCGAGCCTCTTTTTGATCCTTAGTTAAATTGTGCGGTATCCAACGCGAACAAATTTTTTTACAGCTAAATGTTCATGTAATATCTTATTAATGCTCGTCATAGATATCCCCAGAATTGCCTCTATCTCGCGATACGTAACATGACGGTCATGCATTATAAGTTTCCGCACTGCTTCAATATTTTGTGGTACAACGGCCGATTTCGGGCGACCTTCCTTAACTTCGTCCGTAAGCATACTACGTCCACGATTGAACTCACTAAACCAGTGATACACAGTAGTTTTTGATGGAGCTTCATCACCAAAAGTCAAAGTTAATTGATCTATGCATTGTTGTTGCGTTAAGCCACGCCGAAAATCGTAATAAATCATAGCACGAATATTTTCACGAGTAAGTTCCATTCTTACAACGTGATAACATTTTAAACCCGCGAAAAACAAAAGACTAGCGTACTCAAGAAAAAACAATATAGCGGCCAGTATTAAAAGAAAGTTCAAATTTTACCATGGAGGTCAAAAATTGTTTTTAAGAAAGTTGGAATCCTGGATTCCGGATACATAAGTAGCAGCCCTCGTAATTATCGAACCTACTCACAAAATTTCACGAGAATCGGTTGAGAAATGCGACCTGTACAGTACAGCCGGAAAGCCGGACAGACGCCGGACATACGAAAGAATTTTCGCCCAAAGCTCCAACGGAGAACTTCGTTAGCTTACCTCCCTCGTTCAACAATCCCTGTGAACATCACCTTCCTTTCCTTGCAGCTCGTCATCAGAGCCCTACTGCATGCACGGGCTGAGCCACCGCGTCACAGAGCGGAGCGTGTCACGCTCGCGATTCTCCCGCATCTCCACGCGACGCGACATGGACATTCCCTCCATCCTAGCCTTCACTACCACCGACGCTCCACCGGTTCGTTCTGAATTAGATTACCATCTCAACCTTGCACGCACGGGATGAGCCACGCTGTCACAGAGAGCGGAGCGTGTCACGCTCGCGCTTCACTCGCATCTCCACGCAACGCGACATGGACGCTCCACCGCCAGTTCGTTCCGAATTAGATTACCATCTCAACCTTGCACGCACGGGATGAGGCACGCTGTCACAGAGAGCGGAGCGTGTCACGCTCGCGCTTCACTCGCATCTCCACGCGACGCGACATGGACGCTCCACCGGTTCGTTCTGAATTAGACGACTATCTGAACCCTGCATGCATGAGTTGACTCACATGTAGACATGGACATAGACATAGACTTAGAAAACTTTGTTCAACATCACATATTAAATATGTACAGTACCGTACGATAGGAGGCATATCAATTTGTGATGCTACCCCTTTTTAGCAGAGACTCGGCGTAATGTTGCAGTAAGTAGGTACCTACACCGCAACACAAGTTTTTGGTTAGACCTTTACATATAATACGTCACAGACGGGACCAATAAGGCCTCTCTTCAACTATTATCACTTATTCGGATGTTCGCTGACAATTGACCTTAAGCGAACCAAGTTAGTACACTGAACTATAGAAGACGACCGGCGCTACCATTACCCGGAAGTGGCCATAAATCTGTTAAAATTATTTTCTCTCTGCCGCGAAGCCTACATGTCTTCTTCGCATATTACTTAAATATAGTATTATAATACATTAGATGCAATTCCTGGCAGTTGAACTTACCACTCGGAATACCAGCGTTCCAAACGAAAGCATCCCTGCCGCAATGCGAAGAGATTCCCCGATGGTCTATACGCCGTGCCGTGTGCCCAGTTTGCTCGCAGAAATGGAGGGACAGAAGCTCCATTGACAAAATTAAAAACTCAGGTAAATAATACACAAAACACACCACAAAATAAAATTGTTTAAAAATAAAAAGTAAATGTGTAAAGTAGAAGATAGAACCGCGGGGGAAGCTTATATTTACCTCAGTCTATAAAAAGTCAGCATAATTTTCAGATCCACCAAGATTGCGTCCATCCTATAAAATTATACGATGAGAGTGTGTTGTTAATGTGTATTGCAATTTCACAGGCTTGAAAAGAAACGCTTTACTAGAAATACCTTCTGTAATAGCACCCGCGCGTTTAAGGTCAGCAATATCGAAAAAGTAAGTACATATAACTTACATTTCCTATTTTTGTGTATTTACCAAAAACGATCAACCCCTATTTTTATTACATCGAGATGATAAACGAGCACATTCTGAACCTAAAGAAGCGAAATTGCATCAGTTGTAATCCGAGCCCCGAGGTAGGTGTTGTATTACCGGCACCGACACCATATCTAATTTGAGCGCGGAAACGCGCCTTCACGTTTGAAGTGACATCATTAATATCGTTTCTTGCATTTACAACCAGCTGTTGGAAACTGACAACAAGGCCACAGGTGTAGCTCACAGGTGCAGCCTATTCACTCTTGCTTGCCATCAAGAGAACCATAAGATATCTAGATTCTATTTGGCAGGGAATTACAGACGACGCGAACAAGTCCCATTCCACTTCGCATGAGGAAAGAAGAAGCAATTAAAATTATCTCTACCGACACTGAATTTCATCTCAATCAGATCAGGGGTTTAAGCGTGAAAAGGTAACAACAGGCAGGCAGACACAATTACTTTTGCATCATAATATTAGTATTGTAAAATGAAACCGGTCACCGCTACCGCCTGGACGTCCGAAATGGAACGGAACGCTTTACTTTTCTAGCACATTCCGTCCAATCGTGGAAGACGTGGAAGACAGGCAGTCGCGCACGCTGCGCAACAGCAGCGCGGGCTGGCAGCTCATTCGCGCGCGGCGCGTGCGCATGCCCAAGCCGCAGCCACCGCCGCCAGAGGCCACGCAGCCCGGCGCGCTGCCGCCCAACAACAAGGATCTGGATTCTCGTGTCAACAACTTTCTATCGTCCTAGAAATGCCAGTCATGAATTGAAAATTATAAAATTAACATTAGTAAATTAAGTAATTAGATGGTTAAATCAATAGAGTGCCTAAAATTATAAATAAAATTTGCATTTTTTATCGGTAATTCAAACATACACTCAAAAGTAGGGAGTGCAATCTCGATAGCGAGACAAGACTGAGTATCGTACAATTTTCATACGAGATCTCGCGAGATTGAACTTTCAATAATAAAACAACATAAAAAAGTTTTATCTGACTGACATATTAAAATTACTTATACTTATTTTAAAAAAAAACACTATTTTTGTTGGAAAATTGTTTTTTTTTTGGAAATATCATATACTTAAGTAAGTCGGTTATTATAAACCACTACTAACATACTGATTTTATTTTTATTTCACATGTTGACGACAATCATTAAATGGAATTCATAGCATTTGTTTTCTGTGAAAAGCGCCCAATCTCCCGAGATCTCGATATCTCTAACTCAAAAGCAATGAAAGCGAAATTAAACATCTAAGTACTTACTTATACAAAGTATAGTTGGCGTAAAATGCAGAAAATTTGCTGGACAGAAATAATCACAAATGAAGAAGAGTAGGTAGGACAGAAAGGGAAACTGATAAAAACGATAAATATGAAATGAAAATGATTACTTGATTAGTCACCTTATACCTACGACATGACGCTTTTATTAACGGACTTCAAAAACAGGAGGAGGTTCTCAATTCGGTTGTATATTTTTTTTCAATGTTTGTTACTTCAGAACTCCGTCATTGATGAGCCGATTCGTTTTTTTTTTTTTTGTAAATACGAGGGCTGCTTATGTATCCGGAATCCAGGATTCCAACTTTCTTGACACAATTTTTGACCTCCATGGTAAAATTTGAACTTTCTTTTAATACTGGCCGCTATAATTTTTTTTCTTGAGTACGCTAGTCTTTTGTTTTTCGCGGGTCTAAAATGTTATCTCGTTGCAAGAATGGAACTTACTCGTGAAAATATTCGTGCTATGATTTATTACGATTTTCGGCGTGGCTTAACGCAACAACAATGCATAGATCAATTAACTTTGACTTTTGGTGATGAAGCTCCATCAAAAACTACTGTGTATCACTGGTTTAGTGAGTTCAATCGTGGACGTAGTATGCTTACGGACGAAGTTAAGGAAGGTCGCCCGAAATCGGCCGTTGTACCACAAAATATTGAAGCAGTGCGGAAACTTATAATGCATGACCGTCATGTTACGTATCGCGAGATAGAGGCAATTCTGGGGATATCTATGACGAGCATTAATAAGATATTACATGAACATTTAGCTGTAAAAAAAAATTGTTCGCGTTGGATACCGCACAATTTAACTAAGGATCAAAAAGAGGCTCGCGTCGAACGGTGCAAAAAAATGTTGAAAAAATATAACCGTGGTGACTCAAAAGCTGTTTATAATATCTACACAGGTGACGAATCTTGGATATATGCGTATGATCCCGAAACTAAACAGCAATCAACAGTGTGGGTGTTTCAAAATGAGCCGAACCCTACGAAAGTTACTCGTGCAAAAAGCACCTTGAAGCAAATGGTCGCCTGCTTTTTTGGTATAAATGGCCAAGTGGCTACAGTGCCACTAGAAAATCGCAAAACGGTTAATTCGTAGTGGTACATGACCATTTGTTTGCCAGAAGTGTTTGAAGAAATACGTAAAGACAACCAGCGACGCAGAATCATTCTTTACCATGACAACGCCAGCAACGCATACGTCACACGAAACAACTCGATTTCTGGAAGGTCAAAATATAGAATTAACGGGTCACCGGCGGAAACAACGACGACCGACCCGCGAAGATGCGGTCGACGCGTTCAAACAACACGTTTTGGAGATACCTCAATCAGTGACAAAAGTGCTTTAAAAATTGGTGTACACGTATGCAAAAGTCCATCGATCATCACGGAGAATATTTTGAAAAACAATAAAACTATATTTAGTAATGTACGTTTGATTATTTTTTCTATTCCGGATACATAAGTAGCAGCCCTCGTATATGCTTCCAGGTGGGTCCCATTTTTTTTCAAAAATTCAGTTGGATGATGGGATCCATGAGGAATTGAGGTAACTCCTCAATTATATTAGGCACGCGTGTAGTGATTTTGGTATTTTCTATTATAATCGGAAATCATACATTTGGTGGAGTACAATTGATGATGAAGACCACAGATGATTTATGGAATTCTTCAATTATGTACTTAAAGGTACAAAAGTACGTCACCGATTCTGATAAGATTCCGTTGAAATTGCAACTAATGAAGTGCCAAAGGTGATCCTTGTGGAATCGACGGATGTCCTCTAATATTATCGGGCCACATACAACGATTGGATTTTTTTCTCTAATAATCTACGCATTTGCTCCCGGAAAAGAAATGTGGAAATGTTCTCGTGGCTTGGCGGAGTGAGTACTTAATTGAAATCGGTTCAAATTTTGTTTTTAAAGTAAATTATAATAAATGTATACTAGGAAAGAACTAAGATTTTTCTTTTCTTTAAATTTTTTATAACATCATAGATAGCAAGGTAGAAGGCAAGCGAGGAAGGGGAAGACCAAGTATAAGTTACATGAAACAAATAAGGGAAAAAGTAGCAGTCGCGTCGTATAAAGAGGTCAAGGAGGCGGCCCTAGACAGAGTCAGATATTTGATATTTAGCATAAGAAAATTAATAAAATCAGGGGAAATAATTCGTGTAGTTTTGTAAATTGGTACAATTATACCTTGTGGTGTCCAGATAAACCTACTAAAAGTCCTCGAGGGTGGGGGCAGTGCTGAGGGTGTAGGGGGTGGTTGTAGGTTCCTTTTTTTAGATTTTCGTACATATCTCGAATATCTGTACGAATAGCGTTATAATATCTTCAGACAAGAGATTCTACATAAAAATTTCCTACAAAATTGGTTATAATTATTTTTACTCCACGAATCCACGATCAATACTTTGGGAGCAACAGGGTGTTAAAGTAAACAAAGAGAAAAAAATAGTCGATTTAAGAAAACGTCGTTTTTTCGTAGTTGTTCATCATAACTATTATAATTACTTCGAGTAAAAGTTTCTCCATAAAATTTCCTACAAAATTGGTCCTATTGATTTTTACTCTACGATCGATACTTTAGGAGCTACAGGATGTTTAAGTTAAAAAAATAGTCGATTTAAGAAAACGTCGTTTTTTCGTAGTTGTTCATCATAATTCATTTTTGTTTTAGGATAAGCCAGCTTAGTCACCTGCTTATCGAACATACAATTCCCATGTCAATCAATTGAGAATTTCTTAACAAAACAAACAAATAAAGCTGCAAAACCACTGATTTCTCACTGACATAGTTGTTCTCCGGGAAAGAGTGCAATTACGACCTGGTGATGTATGAAACAAGTGTAGGGTCTCTCCGTGTGACCCCCAGAAAAATCGGACATTTCAAGATTTGCCTTGGGGTAAAAAATTGGAGTACAGCCTGGCTAAACGGTCAGACCTAGGTCAGGGGTGCTTGACCAAATGTCATAGGGAACCGTGTGCAGTTTTTGATAACCAAAAAAAAATTAATAATAATTATTATTTAATTTAAAAAAAACAAAGCAAGAATTTTTTTTTTGTTTTCGGAATCTTGAGGCCCATAGAAACATTGAGACCAAATCTCAACTCGCTAGGAGCGTTTTGAAATTTTGACGAAAAAAAACTTCGTTTTTTTTTATTTTTTTTGGTCATTAAAAACAGCACGCGGTTCCCTATGACATTTGGTCGAGCACCCCTGACCTAGGTCTGACCGTTTAGCCAGGCTGTACTACATAGCAGCATACATGCCTTTATCCCTAAAAGGGATAGGCAGAGCACATGAAACTTGTGTTCCGGTACCACTTTTAGCATCAATGTGGGTATAAAAGATCGACAAAATGTGATATCGTAGTGACAGGTTGCTAGCCCATCGCCCACAACACACTTCAACCCTGTACCCTTAGTCGACTCTTACAACACCCATAGGAAGAAAGGGGGTGGTGCTATTCTTACACGACACCACAGCACACACTATTTTCATAATGGTGGGTACAAATCAGGCGTTACAAAAGCGCTTTCTATGAACACTGCCGACCCTTTAAAAACCTGTTCACTCCATCCAAACTTGATCTATCTCCAGCACATTCCGTGTCCGTGGTACTTAATCCTGAAGACGTGGAAGCCACCGGTCTGTCACGCAGGCTACGCCCTAGATAAGTATATGGGCTACGCGACAGAAGCGCACGCTGCCAGCGTATTACAATAAACTATAAAGTGAAAACATCCAGATTATCCTTTATTTCATTTAATAGACAATTCCTGGTCGGGCTTTATTTTAATTTATTATAATTGTTACATATTGTCAATCAATCAATCTTTGGTTTTATGGCTCCATCGATATTGTCGATGATTCTGCCAACGTCAAGGTTAGAAAAGGCACGTATAATAATAGATATTTGACCGGTGACTGAAGATTACCAGGTTCACTCAGGGTTGAATCTATAACAAGAGCCAAAACAAACAAATATTGTTAAACTATCTACAAAAACAGGTTGTTAATTTTGATAAATTTACCTAAGACATATACAAAGGGGGAAAATACTAAAGTGAGCAGGAATTTAATGTTGACAGGGCGGGGAATTTCCGGAGGAAGGATATCATACAGGGGAGTGACAAGACGATTACATTCTAAAAATAGGTGCTCGAGGGTGCCTTCTGCCAGACCACACTCGCACAAAGAGTGGTCCCGAACATGAATTTTAGCGAGAAATACTGGAGTACATATGTGGCCCAAACGTAAGCGAATAATAGCGGAAGTAATCTTTTTTGCGAGTGACCTACGAGAAAAAAACCACGGTCTAGAAGATGGGAGATCTGGTTGAAGATACCCATAATTTTTACCCACTATAAGTCGGCTAGATTGCCAACGAGTGTTCCACGCATCTCGCATGTGTGTGAGAGCAAGAGCCTTAATGTCGCGGGGGAAACATCGGTTATATCCTAGATTACCACAAATAATGGCTTCTTTTGCGAAGAGGTCAACCGTTTCATTGCCTTTTATGCCGCTGTGGCCCGGGATCCATGCCAGGACCACCTCGATATTTTCTTTGTGGCATTTGAATAAAATATCTTTTATTTGCAGGGTAACAGAAAAGATATCCTTCGAGTGGAATGGGCGTTTAACAAGATCCTGCAGACAGCTGAGGGAATCCGTTAAAATGAGAGATTTGTTAAGATGGTGGGAGTAAACGTAGGAGACTGCTTCCAGTAAGGCAATAGCTTCTCCAGAAAATACGGAATTACCGGGAGGAAGTTTATAGTTTAACACAATTTTGAACTTGGGAATCCACACGGCCGAACCCACGATGCCCCCTTCGCATAGTTTAGAGGCATCAGTAAAAATTGTTAAATAATCAGCCCACTCCTCAGCTATCACATTATTAAAAATATGATCAGCCCCTATCTGATTTTTGGAAATACCTAGACTGAATAACACCGTCGGTTGGAATATTAAACTATCGTAATTAGTTTCAAAAAGAGGGTTTTTATAATTTTGGAAAACTTGTACAGGGAGGTCTAGAAACTTTTTGTAACTATTAACTAAGAGGGGAGATACTTTGTGTGACCAATATGGGGAAGTTTCTATAAGTTGCTGAAGGGATTCAAGGATTGGGAGTAAAGGATGCGAGGCTATTTGAAGTGTTTTGAAGAAAAATCTGTCAGCTAAGAATTGTCTACGGAGGTTATAAGGAGGGTCCATACACTCTACTTGGAGAGCATTCGTTGGGGAAGACTTCATAGCTCCAGTTATAATCCTGAGACACCTTGCCTGGATACGGTCCAGTTTAGCTAGGGCCAGTTTATTGCATGGTTCCAAGACGAAGCTACCATAATCGAAATGGCTTCTAATGATTGCATTATACAGAAGCTTCTGACTATACGGATGTGACCCCCATCTTACGCCGGACAGTGCACGGATAACATTGATGTTTTTCTCAGCTTTTTGACATATATAGTTCAGATGGCTGACTCCAGACAGCCTCGAGTCCAGAATTATTCCCAAAAATTTCGCTTCCTCCGCAATTATTATAGGTTGCTCGTCTATGTGAATATGCAAATCGGGGACTTGTCTTTTACGGGTAAAGATAATCACCTTACTTTTTTCGGCGGATAACGAGAGTCCGTGATCTGACAACCATGTGTCAAGATAATACAACGCAGAATTGACAGATTGGGCAGCTTCCGTGAAGTCTTTCGATGAAGAGTACAAGGCAATGTCATCGGCGTACTGGAGAATATTACAAAAACAATTCACGGAAGTGTCAAGATCCGAAGTATATAGACTGTAAAGGAGGGGGCTCAACACAGAACCTTGGGGTAGCCCCTTCCAGACGCTGTTAGGGGATGTTAATTTTCCATTATATCGGATAGTGATAGACCGACCCATAAACATATTGCATACAATATTAATGATCCTCACAGGGATACTCAGATTGAGCATTTTCTGCCTGAGTATAGGAAGATCTACACTATCATATGCCGCAGTGATGTCTAAAAAAACACCTATAACGTTTTCACCGCGAGTCAGAGCCAGTCGGATGTCAGAGGTAAGGATGCTTAAGCTGTCCATTGTTCCCAGACCCTTTCTGAAACCGAATTGAGTTCTAGAGATGATGTCTTTATTTTCGAGCAACCACTCCAATCTATTTTTTATTAAATGTTCCATAACCTTCGCGCACACCGATGATAAGGCAATGGGCCTGTAAGAGGCAGGATCAGTCGGATCCTTACCAGGTTTTAATATTGGAATAATAATTTGAGATTTCCAGCTGTCAGGCACGATTCCAGATAAAAAAATACTATTTACTATATTTAAAAATGTTACTTTAGTGGATTTTGAGCTTTGACTAAGAAAAGAGTAGGGGATACCATCAGAGCCCGGAGTGGAATCTCTAACGTGGTCTAGGGCACAACAAAGCTCATCAAAACTAAAAGGCTCATTCATTCTTTCAGGAGGGGCAGAAAGAGAGCAATAGCCACCGACACCTTGCTGACTAGGGACAAATGGAGGAGCAAGCTTTGCCGCAAATCCCTCGAGCCAGGAATCCTCGTTGCTAGATATATTGTTATCAGTTTGAGAACAGCGAAAAGCTTTTATTTTTTTCCATACTAATGTAGCAGGAGACCTGGGAGATAAAGATTCGCAGAAATTGCGCCATCCGTGAACTTTCTTTCTGCTAAGAAATCTCTTACTACGGGCCGAAACACGTTGGAAGTTCATATAGTTAACTAAGGAAAGATCTTCGGCAAAGAGAGATTCTGCCAGTTTACGTTCTTTGATTACTGCAGAACACTCAGCATCCCACCATGCCGGAGAAGGAATTTTATTTCGAACTGAATTTTTCAAGGGGATTGAGCTATCAGCCGCTGAAAAAATCGCTGAAATAAATAGATTGTACACTTGTAAAAAATTATCTTGTGAAATATTAGGCAGATTTTCGATAGCGGGATTCAAATTCAATCTATATTTATTCCAGTCCGCGTGACAAGTTCTGTATTTCAGAAGAGGGGATTGTATTGGTAATGGAGAAATGGAAGAGTCTAGCAGGGAAGTAATAATGGGTAGATGGTCACTCCCAAGAGAATTTGTGGAAACCATCCACGACAAGGACCTAACTAAATTCGGCGATGCCAGCGTAAGGTCAGGGATACTTGCGTTCTGAGCGGGCGATACTCTGCGGGTAGGTGTTCCATCATTCAATATGCATAAGTTTACATCATCCATAAGCTCTAGGAGGAAGTTTGACGTCGCATCACAGCAATGGGAGCCCCATAAGGAGTGACGACAATTGAAGTCTCCTTGAACAATGATGGGAGCCGGGAGGGCTAATAGTATGGAACACAGTTCTTGAATTAAATCACGATTTGGGTGTGGAATGTATACACAAACAAAGGAAATATTTAGGCACTTGATTGCAACAACATTTAAGCCAGAAGAGTGGGGTGGGATGGGAAGTTGAGAGAAAGTAAAATTTCTTTTTACAAATATTGCACAACCTGCCCAGCCATCATCCCTGTCATCCCGGACACAGGAGTAGCCTGTTACCCTAAAGAGGGAACGAGGCTTTAACCATGTCTCCGAAATGGCAAGAATGACCGGGCTAAATGAATTAATTAATTGAATTACTTCTTGTTTTTTATTTCTAATACCTCTCGTATTCCATTGGATTAGGTTGTGATTGACCATCTTGAATTAATCTAGTGATAGCAGAACTAATGTGGCCCTGAAGGCTTTGAAGAACAGTGTACGGTATGATGTCAGCAAATTTAGCTAACAGATTAATTAACATCTGGGAGATGAGGTCTCCCAAATTGTCATTTGGGGTGACTGATGAAGGCTGCCCTAAGGCACAACCGTTTGGCAATGATGATTGGGGAGTCGCTGTCATGTTCCTGTGAGCATCAATGTCATATGACTTACCAAGCACAGGCTTAGGCCGCCGTTCAATAGAGATTGTTTTACGGTACGAGTGAGTTTGAGACTGAAATTGAGGATGGGATGGATTTGCCGGGGGAGAAGAAAAAGAAGGTCTATTTTCCACAGAGTGTTGGTTTACAATATGATTTCTAGTCTTGTCAGCATAAGAAGTGCGCACTGATCGAAACCTTTGCGCCGCTTCTAAATATCCAATATTTTCCTCTGACATCACTGTCTTTATGCTTTTCTGTCTACTAAATTCAGGGCACTTAAAATCAGTTGCTACATGTGGACCGGAGCAGAAAAGACATGAAACCTCTGTATCAGGCACCTTACACTCTGAGCCTTCATGATTTTGAGCACATCTTGAGCACCTAGCATTTGAGCGACACTGATCTTTTATGTGACCATACCTGCAACACTTATGGCACTGTATAATGGGGAGCCTATAAGAGGCCACCGGGATTGACATGTTGAAACAATATATCTTCTCTGGTAATTTTTGGCCAAGAAATGTCAAAACTACAGTGGCAGTTGGTTCCCAGACCCGTTTGCCATCAACTTCCCTTTTTTTGTTTAATCTACGCGCTTTGATCACGGGACCAGACCTAGCTGGGCACTCAATGCCAGTAGCAAACTCTTCCAATGACCAATCCAGAGGAATATCCGTAACAACACCCATACGAGACACTTGGAACCTTGGAATTGTTGCATTGAGATTATGCTCGGCCAAAACAGAATTGACCAGAAAGGAGTTAGCTTCAGACGCTGACGCAAAGAAAACACTCATTTTGTTTTTACCTACACTCTGAATCTCTTTAATGCCGGCTACCTTACCATTATAAATTACTTGGGCCATTCTCAAAGCACGCATACGGTTTGGGGCTTTAGTTAAGTCAGTATCTTCGCGGGACACGTGAACCACATATGGACCCCCGTCTGACTCGGCATATTTGATGTCTGAATTATTTTCGTAGCCAGGACGGACGTATGTGTGTACGACGGACGCGCTAGGCGGACTAGCTCTTTTCCCGAGCTCATTTAGATCAGAGTGATCTTCAATATGTCGTCTTTTGTTAGATGTAGTTTGGCCACCCCCCTTATCAGGGGGCTCGGCCTCCTCAATCACCATCCTCACCACTCAATAACACAAAACTTACCTTCCCGTGGGTTAATAAACCACCACCCACACAAATATTCTAATCTGAGTGTATTTAGTTGAGAAAACCGGTATAAATTTGCGATTCCAACAAGACACGTGCGTTATCAAACACAGAGACAAGCAGAATCCGCCTACATATTGTGTATAATGCGCAGATTTTCCTATAACTGCAACAAACTATTATTGTCATACAAATGTCAAACGTCTGTCACTCAAATGTCATTTGTTTTATTTATTCTGCTATCAATTTCTCGTGATTCCACTGATAAAAATGGATTAAAATTAAAATCAATACAAACATTTAAATAGAAAATTTGTGCAAAATTTTGTGTTACTACTAAAGCAAGCCATGGCCTTATTTCCGTTAGGAAAACTTTTGTTAACAACGACAAAATGTTACACGACCAGGCACATACCGGTGCGAAGTTTGATGTCGAAGCAGCTGGTGTACCACCAGTTTGGAGACCCCCTGACTGTTGTGAAGATCAGGGAAACTGCTGTGCCAGAGCTAGGGGACCTAGAAGTACTCGTCAGAATGCTGGCGGCCCCTGTTAACCCGGCTGACATAAACACCATACAAGGTATTATGACTAAGACGTAATGTGCGATTTGCTAAACAGTGCTTTTTGTGATGTTTTATGCTTTGTGATGCTTGCATAAAATGAAGACTAAAGGTATTTTTTTCTTTTTTTTTGAAGCATCTAGTTGGTTAACTGTAATTCCATAATATTAAGACATATTTGTTTTGTTTTAGGAAAGTATCCAGTCAAGGTTGACCTACCGTCGATTGCAGGCAATGAAGGTGTGGGAGTAGTTGACGATGTTGGGAAAAGTGTTGAGGGTATTTGCCCAGGAAACAAGATTATAGTGACCAAACCTGTTCAAGGAACCTGGAGGGACTATGCTGTATTCCCTCAAGATGTAATCAGACTTGTTCCAGAAAATTTAGGATTGGTTGAAGCAGCCACACTCACAGTCAATCCATGCACAGCATACAGAATGCTTACTGATTTCAAACCTGTGAAAGATGGACTAGTTGTCATCCAAAATGGAGCTAATGGTGCTTGCGGACAAAATGTTATCCAAATATGTAAAGCTTGGGGTGTGAAAAACATTGCTGTAGTCAGGAACAGGCCTGATATAAGTGACCTGAAGCAATTCTTAGAGTGCCTGGGTGCCACCCATGTTCTTACAGAAGAAGAATTAAGGACTACAAACATTTTCAAGGATAAAGTAGTTGAGAAGCCTTCATTGGCACTCAATTGTGTGGGTGGCAAAAGTACAACAGACTTGCTTAGGCACCTGGAGCATTCCGGAGCTATGGTTACCTATGGGGGCATGTCTAGGGATCCAGTCACTATTCCTACTTCTGCATTTATTTTTAAGAACCTGTCATTCTTTGGGTTCTGGATGACAAAATGGAATGAGAAAGCCAATGCTGCTGAGAAGGAACAAATGATGTGTGATATTGTGAATCTGATGTGTGAGCAGAAATTAAAGGGCCCAGTTCATAAGTTGGTCAAGTTTGACAATTACCCAGAAGCTGTGGGCAATGCCTTGTCATCAAAAGGATTCACAGGCTGCAAATATATCTTAGATTTTAGCTAGACTATTAAGTTTCTGTCTATTTAGTTTAACATGTTACACACCACTAGAGGTAATTTACGTTACATTATAAGCCTGTTGCAATAAAATTTATTATTTAGAATTGTTTTTAAATTTTCATAGTATATTTGCTAAGGAATGTTTTATATAGTATTACATACACATTCAAATTATGGGTTTGTGGGGTGTAATCAACTGAATGTTTTTTTCTGGTAATTGAGAATCTATTAGGTATTTTTATGAGCCTTCTTCTAGGCATACACTAACTATGCAATTTGCGTAACAAGAAACAAATGTATCCATTAGTTACAACATATTGTGAGACTCATAACATTATTTGTTTTTCAGGATCTTACCCAAAGTTACCCTCCTTGCCTCATGTCCCCGGAGATGAAGGTGTTGGAGATATAGTGCAAGTAGGCACTCAAGTGACCTATGTAGAACCAGGTCAAAGAGTAGTCCTGTCTTCCAGACAACTAGGTACCTGGAGCTACTATGGCATTTTCAACGAAAGTCATGTCCACAAAATCCCCTCTAACATACCCTTGGCTGAAGCATGCATGCTTACAATATCACCCGCGTCAGCCTACAGAATGCTAAATGACTTCAAGGAAAAGAAACTGTGTTCTGGGCAAACTGTTATTCAAAATGGGGCCAATAGTGCTATTGGACAGTGTGTGATACAGCTGTGTAAATCTATGGGAGTTAACACACTTAATATAGTTGCAAATCACTGTGGATATGAATGTGTGAAAGAACACCTGATGAGGATAGGAGCCACAAGTGTTTATACTCTTGAGGAAGCTTTTGATCTTGCATGTTGCGGGTTGAGTTTCCAGAGGCCAACACTCGCACTCAACTGCATAGGAGGGAAATACGAGGATGTTATGCTAATGCTACTAGAACTTAATGGAGACATGATATATTATGGAGACGCCTACTGCCACCCATTGAAACAATATATGCGCCCTGACGTTCCGTTTCACAGATTCCATTTGTCTGCTTGGGATCAAAAAGCGTCACCTGTTGAGAAAGAGCTAACATATAAACGACTGCAAGAGTTGATAGTGATGGGAAAGTTTAGAGCGCCTATGTATCAACCTCTAATGCTCAAGAATTATGTATACGCCCTCAGGAATACCTGCCGAAGCGAAGCTTTTTCTACTCTAAATTACGTGTTCGATTTTACATTGATATAAATTGTATACGAACTTTGTAATTAGGTCTAACAGCATAAATTGTAATAACTTATTTTTTTGAGATGGCTCCTACAAAGAAATGTATTATCAGGTCGTATTGTATTGTGCCGAAAATTTCCACAAGTAAACAATGCATCCTTGTAACGAATTTATCGATTAATTTAAATCTTCAGAAAGTAGTCATACTAACGTTTATATTTTATTCTTGTTTAATTCATATCAATATTTTTTGTGGTGATTTGAAGTAACTTAATAAAGATATACCATACTGTTTTAATAAAACATTTACGGCCGTATTCATTAATGTTCTACAAGCCAGTGTTGGGCGTACCTAACGCATTACATTTAATGCAATTACGAGTACCTAATGAATGTATTACACGTGAATTGCATTACATTGCAATAACGAGCAATGCACGTGCATTACATGTAGGTCTGGGTCAGAATACCTATAGCAAAAGGGGGGCGATTTTAGGACAGTTCTTTTTTCATTCTTACTAGTTTTTTAATAAGAACTAGTACTTATGCATAAAAATAAGCATCTTGCTAGAGCGGTTCAAAGTTCATTATTGGGTGGAGCAATCAGGGACATATCAGCACTTAGTAAGTTTTTTGCCAGTGGTGTCATTATAACAAAGAGTATAATAAGTACATTTATGTACATTATAACACCTATTTTAAATTATTGTTACGTATAGATCACGTCAAAATATACTTGAAAAACTTTTCTCAAAATTTAAAAATTTTCGAAGTATAGGTAGCGTTCCAAAGTTTACTAACTTCAGTACTTGGTATTTTTTTGCCAGTGGTGTCATTATAAATAATAACACCTATTTTGAATGATTGTTACGTACAGAACACGTCAAAATATGCATCTTTAGTTTTATAGAAACAAGGGTTTTTTCAAATTTTATAGCCTATGTCACTCCCACGATCAAGAGGAATCCAACAACACCTCATATGTCGAAATCCGTCAAACGGTTTAGGCTGCAGCGGCGCTACAACCACGAAAATCGAATCTCGAAGTTCGTGTAATTGCATCCCTGTCACTCGAGTACAGTAAGTGCGATAGATATAGAGATATCCGAAGTTCGTGGTTATAGCTCAGGGCATGTCAAAGAATAAGGTCACATACGCTCGAAAAACATAACCCTCCCCTCCTTCGCAGTCTGGTAAAAAATAACTAAACTATCGCCATCCGACTCGGTTTTGCCTCCTTTAAATGATTGACCTTTGAACCCAAAATCTCGGTAAATATCGATCTGTCGATCGAGCTAGCTAGTATGTGCGTTAGAGAGAGAGATACTCGATCGAAGTTCGTTTTCGTTTCTCGGTAGGCCCTCTGAGTATTATTCAGAATTCAGAAAAATACATCTGATTTGTGTCAAAGTGACAGTGACAGAAAATCGATTGTTGATGTGAACTTTATCAAGTTGTGTATTTATTTCTGAGATTGCCGCTTCCGGTGTTCTGGTTGCTACACGTGCGAAATTATCCCCTTCATAATTTATTGTTTTCGGTTGAAATTTTGGTGTTTGGTGCTCTAAAATTTTGTTTGGTGGTGGTATAATTACTATCCGGTAAGTGTTTATGTTGTGAGTGTGGTTTGGTGGAGGAAATGAGTGGGAACGAGCCCCCTGATGGGGGCTCTTTCTCTGGCGTCCCCATGGATGGGGTGATTACGTCTACCCAGGGCGTGGATGTCCACGCCGAGAAACGTAAGTGTGCTGAGGACAATTCTAATAGTGTATCTAAAAGGGACACCAGGATTCCCGCATCTGCGTCGATTCAGCACACCTACACAGTTCCAGAGTTTGCCCCAGGAACAAAAATAAATTATGGTGCAAATGACACGGGCCCATTCATAGTTCAGGTGGTCAAAACCGATGACTCATCCCCTGGGTCACCATTTAGAATTCTAAAATTCGCGCAACTCATGCATAAATATTCCGTAAAGGGAATAATTAAGGGAGGTATAAAGTCTACTGGTCGCAGCCGGGTTACGGTTCAATTTGAGAAAGCTGATGACGCCAACCAATTTTTGAGTCATCCGTTTTTTATAGAGAATCCCCAGTATTCATGTGCTATTCCATTGTATAGTGTTACTCGTTCTGGTCTGGTGAGGAATATACCGACTGACTGGTCTCTGGAGGAGCTTGTGAATTCTATTGAGTGCCCCAATAATTCCAAAGTAATTAAAGCCCGTCGATTAAATAGGAAGTCTACCACTGATGGAGTTACCTCTTGGGTGCCTACACAAACTGTTGCCCTCACATTCTTAGGTCAGAAGCTTCCGGAAAAGGTGTTCTGCTTTTACACATCTCTACCTGTGGACCTGTATCGCCTCCCAACCATACAGTGCAACAAATGCTGCCGCTTTGGCCACATTAAAGCAAATTGCCGGTCTAATGCTAGGTGTTTCAAGTGTGCCCAACCCCATGAAGGGGAAAGTTGTCAAGTGAAAGAGGAAAATGGATCTTGTCTCTTCTGTTCAGGCCCCCATTTTGCCACAAATCCTTCTTGTCCCGAACATTCTAGACAAAAGAGTATAAAGTTAGTTATGTCAGAGGAAAGCATCTCATACTCTGAAGCAGCCCGCCGCTTCCGTGCTGTTAAGCGGTCGTTTGCTGACTCTACCCGACCTACTCTCTCACCTTCTCCAGTCCCTAACTCCCAATCCTTCACTCCGGTTTCTCACCAATCCCCTCACCCTCAGTCGACATCTTACAGGAAAACTGTTTTTATTCCCCGGCGTCAGGCTCCTGTCCTAGGCAAAGGATATGATATAGCGGCCCATAATGACATTACCAGCACTCCCCAATCCTCACAGCCTGATGGCTGCTGCTTAAATTCTGGAATGTCATCAGATGACAATCTGATGAGAATATTAATATCGGCTCTGATGAATTTCTTCTCAAGGTTCTCTGACACACTACCGAACAACGTCATGGATATGTTGCACCAGCTCATGAGTATTGTTGACTCTTTTAATGGCTCATACAACCATACAATGGAACTGTAGGAGTATCCGGCATAAAAAAACAGAAGTTATTTCCCTAATTAATAATTATAGCCCTGTTTTACTTGCTATCTCTGAGACATGGTTGAAGCCTGGCTCCCGTTTTAGGGTGCCTGGTTTCTCTTGCCTTAGGGATGATAATGATGATGGATGGAATGGATGTGCCATCCTTATTAAACGCTCCCTCCCCTTTTCCTTGATCCCCACCCCTCCCCATTCAGCAGGATTTAATATAGTGGCCTGTAAAGCTTTAAATGTAACTTTTGTTTCGCTGTACATTCCTCACCCTAATATCTCTATTATTTCTGAGATCGAATCTATCCTCTCTCTCTTCCCCGGACCTTTGGTCGTAATGGGTGATTTTAATTGCCACCATACCATGTGGGGTTCTGCCTCTTGTGATTCAAACTCTTCCCGTCTCATAGAGGTCTTTGATAACATTAACTTATGCCTGATGAATGATGGCTCTCCCACCCGGAGAACATCCCCTCTCCAAAACAGAAGTTCTGCGGATTTAACCCTGGTTTCTCCTAGGCTGGCTTCCCGCGTTTCCTGGGAAACCCTCACTCGGTCACTTGGCAGTGATCACCTTCCCATTTTAATCTCTCTCCCTTCTGATTTGTCCATCCCTGCATTTACGCCGTCTCCCCTTCTTAAGTATAGATTGGACAGGGCAGATTGGCCAGAATTCTCCTCCATAGTTTCCAACGAGGTAAACCTGCTTCCTTCAGTTTCAGAAGATAACTTCCTTCTTTTATATTTCAAATTCATTTCTATACTCTCTAAGGCAGCAGATTCATCTATTCCTCTAAAAAATTCTGCCCAAGGTAAACTTTCTTCTCCTCCTTGGTGGGATGCCGAATGCACGGCAGCTATTAAAAGGCGTGATTTAGCTGAAGGCTCCTTTGCTAGTGATCTGTCTAGTTATGAACAATACCTAAAGTTTCAATCTACTAACGCCCGTACTAAGCGTCTGTTATCCACTAAAAAACGTCTTGGGTGGACGCGTTTTTGTGAAAGTTTGTCTCCCCGAACCCCATCTACCTTGGTTTGGAAAAACATAAAACGATTCCGCGGATCCATGTCTGACACTAATATCTCATCCAATGACCCCTCTGGGTGGCTTGATCCCTTCCTGGATAAACTGGCTCCTCCTTCTGTTCCTTTTGAGGACGCCTTACCTTCTACCTCTTCTGTTGCTCATTCGAATGACAAGATGGATGAGCCCTTCACATCAGCAGAATTATTTTCTGTGCTAGATCATCTTCAGGATTCCTCACCAGGTATAGACGGGATCCCCTATTCATTTATTAAAAAATGTTCTGAATCTTCCAAATTATTTTTCCTATCTATCATCAACCAGATATATTATTCAGGAACTATTCCAACTACTTGGAAAAGTCAAATAATTATTCCCATTTTAAAACCTGGCAAAGATCCTAGCGATCCTTCAGCTTACAGGCCTATTGCCCTTTCGTCTGTACTAGCTAAGATCTTACAGCATTTGATCAAAAATAGACTTGAGTGGATTTTGGGAAGCCGTGGAATTATTTCTAATTCTCAATTTGGGTTCCGCAGAGGTATGGGAACAATGGATAGTTTAAGTATTCTTACGTCAGACATCCGACTCGCATTTTCTAGAGGCCAGCACGTGGTGGGGGTATTCCTTGACGTAACGTCGGCTTATGACAATGTCCAGCTTCCGCTACTCAGGCAGAAAATGCATCAGCTGAGTCTGCCGGTAAGGATGGTCAACGTCATATGTAACCTCTTTATGGACCGTTCCATCTGTGTCCGTCTCCAGGGCTCCTTGCTTCCGCCCAGAACTGTATGGAAGGGCCTACCGCAGGGATCAGTATTGAGTCCTATTTTGTATAGCCTGTACACTGCTGATCTTGATAAATCTGTCAACTGCTTCTGTGATATCCTCCAATACGCAGACGACCTAGCTCTTTACTATGCCTCCGATTCTATCTCAGAGTGTTCAGTCGCCCTGAACTCTGGTCTTAGTTACTTGAATGCTTGGCTCACGGAACATGGTCTCTCTTTGTCTGCTCCCAAAAGTTCCGTTGTAGTATTTACACGAAAAAGACGTATCCCAGACATTGACATAATACTTGACGACGAGAATATTCCAGTTTCTAATTGTGTGAAGTTTTTAGGTCTCTATTTGGATGCTCGATTAACTGGAATCCCTCACCTTAATTTTATTAAGAATAAATGTGAAAAAAGTGTTAACGTATTAAGGGCTCTATCGGGCGCATGGTGGGGCTCACACCCCTTTTCGCAAAAGCTCTTGTATAACGCTATTATTCGTAGCCACTTTGATTATGGGTCCTTTCTGTTGGAACCCTGTAGTAAAATGGCCTTATCTTGTCTAGATAAGATCCAGTCCAAGTGTCTACGCATCATCTGTGGAGCTATGAAGTCCTCTCCCATCAATGCCCTCCAGGTCGAGTGCTTGGATCCTCCTCTTAGACTGAGAAGGCAGCTCCTTGCCGATCGTTTTTTATTTAGAGCTGCTCAATCATCTGATCATCCATTGATGTATCGTATGAATAGCTTAGCGAATGTTATTCCTTCTTCAAAGTATTGGACCTACAAAGATCTCCCATGCCTTATTAAAAGTTTCGAAAAGTTGTCTGAGGCTCCTCTCCTTTTGACGACTCCTGGTAATCCTATTTTCCATATTCCATATGATGCCCTCATATATCGCCCTAATATTATGTTCTCCCTAGGATTAAAAAAGTCTTCTCCAGGAACCAATAATGATTTCTTGAAAATTTTGCGTGAAAAATGGGATGGTTGGCTTCATATTTTTACCGACGCCTCCAAACTATCTAAGGAGGGTTATGTGGGTTCTGCTGTGTGGATACCTCAATATAAAATCATTTTAAGTTATAAAAGCCCTCCTCTTACATCGGTATTTACTGGCGAAGCCATTGCTCTTTATGAAGCCCTCTCTTTTATAGAATCACACAAAATAGCTAAAGCTGTTATATTCTCGGATTCCCTTAGCTGTCTCCGGGATCTAGCTAAATGTCCCCTTCGGTCCAGAGATAATCTCTTAGTGACCCTTAAGTCCCGTGAGGTTCTTTATCGGTGTGACTCTTTTGGCTTTGAAGTAGTGCTGGCTTGGGTCCCGAGCCATTCCGGTATTGAGGGTAATGAGCAGGCTGATGCCTGTGCTAAACAGGCCATTGAGATTGGCTGTACTTCTCATTCTGGGTGTCACAGTCAGGATTTGCTCGCTTCTGCTAAGACTCAGTTATCTGAACATTGGTCAGAAGAATGGAATATTACTCGCCTCTCCAAGGGAAGGCATTATGGTGGAATTCAGCCTGACCTACCTGTAAGACCTTGGTTTTTTAAATTTCAAAAAGCTAGCAAGACTGCAACCTCAACCATAATCCGGCTGCGACTGGGACACATCTGCTCTCCATCCTTTCTTGCGAAAATCAGAGTTCGTGACCACTCGTTATGTGAATGTGGCCTGGAGGAGGGCACTGCAGATCATATTTTTTTCAACTGTCCTAAAACTTCACCGTCCCTATATGATTTCCTTCCTGACTATATTCATCGCCCTGCTAACCTTAATTACATCCTCTCTTTTGTGAACACGTCCTTTGTATATATTCTAGCTAAATTTATTGATAAGTCTAAAATAAAGCTATAATTTTATTAAGTTTAATCGAATTTTTGTAATAATCCAAATCTGTGGGCTTATGGTTATAATAATAATAAAAAAAAAAAAACTAACAATGTGTATGTTGTAGATTGCCTAACATAGTGTTGTCTTTTGTTTTAGATCTTTCAACCGGTCAAATCACCCTTTGGACAAGTTTCTTCAAAACACTTTCGTGTAGCTTCCAACCTTGACGCTGGCATAATTGTCCCACTGGACAGGAGCCATTAAAACAAAAATCGATCGATCGTATTTATTTCTATAAAAAGTTCAATATTTCGTCAATTCCGGAAGGCCGCTTCCGGTGTTCTGGTTGCTACACGTGCGAAATTATCCCCTTCATAATTTATTGTTTTCGGTTGAAATTTTGGTGTTTGGTGCTCTAAAATTTTGTTTGGTGGTGGTATAATTACTATCCGGTAAGTGTTTATGTTGTGAGTGTGGTTTGGTGGAGGAAATGAGTGGGAACGAGCCCCCTGATGGGGGCTCTTTCTCTGGCGTCCCCATGGATGGGGTGATTACGTCTACCCAGGGCGTGGATGTCCACGCCGAGAAACGTAAGTGTGCTGAGGACAATTCTAATAGTGTATCTAAAAGGGACACCAGGATTCCCGCATCTGCGTCGATTCAGCACACCTACACAGTTCCAGAGTTTGCCCCAGGAACAAAAATAAATTATGGTGCAAATGACACGGGCCCATTCATAGTTCAGGTGGTCAAAACCGATGACTCATCCCCTGGGTCACCATTTAGAATTCTAAAATTCGCGCAACTCATGCATAAATATTCCGTAAAGGGAATAATTAAGGGAGGTATAAAGTCTACTGGTCGCAGCCGGGTTACGGTTCAATTTGAGAAAGCTGATGACGCCAACCAATTTTTGAGTCATCCGTTTTTTATAGAGAATCCCCAGTATTCATGTGCTATTCCATTGTATAGTGTTACTCGTTCTGGTCTGGTGAGGAATATACCGACTGACTGGTCTCTGGAGGAGCTTGTGAATTCTATTGAGTGCCCCAATAATTCCAAAGTAATTAAAGCCCGTCGATTAAATAGGAAGTCTACCACTGATGGAGTTACCTCTTGGGTGCCTACACAAACTGTTGCCCTCACATTCTTAGGTCAGAAGCTTCCGGAAAAGGTGTTCTGCTTTTACACATCTCTACCTGTGGACCTGTATCGCCTCCCAACCATACAGTGCAACAAATGCTGCCGCTTTGGCCACATTAAAGCAAATTGCCGGTCTAATGCTAGGTGTTTCAAGTGTGCCCAACCCCATGAAGGGGAAAGTTGTCAAGTGAAAGAGGAAAATGGATCTTGTCTCTTCTGTTCAGGCCCCCATTTTGCCACAAATCCTTCTTGTCCCGAACATTCTAGACAAAAGAGTATAAAGTTAGTTATGTCAGAGGAAAGCATCTCATACTCTGAAGCAGCCCGCCGCTTCCGTGCTGTTAAGCGGTCGTTTGCTGACTCTACCCGACCTACTCTCTCACCTTCTCCAGTCCCTAACTCCCAATCCTTCACTCCGGTTTCTCACCAATCCCCTCACCCTCAGTCGACATCTTACAGGAAAACTGTTTTTATTCCCCAGCGTCAGGCTCCTGTCCTAGGCAAAGGATATGATATAGCGGCCCATAATGACATTACCAGCACTCCCCAATCCTCACAGCCTGATGGCTGCTGCTTAAATTCTGGAATGTCATCAGATGACAATCTGATGAGAATATTAATATCGGCTCTGATGAATTTCTTCTCAAGGTTCTCTGACACACTACCGAACAACGTCATGGATATGTTGCACCAGCTCATGAGTATTGTTGACTCTTTTAATGGCTCATACAACCATACAATGGAACTGTAGGAGTATCCGGCATAAAAAAACAGAAGTTATTTCCCTAATTAATAATTATAGCCCTGTTTTACTTGCTATCTCTGAGACATGGTTGAAGCCTGGCTCCCGTTTTAGGGTGCCTGGTTTCTCTTGCCTTAGGGATGATAATGATGATGGATGGAATGGATGTGCCATCCTTATTAAACGCTCCCTCCCCTTTTCCTTGATCCCCACCCCTCCCCATTCAGCAGGATTTAATATAGTGGCCTGTAAAGCTTTAAATGTAACTTTTGTTTCGCTGTACATTCCTCACCCTAATATCTCTATTATTTCTGAGATCGAATCTATCCTCTCTCTCTTCCCCGGACCTTTGGTCGTAATGGGTGATTTTAATTGCCACCATACCATGTGGGGTTCTGCCTCTTGTGATTCAAACTCTTCCCGTCTCATAGAGGTCTTTGATAACATTAACTTATGCCTGATGAATGATGGCTCTCCCACCCGGAGAACATCCCCTCTCCAAAACAGAAGTTCTGTGGATTTAACCCTGGTTTCTCCTAGGCTGGCTTCCCGCGTTTCCTGGGAAACCCTCACTCGGTCACTTGGCAGTGATCACCTTCCCATTTTAATCTCTCTCCCTTCTGATTTGTCCATCCCTGCATTTACGCCGTCTCCCCTTCTTAAGTATAGATTGGACAGGGCAGATTGGCCAGAATTCTCCTCCATAGTTTCCAACGAGGTAAACCTGCTTCCTTCAGTTTCAGAAGATAACTTCCTTCTTTTATATTTCAAATTCATTTCTATACTCTCTAAGGCAGCAGATTCATCTATTCCTCTAAAAAATTCTGCCCAAGGTAAACTTTCTTCTCCTCCTTGGTGGGATGCCGAATGCACGGCAGCTATTAAAAGGCGTGATTTAGCTGAAGGCTCCTTTGCTAGTGATCTGTCTAGTTATGAACAATACCTAAAGTTTCAATCTACTAACGCCCGTACTAAGCGTCTGTTATCCACTAAAAAACGTCTTGGGTGGACGCGTTTTTGTGAAAGTTTGTCTCCCCGAACCCCATCTACCTTGGTTTGGAAAAACATAAAACGATTCCGCGGATCCATGTCTGACACTAATATCTCATCCAATGACCCCTCTGGGTGGCTTGATCCCTTCCTGGATAAACTGGCTCCTCCTTCTGTTCCTTTTGAGGACGCCTTACCTTCTACCTCTTCTGTTGCTCATTCGAATGACAAGATGGATGAGCCCTTCACATCAGCAGAATTATTTTCTGTGCTAGATCATCTTCAGGATTCCTCACCAGGTATAGACGGGATCCCCTATTCATTTATTAAAAAATGTTCTGAATCTTCCAAATTATTTTTCCTATCTATCATCAACCAGATATATTATTCAGGAACTATTCCAACTACTTGGAAAAGTCAAATAATTATTCCCATTTTAAAACCTGGCAAAGATCCTAGCGATCCTTCAGCTTACAGGCCTATTGCCCTTTCGTCTGTACTAGCTAAGATCTTAGAGCATTTGATCAAAAATAGACTTGAGTGGATTTTGGGAAGCCGTGGAATTATTTCTAATTCTCAATTTGGGTTCCGCAGAGGTATGGGAACAATGGATAGTTTAAGTATTCTTACGTCAGACATCCGACTCGCATTTTCTAGAGGCCAGCACGTGGTGGGGGTATTCCTTGACGTAACGTCGGCTTATGACAATGTCCAGCTTCCGCTACTCAGGCAGAAAATGCATCAGCTGAGTCTGCCGGTAAGGATGGTCAACGTCATATGTAACCTCTTTATGGACCGTTCCATCTGTGTCCGTCTCCAGGGCTCCTTGCTTCCGCCCAGAACTGTATGGAAGGGCCTACCGCAGGGATCAGTATTGAGTCCTATTTTGTATAGCCTGTACACTGCTGATCTTGATAAATCTGTCAACTGCTTCTGTGATATCCTCCAATACGCAGACGACCTAGCTCTTTACTATGCCTCCGATTCTATCTCAGAGTGTTCAGTCGCCCTGAACTCTGGTCTTAGTTACTTGAATGCTTGGCTCACGGAACATGGTCTCTCTTTGTCTGCTCCCAAAAGTTCCGTTGTAGTATTTACACGAAAAAGACGTATCCCAGACATTGACATAATACTTGACGACGAGATTATTCCAGTTTCTAATTGTGTGAAGTTTTTAGGTCTCTATTTGGATGCTCGATTAACTGGAATCCCTCACCTTAATTTTATTAAGAATAAATGTGAAAAAAGTGTTAACGTATTAAGGGCTCTATCGGGCGCATGGTGGGGCTCACACCCCTTTTCGCAAAAGCTCTTGTATAACGCTATTATTCGTAGCCACTTTGATTATGGGTCCTTTCTGTTGGAACCCTGTAGTAAAATGGCCTTATCTTGTCTAGATAAGATCCAGTCCAAGTGTCTACGCATCATCTGTGGAGCTATGAAGTCCTCTCCCATCAATGCCCTCCAGGTCGAGTGCTTGGATCCTCCTCTTAGACTGAGAAGGCAGCTCCTTGCCGATCGTTTTTTATTTAGAGCTGCTCAATCATCTGATCATCCATTGATGTATCGTATGAATAGCTTAGCGAATGTTATTCCTTCTTCAAAGTATTGGACCTACAAAGATCTCCCATGCCTTATTAAAAGTTTCGAAAAGTTGTCTGAGGCTCCTCTCCTTTTGACGACTCCTGGTAATCCTATTTTCCATATTCCATATGATGCCCTCATATATCGCCCTAATATTATGTTCTCCCTAGGATTAAAAAAGTCTTCTCCAGGAACCAATAATGATTTCTTGAAAATTTTGCGTGAAAAATGGGATGGTTGGCTTCATATTTTTACCGACGCCTCCAAACTATCTAAGGAGGGTTATGTGGGTTCTGCTGTGTGGATACCTCAATATAAAATCATTTTAAGTTATAAAAGCCCTCCTCTTACATCGGTATTTACTGGCGAAGCCATTGCTCTTTATGAAGCCCTCTCTTTTATAGAATCACACAAAATAGCTAAAGCTGTTATATTCTCGGATTCCCTTAGCTGTCTCCGGGATCTAGCTAAATGTCCCCTTCGGTCCAGAGATAATCTCTTAGTGACCCTTAAGTCCCGTGAGGTTCTTTATCGGTGTGACTCTTTTGGCTTTGAAGTAGTGCTGGCTTGGGTCCCGAGCCATTCCGGTATTGAGGGTAATGAGCAGGCTGATGCCTGTGCTAAACAGGCCATTGAGATTGGCTGTACTTCTCATTCTGGGTGTCACAGTCAGGATTTGCGCGCTTCTGCTAAGACTCAGTTATCTGAACATTGGTCAGAAGAATGGAATATTACTCGCCTCTCCAAGGGAAGGCATTATGGTGGAATTCAGCCTGACCTACCTGTAAGACCTTGGTTTTTTAAATTTCAAAAAGCTAGCAAGACTGCAACCTCAACCATAATCCGGCTGCGACTGGGACACATCTGCTCTCCATCCTTTCTTGCGAAAATCAGAGTTCGTGACCACTCGTTATGTGAATGTGGCCTGGAGGAGGGCACTGCAGATCATATTTTTTTCAACTGTCCTAAAACTTCACCGTCCCTATATGATTTCCTTCCTGACTATATTCATCGCCCTGCTAACCTTAATTACATCCTCTCTTTTGTGAACACGTCCTTTGTATATATTCTAGCTAAATTTATTGATAAGTCTAAAATAAAGCTATAATTTTATTAAGTTTAATCGAATTTTTGTAATAATCCAAATCTGTGGGCTTATGGTTATAATAATAATAAAAAAAAAAAACTAACAATGTGTATGTTGTAGATTGCCTAACATAGTGTTGTCTTTTGTTTTAGATCTTTCAACCGGTCAAATCACCCTTTGGACAAGTTTCTTCAAAACACTTTCGTGTAGCTTCCAACCTTGACGCTGGCATAATTGTCCCACTGGACAGGAGCCATTAAAACAAAAATCGATCGATCTTCGTCAATTCCAATATTGATCGAATTAATATTTCACTGTTGTGTTCTCTGTGTAGAATTGTTTTATTCGAAATCCGGCTTAGTTTTTTCTCATTCATGATCAGGTTCTTAAAATTTTATTCATAAATAATATAATGGATAAAGAAAACTATGAGACCTACGAATACATGCCTGCGTCTGGAAGCAGTGCAGAAGCTGAACCCTACCAGTTCTTCGTTGTTCAGGATGATGGCACATTTCTTAGTAAGTTTGTTTCCATTTGATATTGTACTTATTTTAGGTTTTGAGGTATATTAAGGCTTTTTTAATTTTATATATTTATTTATCACTGTATATATATTATTGTAAAATTGCTTTTGGGATTAAATTGATAGACATATGTTTTCACACATGTGTATTCAACTTACTTTTGAATTTATTGGACACCTTGTTTTGCCATTTTACTCCATCACTGCACACAATGATGGACACGGAGAACATATTAATTCCATTGCTATTTCTATTCACTTGGTGTTTGTCGCATGCATTCATTTAATATAACGAAGTAATCAAGAACAAAGGCATACAACATTTACTACCAGAATTTAATTATACTCATACAAATTGATTGTTAGTATACTTTCCTTGGCAGTTTGTTAGATACCTTGCCCTCACAATAATTATTATGTTATGGTATACCTAAGTTACTTAAAAAGAGGCATTATAACAGCTAATTTGTGAAGTCTACCAATTGTGAATGAATAATAAATTGTTCTCGAACATGCAATGAAATGTTGACATTCTGTTCTTCATATTGGGCTTTGAAGTGTCACGTTTCGGGCGCAGCGAGACGAGAGATCCGTAATGGCATTTCATACAAAATTGGAGGCCTAGGCCGGCAAGATGGTCTTTAATTTCCTTCAAAGTTTTTAATTTCCATTCCACTATTTGTGGCACAGGATCAGCCATGAAAATAAAGTTTGATTTCTTGGAGTTTTTTTAATTTATTTCATAGCATGTTTAAGAAAAGCACTTTACATACCATGACGTGAAAAGGGGTTGCCAGCCTCATAACTATCCGACCTCACTACGCTCGGCCGTCTATATGTACTCGGCCGGCAACCCCTTACTTCCGAGCCTCTGTAGTAATGTACTATTATTTATTATTATTACTTTACTCAGTTAACAGGCAAGTGCAATATGTCACCCAAGTGCAAGACGAAAAGGTAGCACTGGAGGGAGAGACAGCATGCGCCATGCTGGATGTTGCTCCGCAGCAGTTCTATGTCGACATTGACACTACCACAGAAATGATCTCGGTGCCAGGTGAATAATTATATCACTATGTCTTTCCCATAATGCCTATTATCCAACCATAATTTAGTTTAAACTAGGTGGAAGGACTCTACCATTTTAAATGTGCTTCTTTTGATGTAAATGTGTGTACCACTTATCAGTGGTGGAGCGCCCATACAAGCCGATTCCCAGCTGACAATCAAAAATAAACTTGCCTATAAAAAAAAATACCCAGTCCTCTAGTACACTCATTTTTTTTTGGTTCCGGGTTGCCCATCGAAAATTTTCACGCGCCGCCACTGCTACTATTTAAAAATAATCAGATCAATCAATAACTATATTGCTACTGGCAGATAAAGATGTGCATAAATATTAGGTCAATGTAATGTATTAACAAATGAGCTGCTGATCCTAACATAAGTTATGCTTTACAGATCAATTCAGCATCCCAGAAGGAACAAACAACTTGTACGCTAACAGCTATCTTCTGCAACCAGAAGCTGGGGCAGCTGAAGGACAGGTATGTCTATTTTTGCTTTAACAGGACTGTAAAAACGGTTTTGCGATGCAGTACTCAAGGCTTCACACAACGGGTTTTACTTTTAAACATGTTCCTAAGGTCATAACTTGTTTAAAATAATGTAAGACTTAAGTTTACTCTTGATAAACAATAATATTACCAAATACAAATAACAAGCTACGGTAGCCTAGTGGTGCGGCTTGCGGCTGACAACCGGCGGTCGCGGGTTCGAAGTCCGGCTCGTACCAATGAGTTTTTCGGAAGTTATGTACGGAATATTTATCGTTAGCTTTTCGGTGAAGGAAAACATCGTGAGGAAACCGGTCTAATCGCAATAAGGCCTAGTTTCTAATTTTATTTGTGCTGTGCTATTCGAATATACGTTTTTAATTAAGTGTATGTATTTTTTGGCACTCCTTGCTGGATTAAAGCTTTCCAAAGCGACGCATGATTGATCGAATCGAATGCTTTGCTATAGTCTACAAATACAATGTACAAATCCTTTCTGTATTCTTGTCATTTTTCTATAAGTTGCTTTATAACATGCATATGATCGACAGTTGAGAATCCCGCTCTAAAACCAGCTTGTTCTATGGGTTGTTGATCATCCAGTATAGTTTTTATTCTATCTAGCAACAATTTAGAAAACACTTTGTAGATGTTAGACAGCCAAGAAAAAAGTTTTTAACTTGTGTATCCTCCCATGTCCTATGGTTGCCAAACTTGGGCACTGCACAAAGAAGTATGATGAACATCACATTAAAAGATCGTAAAAGAGCAGAAGAAATAAGATCAAAAACAAAAGTAGAAGACGTAATTAAGAAAGTAAGAAAGTTAAAATGGCAGTGGACAGGACATATGACACGGGATAGTAAGGAAAAATGGACCAAAATAATTACAGAATGGCAACCACGAGACGGCAACAGAAAAAGAGGTAGACCAATTAAAAGGTGGATGGACGACATCAAGTCTATAGGGGGCGCCACCTGGACTAGGAAAGCCATTAATAGGAAGGAATGGAAACAGCTGGGAGAGGCCTATGTGTCACAAGACACGCTGACCACTAATCCGGACATTCCGATGTGTTAGTTTTTAAGTAAATTTGTTTATAAATATAATGTAATACCGTTTTAGTCTCAGCAATAAAGGCTATAAAATATATATATATGTATATATTATAAATGCGAAAGTGTGTCTGTCTGTCTGTTACCTCTTCACGCTTAAACCGCTGAACCGATTGAGATGAAATTTGGTATGGAGATAGTTTGAATCCCGGGGAAGGAAATAGGATAGTTTTTATCCCGGGAATCATCCCCTGAGGGGGTGAAATGGGGGGTGAAAGTTTGTATCGAGCTACGATATAAACGAATTCCACGCGGACGGAGTCGCGGGCAGAAGCTAGTACTTAGTCTCATAAATATGTACCACCGCCATAAGAGCCATGGGACATATTTATGAGTAAGTTGTTTGCACCCATATTTTTACACTTCACTGTACAAAATTTTACATCCTCTTTGGCTGGCCAGGAAGTGGGGTTTTCCGCACGCGTAACGGGCGTTAATTGCCAGCTGTATCCAGGTGTGACGTTATAGTTATTTACGATACAAGTGCCAAAAATAGGAAATTCGCAACGAGTGTTGATAAATTATAACACGACCGAAGGGAGTGTTTTAAATCGACACGAGTTGCGAATTACCTATTCGCACGTGTATCGTACAACGTTTTACTGTACATATGGCTCTTTACAGTTTCGACATATGCACGAAAAGTGCTCTTTTCCGCACTAGTGCGGGAAAGTAGCACCACATGTACTGTAAAATATGTTTACCTACTTTTTACAAGCTTTATATTAACTTGACTTGTTCGTATGTAAGTATAAAAGTATGTATGTAAGTAAGTTGTCCGTCAAATATTGCAAGTTAAATTTGACCCACTTCCCGGTGACCGATTGAGCTGAAATTTTGGGTATAACTATAGTTTGGATGACAATTCAATATTATGGTACCATCGAGCTGATCGGATGAAAGAGACAGAAGGTGGCCATAGGAACTCCGTAATAAAACCACATAACCCCATCGAGTTTAGGCTCGTTAGAATCGTCTCAATGAGGAGTTGTATGTGTATACAGAAAAGTACAGTCGGCAATAAAAGCTTGTACCAAAAATGAATTTTTTGACAGAAACTTATATACCTAGTAGATCACATCCTACTTCTGTTTCAGATTGAAAATAATGTTGAGCAAGTAAAAGGAAACTTGCAAGTGGATAATACTATAGCTGAAGCAAATAAGCAGGTTAACAGTTTAACAGAGGTGATCATTTTATATCATTAGTATCACTACTTATGTAGCAAGTATAAAGTAGCTTTTCGCTGCTTTTGGCTGTATGGCTACATACTGTACAGATTTATCTAGTGGCTCTGTGAGCTGTAGACCTCGCGCATCGAAATCGGAGTTCAAGATACAGTGGACGGAACATAAAATTTGTACCAAGTCAGTAGTCAACGCTGACCCCTTTCTTGTAATTTTTTACGTTTTCCACCCATATCTCCGCCATTTTTCAAAATTTCGAAAAACTGACTCGTCATAAAAAATCTGTATAATTACCGAACCTACAAACAAAATTTCATAGAATCGGTTGAAAAATGTGAGCTCTAGGCGAGAACAGGGGGAAATCCAAACATCCGGACATGAGGAAAACGATTTTTCGTCCAAGCTGAAGCATAGACGCTTCGCTCGCTCGGTCGACTAGGTAGCTCAATAAGGCTTGTGCTGTGGACACTATAGGAAAATATATTGAATACACAGGAAACATCCAATACCTATTTAGAAACACATATTCATGCACATCACGCGAATATCCCATAATCGTCTATTTTCAGATAACACTGACAGATGAGCAATACCATGTGCTGGAACAAAAAGGCTGGATCTTACTAGAGACAAATGAGAAGGTGTATGTTCTAGATACCTTAGGACTACATGACATCACCAACAATGACAGTATGTAGATTGTGTATAAGTATAAACTTATAAAAAAAAAGTGGGTAAGAAAAATCATAATAAATGTTGCGATTTCTCTCTTTTCTGTATAGTCTGACCAACGCTCTAGTCTACCGGTTCAACGTTTTATAACAACTATGATTTATTTTTGAATTACAGAACTAATACAAAAGCTTAAAGCAGAAGATACAGCCACGAATTTAGAAGCTGATCCAGGGTAAATATGTCTAATTAAGTAGGTATAAGTATTAAAGAAATTGTCTTATGTAGGTTAGTTTTCCCATTTCTACAGGTCATATTTTTTTCCAAACAAATACCTACTATAAGAAATTTTCATGCACCTTAGAAATATCATAGCCTTCTATGATCTATGATACGAATTCCAATATACATATACGCACAGAAAACACACGACAAGATAATGTGTAGACGATTATTACTTATTACCTATTGTGACCTGGGACAGTCATAGGATTAGTTAGTTAGCCTTCGTGAGAACAACAATAGTACAAACGCCAACACAGTTAACTGACCACCCTGTATATATATAGAACCTTATTACAATGCACATAAAGTGCACGGATGGTCAGTTAGCTGTGTTGTCGATAGTACCACTGAAGTTGACTCCCGACCGTAGCGAGGATTGAGGACCACTAAGGTAGAATCCTGAACGTAGCGAGAGATACTAAGTGAGATTAGCGAGGGTAGCGGAGGCTACTAAAAAAGAATCGCGAGCTTAGCGAGTGCTACTAAATTAGACTCGCATTCGTAGTGAGGGCTACTAACGTAAACTTGCATTCGTAGTGAGGCCTACTAAAGTTACTAGACTTGAATTGGTAGCGGGAGCTACTAAAGTGAGCTGTGACGGATGTTATAATGTTGTATGGAGTTGTGTAGAGCTATAACCACGAAGATCGAAATTAGGCTTTCAAGTATCTCCATCTCTATCGCACTTATAAATTTCGATTTTTGTGGTAGCGCTGCATCTCGTTAACCCGCTGCAGGATAGGATCGTGATGATAAAATTAATCATAATCATCATGTAGAATTGCAGGATCTTGATGAGGCCAGGCATGACCAGCGTCCTATCCACCAGCCAAACTAAACCTGCACTTTTGTTCTAGCCAGCTAAAGATAGAGTACCCGCCGCTGAGTGAAATGGTCATGGAGCCACTTGATTGTGTCGCGCATGAAAATAAACTTGAAGAAGCGACGGAGTTATCGTTGACGGACGACGACAATGATAATAAAGGTTGGTGCGACTTGCAAATATCCAATGATTCACGAAGGATAATACAATACAATACAAATACTCTTTATTGCACACCTCACACAAACAAAGCAGTTAAAAAGAAAAACAATACAATAACATGTAGGTAGAGGTAGACAACAGGCGGTATATTACGTACATTGAGTTCCGTTAATGTACGGGTCAGTTATCTCTGCGTCCACTTTATCTCTCTCTCTTTTTAATCCATGCATAAATAGAGAAAAAAATCGGATTATTGGGTCGTACAATTACCGGCCTTAATGTGGTTCGACGACCGGTACAAAACGTCTTTTGACATTCGCAGGCTAACGGCGTGATATTTTGAGAAACTTATGTAACAATCTTTCATAAATTAGCTTTCCATTTGCGCGAAATTCCCCATTTCCTAGAATAAAGTTGTATAAACTAGAATAATTTGCAAATACTTAATAGTTTTCCCACAGTATCATGTGACAAACTAATTTCTCTAATTATTCTAGTTTATACAAGTTTATTCTACTTAGGAAAGGGGGAATTTTGCGCAAATGGCAAGCCAATTTATGATAGTGTGTTACATAAGTTTCTTAAAATATCACGCCGTTAGCCTGCGAAAGTCAAAAAACGTTTTGTATGGTTGTCGAACCACCTTAAGAGGTAAGAATACTACGTACTCGTCCATACAAAAAGAGAAAATGATTTTCCACTTCTAAATATTTCCAATCTCAATGTTTTTTAGTACGTTATTGACACAATGAAAAACTAGGTTTATAGGTTTTCCTTTTTGAAACACGTAAAAAACAAAGTGATTAAAGTGAAGTCGTTTTCTCCCGAAATTGAAATTTTATCAAAAAAGTACCTACTGTCAGACGCGAGCTGCTAAGCTGCTGCAAAGCTATTCTTCCCTCTTAATATCTGCCATAACAACGCTCGCATAAATATCTGACTTAGTTAGAGTTAGGACGTGCCAGATAATTTTGCTGCCTTTTTTATGGCAGATAGTAATGCTGGTGACTGTGCATTAACTGGACCCCTTACAGCATGTAGTATCTATTAATTATTCATGGAACAGCATTTGCAGTTTAAAACTTTTTACACTTGCAGTTCACCTCATTGAGAAATCCCAATGGGAAGGAAAACCTATCACCGAGACTATCGACTCTACAAATGCGGCTCTTGTAGACAACCTTTACAAAGGAGTTTGTGAAAACTGGCAAGATAAGAACGTCTTGCGAATACGCACTGACTTCAGCTTAAAAGGTACTTACTATAGGTTTAACCCGCATTTGGATCAATCAACTATCTTTTGTTGCTTGTTGCCATGGTTTCATTTCCTGGAAAACTCTTTAACCCTTTATAAGGCAGACTGGCAGAGGGTAATATATTCCCATGAATGAACTTTACCTATCCTTGGTGCTCGTTAAAGGGTTAAAACGATGTTTTCAGGGTTTAAATCCACTAAACATGTGTTTTGGTTATATTGGTAAACCCACTCAATGGTGGGGCATGTCCTAAGCATCCTACGAGTCCATTTATAATATTTTGTCTAAGAAACTCTATCACTAGGTATTATGTATAAGTATATTGTATGAATTGTGTAACTCGACCCGATACCTACATCAATGTTTAAGAGATTTAAAAGTGGTCAGTTTACATTCTTAGAATGTTGCCGTGTGCAGCAGTGCAGCAGTGATCGGAAAATATTCACTTGAAACAACTATAACCGTGATTATCTGTCTTCAGGCATTTGTGTAGGGTTCAAATTCGGGTGGCGTGTTATAAATGTTACATCACATAACTTAAGACAGAAAAGGTTAATATTTCTTTCAGATATTCCCGATAAGATAGTCTTAGGAAAAACAGTTAATGGCAAGAGGCTGGTTTGTAGAGTAATCAAATCGGACGACAGTGGTGACAAAGGAACCCAAAGTTCTGAAGCAGAGATCGACCCGGGGCCAATTTGTGGCTCGTTTCTTCCTAGCGATTTGGGTAAGTAAGCATAGTCACACGAACATAAGTGTGAGTTTTTTTTTTACTTTATTTATTAAGGAAAGGGCTTTTGTCACGTAGAATGTACATTATGATATAATTTATCTTAGAGGTAGGCCCTTATTCTAAATTGGTAGCTTTATATCGAGTATAGTTTGCATAACATTCTGGCCTCATCTGACAACGGCGAAGCCAGAATACTATTACAATTGCCTACATTCCTTAACATTAGATTTGTCATCTCATGTGGTTGGGCCTCGTTGCGAACACATTCCATCAACACATGACCTCTTCCACTACATCGCACTCAGGACAGTTATGGGAGTCCGTGACGCCCATTAAAAAATTAAATTTGTAGTGTCAACAAAAATACGGAATACCATCAGTTATATAATTAGTTTTTTTTTTAATATAGAGATTAGTCATTTCATTAATATAGAGGTTAGTTTCGCCTGGCATGTGTCAAAGGACATTTATTTAGGCTTACTGGTATCCATTTCGCGGCGTTTCGAGGTAGCTTCAGGTTCGCGGCGTCCAAGTGTTGGAATGATCTCCCCCACCTATCCAAGGAGCGTCTAGCAGGTATACCTTTAGGCGCCAGCTTAAGGGCTATTTGTTGACGCTCCAAAAATCCCAACCCTAACCCATCCAGCACTTTATTTAATTTTTAACCATTTTTTTTTTAAACATCCCAACCGTTTCGCGTTTTCACATTGTTTCTCATCCCATTGTGCTTGTGTCACATATTTAACGGATTTAGTATATAAATTATTTATTTATTATGTGTATACGTTTGTATCGGCAGTATGTTGTGTTGCGTTCCGTGGGTCACGTACGGTGCTGTCTGAAAATCAGCGCTGTAGGTGTCTGTCTGACACCTTGGCATAATGCTGAGACAGCGACCGATTCACTGCCGCGAAGACACACACATTATGTGTCAATTGTATTGTATCTGTACTCCCTTTGTCTCTGTGTGTCTTTTGTGTAGTGAATAAATGTCTTCTTTCTTTCTTTCATTTCACACTCCACTAGCTCCCCGCACGTATTGCAAAGAACGCAGTTGTAGCGACGGGGTAAAATAAAGCCTAAGTATGTGTAATTAATGTAGAGAGAATGTGAGAGAGTTTTTAAAACCTGATGTGTATAGTTCCGAAGATTATACCCCTACATACAAACGTACACAGCAACACTGTGTCACAAATTTAACCTCTTTATATTACAAAGTTCGAGATCGAGAGCTGGTTCGAAATTCTTTAATATTTTCTGTTTGCAACTTTGGAACAATACGCTTTGCTGCTTGGTTCAATAAAACCTTTGGTTGCTTTCATAATAAACGCTGGTTTCAGGCGATGACAAACTAGACAGTATATTCAGGATGTGTTTCACCGAAAACACAGTGAAATACAGCACACAAGACGTGGCATTCGCCGAGAAGGTGATAAAGCAGTTGGTGCGACTGCCGGCGGTCAAGCCGTCTGTGGCCAACCGGAACACGCTTGTCACTAAGGTAAACTTATCATTAAGCTGTCCACCAGTGACCAGTCAAGAGAGTCAAGACTGTAGATCGGAGGGATAAAACGCCCTGATAAAGCAGTTGATGCGACTTCCGGCGGCCAAGCCGTCTGCAGTGGCCAGCCGGAACGTGCTTGTCTCTAAGGTAAACTTGTCAGTAAGCTGTCTACCAGCGACCAGTCAAGAGAGTCAAGACTGTAGATCGGGGGGAGAAAACGCCCTTATAAAGCAGTTGGTGCGACTGCCGGCGGTCAAGCAAGTTGTCGCTAAGGTAAACTTGTATGTAAAGAAATGGATAATTATTGTCTTTTCTTCTTCTTTTTTGTCGGTTTCTCAAGTCGTGACAACCAGAAGCGCAGTTCCTCACCACCGTTCTCCAAACCCATCCAGTTTGGGCTATAGTTCGGCCGCTTAACTCAGTCTTCGCCTGCGCGGCGCGCGGGTGCAGGGGTATGACGATAACGGGGCGCGCGCGGCGTGCGGGCGCCGGGCTTTGCCTCCCGCACGTCGCCGGCGTCCCCTATAATCACATCCCTGCACCCGCGCGCGGCCCTGGCGATGACTGAGTTAATTAATAGTGCCTATGTAATATAAGTAAAAAAAAAAAATTGCTACACCCGCCAGGGTGCATGAGGGGCTTTTATATACGTACTGCAACATCTTGTATTTTACCATGGTGCAATAAATGATGATTATTATTATTTTTATGTTTTTTCCATATCTCGGGACCATGGGGTCCCGGACTTTTGGAAGGCATACGTGGAGCCGAAGCCGACAGCGCAGAAGCCCTTTAAAACAAATATAATATAAAGCGAATTATGATTAAACGGTCTTACCTATAGTCGTATTGCGCCCTCGCATCGCGAATTGTATCCGTCCATCGTGTGGGTGCTCTGCCTCTACTCCTGTTTCCTTCAACGCAGCCACCCATTATGATTATTATAGGAAACCATGAAGTAATCTTATCGGTTGGTGTTCATCTGTTATGCCAGGTGGTGGTTTCACATGAAGAGGCGAATCTCATAGAGAGCTCGCCCACGTTGGTGACTGGAGAAGTGGTGTCGGTGGACAAATCGTGGCGATTCGTGCACAGGCCGGACCTGTATGCTACTGCCAAAGATGGTAGGTAATTATAACAATCTATTACATTGGTCAGTAAGGCCTCATATACCCAGCGAGGCTTACCGAAGTCTTCAAGACGCACACACTAAAGGGCGTTTGTGATTCTTTTTTCTTTATTGAAACTTACAATCACCCAGAGCCAAACATTTTTGTATGATCGAATATTTTAAAATACTTCGCGACGGTTAATTTAAAATAATATACGATAAATATCTAAAAAAACTTACTCAACCTGAACAACATACCAATTACAATGAATTTTCTAAATTCCTTGACGTCGAGTGAAGTTGAACGATCATTTAGTACCTATATATAAATGGCTTTATAGTGATAAACGAAACTATCTGTCGACTCCTAGAGAATGTTGAGAAATTAATGATTATATGAAATAAAATGGCATGTGCTGCTGTGTGTACTGACGTGGATTTCGAAGAAGAAATTGCATCTGTTTCTATGTAATTTCATACAAACCTTACGTAATTTTGTGGACCCTTTTTTTCTTCTTTTGCACAACTATCGATATCGATAAATATGTTACTAACACTAGTAAGGTTGCGACAGTCTTTTGTTTTGCCGTGAAAATTCCGGGCTCTGAACGTGTATTACAGAACTATCACAAGCGCAAGGTGACTATGCCGGTGTGGACCACAACTTCCTCCACATCCACATCCACGAGATCCGTCTGCAGGACATCGTGCGGACGTCCATTACCCTGAATAAACGACGTGAGTCATCTCCCTAACATTAATCTCTTTTGTTCATCGTAATAAATTTAGTTGAATTAAAATCAACGCCTATTATGCTCTGAGGCTCTAGTATGGGTTTTACCGAAACAAAACGTTACGAGCGCGTTCGCGTTTAGCTGTCAAATCCCATACAAATTGAGGGTAAAACGCAAACGTGATCGTAAAGTTTTGTTTCGGTAAAACTTATACTAGTGCCCCTGAATAGGGGTGTAGACACTAAATAAAATAATCAATAATGTCATATTTTCTCGAAAAAGGATTGAAAATGTAGTCAAATGGAGAAAAAAACAATGTAAATGGTTAAATAATCACGAAGTTACAAGTGTCCAACGTTTTAAGAAGTGGTATGTTCTGTCCCTTTTTCGCAAAACGAAACTTCATATGAAACGATGACGCTAGAAGATTGTGACGTCACACTAATAGACGGCGACGTGCCGCGCCCCGTCGTGTTCGACGCGCCCCCCCCCCCGGCAGCATCCTGTAATGTGACGTCACACACTGTTTGCGTTTTCTCTCTCTAACAAGTAATATTAAAACGGTTGTAGCGTCTTTATTCTTTATCGATATCTGAATGGGATTTTCGTCACTAGGCATATTTTTTGCCTTCTTTCATTTGGAGTAATAATAATTTTCGAGCCTACACCCCTATTTACCATTTGGGGACTGTGCGCTTATTTCATATCTGCCATAGTGGTATTATAAAAATTACCGTGATAAAAAGCTGCCGTGTCTGTTCCGAAAATAACGAGAAACCCAACCGGCTTCTTACTCATGTCCAAAGAGATTTTAGGCTCGACACATGTAGGCCGAATTCCGTGGGGCTGATTCCGACCGCAGGTGCTACATACAAAATCTAACGTCCAAAGATTTTGCACGGAGCAGCTGCAGTCGGAATGAGCCCCACGGAATCCAGCCAGTAAGTATGTAACCTTATTTAACAATATCCTTATCGTCGCAGGCCTGGAGTCGTCAAGCACGCAGCATTCGGAAAAGATCTTCATACCAGACCTCCCGCTAAACGCGCCCACTGACGCGGAGCCAGAGAACACCATGTTCGGCTACGCGTGCGGCACGTGTGCGGCGATATTCCGTTCGGAGAAGGATCTTATTGAACACAGAGAGGTAATAGTTAGAAAGAAAGAAAGAAAATAATTTATTAGCGTAAAGATTTCGGTATATAAAAGCAAAAATAACTACAAACAATTTAACCACAATATTACGCTAAAAGGTCCTCACTCAGCTTGGTGTCACGGAGCGAGCCACAAGACGCGCTCCGTGACGCTGATTTTCAGTGCCATTAAGAAGCAAGATGGCACTGAAAGAATACAAAATACTATACAATATATAAATAACATCAAATTAAGCACAACAACATTCTTAAACAAAATAATACTTATTAGAATCTCTTTTGAACTAATATTATATAACTACCTACCTATACATTTTATATTCTGTGTATGGCTTCTAAGTATGTGTGTGGATGTGACTGCGCAAGAGTATGAGTGTAAATGTGCAAGATGGCCTAAGTATTATGTTTCTGCTTGGCAATCAAAATTTTTCTGAAGGACATTTTAAAAGAGGCGACTGTATTGGAATTACGTATTGGTGGTTAGCATAGCCGTTTATCAATTTGAATCCTGTTGTTAAGAAAATAGAGTTGGAATTCTTTTCGCCTCCGGTACCCTCTCAACGAGAACCTTTTGAGCCGTCGATTAGTGTGCAAAAGATGTCGAAATTTTGTTTTCTGGTGTCATGCTTTTATTGCTGACTAAACTAGTAATAAAAGCGGTTTCTATTGTTTCCCATAAAATTTAAGAACCGATTTTTTCGTACGACTATGATTGTCTAAGAGTAAGGATCTAAAGTGGCCGTCAATAGAATTTGCTAACTATGTAAACAAACCGCCATATTAAAATTGTCTTTCACTATGGCGGTTTGTTTACATAGTTGGCAAATTCCATTGACGGCGACTTTAGTGAAACTGCTATTTTAACAGGCTTTGACAATATTAGGTACCTACCTACCACATCCTTCTGTATGATTCAGGTGATCTGTAATCTCTAATGATTATCTGTAATCTGTGTATTCCTACATTTTTGTGGGAATAAAACAGTAGGTATTATGTTCTACGCTACGAGTCTTGAGGTTCGGACGCGGCGAGCTAGGAAAAATGCTTCTGCTAAGCCTTGCGCGACCACGCGCCGCCTGCTATTGCTGGATGTTTCTCTAGCTCACCGCCTCGCACAGCTGATGGATACTCAACGTTAACCATAAGCAATTAAAAAAGTTTTATCAGGTAATGTGTTTTTTTACAGACTCATAAAATGGACACTGACGACAAGTTGACCATAGACTCGCGGGAAGAAAATTTTAACAAAAATGGAATTCTCGTTCTGTCAGGTAATTATTCAAAATTATATAAAGTGATGTTTCCGTTCCCTCTCATGCCTTAGAGGCCAGTGCGCAGCAGTTGAACGAATATAGGCTGATTTATCTAATAAAGTGATGATGTGGGCTTTTAACATTTGGGACTGTTCTTTGATTATACAAGGTGTAACAAAAACGGGGTATGAACCGATCAAGGGCTTACCAGGTATCGTGTTCTGATAAGAAAAAACAGAAAAAAAAATTTTTGACGCTTTTTTTTTTTTACCTTAGTATGGAGCGTTGGCCGACTGCGGCGATAAGCTCCATAGAAATGTAAAAAAAAAATCGCGTCAAAAAATGTTTTATTCTGTTTTCTCTTATCAGAACACGATACCTGGTAAGCCCTTGATCGGTTCATACCACATTTTTGTTACACCCTGTATGTACTAGAACAGTGTTTTTCAATCTTATTCATGCCGCGGCCCCATTTGTACAAAAAAAAAATTTCGCGACCCCCCACCTTCAAAATACAACAGCACTGGTGATCGCGACCCACAGTTTGAAAAACACTGTAGGTACTAGAATGATTAAAAGCGAATAAGGTGATAACTTTTCCCATGGGACCAACCACGAAATCGCAAAAAAAGTTACAGCAGCTAACTCTACATTAAATAATTATACGATTTCTCAGTACCTAATAAACTATAAATTCGTTTCGTCTCCCGCTAAATCGTCTAACGTACCTAAGAAACGATCATCGTGAATGTTATAATTGATAAGAATAATACATTTTCACCAAATAAAACGATATCATATTTAAACTCCCGGAATATAATTTAAAAGATCGCCACAAATGTTGGCTTTTAGTGTTTCGTATCGTAACAATATTGAATTTAAATTAAAGGAAAAATTGAAAAATTTAATGCTCCGAGCCGGATTCGAACCGGCGACCACAGGCATTCATGGCCCGTCGCTACCAACTGAGCTATCGGAACAATCTGTCTCGGCCACTAAATCTTTCAATCAGTTCCTTCTAACAACGCCTTAGGGAGGCGTGTAGCGACATCTACCAGATGACTTAGTCGTCTTAACGGCACCGACTTCACAAATTATATTGAGAAATCGTTATTAACGATGCGCCACTGCGTATTAAGCAGTAACGCTGCTATCGAAATTATATGCCTCCCGGTGGTCGCCGGTTCAAATCCGGCTCGGAGCATTAAATTTTTCCTTTAATTTAAATTTATAATAAATATATAAAAATAATATTGTTTTATCTGTAAACCTAACTATTCTTTGAGTGTGTCCTATACACTGTATCGGTATTGTTACTCAGTGTACATCAAACTCAATTCGTCGGCGTCATTCATCATGCAAAATTGCAAACTGTTGTTCATTTTCAGATCCTCTCACCAATACTAGAACATTTGCTTGTATACAATGCAATGTAAGTATCTAGGCTATCAGGATATTTTAACCCATTCGCCGCCACAGAAAAAAAGCTAGGTAGCACCCCCACGCCACGCGCACATTTTAAGTATATTGTTTATGGACTTCGTATGAACGGCAACGGTGACAAACTTGAGTTTAAGTTGGTGGCGGCAAATGGGTTGCCGTTAGTCAATAATTAATTATTTTCACAAAAAAAATAACCAACAGTAGGTCAGTTCACAAAGGAACAAGTTACAATAGGGGTGTAGACACTAAATAACTTAATCAATAATTCTAGAATGTAGTCAAATGAAACGATTGTCATTTGCTATGACGCCCGAGGATCGTGACGTCACGATCTGCTAGCGTTTTCTCTTCCTACAAGCAACATTAAAACGGTTGTAGCTTCGCAATTTTTTGAGATATTTGAATGGGATTTTCGGTATCAGGCATATTATTTTGCGTTCTTTCTTTTAGAAGTAATAATACTTTTTGAGTCTACACCTATTCTACAAGTCTAAACAGAACATAAGGCCCGTCAATTAGGTCGTTATCGGTCAAGCACCTCTGTACAGTCGCGATCAGATATATCGGAGCGGCCAAAGTGCTCACAAATATCTGAACACGTCTCTAATGCCTCGACAATATGATGGCGACTGTACGTGTTGCTTGTTGACTTGTAAAATTGGAACTTGTAGCTACGTGATACGGGCCTCGGGTTATTATTTAACGCCAATTATATTTTTGTGGTTAATTGGTGGTGCTTTTACACCGGCTAAGGCATTGTAGGGTTTTTTATTAAGTTTTAAAAGGGGTCCCCTTTAATGCAATGTAAAGTATAAACTACACAATTTATCACCCTCTATTTCCATTTCTTATTGTAAACTTTTTTTTGTTCTGCATGTTGCAAACAAGGCTTGAACTCACTTTTTTTTTGCGAAGTTAAGGTTTAATCAGCCCATGGTACATTCTTCCTTTGAATATACTTGGTTTTTTTTTATGCAGGCGAAATTCCAGAGACTGAACAATTGCCAGAGGCACGTGAAGACGCATATGGCGCCTGTGGATAATGAAAGCTCAGATGACAAAAAACGAGTTTATAAATGTAAAATATGCTACAGTTTTTTCCACCATGCTCCTACACTGTTAAAACATATTATGAAGAACCATATTAAAGTGGATAAATAATTAAATTACATGCTTTTTTATAAAATCTATTTTTTTATATTTGTTCACTAAGAACTTACTGCAATTTACCCTTTTCAAACAGTCGACGCGACATACTGTGCCAATAAAAAGTAATAAATATAATCATTTATACCCAATACAATACAATACATTAACAGTTTTCATATATCGTCAGTGTATATCTTTATGTTATTGATATAATAGTTATGTGGTGAAATTTATATATTATTTCTTACAACTTTTACCCCATTATATTTTGTTTGTCAACTTAAAATAAAATGCATTTTTGAAACATAATAGTAGAATGATATATTTTCAGCAGTGATTATCACATAGCATAACGGATTTCAAATCTAAAACAAATCATCTGTAAATATGTTATCAAGATCATCTAACAGGTCACTTGTATCATTGGAAGTTTCGTGGCAGAATGGCTCTTTATCTGCAACAAAAAAGTAACCTAAGCTTCGTGTAAATCACATTATAGAATGAGATACCCAGATATCGTCTAAAGTTGTTCATTCAATCACAAAGATTTCATATGTCACTAGCAGAGCCCGGAATTTTCACGGCAAAACAAAAGACTGTCACAATCTTACTAGTGTTAGAAACATTTTTGTATCGATATCGAGTATGTCGAATATTTTAAAATACTTCGCGACGGTTAATTTAAAATAATATACGAGAAATATCTAAAAAAAACTTACTCAACCTGAACAACATACCAAATACAATGAATTTTCTAAATTCCTTGACGTCGAGTGAAGTTGAACGATCATTTAGTATATATAAATGGCTTTATAGTGATAAACGAAACTGTCTGTCTACTCCCAGAGAATGTTGAGATATTAATGATTATATACTCTTATTACTATCAGAAATAAAATGCCATGTGCTGCTGTGTCTGACGTGGATTTCGAAGAAGAAATTGCATCTGTTTCTATGTAATTTTATACAAACCTCACGTAATTTTGTGGACCGTTTTTTTCTTCTATTACACAACTATCGCTATCGATAAAAAATGTTACTAACACTAGTAAGTGTCGCTAGTTGCGACAGTCTTTTGTTTTGCCGTGAAAATTCCGGGCTCTGGACACTAGTCATTCTAAACATTGCACAAATGTGTTTTTCTCAGGGAAAAGGCTTATTGTCGATGGCGCTTATGACATTAACGATGCACTAATACAAAACAAATGCGATGACTCACGACACGACGTAATAATCGTGTTACCGCCAATGATAAAAAGGTCCCGTTTACCTGAAAACAACACAAATTGGTATGGAATAACAAGGAATGGGTTTGGACCTTTGTGAATGAATATAGATATTCATGTTTGGGTCTTTTGTGTAGCTAGAAATCTTATACTTAATGGCACTCTATGTAAGCTGATGTGCAACAGACCTAGTAAAAAAAATTAAAGTTCCGCCATTGAAACAAGGACATATAGAACGCATCAGAGAGAACAGGGGAGAGATAGGTACTAAAATCGGACTTCTTCGTGTTAAGGTTCCTCAAATAAGAGAAGGATGAAGTATATAATTGGCTTTACTGGAAGCAATAACTTTGGCTTCTATAAGACAAGCATACATCACTGCTGATGTGCAAGAATTAACACATTATCATCACATCCAAATTTTGCATATTATCTTACCTGAATTTATATTTTGTACAGTTCTTATAAGTGTGACATTATTATCACATTCTAAACTGAATCCATCAGGCAACGGCTTGCTATCGGCATCTTCTCTAAAGACAGCAGAACTGTATATAGCATGAATATTACTCAATGTGATGTTCAAGTAATGCTTCTTGAAGGCGCTGCCTGTGGTCAGCACTGTAGGTCTCCTCAACACAAGAGCGCAGTACTCCGAGACTATATAGGGGGCAAAGGTAGACCACGCATCCCTGTGGAGTGTGCATTTGATACATCCTGCAAAGAAAAAAGTTTTTGATAAAATTATAGATGAATAGGGTTTTTGTTAGTTCATCAGACAATCCAGGAGACATGGGTGAGGGTTTGTTAGTAATTCAGGACTGTCATTAAAGTCATGTTTCATTAAATCGATATTACCCAACTATGTCCATGTTGTATAAAAATACCTTATATTTTAACAGACTCTCACTTCGAAATTGGATGAGATTTGGAGATTGGACATAGTATCCAATTCCAAACTTTACTTCTTTAATATCAGGTATTATAAAGATCAGCTTTACAGAGTGAACTAAGTAATTAATTAAAAACATGACAATGAGCTGTAGGTATTTAGTGAGGTAGGGATTAGTAGGAAAAGTAATAATTAAATAGACTAATTTAATGCCAAAATACTTGAAAAGTCTAGTTGGCCTTCTGATTAGGAAGAGCAGTTGCTTTCACAAAAATTAGTGCCTTGCAATCAGGTAGCAAATAGAGACATTGCTAAGGTGAAAAGACGGACAAATTGTCAGTAGACAACCAAAACTCACTAATTACACATAACAGGTAAAGGAAAACTCAACCTTATTGCTAATTCAATGCAGTTGATATTTCTTAAATTATTTTTCTGCATTCAGTGAGTTTTAGTTGTCACCTGACAACATATTGTAACTCACCAGTAGTGTCCCTCAATGTGATGAGTGGGTCGGTGGCTGACCTGTCAATTGTCTCCACAAAACCTGTTACAGCTTGAGCCTTCCGTCTCCATAGATGGCCGGCTAGAGCTTGCTGCTTTACCGACTTTATAGAATCTATGGAACCTAAATTATAGTTTGGCACATCTTCTGTTAGTCTTCTCCATATTTCTGTATCAAACTTCTCACCAAAGTAGTTGTCTGACAAATCTACATCCTAAAATAGTTACAAGTGGCTAATAATTAAAAATATTGTAATTTGGTGTTTATAGTATAACTTTTTAAGATTTAGGATATTAGATATTTTTATATCCTGCTCAAATTAAAAAGTACTATTGATTATAGTAAAGACAATACAAATATGAAAATTCACTCAATAGAATAGGTAGACAAAATAAGATATTGTTTACTGAATGAGAATCCAAGAAATAACGTAAATGGCATGTAGTTTATCAAAGTAAGCTAGTGTACAATCGCCATCAGATATATTGGAGCGGCCAAAGTGCTCACAAATATCTGAACACGTCTCTAATGCCTCGACAATAGAGACATGTTCAGATATTTGTGAGCACTTTGGCCGCTCCGATATATCTGATGGCGACTGTACATCCTAAAGTAGTTACAAGTGGTTAATATTTAAAAATATTGTAATTTGGCGTTTATATGTAGTATACCTTATTAAGAATTAGGATATTGGATATTTTTATATCCTGCTCAATTTAAAAGTTGCTATTGGTTATAGTTAAGAATACAAGTATGAAAGTTCACTCAGTTAAATGAGAATCCAAGAAATAACGTAAATGCCATGTAGTTTATCAAAGTAAGCTACACCTCATTTGTATTACCTGTGAAAAAAGTTCCATGTGGCAAATAGTCTCATCTTTACTTTCTTCAAAGTTACCATTTAGGAGACCCGCCGGTCCTGGAAACTTCCTCTTAGCATTGTGGTCAAAATAGGAATTAATCATTTTTCGTTTTGTGTGTTTAGGTGAAATATTTTCAGTATTCATAATGTTCTGCCTAGTTTCTATGATACATGTCTCAGTTTTTCTTTGGATTATTTTTGGTGGCGGCATAGGAGGGCTAGTAACATTACAATTTATAGTTATAGGGCTTGTACTTGTTAGAGGACAATGTTGCTTAGTTGGTTTACTCTTTACTTCATTGCCCACATCTTTTATAAAATCGTCCGAGTGCTTCGTCGAAACATCAGGAAGGTCGAACTGCGACAAAATCTGGAAAAGCGCTTGTGTAGAAATACTGAACATTGTAAATAAACAACATCTTTAAAGTAGTCTTCAAAGATTACCTGGTCGAAGTCGTCGGATTCGAACATTATGTTTGCCTTGCGAAATATCGGTTTCTCTGAGAGATAAAAAACTCTTTATAGGATCTACGACTATGAAGGCAAAAACAAAATATTTTTAATGTAAAGTCCAGCTTCGTTTGGGAGTTAAGCGAAAGAAAAATGCGGGGAAATTATTTTGTCACAATTGCCACAAGTCCAACCAAACAAGTCACAACAGTCAACACAACACAATTTGATTTGACGGTGACAGTGACCTGGTGAGGTACGTTCCGAAACTACAAAATTGTTTTGGAAAGTGGAAACGATTAACGAGGCTTTAACTTGACAGCATACAGTACGAAGCTATAAGCGAGAACAGGAATAGAACGAGCTTGGTTTCATGCCGCGTTCACATGCACTCCGTGCAGCCCAGTGCAGCCTATCAACTTGGCATGCTGGCATGCAGCCCGGCAAGCAGCCCGTGCACTTCTGCGGCCCAAGCAGGCTGTTCACACGCTCGCGGACGTGGTTGTCATGCAAACATGGGAGATTTTTTTTTATCTTTGGTTGGAATAATGGGTCTCATATTGTTGGGTCCCACTGGTAACCCTCCAGAAAGAGTAAAATTTCTTTCTTTGACCATTTTTAATCTTCTGACAACTCCAATTCCGACATGTTTACTAGTGCACGCGAGCGTGTGAACAGGTACAACATAGATGTACTAAAATACTCTTTGAGGTACACACACAAGCACGAGCACATTCACATTTTGATCTTTGTCAAAAAACCGACAGTCATCCCTACATAAATATACTTATGCAACATTTACACGCTTGCGGTGGCTTGGCAAGCGTCCGCAAGCTCCAAGCCTTCACAAACGCTTGGATGGCATTTACACGCTTGCGAGTAATGCGTTAGTGTGGTCCGAATAGGCAAGCATGATGCTACATTTACACGCTTGCGGTGGCTTGGAAAGCGTCCGCAAGCTCCAAGCCTTCACAAACGCTTGGATGGCATTTACACGCTTGCGAGTAATGCATTAGTGTGGTCCGAATAGGCAAGCATGACAGTCGTGGCAGTTGTGTCGGCTATTGCGATCGGCTCGCTTTGGTATGCCTCGAGAAAGCCAAGGTTTGGTCGTTTGACCATACTAACTTCTCCTCTCTACTACTAAGTCCTCCAAAAAAATGCACGTAATAGGTCCCAAGGTGTATAACAAGCTACCTGAAGATATTACGTTCGAAGAGTGCACAAACACCTTCAAAAATAAATTAAAAAAATGGTTATTTGGACATGCCCTTTATAATTCAAATGATTTTTATAATAATTATTATTGAATAATATGTATAAACATTTATTTTTAAACATTCATTCATTTTAAATTATAATATACGCAATTGTGATTCTAATAATATGTGACATGTAATATTTATACAATATTATGAATAAATGAGTATGAGTATGAGTACGCGGTTACATAAAGGCCATATAAACAAGGCGACCGACCGTCGCGAGCTCGCGAGCGACACTAAACACGCGCCAACGTGTAAATACATCGCAAGCGCTTGCCCAAGCTTCCTTTGATCTGTGTTCAAAAACCAAGCTCTCGCAAGCTCACGCAAGCCAAGCCAAACACCCCCGTTTACACGCTTGCGCTTGTGGAGGCTTGCCAAGCCACCGCAAGCGTGTAAACGCACCATGACAAGTTACCATGGCACCTAACAAACATTATGACAACCAGTTTTTTAAAATTGATTTGTACCTACGATAATTATTGTTTAATATTTTTGCTATTCTGTATATATTTTGTTAAAATGGCTGTGTTTGACCCGTTCAACCCATTAAAAAATGTCACACCGCGGTTTACTGAACAACAATTATCCGAAATTATAGAATATTTCGATGAAAAGGCCAAGCCTCTGTTAACTATAGATGATGGAGAACCAATTGACGTAATATCTATTGAGCAGTTTATGAAATTCCTGGAATTGAAAAAGTAGAGTGCCTACTTTTACCTACAGTACGCGACATCGCAAGAATGCAGGCGCTTCCCCGTGTCCCACCTTATAGGTTGCCCGCACTCCTGCCCTGTCACGTGCTGTACTAGACGTTAGATATGAGCGCCGCGCCGCCGCGCCGCCACCGCCGCCGACCAAAATCCCACGCCGCCGCCGCCGACGCAGCACCATCGGCGCACCGATTTCTGTTTCAGCTATTGTAGCCTCTTTATTTTACATACTCAGTAGCGAGTGTAGCGACCCTCATGTGTTTTATTATTCTACGGTCAGGTCGGCATCTACTTTAAATTATTAACCCTTTAAGTGTCAAAAGCGAAGTTCCTAGTTTCGCAAGTTTTAGGGTGGTTTCCTTGTATCTACCATCGACGCCGACAAATCGATATCACCAAGTGTACCTACCATGGAAATGATTCAAGCTATGAAAATGGCTCGGCGCTGACGCTTGTTCGTGACATGCATTAGCTTTGCTGACTATCGACGTTCTACGTCCAATGTGCCCCGCCCACTGCCACTTAAGTTTAGCGATTCGGAGGGCTATCTTGATCGGTTACCTTGCTTCTGCTGCGGTAGCCACATTTCTGATGCGATCACGCAGAGAAACTCCCACTCTCCTTGACCTTTGGGTGACTTTCAGCCTTCTTGTGAGGCTCATACCTAGTAAGCGACCACGTTCCAGTGCCATACGTCATCACTGGCAACACACACTGGTCAAAGAATCGTCTTGAGACACTGCGGAATATTGGATGAAAATATGTGCCGTAGCTTCCAGAACGCTGGCCAGCCTGATCTGTGTGTGTGTGTGTATCTGTGTACATCTGTCTGTGGTATCGTAGCTCCCAAACGGATGGACCGATTTGAATGCGGTATTTTTTATTCGAAAGCTGATGTGATCCCGAGTGTTCTTAGCCATGTTTCATCAAAATCTGTTTAGCTATTTTTTAGATATTGAACTTGGAAATGAAAAGGCCGGGGGTTTTGCAAACTTTTTTAATTAGTATACAACACCGATGCCAATCGGGGTGTCCGTCAACGCGATATGCGCAATATAGCAAAAAAAAACGTCAATGGGCGTGTCCGGCAATGGATAGTTTCTTCTTCTTCGTCGTTTCACTCTTGACAGTGGTCGTGGTCATCATTTCAGGTGTTGGTAGCAAGCTTCACAAAACGCCGCCATTTCTCTCTGACAGTCACAGTAATATCGTAAATATCAGTCATATGTGATTTTTTTTTAATCATTTAAATCAAAGTTTTTTACCGTCGCGCCGCCGCAGGTGATATACCCATCGGCGCTCATATATCTACTAGACGTACTGTACATGTAGTAGACAAAGAGTAGACATCTCATCTTATTAGGGTGTTTGTCGGTATTATTTTTTCGGATATGTTTAAACAAAATGAGGCAACAAAATGACCCAAGGTACTTACGATGATACTGCTAGTAAAATTATACATATTTTTTATGAAATTTAGGAGGTCGAAACATATTTATCGAGGACTGTTCTAAATAACTTATACAATCGATCAGCCCTCGCCAGTATACCTACCTACATGCAGATCTCTGTGTATCAGTCCTCCAGTCAATGCTTTGCTTTCATCAGCGACCCCTATCATTTTTAACAATAGCGTTATGTTGAGCATCAATTTGCTGTTATGAAGAGCGTCACACGTCTATCACGGCTCTCTTCCTACTATCGCTCCGGTATTAATATGAGGGGTTGACCATCCGTTTCCCAAAATAATAGACCTCAAACTTTTCAGTCACATACTTGCCTTTGACACTGTAGTTAATAACTTTTAATGTGATTGTGAACAGATTTCACAGAAGACATTTTAATTACCCTTCATATAAGGAAATCATGGACGAAGCGGAACATTTGAAAGCGGGAATAACAAGAGTGTTGACGAAAGACCAAGTTATTTATATACTAGATAAACGAATCGTAGAAGCCAAAATAAGACATGAATTGCTCATGGCTTTCCAAGTGAGTAGTCATCTAGAGTAACAATACAGACTGGATAAAACACTCAAAAATATCTGTCACGACCCTTTTTGTGAAACCTTTAGGAGACGCTACACGGGCCCATATCGGCAGGACTGCATGCAGGCCACCACGCGATTCGGCCCATGTGGATACTACGTATCGGAAGCACAGCTTCCAGCCCAATTCAAGGCCAATCCATACTAAATTTGATGTCACCTTGCTTGGCAGTCCTGCCGATTTCGCTCGTGTAGCGTCTCTGTTTAGTTCAAATGTTACAGATATTTATGACATTTGAGCACGCTTCAGTGTAAAATCCTACTAATATTATAAATGCGAAAGTTTAGATGTTTGGATGTTTGGATGTTTGTTACTCAATCACGCTTAAACGGCTGAACCGATTTGAATGACATTTTGCACGAAGATAGTTTATGGCCTGGATTAAAATATAGGATAGTTTATATCCCGGGTCCACGCGGACGAAGTCGCGGGCGGAAGCTAGTATAAAATATAGTAAGTAGTTATAATAATAACTAACTAGATAACGACAAATGGGGTGAACACTGATAAACTAAACATCGCTTTAAATGCAGTATTGTTCATAGCTGTGGTCTAATGGTCAAATTAGATCAACAGCACTCGAATAGTAGCTTTAAAACGGAGTTCGATATCATAGTCACCCCACTACCCTCGTCACCCCCGTCGATAAAAAGTACAATTCACTGCACATTTTTATTATATACTTAATTTAATAATGTCTCCAGATTTTTGACACGGAAAAAAGAGATTTTCTAGAGCTTGGTGAGTTGGAACAAATAGTGACAGGGTATGGAGACGTTTTCAGTAAAGACGAAACCATAGAAATTCTACGGGACGCTAATGTACGAGGCGATGGAAACATAGTATATGCGGATTTCATTGAAAGTTTATTTGCCATGGCGCCTGAGCTCAACGATATAACGGTGACTGTTTATTATTATATTTCTCATCGACTCTCTCTGCTCACTACTTGTATCGCACTATCGCACTTATAGTTTATGGTACTCGAGCGACAGACAGAGATATACGGGCTTCGAGATTCGATTGTCGTGGTAGCGCCGCAGGTAGGTAGGTTTTTTCGTCAATTTAGTTTTATTGTTTTATTTTTGATAAAAAACAGTCTCGCGAGATTTACAGCTCACAAACCCACTAGCTTAAATACCACTACTTTCCTTGTTAATGGTTTTTGTGTATGTGTTTGTGGCGTCGCCACCTATGTGTACATACGAATAAATATACAATATTTACTTATATACATAAACATTACATATATACTTATAAATATTACACAATAATACCTAGTATAAATATACTTCTACATGTAAATGCAATACAATAGTAGGCACATACGATATCATACATACATACATAAGCGCATATAGAGAAATAACATTATATACCTAAACACAAAATCGACACATATTTACTTACCAAGTTCCCAGCCACGTCGACACAGCCGATGCCCGTGGAAGCGCGCGGCGGCCAGCTCCAACGGTACCGCGTGACGTCACTCGCACACCGGGCTGCGCAGTGCCCGCCCGCTGACCGCTCCGGCAGTCTGCTACTCAATTTGACGCTAGACGCATGTCGCTTGTGCTCCGAACTATCCCGCTTTCGCTTGTACTTTCGCGCGCTTTCTTTACGTCTGTGCTTACCCTTATGCTTGTATGTGCAATTGAGAACATTATAATACTTAAGGATTGACTTGGCGTGTGTTATTTGGACCTGTGAACTTCCCGAACCCTGCACGTAAGTTTTTAGTTGCTTAATACACAGATCGTTGTAGCTAACCTACACTGGTGACCCCTTTTGGTTGAACTTAGTACGCAACCTTACTGAGAAGTGCAAATGGTTGACGGGAAAGTAAATACAGACGGCCAGAGTCCTAAAACGTCGGCGAAAACGCTACCGCCGCAGCAACTTACAATGGAAAATTCCGCCGCGCAGTTGCCCAGTGGTGCCGACACGTTCCGTGTCGGAGTGCGAATGCCACCGTTCTGGCCACAGGAACCAGCCGTTTGGTTCGCACAAGTGGAAGGTCAATTTATGATTTCTAATATCACAGCCGACTCGACGAAATTTTATTACGTGCTATCACAGTTGGATCATCAGTACGCCGCGGAAATTAAAGACATCATTGTCAATCCACCTGCCAATAATAAATACGAGAAACTGAAGACGGAGCTCATCTCAAGACTATCAGCATCCCGCGAGAAGGAACTCAAGAGACTGCTGATACATGAAGAGCTAGGAGATCGCAAGCCATCCCAATTCCTGCGGCATCTTCAGCACCTTGCAGGACCAGAGGTACATGACGAGCTTTTGAGAACTATATGGATAAACCGCTTACCGATAAACATCCAAGCAGCCATAGCATCGCAACCAACACCGCAGACACTGGACGCCCTGGCAGGTACCGCCGATCGCGTATGGGATCTTACCCCAGCTACACCACAGGTAGCCAGTACATCTGCCGCTGCCGTGCCGCAGAACGCCGCAATTGACTTCATGGCCAACCAGATTGCAGAACTGACAAGACAGATGCACGAATTGAAAGCAGAACTCAATTCTAGGTCTAGGCCTAGGAGCAGGCACAACGGATCCCAAAGGTACAATCGCAGCCGCAGCCGTGGAACAAGTCAAGGTCGATCCCAGTCTAGCTACTGCAGATGGCCAGTTTGTTGGTACCACGCCAAATTTCATTCGCAGGCAACAAAATGCGTCAAGCCCTGCGATTTCGTGTTGGGAAACGGTCAGAGCAATCGGTAATGGCGGCCGACGACTGCTCCAGCTCCGGTCGCCTGTTTATTACAGACCGTCGTACCAAAATGCAGTCTCTCGTCGACACAGGAAGCGACCTCTGCGTTTTTCCACGCACAGCTCTACGTGAACACCGACCCAAAACAAAATACCAGCTTTTCGCCGCAAATGGCAGCGTGATCAGTACTTACGGGTATGCAGAACTACATCTCGATCTCGGTCTTCATCGGGAATTCAGCTGGAAATTCGTCGTAGCGGACGTAACGAAATCTATTATAGGCGTTGACTTCCTGTCATTTTACAATCTAGTCGTTGACTGCCGACACAAACGGTTACTGGACAATACGACGTCTCTCTCTACGACGGCGGTATCATCTGTCGCTACTGACACCATATCATCCGTCAATACATGTTTCGGCGAATCGAGGTACAACGACATAGTGCGAGACTTCCCGGAGATCACACGCCCACCAGGAGTTCAGCGTGAGATAAAGCACAGTACGGTCCACTACATCAAAACGACTGATGGCCCTCCTGTTCACTGCACACCCAGAAGGTTAGCACCGGACAAGCTAAAAATCGCCAAGCAGGAGTTCGAGTCCATGCTCAAGTGTGGAACAGCTAGACCGTCATTAAGTCCATGGTCTTCGCCACTGCATCTAGCACCCAAGAAAGATGATGGTTGGAGACCATGTGGAGACTACAGGCAGTTGAACGCACAAACAGTTCCAGACCGCTATCCAATTCGCCACATCCACGACTTCTCACACCAGCTCGCCGGTTGCAAGATTTACTCCACAGTTGACCTAGTAAAAGCCTACAACCAAATACCTGTCAATGCTGAAGACATAGCGAAGACGGCGATCGCCACGCCCTTTGGTTTGTATGAATTTCCATACATGACGTTTGGACTCATAAACGCAGGTCAAACATTCCAGCGCTTCGTCGACGAGGTCACGAGAGGCATGGATTTCGTTTACGCTTACCTGGACGACTTCCTGATCTTTTCACCTGATGAAATAACGCACCAAAGTCACCTGAGACAGCTTTTCACCAAGTTCAAGGAATATGGGATCGTAATCAACCCGTCAAAATGCATCTTCGGGGCTCCTGAGGTCAAGTTCCTGGATTACCATATCTCAGCTGACGGCACGAAGCCTCTAGAAACCAAAGTGGAAGCTATCCAGTCATTCCCTTTACCTACGACCGTCAAACAATTAAGGAGGTTCCTAGGGATGATAAACTTTTATCGTCGGTTCATCCCACAAGCTGCTCAACTTCAAGCTCCTTTGAACGAACTGCTCACCGGCTCAGTGAAAGGATCGCAACCAGTCGACTTGAAAGATGATAAGCTGAAAGCTTTCCTCGACTGTAAAACTAGCCTCTGCAACGCAGCAATGTTGGCGCACCCGGACGCCAATGCTCATCTGACGCTGGTGACAGACGCTTCTAATACTGCTATGGGCGCGGTATTACAACAAAAGAAAGAAGATTCCTGGCAGCCACTAGCATTTTACTCAAAGAAGTTCAGTTCGTCACAGCAGAAGTACTCACCCTACGACCGAGAACTGCTGTCGATCTACAACTCCATCAAGTATTTCAGGCACATGCTGGAGGCTCGGGTATTCACCGTCTTCACAGACCACAAGCCCTTGTGCTTTGCTTTTGCGAACAGCAAGTCAAATTGTTCACCGAGGCAGTTCCAGCACCTCGATTACATTTCTCAATTCACGACCGACATCAGACACATTGCTGGCAAGAACAATGTCGTCGCAGACACCTTGTCCAGAATTGAGGAACTCAAGAAACCAGTCGATTTGTCACAACTCGCCAAAGCACAAGACACTGATCTGGAGCTCAAGAAGATCTGGAATGGGGATACAGGTTACAGCATCAGCCTAAGGAAGCTGACAATACCGGGCTCATCTACGACACTCTACTGCGATGATAGCACATCAAACCTCAGACCATACGTGACTCCCGAGTACAGACGACAGGTCTTCAACAGCCTGCACTCACTCAGCCACCCAGGGATCAAGGCATCCACCAAGCTGGTAGCTGAGCGCTTCGTGTGGCCGAACATGAACAAAGACTGTCGCGAGTGGGCTCGAGCCTGCGTAGCCTGTCAGAGGTCAAAGATAACCAGGCATGTACATGCACCTTTGGGTACTTACCAGTTACCTAAGACTAGGTTTACCCATGTGCACATCGACATGATAGGACCTATGCCTTCCTCTCAAGGATATCGGTATTGCCTCACAGCCATAGACCGCTTTACGCGCTGGCCTGAACCACCCATGATGGACATGACAGCAGAAACTGTGGCAAAATCACTCCTCACTACGTGGATCTCCAGATTCGGTTGCCCTATGGATATCGTAACAGATCGAGGGGCACAGTTTGAATCCGCTCTTTTCAAGTACCTGGCAAAGATCACCGGTTTCAAGCACCGACGCACCACTGCATACCACCCTGCCTGCAACGGACTCATAGAGCGATTTCACAGGCAGCTGAAGGCAGCAATAACATGTCATGCTCAAGAAAACTGGACGGAAGCCTTACCATTAGTCTTGATGGGGGTAAGGAGCGCCTATAAAGAAGAGCTGCAAACCTCGTCCGCGGAGCTGGTTTATGGAGAACCGCTCAGACTGCCTGGGGAATTTTTCCAGCCCAGCACCGACACCACATCCGATCTCACCGACTTCACCGCACGCCTGAAAAATATAACAGAAAAGCTTCAACCCGTGCCTACCTCAAGGCATGGTCAGAAGAAAACGTTTGTATTCAGAGACTTAGCATCCTCCACCCACGTTTTCTTAAGAGAAGACGCCGTGCGTGGCGCGCTAAAGCCGGCATACACAGGGCCACATATAGTGATCCAAAGAGAGAAGTCATTCAAAATACGAGTAAATGGAAAAACAACCACGGTATCCATCGACCGCTTGAAACCTGCTTATCTGCTCACCGAAACCATTCCAGGTACTGGAACGCAACCAGAACAGGCAGACCCTGAAAAGGAAAAGGAGAGAATAACTAGAAAAGAGAAAGACTTAGAACTAGAGAAAGAAAGAAAAATCAGACTTACCAGATCAGGCCGACGGGTTAGATTTCCTGACTATTATCGCCCGTGAGACGGTCTCTGGGGGGGGACTGATGTGTCGTCGCCACCTATGTGTACATACGAATAAATATACAATATTTACTTATATACATAAACATTACATATATACTTATAAATATTACACAATAATACCTAGTATAAATATACTTCTACATGTAAATGCAATACAATAGTAGGCACATACGATATCATACATACATACATAAGCGCATATAGAGAAATAACATTATATACCTAAACACAAAATCGACACATATTTACTTACCAAGTCCCAGCCGCGTCGACACAGCCGATGCCCGTGGAAGCGCGCGGCGGCCAGCTCCAACGGTACCGCGTGACGTCACTCGCACACCGGGCTGCGCAGTGCCCGCCCGCTGACCGCTCCGGCAGTCTGCTACTCAATTTGACGCTATACTCCAGGCAAAATACGGTTTTGAAAAACATTAATTTATAATAGCGTTTTTTTGTTGATTTCATTTTAAAATGTTATTCTAAGATGATTTATTAAAGAATCCGACAAACTTTCCACCCGGAAGTAATTATGTAGATTTCAATGAATCATTCATTGTCTTTTTTTGTACGATTTATCTTGAATGTTATAGAGAAGATGTAAATGAACCAAAGTAAAGCCAAAAATATTTATTAATATTTTTTTCTGACTTTCCAGAAGCTAGTTGATTTATCATTTTATTGATGTCTGAAATTTTGTCGGATTTTGTCGCTGGGTAACTATTTAATTGATAATATATCCGTTACACATAAAAAATAAGCTATTATAAATTATTTCCAAAATTGACATTTTTTCCATACAAGCTGTCAGTTCATTGACTGGACTACTAGACGCATGTCGCTTGTGCTCCGAACTATCCCGCTTTCGCTTGTACTTTCGCGCGCTTTCTTTACGTCTGTGCTTACCCTTATGCTTGTATGTGCAATTGAGAACATTATAATACTTAAGGATTGACTTGGCGTGTGTTATTTGGACCTGTGAACTTCCCGAACCCTGCACGTAAGTTTTTAGTTGCTTAATACACAGATCGTTGTAGCTAACCTACATGTTCTTTTATTTCTAGACTGATTTTCTTTACGATGATCCCGACGAAGACCCATCAGTGCCCCCACTTCCTCCGGAACCGGAACCGGAACCTGTAGAGGCTCCCCCACCTCCCCCTCCCCCTCCACCGCCAGCAAAAAACAAAAAGAAATAATTATGTAGAACTGGTTACTGTTGTGGATACTAAATTTGTGGTTACACTTTCGTGTTTTATTGTTTAATCTTACCAGCATAGTAAACTGTCACACTAAACGACACAGCACGTCTATCATGAGACGGCCGCGACACAATCTCGATTTTTCTCGCACTATACCTCTTGTTCTAAGTATTCTAATAAGAGAGAGACGGATAGTGCGAGAAAAATCGAGAGAGCTCGCGCGCCGTCTCGTGATAGCCGTGCTGCACGTTTATCATGAGACGGCCGCGACACACACACTCGATTTTTCTCGCGCTATCCCTCTTTGGGGGAAGCCTATGTCCAGCAGTGGACGTCTTTCGGCTGATATGATGATGATGATGATGATCCCTCTTGTTCTAAGTGTTCTAATAAGAGAGAGACGGATAGTGCGAGAAAAATCGTGAGAGCTCGCGGGCTGTCTCATGATAGCCGTGCAGACCCCGTAGCATGGACGGCCTTATCACACGATAAGTGACAAGATAGAGCGTTAAGCGTTAACGAGGCTAACTACCTACTGGCCAAGAATTTGATCCACCTATTTACGACTATTGAGCGTTATAGTTACGGCATAGCAAAATAGATTAAACGGAAGACATATCGTCTATCGTCACACTGGCCCAATGATAACTTTATTGATCTGTTCTATTAATATTACAGCGCAATCATATACTTGAGGTGAGTCAGAGGATCTTTAGATCTCTTCACGCCCTAAGGCGTCTCCAGAATTTCCTTCCTCTTCGTACCAAGTTGACTCTTTAGAAAATTTTCGTTATACGGGATGGTTAATTCTTTAGCACATGTCTTAATGAAAAGGGGATGGATAAAATCAGCACCGCTACCCTTCTTAACACTCACATCGCTCAAGTGCTTATGGACCAAATCTTCTGTGTGTATGTAAGCACTTTATTGTACACAATAACAGGTTAAAGAATATACATGTCACACAATAGATCAAAGTACAACTAACTTATCCCTATAAGGGATCCCTATATGTGATCTCTTCCAGCTAACCTTTGAGCAATTGAGGGGAAGGTAGGTAGAAAGAGATGGAGATACTCATACTGCGTACAAATGCGTACACATAGAGAAAATAAAAACAAACCCTAATAGGTATTAATTCTACATAAATAAAAAGATGCCAATACATATATAAATATAAAATATAATACACACTATCATATGTAATATATACCGCAAATCTACACTAATATTATAAAGAGGTAAGATTTGTTTGTACTGAATAGTCTCCGAAACGGATTTGAAATTTGTTGGCGGGTGTAGCGTACAGATGTAACAATCCGACCACATGTGCATACAATTTCTCAGTACAACTCGTTTGACAGTTGGATCAGCAGCGCAACATGCCTGCACGTCTAGCACACGACGGCTGCGACATACTCTCGATTTTTATCGCTCTATACCTCTTCTTCTAAGTGTTCTAATAAGAGATAGACGGATAGTGCGAGAAAAATCGAGAGAGCTCGCGTGCTGTCGCGTGCTAGCCGTGCTGCAGACGATAGCAATTAAGTGGTTATTACATTGTCCGGAATTCAGTCACTGACGAGAGGGACGCCGCAATACGTTAGATACGATACGAGATAAAATAGGTAGGAACTTTCCATCAGGTGTGCCGTGTGCCCTCACTACAACTCATTTATTCATAATATTATATAAATATTACATGTCACATTATTAGAATCACAATTGCGTATATTATCATTTAAATTTAAGAAATGTTTATACATATTATTCAATTATTATTATTATAAAAATCATTTAATATATAAAAGGCATATCCAAATAACCATTTTTTAAATTTATTGAAGGTGTTTGTGCACTCTTCGATCGTAATATCTTCAGGTAGTTTGTTAACACCTTGGGACCTGTTACGTGCATATTTTGTTGTCTTGGAGGACTTAGTCAGTCGGTGACTAGACGACAGAAGTCGTTCTTTACTGCCTAGACGTATCGACCATGAGTGCTGTATGGTCAAACGACCAAACCTTGGCTTTCTCGAGGCATACCAAAGCGAGTCGATCGCAATAGCCGACACAACTTCCACGTCTGTCATGCTTGCCTATTCGGACCACACTAACGCACTCGCAAGCGTGTAAATGCCATCCAAGCGTTTGTAAAGGCTTGGAGCTTGCGGACGCTTGCCAAGCCACCGCAAGCGTGTAAATGTAGCATAACATAGTCTGCATGTCCGTCTGGTTGCGGCTTAAGTGGTTATTACATTGTCCGGAATTCAGTCACTGACGAGAGGGACGACGCCGCACTACGTTACATACGATATGAGATATCTGCGGCGACCCCACACACATTCCATAGATATGAGGAAGTAATTAAAAAAATAACTATTTTTGTCTATGGTGGTGACATGTCGTTCACTTCACTCAGTGAATAGGCAATAGAATAGAATCCAATTATTTTCTTTCAAACACTATTCCTTGACAGTTTTCATTTATGTTATTGTGTGTTGACGAGTGTATTTATGTAAGGATACGGATATTCTACGTACTAGTAAATATTTTGTATAAACTATATATTTAAGCCATGGATCTCGAAGACAATGCTCTGGGCCTGACCCAGGAGCAAACTGATAAAATTCTGCAGTTCCAAGACCTCACAGGCATCGAGGATATGTCTGTATGTAGAGATGTTCTGCAAAGGCAACAGTGGGACTTAGAGGTGACGTTTTTTACGTTTATATTTCTTGTATATTAGTTTTCTAGAGACTTATCAAGTTCCAATTTAAAATAGTTTTTGGGTCACGGCTGAATAGGTTTTTCGAAAGGAAACCCTTAGCCTTTATATCCTATTATAACTGGATGCTAGAAACTATACATGAAATAAATACAGTTTAGTAATTGATTAATGTTTGATATATTTAATTTTATTTACTTTTTGTAGGTGGCTATTCAAGAGCAACTGAACATTCGAGAAGGTCGTCCGTCGGTGTTCGCGATAGAGGCGCGAGCACCGCCCGTAGTCCACGACTACATAGCACAGCAAGTGTTCACAGATGAGCCCCCAGAAGGCCCAGGGGGAGTCCGGGGCCTTGTCCGATATGTTGTTAACCTAGTAGTCTCAATGTGCTATAGTACAATAACTTCAGTATTAAATCTGCTGTTGAGTTTTGTCCGCAATGATGATAGGAGATGTAAGTATCATTTAGTTGTATCATGTCATCATTCAACATTTTATTTTTCCCAGAAGCACTATATGCAACATTGTATGAATACTTTACAGAGCCTTTTCCTTGTTTTGAATAAAAATAATTTATCCTTATAAAAACTAGCCTACAACATGCAAATTTATTAAAATAGTAATCAATATTTTCATTTGAAATTTGTCTACCAAATACTTGTATGATACAACCCGCTTCAGAAGATTCTAAAAGGACAAGGCAACATGTGTTAAGCCAGAACGTGAATTACGGTTGAGAAAAAACTAAAATGATGAATCAACACAACACTACAAGAAGTGAAGAAAGTCACTCAATAGCCGTGTCCACACCGGCCGAGCGGTTCGTCTGAACGGCTCGCCCGAGCCGTCAAAAACGCTCGCCCGAATGGTTCGGCCGTCAGAAGGCTTGGGCGAGCCGTCAAAAGGGTCGGCCGCAAGCGCTCGGTCGGTGTGGACGGGCATTCGGGCAAACGCGCGCGGCTCGGGCGAATTTACCTACCGATAGTTGAGCTCACGCTGCGACAACGTTAATTTTGATTTTGCTTGTTCGAATTCGAAATCGGAAGAAATGTATTTAAAAAAAAAGCTGCAAAATGTGGATGCGCAAAATTTTTGAGAACCGAAAAGATGCCGGGATAAAATTATTTGATCAATTGTGTTATGATCAGAGCGAAGACGCCTACCTATTGTAATTTCTACTAGGTAGTTACTACTCAATCTACGAATCCTTCCAACTGACAAACAAACCCATGCGTGTCGAACTCAGTTACGCAATTCCCAAATCCGCCTCAACTCGTCTCACTACCAAGTTACCAACCGCCAGTAGGTATAACTTGATCCCTAATTTCCCAATATCAATATGTAATGTAGGTATTCAGGGGTCAAGCTAGTTTTGACCTTTTCCAACGCAGCGACTTCGAATGAACTTTAATAAGTTACCTTGATAAAAAAAAGACCGGGTCGCACTCCGGGAGTGCCGGCAGAAGTGAAAACTTCATTAATTTTAATTTTGCAAAAAAAATCCCTTCCTCCCCCCTCTCCCCCTGCGTGCCAATATATCTAATTAACCTTATTAGTAGTAGCTATAGTTCAACCTAACTCAGCAAAATTGATGAAGGAGACGAAGAAATAAAATACCAATTTGTTTTTGCCATGTCCAAATATTTTTCAAAGCTTTATCTCTTTAGGAATAATGTCCAAATTCGAACTATTCGAATTTGCTCAATAGCAAAACGGTAAAGGACGCGTGGACAAAATTACTTTATTGCATATTCTATGCAATTGCAAAAAGTGTTTAACGGCTTTAAACTCTTACGAATAGCGTTCAGTTTTGAATGAAGTCGAATCGGCTAACAGCAAAATATAAAAGTGTGATGTGAAAACAAAATGGAATTTGCATTTACGAAAAATGTCTTACGACCTTATACTGTTAACAATAAAGTACAAATTAGAATAATAATACGTAGGGCAAAAATCGCCCTCGCCTTCTGTCGTTCGGCCGAACAAAACCACCGTCCACATAGGCTGAGCCGCTCGCGGCTCGGGCAAGCATTCGGGGGCTCGCCCGAACGGCTCGGGCGAGCCACCGTTTGCCCGAATCACGTCCACACCGGGCGAGCACGTTTGGGCGAACGGTGTTCGGGCGAGCCGCTCGTTCGGTGTAGACACGGCTAATGAAGACTATACATCAATATTACCTAATTAAGATAATTATACATACCTACATAATTGTACTGTTTATGAAATAATTCAGCACCTGTGTGCGGCGAAAGTACTCAGTGGGATGTGGCGACAATGTGCCAAGTGCCTTACTTCATTCCCAAAAATTTTTTTATGTAGGTGCTTGTGTTTTCTTCTTTATTTGTTCTTCAAGGCTTAGGGCCGTTCGCCAAGCCCCTATATTTTGGGCTAATTGTATTGCACCTCAGATATGGACACCTCCAGTCCATCCTTAGGGTGCTCTACCTCTACTCCTCTTTCCTTCAACTTCTCCAAGCTGGACTGGTCTTGCGGGTTGGGTTACAGATGGTGTATTAAGCAGGACCACAGGTTGTATAAACGGAGATTGAATGTATAAAAACATGCTTCAAGTTGCAGGATGTGAAATGTAAAATGGTTTAAATCAGTGTAAAATGGCATATTACGTGAGAAATATTAAACGTGATTGTATTAAGGGGTTTCTACTGTTCCTAAGTAAGCCAAGTCCACATTCTGAAATAGTTCACTATACTTTTTTTTAACATTAAAAAAACTGATGAAATATCTCTAACAGCCCACCCCATAGAATGTGGCTCCCAAAATTTAATTGGAACCGATTTGAAATATGATTGATTACTGAGCCCTTTAATTTTCCATTATTATGCACAACGTTTTACATATTCTGATTTCTTATACACCTTCTAACTCATGTTGGGCTGAATAAATATTTGTAGCAAGTTTGCATCCGGTTATCCGAAACAGATGTACATATTTAATTTTCTTTCCAGTGGTAACAGACCCCCTCGGAGACGTAACAGGGTTCATCAACAGCTACACGTCAAAGCACAGCCAGCACCCGGTGTTCTACCAGGGCACATACGCGCAGGCACTCAATGATGCCAAGAAAGAACTCCTCTTCCTAGTAGTGTATCTGCATTCTGATGCGGCTGCGGAAACACAGAACTTTTGCAGGTACTCTCTCCTAGCTTTTTACCAGTTGTGTCCTAATGCCTGGGGCCCGCTTCGACACCTAAGCTCAAGATTTGGCGTAGGCACTGGCTGACAAGTTTTTTCGCGTCTAACGCGATATTTATTTGTGAACAATAATTTACGTGTACAAAGCGCCAGAGTTTAGTTTAAAAATAAATATTTGCGAAAAATCATACAAACTTAACAATGTTTTGTGGTTGTTTTGTCATCCAATCTACTTTTGCTTACAATACACTTTTGCTTACCATGGACCACTGGTAGTGAAGATTAATTTACAAGAGTACATTATACCAAAACCGGCCTGCTATCCCTTATAAAGGGTTTTGTATGGGTTTTGCAGAACACTTAACTCACCATACCCTTTCATTCTGCTTTTAAAGCTCTTATATAAACGCTAACCCATATGAGCAATCTGTATCCCAATACCCTTACAAAACCCTTATCACCCGCTCACCAATACCTTATAAGGGTTAGCCGTATAAAGGGCTTCCCTTTTAGCATATAAGCGAGCTAATTTAAATCGTCTACCTTGTTCATAAAGCACACATTGGGCTAGCTTTATTTTTTGTTAAGTTTTTTGATAAGGGGTAGTCAAACGAATGGGCTAACAGTTCAAACTGGAAAGTCTTTCAATGGGTAAGCCGTGTTTAAGGGAGGCCCATTGAAAGGCTTTTACCGCGGAAAGGGTTGTCCGGTCGGTCTATCGAACAGTATCATTAAAGGTCTCCACACAACGAAACCGGGTCGGACGCGGCGCGGGGCGGGCGCGGCGCGAGTCGGGCGCGGTTGTAGCGGTATATTTACACCGCAGGCGGGCGGCGTGTAGTAACGCGGGCCCGCCGCGGTAGCAACGCGTGCCCAGCGGGCGTAGCACGGTTGCCATTTTATCACTTATCGTTGTGGGTAAGGCATCCGTCACTCTCGCGACAGACGCTTAGACACGCGTTGGTTCCGCGTCCAAAGAGACGGCAAAGAGAATACGCCCGGCAGCGCCAGTCTACTTCAAGATGTGGAACGGTGAAGACATTGACTCTGATGAAGAAGACCTATTATTGCTTCTGGCTCTTAATAAAAAGAAAATAAATTAGGGTTCACGATCTAAATTCACAACCAGCGAGAGAATGGGGAATATAATGACCAAAACTCACTTAGTTTAATCTTTTAGAGGAAATAGGTATATCTTTTTTATTTGTTTTAGATTATATTGACGTTATCACTTAATGAAAGTTTTAGCAAACTAAAGGGGATATTATAGTAGTGAAATGCGATACTCAATTGAAGAAAAATATCACTTGTATAATCTTTCCTTGGATTTACAAGGGTCGCTGAGAAAACGCTGTGTAATACCTAAATCAACGTCAAAATACAATAAATATTTCAGGATCAGTAACTAGTTTTTCGATATCTTGTATAATTTAGAAATAATCCAGAGAGATCACTTATCGTTTCCACCGTGTACAGTTTAAAAGTACTTAATGTAAGGGTTATAAAAGCAAAGCCAACATTTTGTATTTGTGATAGGGCTAAGAAGTTTGAATGGCCTTAGCTGCCTGCAATAGTAATTAAATAACATGTATTAAGCTTCAACTTCCTTTGGAAATCTTCTATAGATATGAACAATTTATGGGTAAACCATATGGTGCAAGTCCTAGTGTCATCTAGTCTATCTAGACAACGATTTTTATGGTATGGGTTAGATAAGTTATTTGCTTTCTAAGGGTGGGTTGCACTAAACCTCCTGTTATCGTAAGCGTTGTTCTTTAAAATCGGAATGTATGTGCAGTTTGACAAGGTTCTATAGAATGACAGCTGCAAATAAACGTTGCTCGGCCTGTAATCGCAAGTTGGGGCATTCCATTGTTTCATATAATAATTAGACTATGACGTTCACAGGACGACCCTGTCCGACCCAGACGTGATATCCTACATAAACACGCACGCGCTCTTCTGGGGCTGTTCCATTGAGACTGCCGAGGGCTGGCGGGTCGCGCAGTCCGTCGGCGGGCGGCGCTATCCGCTCCTGTGCGTGGTGTGCGTCCGCGAGCACCGCATGACGGTGGTGGCGCGCAGCGAGGGATCCTGCGGCCCGCAGCAGCTGCTGCAGCGGCTGCAGCGGGTTGTGGCAGACAACGAGCTGCATCTCGTTGCCGCGAGGGCCGACAGGTCGGTACCAGACCACCGCATGATGCCCCCGTTGTAGCTCTTATAGGCTATTGGTGGCACCACTTGCACTTCGTCGAGGCCTGACAGTTTATGGCCGACCACTGCACTATACATTTTGGTGCGAATATTCCTAATTTAGAATCCAGAATATACACAGCATGAATTGCAATAGAAACTATAGAGATGGATAAACTCTTCTTAAAATTGTTAAAATGTTGATCATCAAATACAAATAAAAATAATTTATTGTATGAAAGTCAGTAATTATAAAGGTGGTGATAGTTCTATGGTTCGTCACAATCAGCCATTACACGGCGTTCAATATTCATCATCATAATACCAGCCAAAAGAAGTTCACTGCTCGACAGGTTTCCCCAAAGAGTGCCGCAATTACCGGTCCTGCGCCACCCGCCCTTTTTTCAGACTCGTATACATTTGTCCCATTGTGTTTTATTTCCCAGGGTGGAACGCGAAGTGACGGCACGACTGCGCGCTTCCCAGGACGAGGCCTACGCAGAGTCTCTGGCAGCCGACCAGGAGAAGGAGCGGCGGCGCGAGGCCGAGCGCTCGGTGCGCGCGCAGCTCGAGGCCGAGGAGTGTCGCATGCGCGAGCAGGAGGAGAATAGGAAGCAAGCGGTACGTAACATCAGCGCTGCGGACTCCGCACCAGTCACGCTGAGTCAGCACCTATTACACATTTCAGCACATACACCTCAACTAAATTTACTTTTCAGAAGCCTGCCTTAGGTTATAATTATAAAACTGTTTGATGTTTTTGTTTTTTAATTTTTTATCGTTGTATGTACCTACTAGTTTGTTGTGGTTGATCAAAAAATAAAAAAATATTCTGCAAATAGGCCACAAGGGCACTTTTACAAGTCAATAAGTATAATCTATTGTCGATTCTAAATTATACATTATTAATAAAAAATGAACGACATTAACAATTTTTACATGTAAAACAAAAAAAAAGAAAAATGTACAATTCCTTATTCTTAGTCTCTGAGGGTCCAAATTTTAATAATAAATTTAAATAATCATATGAGAACACATGTCAATTCCACTGAACACTGTAATAAAGTTACTTGTCCTTGCAAACATGAACCGACCAGACTCCACAAACAGCACCCGTTCACGAGTATGATGTGCATCTCTATCGCCTCCCTCGACCATGTGTTAGGGAAGGTTGCGACCCGATCAACGACACCACTGTAAGCGAAGACTTTTAGGTGAGCATGACATATTCAGGCTGCAGGACATTCATAACAAACTAGATAAGCAAAACTATAACACGATATAAAATGAGAAACCGCATTATGTGCTTATATGTTTGTTTTACAAAGTAACAAGCCAACTTAACCTGTATTCATGTCAAAAACAGACAATCATAGAGTGAGATAGGGTTGTTGACATATCACGTAACTAAACATCCGAAATGATAACTGTTTTACTTCCTATGTTTGTTATCGAAATGATAATCAATTTGGGAAATAATAATATGGTTGTGCCCTAAAGGAGCCCGTGGTCCGCTTTGACACCTAATCCCAAGGTTTGGCATAGGCACTAGTTTTACGAAATAATAAAATGACATGATATAATAATAAAATAATACAATACCTGGGAGGTCAGGATTAAGTAAAAAAATGCCTTCATATAAAACGATTGTCATTTACTGTGACACTCGTCACGATCCCCGAGCGTTTTCTCTCTAACAAGTAATATTAAAACGGTTGTAGTTTCGTAATTTTTTGAGATACTTATTAAATGTCAAATTCAATACATTGTTAGTTTAAATTTTTTTCGTTTTCAACTGGTCCTTACTTTAGGCATATTTTTCGCCTTCTTTCTTTTGGAGCAACAATACATTTTAACACGTTCGCAACCAAGAACCCGCCTAGCGGGCACTCATAATGTTTGCTCAGATGCAGGCTGTGCTAGGCGGGCAGTAGTATGAACTTACGTATGAACTTACACGCCTAGCGAATTCTGTCGGTTTCTGGTGAATTGTTCCATTTTTAGTCCGGTTGCTTTAAGTCTACAACCCTATTAAAGATCCTCTACGATACCATGACTTTTTGAAAAATAAACTTACTACATTATGATTGGGAAAATTAAACATTGCATGACCATTGACCATTGTATTACTTACTATGCTGGCTCGATGACCCAAAGAGGATCTTGGCCTCTGACACAAGAGAACACCTCTCTTCCCTATTCTGTGCCACCTCACGCCAGTTGGATACCCAAGGGTGGTCGGATCTTTGAGGGCTTCGTCAGCGGTACCTGGGCCGGACCTCTGGGCGTTTTCTGTTGGGCCGACCCAGATACGCTGTCTTCACTGCACGATCGTTCCCCATCTTCTCCAGATGGCCGAGCCAGCGAAGTCGTGTTGCCTTGTAACTAAGTTTATTACAAAATGTTTTGCGCATACCTTTTTATTATTTACCATGTCCATGAGAGTGAGAGCGAAAGATACGGAAAATGGACCCTGTTGAAGAATATCGACTTACAATCAATAGCTCCCACTCCGACGCACCTTTTACGGACCCTCATTAGTCTTATCACGGGCTTTGTACTTGTCTCACTTTATCGTCTTTGTAAAGAAAGGGACGGATGGAGTAGGTAAGGTACACTAGTAGCAGCATCAAATAGAAGTCATTAGGTTAGGTTAGGTTTGTTTTATAATAATCCTATAAAGCTTTCTATTTAAGAAAAAAATGCATTAGGTCAAATGAAACATTTGGCCAAAAGTTGTTTGGTCTAACATTAATGAACCCCGCACTGGCGTCCCCAAATCCTCAGTACATCGAATTTTGAAGCGTAATCAATACCATCCCTAATAATAATAATACCTAAGTAATAACAACCGGCCAAGAGCGTGTCGGGCCACGCTCAGTGTAGGGTTCCGTAGTTTTTCGTCCGTCACAGTAAGTGTCCCCACTTTAGCGTTAAAAATAATGGGCTATTTGTTACATTGAGTTGACATATTAAGTACAAAACCCTAAAACCCTAAATCCGTTTTTTTACTTTATTTGAAAGCACGTCATTTCAGAGTTTTCGAGTATGAGAGATGAAAAGAGTATTTGTATTGTATTGTACATTTTAATCGTTATTTGTTATTCGGCACAAGTGCTTGTGCTGAAAACCGAGCTAGCGAAGCGGGTTAGTTCAATGTGAGCGTTCCGCGTACAGCGACATCTATCGGCAAATTAAGTAAACTATTGCGCGCGAGCTTAAAGTATAGAAGATGATTTTTATGGGATAATTCTTTATTGCGTGAACCGATTTTCACCGTATTTTTACTTTATTTGAAAGCACGTCATTTCATTGTGCTTTTGTAGAAATTACAGGTACAATAAACACCTGCTTATACGGTTAAATTACAAACGTAGATCAGAATTTATTTTGTAATTTTTTTGAACCTATCAAGTTCAATATATATTTCCTAGAAAGTTTTTATAAAGTTCTACTTTTGAGATTTTTTTCATATTTTTAAAACTTATGGTTCAAAATTTAGATTCCATCAACCATCAATAGGCCCTATACTCCTCAGCGGGTGCTGTCTCTGTGTGCGTCCCATGACACGGGCAGGGACAGCATCCGCTCGGTGTACTCCTTGCATTTTATTAAATTGTCAAAAGGGCCTCTACGTGTTGGCTCAGTTGGTACTTTGTAGGTACCTAGCTCCACGCACGCCTCCCAAAGGTCCGGGACGTCATTGTCCCGTGAGCGGGAAAGACATATAATAATAATAAAATGTCAGAAACTAGAAAAATAAAAATATATGTATCTATATATGGGTCTCCTAGCATAATGTCGGGATGTCAAAACATATAAATTTCATGTCAAATAAATGAATAAATAAATGAATAAATGTATCCGCGGACGGACAGACAAAGCGAAACTATAAGGGTTCCTAGTCGACTACGGAACCCTAAAAAGGGCACGTGGCACAATGCGATAGCGTAGAGTAGTAATGTGTGATTTTACTTAACAGTGATGGCTTGCAGAATCAGCAAAGTGATAAGAATGCCTAATGTTATCGCAGTAAGATACTGATAAATGAATCAAAAATAAACCTGTTTTTTATTGTCATTGACATTTTATCCGGTCCTTTAGAATAAGCTAGTCTCCAAAAGGGAGACAAATATTAGTATGTAGCTCTCGTGCATTTGGCAAAATAATTGGATCAGATAACAGATGAGTCATCGCTGTACACAGCATTTTTGTACCACATAGCAGTGACTGGTTTCGGAGTTCCAGTTTTAAGTTGGTTCGATAGGGCATCGCTAAAGTGATAAGAATACCTACTGTTATCGCAGTAAGATACAAGTGTTATACCTTTTCTAAATCTGCATAACATGCCTAATTTATTGACGTTATTTGTTTGTTTCGTTTCTAAAAAACATGTCAGATGATCAAAGTTGAACTTCGTGTTTTTGTGACAACTTAAATCAAAATTAATCAAGTTTTTTTCAGCATTTTACAATAGCTACTGACAAAATAACACTTCTCACTTCTGAATTAACTACTTATAATCTGATACACACAAAAAACTGTTATTAAGAGCTTTCCAAGTCGATGCTGGTACTAAAAATGTAAAAACAAAGAGGAAAATTCTCAAAAATCTTTATTTTGGTAATAATTCGAAAACCGTGCAACTTTTACTGGGGTCATGTTAGGCTGGTTAGGTTCCTCTTGAGCTGACCTACCTCCGGTGTCACTGTGACCTGGTAGTTGGACACCCTGTATACTGAGTGATAGACAATGGAATGGAAGAGTGAGACTGGATCAGAGTAGAATGAACGAAGGAACAAATGATGAATGAGAAACTGTATTTTGAGAGTATCGCTTACGAATTACATTGTTAATATTATAAATCTTGGTTGCGGGGAGCAAAATCGAGCCTGCAAGGTTTTTTATTTTTAAATTTTTGAATGACTATAAACTATGCACTTCACTTCCTGATTTTTAACCATTAAAGTCAACATTGTCGGTAATTTTTGAGCCGTGAAAAAATTAATTTAAATATGGGGCCCAATCAAATAAAGTTATTATCTATTTATCATTTCAGCGTGAGGCCTAAATATACATATGAAACTAATAATTATGCAGTTACAAATGTTAAATGGCTACAGTGCCTGTTAGCTTTCAGGCGTTCCTGGCGCTTGATTGCCAGTCTTTGCAACACTTTGTGGAAAAATAGTTATTTGTCATGCAAGGCTGCAAAGTTGTTGTTTGGCGCAAGTGCTTGTATTGAAAGCCGGTCGGCGAAGGATTGTAAGTTTGAACCATGAGCGAAGCGAATGGTTCAAAAGTACAATCCTGAGCATAGCGAGGGTTTCAAGGCACGAGACGCCAACCAACTTTGCTGCCGAGCGAAACACACAACTTTTCATCTCACCACCGCGAGGAAAATTATAAATGTAATAAAAGTAATTTGGACCATTTACTAATTTTCAATAAAGGTACTACACACATCTCATCAAGATCACAGCATTTTATAATTATTAAATGTAACATATAAACATGTTTGCATCTTTAAAAAACTCCATGCTTACCTAAGACACTTACATTAAAAAGTCAAAGTATTGTTGGGTACTTACGGATAAACTAAGGCTCAAATACGCATATTTAACTTTTTCCGATAACTTAGCTGGCATTAAAATTGAGATATGTATATATCTTCTGCACTAAAATCTATAAATAACTTCCATTATTTTGATTTCACTGTGGCTTTAGAACAAAACAAAACAAAATGAAATGTATATGAGTTTTTTCTTAAATTAACTTTTCAAACGGTGCGTTCCAAATTTGCACGGTGCGAAAAAATATGAAGAATAAGACTACATTTTCAAATTATTTATTTGTATTCTATCCTTATGTCAGTCTAATTATTAATATTTAATATGTAATTAAGAAATAATAAGTATTATTAATTTAATTTAATCAAAATAATAATAATCAATGATTGGCATAACACCATAAGTTTCTGAACGCAGGATAATAACGCCTCATTCTGTATAGAAAAAAGTTGGATCTCGCGATTGACCTTCACGTTCCAAATTCAAAAACATTCCACGCTAGCGGATATAATGGACTTTTGGGCGCAGATTTTGAGCGATAAAGCAAGCCTTTCCGAGCTGGTGAGGTGAAAAACATTATACATTTTTAGTAATAAACTTCATACGTGGCGTTCTTAGTGAAAAGGGACCTTGTTGTCGTTGGAGCTAATGCCATTGGACCCGATTCTACGTGCACATGGCTTAACTAGCCTAAAACTAAATTGTCTAATTTATAGACATAATTTGGGCGGCAGATTAAAAATGACATTCAGAATAGCATTTAGGCAGCTAAGTAAGTTGTATAGACCGCCTAAAATAAGAAACGTGAGATTCAAATTAGCGCTGTTTTGATTATGACAGCTGCTCATAGAATAGCAAAGTGTTTTAGCGACACCTAATTAAAATTAGGAAGTTAAGAGGCCACTGAAGAATCGAGTCCATTACTCCGCCGTAAATAATCTCATTTGCGTTAGCCTATCGTTAATAATGGTTCGCCGCCACAGAAAAAAAGGCGAGGTGGCACCCTCAAGCCACGTAGACTATTGTTTTTGAACTTCGTATGAAGTCGGTGGCGGGTGGGTGGCAATGGTGACAAACTCGAGTTCAAGTCAGTGGCGGTGAATGGGTTAAGCGCCAGTGATAATCGCGGCCCTTTTCTCTGAGAACGGCACGTATGAATCAAGTGCCAAGGGTAATACGCGGGAGAGCTAACAGGCCTTTAAACATTTGTAAGGACATATGTTAATGTGTCTGCAAAATTATTACTGACTTTTCCATGTATAGGATAGTCAATTGGCTCTACAACGTATTTATGTTTGTGTAGGTGGAGACGGCGCGCGTGTCGCTGGCGGCGCGGCTGCGGCCGGAGCCTCCCGCGGGCGCGGCGGCGGTGGTGCTGCTCATCCGCCTGCCCAGCGGGGAGCGGCTCACGCGCCGCTTCACCGCGGACACCACCACGCAGGTACAGACAGCCCTCACTATAGGCGGAGCCTCCCGCGGGCGCGGCGGCGGTGGTGCTGCTCATCCGCCTGCCCAGCGGGGAGCGGCTCACGCGCCGCTTCACCGCGGACACCACCACGCAGGTACAGACAGCCCTCACTATAGGCGGAGCCTCCCGCGGGCGCGGCGGCGGTGGTGCTGCTCATCCGCCTGCCCAGCGGGGAGCGGCTCACGCGCCGCTTCACCGCGGGCACCACCACGCAGGTACAGACAGCCCTCACTATAGGCGGAGCCTCCCGCGGGCGCGGCGGCGGTGGTGCTGCTCATCCGCCTGCCCAGCGGGGAGCGGCTCACGCGCCGCTTCACCGCGGACACCACCACGCAGGTACAGACAGCCCTCACTATAGGCGGAGCCTCCCGCGGGCGCGGCGGCGGTGGTGCTGCTCATCCGCCTGCCCAGCGGGGAGCGGCTCACGCGCCGCTTCACCGCGGACACCACCACGCAGGTACAGACAGCCCTCACTATAGGCGGAGCCTCCCGCGGGCGCGGCGGCGGTGGTGCTGCTCATCCGCCTGCCCAGCGGGGAGCGGGTCACGCGCCGCTTCACCGCGGGCACCACCACGCAGGTACAGACAGCCCTCACTATAGGCGGAGCTTCCCGCGGGCGCGGCGGCGGTGGTGCTGCTCATCCGCCTGCCCAGCGGGGAGCGGCTCACGCGCCGCTTCACCGCGGACACCACCACGCAGGTACAGACAGCCCTCACTATAGGCGGAGCCTCCCGCGGGCGCGGCGGCGGTGGTGCTGCTCATCCGCCTGCCCAGCGGGGAGCGGCTCACGCGCCGCTTCACCGCGGACACCACCACGCAGGTACAGACAGCCCTCACTATAGGCGGAGCCTCCCGCGGGCGCGGCGGCGGTGGTGCTGCTCATCCGCCTGCCCAGCGGGGAGCGGCTCACGCGCCGCTTCACCGCGGACACCACCACGCAGGTACAGACAGCCCTCACTATAGGCGGAGCCTCCCGCGGGCGCGGCGGCGGTGGTGCTGCTCATCCGCCTGCCCAGCGGGGAGCGGCTCACGCGCCGCTTCACCGCGGACACCACCACGCAGGTACAGACAGCCCTCACTATAGGCGGAGCTTCCCGCGGGCGCGGCGGCGGTGGTGCTGCTCATCCGCCTGCCCAGCGGGGAGCGGCTCACGCGCCGCTTCACCGCGGACACCACCACGCAGGTACAGACAGCCCTCACTATAGGCGGAGCCTCCCGCGGGCGCGGCGGCGGTGGTGCTGCTCATCCGCCTGCCCAGCGGGGAGCGGCTCACGCGCCGCTTCACCGCGGGCACCACCACGCAGGTACAGACAGCCCTCACTATAGGCGGAGCCTCCCGCGGGCGCGGCGGCGGTGGTGCTGCTCATCCGCCTGCCCAGCGGGGAGCGGCTCACGCGCCGCTTCACCGCGGACACCACCACGCAGGTACAGACAGCCCTCACTATAGGCGGAGCCTCCCGCGGGCGCGGCGGCGGTGGTGCTGCTCATCCGCCTGCCCAGCGGGGAGCGGCTCACGCGCCGCTTCACCGCGGACACCACCACGCAGGTACAGACAGCCCTCACTATAGGCGGAGCCTCCCGCGGGCGCGGCGGCGGTGGTGCTGCTCATCCGCCTGCCCAGCGGGGAGCGGCTCACGCGCCGCTTCACCGCGGACACCACCACGCAGGTACAGACAGCCCTCACTATAGGCGGAGCCTCCCGCGGGCGCGGCGGCGGTGGTGCTGCTCATCCGCCTGCCCAGCGGGGAGCGGCTCACGCGCCGCTTCACCGCGGGCACCACCACGCAGGTACAGACAGCCCTCACTATAGGCGGAGCCTCCCGCGGGCGCGGCGGCGGTGGTGCTGCTCATCCGCCTGCCCAGCGGGGAGCGGCTCACGCGCCGCTTCACCGCGGACACCACCACGCAGGTACAGACAGCCCTCACTATAGGCGGAGCCTCCCGCGGGCGCGGCGGCGGTGGTGCTGCTCATCCGCCTGCCCAGCGGGGAGCGGCTCACGCGCCGCTTCACCGCGGGCACCACCACGCAGGTACAGACAGCCCTCACTATAGGCGGAGCCTCCCGCGGGCGCGGCGGCGGTGGTGCTGCTCATCCGCCTGCCCAGCGGGGAGCGGCTCACGCGCCGCTTCACCGCGGACACCACCACGCAGGTACAGACAGCCCTCACTATAGGCGGAGCCTCCCGCGGGCGCGGCGGCGGTGGTGCTGCTCATCCGCCTGCCCAGCGGGGAGCGGCTCACGCGCCGCTTCACCGCGGACACCACCACGCAGGTACAGACAGCCCTCACTATAGGCGGAGCTTCCCGCGGGCGCGGCGGCGGTGGTGCTGCTCATCCGCCTGCCCGGCGGGGAGCGGCTCACGCGCCGCTTCACCGCGGACACCACCACGCAGGTACAGACAGCCCTCACTATAGGCGGAGCTTCCCGCGGGCGCGGCGGCGGTGGTGCTGCTCATCCGCCTGCCCAGCGGGGAGCGGCTCACGCGCCGCTTCACCGCGGGCACCACCACGCAGGTACAGACAGCCCTCACTATAGGCGGAGCCTCCCGCGGGCGCGGCGGCGGTGGTGCTGCTCATCCGCCTGCCCAGCGGGGAGCGGCTCACGCGCTGCTTCACCGCGGACACCACCACGCAGGTACAGACAGCCCTCACTATAGGCGGAGCCTCCCGCGGGCGCGGCGGCGGTGGTGCTGCTCATCCGCCTGCCCAGCGGGGAGCGGCTCACGCGCCGCTTCACCGCGGACACCACCACGCAGGTACAGACAGCCCTCACTATAGGCGGAGCCTCCCGCGGGCGCGGCGGCGGTGGTGCTGCTCATCCGCCTGCCCAGCGGGGAGCGGCTCACGCGCCGCTTCACCGCGGACACCACCACGCAGGTACAGACAGCCCTCACTATAGGCGGAGCCTCCCGCGGGCGCGGCGGCGGTGGTGCTGCTCATCCGCCTGCCCAGCGGGGAGCGGCTCACGCGCCGCTTCACCGCGGACACCACCACGCAGGTACAGACAGCCCTCACTATAGGCGGAGCCTCCCGCGGGCGCGGCGGCGGTGGTGCTGCTCATCCGCCTGCCCAGCGGGGAGCGGCTCACGCGCCGCTTCACCGCGGACACCACCACGCAGGTACAGACAGCCCTCACTATAGGCGGAGCCTCCCGCGGGCGCGGCGGCGGTGGTGCTGCTCATCCGCCTGCCCAGCGGGGAGCGGCTCACGCGCCGCTTCACCGCGGACACCACCACGCAGGTACAGACAGCCCTCACTATAGGCGGAGCCTCCCGCGGGCGCGGCGGCGGTGGTGCTGCTCATCCGCCTGCCCAGCGGGGAGCGGCTCACGCGCCGCTTCACCGCGGACACCACCACGCAGGTACAGTACACAAGTCAAAATCTTTTTTTTTAATTGCAAGCCTACCTGTGGCACATCAATCGATAGGCCTTTGAAAATAAGGTTTCTCAGCAATTTTTTTGATTAAGTGAATAGAGTCGGAGATAATCGCCCCGAGTCACTAAAATTGTCCCCCCCCCCCCCTTTAATTTTTGAACCGTGTATTTTAAAAATATGAAAAAATCATGGATATAGGGCTTATTAAATTCTTTTAGCGAAAATTGTTTGAACAAGATCGGTTCCAAGGTTTTCGAGATATTTCTAAAAAACTACCTTCCTAAAGAAAAGGATTTGCCATAAGCTTTCAGTAACGATACGACCTTTTTAATAGGCACGGAACCCTTCGTTGTGCGTGGTCCGACACGCACTTGGCCGCTTTTTATTATTTAACTACTCACGCTGATTGGGTAGGTACCTTCTCAATTTTTTGAAAATGCCCTTTATCTACCGCATACGGTAAAGTTACTTTCCCCATACCTAACTTTCTTTTCTTTCACGCGAAAGTTCTTCTTTTTCCCCTAATGTTGCAAAATGATTGTTAAAAGAAATAAACTGAAAAAATAAATGAAAATATGTTGCAATATCTGAACTACCCGAAGGCTGGAAGAAATCGCTTTTCAGCATTAAGAGCGACTGTTATTTGATTCTACTTTAAGTTTTATATTCCTACTAAGAGTTTATTTGAACAGTGGACGTCTAAGATATGTTCACTCTTTTTATGTTCACTTTTTATCCGTCAGGTGGTGGTCGACGGCCACCCGGCGATGTCAAAAACCCGTCTAGTGGCAAGCGCCGGGTACCCGGCGATAGCATAGTTTCGTATTTATTAAAAAAATGAGCCGCTAAATCTACACCTGTCTTGTTCTTTCTTGCAAGACTCGTTCGTGAATAGATAAGGATGGCGTATAATAACTGTCGCGACAACACCTTCATAGAAATTTCATTAGAAATTCCTCAGACAATATAATCTTATAATAAACCATCCATATTGTTTTTTTGAATAATGGTCATTTTTCTAACGTGCACCGAATTCGCGATGACCACCCGTGACCCGTGGCGTAGACAGATAATGACCACCGCTGGATACCTGGGGTTGATGGGTTAACATTATAATAAGGCGAACAATGTCTACATATCCCTGATGTCGACTGTATTGTATAGCACACGAAAATTAAAACAACTTTTAATTGTTTCAGGACTTATACGACTTCGTGTTCAGCCATCCTCAATCTCCCGAAGAGTTTGAGATAACGACAAACTTTCCAAAGCGGACCATACCGAAGGGTCTCTCCAACCTGGTCGAAGTTGGCCTCAAGGACAGAGATGTGCTGTTTGTGACCGACATGAACGCATAACCGGCGTGTTGTGATCTTAGGACTGAGGAAGTAATAACTAGTGAGAGTCGAATGACGTAATTTGTTCAAGATTTCGATTAGCATACTATTGTTTAATAGCCCTTAAGAAAGCATCACTGTCGTTGTTTTACCTCACGAAGGCGCGTTGAATATATTTGTAGCCCCACACAAGACAGCCAAATCAATAAAGAGTCGGTTGCGCCCTTAGACTACGGTGCTTGCTTACCATAGGACAGGCCACTAGCTTGTTCGCCGCCATCATAGTTTAAAACAAGTTTTGGAACATAGACCACATTGTATCTTTTCACAATGAGAATAAGGCACAAAGTGGCCCGTATACTTGTACGTGTCTCTGTGTGCGCAAGCTCTGTTTTCACACATACATAATGTATATGTAAATCTTCTCAACATGTATAATCAACTCGCCCTCGGTGATAAAACACCTGTAACTTGTGGTGTGGCCTTAAACTTATGCGTAGGCGAGACGCCATTACCAATTAGGCGTTCAATTACGCATTCTTCCACAGTAATTGTATGTTACGATCTCACGATACTCAAGGGAGAGGGATTTCGGATGCATGTAGTCCAAGCCTAAGACTTTTTGCAGCGATGCAGTATCGATGCAGGTGATTGACAGTGAATGGGTGAGGACCAAATTCTTGGCCAAGTAGTTAGCCTGGTTAATCGGTAGTAGTTAAAAAGTTCCGTTGTGACACAAAAAGTAGCCATACAATTCTATGATTAATTTGTGTGTCACAACGGAATTTTTTAACTACTGATTAACCAGGCTAAAGGTTGTTTTCCACCGGCGAGGCGAGGCGGGGCGTGGATGGGCGAGAATTGAAATTAGTATGGGACTTACTACCTATTTCCACCGCGCGCGCGCGCGCTCAGTGCAAATAGGTAGTAAGTCCCATACGAATTTCAATTCTTCTACCATCTGCGAAGCGGAAGTGATTTATATATAGTAAAATTATTATTATGTATATATACAACACGCACGTGGGATATCTAGGGCGATACTGGCAAGATTACTGAAAAATGATTATCATTATCATACATATTTACTGTTACGAGTCTGTTGTCAATAACGCTCTGTGGGCATAAGGATGTAATGTGAGAATCGCCTTTATTGACTACCGAAAACGGTACCTTTTCCCTTAAAAGTTTGTTTAATAGTTACGCTAACGTGAACATCCCCGAAGAGCATCACGTCTTTGCGCAAAGAATAGTCTTCGGTTAACTTTGTAAACGACGAAAAAGTTGCTTTTCTTTCCTATTGGGGCGCTGTGTCTTCAATTTCCCAGTAGCAATCGATTCATGATACAGGGTGAAAAGTTGAGATGGGGCAGTAAGGGCAGCTACTATAGATCGCCTGCTGCTACGCGAAAATGCTCCTTAGCTCCCCTCCTCCCTCCTCCCTCCTCCAAGGAGACCTTTACTAACTTTTAAGTCAATCGACATTCACAGATTTTTGATAAAATGTACAGTCAGCGAGAAGATCGGCAGATTTTACCATTTTTTAATGCCTTTCGGTCCCATTCCCATCAAGGATTAAAACACTTTGAGACCGACTAAAGTTAGAGTACTAGAACACCCTGAAATCAAAGAAAACTTTTTCCATACAGTTCGTAGGGTGATTGAATTGAATATGTTTTGAGTGAGCAAGAGAGCATTTTCCAGGGGAATTTTTATCTCAAAGAACCGGGTGCTCAGATCAGCTTTGTGAGACTTTAACAAGACTTTTCACGGTTATTTTCCTGTGTTTTAGGAGGTAGTATGCCAATGCTTTTGTATAGTAATCATTACTTCGCTATTATTGCCGCGTACCTCGAATATTTCTGATCCATTTATAACATGTATATAAACGATGCCCAGTGAAATGTTTTCAACCTTGTGAGAAATTAACTCAGTAACATTAACACGAATTATTGCTTTATACTAATTGGTATAAGCACTTTCACCTTTAAGTACGATCGCTTGATTACTACTATGATCGCAAACTTGTTAAAACATCAATAAACTTGATACGGTATATGAATATATAGTTAAACTAGAAAATGTGGTAATTGTTCAAAACCAAAATATCAATTTTGGTCACAATTTAGTCTTTAAAATAATGCATATAGGAATTAGATGTAAAATATTTATGTAAAGAACGGTCTTACAGAATGTTGAAAACAGCTATAAAAACTACTCAAAAATTAAAGACATTTCAAATTACTTTTTTGATTGCAGAACTTCCATGATCCCTTTTGTGATTTCGTACTTAATAAGTGATTATTTATTTCCGTTTTTACTAATCTCAATCAATTCCTGTTACCAAGCATGATTTATAAATAGAGAAAAATATAAATACACTTCGAAATGTGATATTCTATCTGGAATGGATAAGGTGAGGTATAATTTGAAACAAGAGAAAGCTTTTTAATACATTTCAAAAATGGTATGTATCATAAGAGTTGTCTTATGATTGTCCAGAGTCAATTGTTTTGTTTATGTTTTTGTTTCGATGTATAGCGGATTTGTTTTGTTCGGTTATTATTCCAACAAGAGAATTATGAATGATCATGCATAATAGTAATATCGAACGTTAAATTTTAAGTTGTCTTTATAGATTTTGTTTATATTTGTATGTTGATATTATGTAACATGATCCTACTCTAAGTGGTCAATATAGAGGTAACATTATGTTATAAGATAGCACAATTTTATATGAGGAGTTCTAAATTTCTGTTTAAAAAAGCGATCCGCGGCTTTTCTCCATATTATCCTTAATTTGAGACGTTGGGTTACGAGGAAGGTGCATCTCTCTATAATTTACACATGTACATCTCTTTGAAAACCAGTATTATCCAAGAAAATACTTTCACAAGACTTATTTTATTATTATTAGAATTACATTCAATACTACCATAAGGGTGGATATCGATCAGAGATGTGCGATGATGTGTTTTCATATATTTGACACCTAGCTTTCAAGCAAGCATTTGTATGGCTAATCACATTTACTGTCGAAACCTCTACGAATGTGATGATTGATGGATGGAAAACCCTAGAAGCACATTTTTGAACGATTGCAAGAGTTACCGGTTGTGTATCATCGAGAGTAGTAATAACCAGTTCCTGAGATGCGCCTAATTTTAATATATTTTACACCAGTGCATTTTGTTTCGGTTTTTCCTTATATTTATCGAAAGAATGTGTATATTTGTCAGAATGACGTTAAGTAAGTGTGACCTACTGTGAAATTGGTTTGAGTGTGGTGTAATGGATAGTGGCTGGGCCTGCATTTACGAAAACGGACTGTGTAATATATTTTATTGTTTGGTTGTATAATAATTGTTCCTTCCATAAGTTGTGTTTTATTCGCTAGCATACTAATAGGCCTCCCACCACAGACTAATACAGACCCGCAGTATTAAGCAAGACGATGTTCCATATAGTTAACTCTGTCGCTTCTTATGGCCAGGATGCATGGAACTACATTATTTTACTGGCATTTCGATTTTCTCTTGTGTGCCCTTTTCTAGTTGTCTCCAGGGATAGATTAGAAGATAATGGTGGTTACGGTGTGAAACCTATAAACATAAGAGTTTGCTATAATTATGGACATGTTGTTGTTACTGACAACGGTTATCTGGAACGCAGTTAAATGTAGTTATTTTCTAAGAAACAGTCACGAAAATGTTGACTGACCAGTATTATGCTGACATGTAAAAGCTGCAACATTTTCCCGGGGTACTACGGGGTACCGCTTTTGGCAGGCTGCTCGGTCGCTCAGTGAGCGGTGAGGAGATAAGGAGCCAAAATAAACAAAGACTTGACTCCGCCCTGTTTATTTAAAAATCGTTAAATTATCAACACACCATAAAGCTATTTTAACAGAACATTACACCTGGAATGTAGGCACTTTAATAATTACATTATTCACATTTTATACTCTATTAAAGATATACAAATACATGCAGTCATGCCAGTCGCACACAGGCTTAACCCGTACGCATAAAAATGATAACAATTTTGTAAAAATATACATAAAATATAGCTTTCAAATATTGACCTTATTCACAAAGTGAGACAGAAGTTGCGAAGAGATTGTTTTCATCCATAATATGAAAAAATTCAACTGTGTTCAGCTATTGCCACCAGTCGTACGGGCTTTGCACTTGTGTGTGTGACCGCCATCGCCATTAAAGAATACTCATTCGTATGAATTGCAGGTAATGTATAATATGTTAAAACTGCTATCTATTTAAAATATTTTGTACCTATTTACTTTAAATGGACTCTAGTTTCGGACGATTACTAAAATATGTAAATATCATTTGTGGTGTTTTCGCCTATTAGTATTTCTTATTCAACGTTTGTAAGCTACAGTAACTTTTATCTGCTATTACCCATATTAATCACAAAAATAAACTGTTATATGGTACGTAATATACCGTTAAATTAATCCAAATATGATATGTTGTTATACCGTGGTGTTGTAGTTTTCCTACATATATACTGAAATATGATTTAATTGTTGAAGACAATTATGGGAAAATTAAGATCAAGATGTTCAAGATATATTTCCTAGTTGATTTGATTTCGGATGACAAAGTAACGAGTGCATTCACAAAATAAACAACTAGGTATAGTGACGCCGTTATGCACTGAGACCTTTAATGTATGTGTCAACTTATTTTGTAGTCAAGGACATGTCTTCTCGCACAAGTCTTGTTTGTCTTCGTGACCAAGTGTATAATGTTTACCCACCTCCGATTAGCGTGGATAGGGGAGGAATATAAATTAGTTTAGAACTGGAATATATCAGTAGGTAAATTTAAGCTCGAAATATATTGCCACGAAGATCGGTGTCTAACAAATGTATGTCACCGCTAATAGCGTGCTACTAATTGTCACATTCACTACAGAAAGTTACTACGATGAAACCGAATTTAACTATTTAAAACTAAGTTATGAATTGCTTTTAGAAAAATAATTACTCTAGGTAACTGTATTAACTGGTGGATTTAAAAATATATTTACAATTTTATTTGTATCCAGATAAAATTTTAGATGAAAAGTTTATACGTATATCTTCCTAAAATCCAATTTCTTCCATTACCCATTATAGTGATGGTTACAAGGACTTATTTATAGCAGTTGGTAACTAAATATTACCGATTTTCACCAGAATTGTCTTTTCCTTGACTAAAATAAATATTATTGTTTTGCGATATTCTTCATAATAGTTCTTGTCTTTTTAGGAATTGGTTCTTCAACTGACCAAAAAAACTTTATCTACAAATTAAGCATTTCATATTTATCACATTTGATTTACAAACTAACACAATTTTGCAGTATACCTTGGTGTTTTGGCCACTTTGTTCTAGTATATAGGACCTATTGTATTTACATAACTGCAGACAAATATAATTATAGATAAAGTCAATTTACCTACTACAAGTTAGTTCTGTACATAGTTGGCTTTCAAAATATCACCAATGAATCTTACTGCGATCAAGAAGAAGAATACATTTAACCGTCCGCCATTGCGAATACATGTAGCTATACGAAGGGGCAGTGAAAGAGCTAAATGTTTTCGCCGACGTGTGTTACTTCTACGCATATAATATGAGCCCATAAGTTTGATAACGTCATAACTGGTAGACATACGGACTCCATTTCAAATGCATCTCGTACGGGAACTGTATGCCAACTGCGCTGTCGGGACGTTTAAGTAAGGGGATATCCTGTATCTATTTAACTCTTTTACTAAAGTTAGTAGGCATACTTGTATTGCTGTACTTAATTGGGTTTATAAAATCAAATTTCTATTAATAATACTTATGGTCAACTATTTTACATTTGTGCAATTGGACCCTAATATTATAAAAGGGAGGCCTTTATAATCCTTTTATAATCTTAGGGCCCAATTTCACTGGTCCTTAAAGCCGGGAAAAATGCCAGGACCTTCCCCAAAAACTAGTGAAAATGAGCCTTGAAATCCGACAGTGACCGTACCCGTGATTGGGTAAATCTGTGACCGTTTCATCGCAACGCAATACAGTTTGACGGGTGGGCGAAATTATCGAAAAGTAAGCTTAATAGTAGGTACTAAGCTAATAAAAAATACTGACAAGCGATCCGATCATAATATAGGTAGGTACGTATCTTGCACAGCAGATATAAAAAATAAGATATGACAAAATAAAGCGCACAGATTGTAAAAGTCGTGAATTAATCTTACGTTCTAATGGTCGCCAATTCACTTTGTCTCTTTGTCATTACATAATAATCGTTTTTACATGAGCTCGATTTTACATTCGGATTCTATTAAACAAACACACATTATCCCATGAACGCGTGTATACAGGAATCTTTCATGTGTTTTTTCAACAAGTCTATGGCAGTGTGCGTGAAGTCAGTAGGTCCACAAACACAGGCGAAATGTGTACACAACTCCTTACATTTGAGGGAGCTCTTTCCTATGACTTGTGTGAGGAGGCTGGCCGTCACTCTGCCTTTTTGACCAGGCCATGATGTTCTCGCATCGGATAATACGTGGGTGATAGAAAATCTGGAATTAATAAATACAACATTTTACTTTACTATAGATAGAGATGTATAATCACTCATGGAGTAATAGGACCTATTTTCTCCGGTGTACGTACACCCTGACTGATCCCGGTGCCGGTTAATGTACAGCCATGATAATGCACGGCCAAAATAATGTACAGCCCAATAATCCGCATCCATACTGCACATGATGCTGCGCGGGGTGTCTATTTCTGGTCTGAGGGACACAAGTGAACCCTAACCTAACCGACTTAAGACAGAGTTCGCTTATGACAAACCATTTTTGTCCGCCCTGATAATGCACGACCCAATAATCCGCGTCCACAAAAAGTGGACGCGGATTATCAGGCTGTACATTATTGGGCCGTGCATTATTGGCTCCCGGCGAAACGTGTAGGTATCAAGGTTTTTATTGAAAATGCAAAAATCGACATAGAAGTGGTCACGAAAAAATATCTCATTATGTCTGTAACGGGTTTCAGTTTTTTTCTGACACATTAGAAATAGAATTGAATCAATCTTAAAGATTCCCAATTCAAACCCTAATATGTATTTGTCATGATAACCTCCGCACAGTTTGGAGTTGGCTACTTATCTCACCTGTCATCCTCCCTAGCGATTTCGTCGAAGTTTTCTCGAAACAGGATATCCTCCTCCGTCTTGTTAAAGAATAACAAATGAATGCGTTCACTGTAAAACGAAATTCACGTTAAACACGGTACCCTTTTGCGATATCCGGAATATAAAACTAAGTAAATATTAATTCTGGGGGGAATATTCAGTGTTTTCACGGCGTTTTTTTCATCATTCAGAAAATATTGTAAAAATAAATGATCAGCACGTCTAGCACACGACGGCTGCGACATACTCTCGATTTTTATCGCTCTATACCTCTTCTTCTAAGTGTTCTAATAAGAGAGAGACGGATAGTGCGAGAAAAATCGAGAGAGCTCGCGTGCCGTCGCGTGCTAGCCGTGCAGAATTATCATTATCATTTGATCAAACTTCTTGCGTTTTGTTACACTTTTACGGTGCTTAATCACTTCAGAACCGAACGTTCCAAACCGTCGCCCCGGAGATTCACACTCTGGTATCGTTTGTTTCCGAAAATACCATTGGATTTAGGGTTACATACCATCTCGGATTCGACCTCGGCAGCATGAACTTCAGTAACCCCAGCATCGGCGTGATTCCGGTCCCGGCTGCCACGAAGTATATCTCCTTCACTCCTTTCAGCTATAAGCAATAATGCCACTATTTAATTAGTCGCCCATATTGCTTCTCGGAATCGGCTCGCCACTCGAGCGAGAGGCAATACAAATTAACTTATCAAGGATAGGTAGTGAGGAAGGGTTCAGGGCTCAGGTTTCGCAAGTTCTCTTCCAAATCGCGAAAAGACGAGTATTAAGTCAAGTGGAAAGTAAGTGGTTCCAAAGATTACCCATTACATACAAACTTACAAACATAACTTACAAAGACAAGACTTCCGCTCTATAATATTATATTAGTATAGAAATAGATTAGAGCTACGGTAGCCTAGTGGTTCAGGCATGCGACTGTCAAGCGGTGGTCGTGGGTTCGAATCCCGGCTCGTATACCAATGAGTTTTTCGGAATTTATGTACGGAATATTTACCGTTAGCTTTTCGGTGAAGGAAAAACATCGTGAGGAAACCGGTCTAATCCCCCAATAAGGTCTAGTTTTCCCTCTGGGTTGGAAGGTCAGATGGCAGTCGCTTTCGTAAAACTAGTGCCTATGCCGAATCTTGGGATTAGGTGTCAAAGCGGACCCCGGGCTCCTTTAGGGGCATTACCGGGAATAACGCTACGAGGATGATGGATGATAGAAATAGATTATAGAATATACGTAACGAGTCAATTTAAACGTTGCAACTATTTTTCATTAAATCGTTCAAAACGAGATGTCAAACAGTAGATAAGTAAGTGCAAGAAATACAATATTAATATTTGCATAAGTTTGCTAGGGAATGCAATCGCGATCTCGCGAGATCTCGTCTTTATTAATTAATTAATTAATAAATAATTTTCGTAACAGATCTCGCGAGATTGCGAGATCGAACTTTGCATATAAAACACTATATGACAAAAGTTTAATTTACCTAACTGACAAATTTAAACTTACTTTTATTCAATTACATTTGTTTTACTTTTAATTATATTAAAATCGGATTACATACATACATACATTCACGCCTTTATTCCCAAAAGGGGTAGGCAGAGCACATGAAACTTATGTTCCAGCGCCACTTTTAGCATAACTGTGGGTATAAAAGATCGACAAAATGTAATATTGCAGTGATAGATTGCTAGCCTATCGCCTACAACACACTTCAACCCTGCTCCCTTAGTCGACTTTTACGACACCCACGGGAAGGAAGGGGGTGGTGAAATTCTAACCCGACACCACACGGGGAAAATAAATGGGGGGTGGTAAAATCGGATTACTAAATAAATATTTATTTTGAAAGATTTAAATAATACAATAATTATTAACTAGCTACATGCCCTAGACTTTATTTTAATTTCACATTTTGAAAATCATTAATGGTTCGGTAACGTTGCCATGGTGAGAAATCCTGTGCGAAAAATCGACAGTGTAACCCCTCGATTTTTCGCACAGGGTTTCTAACGGCTAACGCCTAGAAATATGAACTGTAATATTCGGACGGCATTCAGTCCGTAACTTAACTGTACGAGTGTGACGCGGTGGGTTGGGCAACAGCGAGTATAATCTTTTGCAGCAAGAGACCCTACCCTTTTTATCCGGCACTCGCCTATTGGCCACACATCACACGTGTTCTACGACTGACCTCATGATGCAGGTCAAAGTTCTCGTACGATCCGATCCAGACACCGTGACTTCATCGTCACAGCGGTTACCCCGAAACGCCAACTTCTTTCGTCCGTGTATCTCTATCTCAGACAGAGAGAGAGAGAGAGAGAGAGAGATATCCGAACCCATACACATACGACCCCAGACGTATCTATCCCATTGTAATCGTTGTCCAACCTCCCATAGATCGCACGCTGCGAGTAGGTAGGTAGCAGCTGCGGGCGTAGCATGGTTGCCATTATATCATTTATCGTTGTGGATAAGATCCGACACTGTCGCACTCGTATACTTGTCAGAACGTGACGGATGTCATATCCACAGCGATAAGTAATAAAACTGAGTCGCCCGTAAGGGACGGCACACTCATACTGTGACTTCGTCGCCCGGCGACGGGTGATGGAGTGAGAGGCCGTCATTTTCGGATAAGTAATCAGGCGCCCTGCTATCGCCCAAAGATCTTTGACACAAACTCTACTATACGACCAACGACTCACCTTATGCAGCTCGAAGTTCCCATAAGGACCAGACACCGTAACTTCATCACCGGGTGCCAGCAGGGTGAGATGAGGCGATAGCGCGCCCCTCTTATATCCCTTTACGGCGAGATGTATCGCGCTGTCCCGCTCACCATCCGGAGCCCAGCCTTCGCCCACTGGCGTGTATGATCTCACGCATTCTACTTCTGGAAAAATACAGTTTACTTATTGTTTTTGATCGAAATTGCTGTATTCGCATGGGGAACAACGGTATAAGTAGCTAAACACCTTGATATCTTGTCGCTTTCACCTGTATGACAGTTTAAACATGACTTCAAAGCGACACAGCATAAGGGTGTTCAGCCGCTTGTAAATTTACCCGGACCAACTTAATTAAAGGCGTATTGGTCTAGCCAATACGGTAGAACTATAAGTAAAGTTAGTTTTGCATTGGACCGAACAAAAGGAGCTCCTCGTTAGTAAGCGAATCTCTGCAGACTTTTATCATGTATTTGACATGTTTTAGTTTTTAAATGATATTATTATTTTATTATGAATATTGTTTAAAATTACTCATTATTTTTATATAAAAATTTTTGACCATTGACTATTTATATCTAGGATACCCTAGCTTTTTATTAATAATTTGACATTTAAACACATTTTACTCCTTTGACATTTGGACCATTTTAATATTATTTCAATTGTTCCTTATTATTATTCTTGTTTTTTCATTTTTGTAATGTACATATTTAGATTTTTGACTTTCATTTATATTATTGTTATTCTTATACACTCTGACGATCTTTTTGTGAATTCATGCTATTTAATTTTCAAAAAATTACGTCTATTTTCAAAATGAAATAAATGAATCTAATCTAATCTAATCTATCATATGTTAGCGTTGTTGGTGAGACAATAATTTTGATGGTGATAGCGGATAGGTACAACTGTCCCATCCTTTGTCACTGGGTGGCACAGATTTGGGGTGCTATCGCCTTGGCAAAGCCTGCTCACCCCGTCCGTTCGCCCATAAAAGTTAGGGCACAGTATAGAAGAATAATACAGTAGGTAATCTGAGGCCGTTTATTAGCGTTCGTTACCTACTTTCGCTCGACGCGCAGGGCTGTGTCAAGTTTGTAGCTTGGCATACCTATAATACTAATTTTGCTTTTAAGTATGCAAAGTATTTCTGTTACAGTTTAATAGACAATATTGTATACACAAAGTAATAATATTATAGATAGTTAGGTATGTGTTTTTAGTTTCCCACTTCATCGAATATTTTAATACCACTATACTATGCCTAAAATATTTCCTAGTAAGTATAATAGTTGCTAAACTGCACTAGGTTGGTAGGTGCTTAGTTACAAGCCTATTCGGCTCGTTGTGATATCGTGGCACTGGCGGCTCGCTGTCTTCATACCTACGAGGCGGTTTCCTTTGACGTAGCGAGTGAGAACGAGCGAACACCGCAACGGCGCGGCCCCGATTGAAGCAGTCTCCATCATTCCCGAAGGCTATGTGTGTGTGCCTAATACCGAACACGCGCGCATGTGTGCAGCCGTGCGATGTACCTTTGTTCGAAGTTTATCTACTGTTCCTATACTGTGGTTAGGGTGAGAGCGTACGCCAACGGTGAACGTCTCCGTCCTGTCATTTGACTGTCAAAATAGCTTAGTGAATAAGGTACAACTGTCAAATCATCTCACCCCTAGTGGTGTTCTACTTATCGATACACACATCGACGGAAAGTATTTATAAAACTATTCTAATATGAGTAGTTTAAGCGGCTTATAAATCAACAAAAATTTATAAATTAAAGTAACAATTGAACTTTGCTAATCGTATGTGTGAAACATAAGTACAGAGCCAATATTTTCTCACATTAAAGAAATGTGACGTATCGGGGTAAGATTATCTTGTCTGTCGCATTAGGCGAGAGGCGAGAGGTGACAGGTGAGATGAGAGGTGGGGTGACCAGTGAGGTGATGTCTTGGGACGCCGTCGCGAAATATATAATTATTTTAGTGAATTAGACTCCAGGACATTAGTAAGATATATAGGTATAAAGTAGCCGTGATCTGTGTCACACCGCGTTTTGATTTGTTTTTAATTGATGTGTTTGAATTTTAATTTAATTTTATCTTTTTATTAATGTGTAAATAACATAGATATAAGTTTCTACTGTAACTAACCCGACATGGATATTTATCTGAAATAAAGTAATTGAATTGAATAAGGTAGAACTCATAAAACTATACAAAGTACATTGGTCCTTTTGAATCGACGAGGAATGGAAATGTTGTTAAATCCCGAAAAACGGATTGGATAGTTAACAAACCGTTAAATTAAATTTTAGACCCGGAACTTCTTTCAAGTTTATGACGTCGAAAATGAACTTTGAGCTCTCATTCGAATAGTTTGTAATTGAGTAGGCAGGTTCACTCTAAGCTGTCAACGATACCAAATTTAAATAGATACTTATATATAATATATCTCGTTGGTTCTTAAGAGAATATTGCGAACATGAAATAAGGGATTAACAAAGCCTGACATGAGCGATATCCCCTAAATATTAATCCTTCTTTATGTTCGTAACAGGCAACGGATAACGATGGGACGAGTAATCCCATGGGTCCCATAAGGTCATAAGGAAGGTACTGGCTTGGTATTCAAAACGCTCACCGTCAACTCAACTCGGGTGAACAAGTATATCTGTCCTCTGATTCAGCCTTGCCGTTACGAATATCGGGGTCAAGATATACTAGGAGTGAGGTGAGTTACAACTAGGGAATGCAAAAACCGGTGAAAATCAAAAACCGATTAATAACCGCCTCGACGGATTCAAAACCGGTTAACCGGTTTTTAGCCGGTTTTTTACAAACTATTTGAAATCGAAGTACAAGACGATAATTTTACTATTCTTGGTTACTATTAGTGTTAACGGTATTTTTTGAGATGTAAATAGGTATTTAAATGATATAGTCTGTACTAAATTAATGATACATACGGTTATTTATGTTATATATTTATAATATACTTAGAAAGGCGAATAAATAAAAAGCATATAATTCTTCTCATCACCTTTATAAACTTCAAAACAAATCAACAAGTGACGAATTAAATTATACTAATATAAAAAGTACAATGTTACATTTTAAAAGTTTAACAAACTTGCCAATAAAGTATTGGTTACTTATATGAAATTAACAATTTAACATTTCTTTTTGTTTTGGTTATGTTTATTATAGGGGTAAAAAAACGCTAGTTCGTCATTTTATAGTCTGAAGAATATTCTGGGGTATCTATTTGAGGCAATTTACAGTTCTTTAAGGACTATTTCCAATTCGGTTAATATATAGCTGTTCAGCGCGTTTGGCTCGGCTCGGCAGGGGACACTTATACTGTAGGGTATTAGGGAGGAAAGAAGAAGTTATAAGGTACCTACCTATGTAGAGTTACTGTGACGTCCGGCCGTATTTCTTATACGCTTAAGGTTCTACCTACGAATGAAGGGTAATTTTGAAAGCGTGAGATAAATAGGGTCACTTAGAGTTAAGAGTCCGCAGTAAGCTCGATTCTCCATACAAACGTAGTTACGCTCTCATTTTAAAACTACGTGTTGGATTGTAACGAAACTTTGCATATACAATGAAATGAGGTATATCTATGTCTGTAATTAGTCTATGTAGCTTCTTATCTTCTTATCTTATCTAGATGAGGGCCCTTTCCGATGCACTTCGACCCAGCGGGATCTTTTGTGCATTTGCCCTCTCCTTTATGCCTACTCCCAAGCTCGCTCCATCGTTTCCACAAAGCGGATGATGCAGCTCAGCGGGAGCACCTTGAACTCCCTTGGTTGCGGATAGTCGCTACCAAAGTAATTCATTCTTTGTCTGGCAAGGGCATGACATTCACACAGTAAGTGTTCCATGGTCTCATCCTCCTCGCCACACATTCTACAGTCTAAACTGTCCGACAGTCCCATCTTAGCCAAGAGAGAGAGGAGTCGTGTCCAATGCGCGCAGCGACGTAGACGCATTGATGACTAATTAATTAATTAATTAATTGCGGACATAGCGCGGCTCGGCCGCTGCTAATAGTTTTGAAACGATGAGTGAACCCGTCGTGAATAAGCTACTCACCTTTCTGCTGCGGGTACTGCGGGAAGATGAGTTGGACGCGGAGCAGGTCTGTTTGGCGAGCTTCAGTGCCGCCGACATCTGCGCAGCGAAGAAGGTGCTGTTCCAGTCCCTTGGGATCGCCGGCACATTCATACCTCACCGGAGAGGAGACGAGGCCGGGAAAAAATCCCTTAAGGACATCGTTGATGTTCTGAGGGAGCGTGAGAGCGACTTGCCTGAGTTCGTGGCGACGGAGGTCCCCAGATTGCCGTCCCGCATCCCAGAGCAAGTTGACGTGAGTAGCCTGCTGAAGGAAATCGTGGCTCTTAAGGCAGGCATGGCTGAAATTTTGAAAAAGTTCGACGTTTCGCAGGCTACTATTGCCGAGTTACGCAAAGAAATTATCGGATTGCGTAATAGTGCCCCGGAAACTCGGTCACCAGCGGGGTCAAATTTCAAGACTAGTGACCGGGCGTCAAGTGTCGACTCGGTCAGTTTGCATGTTGCTGACACTGCGCATGCCGTTCCACGGCCCGCGTGCCCCCTCCGCGCCGGGCCTCCCCCCGCCCCATCTTCTAAATCACGTCATCGCTATGCTGATGCCGTAGCTGGTCGGTCTGTCGCAGCCGACCGGAGCGACGCGCCCTCAAGAGCGCGTGAAGTTCAGGTTCCTCCAAAGGAGAAGCCCCCGCGCACCGATGTGGATAAGGAGGGTTTTACAACGGTGTCGAGGAAGCGCAAGCCGCGCAAGAGTCAGTGTGGTACTGCAGAACCGGTTGGTTCCGGTCTGCGGGTTGCCACACCGAGCAAGACGCTATATGTATCGCGCCTGCATTACACTGCCACGGCTGATGATGTGGTGGAGTACGTTCGTCAGAAGACCGGCTTCTCGCTGAGGGTGTTCCAGCTGCGTTCGCGCCACTATGTGCACTTCAGCTCGTTTGTGGTGCGCGTGCCCCGACCGCTGCAGGAGACCATCGCATGTGCTGACTTCTGGCCGAAGGGTGTCGTGTTTCGACGGTTCCGGGGCAATCTGCCGAATCCTACACCGGAGATGACGATGTAACGGGGCCACGCCGTTTCGTCGCCTAAATAGTATTATTTGTTGTTTTTAGTTTCGTGACGCATTGGTTATTACTGTAATGTCACGTAAATGTATTTGTCAATAAATAAATAAATAAATCTGGTGGATTTAAATTTACACAAAAAAAAAAAAAAAAAAAGAGATCCTTGACCCCGAAGTGACCTGTGAACACCCCAGATATGATTCTGAGTTGCTTCCTACTGGATTTCCAGAGCTTGTTAGTCCAGCCCGAGTCCACTCCTTCTATGAAGAGCTTAGAGTGCCTTAAGCCCGCCTCATTCCTCCACTCGTGTTGGTGTTTGGTCTTGGCGTAGGCTTTAAAGGCCGAAGTTATGGTTCTCTGCGAGAGTCCCACAAATGGTTCTGGACCTACAAAGTGATTTGTAGACCCCCCTCTTGCAAGCTCATCCGCTCTTTCGTTGCCGATGTAGCCCTCGTGCCCCGGTATCCAAACTAGTTGCACCTTATTGTGCTTCCCAAGCTTGTTCAGTGCCTGGACGCCATTATAGACTAGTCTAGAATCCACTTTCGGCGCCGTAAGCGCTTTAAGGGCCGCTTGACTGTCGCTGAGGATATAGATGGTCTGCCCTCTGGTTTGCCTGTCTATATTCTCCTGTGCACAGGCAATTAGGCGTATGTCTCCGCCTGGAAGACGGTTGCCAAACTACCCATGCTTACACTACTACTGTAGTCAATCGCATAAATGCCTGCTCCCGTACCGTATGTAGCTTCAGATACCATAGTAAAAAAATACAGCGAATTTAAGTTTTTCATACTAAACTATTTTTGCTGTATTTCGTTTGTTTTATAAACTGGAACCATATAAACTAATTATAGACATATATATACCTCATGTCAATGTATATGCAGTTTCGTTACAATCCAACACGAAGTTTTAAAATGAGAGCGTATCTACGTTTGTATGGGAAGGTGAAATTCGGCAGAGCTTACTGCGGACTCTTAAGATCTACATACATATGTATTGTATTTCGTTTGTCTTAAATGTAGGTAGCTATATTACGCGCACGATTTTTTTTTCAAATCGAATAGTAGCTGAGGTATGTTGTTAGAACTAGGTAAAACAGCGATAAAACATTCAGTAGCTTGATACCTCTCACATTTCAGATTCAGTTGAAACCGCTCAACCAACCTACTGGAGCGCAAACTCGCAGAGATTCCAGTGTTTAGGTACTTGTATTTATTCAAAATATAATCTTATGCTAATACATTTATTGCTGTATTCTTACGGAAGCCTCAATTAGGCTTATTTACAAGAATCAGTTGAGACTTAATTAGATTATTATCCTATTATACGTTTCGTGTTTACTAATATTATTTCTCAGTGGTAGTGTTATGACTGTAATGTTTTTAAGTATTTTTTTACATGCGTTTGGATTATCTGTTCCCTGTATTTTTATCAATAGGTATATCTAATGGTAGTAGGTTAAGTAAGTATATGAGGTAGCATGAAATCTGAGGTACATTGCCATATATCTCCACCCCGCGCGGTCGTGGCGGAGGTTTATCCTGGATTTTCAGTAAAATGAAGATTTTGTTCATTGTTACAGAAGAAAAACGCGTTAAACAGTTTAATTTTCGATTCCGAGGAAAATTCCTGAAAGTAAACGGAATGTCATGGTACCTACACGGTGTAGGTTAGATAGATATAGAAGATACCTTGCGAAGTCATTCAATTACATAATGAACTCCCCGGATACAAGCGCGCCGGTAAAATTGACTAATAAAATGCGTCTTTGCGTCGTAATCTACGTAAACGATCTACTTACTTCCCTAGTGAAAGTTTAGACCTACACTATCCATTTATTGTATTGAGACGGGGTAATAAACCAAATAAGAATGAATTATAGTAAGGGCAGCGATGGTTAGGTACAGAAAGGGCGAAAATAACAAATATCGTCATTTCACTCACTGTCTATGTTCCCTTGTGTCATATTCCCCAGTAGTGCCACGAGTTCCTGCACGGGCACTACAGTAGTGCCGTGTCACGTGACCCACGACACGTCCCGGAGCGAGACAAGTTAGAACCTAATGATACTGCAAGTACTGCAACCCAGCTGGGTGCTTGACAGCTGGCCAATTAATAATTAAAAAAAATAATCTTGCTTAGCACAACTGTCTCGACCTGCTGCCGTGCGTTTTATCATGTATTCATGAGACACAGGTGTATTGGGAGTGGGCTAACGGATAACAAAAAAAGAAACATAAAAAAATACAAACGATTTGAGAACCTTCTCCTTTTTTTGAAGTCGCTTAAAAGTGGGTACGAGTTACCTCTGTCGCGGCAATCATGGCAAGTAAGTGCAACAGAAAGCGCACCGAGTTATCTCGTTCTCACTCTTTATTGCCTCACGCGCAGCGAGTGTTACAAAACACTATAGTCGCTAATTCACTTACCATCTATAGTCCTATGCACGCGCACGTGGTGCCCCAGCGGCGCCACCAGCGCCTGCGCGGGCGCCGCCAGCGACAGCAGCACCGTGTCGTGCGACACACGCGACACGCGTGACACACGACACGACACGGAGCGCGGGGTCGACACGCGGCTCGCCGCGCCCGCCACCGCCTCGCCACAGACTTTCCACACGCCTGCCTCCGCTTTGTGTGCTACCACCTTCATTTTAAACAAAATAAAGTTATCTGTCAAAATGTTATATTTACAGTCATCGATGGCTTTATTGTGCATCATAACGTACTTATAGCATAAGCAATTTACACAAGTGTACTCAATTTCAACTCGATTGGACTTCAGGAAGTTGTTCATATTTGACTCGCAAGATAACCCGCACATACCAACGAACTAACAAGCCAAATTAATATAAATCTAGTAAACATTAAAACTAAATATTACGAGTCCGCTTCGGGTGCGTAACGATGCCTATAAAAGAAATTGAAATAATATTAGTCGCAATACCACTCTTTTCATATAATTCTTGAGTCATATAACAACACTTAACATATTTTCATACGATATCATTATCATTTTATGTAATAAAATTTAATATAACATACTTTAAATATAATGCATATTTTTCTATAATGAACAAATGATATAATGTTAATTTCTTCTAATGCACAGTTAGCATAATATTTTTTGGTAGACTAAAGCAGGTCGGTGTAGGTACGACGACGAGCGAAGCGAGGAGGAGTGTTAGGCTGAACTGCGACCCTACAGCCCGAACACTTTTTTGCTACCTAATATACATATACTTACATAGTATAACTTGCAAACCCGTATGTTTGCTACATTTTCTTTTGATAATAAAATATTATTCTACTTGATAGTTATGATATATAACTTGTATGTAACATGAGCATTAATGCTTATTTTGTATAATCATTATATTTTATAATATTATACCATATAATGGTTATACAAAATAAACATATAATATTTGAAATTATAACCAACGTTTATTATATACAATGAGTGTGTCTACGACAACGCGACAGACGACAGCGGTCGGTGTGCGGGCGCGCGCGGCGCGGGATCCCTTCCACCGGCACTAGCTCTGACGGCGGCGACAACAACGCTCGCGTCTAATATTTGTATACTTATTTTTGCCTACATAAACGTAGAAGCTTTATACATAGTTTTCTTTAGCCCTTAATAGCCCGCTAACAAAGTGGCGACCGTGACAGGACATCGTACAATAAATTCATATTTTACATCGCGTACCGACTTGGAAGCAAGCGCAAACAAAGAAACTAACGGCGAGCAACCTTTGGACCCAGGCGACGACGTGGCTACGCAGTGGATTTAACAAGGGGAGTGCCCGTTTCTCTTCCTTTGCCTTTCTTACCTTTCCTAGTTTTGATTTGTGTGCTTAATGTACTTTATTTCTAATACGTAATTTAAAATTATATGTAATTTATCGAAATCTTAAAACATTAAAGTGCATGATCTCGCTGATCGGGATACATTGCTTAAGTATATTGCTATTCGCATTGTTAAATATATCGCATTAATATCACTTAAATACGAGTGAAACATTATTTTAAAGCATAAACGCATATTTTCATTGGCCTGCCAGAGCTAGTCAACCCAATTCATAAGACATTAAGTGCTTAATTCCCTTGCATCTTGACCTCGCACCGCTTTAAATCATAATTATAATCTTAGAACTAGTAGATTTACCTAATATTTACGGTGCTTTGTTAATTGAACACGCCTTGGTTCACGCTTTCTTGATAATAAGCGTCCTTAAACATTATTTCACTTAGCTATTTAAATAAAAGTCATAATAAGTGTTATCTTTCAGTCTAAAGTAGTGTATATTCCTCAAAGGTCCTAATTAATAGCTATTTGTTATTACATAGTGCTCATTTCGTACCGGGCCGACATTTCCAGGGACTGCGCGCGCGCCGGCCGGCTTAGCAATGCACTGCCGTGCCTACCTACTCGCCATCAGCTGTTCGGGCGAGCCTTGACCTTGCTTTGCGCAGCATATCAGCGCGCTTGGAACTCCTGCCTGGTTTGATGCACAGTTTACCTTTTTTTGATTGCTTTTCACCCTAAGTACATATATTTATTGTGTCTTACTTGTCCTTTTAAATTGTATTGTCAACCCCATCTAATTCTAAATCATGTCACCAACTAAACCGCAAAGCGGAATTGACATAGAGGCACTTGAAAATGAATTAAAATTTAAAGAATTGGTAAAACAGCGTGCGTGGATTAGGGGTCGACTGACTACGTTTGAAAACTTTATTAAAGAATTAAAAAGGGCAAAGATTGACGACATTTCAGAAGCGCAATTTAATGAACTGAATTTGCGAAGCTTGAAAATAGAAGCATTATTTTCTGATTTTGAAAAGTGTCAAATGCAAATAGAACTAGCCTTTCCTGACCCGGATGATCAGGTCCAGGAAAGGGAGGTAACTGAAACAAGATTTTACAGCGGCATTTCTAGTGCTCAATCTTTACTAAGGTTGCGACCTTAAAACCCTGAAGATAAACAAAGTTCATATAGTAGTTGTGCGCGTCAGGAAAACATAAATGTCAAACTTCCAGTTATTAAATTACCGGTTTTTCACGGGAATTACTTTTTATGGTTAGAATTTCGAGATACATTCGAGTCATTAATACACTCAAATGAAACTATCCCCGACATAAACAAATTCCATTATTTACGATCCTCATTAGAAGGGAGCGCGGTACTTGTCATCAAATCTATTGAATTCTCATCTCAGAATTATAAGGTCGCATGGGATTTGTTATGTCAGAGATATAATAATAAAAAAATCCTAATTAATAATCACTTAAAGGCTCTCTTTAGAATCGAGCCCATAACGAGAGAATCTCATAAATCATTGCGTTACCTAATAGACGTTGTGACTAAAAACCTAAGAGCTTTGACTACACTCGGACAGCCAGTGGACCACTGGGATACGCTTGTAATATTTATGGTGTCAAGTAAATTGGATTCAGTCACGAGTGGAAAATGGGAGGAGCATAGAAATAACCTCTCCGACTTCCCACTCTTGGATGAATTCATCGAGTTTCTTCGTAACAGAGCAGCCATTTTGGAAACCACGTTAGCGAATAGACATGAAAAAAGCGTACCACCTTTTCATAAGATAACCATGTCAAACATGAACCTAAAGGTAAACACATAACAAATTTTCGAAAAGTTTCGTCACTTCTAATAACGCACCCAAACCGGTAGGGTCTTTATTGTGTCCGATGTGTAACCAAGGTCATAGAATAATTGATTGTGAATCATTTAAATGCTTACCTCTCGAAAGCAAGTGGAGCGAAGCCTTGAAGTTAAAACTTTGCAACAATTGCTTACGACGTGGTCATGAAGCAAATAATTGCAGACTAGGTGCTTGCAGATTATGTCATAAGAAACATAATACGTTACTACATAAAGACAGTAACACAACCACAATCTTACCTGTGACGTCACCGATGGCTGGGACGTCAGTTGACCTTGAAGTAGTCAACCCACCCCGCAGGACATTGTCAGTCCAGTCTTGTGGGCAAGTTCTCCTTGGTACCGCTTTATTTAAGGTATCCAACCCTGAAACAAATACTTACCAGGTTGCTCGTATTCTTCTAGATGCAGGCAGCCAATCTTCTTTCATGACAGAAAACCTGAAAAATAAACTTGGATTAGTTAATCGTGATCCTGATTCTTTAAAAATATCGGGCATTAACAACATTCAACTTACCATTTCCGACAGGTGCGACGTAACTATCAGCTCCTTGTCAAACACGTTCAAGACTAAATTAAATTGTTTGGTGATTCCTCAAATTACAGGTCAATTGCCTAACATGGCTGTAAACATTAACCAGCTAAACTTACCTGAAACAATTCAGCTCGCGGATCCTCACTTTTATCACCCTGCTGAAATTGATATGCTGTTAGGTGCGCAAAATATTTGCGCGATATATTATGCCCTAATAAAATACGTTTGGGTTCAAATATGCCCATCCTTCAAAACACTCAACTTGGCTGGATTGTAGCCGGCCCTTTAAGTCCAAATCATTGTTCGGAATCCTCCCACTGTCCATTGTAACTTTACAAAAGAAATCAGTGACAAGTTGACGCAGTTCTGGAATCTGGAAGAACTTCCACAAACTAAAACGCCCTTGTCAGCTGATGAAGAGTTTTGTGAAGAACACTTTAAAAAGCATACCTATCGTTTACCTGATGGCAGATTTTCAGTCTTAATGCCTCTGAAAGAGACGCCTGAAACTGCTTTGGGTGATTCATATAAAATGGCTGTCAAGCGATTTTTCACCTTAGAGAAAAAACTAAATAATAATCCTGACTTGAAACAACAGTACAGTGATTTTATTCATGAATATGAGTCTTTAGGACATCTAACAAGAATACCTAAACCGACGTTTGGTTTCTTTTTGCCGCATCACTGCGTTATTCGCCAAGGAAGTGAGAGCACACGCTTAAGAGTTGTGTTCGACGGCTCTGCTAAATCAGCGTCTCTAAAGTCCCTTAATGATATACAATTCGTTGGCCCTGTGGTTCAAGACGATCTTTTCAATATTTTGATAAGATTTCGTCAACATAGATATGTTTTTACGGGAGATATACAAAAATGTTACCGTCAAATCCAAATCCATGAGTCCCAACGATACTTACAATTGATTTTGTGGCGAGACGACAGTTCTAAGCCTCTTGAAGTGCTGCAATTGAACACCATTTCTTACGGCACGGCTTCAGCTCCATTCTTGAGCACTCGTTGTCTTCTACAACTAGCATTAGAATGTCCGGATCCTTTAATTTCCGAGGCAATAAAAAAAGATTGTTATATGGATGATTTATTGACAGGCGCTGATTCAGAAGAGAAATTATGTCATATACTTCACGGTGTTACAGACACTTAAATCGGCATGCTTTCCGTTACATAAATTCCGTACTAACTGTCCTAAAATATTTAAGACTTCGGCAATTTCAGACACTCTGAACCTGAGTAAGCAGTCCAGTGTACTAGGTGTGCAGTGGGCACCAGGCACTGATAATTTAACCTTTGCATTAGATTTAAATCCTAAAGAGGACGCTGTCACAAAAAGAACAATTTTATCCAACACTTGTATGATATTTGATCCTCTAGGACTGCTAAGTGCTTGTACAATCACGATTCCACCATCACCCTAGGTTAGATTAAAACAAGTCCTAAAATACTCAAAACATTTGTTTGCAATAGAGTAAATGAAATTCACGAACTCACATCTAGAAACTCATGGCGTAATATACCTACTGACAAGAATCCGGCTGACATGACCTCAAGAGGTGTAGACCCGAGTCTTCTTATTGAATCTTCTTTGTGGTGGGAAGGTCCAGCTTTCCTGAAAAATGATGAATCGCAATGGCCGCAAACACCCAACACAGATATAACGTTACCTGAAATAAAAGTCTTACAAACTAACATAAATGAAGAAAATAAAGCTAATGAAATAATAAACATAAAAGACTATTCTAGTTCATTAAAGCTAAAAAGAATATTTGCGTTCATATACAGATTCATAAATAATTGACAAATAAAAGAGAAAGCGAATAGATCATATGGCCCTTTAAAAGAAAATTAACTTAACCAATCACTTACTTATCTAATTAAAATTGCACAAACAGTCATTTTTCAAAGAACTTAACCTAATAAAAAATAAAAATAAACTTACCTCATCACATATGTTGCAGTTGTCTCCTTTCCTCGACGATGGCGGCGTGCTGCGGCTAGGTGGTCGGCTCAATAACACAATTTTGCTTTGAGAAAAAACATCCAGTGTTATTTCACGGAAATCATCACTACCAAATTACTAATGCGAGCCGAGCATCTACACTTATTGCATGCTGGCCCTCAGCTGCTTTTAGCAAGCTTTAGAGATCAGTTTTGGCCTCTACAGGGGAGAGCGTTGGCACGAAGTGTGTATCACCAATGTGTAACTTGTACCCGTTTTAGAGCCAAAACCATGGAGCCGCTGATGGGTCATCTGCCATCAAGTCGAGTCACTCCTAACTACCCCTTTGGTATAAGTGGGACAGATTTTTGTGGCCCTTTTCAAATTTCAAGTAAAATAGGCCGTGGCAATCGTATCAGCAAATGCTACATTTGTATATTTGTTTGTTTCTGTACTAACGCGGTTCACTTAGAAACTGTCAGTGACCTTAGTGCAAAGGCATTCATTTCCTGTCTTCGCAGATTCATTTCCAGTAGAGGTAGACCTAGTCAACTTTATTGCGACAACGGTACCAATTACGTGGGGGCAAACAATGAATTAGGTCGAGCATTAAAGGCAGGCATGAGTTCCATATATAGGTACACAGCTGAAGAACGCATTAAATTCATATTTAGTCCCCCCTATTCCCCCACTTTCGGTGGTTTGTGGGAGGCCAATGTTAAATGCCTAAAGTTTCACTTAAAACGAACAATAGGTAATTCTAGTTTAATGTACGAGGAGTTGAGTACTCTTTGCACAGAAGTCGAAGCAGTCCTCAACTCCCGTCCCCTTACTCCTCTTTCATGTAATCCCAGCGACCTTTCTCCCTTGTCACCAGGGCACTTTCTCGAGGGACGTCCGCTGACACCTATGGCAGCTTTACCTACTACCTTAGAAAAAGGCATAAAGACGCGCTACCAACTGATTGAAGCGCTTCGAGACAGTTTCTGGAAGAGATGGCATCAAGAGTACCTCTCAGAATTGCAGAAAAGGACAAAGTGGAGACATCCCTACAAAGACATCAAGGAAGGCGCATTAGTAGTTTTTAAGGAAGAAAATCTTCCTCCCATGCGATGGAAGCTAGCACGAGTCCATCGTCTTTACCCCGGCAAGGACGGAGTTAGCCGGGTAGCCAATTTTAAAACGATCAGAGGGATCGAACGCCGAGCACTCAATAAGGTGTGCCCCCTCCCTGATGATGATGATGAAGAGTTGCAGGCCGCTTCAGCTCCAGCCAGCACTGCCAGTCCTTCAGCCACCTCCAACGGGCCCCCAGCATGTCTACGACAACGCGACAGACGACAGCGGTCGGTGTGCGGGCGCGCGGGGCGCGGGATCCCTTCCACCGGCACTAGCTCTGACGGCGGCGACAACAACGCTCGCGTCTAATATTTGTATACTTATTTTTGCCTACATAAACGTAGAAGCTTTATACATATTTTTCTTTAGCCCTTAATAGCCCGCTAACAGAGTGATTATATACCTTAAAAATATATCAAATGTTGTTAAAGCGAATGAAATTATATTATTTATTTTTATAACCATCATTACACACCCGTCCGCTTCACTCAAATACAGTATAACTGAGAAACTACTAGTTTTTTTTTTGGAAGTAACAAATTTTAACCACTCGAGACCACTAGCAATGCATAATTATTAATTATGCATATAATACCACAGTTGTGAAGAGACAGATACCATTATTCCCAAAGCGGATACTTGGAAATTGAAACGTTAAAGCGCTCGCTCTTGTCAACTATTAATTGGATTCCATAGACGTACAATTGTTGAAAGCAAATAGGTATTGTAAAATATATACGTGCAACATGAAAAACTTTACAAGAAGCGTCTATACTATACAGTTCAAATTGAATTTCATGTCTGGCTATATCGTAAAAAAGAAAATAAATGGACGCCCATTTCACGAGCGGTTGAATTTTCATGAAATGTCAGTTCAAAGTACATTGACATGGCTTTTTCGCAATAGCAAAAAAATACCGTGGACTCCGACAAGTTTTTACATTCCAGAAAATTATAGCAAAAAATTATACGAACCTCTATTTTTCCGCTTTCAGCGAACACTCGTAACTGTAATGACTCCTGTAACTTCGCCTCGGGAACTAATTTGAGTGTTCGTACCCAGCCGTTGGTGGCCACTTCAACAAACAAAATCCCTTCTATGATCCTTGCACAGCCGCCCGGGTTTGCGAGCGCGCCCGTGTATACCGATAACGTCAGTTTGGTGGACGTCTGAATCCAATCAAATCGGAGAGGCGACGGGGCAACCTCACTTTTATCCGACGTTTTGACAGGGCTCGCGGCCGCTCTTCTACTTATTGACACTGGCAGGTCGCTAGATTGTATTAAACTCTGCATTATTTTGCTTGGCGGGCTGCCTTTAACGCTCTCCTCGCTCTTTGCCGAAATCTTTTTTCTAACGGGCGTGATACAATTAGCAAGATTCTCCATGGACTTTCTGACGAGCTCTTGCGCCTTGGAGGGTTCCCTGAGTCGGTTGTCTGTTTTGAGGGAGAGGCTGGATGGACCGAAGAGTTCTTCCGCGTCTGGCCTGTCAAGCCGCAGCGGGCCTATGAGGCATTTCGCCAGGAGGGAGTCGTAGTTTACCCATGGGTGTACTTTATCAAATAGTTGGGTAGCGTCTATGCCCGCACCGCGCATCAATTCCTCTGGACCTGAATTAAAAACCATATTTTAACTAAAATGCTAAGGAAGTCTTATTTCAGAAATTTCGTCAAGATGAATCGTACCTCCGGGATGGTAAGGCAAATAGTGCGTAATGTTGTATACGCGACCTCGGATGGCTAGCCAGGCGTCGTCTGAAAACAATATCATAAATAAATGATCACGTCGAGAATGTTGATACGAACAGTACATAACAAGTGGCACAAACTTTGCGTATTATGTGCGGCGAGTTCGTCCGGGGACACGGGCCGCATACGGCCGCCGACGCCCGTGAGATCTATCCCGGAGTTGCCGAGCCGGATCCAGTCCATCAGACTGTGTCCGGGCTGCAGCGCGCATTTGTTCCTAGGATTCCCTGTAACAAACGTGTTTTCGGTACAATAAACTAATATTTTAAAGTTGTTTAGACTATTCGAATTTGTTTATTTTATTAGCCTTTGTTTGTAATGTTTTCTTAATCGGTTAGCTATTTCGTGCGAGCGAAAAACATGAAACATGAATAACATGTTCGAATATAAATAATAATGACAGCGAAACCGACGTTCCATTCACCTTTCACCTTTCTCCCAAGACGGTTATTGGTTACTCGCCCATCAAATTAGAAGTCGAATTATTCCTAATGCTTATCTGATTTCACTCAAATGAAGAATTCGGTAGAGACCTCTAACTAAACTCCTAAATCGGGTCTGTGTTGTGAATAATGACTAGCTTTTATAGATCTTAAGGGGGTACCTAGTGTCAAATTTACATTTCAAATTAAATAATATTAATAACCAAGTAGGTGACACAAATCAAATCAAATCAAGATATTTTATTTCAAATAGACTCAAAGAGTGCTTGAGAAACGTCACAAATGATATATATACACAACGCAACAAAAGAAAGTTAAAATTGACTGCACGGAAAATTTAAAATACACATTAAAAAAATTATAGCTGACAAGCACATACAAAAGGTACACAGGTAGCACAGGTCTTAGCCCATCCTTAGCTGATCTAAATTCTACTCAAGGAACGTTGTTCTACGTTAGCTCGTTACCGTTATCATGAATAAATAGCGGTGATTTATGTAAATGCCGTTTGGGGGTGCGTTACTGGGATAATACATTCGGTTGTTTAGAAAGACCAGTGACCAAACGCATAAATAGTTAAGTAAGTTCGTTGGTTTCCGTTAAAATAAGCTACAAACTGACATACAATTTAGTAGCTAACTTCTAAGGAAGCTGTAACATTATACGATTAATAAAATCTAACTTTGAGCTTTATGTGCTTAGCTCGTGGAGTTTTAGAAATTGTGTACTAAATTTTATATTGCGGACGGCGGACAGGAATCTAAATTGATGTATAAAAGTTAATATTTTGTTTATACAAGTTAGCCGGTTAACATTTGTGAGCAAAAAGCGACGCCGCCGCGCCTAGCTGATCAATAAATCAAAGCTCACTCAAGTTATGAGGCCTTCAAAGTTTCCTTTTTTCCCTCCCGATACCAATCAAATTAGTATCGTACCTCGTACCTCTGTTGACTTTTCTGACAGATGTGTTCGATTCCGCCTCGAGCGGATGCTTTGTTAATGGACCGGAATATTGTTTAATGTAGATTTTTAATACCAGGGAAGAAACCTACTTATTATTTTATTGAGAGCCTTACGTGTCCCACTGCTGGGCAATGGCCTCCCTCTTATTCTTCCAAATATCATTATATGCTGGCAAATGTGAATATGTGTATTTAACACTATTTAGTTATTATCTATTTTACTTTCTTTGTACCAGGTGATGATACAGACAGCTCTGAAGACGATGATGTTATGTTATGAGGGAATAATATTACATTATTTGTATTTTATTTAAATTTATTATATAATTTATGAAATATCCCTGTCCTGGGCAGCCTCAAAGGTCTCCCGTACTTATTAATCTTATTATATACTACTAAATACCCATACTTATTAAATACTTATTATATACTACCCAAAAGAAAATAAGGGCCACTATAGTATTTACGCCTTGTTATGAAAATTATATGTATTTTTTGGAATTTTTATTAACGATAGGTATTATACCTACATGAAAACAATGCCATCTACAGTTAAGGCTGTCATTTGTTTCATTTGATCGTCAATTGTCTGTCAAATTTATTACACACTTATACCTAGTCAATTTACGATAAGGTGTAAGTAAACTATTGGCCCTTATTTTGTTTTGAGAAGTAGGTATATATCACCTATATTGTTATTACATTAGCAAAGTTCCTGGCATAAACCATGAGGCATGACAAAGATGTGGAAATATAAAAGCTAAATTGGTAAAAGCAAGGCTCACATAATTCCCTTGGCGGTTCCTCTCACGTCCGAGATCTATAGAGCGATATCATATTGCCGACTTTTAGGCGGCCCCACAGGGCTTTTTCGGCCATAAAATATATTGGCTATGTTATTCTAAATTCTAACACATTAACTAGTTGCTTGAAGACAGACACTGAGGATCGAGTGGATTGGCCAATATCTACTCTATCACGTCGCCCGACGGATCGTTATTTAGCGTTCGACAGTACGTCTTTGTTACAAAGTAGGATAATCATGTTGAAGGACTGAGCATAATTGGATTCAGCCTGAGATGCCTGCAGGTTGAACAGTGACGAATTGTCGCAGATGTTGCTTCTGAACTAGATGGATTTGTTACTTCGTAGCCCAAGTAAATATTGTTCGGGACCCGCACGGCCTGTTTCAGCCTTTTTGGAAAGAGCATATAAATAGCTTAATTTTGATCCTATTTGGATATTTACCATCAAAGCTGTAGACACTGATGTTTAACGAGGCTCAAGTAATAAGTAAACTTCCTAATAAAAATCCTTAACTAACATTACTCCTGCAAGTAATGAGTACCAAACTTCGTAACGAATCAATATTGGCTAACTTAATTGAGAGCGACGTAATTTCTCAGCTTTGACTAAGTTCTGTACTGGGGAAAACGATTACTACTTGGCTAGTTAAGTTGGTTATGGAATAAATGGGGTTTTATTTTATTTTATGTCATTCTGATAAAATTAGACTGTCAGTTTCGCGTGTAAACTTGTATACCTATTATAATAATAACTATGTAGATATCATCATCCTCCTACAAGGTATGTACAACCGGGAATAGCATTCTACATGGGTAACATTATATACATTATATAATAGGTATACATACCTATTATATAATGTTAACTATGTAGATATAAACTAAGTAAATTAGGACTAATCTAACGGATTCCGATCTTATTTTTATCATTGGAAGTTGGAACAATAACTGCGTATTTATCTTTTTTATAACTCCATGTGTAAATAGAAATACCTAATTTCATCAAGTAGGAGTAGCTATATCAGTTGGATCAATCATGGAATGCTAGGAAATGTATGCAAACTGGTGTGAATCGAGTTCTATACGCCTTGCCACTGGAAGATAGAGACAGGCCTATTCATAGTGACGCTTCGGTTAAACTCGGTTCTCGCGCACCTCCGAGGTGTCTGTTAAAATAGTTTTAATATAACATAATAATTGTCTATGGTGTGTCTGCGGTAGCTTAATAAAAAAGAAATAAAACGTCACTGTTGGAAATTAAGTTGAAGTTTAATAGTTTATGTAGCCCAGCACTACATTTATTAGTTTTTCGGTGTTTTTAGTAGAACACAATTATTAAAATGTAGGGAAATTATGCAGTAAACGTGCCCAAGTTAAAAGGTCGTGAGAATTATGACGACTGGGCGTTTGCAGTGGAAAACTTTCTCATCCTGGAAGGCGTCGATTTATCTAGTCAGAATGTTCTAGATGAAACGAGCGACAGAAAAGCTAGAGCGAAGATGATATTGACCGTAGACCCATCCCTTTATGTCCACATTAAAGGAGAAACGACAGTATGGAATACTTGGAATAAGCTAAAGTCCTTGTTCAATGACTCCGGTTACACGCGCAAGATTAGCCTATTGAGAAATCTCATTTCTATCCGCCTAGAGACGTGTGAGTCCATGACCGATTACGTGACACAGCTAGTGGACACGGCGCAGAAATTAAAAGGTACTGGTTTCGAGATAACCGACGAGTGGATCGGTTCTTTGCTGTTAGCGGGTCTTCCAGAGAAGTTTAGCCCGATGATTATGGCCATTGAGCACTTGGGAATGAGTTTAAGTGCAGATGCTATAAAGACCAAGTTATTGGACATGAGTACAGATTTTGAGGTCAAATCTGAAAGTGTATTTATTGCTAAAAATTCGCATCGGCAAAATAGCGGTGGCAATAAATCTTTTCTGAGTAAACGTGGTAGTGGCAACGTCATGCAAACTCAGCCATCTGTCAGTGGAAGTGTAAAATCGTCAACGTCAAAAATAATTCGCTGTTACAAATGCAAGCAAGTTGGGCATTTTAAAAATCAGTGCCCTGAAGAGCGAAAGGCGAAAATGAATGCATTCAGTGCAGTGTTTTTCAACAGAAAATTTAATCAAGACAATTTTTATATCGATTCAGGCTCAAGTACACAATTAATCTCTAACCAAAACTTGTTGTCAAATGTGAAACATTACGAACCGAAAACTAAACAAATAATTGTGGCAAATCAACAAACCGTGGATGTTGTATGTTCTGGAGACTTACAGATTACTACTGTAGTTGGAAATAAACAGTATGAAGTAGTTGTAAGTAATGTTTTGTGCATTCCTAACCTCACCACAAACTTACTGTCAGTGAGCAGAATAATAGCAAGCGGAAACCGAGTAGTATTCAACAAGCAAGGATGTTTCATTTACAACTCGGACAATGATTGCATTGGTGAAGCAAAGTTAGAAAATGAGGTGTACAGATTAAACATTGTGAAGTCTCAACAACTTATAGCGGCGTCAGTGACACCTTTGAGTCAAATATGGCACAGGCGATTAGGCCACATAAATTCAACAGATCTCTCCAAGATGAAAAATGGAGCAGTAGAGGGGTTGTCATATCCAGATAAAAGTGGAAAATTGGATAAATCCAGCTGTACAGTATGTTGTGAAGGAAAGCAAAGCAGACTGCCACTCCCTCTGAGTGCAAGCAAAAGTAAGGAAGTCCTAGAATTGGTGCACAGTGATTTGTGTGGCCCAATGGAGAATATGTCACTTGGAAATGCAAGACGTTACCTGATTTTTGTTGATGACTATAGCCGGATGTGTTTTGTCTACTTTCTTCAGTCAAAACATCAGACATTCAAGTACTTCAAGGAGTTCCAGAAGATGGTAGAGAACCAGCAGTCAAAAAGGATTAAATTATTGAGGTCGGATTCCGGAGGGGAATATTGTTCAATTGAAATGGAGAACTACCTGAAATAAAGTGGTATAGTACATCAGAAGACAACTGCGTATACACCCGAGTCTAACGGATTATCGGAGAGATTTAATCGTTCCATAGTAGAGAAAGCTCGCTGTCTCCTGTTCGATGCTCATTTAGAAAAAAAGTTTTGGGCCGAGGCAGTAAACACTGCAGTATATGTGAAGAATAGGTCACCGGCAGCAGGTCTCAGTGGATACACCACTCCTTATGAGATGTGGACTGGCAGAAAGCCGAATGTCGGTCATTTACATCCGTATTCGGCAGTCCAGTGATGGTGCATGTCCCAAAACAAAAACGTAGAAAATGGGATAAGAAAGCAACCAAGATGTTACTGGTTGGATATTCAGATATAACTAAAGGTTATCGCTTGTTTAATCCGGTATCTCAGGATATTGTTGTAGCTAGAGATGTTGTTTTTATGGAAAATCCTGAAGGCAATGTAGCAATAATAATGACAGAGGATAAACAGCAACCAGAGAGTGTAGCGGTAACAGTCCAACGAACATCTGAGAACAATCAGTTAAGTAGCAGCAGCCTAGATGACAGTGTTGAAGTACAAGATAGTAAAGTCAATGATGAAACATATATTCCCAGCGAAACACCAAGTGAGGATGACAGCTTTTATAAGCCAGATAATGCAGGAGGGGCAACACCAGGGCCACAGGAGCCACAGGAGCCACAGGAGTTATCAAAGCGTGTTCGACATCCGCCAGATTACTATGGTATTTCAAGCATGGGAGTAGAAGATGTGACAGCTGAGCAAATTTCACTCGCAGAGGCTGTCAGGGGACCAGAAAGAGTACAATGGCATACTGCAATGATGGAGGAACTACAATCATTCGAGGACAATGACACTTGGGAGCTAGTAGGCAGGCCGAAGGATGGGACAGTTGTGAAAAATAAGTGGATTTTTTAAAAGAAGTTCAATAGTGAAGGTGAAGTGCGTTACAGGGCAAGGCTCGTAGCTAAAGGTTTTACGCAGAAGAAGGGCATAGACTTTACGGAGACCTTCTCACCAGTACTAAGGTATTCTACTCTAAGATTATTGTTTGCTTTGAGTGTGCAATTAGATTTGAATATGAACCACTTAGATGTACCTACTGCATTCTTGAACGGTTTCCTAGAAGAAAATGTTTACATGGAAATACCAGAGCACTCGTTTGTTAACAGTGACAATAAAGTATTAAAATTAAAAAGAGCTATTTATGGTCTAAAGCAGTCAGCCAGGGCCTGGTATACCCGAGCAGAAGAATGTCTGTTAGAATTGGGTTACCAGAAATCCAGAAATGAATCTTGTCTTTTTATAAAATATGAGAATGATGTAAGAGTATATATTGCATTATTTGTAGATGATCTTTTCGTATTTTATAATTGTAAAAGCTCTTATGAGCAGTTAAAAACTGCATTAGTCAACACATTTAAAATAAAAGATCTAGGTCAGATTAAACAGTGTCTAGGGATGAGAGTGCACATTCAAAAAGACTGCATTACTGTCAACCAGGAACAATTTGTAGAGAAAATTTTGAAGTGATTTGATATGTCAGATTGTCATGGCTCTGATACTCCAATGGAATTACTTCCATACTTCTAAATTTAAATGTAAATTTAAAGTTAGAAAAGGGACTTGATAAATGTGATAAGAAGTATCCCTATCAACAGTTAGTGGGTAGCCTTATGTACCTGTCTGTTCTTACAAGGGCCGATATTGCGTATAGTGTGAGTTATTTCAGTCAATACAACAATAGTCATAATGAATCTCATTGGAAACATTTAAAAAGACAGTTAAAGTACTTACAGAAAACTAAAAGTTATGGTTTAGTAGTAGTAAGTAGTTATAGAAAGGACAATGGTCGCTTGCATGGATATGTAGATGCTGATTGGGCATCATGTACTATAGATAGGAGATCCTACACAGGGTACTGCTTCATAATGTCAGGGTGTGTGATACCATATGAATCGAGAAAGCAAAGAACAATTGCCCTTTCAAGCTGTGAATCAGAGTACATGGCTCTAAGCGAAGCTTGTAAAGAGGCAATATATTTGCAGAATTTAATGAGTGACATCATGAAGTCAAGTGACAGTAAACCAACATGCTTGTATAGCGATAGTCAAAGTTCACTAAAATTAGCTACTAATCCTAATAATAGTCAGCTTCTAACATGCCAGCAGATTTGCTGACAAAAAGTCTCGGAACAGAGAAACATTATAAGTTTTTAAAATCTTGGGGCATTTCGGAAATTAAAATTTAGAATTATAGTACAAGTTGTTGTGTCATAAAGTTGAGATCATTTTGATAGGACAGGATGTTAAAATAGTTTTAATATAACAAAATAATTGTCTATGGTGTGTCTGCGGTAGCTTCATAAAAAAGAAATAAAACGTCACTCTGTTGGAAATTAAGTTGAAGTTTTAATAGCGTCGACACACCGGATCGCGCTATAGGTACAAAAGAGCACGTGTTCTTTTCTATTTGAATTATCTAGCTGTTAAACATCGGATTTGTTAGACAGAAGACCTTCTGTACGTAAGTATGTATTATCAAACCGCGATTAGAATACACTTCGAAAGTACCGTTAGCACAAAAGCTAGAGATAGCTTGGAAATTCCTCGTACTGAAGTACTTGTCAACATAGGTAGGTACTATTTAACACTATTTAGCACACTAATTATCTATTTTACTTTCTTTGTACCAGGTGATGATACAGACAGCTCTGAAGACGATGATGTTATGTTATGAGGGAATAATATCACATTATTTGTATTTTATTTAAATAGGTAATATAATTTATGTTATTTTCCTAAGCTGAGCGTACTGAAATAATTATTTTCATTTATCTACACTCTATATACTATTGAGTATTGACAATGTCATTTCATGAATTAATTCGAAAACGGCATATTTGCTCAAGTGTATTCTAATCGCGGTTTGATAATACCTAACTGTGTATTATTTATTCTGTGATATAGAGTTAAAAGGCAATCGGCTCAGTATAAAGGATAGAAAATTGATACGCCCTTTGGAAAACTAATACTTCGCAAAGCAGAAACACTTACACTGACAGAGCATTTTCTTAGCTAAAGGATAAATTTATCGCAGTATTTCTTTTAACTTTTTCCGCTACGTCACGAGCACGCATCTTCAGCGAAAATTACGCTAAGGTATACGTTTTTGCTATAATTTGTGGAAGCTTCATATGATGAACAAAGGATTCGATAATATAAAAAATATGGATAGTATTCGTAAGAAATTCATGAATATTTATATTTTACAAGTTTAGTTTTTTTTAAACGGACAATGAGTTCTTCTCATCAGAGCCACTAGTATTTATAAAATTGTATGTAGGTACATATATACATCGCAACACATATTTCGGCATCAATTTATGAAATCCGCATTATGCTAGTATCTATTATACTAGTAAGTTAACCCGCGCCGAAGTTGTATCATATTGCTTTAAAACCAGAATTATATATTTTTTCTTTAAATCGGAATGCAACAAGTTATTTAACTTGGAATGCTATAAATAGCTGCCAAAAAATAGTTCCTTGCAACAATCACGCAATAGAATTAATAGAATTATTATTACTCATGAATGTTATTAATTACATCGTAAGCAGTTTATTATGACTCATTTAGGTACCTAATTAATCGAATATGAAAAATCAGAAAATTATTGAAAATATTAAACTGGCGAAAAACCTTTAGGATAAATATTAATGAAGTTTGAAGTAGAAGTGAGCATAATTCTAAAAGGGCCTGACCCTTTTCCAAACCGAACCGAAATACCTACCTATATACCTAACGGATATTTTAATGTCAGACCAACACCATTGCAAATTTTTATTTCCTTTTCACCGTAAAAAAAAATTCAGCAATTGTTACACCAAAGTAAAATATGTACTGTAAATAAAGAGTAAAATACAATGTTGTGGCTGAAGCGTTTTCCAGCTTTTGATAAAATGGAAATTCGTAATTTAAAATAGCATAACTGCATAATTTGCAGGTGACACAGTAGGTCCATTATAAACCAAGCATGCTATTAATAATAATGATCTTGCTGGCATTTCAACGTTGGTTTGTAGTAGCTGGCCGATTTAAATATCATCGTTCCTTTGTTTTGCTGAGTAGTAAGAAGTGAGAAGAAATATAAGTAATATTATGTTCACTGAACTAAAACCACCGATCCCGACCTTTATATTTGCCCTTCAAGTAGATTTTGCTAGCTTTACAAATTAAAAACAAGGCATTTTACTTTTCTATTTATCGGACCTCAAACTGACTTTGTAGCATCACGCACAGTCGACTTCAAATATGTGTTTAGGAACTACACGTTTGCATCTTTTCTTTAAGTACTAAGTAATAACGGGAAAATTGTATAATTATATCATATCTTTGACATTCGCTGTACGAGAATCAATCGAAGTCAAGCGTAGAATCCAACGAATCATCATTTGAACTTGCTCTAATAATCGCCTTATTACGTTGAAATAAAGTTTAAAGTAGTAGTAGCGTCATAAGAAAGCTCGAAATCACCTAAAGGGCAATGGAGATGGTTAATGCTGGGAGTTTCTCTGCGTGATCGAATCAGAAATGAGGATAGCCGCAGCAGAACCAAGGTCACCGATATAGCCCTACGAATCGCTAAACTTAAGTGGCAGTGGGCGGGGCATATTGCACGTAGAACCGATGGCCGTTGGAGAGAAAAGGTTCTCGAGTGGCGATCACGTGCCGGAATGCGCAGCGTGGGTAGACCGGGGGGACAAGTTGGACTGATGACCTTGGTAAAGGTCGCGGGAGTCGCTAGATGCGGGTGGCGCAGGAATGGTCATTGTGGCACTCTTTGGGGGAGGCATATGTCCAGCAACGGAAAACTTTCGGCTGATATAATGATAAAAGTCCAAAAGTGTTAACATATTTTTGACGTCGCCTGTACCGAGAATCGTTGAAACCGACAGCAATTTCTACGCAGAAAACTATTATTAGCCAAGTTGTTGAAGTGACGCGAACAGGCTCGCGAGCGCTCGGCAGAGTCGGCTGAAGTGAAGCACTGCCTTGCTCTTGGGGAAACGTAGCAAATACTGGGAACACCGTTTGCGAGCCTAGGCGCCTTTGCAAACACGATCCAGTTGCCTACGTTGCTTTTAATTAATGGCAATATTGGTGGAGGAAAACGGGGCTTCATCACATTAAAATATAGAGTACTGAGTGCAAAAACATGTTGTCGCGAAGCCACTTCTGGTCACACTCATGGCCGCGAATGAGTACCTATAGCACTCTAGCTTTGGTATCTGAATTAGCATATATGCAACTACCTACACTTACAACTTGCGGAATCCTTTATATATCTGACATATGGGCTAATAGAGCCGCGTGCGTACCAGCTCCATATGAGGAGTGGGGACCTTCGTCCCCGAGAATATCCTCTAACGTGCCCTTATAGGCATCCATTAACACACATCTGGGAGCCTAGACAAGGTTACAATCGACAAGCGCTAACGCCAATAGAGACTAATAAAATGTATGGGAATGACAGATGTTAACGAAAAGTGTTTGGTCGGCATCTGTCATTCCCCTATATTTTATTATTATCTATTGGCGTTAGCGCTTGTCGATTGCAACCTTGTCTACGGCCCCTGATCCTCTCACACTAAATTACTAAGAACTGCGTTATGCGCACACGTGGCCTGCGGGAAAACCTTATTCATATACATGATATACCGTCACGCTTCTCAAAGAGAATAAGACCAGTGGACGCACATAAATACATGCAACGATAGACAATCATGGTCCGATCAGTGTAAGCACATGAACACACGTGTTAATGATACCAATTCGTTACAATATCATAGGATGCATCGAAAGTGATTATAGAAAGAGCTCACCCTGGTCTTCCTCCAAATTCTATACTACAAATCTGCACTTACTTGACGACCTCTGTAGCCTAGTTGGTAGTGACCCTGCCTACGAAGCTGGAGGTCCCGGTTTCGAATCCCGGTAAGGGCATTTATTTGTGTGACGAGCACGAATACTTGTTCCCGAGTCATGGATGTGTGACCCTGCCTACGAAGCTGGAGGTCCCGGGTTCGAATCTCGGTAAGGGCATTTATTTGTGTGATGAGCACGACGAATACTTGTTCCTGAGTCATGGATGTTTTCTATGTATTTAAGTATCTATTTATCAATATATGTATGTAGGTTTATCGTCATCTAGTTCCCATAGCACAAGCTTTGCTTAGTTTGGAACTAGGCCGATTTGTGTAAGATTGTCCCCAAAATATTTATTTATTACTTAACTGTTCGTTCGCAATATAGCCGTTAGGAACTCTTGACTATCCGCCTACCCGTCAACATTGTTATAAACATGATTTCTTGTAGGTTGATACATGAAATAAATTGGCTGTTTGAGACATAATTGTTAACATAATCATAAATGTAAATATACTATCGTGAATCATGATCATTCAAGACACATGTATCGAATGAATCCTCTCATACCTAAATATGTCATGGGACATATTTTCGAGTAAGTTGTATGCACCCATATTTCTGCACGACTGTATCTTCTTTGGAGATCAGCTGGGAATCATAAGGAAGAATGTTATGTTTTTAGGACATATCAAGTAATCAATCAACTTGCGACGGTTTAACCTCGCAAAGCATCCGGCTACACCACGGCCGTACGCACCAGCCTATTACGCCCGCTCCACGGATGACATTCCGGTGGTCGGCGACGTCAAGCTATTTGCGGATGACGCGGCGTATTACGCGTCATCTATCACTCCCGCACACGCCTCAAAGAAGATCCAGCGTCAGCTTGACGTCCTACCGGACTGGCTGACCAAATGGAGGCTTACCGTGAATGTGGGCAAGACACAGGCCTTCCGTCAAAAAAGTAGTTACACTCTATGTCAATTGAATTCGATTTTTCCAAATTGCCAAATGTCAACGTTAAATTCAATGCATTCATTACTAATGTGAGTTTTTATATTCCTCACTGGGCGAGCAGCCTCGCGCGACAAATGCCATGTGATCAGGTTATGAACTACCCCAATAATATAATATTTGGCAGAATTGAGCTATAATTCCGGGGTCATAGCGGAGTGGACATCAGGTATGATGATTAGCTGTCCCCAACCGCACAGCAGCAGGAACAGGGTTATCAGGAGGGAGTTTTACTTGTAGGCTTCTCTTTAAAAACTTTGGTGACTATTCTGTGATATGGCAAGTAATTACTTTCAGTACTAACCCTGTCTGCCTTGGCAGCATCAGCAATTGGACACCGAATATGGAAATCTGGTAGGGCTCTTGTCCAAATACCACGGAGCGAGACAAACTCGGTCCGTAAACTGGTATGTGAAAGGCAAGGGGAAATCACTACACTTACACTTTCCTAAATTGGAAGACTGTCGAATAAGTTGCAAATAACTCCAGTTACAAAAACAAGCCATTGAATCTATGTTATGATATGGTGAATTTTATTGGTAATTTAATTCACGATGTATCGAATGACCATACAAAAGATACACTCGCGGACAAAGAATACGGGTCGGTAAAATACCGTCATATTTCCTAAAATAGTGCGTAAGAGGTTGTACACTTAATCCTGTCATGATCTTTATTTAATTTTACATATAAACTGCTAATAACAGTAAAAAATATAACGTTACCAGGTTTAAATCGGACTCGTAAAAACCCATGAAAAAAACAATGTTAACTGAGCGAGATATCGCAAAAATCGTGATTTTTGGATATCGATATTTTTATGATAGGATCCAGGAAATTGCTAATACAGTTAGGTATTGTAAAGAATAGTATAATATGTAAATAAAACAAGTATTAAATATTTTAAAAAACCTATTGCAGTTATTTTATTTAGGGTGTGCCGAAATATTTGACCGCGAGTGTAGTTTCTATTATATTCCTAAGTGTGAATCACCAAAACGTTAACGTTAACTCAACTAGGCTTACATTTCTTAGAAATATAATCAAAATAAAGCTTCGTATGCTAACACGTTTTCGTCAGCTTCGCAAAAGAAAAAAAGCAGTTTGCCTACTCCGGGAACACAAACAAGATTAAAGGATTACATGGAACAAGCTCTGGCATCATACTGGATTAATCTAAATATTAACGCTATAAAGTACTCTGTTATATTGCTTTAGTACGCTGTTCCGCGTAAAGTACCTATTACGCGGATAGAAACGATTATTTTAGAGATAGTAAGTAAATGGCGCGAGGTGTGGGCCTTTCTGCCACGTTTACTTCATCGTTAAAAGAAAAAGGCCGTCACGTAAAAACGAACACCGCAAGGGTTCCCTTTATTAGGATCTTATCTACCCTCTTCGACCGTCTAAATAAGATCAATTTGAAAAGCGTCAAGAATCAATTTAACCTTAATTCGCAGAAAACAAAGAAAACACCCATTTCAAGCCGAATTTTCATTCAAGGGTGACCCGACAGAAGGTTTTTTTTACTAAGTCAGACTTATTATTTTCCTCATACAGATCAAATAAAGATAAGGGAGAAACACATCTCGAACATAAGGTGTTATGATAATATTTGAGAAAATATTGGTATAAGGTTGCGGAAATATTTGGGGAAAACATTTGAGTCAGGACTAAAATGCTTTTATAAACTCAGTTAGCAAAAGAATTATATTGTAACTAAATTTGGGTGGAATGTAACAATAGTACCTAAGTGCTGCATAAAACATATCTGAAGCCCCATATACCTAGATGGAAATGTCCAACCTTATTAAGGCTTGATCATAGTTTTATGGTTGGTCAACGTTAAGCCAACGAACGGCTTTGGAACGGGATTTGTTAGAATGTAAGTATCTCATTCTAACAAATAGCTATCACGTAAATTCTTGCGTTCGTTGGTCGTTCGTTTGCCCAGTGTGTACCCGATTACTGCCTTATCTATCAACCGTACTATCGTCAAAATGAATGGCAGCGCCAAGTGGGCGCCTAACGAGCAATATCGCCGCAGCCGTAGAAAACTGCCTGCTAAACACTCCCTGATGTATACTGGGACAATAATAAAGACGAGACTTAATAGCGAGCCGGGATTGACGATGTTAGCGACTACATTTTTCCACCAATGATTGAAACTAGGTCAAGCTATTAATCGCGAAAAGGCGCACACGTGCTTACATCAAAACGCTAAACGTATTCACGTCTAAGCTTTTACGTATATTGTCTAGTGTAGTCTTATTTCCACTTCCGCTTATTTCGGACGCGATCCGTGGATAGTAAAACCGAACAAAGGAAATCATTCAGGGACCTTACGTTGAGAAAAACTCCGGCGATTTAATTGAATTCTATAGTGAAGTAAAGAAAAACGACACTGAAGGGATTCGTCTTAATCTGTTTGCCAGCCAGTAATGAGACGGCTCTACAGCCGTAAACCATGTCAGTACCTACAAATTGAAATGTGTACAATCGAATTCCGACTGCAATCATGTTGAGTGATTGAGCAGAGGCGAGCCGGTTAAAATAAAATAAAAACTGTTGCAAAAGGACAGAGCGCTGCTTTCCGGTTTTCCGGTTAGTATTTTCGGTCAGCAGCTACAATCAGAACAGACCTGTGAGCAATCGAATATACCTAAATGATAGATGATTTTATTTTTATCTTTCCGGACAATCGATCCGACCTTCCTCGGGCCGCTCCGGTGAATAAAAGATGAGCTTGCAAATGTGATAATCCGATGGATGCCCGACTGATTTCACTGGACACAATAGATGTTCCTGAAAGCTTATTGAAACTGATTTTTACAAGCTTTACATTAACTTGACTTGTTCGTATGTAAGTGTTGTCCGTTAAAATTTGCAACCAATTTTTCAGTCGCTTGCCGTTATCAGATTGATCTGAAATGTTGGGTATTAGTATAGTTTGGATGACAATTCAATATTATGGTACCATCGAGCTGATCTGATGATCGAGACAGATGGTGGCCATGGGAATTCAGTATTTAACTAACCTAACCACGTTGAGTTTGGGCTTGTTTGAATCGTCTCAATGAGTAGTTGATGATGGTATACAGAAAAGTGCAGTCGGCAATAAAAGCTTGTACCAAAAATTTAATTTTTGACAGAAACTTATTACTGTGTCCTTTGTACTTATTTGTCCTTATGTACAAAAGTGCGGTTTTTATATTCATGCCCCTAAGAATTCAAAGACATACAAGTGTATTCAATTTCATTTTCTGCTCAACATATATAAAAAATAATTATACATGTAATGTTGAGTAATTCCCAGTTACTTCCGTAGGCAGGTGCGTGGCGGGTGACGGTTTAATGTTGCACCTAACAAATTATGACACAATGCACAAGAGAAAGATTCACAAATATTTGTCCTGAAGATAGATACAGATATAAGGACGTGCCTGCCTGTCTAATAATTTAGTCGATTACTGTTATGGGTGATATTAGTAAGTAGACGATTATAATTAAACTGTCCCGCCTTGTTTAGACACTTGTTAGTATGTCGACTTGAGCCGTCTCCGCTGCGCCGTGTTTTCGATGTTTTAAACATCTAAAATGTTTTTCCAACAGAAAAGGGTTGTGGCCAAAATGTTTTTTGTTTAAAAACACATAAACATGTTTTCCGTCACGGATGGAAAACATTCCCCGAGTTCTCCTGTGAGGGAGGGGGTCTGTTAATAAATGTTTCGACTTTTGAAAATTTTAACTTTGAATGAGGAACTGCCAAATAGGGCATTATTTAATTTATAATTATTTGCTATGTAGTGGAATAAAGAAAAGACGCTGTACTTTATTCAATGATCAAAGATGACAAATTGTACAGGGATGACAGCGGTAAAAAAAAGTGAAATGTTATTACAAACGTTACATTGTTCACTCCAGTCGCAATGGACGGGCAGTAACATATTTTCCTAACATTTTTTGTTAGTTTTTTGGAGCAGCGGACACCGCTTTAGTGAAGTATGACCGTCTACCGTCTTATCTTGATTGTTTTCTAACTGTATTGACATTGTGTAGGGTTGTAGAAAAGTAGCGTGACTATTAATGTCGCGATGAACACATCTGAAACGTCGGGAGACCTCAAAAGAGGTAAATCAATATGTTAATTATATGCGAGATTCGTGTAAACTTAAATCAATATATCTGTAAGGTGTATGTATACATGGGCCTTGTTGCCTGATGCCAATAAATATAACATCCATACTAATATTAGTGAAAGTGTGTCTGTCTTTCTATTACCTCTTCACGTTTAGACCGCTGGACTAATTGTGATGAAATTTGGCATAGAGATAGTTTGAGTCCCGGAAGAGGACATAGGATTGTTTTTATCCTCGAAATCCACAGCGCAGCCTTGGATCGGTTGGCGAGTTCCACCTTTATATATTAAATACATATACAAGATTATAGTTATAAGGAATTAAAATTATATACTGTATAATTAACCTCATGATAAAGAACAATTAGTTTACTAAAATGACTTGAATTATTTATTTAAATATTATTTATGTATGTCATCCTTTGTGAAACAGGGCTCCTAATTTGCAATACCACGGGGAATACCAAACAATGTGGGAAATGGGTAGAACATTATATCGCAGTCATTACGAGCATATTCGGACATAATTTTGGCTTTAGTAAACATTTCATTATTAGATGTTGCAGACAGTATTGATTGTGACGTTTTTCATGAATAAATTGAATATAATAATTGACAGAGACAACTATATGAAACATCGTCTTGCTTAATACTGCGGGTCTGTATTCGTCTGTGGTAGACATAAAGCAGCAAACAACAACAACATAGCACACGCTAAGCTATTTGCAATATGATTGAATCAGGGTTTACTAGACCGCAACATGCCGCTGTAATGGAATGGAAGTGCTTTCAGTTTCTCTAAAGTTGTTCCCAACTAGGACATGCGAGGTGTTATTTTGAGCGTCTAAAATACAATATGTTCAGGGATAATCCGGATCCTTGTCCCGGAACTTCCTTGGATTGGTTTTAGTTCGTAAGACAAATAAGCACTTGGAAATGTATCTTTATTTAATCGTATGGCATACATTATTTCGCCTTTAACGTTTGTCACTGTTTAGCACCACCCAGGGGACTCGTGCAGGGTTGTGGTAGGTAGTTCCTGCGGACGCGAGTAATAGTTGTCCCACTTGGAAATGAATACCCATTAGCTATATCTATAGCATAAAGAAAAAAATATTTTTTTATATTACAAGTTAGACTTTTGTATATTTAAAACCCTATTTTGTTTCTATGCAGTTCAGAAGACGTACACCGTTTGCCCCAGAGCAACAATTTCTTGTTTCGTAGACAACAAGCTATCGATCGTGTCGAAGGCTCACTCCTCTTTATCCCAATCGTATTACTCTTCGATAAGATATAAGGCAGCAGCGTGTATTCCACGTACCCTAAAGTAGGTATCCTCTGTCACCAGGGATGTTGTGAGCAAAATCTCGACCCGTTTCTCAGGGCGCCAGTCGAGATTTTGTTTGAGTGTGCGTGCGGCGACGCATAGATACTATGGCGCACACATACAAGCCGCGCGCGGTACGTTTGTATGAAGATAACCTACTTTCCACTCTTTCTACTATGGTAGGAGTCTATTCCAATAATGCGTGCCCACCATGAGCCCACGCAAATTCACGCTTCGACTTTAGATAACGCAAATATCGTTATATTAAAATAATAAAATCAGTTATTTCACATAGTAAACAAAACAGAGTACTATTATTAAATTATAATGAATTCCGATCAACACTGTAACGAGCAGGCCTCTAAATTATGTTACCCTCCCCGTCACAGTACGCAGTCCATAGGTACGTCCTTCCAACACTATCAGGATGCTGTTCTCACTTCCTCTCACTCGTGGCAGCAGCGAGGCGACCCTCTTGCGTATGATGGCATGGAAGCCATCAGTGTGCGCTTCGGCAAACATGCCTGACGCACTGCAGTGACGAGGCAGCTTGAACAGCACCCTGAAGATGTTGCTGTACTGGGCTCGCAACGTGTTATAGACGCGCCTTGTATGCTTCACGCATAGACTGTACGTCTAGAAAGACGTACAGTAGAAAGACGTACGTTATAACTTCACTTCAGGTAGCAATATGCGGATAGCACAAGAAAATGGTATCTGTTTTCGCATGGAAAAGATGCTTCTATATAGGTATGTATACATTTTAGCATAATTTGCCGGGTTATAACACTTATGTTATGACCCGAAAAATTATTCTAAAAGCAAGCCTTTGATATTCTACAAACAGCTTATGGTGATTAGATTAATGACTCATGTAAATTACCTCAAAAATGTTATTTATTAGTGGCTAAAAACAACTGTTATTGTTTTCAGCCACTAATATGATTAGATTATAATAATATATGATTGTTACTACATGCAAGTGCTTACCTATATATCAAGTTTTTGCCGTTAAAGCAAATAGTTTTACGACTGCGAAGTTAAAGCTTTCAAGTCAAACTAAGTAATCCTCTTACGCTCCAGTAGAAACGAAAACACGCACACATTTACTTTATGATACTGTCTCCAATTAAAACATGTGAGGATTTTACAGGGTTTAAGTTAGTTCAAAAGGTAACGCGAAGCCACACTGAACAAATTTTCAGTCCACAAGTCATTATCATTACGCGTTCTAAAATCGAATAATCGCGGGCGCTTTCAACTAAAAGTATAACTTTTTTCTTTGGAATTTTTTGTTTGTTCCTTCCTGCTCAGAATAGTTGAATTATGTGTACTAACTAATTCATGTCGAAAACTGTGTCGCCAATTTGCTACTATCCTGCCCCCAGAAAGAGAGGTGCCTTGTAAGAGTATCTACAAGATGTATGGGACATGGGTTGGTAAATGACATGCGTTAAACAGCATAGGTATATCAATAAGTACTTCGTGGTCGGTCTCCATTTCCTATGTCTTTTCTATAATCATAATTTAAAGATAACCACGTCCCCAAAGCAGTTGACGCTTCAACGTTCGGATGAAAGATTTCATTACGGGCCTACGAGTATCTATGTTGGGTAATAAATTACATGTGAACATAGTTGCGCAGAACTAAGAAATGCATATGTTCTACTTGTCCTTACTTGGTTTATTATGATATGACAATAGAGCACCATATACATACTACCTCTTGATGGGAAGGCATCCCTTCCGACCTGTTTCATAAAACTTTGATGACATAAAGTTTATTCTAATAATAGTCTGTTATATAGTGCTCGAATAGCATCGTGGCTTGTTCATTAACTTTGTAAGATACAAATTTAAAAGAAGGGGACGTGCTACATTCCAAAAAAAAAACACGATACCAAATGTCGCCTTCTCTACATAAACTTCAAATGTTATTATTATATAGAGCCTGATGTGTCCCACTGCTGGGCAATGGCCTCCCCCCTCTTCTTTCAGTGTTAAAACTTCAATACTTCATTAAATTACGAATTTTCACCAGATGCTAAAACCATTAGCAAAATACTTAACATAATATAGCTCTTTAGCGACCAGATCGCCTCTTGCCTTAGCATTGTTTTGGCTTTACTATTTTGGTGAACAATAGAGCATTTGTATTGTATCGTATACTACATCCGAAAGGAGCGCAGTGTCAGGTCAGCTTGCTACTCTTTGTTAAACCCGTATAGTTAGGGACTATTATAGTTTTGGTGCAAGCGATTGCCGTTTGACCTTCCAACCCAACATACTGAGACTACAAAATATACAACGGAATTTGACCCAAGTTGTTCGGATAGTTTCGAATTTTCATAGTTCAATGAGATTCTTTTGGTTTACCATAAACGCTTAACGCTATCTTTCTTCCAAATTTGACTTGCAACCATTAAATCTTTTTATTGATTACTGGCTTCTGCCCGCGACTTCATCTGCGTGGTTCCGGGATAAAAAATATCCTATATTTTAATCAGGCTATAAACTATTTTCGTGCAAAATTTCATCCAAATCGGTTGAGTCGTTTAAGTGTGATTGAGTAACAAACATCCAAACTTTCGCATTTATAATATTAGTAGGATATACCTATATAGGAACCTAGGAAACATAAGGTAATAGGGGTAAGGTAAATAGACATTGTTAAGATAATATTTAAGTGAGTAATAACTTGGTAATAACGATTAACTTCGATCGTCTTGTGACCCACATGCGGGATTAAATGTAAACGGATCAAGTTTGGAGAGCCGTCCTCGGGTTAATTACACGGCAGATCGATGTGCTCCTTGTTGGCTGACATATTGAATTTTCGGTTATGTGATACTGCGTGACAGTGATTACGGATCTGATATAACTTTATGGCAATAGGAAGTTCGTTACGATAGAGGAGAACGCAAAGCGTTCAAGCTTTGTACGCCTAAGTTTGGCCAGCGGGCGTAGCACGGTTGCCATTTTTAACCGACTTCAAAAAAAAGGCGGAGGTTCTCAATTCGGTTGTATTTTTTTTTTTCAATGTTTGTTACCTCAGAACTCCGTCATTGATGAGCCGATTCGTAAAATATTTTTTTTGTTTGTAAGTGTATGCTTCCAGGTGGGTCCCATTTTTTTGGAAATTCAATTGGATGATGGGATCCATGAGGAATTGAGGGAACTCCTCAATTATATTAGGCACGCGTGTACTGATTTTGGTATTTTCTATTATAACTCGTGTATTTACATCCGGAAATCATAAATTGGTGGAGTGAAATTGATGATGAAGACCACAGATGACTTATGGAATTCCTCAATTATGTACTTAAAAGTACAAAAGTACCTATATCACAGATTCTGATAAGATTCCGTTGAAATAGCAACTAATGAAGTGCCAAAGGGTGATCCAAAGGGGATAAGGCATCCGCCACTCTCGCACTCGTATACTAACTTGTCAGAGCGTGATGGGCGTCTTTACCACAACGATAAGTGATATAATTTACTTTAAAAACAAAGTTTTAACCGACTTCAATTTAGTACTCCGCTAAGCCACGAGAAGTTTCCACATTTCTTTTCCAATTTACCACATGAACTGATTTCCGAGAGCAAATGCGTTGATTATTAGAGAAAAAAACCCAATCGCTGTATGTGACCCGATAATATTTGAGGACTTCCGTCGATTCCACAAGGATCACCTTTGGCACTTCATTAGTTGCTATTTCAACAGAATCTTATCAGAATCTGTGACGTACATTTGTACGTTTAAGTACATAATTGAGGAATTCCTTAAGTCATCTGTGGTCTTCATCATCAATTCCACTCCACCAAATGTATGATTTCCGGGTGTAAATACACGAGTTAAAATAGAAAATACCAAAATCACTACACGTGTGCCTAATATAATTGAAGAGTTCCCTCAATTCCTCATGGACTCCATCATCCAATCGATTTTTTTTTAAAAATGGGACCCCCCTGGAAGCATATACTTACAAACAAAAAAAAATTACGAATCGGCTCATCAATGACGGAGCTCTGACGTAACAAACATTGAAAAAAAAAAATTTAAAAAAAATACAATCGAATTGAGAACCTCCTCCTTTTTTTTGAAGTCTGTTAAAAATGGCAACTATGCTACGCCCACAGTTCATATTCAAATACAATTAATACATGTACTTATAGCGAAATGGAAACTCGCGGTAGACGCCTCGTTCTTCTGCCTTTCTTTATTTAATATACTAACCATAATTTTAGTACTTACACTTCATTTTTATTGTTTCCCTGTTCTATTACACTTATTGTTAGTTTTATATCTGCCCCAAATTCTACATGTATATGCACACTTCGAAAGATACATAATACATACATCGGCTGGTAGGTATATATTGGTGGGTAGACAGTGGCACCCTACCTATGGTAGGTAAAATTATTTTTTCTTACCGCAGACCCAATTTAAAAAAACCGCCAAGAAAAATCAGACTTACAATATTCCGAACCGACGTTCCAAATCCCAATTAATAATCTTCTTGAATATAACCCTGTCCCTAACTATCCTTCAAAAACTAAACATCAATAAACTCAATTTAATTTCAAAGCTGTAGGTATTAATATTATCCAGCCGCTGAATAACTAGGAAAACAGTTTATAGATTTTTAAAGTTCTCGTACAAATGCTCAGTCTCTCAGTCAATTTACCACAAAATTGCATTTTTTTTTTCAAATACCTGAATAATATGGTAAATAATACCTCAGCAGTAATCGAGTCGTTACTAAATTAAATATTGAAGTAAGGGATTTGGCGCGATAATTCTAAAAATAACAAGAAGAGAAATTCGGAGGGAAAGTACCTAAGTACTCAACAGGACCTTATCTGAAGAGGTAGCGATGCCGCCTACATGAAATGCTAATTCAGGACGTTTGGAGCAAAAGGGGAATTGGCTAGAAAACTTACATTATATTTTTAGGGTGCTGTTATGATCCCTTAAGTGCTTCGAACTTGGACAACACCAAGAAAACGCTGACAGACAGCTATGGGCAGGTGGTCTGATACAATAAACTACATATATTCTGTACTAGCTTCTGCCCGCGACTTCGTTCGCGTAGAACTCGTTAATATCGTAGCTTTATACAAACTTTCATCCCCTCAGGGGATGATTTCCGGGATATTAACTATTCTATGTCCTTTTTCGGGACTCAAACTATCTCTATACCTAATTTCATCTAAATCAGTCCAGTGGTCTAAGCGTGAAGAAGTAACAGATAGACAGACACACTTACAGAACGCGTGTGCGCGGTTTTGTTATCCAATTCCTCGTCGAGCCCATATAACTCCCTTTCTAAACCAGGGGAAATTATTAAAGATGGAGGCTCGTCGAACTATGCACCTTGGCACACTACTCTTCGGCATCATTAAAACTAAGGAACCTTCATATCTTTTCCAGAAGCTTCGATTTGCGAACCCTCGTCCTAGACGGATCCCTCGACTTATCTGTCCTCGACACGGAAGTGCGTCTTTTAGTGGCAGCTTTACCTATTCTGCCACGAAATGCTGGAACAACATCCCACCCCCCGTCAAAAATGCTCCCACAATAAATTCATTCAAAAAAAACTTAAAAATGTATTTACTAAATCAACAAATAAATCCAACATAGCCTTCCAGTGTCTTTGTGTATAATTATGTACATTTTCGTACCTAGGTAGCAATTTATTTTCAAATTCAAATTTAAGTTCTATATGCATCCTTTGTAATTTTAGATGAAACACACTTAACAAGAATATTAGTGTATAAATAAAATCTTTTAAGTAGTAGTACTATGTAACGTGCAGTTCTGTAGCGCACCACATGTGGATCCACATAATACCAGCGTCGTTTCGCCTTCTGTGGAGCGAAATTATGCTGAGTGGACTCCGTTTTCGCATCTAATCTTAGTTTTAACATAGCATCTAAGTGTAAATCTAAAATGTACTTACTGTTATTTGCGAAATAAAGTTTTTATATTCTATTCTATTCTATCGCATTTATAATAAATAATAGTATGGATGTTTAGCAAATGTGAAGGAAGAAAGTAACTTACGAGTAGGTATTAATTATGTTATAGAATACATGAGGCTGTTAACAGCTGAAAAAAATTTAAAGAAACCGATGGTTACTGTTGCAACTTGCAAACGCGTGTATTAATAAGTATATTAGTGAATCGCAATGTGAAAGTCTTTGTATCTACTTAAATTACATAACCACCCAAATCTCCATGCTACGGGTACAGTAACCCATGTATCGTCTATTTTGTCTTTAAGCCATTTTTCTGATGGACGACATTGTCGATAAGGTTTCCCTTCGACAGCAACTATTATATTATTTATGACCGTCACTAGAATAAAGACGGCTACCCCCCTCAGCATGACGGTATATTGATCGCATTTGACACAGTGATTGCTGGCGTGATGACGTGACATTATTTGCCATATTGTACATACATAAACTCACGCCTGTATTCCCATAAGGAGTAAACTGAGTACATCAAATTTATTTTCTAGCGCCTCTTCTAGCAATTGTAGGTTTCAAGCTGGAGAAAAAGGTTTGCAACACACTTTAACCATATTCCCATAGTCGACTCTTACGAAAATCTTGGAAAGGAAGGTGGTGATGCTATTTTATACGTACTTATTAACCGACACAACACGGGGATTTGATAGATATTAACACATTCAGTGCCGGGAACCCGACTAGCGGGCGCCTACGCCGTAGTCGCTTGCGTGTTAGAATCGCTTCGCGCGCGCTACGCTTGTAGCCGATCCCGTGGTTTTCCTATTATGTAGCGGAAAGCGACTACGGCGTAGGAGCCCACTAGTTGGGTCCCTCGCAGTGAAAGTGTTAATAGATGCAGCGAAAGAAATAGCAAAAGTATATAAAAAGTTCAAGACTGTATCCCAACTATGTAAAACGAAATAAAACAGCAGTTTTTTAAACAAAAGTTAGCCTATGTTATCCGGAGCATAATTTCGAATCGATTGATACCTCATTCATCAAAATTAGTTCAGTATACACTTTCGCTGCCATCAATCGCTACGCGCTACGCTCGTAGCCGATCCCGTCGATTTCCAATTATGTAGCGGAAAGCGGTGCGGAAGGTGGAACAACGTAAATACGAACATTGAGTGCTAAAATCATATTCCTTCCTTACGGCTCTGCCGTAGTCGGGCAAAAAAGGCTGATAGTAAGTATAAGAATATACATAAATGTTTAAGTACTAGTAGGGCAGTTTCAGGTGATAATTTGGACACGCTGGACAAAAGCACCAAATTTTTTCAGGTACTTGTTAAGTCCAGCTTTAAGGAACCAACTCCTCCGTCAGCCATCTTTAATTTTATGACGGTTATTTTGAATTTTGCGTGTATCATTAATATCTCGAGTTCTAAATAACGTAGAATCACAAGTTCACATTAGTGTCTAAATATACATATTTGGGGTCAAGGAATTCAACTAGATATTTTTTTGAGTCGATAGATCCCAAAGGATATCAAACGGAACCCTGTTCCTAAGCTTCCGCTGCCCATCCGGCTGACTGCGTATCAGCACTAGCTAGACTTCAAATTTTCACAGAAGTTATTTTTCTATTGCTGATTTAATATACATTCATAAAACTAAAATAAAATTAAACAGTGCTCTCATACATGAAACGTAATTTTATGGCGTTTTTTTGCCCGGCCATAACAATCGGTATATCTCTAGAACCGTAATAATAATAATAATAATTCATTATCGCCCACCAGATTTCTGGTGCAATCAGTCAACGTAAGGCAGCTTGTGGCGGGCTGTTAGGGAGTAGCGACCCTACGTACCTGAGTACCCCTGGGGGTGTCCTGTGGTCTGGTTGACCCGATCGGGTGGATGGTTGGACAGGCCCCCTGCCTCTGGCTTGCCTTTACTGGCCGTTCAGAGTGGAGTCGCAAGAGCTGTTGCTCGAGGGTTGATGTGGACACCTAAGTGGCGAGTTGGCTATATGTTTAAAGTCCAGTGCCACCTCTCTTCCCCCCAGCTTTCCGACCGGTGTTGCCCTTAGGCCATTTTTTAATGTCGCTATTAATAGGGGCCCATCTAGCAGTTGGCGAGTCACCGTCTGCCAGAGATTAAAAGTGAGACAGTTTTATTAGGCAGGCGTCCGATGTTTCACCCAATAGCCCAGCCACTAGTCCATCATTTTCACCCAATAACCCGTTTCATTTAGATTCCATCAACCATCAATAGGCCCTATACTCCTCAGCGGGTGCTGTCTCTGTGTGCGTCCCATGACACGGGCAGGGACAGCATCCGCTCGGTGTACTCCTTGCATTTTATTAAATTGTCAAAAGGGCCTCTACGTGTTGGCTCGGTACTTTGTAGGTACCTAGCTCCACGCACGCCTCCCAAAGGTCCGAGACGTCATTGTCCCGTGAGCGGGAAAGACATACATAAATAATAATAATAATAATAAATCATTTATTTCAGGCAGGGCCCATAAAAGTGTTAGTAGGTACATCACTTACAAACCTATTGTTAATAACAGCCAGATATCACAACCACAGCATACGAGACATAATTATAACTATAACCTACTTATAATTATAGCCGGACATAATATAATATGTAGACACTTGAAGTTTCCGCAGATTATGTATTACTATAGCCTCTATAATATCAAATAATAAAAATGTAATAACGGTAATAATTGGTTTTTTAACATAACTTACACCAACTCTAAGAACAAAGATGTTTACATGTTTTTTTTTTTTTTACATGAAAATATAAAATATGTGTACCGTAAATACATCATTTCGCCAAACTGCGGAGCAGTTTGTTGGCGATGAGCTCGCTCGTTTCATGCCAAAAGTAGGTATACATAGAAATTGCACTGAGGCTCTAGTATACGTTTTACCGAAACAAAACTTTACGATCGCGTTTGCGTTTTACCCTCAATTTGTATGAGATTTGACAGCTAAACGCGAACGCGGTCGTAACGTTTTGTTTCGGTAAAACTTATACTAGAGCCTCTGCACTACAGTACGATTACTGTTAGTTAACCACTGACAGATGGATTGCCGTCATTTAATTTTCAACTTTAATTTTATACAAATAAAATAGTTATTACTAAATCGGTAGATGTGGGTAACAGTATTCTGAAAAATGCTTTATCTGTATGAAATTAAAGTTAATAATTATAGTAAAGCCAATCCGTCTGCCAGTGGTTAACTAACAGTAATCGTACTGCACCAGCCCGACGTAGCCCATTCATAACTCATAACATGTTTTCCATTAAGTGCAAATAAGATGGCTGAGCCACTGGCGGGGCAGGAGTACAACGGTGCTTATAAACTACCTTGTTTTAATGCTGTTTGTTTCTTTTGTGTTTTTAGGGTTCCGTACCAAAAAAGGTAAAACAGGAACCCTTATGGTGCGACTCCGTCCGTCTGTCTGTCTGTCTGTCCGTCTGTCACAAAGTGAAATATATCACGAACTACTTAAGCTATCAATTTGAAATTTGGAATGATTTTAAATGAGAGTTATCCACGTGCATGGAAAATGAGAAATTTTAATAAACATTTTAATTTTCTATGAAAAATTACGAAAATGGGGGGAGGGGGGTTTGGCAAAAAAAAAATTCAACTATTAGGTCAAGTGGGGTATCATATGAAAGGGCTTGAGTTGTTCTTTTTGAAACAGTTTTTATTTTAATTTATGAAGGAAAATGTAAAAAAAATATCATTCCCCCCCTTATCTCCAAACTTATCTTATATTATATATTATTATTATATTATAAGTAATGCTAATGTCGTTCGATGCTATTTGTTTTTTATTATACGGTGAATATATTCTCATACATTTAGTTTTGCTGATATTCAATATTATTCCATTTTCATGCGCCCACTTGGTAGTTCTCAAAATCATCTTGCACTTTGGTTACCATGTCCACTACATCCCTGCCGGCGAACAGCAGGCACATGTCGTCCACGTACCTTGCAGTGCCGGACAACATTCGACACACTGTTCACATGCATACATATGACATAGCCCACGGGCCCGTATACTGAGCCGATCGGTACGCCAAGACTGACGCAGGCTTCGGCTCCGGTCGTCCCATTTATGACAGTACGCAAGGTCCTATTGTTTAGGTATTCCCTAAACCACCGGTTTGTGGGGCCGCGTATGCCGCACTCGTCCATAGCCTGCAACAGCTGTTCATGATCCTGTGTCTCTCGAATGCCTTCCGGAAGTCTATGAACACCGCCAGGACCTGCTGTCCGCCGCCGAGGCTGCTGTTTACATAGTTAGAGAAGTGGGTCAAGGCCGTGGCGGTGCTCCGCTCCGCTCCGTCTGAACGCGTGCTGCGCCTGCGATAAAATACTGTTACATTCTAAAAAACTGCTCACCTGCCCCACTATGTATATGCCGTGTTATATCGCTAAAATACTTATCTAGTTGAATTCCCTGACCCCGAATATGTATATTTAGACACCAAGTTTGTTTCCGGACCTAATAAGTGCCCGAAAAAAACGTTAGACCTTAAACGTACTTACCTCTACATTACATTATAATGTTGGGCTCACAGGTAATCCACATGATAACATTAATATGATAGCAGTTTTCTGTTAGATTTTGTAAAGCGACGAAGTTTTATTTTCTGTTGCGAACCAGAGGGAAAACATCGTTAATATTAAAACATTTCTGTAAATTTATTCCACCCTCCGCCTGTTCAGCGTTCTTTTTTACAGACACCTTTTGATAGGGCTTTGATAATTTACGCAACACTTCCGAAACTGAGTAATTGATATGAGCGGTGACTCTAATTTGTCTCCTTTGAGTAAAATAACGTGTACCGTAAAACATTGAAGTAGAATACTAAAATCTTTAATGAACCCAGTAACTTATAGTAAAGTAAAAAGAGACTTCCGTCAGTAACGATATCAAACAATATCTATTTCTAAAGTACCTATAACTCCTATAGGTAACCAATTCTCGGTGCTATCGTAATCGATATCTATCAATGTGATTGTGTGAATCGAAATCTATTCTCAATCGCGATAAGTATGTGATTCACGAGGAGCGTGAAAAGTGATACGGTATCTCGATTCCAATTTCCAACCCGTCCGACCTGTTATCAAGCTATTCTGCAGCCATATCGTTTTACGAGTCTGAGTACATAGCTATAAGTACAACCCGAATAGGATAACAGCATTCTAACAGACAGGTAGACAGACAACCGGTGTGGCGTCCCATTTCACGATGCTGCGCAAAAATGAGATTAAACGTAGGTATATAAATATAGGCACTTTAGACATGGTATAATGCTGTGAATCCAGGTGCAAACTCCATATGCAGAGCAATGTATTCAGGCTAGGATAATCTACAAAGAGATTGCATTCAGTCTAAAACAAGGATAGAGTTTTTTGTGACACTGCTTATATCAGAATGAGGCAAAGTAGTTGTAGCTTCGTACGTTTGTATCTCCGGATCGGGAACCATTTAACCGATTTCAAAAATTATTTCGCAGTGTATGCGTGTTTAAATTATTCTGGATCGTTGCTTACGTTCTGTATACTTATGTAATACGCGAGCGGAGCCGCGCGGGCAGCTAGTACACGTAGGGTTTTATTTTGCTATAGGCAAACAGTTGTGTGGTTAGTTAAGCAGAGACCGACAGAGCACGAGGTTTTTATATTGAATCGGATCAAAGCTCTTTCGTCTGTATGCGGTCGAATTGAGAAACCTCCTTTTTTGAAGTCGGTTAAAAAGGCAATGTCATTATGTGCCATTAGCCGCGAGCTACCACGTTACCGAGACACTGTTCAAAAAGAGTGATTGACGTAACAAATTGCTTCCATTGTCCCGCCCAAAACGCGAAATCGACATTTCCTATTTCTGAAACAAGAAATACGTGATTGTCTGGCAATCCGGGCACGCTCAGTTGCGGATGACACATGCCAGATATTGTATAATCCTTTTTTTATCTATACAAGGTATTGATTACCATCATTCACGGCACAGTAACGTGGGTTCACATACTTATTTATTTTCATATCGGACTATTCGTCTTATAATTCACAGATGTAACGTATGAATGGCATGTGCTCCCTTTTGTTGACGACTCAAACTTCTTAAACTTTTATAATAGCTGACCAATTAACAAACTCAGGAAAAAATTCGAACAGTATTACAAGGAGTTTGACACAGCGAAGCTGGGTCGGGTATTTTGAAATTTATATAGCGTCCAAGATTTCCACTTGGCCGGAACCCCGCCGGAATTGGCGAGGATTGAAGCCACTTGCATACCTAAGTTGCCTGAGAAACAATTCTAAATCAAAGACGTATACTCGTACTACTGGAAATCTAATAAATTTCTTAATAGCATGGTGTGCCAAGCGACGAGTTTGGACAGTGTACCTACAGCGTTAACAAAATGCCACACACGCAAATGTAAAGACGAACATTTGCTTTCAGCGAGTGCATCTACCCCCGCGAGCTCAATACTGCGACGCACAAGTACTAGTCCACCGCTCAAGAGGAAAAGGCATTTACAGCGTATGAGCTTCGTACATTTTACCACGTACTTGTTTTCGGCAGGAGTCACCTTTGTTAAACGAGAAATCCAGTAAGCTGCATGTATCGAGCGTGGATAAGACTACAATTTATTTTCCTAAGAGAAAATTCTAAAACCCTCTCTCAGGGCGCTTTACTCGCGATGGAAACTTTGTTTGTTGTGTTGTGAGTAATGATCCTTGTTTTTCGTTTGTCCTAACTCATTACCCGTCAAAAACAATTTAAAAAAACCTTCATATTGGCCAGAATGAAGGCCGAATAAAAAAGCTAATGATACACAAACCCATAGTCAGTATACAAGTATTTTTTTTTCTAAAGTAAAATACAGCAACCTTAAGAATTGGAATTTAAATACAACTCCAAGTTTGATTGCAACCGGCGGGTGCTGCGGTTCAGAGATTAAACAAGGACAATAGAACTTCTCGTCTTTAATGCAAATTGGTTTTGTGAACGCTGAATAAATAATTGATTTGTTTGACGAACGCAAAGTCACACCTTTGTATACGCATAAGGGTATCACGGTGGGTGACTCAAAACGTTTATGCAGATCATTCTGCATGCCAACGTTATGCTGTCTACCGATAAACGGTTTATCTTTTCGATTTCAAATTGCGAACGTAAATACACATGAAAACGTGTGAACACGCGACAGCAAATACGGCGATGTATTTCTGAAAATGCGCTCTGCCGTGGCTGTTTAATATAAAATTATCTACTACCTTCGTTTAGTAAAACAAATATGGGCGCACAGAATAAACAGTTCAATTTAGTTAGGTAGGCAGGCACGTAACGAAGGGACATGCTTCTGAGTGCTCACTGAAAGCCGTGATAGAAGACCCTGATATGATTATCGTTCATGTTGGTTAGAATCTTTTAATGAAAGTTATAGCCGAGTAAAACGAAGGCTGTAGCGAAATTGAAGTTATATCTATTCGGGGCTAAAATAACGTTACGGAAATACATGTAAAATTGTTTGGATAACTTTACGGAGGCATTTTGGTCAACTAGTCCCGAAATATTTTGGAGTCCGCTTTAAGCCCTCGGCGGGCCCGGGCCTAAAACTTTCAAATTGCGACTCTACTGTGGAAAATCCCCAATTGACCACTGTTAACGGTTCTGCGAAAATTGTACTTTGAGTTATTTGATAAAATTATCTAATCTATTGGCTATTGATTACAGTTTCAAAGTTAATGAGATTTTACCTTTCTAGAATAAGAATCACTCAAGGCCGAAATTCGTTAAAATTTTCGTGAATTGAGCGGGGTAGCGCCTTTGAGGGTGACACTGGAATTACTTTTAAACTCCAATTCCGATTCAGACTTCGTAATTTTTATTGGATTCCTACTTTTGAGCTTGGACCATGAAGACAGAAGTATACTTAGATATATATAAATATCGTTAGTTACGGGTAAATCAAAATATATGTATCTATTTTTGACACCAAACTCCGCATATATAAAACGGTCATAAGGTCAATACTCATGTATGAATGTGAGACTTGGACGCTAACACTTAAAGAAGAAAATGAGCTCCTGGTGGCGGAGAGAAAAATTCTCGGAAAAATTTTAGGTCCGGAAGAACGTCGAAATTGAGCACCTTGTGGCTACACCCAACATTATTGGAGAAACAAAAGCTCACCGTCTCCGCTCGCTTGGTCATGTTGAAAGGATAGAGGAAGATCGGGGTGGCAAACGGGCATATTTGGGACGTCCAGTAGGGCGGCCACCCGTCGGACGTCCCAGGTATCGCTGGAACGACGTCGTCGAATTAGACCTGCTCGACCTTAAGGCCATGAACTGGAAGGAGATGGCGCAGGATCGGGTCAACTGGCGACAACTCGTGTCGGAGGCCAAGACCCACTTTGGGTCGGTGAGCCATTGAAGAAGTATTCTTGACGCTGTTATATTCCAGCTTATTATGAATTGCTTCGCTTGCGCGTTTGAAAACCAATCCAACAGAAGAGTAAAAATAAATCTCAAAAAGATAACCCCATTATAATCCACCACACCAACTCTTGCTTGCCATATTTCCTCAGGCTATTCCCGTTCAATCTACATAAACAGCAATAAATTTGCCTTTTCATGTAAAAATAATAAAGTCGGGCACACCAAGGGGAACGTGCTATTATTTTGCAAATTCAGGTTCAGTTTAGGAGGTTAATATTTGTGCCTCACTTCCGACACACTGTTTTAGATTAGATAACAAAAAGTACTTAAAACCAACCATTACCGACATCTTTTGTTTAACTGTTATCTTCAAGAAGGGTTGTAAAACAATAATGCATAAATAATATAACAAACAGTAACTACTCCAGTAGCATTAGTATGAGTTTGCAGTGAGTCGCGTTTACTTTACACGGTAGCGACTGCGTAAATGATTTGTATGAAATGGACCTGGCGGTCACTCATAGAACTAAAAAAATAATTTGTACCATAAGTCACTTATACCACAGTATAAAAGAATAATACAGTAGGTAATCTGAGGTCGTTTAGGAGCGTTCGTTACCTACTTTCGCTCGATGCGCAGGGCTGTGTCAAGTTTGTGGCTTGGCATACCTATAATACTAATTTTGCTTTAAGTATGCAAAGTATTTCTGTTACAGTTTAATAGACAATATTGTATACACAAAGTAATAATATTATAGATAGTTATAGGTATGTGTTTTTAGTTTCCCACTTCATCGAATATTTTAATACGACTATACTAGAATAGAAGAATAGAATAGAAAAACTTTATTCAACATCACATGACATTTCTAGTTACATGGGAACCTTAAAAGTAGACTACGCCTATATACGCCTGTATACTATGCCTAAAATATTTGCTAGTAAGTATAATAGTTGCTAAACTGCATTAGGTTGGTAGGTGCTTAGTTACAAGCCTATTCGGCTCCTTGTGATATCGTGGCACTGGCGGCTCGCTGTCTTCATACCTACGAGGCGGTTTCCTTTGACGTAGCGAGTGAGAACGAGCGAACACCGCAACGGCGCGGCCCCGATTGAAGCATTCTCCATCATTCCCGAAGGCTATGTGTGTGTGCGTACCGAACACGCGCGCATGTGTGCAGCCGTGCGATGTACCTTTGTTCGAAGTTTATCTACTGTTCCTATACTGTGCTTATACATTTACTTTAGTTAGTATAATTTACTGGATAGACGCTTATACGCATATTAGTTAGAACGTGACGGATGTCTTAGTTACATCGATACTACGTTGCAAATGTGTGCGTGTTCTAGACATAGTACCATTTTATTATTTTCAATATTCAGCCTTATATCACAAGCATTTTTAATTTAAATTTAAATGCTAGCGTGTGTCGGTTATGAGATTACAGAAAACGCGAATCGCGTAGGTGGAACAATTTAAAGGACATTAAGTATAACTCAGTACGCGCCGATTTTTCCACTGATTTGTGTTCATTTGCAATTTTAAATACAAAATACGTGAAATTTTGCGGATTTGATATCTCAAATCCGCAAAATTTCAATCGGATCTACTTACCGGTTTCGATCGGATCTACTTACCTCTTGACGGCTAAATACGTTTAAGTTAACACGCTTTTTTTACTTTTAGTTTACTACGGTCGCTACGGTATTAGTCGATTCGACATGTCAAATTTGTGTGCGGTACCGATTGGTCGTACGAATCGAAAGTTTAAATTACGCATCGAAAACTAAGTTTATACTAGTCTTGTAGTTCTTACCGGGGAACATCGGTACCATAAGATACGACGGCTCGAATTTATCACAATCAAAATCTTTTCGAAGCGCGTTTACTCGCTCTGGAGAATAGTAAAGTAATGTGTGTTTTCGATAGTGACTCATACTATTTAATGTACACGTGCCACACTTCGGTCAGTTTTATGACGTCTTTTTGTTATCTTTTTCTTTCATATTTAGCAACAAAACAAGTTGCATAATCCCACGTAAAGTCAATTTTCGGCATTTCAACTAAAATAAACTATACAGACATTGTTATAAAGATAATGGCATTTACATGAGAATTGAATTTTAACCTGACCCGTGGAAAAAATATTTTCACTACAACTCCGATTTGTTCGGTATTGCATAACAGTTACATCATGACGATTGATACACCCACTGGATTGGTGGCGCTGAATGAAAGGGGTGATTTGAAACAATTGGTTTCATTTGAAAACCCTCTATTTCACTTTTAATAACTCTCTCTCTCTCTCTCTCTCTCTAGCTAGCTATTTATCCCACACGGTAGTGCTGGTGGGGTCAGCTTTCCTCGTCTTACTTCTACACTTCGCTCTGTCCACGATATCAGTTTCGGATAACTTACACTCTATGTCTCTCAGCACTACATCTTTCCATGTTGTCCTGGGTCTGCCCCTGCATCTTCGACCAGAGACCGAATGTTGTAGTTGAAAGTTACCAACTATAGGGAATGCAAATCGGTTATTACGACTCCTACCGAAACTGCCGAGGCGAGTTCCGAGTTCCGAGGAAACTCTCGGAACACGAAAATAATAATACATAAATGCAAATTATTACTTTTTTGCGTTTCTGGTATTATAGCTAATATACCACGGCGCATATTTTTCTTCTTTGGAGATAAACATCTCCCATCTCTTTCTCGTTCGTAGTCTATTACTTTCTATCCTATATCAAGATTATCAAATCAAGTCAATAAAATATATGTGATGACGATGTTAGCATCGTAAGTGCATAAGTAAGTTAAACATCGTGGTAATTGAATTTTTGTACACATCTACGAAATTTACACAGTATCGAAATAGTAGTTTATGCAACTGATCCATAATGAGAGTGTGGTTTCCTTGTTATTGTGTGCAAATCTGTAATGTAATTTTTTATCATGAAATAAATAATCTAATCTAATCTAATCATAGTTTGGCGGCCTCCTCTTCATATGACGATACCACCGCAGACGGCTTTCTCTTGTTTTTGGCTGTCACGGACGCCCAGGCTGCCCCGTACGTGCTCGTTGCGGATTGTATCGAGTCTGAGCTATAACCACGAACTTCGAAAGTCGAAGTTCGGGTATTTCCATCTCTATCGCACCCTCATTACTCGAGTGACAGGGATGTATTTATACGAACTTCGAGTTTCGATTTTCGTGGTAGCGCCGCTGGGTACGCCGCTAACGCCGCACTTGTGGAAGATGTCACGGTGGCGTAACTTATCTTCATTTCGGCAACTGCGATGGTATGCACATCCTTTTGAGTTAACTTAACGCCCACGTCAGTCGCCATACAATAACTTAAACCACTATAACTATAACTTGAAAACGTATTAGGAGGGAATGATTGGATAAACTTACAATCGAAAACCAACGAAGTACCCTCAAAACTCGTACGTCGTTTGAGTCGTTTTCGATTACACTACAAATAACCAGTTGATAAGCTTCAAACCCGCTTCCTCCGATGCCATGCCACGAAATTCGAAATACAAATGTTCAAAATTTCCATTCAGATCTAAATCTTCTCTAAGAGCTAGACAGAGGTGGACTTAGAGCGGGTTTAGTAGTCCAGTCAATGAACTTGCATGGAAAACATGACAATTTTAGAAATAATTTGTAATAGCCTATTTTTTATGAGTAACGGATATATTGTCAGTTAAAAAGTTGCCCAGCGACAGAATCCGACAAAATTTCAGACATCAAAAAAATTATAAATTGACTAGGTAGCTACTGAAGTCAGAAAAAATATTAATAAATATTTTTGTCTCTATTTTGGTTCATTTACATTTGCTCTATATTATTCGAGATAAATCATACAAAAAAGACTATGCATGCTTCATTTAAATCTACATAATTACCTCCGGGTGGAAAGTTTGTCGGATTCTTGAATAAATCATCTCAGAATGATATTTTCAGATCAACAAAAAAAAAACGCAAATTATAAATTAATGTTTTTCAAAACCGTTTTCCTGGAGTATTCAGCCAGCACAGTGTTCAGCCAGGTTGACGAAATAAATTCTCTTCCGCTCGGCGGGTTTTCTGCTAGCCATTTTTGTCTATAAGGCGGAAAAAACACAACAAGAAGGAGAGAACTTACCTACCGCAAAAATCCTACTTATGCAAAGTATGATCATGACAATACAGTTGCCGTCGATTTATCTGTACTAATATGACTAGTGATTCTGCGATCTGTACCTAGCGAACCTGTCTTAAAAAAAAACTAAATTTTATTAGATAAATTATTATGGGACGTCTCTGAGCAAACACAAATCTTCAACACTCGTATGGCAACAAATGTGCGAGTTTGTCCACACACTCTATGACCTATTTCGTGATATGTGGAATAAATCAATATTGAAGATACAATTTATGATCCAGAACGGATATAGCCGCTTCAAACAGTGCCAAAGTTTATTGAACGTGTAACTGTTGATAGATTTATTATGTAGGTAAGGCTAAATAAAAATCAATACGTAGTGAGAGGGTTTTTTTTTGTCTCTGATTTTACCAGAAAGCAGTCCCCGCGAAGGATACGGGCGACTGAATCTGCGATTACTGTATGGTAAATGATTTCTAATGGAATGAGTGATTCTGTGTATGAATGATGAGTATGGTTGTAATAGATGATGGGTGAAATGCCATTGAACTTTTTCAGGTTATTAACTATGGAGGTGGCGAGTTTGCAAAAAGAGGCTATTGTACTTTCTTTACGAATGATTTCCTGCAGGTTATATGGTTCTATATGGAGATTATGACAGGTGATTTCGTGGTTAAATCTCGGGTTCGTGAATTTTGGGCCAGTCTTTTCAAAGGTGGTCGACGGGTTGTGAGGTGTTTCCATCGCACGGGCAAAGATCATCGGTGGTTATCTTGAAGCGGTATAGGTAGGATTTGTGGTCGCCGTGTCCTGTGAGAATTTGGGTAAGATGGAATGAGATAATGGTCTTGTTCCGTAGATCTTGAATATGCTGCAGAGTCAGTAGCCAGTTTATCAGGTGTGATCCAGTGGTAGATGTTTGGTAGAAGTTGCTGCTTGATTCCATGGTGTGAGTTTTACAAGGTCTTTTTATATAGGATATGGGGTATAATTTGAAGTCGGGTGCTTTATGAGGGGTGGCTGCAATTTTCGCTTCTTTGTCCGCCTCCTCGTTTCCTGGTATTCCAGCATGCGATGAATATTGTTAATAGTATAGTTGGTGCTGCTCCTATTGGCCTACTGAGAGGGTTAATGAGACACTTACATTTCGAATTCCAATGTAATCTTTCACGGGGGAATAGTAAATTATTGTCTAAGCAAGTGAAGTAGGCAATTGCTGGCTGAGTATCAATTTTAAACGGACGACCTTGGGAGTCCGTTTAATTTAATACGAAGCCAGCAATTGCCCTTCCGGCTGAGACAAATACAGTGTTTTTCGCAAAAATTGTGCAAGAAAACAAAAATATACTTTCTGATAATCATAAGGCATGCTTTTCTTCTCGCCACTTCATGAAATTGCCGTATGCCTTTAGATATTTGTCTTTTGGCTTTGCAGGGAACAAATTATCAATAACTGAGCTTCTTTTAAATCTGGAATCATTTTCACGTCAATTTTCTATATTTTCCAAAAAAACAACTAGCCATCTGTATGTAAATACAGAGTAATATTTGCATGGCCTTGCATTAGGCCATGCAAATTGCATTGCCGACTCTTAATTGTTTTTTATAATAAGTTGGAAGTGTATTTTTCTTCCGAAAACGCCAAGTTATTTGAGACAACTAAAAAGTCGCGATAAGTCACAGCTACTGATCTTCCGTTTTAGCTGTTTAGGACCTATGCCTTTTATTTATATGGCCGTTTTATCTTTTTTTAAAGTTTGTACCACGACAAATAATGGAATTTGTATGCAACATTGTTGTCGAGCAAAATCGAGCCGGCAAGGTTTTTAATTTTTTAATTTTTGACTAGCCATAAACTGCATTTCACGTCCTGATTTTTTTACCAATAAAGCACAGACTAATCTATATTAGTCTAGGGTCTATACCCTCAGTATAAAGCAAAACGTGTTTCATATAGTTGTCTATGTCACTTCTTATGGGCAGCTGAGCAGAGTTAGAATGAGACGAATAGTACGGTATTTTGAGTCTTTTAACGACTTGTCTCCCTCTACTGCCTTGCCCACCACAGTGTTAAAATAGTAAACAGTACTTACTATTTTAAAGTTCATATTCATCGACATTTTATCGGCGTGAATTATTTATGTAGGCGAGGCGTTTGGTAAGTTTGAGAGACAGAGACTGGAAATACAGATGTGAGCGAGCTGGAGGTTTATTTTACTACTTCCGTATACCTACCACATTAACTTTTGTATTATTTATTTTAATAGATAACAAACTATTCAGATTATTAATTATTATAGTTGTTAAATACGGCTTAATTACGTTTTAATATTTATTTAAAGTCCAAATCAAGTAGCTGTCTATACCTCACGTAGGTGTGTCTCAGAAACAGGACTTAAGTAGTTAAGTTAATAAGGTATAGTTTAGATTATTTGAAATGAGCTCATGAATGGCCATTGTACTGAGCTCATGAATAGCCTTTGTTTTGTTGAATACTCTGTAAACGCAATACATCCTTACTATATGGTAGCTGTTTATGTCAACAGCAATGTCTTTTCATTTTTGCCTTAGACTGCTAGTCGAGTCCGCTGTACGCTCCTCTCCTGATCTCGAATACATTACATAACTGAGCAACTTACTGTTTCCTTTGCACCCTAAACCACGTAAAATGTTCATTGAATAATGAACTCAATCTTCTTTTGCAATAGATTCCAAATTAGCTACGAGATAAAAAGCCACACAGCGCCTTGTACCTGGCTCGCTGGGAGCGGGTTTTTTAAATCTTTTAGTCCATGTTGAATCTATTGAATAAGACGATAGAGTTCATTGCACAATGAACATTTTATGTGGCGCTAACCTTTTACTTGCAAAAAATGGCACGCGTCCGATCACACAGTCGTATAATTAGACTTGAATGCTATTGTTCTGAAGATAAGAACCGATCCAGTTCAGAAAATCTCAACTATACCTATGGTTTTTATGTCGTTTTGTATTCATGTATTTGTATGGAGATACAATTTATTTCCGAATGGTGCAGATGACGAATATATGAAAAGTAAATATCGATGACGACAACTTGTAACAAAATATCTTTCGCTGCACTAAATCTCGAGCGAGCGAGAGCGAAATACATCGTGCGAGCGAAAAAGCAGACAATGACGTATAAAAACCTGGCAGATCTATCCCTTTCTTGCTTTTGTTAAGTACAAAAGTAAGAAGAGATCGGGTATATAGAATACGTTCAATTTATAAGAGCCGCTCTTCCTTTTTCTGTAATCTGTGCAATAAAGTCAACTTAGCCGATCATTTTTAAGAAATTTTATATTTTATATCTAATGGACGTATCAGAACGAGACCAACATCTTCAATAATTCTTCGAAGACAACATTGTTATTACTTACTTTGTCTTGCAATTTCTTACACTGTCAAAAAAACGAGTGTTTTACGTATCCTTAAAGTGTAATAAACGGCAATAAAATACGTCGTCTTCTGAAGTTCATAATCTGAACTGATCGAAACACTAGCGAAAAAAAGATTATACTATACGTACGGCAGTTTTATTTGATATAAGGGTGCTCTGGAACAAAGACGCCTTTAATGGTATATTACAGCGCAGCGACAGAAACGATGTCATGGATGGCATATAAGTGTGAAGTTCTGCGAGGCGATGGATAAAGGCAGTCTTGCTAGTTAAGTTAATCTGTTGCTAGTTAAGTCTTTTTATTTTTTCTGTATTTCTATTGTTTTATAGTTTTAGTTTGTAAAGTTTCTGATGTGATTTGCTTTTCGTACTTATTATTGTTAATAATTGTAATCATTTATAAATTTCGCAGTGCCTTGGAATTTTACTGTTATGCTGTGTGTCTTTTAATGGAAATAAATAAAATAAATAAATATATGAAAGGTAACATTGCAATCATACTAACTACCTATATGCCTACACTCTTTAAATTTAATTACAGTTTTAAACTGGAATATTATGTCATGCAACTATTTGAAAAGAAGGACTCAATGTATCCGTGCCAGCGTTCTACGTACGAGAAAGTTTGTAAAGTCCATCAAGTTTACGAAAAGAAAACTATTTCGTAATATTGAAAGGCGGTATGCATGGCCGGAGCGATATTCTTAGTTAGTTACTTGTTTATTCGAGATTTCTGAACCACCCCAGGAAATACGTGGTGTGGGTATATACATATATACGGTGTCCCGGAACTCAACGATAACCTGGTACCGGGTGAGAGGCCAAGGTATACCAGTTATGAAAAAAATAAGAAAAAAAATCCGTCATTTTTTTTCATAACTGGTATGACCTTGGCCTCACCCGGTACCAGGTTATCGTTGAGTTCCGGGACACCCTGTATATGTATATCTACCTAATCCTGGGGATGGAGTTTCTAACTTTTTGATAACAGTCGACAAATTATTATGTACCTAGTTAGTTAGTAACCTACCTCAAAGCCTCTAGATATAAATCCATTTCCATCACACACAATGATATCCTCTCATTATCACCTTTATGCCGATGATCTTCAGATTTATACACAGTCCGTGGTTGGTGATCTCCCTGCTGCCATAGAAAAAACGAATGATGACTTGGTACCTACGCATTCTGAAATGGAGGCAACGATATGGTATTGGCAGCAACAATCTGATTTCTAGAGTTGATTTTGTACATCTCCCTCCAATACTTTTTGATGGGATTCAGATTGATTACTCGATGCAAGTGAAAAATCTTGGGATCATTATGGATCGCTCCTTGTCTTGGGTGCCTCAAGTGAGCGAAGTGAGCAGGAAGTTATTTGCTGCAGTGGGATCTCTCAGGCGGCTTCGTAATTTTCTTCCTACTGTAACTAAAATTGCGCACGCTCATAGTTTACTTCTTCCTGTTCTTGATTATGCTGATGTATCCTATCTCGACCTTTCTGAGGAGCAACTTAATAAGCTTGAGCGTCTCCAAAATGTCTGCATTCGGCTCATATTTGGGTTACGCAAATATGACCATGTTTCTAGTTTCCATTCCAAACTCGTGGCTCCCTATCCGTTATCGTCATAACTCACATTATTTCGCTTCTGTTTAGTGTCCTTTTTAAACAAGCAACTCCCCGCTATCTCAAAGAGCGTTTTAGGTATTTTAATTCTGTTAGATCTTCTAAATTTTAAGATCAAATTTTACAGTACTTCGTTCACTTTTAAGGCTATCGATTGTGGAACAATCTATCGGCAACTTCAAATCTCTTCTTAAAGAACATTATTTGTCTTTCCCCTAACCCTGATTGTCTTACTATTATAATTTTTTGGATGACTGTTTATTTATTTATTTAATCTTTAATGCACAAAAGAATATCTTATAGTACAGAAAGCGGACTTAATGCTATAAAGCATTCTCTACCAGTCAACCTTAAGGCAAAGCAGATAAAATTCAGCAGGCAAATTTATGTACCTATTGTGTATTTTTATTTGTGATATTTTTATTATTTTGTATTACAAACATGATTGTGTATGTATGTTTATATATAGAGCTATTTATGTACGTGTATTTATATAATTGTTTTGATTTTTGACTAAATATAATCTCTGCACTACCTACTACATAATCTAGTTTTATCTCTTTCTCCGATATCCAAAGGTTGTCTGGAAGAGATCGCTCTTCAGCGATAAGACCGCCTATTGTCTACCTCTACCTACATGTTATTGTATGTTTCTATTTCTAACTGCTTTGTATGTGTGAGGTGTGCAATAAAGAGTATTTGTATTGTATGGTTTAAAAGTAGGAACAAATCTCGACATCTGTAGCAAGGAATAATTTGATTTGATTATTCTCGAAATGTAAATACTGACTGTAATACATATATATAATGACTCATTTGAGTATTTCCAGCAATGACGTCAGATATTTTCTTTGTCGCGATGGAATTAGGTTTAACGTGAACGGATCAAAGAATTTGGATGTTTGAGATACTTTCCGATGAATAAAACAAGATAAAGCAAACAAGAAGCCGCGTACCCTTGAAAGCAGGCTCCTCCCTTCCGCCCTCGTGCACAACAACCACAAAATATCTTCACCCCAAAGCTAACCGAGGAATCAAAGAAAAACCAACCAATAAGCGTGTTTTTTTAGGATAAAAATTCACACCGCATGCGCACGGTGTCTCTATCACACAGTAGCGCGGGCCCGTCGTGGGCCCGCCGCGGCAGCAACGCGGGCCCGCGCTACTGTGTGATAGAGATAGTGGTAGAGTTATTAAATGGGTTGGTAGTGAGAGAGATATTAATCACCCGACCCGCGCAGCACCCGACTAGCGCGGGCCCGCGTTGCAGCCGCGGCGGGCCCGCGCTACTGTGTGATAGAGATAGTGATAAGAGTTATTAAATGCGTTGGTAGTGAGAGAGATATCAATCGCCCGACCCGCGCAGCACCCGACCCACGGCCGCGCTGCCGGAGTTGGAACTTAGCGCCGCGGGCCCGCGTTCGGTGTGTGTTCGAAGTGTAGTATCAATTTTCACAACTTACACGGGCCCGCGCCCTACCCGCAACCGCGCAATAAGAAGATATCACCCGAAAATTCATATTAGCTTCTCTGTCAAACAATTTACAAAGGTACGTAGTTAATTTTCAAAGTTTCGGCTCCTTTGTTGACTTGGACGCGTTCTACACAAAACAGAGGCACTTATGCACCATTTTCGCTCGAGCCGGGAGATAGAGGTCGTCATATAATTTTCTCTATGTTTTTATTTTTAGTCTTTATCTCCCGGGAGTCGCGTTATTCATGAAACGCAAACTGTTAAAGTCGTAGGCTTTGAAGTCAGACAAATTGTTTTGTGGCAGTCGATACCAACAAGACACGGTTTTAATGCTTTATTGATGAAAGCGGAATCATGAATTAAAAAGCACAATGCGCATAAAGAATTACATTAGGTACTCGGGCCGCCCTCTACTGCATGCTGAATTTTGCCAAGACACGTCGCGAACGAAATAGGTTTTCCTGAATTCGTTATTTATGTAATCTACTGTGCTTTTGCAAAGTAAGAATTGGATGATTTCGAAGAAAATGTATTGCTCATTTGTTGTCACCGCTGTCGGTCCACTTCAGTTTTATATAGCGGCTGGTTAGCCTAATGGGTAAGTCACGCTGCCTACGAAGCTGAAGGTACTGGGTTCGAATCCCGGTAAGGGCAAATTATTGTGTGATGAGCAAGCATATTTGTTTCTGAGTCATGGATGTTTTCTATGTATTTAAGTATTTATATTTATTATATATATATCGTCGTCTAGTAGCCATAGTACAAGCCTTACTGAGCTTACTATGGGATGGGACTAGGTCGATTTGTGTAAGATTGTCCCCTTATATTTATAATTATTATTTATATAGCATACCTAGTTCATGAATTCTAAATGCAGTCAGCATGACGGTGTCGTCTTAATAGTTCAAATATAGACGTGAACTATAATAGATTATGGTTAATTATTTAACATGTCAGAACAAATAGATTCCCCGATATGCTCAACTTGACATAGATGACGGGTACGCATCGTCCTTCGCAATCCCCAGGGATGCCTAATGGGTGTGTAATTAAGTAGATCACTCGGTCTCCTGGAAGGGTGGAACAACTGGCTTGTGTTACTCGTACAATGTAATTTATGCCGAAGCCGGCGCGTGATTGTAGAGCAAAGCCATATTAATTACGATGCTTATAAGTTTATAACGTAACATTCATCATCATCATCATCATATCAGCCGAAAGACGTCCACTGCTGGACATAGGCCTCCCCCAAAGAGTGCCAAAGTGACCGGTCCTGCGCCACCCGCATCCAGCGGACTCCAGCAACCTTTACCAGGTCATCAGTCCACCCTACCCACGCCGCGCCTTCCGGTACGTGGTCGCCACTCGAGAACCTTTCCGCCCTACGGCCATCGGTTCTACGTGCTATGTGCCCTGCCCACATATAACATTAACTGAGTAAAAAAAGAGGTTTACTATTGCTCCTTTTGTTAACGCTGAATTGCTCTTGTAAGTCTCTTAAATTAGTATTCTCAAATGCTTCCATTGGGAAACCTTTATAAGTGTGCAGCTAAGCCTCGTGGCATTCGGGGCTTATAGTATTTCATATTTGATTGATACGGGTTTATAGTATTATTAACTGGAATAGTAATATAATTGCTCGTGAAAGGGCGGCCTTAGAGGCATCTTGGACTTGGAGGGATGTCGTTTAACAGAACGCGTCGTTATATTGGCTCCAGGAAACTTGGCGCCCGTCTCGTTTGTTTTTGTTTACGTTGTTCTAGATGACCCAGTTTCGACCTGTCAAAGGTACCTATACCTATTCTAATATCAAAACCTTCAAAGAAAACACGTGGGAGCGAATATTTTCAGTTGTCCTTTGTTTGGAGGAGCATTTCAGTCGAACAAAAGCTACGCGGAAGAGCAATCTGTTTACCAGAAATAAAGCACGGATTTAAACTGAGATTAAAAAAGTCGTTTCATTAATTCAGATTTCACTTCCATGTGTCGTTCGAATGAATGCTCCAATTGTATCGTACCTATTATACAGATTGGAACCGTCACGAACGCGGGCACTGTTACCGCCAAATTTATATCCCCGTGGGCCCACATGATTAATTACGAGAGTTTAATTTGTCCATGTCCACCTTACGCCTTAAAATACGTGAAACATATAAATTATAACCATTTTAGAGGGTTTTTTTCAAATAGATAAACAATATTTAGAGACATTATAATGGCTGATATAGACTATAAAAGGCGGCATGATACCTTTACGGAAGAGTTCATAGGATTCTTAGAATCAGTACCTATTCATTTTAATTTATGTAATTTTAAATAATATATTAATTATGTAGTATGTGTGTATATTAATTGTGTATTATAGGTACCCGTGTAACCAAATATTGATAATTGGGTGAATCAACTTTTAAAGGACTCATTTTGGAGCTATTCATAATATAAATCACAAATTATTGATTGTAAAAATTTACAAATTTTATTTCATTAGCGTAAACCTTAAATATTGTATTTTTACAAAAACCTTAATTATTGCACTGAATTTACGTGAGAGTCAAAAAATCCGTTGCGTTACGTAAGATAAATGATATCGTATACAGAGTAAATATGAGTGTGAAATCAAAACAAGTTAGTTTATTGGTTTGTAACATCTAAGAGGTACATTTAAATATAATATTATTCATAAAATATTACTGTGTTAGCAATTCGACTTTATAAGCATCTTGCGTTATCATAGCATTTTTGGAAGCTTTATTTTCTAAATAGTTCCCGCTACGTTATAAGCAAGGCAAAGCTAAATAAAGAAGGGCAAATTACAAAAAAAAATGTCTTATATTAAAAATAAAGCAGCATTATTAGGGGACACTCGGTAACGCAAGAGAAAATCTCCTTGCATTCTCTGGCGTTACCAATAGTAAAAAATAGTACATTACTGCAGAGGCCGGCCGTGAAGTAAGGGATTGCTGGACGAGTTTGGGGTAGACGCCCGAGTCGTAGACGAGTCTACTACTACGTTACTCTAAAAAAAATTGGTATTTTCTAACCGGATTGGAACTTTGAATGTGTATTATTATATTATTATTATAACACATATTAGTCTGTTTTTTTGTAATGTAAACATATAATTCAATTTGTCGTGCACTTTAAGATAAGATATCATTTTTTTTCACAGGGACACGAAATGAGTTCTTTAAAAGCTGATTCAACCAATTTTTTCTCATTATTTTGTATGGGTAATTATTGACATGTAAATTTTAATTTCAAGGGTGAACGATCTAATTAAATTGAACCACATATTAAGTTAATGTTACTCGGCCTGCTATACGGGGGCCTGTACGGGTTTAAAGATTTCAGTGGATCTCAGTAGCTTACGCTTACGCTTTTTACGTATGTTTACATCCTTATGGATCACTGAAATTCGGAGTTCGGAATCATACATATATAAATATGTATGATTCCGAACTCCGAACAATGTGTGTGGTACCTATGTATCAGAATGATGAAGTCTCATCAATCGACGACGCGTTATTATCGTCCCGGGGCTACTCGATCCTCTCTCGACCATTGCTCATTAGCTATGCTTCCGCTTCTATAAGATGTGTCATTAGTTATTAGACCTATGTCCTAGAATCTATAATCATTTGCCAAATAATTTAAAGTCAGCCGAATTATCAGATAATATGTTTATAAGTAAGCTAAAGGAATATTTAATAGAAAAGGCATTCTACTCATTAGACGAATTTATGAATAAAGACAATGTTATGTGATTATTAAAATGAGATACTTATTGTTGTTAATATAATATAGACATAGGATGTAAATAAATAAATATGTATAATAAAATTGACATGTAACTTTCGTTATAAATACTGAAACAGATACCTAATATAATAATAATAAATGTAATGATAATTCATAATATAATAATAATGTATGATATTTAATGTTGTCTGTACTTATATGAAATGTTCAAATTAATTATCTGTGTAAACTGACCTGTAACCATGTTATCAATAAAGATTGAATTGAATTGAATTGATTAAGATGAAAAACAATGGCAGGGAAGAGGTAACTAATGACACATCTTAAAGAAGCGGAAGCATAGCTAATGAGCGATGGTCGAGAGAGGATCGAGTAGCCCCGGGACGATAATAACGCGTCTTCGATTGATGAGACTTCATAACGGGTTTAACGATTTCAGTGGATCTCAGTAGCTTTTTACGTATCTATATATATATGAACCTAAACGCGGATATTCATTTATTTATTCATTTAAAAGTCAATGTAAGTTTACAGCATGCAATAACACCAAAACGCTTACACGTAAATCAAACACAATACATGTCAAAAAGAAAAGAGCGTCAATTTGGGAACATTCGCAATTATGGAATACATTATAATCAGAATCGGAATCAAATATTTATTAAAAATTATAAAATATGTTTATATAATAAATATATAAGAGGATGATATGTGAGGATGAGATATGTGATGTGAGGATGAATGCCCTGCTGATGGCAACCGGTGCGGTGGTAAAAAGCAGCCGTAGGCATCATGCCGAACAGTTCTTCCGAGCACAACCCGTTATACAAGCGATAGAACACGCACGAGGCGGTCTCTCCTTAGACTCAACGGTCGATATCGCTTGTAAGTTTGGGATCGTCCACGATTCGCACACAGCGCGTCTTTGAAGCGAGTCGACAGGCTCGAGCTGGTATCCAGGTGCCGCCCAGATATGACAGCAATCCTCCATGTGGGGACGGACTTGAGACTTATATAATAAAAGTCTCTGTCCCGGGGAGAAGTAACGCTTTGCTCTGTTAAGCACACCGAGCTTTTTGGATGCTAGCTTGGCCTTGCCCTCTAAGTGTCTTCGAAACTAGACGTCGCTGGAAATGTCTACACCAAGGATCCCAATACTCTTTGAAATCGAAAGAGCTGTGCCTTCGAACTGTGGGGCTACAGAAAAGGGGGTTCTCTTGGCGGTGAACGCACACACTTGCGTCTTCGTGGGGTTGAATCGGACCAAATTATCCCTCCTCCACTCAGAGGATCTGGATAGAGTGCTCTCTATTTTGGACAACAAGTTGTTCGCGACTCTCTGCCACAGCAGAACGAGGGATGTTTGTGCGGCCCGTGTAATACGTATCCCCAGTACCGTCGTCCGCATAACCTATATCTGGAACCTAAATGGTCGCGTACCGTACGGTTTCAGAGAAATTTCCTCCCTCGGACGGTTGTGGAATGAGCTCCCTGCCGAGGTATTCCCGAGGGACTACAGTATGGGATTCTTCAAAAAAGGAGTGTATAAATTCTTAAAGGGTCGGCAACGCGCATGTAACACCCCTGGAGTTACAAGCGTTCATAGGCTACGGTAACCACTTACCATCAGATGGGCCGCTAGCTTGTTTGCCACCGAGGTGGTATATAAAAAACTATATATATTTAAAATTTTACATCTTTAAGGCGGGTTGCACCAACTGCAATTACAGACCGATCAACGTTAAATATGGCGCCGGCAACTGTCATCCCATAGAAACTTTTCTAACTTTCCATACATTCCGATTTTAACGAACACCGCTTAAGATTACAGACGGTTTGGTGCAACCCACTCGTTTTCTAATTTTTCATCTGTTTCGTTTTCTCAACTAACATTATTTTGCGGGAAATTTCCGCCGATCATGTAAGTAATAATAATAACACAAAAATATATGTTTTTGCTACTAACTGTATGTGCATACTTTCATTTTGAAAGTCAAGATAAACTAATAGCTACTATAGGCACACTGGATGTCGACTTGCGGAAAAGAGCCCAGTATAACTAACTAACTACTCGGGTCACTCTGCCTGTTCGTGTTCAGTCTACATAGATACAGTCAACGCAAATAAACAATGAACGTCATCACTCGTTGTATTCCTCGAGTTGATGAAACGACTTAAACAATGTAGGAGTAAAGGCCTGCGCAAACCGGTGGAGCGCAGCGCAAATCACTTTAAATTTGTCAATGTATATATTCTTTTCTATTTTAATTACATTAAGGTATAAATTTGAATGCTCTGAGACCGACCTCGGAGCATCACGGGGATTTCTCAGAGCATTCAAATTTATACCTTAATGTAATTAATATAAAAAAGAATATACATTGATAAATTTAAAGTGATCTGCGCTGCGCTCCGCCGGTTTGCGCAGGCCTTAAATGTATGCTAGGTGGATTGAATAAAAAGAAAGATATTACAAAGAGACACTTCAAATTTCATGCTTTCATAGATGCACCCGGCTTCATTTAATTATTCCGACCAAACGATCTTGGAAAACTATAACAAGCTAGCATAAGTGACCCATTACATCTTAAAAATTTGATTTTTTTTGAGAAAAGGAATTATACAAATAAAGTGTATTTCGTCAAGGGTGCTTTGAATTTGTTTAAAGCTTTGAAATGTTGACCTGGAACTTCATGGGTTTCATTTGTTGCTCATTAAGGCGGCTTGTGATTTCGACAAAAGCTTATAGACGAGTAATTATCCTTTTTGCGGTCTCGGTATCTCTCCTTATGTCAGGCCCCACGCACTGCATTTAGGCGCGAAACGATAGGAAATTCAGCCGGATCAGATTTTTTGTTAAGTCAATTGTTTAGGATTGCCGCACCTACACATGAAGTTTAATGTGTAAGAAGCTGGAAAGAGCATGTGTTATGCAGCATAGGGAAAAGAGGAGGATGGCGATATGAGAGTAGCGGATCTGCAGTCTTGGCCGCTCTAAGCCATATAGTACCAGACTGCTGCTTTCTCTGCCATTACCTACTTAGGATTGCCGCCTACCTACGCAAAAAGTTTTGATCTGTAAAAAGCTAGAAAGAGCATGTGTTGTGCAGCATAGGGAAAAGAGGAGGATGGCGAGATGGGAGTAGAAATCTTGGTCTCTCTGGCAGGCCATGTAGTAACCAGCTGCTTTCTCTGCCATCATTTAGGTACTTGGGTTTTTTACAACGATTGTCCTCCCTAGGCCCGGCTTACTGGGCCTTTGGCTAAATCCCCCATTAATAATTCTGTATTATCTACACTATTACATATTCTGTGGTTATCATTCCAGTTGATGGGTATCTGAACGGCATTTTAAGGGGGTGCATTGTAAATTATCGCGTGCTTTGAAACGCCGTTCTGACTAGATTAAGTAACATTAAGGTCTGATTTTCTGATATTTGATTCTTGACTATATGATTGTTTATCTGATTTAATCGATACATGATTGCCTAACTTTTCCTCGATAGAAAAACAATCCAAAGTTTGGTCTTTATTTTCCTTTTTTTACCCAGCCTACTCAAACAATACATTATTTTACGACACAATCAAGTTAATAAATACCATAATATTTTATCTCATCTAAAATCTCACTTGATGAAATATAAATAAAACTTCACTAAGTTAGGTATTTATCTTTATCCCTTCACGTGGCAAATTCCCGCAGCGGGACAACGAAAACATTACCACTTCTGGCGGCCTCCATTTTGCACATCCGGCAAGGGTTCGGCGGGACACTTCGTTCGCATGAAACCTATGCACATATGGTATATTTTTTGAATCACGGCATAATGTACTTTAGATTCCATACAGATATTAAGGGTGTAAAAATAAAATAAGAATCCACGTTGAACATAGACCTAAAGAAATTTTCCAAATTTTTAACCGACGAATAAAACCGTCGATATAAAACTTCCAGGATTATTAAATAACACAATTTTTCGTTCAAATTTGCATTTTATTTACAATAAATATACACTATTTAAAAAATAGACCAAAAAACCATTGAACAGTCGAAAACTAATTTTTTTTAAAGCAAATTTTTCGAAACAAACTACCTAAGCATTGTCCCGCAGCGGGAGACTGCCAGGTGCGGTATTTTTTTTGTTGTCTTTTTCTAGTGCGTGGAAGGCATAAGCGTGTCTCTGTCAAGGGGGTGTGGTCGACTCTTAATCAATCAAGGCATCCCCTTAAGTATGACAAACGTATCATAAGAAGTTCTGTCCAAAGTATCAAGAGAATATCTATACGAGCGAGTTTTTATAGGCGAGTATTAAGTGAAGTTAACGATTTAGAATCAACATAAATCGACTTTAAAATCAAAAGAAATCGTTGTTGAAACCTCACCTCGTTGAAGTCTACACTTTGTCATAACGAAACTTTGGTTTTATATTTATTTCAATGTCTTCCATTCTATAGCAAAATTAAGTAAAATGATATTAGTATATTTCAACGGCACATCTCAGACCAAGAAAAAATACAGACGGAGCGTTACGAACAGTCAAGTGAAGCCAAATCATAGCCAAACAAAACCAAGCTACGCCAAGTTTAGCACGCGCTCACGCACATATATACAAACAAAATTGCACAAAACTCTTCAGCATGCGCAATGCTGTCAAGATCATATTTCGAGTTTTGTGCGATTTGATTTGTTTAGCGTGTGCTAAACTTGTGGGGCTTGGTTGAAAACCGGTTGGCTTCACTAGACTGTTCGTAACGCTCCGTCTGTATTTTTTTCTTGGTCTGAGCGGCACATTGATCCTTTTCTATCGAGATGATACCCTTCTTACGGCGAAAAGATACATTGAGTACGAATATGTATATAACGTAGAAAATACATTATATACTACATACACGGGACTGTAGTACTATGTGTATGTGTCTCCGTAAATTTAGCAAGTTTGCAATTCAAATGGCGTTGTAGGTTTGGCCAATATGGCAATGGTAGGTATATATAGTAAAGACGTAAGTACATTCATTTAAGTACACACTTAGGCAAGCTCATATTTATTTATGTAGGAACTGCCTAAATATTAACTTTGCAGTGTGTTGGGGCTGTTTTATACATACATATCGACATGTTTAGCAGCTATAAGAACAGATTGCATTGCTTACCTTGTTTGGTTACCGGTGAAATTACTAATTATTTATAGGCAACTTATCTTATATTTCAAGTGGGCAACGCATTTGATATTTTAGGATGACACTTGTACATGGACAGAGGTTACTTACATATATTGTGTGCTTCTTTACCAACTCCACAAAATATATATATTATATTAGAGAAAGGCATGAATCGTAGTATAATATATGTAGAGCGTCTCTAAATTATCAAAGCAATCAAACCACACTTAAAACCCAATCAATTTTCCATGTAGGTATTTGAGCTACTTATATGTATATACCAATTAAATACGTCATCTATTCATTGTCAGAAACCCATTAACACACAATAGCGTAATGAAAATGCATAAATTGAGGATGATTCAATTAAAGCCTACACCATTAATTCCCAGGAATATAGCACGTGTACCAAAGTTTTACATCCTGTTATCGAATTGTCTTGGAAACAATGATGACGTGTTTTGGTGAAATGACATCACATTCGGTGAAGCCAATATGTGTTCAATTTAATTATGTTAAAACTATTTAAAGATTATTAATATAGTAAAGTATGTAGTAAATATATAGTACGCTGGATAGCAATGGAAAGCCTTTGCACCAGAAACGACACAGATCGGGGGACCTCCCCTTTTGTCTGAGTCGACGGCCCGTGTCGCGAACAAACTGTTTTGCATCGCAGTTAGGTACGAGTACAACACTAAGGTTGAGAATGAAATGAAATTTCCTCGAAACGAAAATCAGCGTAGTGTAAACAAATTACCTAGTGTTAAAGCCTAACAAGCCAATTGCTCCAATATGCATATTGGCATTTATATGTGTATAAGTACACAGATATAAATGCCAATATACACCTCACAGTATACATCCAACTCCACGGAGTGTTTACGGGGTAGCTGTAAAGAAAAGTGACTACAAAACTTCGGCATGTAATCTACGACAAATTACTTCGTTAATAACATTAGGGTCTTATCAAGTTAATCGTCAAGTTATTTGTAAAGCAAACCGGTGAAACGCGTCCGTATACACCATCAATGAGGAAAAAACAAAATTAGCAATTTGTTTAGGCGCCGAGAAAGCGTTTTTGGTTAATTGTACTGGAAAAGCAATTTTACTCGGGTAACAAGTTTAATTAATTAACGAAAGCTTCATTTTGAATGAATTTTGCTTGCATTAAACTTGTTTTGTCTATGAGTCAAAATAATTCTCGCAAAACATGGTCAAAACAAAACGCGCAAAATATCAGAGCGTATTCAGAACGGAATCGGTTGCTAAAATATTTTTTGGCAGACTTCTATTTAACTTTTTGAATAAAACTGTATTTACCTAAGTCAGCTGTTCTCTCTTAAAGTCCTTGTTTACCTTTCGCGCTAATATAATATGGTGGGTTTGGGACGCGTGAGGCATAAACATGAATGAGGAAGTAACCTGAGGTGTCGGGAGGTTCCGGCGGCCGATGCCTCTGCCGGCCGTTCCACCAGCATCCACAGCAAGGCATCTCGTTCCACTCCTCACTTAACTGACACTGCTCATTATGACTGATCTTAAAAAAGCACGACATTAAAACTATTAATCATATACAGGTAATATGTACCTATCTATAAACAACATTTCTGGAATGTTTTCTGTTACTATACGAACGCTTTGTATTGTTATCACGAAAATTTTCGTACGGGAAAATTTCCAGACAGAATTCACGTGAAACTTTTATTCCTTGCATTTAAATGTTGCAGGCGTATGAATGCCCTAATGTCAAACGGAGAGTGTCACGTGAATATAAAATCTTTAGAGCTGCGACTTTGTCTTCACGTCGGGATAACTTGTGCGTTAGTCGGCATCGCGGATGTCGCAGGCCGAGACGCGCCCGCCCGCCACGGCGCTCTGCGCTCAACTGCGGTTAAATGATGAGGGTTTTCTATTTTCAATGTCATGTATCTTTATGCCGTCTTGATATTTTCCTTGTTTATGGGATAGATACTGAACAATTTATATCCCGTAATGGTCATTTTCTTGCCTATCTAACAATTTATTTGTTTGGTTATTGTACCAAGGCAAAGAACGGCCGAAATTATTAATTACCTAAAGAAATAAACATTTATCTACTACTATACTCGTTATAACTACGAATTAAATTCTCTAATTATTAAAAATATGTGTATTAAATGATAAATTATCCGTCTATTCCTTCGACTAATACAACGGATGACAGATGTGACAGACAGTAGATAATTAGATTATGCAAATCTAAACGGATGGTGCGTCAACAGAAAATTATGGAAAATCAAAAGCGTCACTTGAATGAAGGATGGGTGGACAAGGACTCAACCAATAACGTTCAAAGGTATCTCTCGACTTAATTTCACCGGTTTTGGAATCGCCCATCCGAAAATATCTGAACTCCTTTTACATTTTTAATTTCACCGAAGTCATTTATCAAGCCTTAAAAGGAAAAGAAAGCTATGCAAATGATTACAATTTCGCAAAAGGTATTCTTTGTCTGCTCTGACTTCAGTTGTCTTTGTGGCGATATATTTTTAGTATCATCCATACAATATTATAAATGCGCAAGTAGGTCTGTCTGTTTGTTACCTCTTCACGCTTATTTTTAAATTTGGTATAGAGATAGTTTGTGGGCAGGGCCCTTCGTATATACAAAGCTGAAGTGCAGCTGAAGTGAATGCGACTTCTATAGTGAATACTTAAATACTTCAGAATTTAGGTCGGCGAAAGATGTCAAGAACCGTGTTTACAGCCAGCATCAAAAGTAGCGAAGCAAACGAACACGTCCAAAGTCGTTATTAAAAGGGAATAAGAGCTTTTGACGTCTTCGATTGCGTAGTTACTTGAAATGCTAACTGTCATCATCATCATTATATCAGCCGAAAGAAGTCCCCTACTGGACATAGGTCTCCCCCAAAGAGTGCCACAATGACCGTTCCTGCGCCACCCGCATCCAGCGGACCCCCGCGACCCTTACCCCGCCTACCTACGCTTCGTGTTCCGGTACGTTGTCGCCACTCGATCATAGGTTCGTATCTAATATTTGTATTTAATAATACCTAACAAGACTAAAGATGTAGGCATCAAGTTATTGACCCCGTGCGGTGTCGGGTTAGAATAGCACCACCCCCTTTCTTCCTGCGGATAAGAGTCGACTAAGGGAACGGGGTTGAAGTGTGCTATGGGCGATGGGCTAGCATCCTATCACGGCGGTATCACAGTTTGTCGATCTTTAAAGCTACATTCATGCTAAAAGTGGCACTGGGACATAAGTTTTATGTGCTCTGCCTACTTCTTTTAGGAATAAAAGCGTGAATCTATGTATGTATTGAGATTGAAATACGCGCCCCTACAATCGGCATGATTCAATGTGTACGTAATAAAATGCACACACTTTGTAAATTGTTGCAATAAACATTTCACAATATTGTTTCTATAAATAGTGTTGCAATGCAATAAATATATATGTGGGGACATACAACAATCCTCCTAGCGTTATTCCCGGTTGTGCCTTAAAGGAGCCCGGGGTCAGCTTTGACACATAATCCCAAGATTTGGCATAGGCACTAGTTTTACGAAAGCGCCTCCCATCTGACCTTCCAATCCAGAGGGAAAACTAGATCTTATTGGGATTAGACCGGTTTCCTCACGATGTTTTCGTTCACCGAAAAGCTAACGGTAAATAATCCGTACATAAGTTCCGAATAACTCATTTCGGTACGAGCCCGGGTTCGAACCCACGACCGCCGACGAAAGTTGACCTTTGTAAGTACATTTTAAGTTGGTCGACTATTACTTGGTAACTAGTTAGGCCTAATTTCCCGTGATACTACAGCCACGATTTTTTTCACATCCCCAGTAGTGTCCATTTAGCCGGCAGAGGGGGGACATACACATGACTCGAACAAATAAAAACCCCCCGACACAAAAAATAAACTAAAAACGAACAAATAATATTTTCAACACAATTGCTCGTAACGTACCTCTGATTTTTGGCTTATTATAATCTCTGCACCACCTACTACATAATCTAGTTTTATCTCTTTCTCCGATACCCAAAGGTTGTCTGGAAGAGATCGCTCTTCAGCGATAAGACCGCCTGTTGTCTACCTCTACCTACATGTTATTGTATTGTTTTTCTTTTTAACTGCTTTGTTTGTGTGAGGTGTGCAATAATAGTACATTGTGATACAAGTGAGGTATGTTGATAATTACATCAGAGGCGGAATTATCACGCGAGCCGCAGGTGAGCGTTATAAGAGAGCCGAGGATGTAATTATCAAAGCTCACGCGTTTCATACGACGTTTTTCAACACATTTTGCGAGGAAAAAATCCTTTTCATAAGATGAAAATTTTATAGGCCTGCCAAGTTATTTTCTTTACTTATTTATGACAACAGGTTTTTACTCACATGTTGTATACATCGCCAAAAATTTCCAGTGGCGTCCATTCTTTTTATCACTTTTCTAGTCACCACGAGTCAACATCTTTGTTAATAACCAAACACGCATTAACAATGTTTACAAATATCTGTGAAATAATCTAAAATGGCGCGCAACAGTTTTTTTTCGTGAAGTTCGCGAAGTGCGCGCGCATTAGATGAAATCTCTAAACAGCCAATACAAAATAAAATAAATAATTTCGTTTTAAAATTCTCTCTTCATTAATTCATGTAAAATGTTATCAAAAATTAATAGTTTTACTAGATTAAACGTATCTATACCATATCCAAAAAGAAATACTCAATTTATTAACAAAAAGGATTTAATTTGTTTGTATTTATGCTATTTTGTATTGGCTGTTTATAGATTTCATCTAATGCTAGCGCAAAGCGCAAATTTCACGAAAAAAACTTGTTGCGCGCCATTATAGGTTATTTCACAGATATTTGTAAACATTGTTAATGCGTGTTTGGTTATTAACAAAAATGTTGACTCGTGGTGACTAGAAAAGTGATAAAAAGAATGGACGCCACTGGAAATTCTTGGCGATGTCTACAACATGTGAGTAAAAACCTGTTGCCAGCAAATAAGTAAAGAAAATAACTTGGCAGGCCTATAAAATTTTCATCTTATGAAAAGGATTTTTTCCTCGCAAAATGTGTTGAAAAACGTCGTATGAAACTCGTGAGCTTTGATAATTACATCCTCGGCTCTCTTATCACGCTCACCTGCGGCTCGCGTGATAATTCCGCCTGTGGTGTGATTGTCAACATACCTCACTTGTATCACAATGTACTATTTAAACCTATTATAATAATTATAGTCACATATATTATATTATAATATATAGTTAAAATATATTTAAACATAAGTTCAAATATATTTATTTTCCAAGCGTCGTCGCGTCGGGGGACTATCGGGCGACTGAAGCGGTCCCCCGACGCGATGAAAAGAAATATATTTGAACTTACATAATATAATGTGACTTTAATAATTATAATAGGTTTAAAATATTATTTGTTAGTTTATTTTTTGACGGGGGTTTTTAAATTTTAAAATTTTACTTTTATTTTGTCCTTTTTAAAGTGATCTTCAAACGGCTGATCAGGTCATGGTTACCTTACCATATACTTTCAAGATCATTGAAGTAACACGCTACCAAATTTCGAATCGATAGGACAGAAGGAAGTTAGTCAGATCCCCTCATCAACTAGAAAAGAGCTGATGATTTTCAAACGGCTGAACAGATTTTCATGAAACATGGTTAAGAACAATCGGGGTAAAATTATCTATGACACAAAAAAAACTAAACGTTAATCGGTTCATCCGTTTGGGAGCTACGATACCACAGACAGATACACAGTAAGATACTCTTAAGATACTCTTTGCGTCGGGGGTTAAAAATAGGGCTTTAAAGCCCAATATCTCGCAAACGAATCACTGAGTTGAAAAATGGTTTTATGAATCCCATAATATTTTAGAACAAGCTATCCAACGATACCCCACACTAAAGGGTTTATCGAGAAAAACACTACGTGTAAGGGAGGTAATTTTTTTCAACATTTTTTTCCTCTGTTTTGTCCGCGTGATTTATTTATATTTTCATGCCGAATCACAGTTTTCTAGTTCTAAGGGTTACTGAGCAAAGCCGAAGACGGACAGACCGTGTGTCCGTCCACATGGCGAAATCTTCCTTGTTGACTACGGAACCCTAAAAACACAAAAATCATCGTTCCTGTGGCCAATAGTTAAAAGCTTATTTAATATGTATCATCATCACTATAGTAGTTTATGCAACTGATACATAATCAGAGGCCTTAAAATACGACTGTGGTTTTATGAAACGAGCGAGTCAACGAGTTTCATAATAGGATCACACGAGTGTTTTAAGGCCAAATTATGTACAGTTTCATACACTACTTTATCTATACACATATCATAAGTACTCTAAGATGGGTTCAGAAGCCGTAGGAAAATGACCTGCATTGCTATAGTGCTACCTGTAAAATATCTTTGTTGCAATCGTGGCTGCATTTACGATATCCGGCGGAGTATTCATATCGTTCTCGGAGTCACTACTACTCATATTTTCAACTAAAATGTGAGTTAAATACAAACAACTTTTCACAATTCTGCTTTCGTAACAACAAAAAACCAACAAAGAAATGACAATAGTAATGGCGGCAATTCGAGCCTACGTCCAGAGTGTTTTTTTTAATCATAGACAAACGAATGAAGTCCCTATTCTCATGACACTCGAGATCAAATATCGTGCGGTTTATATTAAAACACATACAAAATTGACGTTTCGCATCGATAACTGTTTTAACATCTATGAATACTAGAATAGACCCATATGATTTTTGACAGCTGTTCCAAATTTAAACTCATAACCTTACAAAAATCTGTAACCGGTTTTACCTACTACCACAGACAAGAAAGTTCTCATAGTAAAATCGGTTGTAATAATGCTGGTTATTTCCTACGGTTTCTAAACGCATTTTGGAGCACTAATGATACTCGTATGTGCGTAGATAAAATATATTAAAATAATTGTAGTCTGGAAATACCAAATTATATATACGTACAATAGGATCCGTTCGAACATCTTGGAAGAAATATTTAATATGCACACAGAAAACTGACTGCCGTTATTTATTCATAACGCTTTCCGAATACACGGCCCTGGCAAACCAATATACCTTTGTTTGACCAGCAACACATGAATACCGGGTTCTAATTATAATGGGCACAAGCTTGTGGACGAGTGCAATATGTTCTGTGAATAAAGTTTTAATATTACCATATTTCCCGCCTCATAGATGATCGGGCGAAATTCCAATAAATGCTTATTGATGCATAAAATGTTCAGGATATTATAGATGTAAGACCTAGTAGTCTGTGATATGAATATTTCATGATATCTATGAGGGAATGCATGCCATTAATCTACAACATAAAGGGTTGTCTAAAGTTCTTAAAAGGCACCGATAATATTATTTTAGTTTCAGTGATATCACAGTAAAATCTTTAAGCATTAAACGCTCCCGAGGAATCTCGATAGTTGTATATTAAATACGAGATAGGGAAATTGAGTTGCGCTTACGTAAACTCGGTCATTGGCATAGTTGCAGGGTGAAACTTTGGAAAGATTTGCCGAACAGCAAGAACATTACGAGTATTTTTACAAACTCCTGCTGTCTAGACATGAGTAGTTCGCGAATGAGTGATTCAAATGAAGTACTTCACTTGATGTCACTCTTTCGTTCACTAGTTCAGTTCGGATTCAAATACTTCAATACTTCAGTATACATTTAGAAAATTGATAGTTAATTCTGCCTATTGATCATTGAATATGATTCGATTCGATGATATGAGAGATTTAATGTTATTTTAATTTTAAATACGGCAAGTAACTCAATAGTTAATTGAAAGACACGCGTACGACTGATATGATATACTCAATCTAATCTATCAATCTATATCAACTGATGTAGATGCACCTCTAGAGCTACTGAACTAAATTGAACTAGTGAACTAAAAGAGTGATATACTTCACAGCGAACGAAAGATGCATATCAATCATTTTGCGCATGACTACTGCTGTCAACAGGAGATTAGTATGCCTACTCTACGGGTGGTACTTTTTAAGAAAGACTGCTAATAATAACGCAATCCTTTCTTTATTATTGGTCTGGCAACAGTGGTAACCCTAGCTCAGTAAAGTACATCATCCTCCTAGGGTTGTACCCGGTACTCGGTAGTGCTCAATGAGCCCGGGGTCCGCTTTGGCACCAATCACCTAATCCCAGGTTTGACGTCTTAGGCACTAGTTTTTATGAAAGCGACTGCCTTCTGACCTTCCAACCGAGAGGGAATACTAAACCTTACTGGGATTAGACCGGTTTCCTCACGATGTTTTCTTTTACCGAAAATCCATTGTTGGATACTTATCAAATGATATTTCGTACAAAGGTTTTTTTGACAAAACTTCCTTCGAACCCGCGACCTCCAGATTGAAAGTCGCGCGTCTCTCCGCTCGGCTACAGTAGCTCTCTAGCTCAGGGTTGGCCACCACTTGTCCGAGATCTTTTTCCAATATGCATTGCGTTTCACTCACTCTTTATGCAAAATGTGAGATGAAACTACACATTGGCCAAAGATCTTGGACAAGTGGAATACCACCCTCAGTAAAGCACAAAGTCAAATTTCTCTCTAGCCTACTCCAACAATTTACGGGAAATCATCGATGGCGTCGTGTTTCAGAAAGTGACGTCATTTCCCCAGCTACATCTCTATCAACTAAATTATACAACCTCGTAATTTAACCCTTACTTGTAGTTACCTACATAATTCTTTACTAATCTGTGCCATTATTATAATGTCAATGTGAAGGCGTATCGTGGTCCGTCTGTTTATTTTACCTTCTCACGCTAACTAAGTACCTACAGTCAGCATCAGAAGTAGCTAAGCAAAATAACAGCTCAAAATGACCTACATTAGAGTTCGTGTGTAGATCATTTTGAGCACTAGAACTGCTAAGCAACTTCTGCTGCTGACTGTGTAGCATTTACCTTTATCTGCGTTGCACCTGTAGGTCACATCAGTTAATGCAAGACCTTGCAATTGCCATCTTACGTCTTTTTAGGTTTTCTTTACATCATTGATTCACTCTCTTGGTTCTTGTAACCCCAACTTCTAAGAAAGGGTATACTTCTGTACACTGCTTTTGATTTCGTGATTACTTTTATTATCGGTTTCTGTTCATTTGAACCGTATTTAATCCTATATTTTCCCTATTCCTGAAATTCTTAAAAATAATAAATACGTTTGTTATTTTCTGTTGACAATCTGTCAACAACGTTGTGTTCTTCTAAATAGTCATTTTCACTACCATAAAGGTTAGGTTTTATACTTTTCGGCTAAGTCTGTATACTTTTAGGTACTTATGAAACCCTGGTAGCTTGTAATTTTTGAAATATGAAATTATAATATGTAATTCTAGAACATGGGATCCCTTGGGTATAAAAGCCGATACAGCCGCTGTATTAAATGAGTTTTACCTTCGACTTCCAAACAAGAAGTACAGAACAGATCCGTTGCGGGGTCACAGCCGGCCCCGCAACTCAAGAGGGTCCCTAAACCTACTCGTCGGTCGTCAGTTCTACTACGAAATGCGTCCCTGCTGGACGACTGCCTTCCCCTACTGAGCACCTGCCTCCCGAAGCGCTACATCTGTACACCACCCTTCGGAACGGCCCTGCTGAGCTCCTCCCGAGCGTTTGGCTTGGAAGGCTCCCTGCTGCACGCGTCCTACTACGCGCCGGCCACTGCTCACGCCCTGACGCGGGACGTTCCTATCTGCTGCATGCGCTTTACTACGCGCCTACCTACTGCTCGCGCCCTACTACGCGCCTGGTTGTTGACTGCCGCGCTACACGCACCCCTACCGAGCGCCTGGCGGAGGCTTATACCCTGACGGTACGCCCGTACGCTTACTCCTCGCACGCGCTGCTACGCACGCCTCCGGCCTGTCATTTCTACCTGCGGATCCCTCACATCCTACGGCGCGACTTCCTGGGGATCCCACTGGTTCCGTTTAACTCTTACCTAATTTAACCACCACGTGTCCTGGTAACTAGGTACTACTGTTTGCTTGTCAAGAAACTCTCTTAATAAAGAACCTCGACCCTAACTTTTCTTTTGTAATTTGTATTTAGCTTTCATACTTGTTACGTGGGCTTCCAAAAAGGTTTGTAAGTCCACGTAACGTGACAACTGTACTCTGAATCGGTTGTAAAGACTTTTAGTTCCGTACTACGACAAGTGTATTCTGAGTCCCGGAATTGAAAATAAAACGAAATATTCTGGAGATAATCCTTAAGGAGGGGTTGAATGGGGGTGAAAGTGTGTAAGGGAGTGCGATTAACAAATTCGACGTGACGAAGTCGCGGATAAAGTGTAGTTTAGTAATATCTGAGTATATTTTTGTCAGATTTACGTTTCATCCCGTGTGGTGTCGGGTTAGAATTTCACCACCCCCTTTCTTCCCGTGGGTGTGGTAAAAGTCGACGAAGGGACCAGGGTTGAAGTGTGTTGTGGGCGACGGGCTAGCATCCTATCACTGCAATATCACATTTTGTCGATCTTTTATACCCACATTTATGCTAAAAGTGGCGCTGGAACATACGTTTTATGTGCTCTGCCTACCCCTTTTGGGAATAAAGGCGTGAATGTATGTATGTATGTATGTTACGTTTCATAACATTTACTTAAAATTTCGAAAGAAAGAAATACATTTTCATACAGACATTATTTAGGCTCTCTTCTATAAGACAGCTAGTAGGTACACGAAAAATTCAGCGTAAATATAAAGAATACCAAAAGGTTCACGTGCTGAGTTTTGACTGATAATATAATTCAGCCTAGAGGGCGTGCGTCGAATCCGTTTGAGCTTATTCAGTTTATTATGCTACGTTCGCTTTGTGTATACTCACGGTAAATATGTATTTCTTTTATTTCAAAAGCCCATCTATATGTCTAACTGCTGAGAACGGCCTCTCCTCTTATCTTGATTTATGTATTGATGTCGCTTCAAAGGCTGATTACTGTGATTACGTATATATATCTCACAAAACGTATTTTGTTGTAATCCCTTTACGGACATTTATGATTTTCCGGGGGAAATATTTTGTTTTTACTTCATTAGTTATCTAAAAGCGGTGCTTTTATACACCCATTTAAATTTAATTATTACTCTACAAGAGGAGGTCTGTGACACCTTTGACCAACAACGCGATCGGAATAATGAATAAGTATACATTCTAAACAAAGAGTACCATACCTGTAGCCGATCCAGTATTGGCGAGAGGTAGCTTAGGACCAGTTTTCTGGACTATCGTTGTAGGTGGAGAATCCATCCGACCAGCATCTGCGAGAGCCTTCTCTGGTTGTGGCTGCGTGATCTTCATAAAAGGAGTAGGAGACGCGGGCAAGGACAACGGAGAAGACAACCTTAAAGGGGAAGTAGGGGTGCCCAAGTTGGATGGTAGGGACAACTTAGACTCCGAAGAAAGAAAGGGTCTGGTCTTACAAAGGATATCGGAATTTTCTGACGATTCAGGGTTACAAAGGACTGTTGGTAAGGATATCTTAAGGGAGCCATTTCTTGTAGGCGTGTCGTTGTCTTCAGACTGCGGGTCGGCCATGTTTGTCTATAAAGAAAATAGAACGAATCAGTTTTATGGGAGCAAGCGGATTTATGAGAGCTATGTGGAATGAAGAATGATAGCCGTATTTTACTTCAGTCCTAGTGAAAAAACACACATTCATCATGATTTCAGTGAACAATATAACGAATAACATTATTTCAGCTAGTTTCTCACGAAACCATTCTATATATATTTTCGCGAACTCATATATTACATTTATTTGAGAAGAAATAAATAAAAGTTTATATCAGAGGCAGACGTTTTCAAAGCTAATTGCCCAAGGATTTAGATTTCATACAAGGCACTTAGGTACATTAAATATTTAGAGATCAAAACGATGTGACCCAAGTTTATTAAGCTGTGTTTTAGTCATTGGTGGCCAAATAAAGTGTTCTCTTTTCTACATTAGTTACAGCAAATTCAGGCTTAACAGAACTGTGACTACAAAGTAGCTTTTAGAATATGAATCTTTTTATTAACGATTAGCTTATGCTCGAGGCTACACCCATGTTTTAAAAAAAACCCTTTTGGAATTTTCATTTAATCCTTTTTCAAACCGGCTGTTAAAAAATTCCATCACTCATACCACTTAAGATAAAGGTCTTTCATTAAGAGCGCTCGAACTTTGAAATGTAATAAAATACCCTGTGTAGCTGATATTGCAACAATTTTTATATTATTTTAAAGGTGTTTGTTGACATTATTTATGAAATATAATCTCAGCCAAATGGCCACCACGATATGCTGTAGGTGGTGAATCCTTATGGACTAATTTTGGGCGGCATTTTCGCATACCCCTTTACCCCGTGCGGTGTCGGGTTAGAATAGCACCACCCCCTGTCTTCCTGTGGGTGTCGTAAGAGTCGACTGAGGGAATAGGGTTGGAGTGTGTTGTGGACGATGGGCTAGCAAATATATATATCTATGGCTAACAACCTATCACTACGATATCATATTTTGTCGATCTTTTATACCCACATTTATGCTAAAAGTGGTACTGGAACACAAGTTTCATGTGCTCTGCCTACCCCTTTTAGGGATAAAGGCGTGAATGTATGTATGTATTTTCGCATAGGTAAATGGGGTTCAATTTCGTGAAGAACGCGGGTTACGTTGGCCTATAGAGCAGCGATAACCCTCGAACTTCTCATCCAATAAATGTAATGAGTCTCGTGCAGTTAACAATTTGTACGCGTTGTTGAAGTCTATAGCGTTCCATGATGAAATGTCATGATTAATTATATATTCCCGCCGCATTTGACAGCTATTGCTTTTCCAAAATGGCCGCTATGCGCTGGCAAAGTTCGAGCGTGCCTATGATCGATATAACGCCTCGGCCTGAAAAAGGGTTAACTAGAATTATTTTCAGCGTCAAGAATAACATAAGTTGTACTACTTAACACACGTCTAAGCCAATTTAGTGATAAAACTAAATGTATGCGTCTTGACAGTAAATATCCATTTTTATGACAGCTATAAGTTCAATGAAAATGCTCTTTTATAACGGGATAAATACAGCTATGTTCAGTTGTTCACCCTGAAAGTTCAAACTATGAAATTTGATTCGTACTGTGGAGGCTGGATATCGAACCTGTACGGTCCTGGCTATACAGCAATATTCTTATCAAATGACGCTGTCTATATGGAAGTTCGCCTTTGTACTTTGATCTATTGTGTGACATGTATATTCTTTAACCTATTATAGTGTTCAATAAAGTGCTTACATACATACATACAAGTCCATAAATACAAGATTTGAAGACAAGCAGTCGCCCTCGAGGCGTTGGCCTCTGGGCCACGCAACTTTGTACCTCAGCTCTGCCAGCACGGTTATCAGTGTCACGGCGAGATAGACTATCCGTCTCTTTCTAAGTGGTCTTATTAGAAAGAGACGGATAGTCTATCTCGCCGCGACACAGCTAGCGCGCCTTCTTGTAATAAATAAAATAAAATAAAATAAATAAGTAAGTAGTAAAATAAATAAAATAAAATAAATAAGTAAGTAAGTAATAAAACAAGTTAAAAATCAATTCAAAATACAAAAAATCTAAATTCAAATGTGGTTAAATATAACGACCACCAAAAAATGCTTTGATACCCTAAGCTCTCTTACCAAAAAAAAAATAATGAACACCAAAAAAAAATTCCACCATTACAATAGTACTAGCTGGTTTAGTAACGACTGCACATTAAATTGTATTCGAAGACCAAATTTAGCAAATGATCACCAAATCTTAGCGAGCAAATTTATACAATATTTCTACCTAAATAATCCGCAATGATTGCCATAAAATGTATGCATATTACCAGATAAAGTATAATGATGCCAAATTTACAAGTGCTACCAAAACCCGAATCAGCGCACCCCACTTCCGCGTGGTCTTGTCTGTCCCACCCCTAGAGTGTATATGCTATGCCCGCGGAGACAGAAGCTCGCGAAGGAGATCCTGAGTTGAACGGGGTGCGCAGTGCGCACGTGAAACGAAGGGCCGACGAAGCGAGTTTCTGGCGGGAGCCCGGGCGGAGGGCGGGAGACTGAGTCCCAGAAACGAAAGCGGGGCTCCGTCGAATTTAGGAAATAATAGGGTGTGCAATTACCGGGCAAATTTCATTACCGGTAAATTACCGACTTGAGTGAGGCAAAACCGGTTAACCGGTAAATTACCGGTAATTTTAATTTGGTTAATAAATAGCGTTATTTGACGATTATTTATCGTAAAATAAGCTAGGATTTAGTATAACGAGTTATCATGTGCCGTAAATGCTGGAATAATCAGCTTTAATATTTTAAACTTGCTCGAGGTAGGAAGGCCAAAAACTCAACTGAAAGCGTTCCTTGGGAATGGGCAGGAAGGTAGGAATTGTTCTTAGTTCTACAGATTTCCATAACAATATCAGTACAATACAAAACAGTACCAGTAGTGACAATGGAGTCACGGCGGTTACCGTGAATATTAGTATTATTATGGTGCATTGCCTTGGTGGCTTGGTGGCCATTCATTGGCGTTGGTGGTTCGGTTCACACAGTGCCTGCGGTCATTGTCTTGACTCCCAAATCTACAGATATGTAACCTACGGATTTCCTATGCTAATTAAAAAAAACGGAATAAAAGAACATAATAATACAACAAACTGAATACTGAAATGTTGAGGACCTCTGAGATAAGCAGCTTGGAATACGGCCTGTGGATTAACAGAAACAAGATCAAGTTGATGTTCGTAGACAGGTCCATCACCACTCATCACGCGACGTCCAAGATCTGGACACGGTAGAGGATTTTATATCGCTCCAACGGTGACTGCGACTTGGAAGTGGTTCGAAGAGGTCCGATGGCCAAGCCAGCGGTCAAAAGATTAGAGAAGGAAGATATGTACAAACTGCGGCATGCGGTTGAAAATAAAGATTAACTTGGTGCGGACCCTAATGGACATCAATGCAGAACAGCTCAGCTTTCGATCGTATCGAAAGATTTCTCGTAGTCCAAGAACGCCAAGCAGAGGGGCAGGTTATACTCCTCAGGCTTCTGTATAACGTGACTGAGCGGTCTACGATGCTAAAGCCTCTTCGGAAACAACCGGCTTCTTCGAGAGGCTGGATGTCTTCTAGCCTGCCGGACGAGACGGCTTGTAATGACTCTCGAAAACAGCTTATACGTCCATGGCTCAGAAGTGACATGGGTCGGTGGTGCTTCAGCAGGGTGTTGTCGTTGTAACCCTTTTTGAAGAAAAGAACTACCTTACCTCTGTTCCTTGCCTTTGGCGTTCTATCCCAGTGAGACGAATATAGGTATTTCTTTTGGATTGCAATGATCAGTATACCTCTAAAGTTTGTTAAATAAGGCGTCTCTATTGTACTTATTTATTCATATTTCATAGAACGAAACCGGAAACGATTGTATTATTCAGGTCCTATAGGCACATAAGGTAAAATAACACTAACAAGTTTATTAAATTGACATTTTACACAGTTATTGAGGTTTATACCTCAATAACTGTGTAAAATGTCATAAAGATAAAGTATTAATAATCGTTAAAATGTATTAATTTATCGATAATGTGTTTCGGTAAATTACTGGTAAATTATTTTAATTTACCGGTAATTTACCGCCCCCATATAGGGCCAATTTACCGGTTAACCGGTATGCATTCCCTAGGAAATAATGTTACTATTTTTGGGTTAGCAATGATTTATTAGGATAGCATTTTCTTTAATAGGATAATAAGATGTTATTTTGGTTATTATTTCACATTAAAATGGAGATTACATTTTGGTGATCATGATCATTTACTATTTTTGGGTTAGCAATGATTTATTAGGATAGAATTTTGATTAATAGGATAGTAAGATGTTATAATTTGGGTTATTATTTCACATTAAAATGGAGATTAAATTTTGGTGATCATTTACTATTTTTGGGTTAGCAATGATTTATTTGGTTAACATTTTCTTTTGTTTTATAAACTGGAACTATATAAACTAATTACAGACGTAGATATCCCACTTGTCATTGTATATGCAAAGTTTCGTCACAATCCAACACGTAGTTTTAAAATGAGAGCGTAACTACGTTTGTATGTGAAGGTGAAATACGGCCGAGCTTACTGCGGACTCTTAATTCTGGTTATCGCTATGTTTTGCCGTTCGGCATACAAATATTGTAGTCCAGATCCTATTGCGTTCGTCATTGTTCCATCTCCGTGCAACGCCTCCCTACAGTACCTATAGTTTCAGAGATTGTCCTACTACGATTTACTTACATTCCACAAACATCATAGTATAGTATACGTATGTAAGTATGTAGTTATATTCCTTAAGAGTTCGAAACAAGCTACGTAACGCCACAAGTGCCACAACCTAACACTGTTAACGTGGCAACTTGTTCGATTATTAAAGACGTGGGGCGCCGATGAGTTCCTGTATGGGTTCACTATAAAAACATGTATCAAGGTAATCAATATGTAATCTATACTAATAGTATATAAAGAGGAAAAGTCCGTGAGATTGTAGCTTTGTAAAGTTATGAGACTTATAAGTTTGTATGTAATGGTTAATCTCCGGAACCCTTATTCGACTTCAAAATGTTTTACATCTGCGTGTATAGAATGGACTTTCTGGATGGTTAAAGGTTATATTTTATCCCGCGGGTTTGCCTGCGTTTATTGCAATACGCGGGCGAAGCCAGCTAGTAGTAGCATAAATATAAATTCGTTTATGGAGGACGCTTCTGCCCTTGGCTCCGTCCGCGTGAAACTCGTTTATATCGCAGTCCCATACAAACTTTCATTCCCCCATTTCACCTCCTTAGGAGATGATTTCCCGGATAAAAACTGTCTTGTGTCCTTCCCCGGGACTCAAACTATCTCTATGCCAAATTTCATCTAAATCGGTTCAGCGGCTTTTTAAGCGTGAAGAGGCAAAAAAACAGAGACACTAAGTATGGATACATCCAAACACACACACACATCCCATTACATACTTACCACACTTACAGCTTACATGGTTTCAAATACACTTTATAGTTATTTAGTTGGAAGAGCGTCCGGCAGACTTAAGAGTATTTCCGTGTCAACCCCGTAGTGCTCCTCCAGTGCCTACCTAGTACATCATCGTTTGATGTATTAGTACAACGGTGCTTCTTATTTTGTCGATTTATTTTAAAACAACCAAGCTCTCTGCACAACTCAATAAAAGTACAGAACACAGCAAATACAGGTAAGCAAAGGTAAACAACAAGCGCTGTTATCGCTAAAGAGCGATTTCTGTAGAGAAAATAAACAAACGTAACGATGGTACGAAAAACTATTACGATGCCAAAACCTTTTGATTTAGATTTAGATTCATTTATTTCACAATATACAATTACAATATTAATTAAAGCTAGCTTAATCTATATGAATGCACAGATATACACACAATAAATATAAATATATAAATACGCGAAAACCAATCCAATCAAAAAATTAAGTGTTAGCCGAAAATAAACACTTCGGAGCAAATAAATCGAGCCACCCTAACAATTTTCATATTATTATGATTTAAGTAAAAATCGCAAATAGTATGTTTTTTTTATACCGTTTGAAAGATATGCCCTCATAGTTCCGATTTTTCCCTCTTTTTTTTCCCATTTCAAAGTTCTAGGCCAACGGAAAGTACCCTATAAATTTTGATTCCCTATTGAGAGGTCGAAATATACATTTTTGCGGCATAAACGGCCGTATCTTGTTTACGTTCACTTAGAACTTCGATTTTTTACAGCTTCAAGGGACTGTAGACCTGAGTATATGGTTTTAATTTCAAGTCGATACCTCCCTCCATGCGTTCTCGAGATAAAGGGTCTTCACAGACAGACAGACGGACAACCACGACATCGTATAATGGTTCCGTTTTTCCTTTTGAGGTACGGAACAGTAAAAATTAAAGTGATATTTAGCAAAATAATCTTCAGAATCTCTCGAGACGATCTCTTTATTTTTGGCCTATTACTATTATCTCTTATAAAATGTCGACTCAAAATTAGATTGCTGAAACAGCCAGGTTGATACCGCACAAAAATAATTGCATAGAACGAGCCCAATAACTTTCAACGACGGTAATAATAATTTGCGTACCCGCTTTAACTTGATTAGTAAATTGGAGAACCGAATTTCGTAGCGCGGTTTCACAAGTCAAAAGAGAAAAAATAAAAAACCGGTCAAGTGCGAGTCTGACTCGCGCACCGAGGGTTCCGTACACACTATCAATTAACTCAAGGTTAAGAAAATGTCCCTATATTTGACACCTTCATTCTGTAGCAGCATGATGAGCAAGAATTGCATGAAATTTATCCACGCAGTCATCTTCGATGTAATTATTTTCAATTACGTAAGAAAAACTATCAACATCCATATAAAATTTTCTCTTTAAGCTTTTATAAACCCGTAAAATATAAATTACCCTCGTATGAAACAGAAGAGAAAACAACGAATTCTAATACCTCAATGTATCAATGAGTATATTTTATTTAGTTTTTTCCTAGCCGATCCGCTTCAGTTTTTCCCATTACGAAGCCAAAGCCCAACGAATACGACGACAAATAGACCGAAGTAAATTTCGCCTGTTAAATTACTTATTTTAATCCAACATAACAGAATTCAATTTCAAACAACGAATAACTTTTACACCAAGACCATCGAACTACCAAGACAATTGTATCACGAATTCTTTTTGACCTGCTATTGAAAGATACCCGTCCCAACCCCATTCATTCTAGAAAAATCTTAACCGCGATGTAGGAATGGGGTCAGTGCCATCTATCGGCCCCATTTGGTACTAACGTGCAAGGGTAATCAGCTTAGTATGTATGTTGGTGTTTTAGCGATCATTGTTTATCACGTGAACCAATCTCGATTATTATTTTTTTATTTGAAAGAGAGTACTTCTATCATAGTCTTATAGGAATTTCAAACGAAAAAAATACTTATAAAGTTGATTAAGGGGGGGGGGGGAATGGTATTTTTTTTACATTTTCCTTCATAACTCAAAATTTTACCAATGTAGAAAAAAAAGAAAAACTGTTTCAAAAAGTACAACTCAAGCCCTTTCATATGATACCCCACTTGACCTAATAGTTGATTTTTTTTTGCCCCCCCCTCATATTCGTAAGTTTTCATAGAAAATTAAAATGTTTATTTAAATTTCTCATTTTCCATGCACGTGGATAACTCTCATTTAAAACCATTCCAAGTTGCAAATTTTAGCTTAAGTAGTTCGTGATATATTTCACTTACCAAAATTAAAGTGAATATCGATCAAAAACAAGTAGTTCTCGGAGTTTTTATAGATCTGAAGAAAGCCTTCGATACAATTAGTCATGAACTGCTACTAAATAAACTAAACGCTATAGGTATTAATAAAACTGCACACAAAATGATTAAATCGTATTTATCAGAACGCTATCAAATTGTAAAAATAGGTGATCACGAAAGTAGCCCGAAAGAACTTACATGCGGAGTGCCTCAAGGATCCATCTTAGGTCCGCTATTATTTCTTATTTACATAAATGATATGCACCAGGTTGGCCTAAGAGGGGATATTACGCTATACGCTGATGACACAAGCCTATTTTATTTTGGTAATACAATCACACACGTCATAACGGAAGCACAAAGTGACCTCAATCTACTAAATGAGTGGTTTCAAAATAACCTACTTACAATAAACATAAACAAAACTAATTACATAATATTTTTGGCCAAAAACAAGAAAATAACTAAGTACGATCCCTTAAAAATAGACAATCAGATAATTAAACGTGTAGATAAAGAAAAATACCTCGGCCTAATCTTAGATAAAAACCTGAATTGGAAACCGCACATAGAAAAAATTAAGTTAAAAATAACCTCATTAATAGGAGCACTACGCGGTATTGCTAGATTTCTTCCACACCAAGTGAGGTACACTATATATAACGCGTTGGTTAAACCCCATCTCGACTATCTAATTGAAGTTTGGGGCACGGCCGCTAAAACTAATCTTAAAGCAATGCAAATAACTCAAAATAAACTAATCAAAACTCTATTTCAATACAACTACCTAACACCGTCCAACAAAATATACAAAGAAACTAAATTACTAAATATAATGCAATCATACATATACAATACATGTATTTTAGTTCGTAAAGTGTTAAATAAAAACATACTCACTGAAATAAACTTTACGAAAAAGAAAACCAAGCAAAAAATCCAGCTTCGAAATGCGAACGATCTAATTTTGCTTTCACCACGAACAAACTATGGGAAAAAATGCTTGTTGTATGAAGGTGCTCAGCTGTACAACAAGCTCCCCAAACATATAAAGAATACAAAGTCAGTATATCGCTTCAAAAAAATGCTCAAAAAACATATACTAAATATTAACACACAAGGAAATGTATATTGATTTAAACTTTCACGGACATATTTTCTGAATAAAATGACTTAACCGCCTAAAGTATATTATCATAATCTATATATTTACATCGATGTTTCGAACGTATCGTAACTTAATAATAATAATTCTTAAAAAAATGGTATATATATAGTACTTGTACAAATAAATATAAAAATAAAATAAAATAAAACTTTATACCTTTTATATCAGACTCACATACCTACATATAAACAAATACAAAACACACAAAATAATGTAAAGCAAATTAACAAAATAAATACAAACACTATAATAATGATATCATATATCAATATCACCTAGTGACAAAACGAAATACCTACCTACAAACCAAATACGCTATGCCACTTCCAGTCTGCGTAACTCAATGATTTCGTTATCTTACAACTCGGCGCACGGGTCTTCTAGCCGTGTTGACAATTCTACCGGCACAATGCTGTCGGAGTGTTGTGCAGAATTACCCACTTTTTTATGTATACCCTTTTTATACTTTCTAACATATGTTTAATTTTAAGTTCTCATAATAAGTGAATTGTAAAATTCTTAATGAGAATAAATGATCTTTAAACCTAACCTTTGTGACAGACAGACAGACAGACGGACGGAGTCGCACCATAAGGGTTCCTGTTTTACCTTTTTTGGTACGGAACCCTAAAAAGAAGAAGAGAAGTAGCTTGAAATAATGAATATATGCTATAAGTATTAGCGATATGAAGTGTTGTAAGATATAAAAATATTTAAAAAGCATAGAATTAATTAAAATCGGTTCTGGCGCTTCGCCGACCGCCACCGTGTCGCAGCTCACATAACCTCCTCGCTTCGTTCGTCGTCGTACCTACACCGACCTGCCTTAGAGTAGAAAAGGTAGGTAGTCCGATATCCAGAGGTAGAGGTGGGTAGGCTTAGAGAGTAGTATGTCATTTGAATAATATTTCAATTATATATAAATATATATTACGATTTGTATATGGCCTTCTTTTCTGGCACAGTTTCATATCTCTAGGAGTCACAGTTCTAACCCAATATAACCATTTATTTTTTGCCAAATACACATTATTACATAGATAAATAGACTATACATAGATTATAGAGATAGTAGATCGTATTCCAGATTATACCATTACTTCATTATACCCACTGAACGTTATATAGAACATTACATCATCGAACATGTCGAACGTTATATCATATATACATTATACTATTTTATTGTCAGATTAATAGTTGTCATATTACAAGTTCATTCATTATACCAGCACGGCTAGCACGCGACGGCGAAGCTCTCTAGATTTTTCTCGCACTATCCGTCTCTCTCTTATTAGAACACTTAGAAGAAGAGGTATAGTGCGATAAAAATCGAGAGTATGTCGCGGCCGTCGTGTGCTAAACGTGCTGATGATAGTTAGATCGTATCAGAGTATACCAGAAGTGCATTATATCCCTTAACCGTTATATCAATCAATAATCAAAAATTGTTATAGCGACCGTTACGCACCCATTCTGGAGAACTATTTTTAATCGTCCCTTCTGATCCACGATCGCACGAGCCGGGGTTATATTAGAGCCACGCCGCGTGTAGCAACGCGTTACTTAGTATTGAACGTGGCGACACGCGGGACTGAGCTAATGTAACCACGTTCATACAAAATGTATGTAACCGATTGCGTTGCGACACGCGGCGTGGTTTTAATATAACCCTGGCTTTAGCTTCCACGAAACGCAAGTCAGAACTCAGATAAGAGAACGAGTGCGCGAAATATAATCAACTATTAGCTTCTGCCCGCGACTCCGTCCGCGTGGAACTCGTTTGTATAGCAGCTCCATACAAACTTTCACCCCCTTAGGGGATGATTTCCGGGATAAAAACTATCCTATGTCCTTCCCCGGGACTCAAACTATCTCTATACCAAAATTCATCTAAATCGGTTCAGCGGTTTAAGCTTGAAGAGGTAACAGACAGACAGACAGACAGACACACTTTCGCATTTATAATATAAGTATGGATGTGATTAAACCCAATTACCTAAATACATTTGCAAACCACAGGCTACCGTGCGGTATAGCTAAAACCAATGATGTAATATAAAAAGGTCCCTAAACGAATTTCCATTTGTAAAAATGGCCAGGCTTACAACCTAATCATAGATGACGTATGAAAGCAGGAGGGTTTGCTCATTTCTGGGAGCGGAACAGAGACAAGTATAATGATAGGTATTTTCTATATTACATACTTATTCGCTAAAACCGTGTCGTCTATAAGTACTACCATAAGTGAAAATTGCACTCGACGCGCGATTTTAGTCAGTCTCTTTGATTCTCCACGCTAATGCGTCGCGAGCACACTTACGTTCTACGTTTGACGCCGAAACAAATAAAATACGAAATATTCTACATATAAGGGAGCGACCACACCGGTGCTTAACGCTGCGTATACGCGTTGACGTGTCGTATGCGTCACGTATTCTTCATACATTTTGCTGCGTTTTACGGTGTGTTAGCGTATTTTGAGCAGCGGTGTGGTCGCACCTTTAATGTAGAATATTTCGAAGACTGTAAAAGCAGTGTGAAACGAGATAAAAGAATTGATTCATGAATTTCACTAATAATAAAATTATGTTTAGGCTTGGTGGAGTTACTAATTTGTAAACATAAGTATTCACGTTCCGATACTTTTATTTTTCAAGAGTCCATGTAGTTCCTCTCTTGTGAAAACACTTTTTAGGGTTCCGTAATCAACAAGGAACCCTTATAGTTTCGCCAGGTCTGTCTGTCCGTCCGTCCGTCCGTCCGTCCTCGGCTTAGCTCAATAACCATTACTACTAGAAAACTGTAATTCGGCATGGGTATATAAAACAATCACGCTGACAAAACAGTACAATAAAATCTTGAAAATATTTTTTTTTTAGCGTACAGGTTAGGTACACTTGAAGCGGGGATGTAATTTTTTCTCGTTAAACCCATGGTGTGGGATATCGTTGGATAGCTCGTTCAAGAATATTATTGGTTTTCTAAAACCATTTTCAAATCAGTGATTAGTTTGCGAGATATTGGGATTTAAAGCACTAATTTTTGTTCGAGTCATGTGACAGACAGAACAGACGACGAGAAGACAGGCAACTTCGGAACACTACACTGCGCGTGGCCCGACACGCACTTGGCCGATTTTCAGACAGTGTTTTCACTATTATAAAAACAACCAGCAAAAATGTGCTATTATATAACTTTCTTTCCCCTTTTTCATACAGATACAGTGTTGCTTCCAGTATCTTTGTCACATTTTCCATTTGAGAGAATTCGAACACACAAAGCCTCAGACCAAGTAAAAAAATACAGACGGAGCATAGCATTACGAACAGTCTAGTGACGCCGAACAAAACCAACCTCCTCAGTGCGTGTCGCGACGCCGTCATGTTGACACGTTTTCCATGACAACTAAGAAAACAAACAATGGTCTCCTGCGTTGTCAAATGTTGCAAAAACAACACAAAATCAAAAAATAAGTCGGACAGAATAACATTTTATTTGTAAGTACTGATATAATACCTTAAAACACGTAGAAAACATAAATTAATGCTTGGCTTGGAACACAAAACCTCAACGGTTAGTTGACGTGACATCTGACGTATAAAGCACGAGTGTTGCCAGGTATGATTTTTACTTACCCCAATCGGACAAACAATTACAGTGCGGACATGAAGACCGTATATAAGATTTATATATGAGGTAGTAAAAAAATCAGCAAATCGGTTTTGTTTCATTCAATAATGTGTATCTATAAAAAATAAAAACATTTTATTTCAGACCTGGTATGATCCATAGGATGTTATTAGTTTTAGTTTCACAAAATAGCCTTAACCTATATTAGTAACACGTGACAGATACCGATACAATACAAAAAGGTACAATACAAAACTGAAAAATAAAATAAAATAAAAATAAAAAGAACTCGTAGGAGCAAGCATATAACAAAAGTGTTGTGTGCTTTACTTGCTCCTCCCGATTGCAACCCGGACCCAGTAGTTAGTGAGCGGGCAGTTCAGTCACTCGGCCCACACTCTCAGGAGGCCGTTACTGCTGCCCCGCACCCGTGTCATCAGTGACACAATCCTTTTCCGCCTGATGGCAAAAAAGTCATCAGTGTGCGCCTCCGCGAACATACCTGACGCACTGCAGTACTTCGGCAGCCGCAACAGCATGGTATGATTTTTGTGTAAATTTTGCCCACAGACTGCACGTGTAGAATGTTTGACAGAAGGCTTTGAATAGCGTCAATTTTACTTGTTTATTACAACGTGCAAATCTGCGGGCAAGCATATTGCCACGCACGGCCATCGCTCTCCTCTCTCTCCAGGTCCAGGTCATCGTTCAAGTGCTCAGTGACAACATGTCCCAAGTACTTGAAACTCACAACTCGTTTGAGTGGCACGCCCTTGGAATAAGGATAATCATGGAAGCCGCGCTAAAATATGTAGCAGAGACGTATACCTGTCCTGTATTTCCTTACGACATACTAACGCGGCAGAAAGAGATGTATATGCATTTGTTATTCCTCAATTGTGTAGGTTGTCACAAGTTTTATGCAAGCTTGGTCTTTGCTAGGGATGTTACTGTGTCGACTTGTTTATCGATAAATTTACAAACTAAATTATAATTATATATTTATAGTTTAATAAATAATGAACTGTGTGAAAAACGGTTTCCTTCAGTCGTCATAAAAACAAAATGCATAACTTTAAGTAGCATATTTCCAGAAATCATACCAAACTACGTAACATACATAAGGAGACGCTAGACGAGCGAAATCGGCAGGCCAGCATGCAGTTCTAGCTGAAACGTGATATGGCACGTGTCGATACCTGTCGGAAGCACGGCTTCCAACCAAATCAAGGTGGTTTCTATGGAGTACCATACTAGCATGCTAGGATCACTTCGTTGTCTACCAGCCCGTCTGTCAATAATATTTTTTCCCAGGGTCGCGTGGAGGTATAAAGTTGAAATCTAAATCAAATACTAAATACAATCTCTTTGAGCTCATCTAAAATCGAACTTCTAAGTAAAGATGCGAAAAAAATACGGCCGTAGATATATATAGGCCATATTTTGCCGCATATTGCCAAAGAGTAAGATTGAAATTCATCTGGTCTATGTAAAAAAATTACTCACAGACTAAGCTATTACACTAAGCCATTTTGTTGTCATTCTTCAGCAAACTTGTAATTTCGTATGTTCCAACACAGATTTTTCTATATACTGATAAATACATCCATGTCAATGTCGACAAGTTATTGTTCCGAGTTCGATAAAAAGTACACATCACTATGTAAATAAACATAACCTCTTTAATCCACAAAAAATGTCTTATTTACATGCCGATTTTGCACGAATAATTGAACATGATGATATTTACATAGACTTCTAATAGTGATTATTAATTTTAGCTTAGATCGTTACACGAATAACATCAAAATCTATTGAAACTTACTGGTGAAAGCTTAATGGTCCCTGAACAATCGCACAAGACATTTGCTTATATTCTACAGTAAACTATAAAGAAAGTAAATTTTACTGTATTCTAATGATTTAGCGCGGCACAATACGCAAATTAATTAATTTTCCCTGAGACGGTCTGTTTGTTTATAGAAAATATGACAGCTGCTATAATGCGAGCAAGTTAAGGAGTGACGTTATAACACTTACTACCAAACAATGATGACATATTTAATTTTGCTGGACTAAAAGAGATACAAAAGAGATCCATTTGACATTTCCCGAGTTCATTTTAGTGACAACCTACGAAAATGTGAAACCGAGTACGGATTGTGGTCTCATTCACTCTCACGCCAACTATAGATATACGCAAGTGAATAAGGTAGCTGTTGCCAAGCTCTTATTTTAGCCCTACCAGGTTGGGCACGCCACACAGCATGATCTCAGGTATCTATACTGCAACGCGAGATTTAAAGTGCAAATATTTATCATATTTTATAATTGAGATACTTGGTCGAGAAAAAATCATTTAAAAGAAACGCCGTTCTGACTAGATAAAGAAATAATAAGGTCTGATTTTCAGATATATGTTTCTTGACTATATGATTGTTTATCTGATTTAATCGATACATGATTGCCTACAATTTCCTCGATAGAAAAAGCTCCAAAGTTATTTTCCTTTTTTACTCAGCCTACGCAACAATACATTATTTTACGACACAATCAATTTAATACTATAGTATTTTAAGTCATCTAAAATCTCACTTAATGAAATATAAATAAAATTTCAGTTAGGTAAGTATTTATCGAAATTTGTCCTAAAAAGTCATTCCCGAAGAGAGTTGCATCTCTTATTCTCGTGCGCGTAAGGCCTAAGCGTGTCTCTGTCAAGAGGGCATGGTCGACTCGAATCAAGGCATCCCCTTAAGTACAAATTGCAAATTTGCACACCCACTGCGCTAAAGTTTGCGATATTTTTAAACATCAAACATATTTTTATCCGTCAGCTTCGGCAAGCAACTATTGTTAGAAAAGCATGTTTGACTTAGAAATCACGAAACATGGCTTAACATTTCATGAGCTGACGCCAGACGTCTGAGCGTGGCGGACGGCACGACCGGTACGAAGGTATAAGATAGAGCGAGATAGGGATACAATTTTGCAGGACGCCGTGCTTCCAGCCTCTTTCCACACGGGCCGAAATCACGCGGCGGAGTGCATGGCAAACTGTTATGGGGATGCGCCTTACATCCCATATTACTGCTTGACAATCTCAAATTAAATTAGATGTAATTTTTCAGAAAATATTATAGAAACCTTAAGCAACCCAAATTATAGGGATACTTTCTTTCTACTGGCAACACTTCTTTAAAAAAGTTGCTCCACTTTGTAGGTCGTGACGCGGCCTCTGCTCATAAAGAATTCTCTTTTGTATCCAATGTTGTATATACACGGTGTTCCCGGGAATTTCCATTAACTTCGGCATATTGCAGAGTACATTCACAGAAACAAATAAATAGAAAAATAAATTACAAAATAATTGAATGTAGCATTAACAGTGGTTAAACCTGCAAATCGGATTAAATTAAAATATTGAATATCTTGATAACCTAAGTAAGAGTTAAGATACTACTGACTTGGAGAAATTAACTTTATTTGATCTAACCTATGCCCCCTTGCAATTGACGGAAATTGACAAAAACACGTAGTAGAAACGAGGAAGCCATGCTGCACTAAGTGACTTAAATTGATAATTGTGACACTATTTGTTATAGTTTGGTGTTGTGGTTGTACCATTAAGCCTGCAATACATTGGCGCGGCCTGCGGTGGCGGTCAATAGTAAATTTGACAGCTAATTACAAGTTTATTATTGACCACCGCGGCCTGGCAACGCCAGTCTGTGAGAGTCTTGAAGTATAATACTAGTAAATGGTATAATCATAGCAGCAAAAACTGCAGCCAACTACCATGTAATAGAACTTTAAACGTTACTAATATTTAGGTACTAACTGCCTATCAACACAAAAAAGATAAAATGCCCGTCATAATACTCATAACAATAAATGTGTTATGTTTTACTTATCTTTAGGAAGTTGGCAATGAGATCAATCAATACTTGCTTTTATACATTATACGAGTGTTGAAATATACTTTTCACCTCATGCACCAGCTCGGAAAGGCTTAGGTACTTTATCGCTCAAAATCTGCGCCCAAAAGTCCATTATATCCCTAGCGTGGTGTTTTTGAATTTCGAACGTGACGCTCTATCGCGAGATCCAACTTTTTTCTACGGAATGAGAGGTCAGAAACTTATGGTGTTATGCTAATAATTGGGGTTAAATATAATGAACACCAAAAAATGCTTTAATACCCTAAGCTCTTTTACCAAAAAAATATACTGAACACCAAAAACAATAATTCTACCATTACAATAGTACTAGCTGTTTTAGTAACGAATGCATATTAAATTGTATTCGAAGACCAAATTTTGTAAATGATCACCAAATCTAAGCGAGCGAATTAATAAAAAAATTCTACCTAAGTAACCCCCTATGATTGCCATAAAATGTATGCATATTACCAAATAAAGTATAATGATGCCAAATTTACAAGTGCTACCAAAACCCGAATCAGCGCACCCCACTTCCACGTGGTCTTGTCTGTCCTACCCCTAGAATGTATATAAAAGCCCGCGGAGAAAGGAAGGGCCGACGAAGCGAGTTTCTGGCGGGAGCCCGGTCGGAGGGCGGGAGAAACATCCAGAAACATAAGCGGGGCTCCGTCGAATTTAGGATATTATTTTACTATTTTTGGGTTAGCAATGATTTATTAGGATAGTATTTTCTTTAACAGGACAGTAAGATGTTATAATTTGGGTTATTATTTCACATTAAAATGGAGATAAAATTTTGGTGATCATTTACTATTTTTGGGTTAGCAATGATTTATTAGGATAGCATTTTCTTTAATAGGATAGTAAGATGTTATAATTTGGGTTATTATTTCACATTAAAATGGAGATTAAATTTTGGTGATCATTTACTATTTTCGGCAGTTAAAAGTGTTTTTTTTGCGTTATATTTTACTATATCTGGTGTTCCGTTAAACATAAGCCCTAATAAGTCATTAATATTATTTTGCTATAATTAAATTACTAATAGTTATCATTTCTTAGTTACATATGAAATATTAATAACTGGACTGTCTTATTTTGATACATTACATATAAATAATATTGCTTCGTGCAAATTTGGAACGCACCGTTAAAAAGTTAATTTAAGAAAAAAAACACTTAATTTTAATTTGTTTTGTTCTAGTCACAGTAAAAATAAAATAATGGAAGTTATTTATAGACTAGTTCAGGAGCGGAAAAAATTAAAATATTATGCGTAATATTTTTGAGCCTTTGTTTACTTGTGAGTACCCAACAATACTTTTGATTTTTTTATGAAAGCGTGAAGACTATATAAAGATGCAAAAGTTTATGTTGCATTTAATAATTATAAAACGCTTTGATTTTGATGAAATTTAAAGAAACCTTTATTGAAAATGAGTATAAGGTCCAAATGAATTTCATCATCAATCATCATCCATCTAGCGTTATTCTTAACTCTTAAAGAGCCCGTCCAAATGACTTTCATTACATTTTAAATTTTCCTCACGGCAGTGAGGTGAAAAGTTCTGTGTTTCGCTCGGCAGCAGTTGTTCGGCGTCTCGTGCCTTGAAAGCCTCGCTATGCTCTCTTACAATCCTTCGCTCGGCTTTCAATGCAAGCACTTGCGCCAAACAACAACTTTGCAGCCTTGCATAACAGATGACTATTAATGTAGGTAAATGTCTTCTTTTATATCAAATAAAATTGTATTGGAGAACTCGTTCCGTATCAACGTTTGTTTGGTTATCGGGTAGCCGCTAACAAAACAATTGTATCCGCCAAGCGAACAAAACCTTTATGGTGTTGAATCAGTCCGTGTCGCGTCAGTACACTCCGTAGGACTCGGCCGTCTGGCAACCGCGCGACGTGAAGCCTGGCCGCTGAGAGAGACGGCAAGCACAGCACCATATTCAAAGCATGACGTAAGCCGGCTCGCGTCGTGTGGGTAAACTGAATGAATCGACTCGACAGTCCACGGCGCACTGTCCTCTCCGCGGCACTCAACTAATCCACTCCTCTGTGTCAAGTCAGTGTTTTTAATTAACATACAACAAGTAAAACCGTAGAACGTGTCTAATGTGCGTGTGTTTAAAAATTACCCAGTGAATTTTAAATATGACGACGGAGATCGACAAACCGCTTAATTGGAAGCTGAAAGTTTTGCATGTCCTGAGATACTTCTTGGCCAGTATCGGCAGAGTATTCTTTGCTCTGTATTATGGGAAGAAAGGAGAGAGACTTCCGCCGATAACCGACGACATCCTGAAACAACCGGCGATCGAGGTCGCCAGAAGGATCAGGAATAAAGAGGTTTGTTATTATTTTCTCGTTTTAAATATGTATACCGGTAAAATGATTGTCCGAGACCGTTTTATCATCATCAGTGTGAATAAAATTTTAAAAACTTAAAAACTCCGTAACAATGTTTGTTATCTATATACGTAATAGATTAGATTGTGAGTGGTGAATCATAGCCGTATGGAACCGCTGGGTATTTTATTACTTTTTTTTAAAGGATTATTATTATTTAAAGGATTACTTTATTTTAAAGGATCGTTTCGTTGTTGTTGTGCTATGACTAAGTAAGGTAAACTTCTCAATGTTTGACAACTAAGTTCCAATAATACAATCCTTTTCTCGAAGCAGTTCAGGCCATTTCGATCAGTTCGGCAGTTCGACCCCCCTATAACTTCGTTGGATAAAACTAGAAGCCTGAATTTTCAGTAACCAAGCAGACATTGTATAAACACGGTATATTTCAAATTTCATTCAATTTGAACCAGTAGTTTAAGAATTATAACTACTTAGTCAAAGTTTCTTAATTTTGACACACTCATTGACCGATCATCAAAACTCTAATGCACTTCTAGCAGACATAGAAGCTTCAAATTTTTAATACAATTAGTGTTCATCAAAATCAAGGAAAAACTAAAATATTTTGTAATCTCAGTCCAGTTTTCTAGATACACCAACTGCATAAATAATTTAGCAAGCAAATAAGAGTGCCCGAGACTTGGCTCTACGAAATATCTCTCAACTTTTTACGGTGGAAGAGTTTCGAGACCTGACCTCTTTTTTACATGGAATGTTTGTATGGGATCTCATTTACGATTACCAGCGGTTTGAAACACTGGACCCTATTTTACATGTTCAATGGATATTCGATCGTTTACCTACATTTTTATGACAGTTACAGGTATTAATCATCACGTTTTTGTAGACACCTAAAATGAGACTTTGATAATTGGCTTTGTAATAGAAAGAAACATGCAATCATGTCAAAGGCACAGCTAATTCTGCCCGACAAATAATTGAAGATCATCGGCCCTAAACTGCAAACTAACAAAACGCGATCCTAATCCTAGGTGCTTCTTTGAAAACAAGAACGACCTTTTAAGTTATGTTTTAAATGAATTATGTATTGTAATGAATGAATTAAATGAATGCTACTATGATGGAACGAAATTGAATGAACTAATGACGACCGCTTTAGCCTAGTTGGTAGTGACCCTGCCTACGAAGCAAGAGGTCCTGCGTTCGAATCCCGGTAAGGGCATTTATTTGTGTGATGAGCACGAATATTTGTTCCTGAGTCATGGATGTTTTCTATGTATTTAAGTATTTATTTATCTATATAAGTATGTTTATCGTCGTCTAGTACCCATAGTACAAGCTTTGCTTAGTTTGGGACTAGGTCGATTTGTGTAAGATTGTCCCCTAATATTTATTTATTTATTTTATTTTATTTAATCATTCGGATTTTATAAGTCATATTACTGGTCCTCCATCACTTTTTTTTTGACATTGGTCATATTAAAATATTGCCGGATAAAAGTCCCTTGTACATTCAAGTGTAAAAATATAGGTCGTTACTCATAAATATTCCATCGCTCTTATGTCAGCGGATTAAGGTTTCGGTAAATATTTATGGGAGGATTCAATCGATACACATTTTTGCACTAGATTGTACCGATGGTGTGGCGAGTAATAAATTTGTTATAGGCGACACCTAATAATAATGTTGCAATATCAAAAATGAACATAACATAACCGAAACGACAACGTGCGTGCACGAAATGTCATTTGATATTTAATAGTAGCTTTTCCGTGACTGAAAACCCAACAAGGTCTAGTTTTCCCTCTGGGTTGGAAGGTCAGATGGAAATCGCTTTCGTAAAACTAGTGCCTACGACAAATCTTGGGATTCGGTGTCAAAGCGGACCCCGGACAGAAATATGATGATAATCGACCTGCTTGGCACTAATAGGCGATAAAACTAGGGTTGCCAACTATTCTTGGGGGAGATATAAGAGTATTTTTCATAGAAAACGATAAAAATATAGTACTTGGCTGGGCATTGTTGCTATTTAGTAAAAAAATCTCGACAATTTGAAGCACTTCGTAAGGTCCCTCAAAGTATAGTATTTTCGCGTATTATATATTTCCTCAACAGTATCAGTACAAAGAGTCAAAATATAGTACAATACTATATAATATAGTACGGTTGGCAACCCTAGATAAAACCTTAATTATGTCAACCTTTTCTGCTCGGTTGTTTTTGTACGTTCCTTCGTGGGGAGTTGGGGAGGAATATAACGGATACTCGAGAGCGTAAAACGTCAAAAAAACATACACTGTACACAATATTACACCTAGTTTGCCTAAAGTCATCATTTCATCGACTTTTTCTTCACGAGCAGATTTGACCAAACAGTTTTTTTCAGGTTAAACCTCATGTTCTATGCTGGACGAGTCACGGAATAAAGGATGAGTTCGCCTCATGTCTTGTGGACAATTTTATAAAGCACTACGTACTGTCTAGTGTGAGATGTTAACATTTTTCGCCTTATTACAATGGAATAAGGTGCGAAATTGTAAACACATCTTTGACGCCGGCTGTACATAACACGGATACCAATTCGTTAGTTTGATAGGGAAGTTACAACGGACTACTACGGTTGAAATCTTGCATTTTAAGCGATTTCATTTATTTTGTTAATTAAAAGCGGGAGCGAAAAGACCGACTGTTGTTTACAAAGTGGCTGAATACGAGAATCATATTTGTATAGGGCTTCTGCGTCATTTTTACCACGATCAACGAAACGGAAAACTATTATAATATATTTGACTATAGTTTTCAACAGGATAACAATATACCTACATAATTATTTATTTATTAAGGCCTACAGTTATCACATCCAATACAGCTAATATATTCAGCGAAAGAATATGTGGGCATTTAAAAAAAATCGTGTAACCAATTAGCGTGAGTTGTTAAATAAAAATTAACTCGGTGTCAGTTTTGTGACGACAATTAAGCATTCCAATTATGTGAAATTGAACTTGTTTCACATGTAAATAACGTGTATATGCATAGCATTTATAAATTGAAAAGAAAAAGTTAATTTGTATACAAACTGTATACTTAATTGTCGTCACAAAACTGACACCATGACTTAATTTTTATTTAACAACTCACGCTAATTGGGTACACGTTTTATTGAAAATGCCCAGGTACTTATTTAACTGATGCATAACTCTCAAATGTACCTAAAGACAACGTGAGAAATGTCCATAGTAAAATGAAATACAAACATTCCGAGGTAAAATAAACTTACAGAATCTTTAACATTTATTAATACACATTATTATTAATACACCCTTTAATAATAATACACATTATTATTAATGGACCCGGGTATGTCCTAAAACTACGACCAGGACCACCGGGGGATGGGCAGCAGCATCCCTGGAGTTCGGTGGAAACACTGCGATCGCCAACCCGCATGCCAAGCGTGGCGATTATGGCATATACCCCCCATGCAGAATACAACAAAGCCACGGCCCCGAGGTTCCGGCGACCCCCGGTACCCTGGTTATGGTAGCGGCCAGGGTACTAGCGGGGTCAGGGGTGCTAAGAATCTCCGGCGAAGATCCGGCTACCACCACCGACGACCCCTGGCCCTGGCAACATACAACACGCGCACACTGCGGACCGACGAAAAGATAACGGAACTGGAGGAAGGATTGAGCAAGTTGGGGTGGGACGTCATAGGGTTATCGGAAGTCCGAAGAGAGGCGGAGGACACGATAACCCTTAAATCCACTTGCTCTATTTCCGGGAGGGCGACCAACAGTCCCAGGGAGGTGTCGGGTTCATCGTCCACAAGTCCCTAGTGAACAACGTGGTGAAGATCGAGAGTGTGTCGACTAGGGTGGCGTACCTTATACTCAGAGTATCCGACAGGTACTCGTTGAAGGTCATACAGGTTTATGCGCCGACCTCGACACATTCCGACGACGAGGTGGAGGCTATGTATGAAGATATATCTAAGGCCATGCATAGTTCCAAAACCTACTTCACCGTTGTCATGGGGGACTTCAACGCTAAACTAGGCAAGAGAGATGGTGAGGAGCTGATAGTGGGGCAATTCGGAGTCGGAAGTCGGAACCACCGGGGCCAACTACTGGCTGGTTTCTTGGAGAAGGAGGGACTCTACATGATGAATTCCTTCTTCAAGAAACGCGAGCACAGAAAGTGGACCTGGATGAGTCCCGATGGTGTGACTAAAAACGAGATTGACTTCATCATGTCGATGAGGAAGCATATATTCAATGATGTCTCTGTGATCAATACGTTTAAAACCGGGAGTGATCACCGCCTGGTAAGAGGCATATTGAATATATGTGTCAAGCGAGAGCGCTCTCGCCTGATGAAGTCTACGCTCCGTCCAGTATCCACCCAAATCCAAACCCCCGAGAGCTTTCAGCTGGAACTCCAAAACCGTTTCGATTGCCTAGGTGGCGATGTGGACGAACTCAACGACGGGTTTGTGGAAGCTGTCCGTGCCACTGGGTCTAAGTTCTTCAAGGCCCAGCGGCCCAACAGAACTAAAAGGCTCTCTAGCTCCACTCAGAAGCTCATGAAGGAAAGGAGTGAAATGATTCTGCAGTCAGAAGACTGCAGAATCATTTCACTCCTTTCCTTCATGAGCTTCTGAGTGGAGCTAGAGACCGATGCGACTTTATACCGGCGGCTCAATAAACGGATCTCCAAGTCCCTTACCCGCGATCTGCGCCAATTCAATACGAACCGTATCGAAGAGGCCATCGAGCGAAATAAGGGCTCAAAAGTATTCGGACGAGATCTGTCTATTGGGCAGAGCCAGCTCGCAAGGTTGAAAACTGAGGACGGCAGAGTCGTTTCTTCCAAACCTGAGCTTTTGAGTGAGATAGAGCACTTTTACGGACAGCTATACACGTCAACTCGCAAACCCGAAGTTGGTCAGAAGACCCTAGAGCTAGACTTACCCGACACTACACCGACGACATCCCGGACATCAGCCTGTACGAGATTAGAATGGCTCTGAAACAGCTTAAGAATAGCAAGGCACCCGGTGAAGACGGAATTACAGCCGAACTTCTGAAGGCGGGTGGAAAACCGATCCTTACGGCCCTTCAGAAGTTATTCAACACCGTCCTACTGGAAGGGAGAACGCCAAAGGCGTGGAACAGAGTTGAGGTGGTGCTGTTCTTCAAAAAGGGTGACAACACTCTGCTGAAGAACTACCGATCCATCTCACTTCTGAGCCATGTCTATAAGCTGTTTTCAAGGGTCATTACGAATCGTCTCGCACGCAGGCTTGATGACTTCCAGCCTCCCGAACAAGCCGGTTTCCGAAGAGGTTTTAGTACCGTAGACCACATTCATACGCTCCGCCAGGTTATACAGAAGACTGAGGAGTATAACCTGCCTCTCTGCTAAGCGTTCGTGGACTACGAGAAAGCCTTCGATTCGATCGAAACCTGGGCTGTACTACAGTCTCTCCAACGGTGCCAAGTAGACTGCCGCTACATCGAAGTGCTGAATTGTTTGTACGAGAACGCCACTATGTCAGTCCGACTCCAGGATCAGAGTTCGAAGTAGTGATGTGCCGTTCCCAGGAATATTCCCATACAAGGGAACATACGGGAATATTGAAATTGTGTATATTTATGTATCTTGCTATTAGGGATTCCATGATAACTTGGGCCCTTGATTTTTTTACCAAGACATTAACCAGTGTAATTTACCCGCAAAAGTAAATTCCCAATGTTCCCGGGAATATTCCCCGGAACAATGGGAATATTCCCAAGAACAATGGGAATATTCCCAGTTATTGGGAATATTCCCCCATCAGAAAAAAAAACAAATTTTACAAAAAAACTTCTGAAAGTAACAAAAACGATACAAAGTGAATAAAAAACCACAATAAAATATTATAAGAATACTAAATATGAAAATATTTACATATTAAATGGTAATTGAGATAAAAAGTCAGAATTAGTACAATAATGCAGTTTTTGGCGAATGGCACTTTATTTGTCGGGACACTATTCATTTTATTTACTTTTATTACAACTTAAATTTTCCTAATTTGTATTTCAATATTCCCCTGTTTGAGGAATATTCCCGGGAACAAGGGAATATTCCCGGGAATATTCCCCGGCACATCACTAGTTCGAAGCCTATTCCGCTGCAGCGGGGTGTCAGACAAGGGGATGTTATTTCCTCAAAGCTGTTCACCGCTGCACTGGAGGACGTGTTCAAGACTCTAGACTGGAGAAGGCTAGGCATCAACATCAACGGCGAGTACATCACTCACCTTCGGTTTGCTGACGATATAGTAGTCTTGGCTGAGACCATGGAGGACTTAAGCACGATGCTCGATGACCTCAGTAAAGCCTCCGAGCGAGTTGGTCTAAGGATGAACATGGATAAGACAAAGATGATGTCAAACCTCCATGTAGTACCAACCCCCATTTCAATCGGACACTTTACGCTCGAAGTTGTAGACGATTATATATACCTAGGACAGACTTCAGTTAGGTAGGTCCAACTTTGAGAAAGAGGTCAATCGTTGAATCCGACTCAGCTGGGCAGCATTCGGGAGGCTACGGCACATCTTTTCGTCCAATATTCCGCAGTGTCTCAAGACGAGAGTCTTTGACCAGTGTGTGTTGCCAGTGATGACGTATGGCACGGAAACGTGGTCGCTTACTATGGGCCTCATAAGAAGGCTCAAAGTCACCCAAAGGGCAATGGAGAGGGCTATGTTGGGAGTTTCTCTGCGCGATCGCATCAGAAATGAGGCTATCCGCAACAGAACCAAGGTAACCGATATAGCCCTCCGAATCGCTAAACTTAAGTGGCAGTGGGCGGGGCACATTGCACGTAGACCCGATGGCCGTTGGGGCGGAAAGGTTCTCGAGTGGCGACCACGTACCGGAAGGCGCAGCGTGGGTAGGCCCCCCCACAAGGTGGACTGATGACCTGGTAAAGGTCGCGGGAGTCCGCTGGATGCGGGTGGCGCAGGACCGGTCATTGTGGCACTCTTTGGGGGAGGCCTATGTCCAGCCGTGGACGTCTTTCGGCTGATATGATGATGATGATGATGATTAATACAATACACATATACCAGCGCATTTTTTTTTGTGGTCTAGTTTTATTAGTTCTTTTTTGCCTGAAACACAGGGTATCCTAGCTCAGGCACGTGTTATTTGCCTCTAATAGTAAGCTTAGTCTATAGTAAAACTGATGTACATTATGTTTTATCAATAAATTATTTATTATAAAATCCATTCGTGGCCCTTTGTGATTTTATTGAATGGATTACTTCAATGGCGGTTTATGCTTCCGTTAATTATGTACAAGGTAGGGGTTTCATGGTTATTGAATACTAGCGTCTACCCGCGATTTCGTCTACGCGGACCCGAGATAAAAAACAGGCCTATATTTTAATCCAGGCTTTAAACTATCTTCGTGCAACTTTTATCCAAATCGGTTTGTTTAGCCGTTTAAGCGTGATTGAGTAACAAACATCTAAACATCCAAACTTTTGCATTTATGATATTACTTATATAGTAGGATACATTATGTCAAAGACTTCTATGGGCCCCATTACCCCCGGAACAACAACAGCGCAGGCAAGTACGATCGGCCCTCTCGCACATTACCGCCACAGTATAGAAGAATAATACAGTAGGTAATCTGAGGCCGTTTAGGAGCGTTCGTTACCTACTTTCGCTCGATGCGCAGGGCTGTGTCAAGTTTGTGGCTTGGCATACCTATAATACTAATTTTGCTTTTAAGTATGCAAAGTATTTCTGTTACATTTTAATAGACAATATTGTATACACAAAGTAATAATATTATAGATAGTTGGGTATGTGTTTTTAGTTTCCCACTTCATGGAATATTTTAATACCACTATACTATGCCTAAAATATTTCTGTTACAGTTTAATAGACAATATTGCATACACAAAGTAATAATATTATAGATAGTTGGGTATGTGTTTTTAGTTTCCCACTTCATGGAATATTTTAATACCACTATACTATGCCTAAAATATTTCCTAGTAAGTATAATAGGTTTAGCAACTATTAGCACTAGGTTGGTAGGTGCTTAGTTACAAGCCTATTCGGCTCCTTTTGATATCGTGGCACTGGCGGCTCGCTGTCTTCATACCTACGAGGCGGCTTCCTTTGACGTAGCGAGTGAGAACGAGCGAACACCGCAACGGCGCGGCCCCGATTGAAGCATTCTCCATCATTCCCGAAGGCTAAGTGTGTGTGCGTACCGAACACGCGCGCATGTGTGCAGCCGTGCGATGTACCTTTGTTCGAAGTTTATCTACTGTTCATATACTGTGTTACCGCTTTGCTAAGTAAGGGAAAAATGCTTTGCTTCTTTTCTAGTCCGCAAAAGTTACGAACTACTCCAGGACTAATCTACGAACTAACCATTCAGTGGTCCATCCACTTCCATTTCTCGGACTAAAGAAAGAAAGAAAGAGATCTCGATGGTATCAATCTCGTTCAAATTGTATGCTAAACAACACGAAAAAAATATTTGAGTAGATTTATTTGACAACCTGTTTAAACAATATACCAGTGGGTTCAAAGTTCAAATATTTGCGTGATGAGCAAAGGTTGTTGTGTTTTTTATTTTTTATTTAAGTATTTATATCTACTATCTAAATATGTCGTCTAGATTCTCCTCGCATCGTCTCCTAATATTTACAAACTTATTTATAAGCTACGGTAGCCTAGTGGTTCAGGCATGCGGCTGTCGTGGGTTCGAATTCCGGCTCGTACCAATGAGTTATTCAGAACTTATATGTACGGATTATTTGTCAAATCTTAGGATTAGGTGCCAAAGCGGACCCGCGGCTCAGGGCAGTTTCACGAAACGACTCCCGTCTGACCTTCCAATCCAGAGAGAAAACTAGACCTTATTGGGATTAGACCTGTTTAACACACCAAAAAAACCTGATCAACATTTGCTATTTTTTGCGAAATTAGAACTTCTTTACCTAGAATTCTTCGTATTCACGACAAGTGAACGGGATTCATCAAACTGGGAATGACCTACGTCAAGTAGGTACTGATGAATGACCTTTGGAGTAATAAGTCCGTACACGACGACCCACTTTAATTCATCGCGCTTCGGAGTCTAGACTTGGTCAGTGGCTAACAACACGCTACTTTGCTCTTTCCTAGATAATACGATGAAAAATATGGAAAATTTAATGCGATTTGATAACTCGGTACATAAATGTTGAAGTTAATTAGGCATTCGATGGCATTCGATTAACCGTGTTTACTCAAATGGAACACACGTAAATAGAAAGTATACGTATAGAAACGACTGTAAAAATCATATAGCCCTTCCTCCGGGCAAAATAAGACTGCCGCTTACCACGAATATAACGGCAGCATATAAGCTGGGTTTTAGATCAGCAAAGACCACAACATGCATCAACATTAAAACCAAAGCGGTATCGGGTTGCCACAATTTGATCACCACTTTTATTGCCCATAACACACACGTCATATAACACGTTTTCACATTACGCCATGCCGTTCCCAGATTACGAGCGTGGAAGTACTCGAGGCGTGCATCAGGCGTATCAAAGATGTCAACTCCGCGCTCAACTGCTTCGTGGAAGACCGGTTTGGACTCGCCAAGAAGGAGGCTAAAGAGGCCGATGAACTCATCAGAAGCGGGACCATGACCGAGGAACAGTTGAAAACTGAGAAGCCCTTCTTGGGAGTGCCTTTCACTACGAAAGACTGCATCTCAGTAAAAGGTATAATTCATATTTTTCATACAATAGCGGGTTACGCATACGCCTATGTAATCGTCACCCAATTGCAAGGTTTAATGCCTGCGGTACAACCTCGTTTGTATGTCGAAGTAATCTCCGAAACTACTCATCCGTCAACAAAAAATATTTCACCAGAATATAGAATGGATGGACCTTAGGAATGGACAATGGCTATATTGTATCCCGCGATTTTACCTGGATTCTCTGTAATCTGCAGATGGAGCTGCTCGGGTATAGCTTGAGTATAACGAGCATGATGTAAAGTGGGGCTTATTAAATCTACACTAATATTATAAAGAGGAAAGATTTGATTGTTTGTATTAAATAGGCTCCGAAACTACTGGACCGATTTGAAAAATTATTTTGCCATTAGAAGCCGACATTATCCCTCATGAACACAGGTTACTTTTTACCGCGGAGAAATGCTTCATTCCTACGGGAAAATGGGTAATCCGTGCGAAGCCGGGCCGGGCAGCTAGTAGCTAATCTTTATTACTTCAATTACTTTAACCACTTTTGGTTAAAGTAATTGAATTACTTAAACCGAGTCGAGCAGGTACTTCGCATGTTAGTTTATGTCGCAAACGTGGCAAATGAAATGAGTAAAGTAAATTAAACACTAACTTTAACAAGCATGTACAGTCGCCATCTGATATATCGGAGCGGCCAAGGTGCTCACAAATATCTGAACACGTGTCTAATGCCTCGAGAATAGAGACGTGTTCAGCTATTTGTGAGCACTTTGGCCGCTCCGATATATCTGATGGTGAATGTACAAGCGTACGTGTGTTATGTATAACATTGTTTTAACTTGGCGTCAAGTCAAAACGGGTCATCGATTTTCACCAAGTCCCACTGGAGAGGCTGGCGCACGAATGAAAAGGTCGTGAATGTTTAAATACTTTCGGACGAAATTAATCACAAATTGTAGAGCAGTTTCATTTATTGCACAAAAGGACTACTTCCCATTAGTTGCAGGCGCAAATATTCCATATACACTCGCGGACAATGAATACGGGTCGGTAAAATACCGTCATATTTCCTAAAATAGTGCGTAAGAGGTTGTACAGTTAATCCTGTCATGATCTTTATTTAATTTTACATTTAAACTGCTAATAACAGTAAAAAAATATAACGTTACCAGGTTTAAATCGGACTCGTAAAAACCCATGAAAAAAAACAACGTTAACGGAGCGAGATATCGCAAAAATCGTGATTTTTGGATATCGATATTTTTATGATAGGATCCAGGAAATTGCTAATACAGTTGGGTATTGTAAAGAATAGCATATTATGTAAATAAAACAAGTATTAAATATTTTAAAAACCTATTGCAGTTATTTAATTTAGGGTGACCCGTATTCTTTGCCCGCGAGTGTAGTTAGGACGAGATATCGAGTTAACGGCAACGGCGCGTTAATGCCGCAACGTAAGCATTATCTACCAGTCAACCTCTCCATCATCATCGGCGTAACCAAATCGCACAGACTTCGCTGGTTCGGTCACCTACTCCGAATGGGAGAGGATCGTGCTGCCAAGAGAGCGTACGTGGGACGACCGACTGGTCGCCGCCCGGTTGGGCGACCCAGGTACCGCTGGGAGGACAGTGTGCAGGCAGATCTGCGACATCTTCAAGTCGGCAACAGGCAAGAAGTTGCGCACGATCAGGACAGATGGCGTGCTCTCGTTTCGGAGGCCAAGACCCTCTTTGGGTCCCTGAGCCAAATTAGTTAGTTAGTTCAACCTCTCCCTCCACCAAGCCAGCAACCAGTGGCCAAAGCAGACAAATTGTGTAAAACCAGCGGGTTCAGCGTAACTAACCACGTTTTGTAAGTTTTCTTGTATTATATTCTACCGGACCGGTCCCTTGAAGCACGTCTTCATACATTTTCTCTCATTTACGTTTTCCCATTTCAGAAGCGTTTTTGCTCGGTCTTTTTAGAATCGGATCAAGTGTGTTTTACTGTCATTTTGTTGATGAACTAGGACAGGTATTACAAAGAACGCAAGCGAAGCCGCTGGAAAAACAATGGTTCTATGTCCATTCCAACTCTATACACTGGTGAAAGAATTTTTATATACATACATACATACATACGTGAATGTTTATTCCCAAAAAGGGATAGGCAGATCACATGAAACGTATAATTATTCCAGCGCCACTTTTAGCATAAATGTGGGTATAAAAGATCGACAAAATGTGATATTGCAGTGATAGGTTGCTAGCCCATCGCCCACAACACACTCCAACCCTGGTCCCTTAGTCGACTTTTACGACACCCACGGGAAGAAAGGGGGTGGTGAAATTCTAACCCGACACCACACGGGTAGAATTTTTATATATAAGTACTAATAGATACTAGTGACTGCAAGCTCTAGATCTCGCGGACCTGTCATTATTAAAAAAAAAGTGAATTGACAAAAAAACTATAAAACTATCGAACCTGAGGGATAATCACGTAACGTATTGAACGCACGTTAGGTAGATCCAACTGTATTTTTTCCACCAAAAGTGACATTAGATCTACCTGACGCGCGTACACGCACGCGCTCACAATTTTTTACGAGAATTGGTCGAGAAATGAGACCTGTAGAGAACACCCGGACAGCGGGACAGCCGGACAACGTACATAGGAACGATTTTCGGCCCACGCTGAAGCATAGAACTTCGTTCGCTTCGCTCCCTCGTTCGAAAAGTCTGTAAGATTGTAGCTTTGTGTTACGAGTATAAGTTTGTATGTTTTGGGTAATCTCCGGAACCGCTTATCCGATTTCAAAAAATCTTTCATCTGTGTGTATAACGGACTTTCTAGATAGTTATACGCTTTATTCTATCCCGCGGGTTTGCCTGCATTCTTTGCAATACGCGAGCGAAGCCGCGCGGTCAGCTAGTATATATAGATATAGAAGTATAGTTACCTAACTGACACGTCGTCAATAAGGCGCACCTATTTAACGTCCTTGATAAAATGTGTTGTAACGGTCGTCATATGTTGATTGGACGACCAAGTAATTGCCTACTAATAGGTAGTTTCTATACCCAATGTATACATTGGGTATACCTACGGGTGTTAATACTGTAAATTATTTTGTCTATACTGTCTATAGATATAGGTGTACTACATACAATCAAACTTCCATTAGTTAGTTAAAAGTGAAGTAGCAGCCTCAGGGGCCTTTGCCAAAAACAGATTTGACGTCTGTTTTGGCTTTTAACATAATATAGCAAAAAAGAAAGAACATCGGGAATGCTGACCTGCACAACCTGCTGACACAAGTTACTTTATATTAAAGAAAAACGAACAAAATACACAAATAAATTCACTCTTATGTTGCCAAACTTCAATTAGAATGGGATTAGAAGTGACAGGTTTGCCATATAAATACGTCAAAGTTTACATGAACTGACAGCTATTCGTTAAATTTATCTGTTTTTTATTTATTTATTTACTGGTATAAAGGATAACGACAGCCGTAGATATAACTAATACATATTGGTAATTACAGGAAGGCCAATAACAGTCATCCATTAATTACTTAGGCAACGATTAACAAGGCAAAGTAAATATAAGTGATAATAAAATGACTTTTTGAGTTAATTATTGTTTTTTGTCCGCGTACAAGTCACTATAGGGTTCCTTTTTTACCTATATTTGTATAATAACAGATGAGGGTATATTTACTCCACTCGGTGACGTCTTCAAACAGGCAACCTCATAGCAGTCCAGCCTGAGAGTATAGGCAACCCCTATTTTTCCTATTCCTAGCTAATGCTCGATTTTATGAATAACACATGAAGGCAATGATGTAATATAAAAAAGAGGCAGATAGGTTATAAGCCCTCCAAAAGTGGCACACTAAAACTTAGCCAATTGTATGACCTTGCCTTAGTGTCACGTCGTCAATGGACACGTATAAACATGTCTCAGCTGTCAGATTTGGTGGGCATTTTTAAACACGGAATTTCATATAGACAACATATCTACCTTATTGCATGAGGGTAATTTACCCAAAAAAGTTATTTAGTATTTAGTTTATTGAACAGTTTCGGTCCAGGATTGAATATCTATTTGGTAGCTATTTGATAAATGTAGCGGCTTCTACCTCCTCAGGCCTTCACCACACGTCCGGGGTCGTTCTTCGGAAAGACGTGATCGCCAAAGAAGACGCCAAGAGCATCAGTCTGCTGCGCGGCAAGGGAGCCATCATCATGGGCCTCACCAATGTGCCGGAACTTTGCATGTGGTATGTAATCATATAAGTATCTTGCATAGACATAAGGAGGGAACGCTTAACATTCACTGCCAGGAAGCCGCCTATCTACTTAGCGGGGAAAACCACGGGATCGGCTCTAGTAGCCGTAGCGATTCTTGTCATAACAAAAAATAACTACTTTAAAATACCACTTTTTCATTCCAAAGGCTTCTCAAGAGTTTAAGTTAAGAGTTAATTCGTAATTTTCTTTAGGAACAATAATGTACATATGTTCGATCTAATACAAAGATCGAACATATGTAAATGTTAGAAGAATCTTAAACTTCTACTGGGTTTTGATTCGGCGACCTTAATAATTTACATAAATCATATTTACCTACCAAACGAAGAGGGTTCCGAAAATATATTACATACTACCTACATACATTATTGCATGCATGAAACAAAATTGCATGCGCGTATATAGTAGATTTTATTATTATATTGCAGTCGACTGAATACCGGTGTAACTCTCATATGTTGCAATACGAACTACGTATACTCGGATTCATAACTAGGCGAACTAACTTGACAGTTAATTGCACATGAATGTTGCCAAGTTTCGCTTGTGTTGTTAATGTCGATATTTAAAAAATCCACTTTATACCAGACGTTTAGTTAAAGTGTTTGAAATCAAACTAATAATTTTATTATATAAAAGAATAATTTAAAAACATTTTAGGACATCGCTAAGGACGTTGTCCGCCTGTTTGATTTATTGGCAGTTTTCGCCTTTTTGTTTTATTGACAGTTCCAACCATTCATTAGCCAAGCCATTCGACTTTCCGTCATGTCATGGCTGCTCGGAGCTACTACTACAGTGATTGCACAGCACATCTTTCGTAATGTCTGGCAACACTTTCAGCTGTCAAGTTAGTTCGCCTGATTATGAATCAGAGATTAGTTCTTCAAGTTATTTATATAGTTAATTCGTCACCTTACAATGTTAAAACACGTGCCCCGGCCCAATTCAAGATTCCATAATGTCGTTTATGTTTCCATATCTGGGGCATTCAAAATCAGAAGTCCATAGAGGTGAAAAATAGCTATATGCTAGGGATGCCCTTCCTTCAATAAAGCCTTAAAACCGCAGCCCTGAGCGGTAAATGCGTAACTTTTCGAACCAGCGTTAGGACAAGTCAACTGTCATTTTCCCATACAAAAATAAGTCATATACCTAGGTACTAAATCTACTTGACGTAAGTTCAGACTTCGCAATTGACCAGCTGATCAACATTATCGAAACTAATGATACGAATGTCATTTCTCTGTCCACATTTTTTGTCGGTTGAGTTACAGCAGCCTTCCAAAGCGAAATCAAATTGTCTTCAGGCTTTTATACAATATTAAAGTACTGTTCATACAACTTGTATTGTGATGTGTATATGCACTTTTTAGGTGGGAAACGCACAATCACATACACGGCAGAACGAAAAACCCATACAACACAACCAGGATCGTGGGCGGGTCATCGGGGGGTGAGGGGTGCCTACAGGGAGCCGCTGGCAGCATATTTGGAGTCGGTAAGTCGAGAATACGGATGTAGACTCGAAAATTATTATTACTCCAAAAGAAAGAAGGCAAAAAATATGCCCAGCGAAGAAAATCCCATTCAGATATCGACGACCTCTGTAGCCTAGTTGGTAGTGACCCTGCCTACGAAGCAAGAGGTCCTTGGTTCGAAGCCCGGTTAAGGGCATTTATTTGTGTGACGAGTACGAATCCTTTTTCGAACGTTCCTGAGTCATGGATGTTTTCTTTGTATTTAATTTATCTATTTAATTAAGTTTATCGTCGTCTAGTACCCATAGTACAAGCTTTGCTTAGTTTGGGGCTAGGTCGATTTGTGTAAGATTGTCCAATAATATTTAAGATAACTCAAAGAATTACGAAGCTACAACCGTTTTAATACTTATTGCTTGTTAGAAAGAGAAAACGCAAACAGCTTGTGGCGGCGCCGAACACGATGGGGCACGGCACGTTGCCGTCTATTAGTGACGTCACTAACTTTGCGTTTTGCGAAAAATATACCCCTTCTTAAAACTTTTGACACTTATAACTTCGTGATTATTTGACCTCTTGCGTTGAATTTTTCTCCATTTGACTACATTTTTAATCCTTTTTCGAGACAATATGAGATTATTGATTATTTTATTTAGTGTCTACACCCCTATTAGCACGCTAAAGAGGCAGTGGGCCGGTCACGGCCTACGTAGAATCGACAACAGTTGGAGCAGACGAGTTCTAAGTTGGACCGCGTTTGGGCAAACGTAGTGTAGGACGTTCTGCAACTCGCTGAATGATCTAAGGCCGCGGCAGATCCAATCTCTCACTCCCACCTAGGGGAACACGGAGCAGTGCGGCGGTGCGCGGTAAAATTTTGTCTCACGATGTAGGTAATCCGCCGAGAGCGAGCACACGGTGCCGCTGCTCCGCGCAGAAGTTAGTATGTGCAGCGCTGGCTCCTTGTGTTCAACGCTTACCTCTGTCGGCACCTCTCTGATTTTTCATTTTGTAAACAAATTGAACCATAATTCAACAATCAAATGTAGCTAGTTACATATCTACATTCAGATCTATGCCCATGCCAACGTTCCGGTTTGCGCCAAATTGGCCAGCACTCTGTTGGAAACGTAAAGCAAAGTCGCAGTTTCAGCGATAAAACAAATGAAACGCCGCAATTTTCGATGAAATATCGGCTGAGCAATTTCTCAATAAAACATCTGCATCCGACGATTTTTTGTAATATGAACGTTGCTCCGTACGAATTAAAGTTGAATTTATAATGATAGGATTGGGTAAAATACGAGGTGTAAAAGGTAACAGTACGATATTCCGGTTCAAAACTTTACATTCACGTTGCGGGTTGCGGTTTCGAATATTCCATTAGGGCCTTCGTTTCGTTCTAGTTAAGGTAATAGCATAATTTATGTTTCAACACTGTTGGTCTTGCAGAATTCAATGTTAAAATGAGAGTTATTTACGTTTTTGCATTAAAACGTAATATGACATTCTGTATTGTGTATCCAAGCATACCTATATGGGAAATAAATGAAATGAAATGTACCTATTCAAATTGTCATAATGCTAGTTCTTATTATAAACGAAACACAAGGCAACAGAAAAACATCATAAAATCAACTGGGATCGATTTGATTCTCGGTCGTCACAGGGTTGCTTTTTGTTTTTGGATGTTTTTAATGAATGGGACAATAATAAAATAATAGCGGCAAATTTTGAAATAAAAAACCGGCCAAGTGCGTGTCAGTCCACGCGCAGTGTAGGGTTCCGTAGTTGCCTGTCTGTATTTGTTACATCGACACGCGCGCGCAAGTAAATGGTGCGTCGGCCGAATTTATATGAAAGTTGGCCTTTTCAAGTACGTTTTAAGTTGGTCGACTATTACTCGGTAACTATAGTAATGTTTACTTAGCCGTGATAGTTTTCCTTTTAAATTCATTAATCATTGTATGTACTACTGCCACGATTTCTTTCACATTCCCAGTAGCAGCCATTTAGCCGGCAGGGGGTGGGTGGGGTCACCCATACTTTACGTGTAGGGAAGGTACCAAATTTTTTTATTTTATCATTTTGTCGGCGTGATTGATTTACATACCCATGCGGAATTACAGCTTTACCTATACCTATAAGGGTTCCTTGTTTATAAACTCTTACTAGACTTAGGTACTACTATAACTTATACCAGTAGTAGTGGATCAATGTGTGCTCCATCTTTTTGGACCAATGTGTGCCAGATAGACCTTTCGATGTTTTAGGCTAGGTAAAAAATTAACTTCACGCCACGTTAGTGAATATCTAATCGATAGCCAAACGGTTACCTAATACAATTGATTAATTCAATGTATTAAAATTGACAGCATCAATTTTTTTTGTCGGTTTAATGTCGAAAATCAGAAAATAATGAAGTATTCAAGTTTAATCGCGGGCCCGTCGCCGACTGGGGACTGGGGAGCGAAGAACGCGACCATATTGAAGCGTGTGTATGTTTGTAGTACGGTTTGGCAACGTCGCATTTTTGAATAAAAGCGTTGGTTATTTGTGTACCTCTGGATCATTGTTGGCTATCTTACCCTACGTAAGCCATTTGAGAGCGCACCAGAGTTGATTAACGCGCTAGTAAAAGTAATTGTTAATAACAAAGCCAGAATACAGTCGCTGGGGCCGAAATCGGTCAGGACGATATCATCATCCATGTACGATATAATTATTGGATGTTTTTATACATTTCAGGATCCGACATAGGAGGCTCCATCCGTATGCCAGCGTACTTCAACGGGATATTTGGACACAAGCCATCTAGAAATATCGTCTCCAACGCAGGACAATACCCCATTCCTCAAACTGATCTGCTGAATTCATACTTGGGTGCGTTGTGTATCCATACTATTCCATACTATCCATACCTACTAATATTATAAATGCGAAAGTGTGTCTGTCTAACTGACTGTCTGTCTGTTACCTCTTTACGCTTAAACCGCTCAACCGATTTAGATGAAATGTGCTATATAGTGAGTTTGAGTCTCAGGGACGGACATAGGATAGTTTTTATCCCGGAGAGTTTGTATCCTGGAACTACGATATAAATGGGTTCTACGCGGACGGAGTCGCGAGCAGAAGCTAGTAATAAGATTAAACAGAAAAATTCCAAGCAATTTCGAGTAAGCAATAGGTAGATTGCAAATTAGTTTACTAACCATAAATACTTTGCTATTTATTTATCGTATGGCAAATCAGTGTATTTCGAATCGTGATATCTTCGAAAACACAGTACGGTTGCCAGGTTGTTGCACTTTTAGCACCGGGTAGCGGTGGGTATAATAATACTTTGGTAGTTTACTTTTTTTGATGGAGACAACGATAGGTAGGTAGGATATACCATTCAACCCACGCCCCTCTCTCTCCTTAAAACTTTCCATAAAACAAGCTACAATTAACTTTAAAAGGCTGTTTTACTGGTCAATAATGGGGATCGAAATTTGGTCACGGCTGTATCATTTTCAATAAAAAACCGTGTATGCTGTTATAAATCATAACATTATCCTCCAGACTGTAGGTAAGCACCTACTTGCCGTGTATATTTTTACCTATGTACATAAAACGTTATCGCTAGTATTGATTGTTTCTCTCACTACAGCCACGAAGCCACTTACCGACATTGTTACAACATCCCGTATAGATTTAACTTGATTATCATAGATTTATTACCTACGTCTAGATGTTTTTATTTGCATGCGTATTTTTCAAAGCAAAGTACAAGGGCGCAAAGTAAGGCTTTTTAGAAGGTTTTCCGTGTAGTCATAAAGGTCCTACTGGCACTCCATAACGAGCGAGCGCGGGTTCAGGGCTCGAGTACTTAAGTGTTCACATCAGCCCCCCTATTCTGTAACTTGTTTTAAGCTCACCTCAACGCTCACCCACAAATATATCTTGACACCTCAATGCGTACTAACTAAGCGTAGGTAGAGGTCTAGTTTCGTGACGGGTGATCGGCGGGGTGAGCCGCTTTAGCGCGTAGTGAAAACAATCCAGTGCACTTCACACCCGCGCCTTTTCATTACGATTCGAAATGAAGGCAAGTAGACTTATGACCAGGCTCATTGGTATATTACTGTGTATATGTACCGGTAATACTCCTTTCCCTGAGCTGGCTACATAAACAAACCTAACCTATTACTATGAACGTTCGTTCGGGGTGAATACACCCCCGACGCTTAATGATAGACAAACATTTTGCAGACAAGCGTTTTAAGTATGTGTACATTTAGTATGTAAGTACAAACAACTTGTCCTTTCAAGTATGTGTAGTACAGTCGACTATAACGAAATGGCTTCATTTTTTTACTTAAAGTATGTACTACATGGCTATACTGTGAAAAAAGCGTGGGTTTCGGATTTATGAAATTTTGAACATTAATGCTTTCCGACAAATGGATCAGAATAATGTAGTATGTCCTCCTCCCCCGCCTTTTTCTAATACACCCTTTTGTTTTACAGGTCTCGGTCCCATGACGCGGCATGCGGTCGACCTCAAACCCCTTCTGAAGATCATGTCCGGCGATAATGCAAGCAAACTCGATCTAGATAAACCCGTCGACGTCGGGAAACTCAAGGTTTACTATCAGTTAAGTAACAAAGCTCCTCTGACGGACTCCGTCGACCCCGATATCACAGCGGCATTGAAGAAAGTTGTTGAATTCCTAAACGTCCAGCACAAGATAGTGGCTGATGAGAAACAGATTAAACTTCTCCAAAAATCCCTACCCATTTGGATGACTACCATGAAAAACAAGGATCCTTTCGAGAGTTTGATAATGGGCAAGGAAGGCACGATGGCGATTGTCATAGAAATCTTTAAGAATCTCATTGGATTTTCGGGGAACACGTTGATCGGCTTATTCACTGCTTTGTTGGATCGCTCTGGCGCGCCGATTGGCAGCGAGAAATACAACCACTACCTGAAATTACGTGACAATTTAGAGAGGACTTTCGTGGAGATGCTTGGCGATGATGGCGTGTTCTTGTATCCTACGCACCCTACGCCCGCGCCGTACCACAACGAGCCACTCTTGAAACCTTTGAACTTCAGTTACACTGCCATTATAAACTGCCTCGGGTTACCAGCCACCACGGTACCGTTAGGTTTAAGCAGGGAAGGTCTTCCTATCGGAATACAGGTAGTAGCGAATCATAACAACGACCGTTTGTGCTTTGCTGTTGCTGAGGAACTTGAGAAGGGTTTCGGTGGCTGGGTTGAACCTAAGTACTAGATTACATTGAGAATTTATATTGGACCATATGAGATGTATGTATAAATACGTTGAATGACAGGCTGTGTCTCGCTTTCCGCCGAGAAATATTCGAAAATGTATTATCTGTTATCACAAATAGTTATACCTATATTCGTATTTTTGTAAAATAATATGCAAATAAAGATTTTTTATTTCACTTTGTTGTGATTTTGTGAACTTAATAAAATATAGATAAAATTTGTACCTAATGCAAAAAGAATAGAATAGTAAGTAATAATATCAAGCAATTAATAAAAACAATATCTATTTCGTTTTCCACTGCCATATTATATACACCTATGTAGGCATATCTATTGGAACTCAACATGTTATTCAGAATAACAAAATCTTTTAACCTTTACTTTGAGTAGGTCAGTCAAATGACGATCATCTGGACAGAAAATGGCGTAGAGTTCGTAAAACACTTAAAGTAAAATTTTGAAAAAAAAGTACTTCTTTTAATAACATCTATAAATGAAGAATAATACTGAAAACGTCAGGGCATTCGCGTTATTTATCGAACGCGCGTTAGGATATAACCTGCCATTTGTGGCCGGAGCTCGTTTTACAAGCGTCATTTTAAATAAAAAAATAAAAACTGTCCTATACGTCCCACTGATGTGCACAGGACTCCTCTCACGGAGGATGACTGACCCTTTGATTTAAATTATATTAAAGGGAAAAATTATATCTAGGTCTTTGCAGGGATTCAAAAGCGATTCCATGCAATGCAACGTCGCTGTGCTCGCTATATCTTGTAGGTAAGTACTATCTGTAGATATGTAGCCAATCAAGGACAAAACGAAGACAGCCGTACCAGTTACGTCAGCCGGTAATTACACGGAAGAATAAGTCAATGTGTAGTAAGTAACATTTTTATGCTAACGATACTTTTCTGCTTTTTTATGCTATTCTAGCTATGTAACACATTTCATTCCATTGCGAGACCTACATTCTAGGCTGTTCAGACAAACAGTTAGACTTATGTTTACGAAGGCGAAGTTAGTCAGAGAATGTGTAAGCAGCCGTACAGTCGAGTGAAAACTGAAAAACAAACCGGACAAGTGCGAGTTGGACTCGCCCACCGAGGGTTCCGTACTTAATTACAAATGTAGTTTTTCAGATTGTTCCCTGTATATACTTGTACAAGCTTCTGCCCGCGACTCCGTCCGCGTGGAACTCGTTTATATAGTTGCAACATACAACGCCAATTTCACCCCCTCCGGGGCTGGTTTCCGGGATAAAAACTATCCTATGTCCTTCCCCGGGATTCAAACTATCTATATACCAAATTTCACCTAAATCGGTTCAGCGGTTTAAGCGTGAAGAGGTAACAGACAGACAGACAGACACCCTTTAAAATATAAAAAACGCTATTATAAATTAATGTTTTTCAAAACCGTATTTTGCCTGGAGTATGTAGCGAAAACTCTCTCGCGCCAGCAGCAAGGCGGATTCCTGGCATCTAAAGTGTTAATAAAACAGTATCTCGCAGTCTGGCTATGCCTACCCACTAGGTATTCCGTATTTTAAATAAAAATAAATCTAACTAAAAAAAAATGTTCTACTCAGCACGTCTATCATGTCATGAGACGGCCGCGACATACTCTTGATTTTTCTCGCACTATACCTCTTGTACTGAGTGTTCCAATAAGAGCATGACGGACAGTGCGAGAAAAATAGAGAGAACTCGCGCGCCGTCGCTAGCACAGAACAGGAACAACATTTTTAAACCTATTTGCTGCTACTATACTTAAACAAGGTGAACATCAAGGTAATAATTAAAACGTTCCATCCAGGTGAGGACAAGTTTAATAAAATCGACTATATACATAAGTTTACATAACTTTTTGAAAACAGAAAATCTTTTACAGTATGTGTGTATTTTTAGTATAATGTATATTAGGGACGCTGCGTACAAGCAAACCGCGGTACTGGCCTGGCATACAACGTTGCAAACTGTCGCTCCGCACGCCGCAGCGGGCTTCGGCAGCAGTGTGATGACCGCTTATATATATCATTGTAGAAGCGTACGCATTCAAGGGCGTTTTGCAGATACGATAAATTTTGACGGACGTTTAGTTCTATCGTCCGGTATAATTAAACCCCGAAGAATTTAAGAAATATGTGCAAGCAGAGGTCAGATTTATACTTGCTCTACTGCTTTTTGTTGGTATGTTTTGTGAGTAGACTTATTGCGACGTCATAAATAACCAGTTTGTCACTGACCTATGAACTGGCGTGTCAAATAATTACCTACTCATTCTGTAGGCCTGTAGGCTAATTGTGCAACGTTTCCTACCACCGTTGAGGAAATATAGCTTGGACCATGAATAATAAATCAAGAGACTGCTGATAAGTCTGCTGCTGTAACTAGTTGAACGAGCGAGTGAAACGAACGAAGTTCTATGCTTCAGGTTGGACCGAAAATCGTTGGTGGTTGGTTGGTTGGCTGTTCTCTTCTCTTGTGTTTCTGTCTAATGCTAGAACTAACATTAGAAGGTATAAGGTATAGATTGGCGGTCCCCTTGATTTATTCATCCGTGCTTGGAGTATGTGTATCCGGAATTTTGAAATGAGAATTGATGAGACACATGTCAAAATGAGATGACATTGTTTGAATCCATTGTAGGGTAAACCACCCTAATATCGGCCCCGTCAACGTTTTTCTGACTTCAACTACATATTATATGTAAACCAGTTAAATTTCGTGTCATGTAATTTTTTTTCCTAGTGTGATATTTAATTGGCTTTCTTTTTGTTACATAATATTAAAAAATAACTTTGTCACATAATTATTATGATTTATTTTATCAAGCCACACCGCTTTTCCCTAACATCGGCCCACGTGTGCCTAAATCCGGCCAGATTTTTGCCTTATATCGGCATATGCAAACAGGATGGTGACACACTGGTTCCAAACAGTGGACAAAATTGGAAATTCAAATTAAAAAATGTGCGCTGTAAATACAATTGTTTATTTTTACGCTGTATATAAATCAGTCTTGAAAAATTCTTGGCATTATTGAGATAAAAAAAATAATGTCAACAAAGTAATGTTTCTTAAAAAAATCAACAAGAAAATAGCTTTACATTATTAATACAGAACACTAATAAATAATATAATTTTAAAATCAGCAACAAATAACCGGCTTTATATTCTAAAATGATTGAGATCAACAAAAATACGCATTAAAATTATACGCAGCATATGTTTAAATTATCGATTTTCATAGGAACAAAATATGGTTTAGAGGGGTCTAAACCCAGGGGCCTCCTTTGATTTTCAGACTTTTTTTACCACACTGAACTACACTGGACAAATTTAGAGGAATGAAAAAAATTGTTTTCTACGCTATTTACTGTCACAGGTACCAGGTATAAAAACCAAATAAAAGGAATTAAAAAAAGATTTTGGTTGTTTTTATTCTAGAATCCACATTTTGAATAAAACAGCTTTAATCATCAAACATTATTTTGTCTTTCCTCTAAATTTGTTCCCGAGTGTATAAGGTCTACAAAATAAAGTATCTAAAATCAACAAGAAAACAACTTCTAACATTAGAATCATACTATACAACAAAAATAGTGCTTCCAATATCTAAAGGTTACACTTTATACATAGAATAGCAAAAAAATAATAATTTAATAATCAACAACAAATAACTGGTTTCGTAGTTTAAAATTATTGAAATCGACAACGATATCCACAATTATCTATTTTTAATACTAGTGGGTCGCCCGCGACTACGTCCGCGTGGAACTCCTTTATATCGCGGGGGAGGAGGGGGGGGGGATAAAAACTATCCTATGTCCTTCCTCGGGGTTCAAACTGTCTCCATACCAAATTTCATCTCAATCGGTTCCGCGGTTTAAGCGTGATGAGGTAACAGACAGACAGACAGACAGACACACTTTCGCATTTATAATATTAGTATGGATTTTACAGCTAAAGCATACAAATCAATATAATGTATCTAAATCAAATTAATTACATATTGTATTGTAACCCAAAAAACAGCAACGAAAGAAGAAAAATATGATTTTGACCTCAAGTATTCACTTTGACCCACTGTGCATCACAGCTGATTATTATTGCTGTCAAATATCAAAGGAAGCCGCCCCTGCCGGTTTTAGGAATCGTGGGAAAAATATGAATTTCTAATACCGGCCGGGGCGGCCGATAATTAGATTTAGTACCAAAACCTGAGGCCTAAACCCGGCCCCTTAAAAATCACCATTTAGCATGAACATTTTAATGAAATTAGTATGTCAAATGATTCTTTGTTTCAATATCTATCGAAAACAACCAATAAACACCACGTCAAAAGAATATAATACAGCCAAATCGCTTACCCAAGAATGTCCTGCGCAGTCGGGATAGAGGTAAAATTTTGGCGAATTATGACATGTACGGACCTGTCCACGTTCAACGGCCGACTGAAGTCTCGTAAGTGCACCGATCGGCCGCCGTGCCGGTATTGTCTATGGCGTATGAAATAAGGTCTATTTTGGTACATTAATAGCCTAACATTATTGGACCTTTTATAATTTATGCCACGATTTGTGAGACACGGCCGGTATTAGGAGGGGGCTGGATTTAGGGTGGTTTACCCTATTTGCTTTAAGGACGAAACGCACTCACAGCGGTGGCGGAGCGGCGCTCTGTGCGGCCCCTTTCATATTAGCTCGACGAACATAACCGGTACCGCCTCCGCGCCGCGCCGCTGCGCCACCGCTGTCAGCGCGTTTCGGCCTTTACACCAATCAATACTTTTTATGTAACACCTGTTATCACCGGATTTTAGATAGATTTAGGTTCAAAGCCTTGAAATTTGTCATAACAACAATAAGAGACTATGTTATAGTTGAATTATAAATATTTAACTACAATTAGTAAACAAACATGGTCAAGTCTAAGCTATTATGGTCATTTTATAGGCAGGTGATCAGGTACTGAACAGATGTCGAGGACAGAGTGAAGTGGAGAAGTAAAGTGCTCAGGTAGAAAGACTTTGTATAGGTACACAATAATAGAGAAGTTAAATTCTAGAACCTTGTTATAAGTATACAGGTGGTTATATACACTTTTAAGTCATAACAAGGACAACAGTGGGCAAATGAATAGTTTCTTCTTCTGTTGGTAATAGTGGTTGCAATGCACAGCACCGCATCAACAAATTTTTAGACATCAAAGTTGTTTTTTTCCAACTTTGTAAAATGTTCATAGTTTGCTAAATGAATTCCTTACATTTTAACAGCTAGACCAAACATCATGTTTAAAATAATAGTTAAGGTTGTCTAGAATGACAATATCCTATCAAATTCTATGTAACACTACTGTAGCAATATATGGGGTGTGATATGATTAAAGAAAAGTTAGTGTATTACGTGGAGCTTAGTTGGTGATGTGCTTGTTGGATCTATGATATAATTATTCTGTTTAGATAAGTAACTTATGATGAGGTGAGATCATATTGTTAGTACAGCTTAGAATATAGCTACTACTAAAAAAGGTAAAAAGTTGATTCTATAGATTAATTCGGTGAATTGAACTTTAGTGTCCTCCCCGTTTCTACTATTTGCTGTTTAAAAGGAAATAACAAGAAAATACGATGTCTGCTGTGGTTAATCGTTGTTGGATTCCTTACTCAATGAATTACAGCGTGAAACCACATGACAACTGTATTCAAAAATATTCATTTGCGCTTAATTTCACCGGTTGCCCAGCAGTCGTAAAATGTCCCCCGATTTGTATGAAAATTGTGGTTTGTCACCGGGACAACCATGTTTTCAGCTAGAATACATTTTTTATGTGATGCAAATGATATATGTTCAAATAGTCTGTTTATCTAGCTATAAGAACTTATAGATCTTATCAAATACACATGTTGTGGTAACTGATAATGAAGAAAAACTAAGGGTCAAGAAAAAGTTGATTGACCCAACTACAATTAATCTATAGAAACCATTTTTGAATGTCAAAAGTAAACACATATGTCTTCATAGCTATAATGTTATTTCATAATTACTAAGGCAAAGGTTAGAATATTAGCAACTACTTTTTAAGCAGATTCAACTGGACATTAGTTTGAGCTGGACAGGTTTCTAATAATATCAAGTATCTCTTTTCTCTTAGTGCCAGGGTAGATTCTGGCTGTTGTGTTGCATGTGCCAATATTGCCTTCTCTATGGGCACAATCTGCCAACCTTTCTGTGTTGCAAATCACATGGACGCCACAGTCATATCCATTACTCTGCTGGAGACATTCCTTGTCTACAAAGTTTATAGAACCTACAACAAACAAAAGACATGAATTGTGGTGCTAGTGTTATATATAATAACAATAAAAATTAGAAAACAAATTGTTTGTTATACTTGCCTGTTGGTGAAAAGTATGATATCAAGTGACTTGCAAACTCCCAGGCCACGTTGTGATTGCTTCCTGACGATGAGTCTAAGTGGTAAAAACAGCTTTCAGGCTTGGAGTACACTAGGAGGCTCCAGTGTGAGCCTCCGGCCATGTCCGGTGAATTGTTGTCATTTAGCGCAAAGAAAATAAACTTCTTCCTACTAACACCAAGTGGTTCCAAAAAAGTACTGATTTCATCAGTTCCAACCATTTTTATACATTGCGTCACTTCGGGAGATACGAATAGTAACTCATCATCGTTACTGAATAACACTCTCTCTAGATATTCAAAGTAAAATGATATTACTGTGTCATTGAGCCAATATGGCCCGTCCAGAAGATCGACATCTGACTGATGGAGAAGAATTTCATGGAAACTCAGTATTACTGTTGCTTGAGCCATTTCTAAAGGCTTCGATTTACTTCTTCAGTTATAGCTAATAAGGAAAACAAAACATATATAAATATACCGCAGTGACAGTTGTTAACGTAAAATGTAAATAGACAGTCGCAACAATTACTTATAGCCTAAAATAATAACTAATAAATAAATAAAATACTAGACCGTGTATATTCTAGAAACTCACCTAATAGTTGATTCTCAGATTGGCACAATTCATTAGGAAGCGTGCAGTCTTTTACACAGATTTATCACCAATGAAATAATATGTCATAAAGACCTTTATAGAAGAGTACGTATGATTAGCGTAAATATTTCGTATTTTAGCACAATTATCTGAAATTCTAGCATTATCTCTAATTCACTCACATTCTTCTTTTTCCCTATCGAGCTGACACTGTCCTGTCCTGTCCGTGGCCTGTCGAATACGGAATGGAAAACGTTTAAATATTTAGCACTGCTCTATTATTTGAAAATGGACGTAAACTATTTGGAACAGGGTACTTTTTAGAAGTACGTAAACATAGAGCATAATGTATGAAAAATAACGATATTAGAAGATTAACACATGTGGAAATGTCAAAATTGACAAACAGCTAATAGTGATGGCAAAAATAACCGGTAAATGGGTTTGGCCTTATTTTCACGTGCGATTAGGTTTATTAAGGTGTTTCCAGGACTTTACGAAACATGCGAGTTGTCAGCCCCAATTTATCAGAAGCTGACTAATCTGGGGGCACGGCAGTGCCCCCGCCAAGACGAGCCAGGCGAAGCGCAACGCAAGGGCACTACCTACCTTTTCTCGAAGCGGTTTGTCGTTTTTTTGAACCCTCGTAACTTGGGTTTGGATTATACCAGATAAACAAAATTCTCGGGATATGATGTCAATAGTGGACTTATTAAACATATAAAGTTTCAGTAACATAGCTCTTATACTTAATTTTTTTATTGATATCTAAAAAACGCCGATTTCGTCACTGACTCACTGACCATCAAAACCTCTAGGGTACTTCCTGAAGTCCTAGAAAGCTGAAATTTGGTATGTAAGCTAGTATTAGTACACAATCAACAAAATAATTCAAAAAATTGGAACTTCTACCCCTCAACCCCTTAAAGTAGGGGATGAAACTTTGTATGAGACATCCGCAAATTTTGATGCTAGGGGCTGAAAATTTATATAGGGACTCCTTGTTATAAATAATAAAATACGTATTTCAGGATTTTTCGTAAATCACCCCCCACCCTTTAAATTAGGGGGTTGAAGTTTGTATTTTTCCGCAAATTTTGATAGGGATATAAAAAAAATATTAATATTTCAGGATTTTTAGCAATTCTCCCATACCCTTTAAATTAGGCGATGGAAGTTTGTATGGATTTTCCCATTCACTTCTTTAGAAATTACCTTACAAAAAGGAATGAGATCCCACCAAAAACATTACATGTAAAGTGATGCCAAGACTCCATAGCTCATACAGCTTTCAGCGTGAAAAAGATATCAGATCGCAATTAGCGCCTAGCTTCCTACTCCACACGGCGTAACTCTACCACTCCCAGCCACGCTCTACAAATTCTATATCTTGGCTAAAAAGTATAGCTTTGTTGGGCACATCCTGGTCGCCGCATACTCTCACGCCGAATGAATTTATGATGATATTAATAAGTGACGGGTCTATACTTTTTAGCCAAGATATAGAATTTGTAGAGCGTGGCTGAAAGCTGTATGAGCTATGGAGTCTTGGCATCACTTTACATGTATGTTTTTGGTGGGATTGTTATTGTCTGGAGGCATGTTGCGCTGCTGATCCAACTGTCAAACGAGTTGTACTGTGAAATTGCATGCACATGTGGTCGGATGTACGACACACCAAATTATGACTTCGACATGTTTACTAATAAATTGGGATAAAAACACATAATCCGTATACCCCGTTAAAATGAGACACTAACGTGCATTTTTTGTAAAACATTTGAGTTGATTAATAAATGTTTTTATTTTATTTTATTATTATTATTCCACAACATATATTATATTTGCTGGCATACAGATAACCGGTGTACATACCTGACGAACGAAAGAAAAATATTTTTTCTTCTTCTCATATTACAAAAAGCAGTTTTGTTTTCGATCGTTTATAGGCGCATCCAGAAGGTCCAGCAATGCATCCTACACCGCGGTCTGTCGCGCTAAGCTAGGGTTTGAGGTCATCTCCGCGCGGACGGACATGTTTCTAGACCGCCTGGATGCTAAGTTTGGCCTATAGACCGTGGGCCCACTCCCAATTACATACACCTACGCCACATGATGACATGACAACTAAAGAGTACTTACTATGGATATAAATGAAAACATGATAAAACGCATGGCAGCAGGTCAAGAAAGTTGTGCTGAGCAAGAAAAAAAATAATTAAAACTCCGAAAGTTTGAAAATTTTTCACTTTCGGTCCGAATTTGTATTAGTCGATCTTTCTTCCACTTGCCTCGGCACGTCTATCATAAAACGGCCGCGACATACTCTCGATTTTTCTTGCACTATACCTCTTGTTCCAATAAGAGAGAGATGGATAGTGCGAGAAAAATCGAGAGCTTCGCGCCGTCTCATGATAGCCGTGCGCCGTGAAGATGTTATTTGGCATACTTCATAATATCGCCCGCAAGCCACGGCGGGGAAATAGTTGCGTAATAATGCGAGACAAAAAACTTATAAAGACCCAAGATAAATTTGATCAGGGACAGCAATCAAAGCTGGAGAAATAAATTAAAAACAAAAAATAATTTATTAACAAAATAAATAAAAAAACATTTTCTAATCACTTATTATCTCACAGTAACACGTACAAATGAAAAGCTATTTTATGATCTCTATTAATAATTTATTAACATTCAAACACACTTACAAGTATCTAAAATTGCGAATAACAATATATGTTAGCGAGCTGAAAATTTCTTAGTATGGTGTCTTAATAAATAAACGTCTGATCACATAATTACAGTTATACTCTAGGTATGATGACATGAAACAGGTAACTATTGTGCAATAACATTGCAAATACATTAGTTAATGATACTGATTGGGCTATGAACAGAAGAAGATTCCAATAACATAATGGAAAATACTTCTTATTCTTAATTTTCCTAATATTTTTATTATTTACTTCGTCGCGCTCTTGAGGTAGGCGATGAGGTCCGCGCGTTCGTTGGGTTTTTTCAGACCGGCGAAGACCATCTTGGTGCCGGGGATGTATTTCTTAGGGTTCTCCAGGTATTCGAAGAGTGTGTCCTCATTCCAGGTGATACCTGTAATAAAAAAGAATAAATACTCATTTTTAAGCTGTTCAAATCTTTGTCATTCACGCATTGACTTTTGAAACAATGCGTTAAATATTATAATTTTAAATTTTAAGCGGCAAATAAATTTCCCGCATGTCTTTTAGCTATTTTTATTTTATAGTGATTTATTTTTGATTTCTACTTTTATTATATAGATGGTTGGCGCAGTTCGCTCGACGTCGCTATAGACACGTGTCTATAGCCCGTGAATTGCTGGCGTCACATGTCATTTCGTCATAGTAACTATATTTCGATTTGAACTTTGCCTATGGACCGGGTCACCCGTCAACATCGTGTTGATTGTATTACAATTTCCACTCGATACTTCGCAACAAGACCACGTGTAATTTACCGATAAGCTCAGAGGGGCTACCGCGAAACGAAAACGAACTTTGTTCGTGTATCTCCCTCTCTATCGCTCGAACTAGCAAGTGCGACAGAGACGTAGATACACAAACGAAGTTCGTTTTCGTTTTGTGGTAGGCCCTCAGGCTAATGTGCGATTATTACACACCACCCAAGCGACACTTAGGCATTATCTTTATATATATATATATTATATGTATTGGCATTTTTATTTTCTAGAATTAATACGGTCGGTTTTGTTTTTATTTTTTGTGTGTTTTTGTACACGGTATAAGTTTGCCGATCTCGTCCTACATACCTTCCTCTCAATTGCCCTAAGGTTAGCTGGAAAAGATCCCTTATAGGGATAAGTTAGCCTTTGTAATTTGATCTATTGTGTGTCTTGTGTACAATAAAGTGCTTACATACATATATTCCATTATTATATTATCATCATCGCCTTATCAGTGTCGCAACCTTATCATGACATGAACATCGCGTGTAATTTGATTAATGAACTTCATCACTATCGTTTAAGGTGACAGACTGACATAGTGATCTTGAATTTATTGAGGCCAGCTGCTATGGAATTTATAACCAATACCAACGAGTCTCGCTAGCTCGCTACGCCGGCCAAACCCAGAATTGTAACTGGAATAATACTGGTACCTGATTTGATGTGAGTCGTGATCGGGAGATTTTGAATAACCATGCCACTGACTAACAGCCTACAAGCTCACCAACCAAATAGACAGTGTGTAGAATATTATTTATTGCCTTTACATAAGGTAGAAAGCTTTAAGAGGTTGCAGAACTTAGGTATATATGAAGGTAAATAAAATATAAATCTTTCGCGAAATAAATAAAGTTTTCATCAAAGTTAAGACATGCATTACCAGCCTTTAAATTTTTCTTCGGTATTTTGCACACAAAAATGACATAAAATATTGTATGTCTCAGTGGCTCTAAATATGTTCAAAGCTTCTTTTTTAATCTATGACTTCTTCTTCTGACGATCCTGTCTGTGGACCAATCGCCAGCCGTTTTTGTCCTCTGCCCTATTATTTACTTCCTGGTATGACACGACCTTAACTTCCTTTTCTATGTGTTCGAAAGAGCTTCCTCTTGGCCTTTTTCTGTCGCTCGTCACTTCAATCTTCGTTTCTATAATGGTCATGCAGGTTAAACCATAATTTTGTACAAAACTTGACGATGACTTACCCTTGGCCTTGTTGGCGTCTGAGTATGAGAACCCGGCGGCCTGTCCGGTCTTGCGGCCCCAGAAGCCGTGCAGATTAGGGCCTACTTTGTGTTTGCCGCTAGCCTCAACCTGAATTCAGAAAGTTACATTGAAACAATGTTCCAACCATTGTTTCATCATAGATAAGCAGATCCAAGAACTCCTATATATAGGTGATACAGCTTGCGCTGTGTAAGTCAACTTCATGCTTTCTATGAAGGCTCATATTCTTACTCTTATGTGAAGAATGGTGTTCAAAAGGAATTAAAAGAAAATTACATTATATAACATGGTCAAAATATGTGTATGACTGCTTTCGTAACGACATTACGGCGCTCTGGGACTATCGCACAACACCGAGGCGTGTAGACATTTCAATTCTGTTATAAATGGACAGAGAATAGAGATAGGGATACTGGCAAACTGAAAAAAAAAACCTTAACCGCCGGCCGCATCATAAAAATAAAAAAGTGAATTGACTGACATGACGTATGCTACCATAAAATATCCTTGTGCTTTAAGAATGAAAATTTATTGCTTTGTGTGGAAGATAATTGAAAACTGTGAAAGACTGATTTTTATGAGTTTATTGCAAAGTAAGCACATTCAAAGATAGGAATTAGTTGCAGTTGTGGTGAGTGGTTAATACATAATAATGACTTATTGATGTACTATCATTTTGTACGGCACTGAACGTTGATTATACAACACTGTCTAGTCACCTAGTACATTTCGATACCATATTTCACAATCGTACTAATTACGGGAAAAAAGTGGTGTAATTAGTATGATAGTGCTCAAATAATAAAGTTACAATTTCAGTGACAAAAAATATATAATTAGGATGACTGTGAACTAGGGTATCGATTTATTATTTTGGAGTATAAAAACAAAGGAACATGTTAAATTAACAAAAAGAAACTTATTATAACTATATCTAAAACTAAACTACTTATAAAATAAAATATTTGCCCCAGTTCGCCGTCGCTGGGCAACATGCCCAGAAGGCTGGCAGCATTGCCACGTTGGATGGCTATGCTTATCCTCTGTGCGAGGTATGAGCCAGCCCTCCGGTCACGCGTAATTTCGGAGTATGGATTTCTGTAATAATATCGATACCCTAGTTTACAGTCGTACTAATTTAATTTTTTTGTCACTGAAATTGTAACTTTATTACTTGAGCACTATCATACTAATTACACCACTTTTTTCCCTGTAATTAGTATGATTGTTAACTATGGTATCGATATATCATCTATTTAAAAAAACCCTTCTTTACTGAAATCTATGTCCGATAATAATAATTCACCCTATCATTGGTGTATGTGACTATGTTTGTGTCAGACTTGCGCTGACATCAATGGGTAAGGCCAACATATTGTAATACTTACTGTGTGGCACTGTGCGCATCTCTGGACAAAGATCTTCTTGCCATTCTCAGCGTTTCCGGCAGGTACACCCATTTTCTCTGTAATAAGAAATGGTTACTTAATTTAGACATGTTCATAAAAATGCTATACAGACTATCGGACAGTGTGGTATCCAGATAGGAATTGATTGTTAGAATAAGACAGTAATATACATCTTTCATTGTAACACTTGCCAGCTTTTCTGTAGGTTAAGCAGATTGTATGTCTAGGTAAGTAATTTGTGTTCTAAGATGTAACTTCAGAGAGAATAGTGTATGCAGGTGCCTTATTTTATTAAGTCTGCCTGGAACATACCTACCCACCCCAGCTTATGAGAGATTAAATAAACTACCATTGTTTGAGTATGTTATGTATGAGTACGACTAATGAATTAAATAACTCTCACAGCCCGGAAGCCACTAGCAGAATAATAATAACATGCTTGAAGTAAATCTGGTTACAACCAAACCAACTCAGCCGAGTAGTTGTTTCAATGAAACATTTATACCTGAATAAATTGAACATAAACATTCCTTTGTCAGACCATTTATTTTGTAGCCACCAAATACCAAAAAAAAAATTACACCTTATTTTAATAAAAAAAAATTTGCTAATAATCAAACAATAACATAAATCGTTATAGAATAATTAAAGTACATATACTTCTGAAGTACAAATATGTTCATCATATGAATGACCTTTATCGGTTTCCTGATTATAAATATTTCCTTAGATAAATCAATGGATAATGAATAATGATAATATACTTCTGTTGCGTAAATGACCATGGATTTATGTAACACAGGTTAGATAATTGGGATTTCCACAGTTCATTTTCAGTTTCAAGGAAAACCTATGCATTATATAAAATTGTGAAATAGACCTAGCCATGAGCGAGAATATTGCGTTGAACAATGAATAGATTTCAAGATGCGTACCGGATTAGATAACACTGGCTGGTAGTATTTTTTTCAAATGGGTCAGGATCAATGTCACGCGTCTTTGGAAGTCCAAGGCACAAGGTGTCGTAATGTCAGAATTACGTAAGCAACTGAAGTTTTAATTACTGTAGAACGAACATGAAATTTACGAAGTATATTAATAAATACCACCAAAATGCTATTATTACATGTAGTTTATGCCAGTATACTGGAAAAAACACCAGTTTAAAATACTTATAGGTTAGGGCGATGATTCATTGATTACCGCGAAACACAAAAGATTGATCCTCACAAAAAAAAAACACTTATTAAACTCTAACATGTACGCAGCATAATTAAATTAAAATTATTTCGGTACTCACTTTATGAAATTGTAGAAATACGGATAATATAACTACACGGACGAGTCAATTTTCTCAACTGAGGATTTGAAATTGAAATGCTCGTGGCGCTGTGATCACACGATCCGACCAAAAACGAGGTTTGACGATAATGCACGAACGCAAATTTCATCTCGTCCCGTCCACGTGTGCGCGTAACTGAAACGAAATGATATATTCATCTCTTTCTGGCGTTAATGACGTCACGAAAAAGTTAAACTTTGAATCCATATAATCAAAATAGTAATAATCCGTCTCAATCAAATCAATTCTTGTGTCTGGACACTTCAAGTATAGAGTTAATAAATCAAAGTATTTTAATCAATTTTAACTCTGGCAATACTCAACAAGTTGGGTTGTACCATTCGTTTCTACTAGTAGCCAATAGATGGCGTTAAAAGTCATATTTTTATTGAAATTAACAAAGTTTACTTAAACCTCATTAAAATTAACATTCAGATGTCCCACAATAAGTGATGATAATAAGTACGTTTTCATTTATTATTATTTCTTTATCAGGCAAACATTTGAAGCAACTCATCATATCATAAGACGGCACGCGAGCTCTCTCGATTTTTCTCGCACTATCCGTCTCTCTCTTATTGGAAAACTTAGAAATAGAGGTATAGTGCGAGAAACCCGGGAGAGCTCGCGCGCCGTCTTGTGATAGCCGTGCTGTATTCAGTTGTGTAAGTATTTTTTTCTCAATTTTGTTGAGAGCCGAGATCTCATCTTCTGGCAGTTTCTTCCAAGTTCTTTGCTTTTGCTCATGAAGGGTGTTGTTTGTTGTATGACCTGCGTAACAGCTTCAGTTGTGTTAGCCATTCAAATATTTTAGAATTTATCCGGTAATTTTTTGGGTAGGTATCTTACCTACCAACTACCTACCTACGTACATAAACAAGTCTCAAGTTTTCCTTACAGTTTAAAATAGCAATAGCTCCTAAAGATTTAGTTAACGATTATTGGCGCCTACGCTTCAAGTTATAATCGGAAAACTTCGTCAGCGTTTAAGGCGGTCATTATTGGATTTACCTGAGATAGGTTCACTTATGTTTTCGTATTCTTTCTGAACTTCAACAACGTTGGATACTTTCATTAGTATATTACGTACCTACCTATGTAGTTCCAAGTATCTGATCTAATGTGGGTACCTATAAACTGTAAGTAGAGAATCGCTGTTCGATTCATGACGACGCAAAAGTCGTCATTTTGCTAGTGTGCTAGCCGGGCAGCAGCGTCTACAGTTTATTTTTTTGTATTTTATTTTAATACATGTTTTCTCTCTTTCCTTCTTTCCTATCGTACAAACATACATACTTTCTAATTAACAAACTTAACCTCTTTATAAGATTAGGTAATACCTTTTATAGTTAGGTAGGTATGACAGAGTAATATATTTTCTCAGCCTTGTGAATGCTGCTTGTAGCAAGACTGCACGACCAATAAAACGGGAAAAATATTGATTTTTTCTACATACGATACGTTGAAAATGAATCAATCCCAGTGAATAATCGCACGTCATTAAAATACCCGAAATTATCTCGGCAGGCCTGTCGAGCAGATTACGCATGGCCCTTGATAAGGGTTCCAGTCGGGAAATTGATTCGATACACAGCCCTTAGCCACGGATGTAGGGGGAATAGCAACGGCTATGTTAACATTGTTAACTTGTGAAGGTTCTATGCTCCTGCTTGGGCGTTCTAGATTTTTCTAGGGGATACAACTGAATTATAATTTAAATTTTCCTTCGTTGGCCCAGTACGTGTCTTAAAATCGACGTCATAATTTTTATTTTAAACCAAATTCGATCGTTCTTCCACTTCATAAAACAGTGTGTCATAATAAAATTGTGATGGATGAGCACATTCAAAAACAGACTCTCTCTCTCGACAAAAAATACAAATCCTACATCATGTCATGAAGCTTACAATTACATTTTGCTCGTGGATAGCTAATAAAACACAATAATCATTTACACAATACACAATATTCATTTTCCGTTGCGGCATCACTTGGCTTAGAATCCGTGGTGTTCATTGTAAACGGCTAATCCTATCCACGCCCTAATGAACGGATCCACTATATACCGAATTACCTATGGCTATTAAACCATTGTGTAAGCAAATATTTAATTATCCTAGTATTTAACTGGTAAAATTAGTTTTTAAATCGTCGTGTGCTGCAACGGCAAACATAGTTTAATTGTATTTCTAAAAGATTTTTGATTTCGGTGCGATGCTTGCAAGAGTTGTAAGTTCATCATTAATTTAGAAATATTGTTCAGCTTAATCATTCTTCTTCTAGACGACAAAATAATTAATATCTTACTTAGGTACCTACATATACCTATTATGAGTGCATTACTTTACTCAATTGGATTAGGTACAAGATATGAATTAAACATTTTGATTCTCACACAGCGGAACATAGATATGTAAGCCTACCTACTTACATGTGAAATACCTAAGTCAAAAGTTTATAATAAAAAGATACAGTATGTTTATATTTAGATAGGTACCTACTTTGTAATTTGCTCGGACCAGGGGCTTGAAATGCCGTTAAAAAGTTGGTATCGGTAACCACTGTGAGACAGATTTAACGTTAAGTTATAATTAAAGTTAAACCATGTACTACACATCCTACTTTTTTACCGGTAAAAAAATGGTAATATTACCATGCTGCATTGAGCTGACGTTAAGTCAAAGGTATCGTTAAATAATTTTTAACGTTATTAAGTAACGTTAATAGCAGTTTATTTATCTTTTAACTAGCTTCCGCCCGCGACTTCGTCTGCGTGGATTCGGGATAAAAACTATCCTATATTTTAATCCAGGCTATAAAATATCTTCGTGCAAAATTTCATTCAAATCGGTTAAGCCGTTTAAGCGTGATTGAGTAACAAACATCCAAACATCCAAATATCCAAACATCTAAACTTTCGCATTTATAATATTAGTAGGATTCACTGATAGAGACAGAGACACATTTAGCGTGTTAGGTTTTTGTCTTATTTAACATTTTTGTCTTATGATATTTCAGACTGTTTTGACTATACCAAATAAAACTGGGCTTTAGTTAACTTAGAAATACCTACTGAATATTTTTTCACCGGGTGCGCTGATGTTTTTTTCGAACGAGCGAGCGAAGTGAATGAAATTCTATGCTTCAGCTTTGGCCGTAAATCGTTTGTCAGGTGTCTGTCACGCTGTCCATCTGTCACGCTGTCCGGATGTTCTCTACCTACAGGTAGCATTTCTCAACCGATTTTCGTAAAATTTGTGAGCAGGTTCGTTAATTATATAGAATATTTTTGTAGAGCCAATAAAACCAATAAAGCCTTTTTGTTCGAAATAACTTCTACTCGTCATTTTGACTGTAGAACATAATGTTATGTTTTATTTCGAATAAAAAAAGCCTTCAATAGTTTTTTTTCTTCTGTACTACCAAGAATGGTTTTAAAAATATGAATTTCTGATTTATTGACGTATTTTTTTTCCGTCAGTGAACTTTAAAAAAGTATTGCGGTTTTTCTACAGTAGGGGTGAAGACTCAAAATTATTATTATTATTATTACTTCAAAATAAAAATGTTTCAAAGTAAAGAAACATCCGTAATGACGAAAATCCCTTTGAAAAATCTCAAAAAGTTACGAAACTCACGAAGTTACAACCGTTTTAATGTGGCTTGTTAGAAAGAGAGAGAGAAAACGATAGCAGACCGTGACGTCACGATCCTCAAGCGTCATGGTAAATGACAATCGTTTCATATGAAGGACTATGGATACTTATAGTAACTTTGTGATTTTTTTAGCCTCTTTCGTTGCTTTTTTCTCCATTTGACTACATTCTTAATCATTTTTCAATTAAATATATCATTATTGATTATTTTATTTATTGTCTTAGGGAGTCCTAATTGTTTTGGTTGTTATTTTGTCTGTACAAAATAAAATTAAGCTTGTTAAGTAATCACTTGCGAGATATAATTGTCAAGCCGAAAAGAAGGGTCTATGTTTGTGGTTACGTATGTTCCACTGTAGCGTTTAAGATACGGAATCGATTTCGAACGCTGTTCGAACCAAAACTTAAGAAATGTCATAGCAAAGTGACTTTGAGGCCATTTAAGGCAGAGTTAATCAGTTGATTGGATGGACGATATAATTCAATTTGATTAATTAATTAGAAACTTTTTAAAGTGGCATTACGAAGACGCTTGACTCGTCGGGCCCGATTAGTGTCTAAGGTCACTTAAATTGGGATGAAATTGAATTTGAAGTTATTCGTAGGGACAGCACCAGCAGGCTCCTTAAAAACAATTTCATCGCAATTACACTCGTTCTTGCATCTAACAGTAGTCGTCAAAAGCGAAGATTGTTGAAATTGGCCAAATTGACGTTACCTACTGTATACATACACCTATTGGAATTAATGCATTAAAATCATCGCAAGGCTTTAGAAATAGAGAGAACAAATTATAATTTATAATGAATATAGGGTGCCTACTTATTCTCAAATTAAATAGTTTTTCCACAAACCTTCGACGAAAAGTAAATATATTTACCCCTCACTATTCACATTTATACCGCTATTGACCACATTCGAATATCGAATAAAATTCAACTTTGGAACAAAGAAAACGCCCTATTTTGAGTATGAAACGGGCGAGCCAATCGTTCGTGAAATGCCTTACCGCGGTATGGGTCGTTTCGACGGTTAATTCAATTCGATTACCTAGTTTAGGCTCGTTCGTCGTCGATAACTACGCTCAGCTTACTGCCGCAAGCAACAAAAGATACGTTACTCTGGATTTCGATTCCGAATTGCTACAGTCGATGTCAGGATTGCATAGGTACTTTGCATTGCGTTTTACTGTCATTCAGCACAAATAGAAAAATAGTCAACTAGGAATTATTGGTTCAACGTCAAAAAATTGGTACAAGATAGTGAACGTCAACACGGAAAATTTTCGCCCAACTGCCAGCTGACGTCAAGACCGCCTTGCTAGCAGGGCAATATTTCACCACTGCTGGTATTGATGACGGACTAATTCCCCATATTTACTTTCAGGTGCTAATTATTAGTGATTTGTAGCAAATAAATGCTTTATAACCATTAGTCTTCAGGCGACTGCCCTCATTTTGCACCTTGCGGCTATTTATCATTTCTTACCTGCTGAATGCACAGCTAAATACCCACACCCCGTCTGCGAACCTCGACCAGCGTAATTTATGCGAGCTCGTTCCTGTAAACTTAAATATTCTAGACCATAAAACCGTTTCATTTACCTTTAATAACTTGTTGTGATTCAATTTTACTCTAAACGATGGTTATTTCGGGAATATTCTGCGAAAAGTGAGATATTCAAATTGAATTTTACTTTAATCTCACGACCACACTAATTCTCGTATCAAAGAGTCTTTGAGTACTTAATCTAACTTTCTTGGGTTTCGTTCTACAGTCGACTACAATAAGATGTATCTAGTTTTTCACCTTATTACAACGCAGCAAGGTGGAAAAATGTATACGTGATTTCGTAGTCGAACGTACTTACAGCGTTAATTTGATTTTAACATGAATAATGGGTTGTTTTGTTTCGTTTTTAACCCCTTTGTGAAGACTCGTTTCTTTATACTATGAAATGTCTAGGGATAGTTACCTAAGACTTTGTGTTATTCGTACTTACTAGGTATCTACTTGCATATATTGTACCTAATAATTGGTCGTGGGTATTAAAATCGTTCATATAACCTATTTTATCTAAAGCAGATTTTCTTCTATTCAATTTGTTTTTTTTTGCTAAATCAATTCAATATAAAAGTTGCAACGCAACATAAGTCACCGTGTAGGCACACACATACAGTATATAAAGATGACACGTAGTTAACTGACAGGATGAAATAACCAATGTACTTAATCGTGATACTAAATCACTATTAGAATTTATCACTGCGGACATATTAATATTACCTGCTGAAAAACGCATTAAAACATATTGAAACATAAATAACCCGAAATTGATGGTTGACGGCGTTTTAATTCAATTGTTGACCTTGTCTAGCAGGAATACGTACTGCTAAAAACTAAAAAAAGCGAGCGCGAGACCAATTCTTCATATTTTTAACTCAAGAGGAAAAGTTCCTCAGTCCATTTGATCAATGTGTTGTACGCGCTCACTTGCACACACCGCAGAACAACTGTGCGCATCATATCACCATCATCATCAGCCGGTGTCGGTCCACTCTGGACTCAGGCCTCTTCCATGACACGGCCCTGAGCTACTCTTCGGATCTTCTCTATGTCACTGTCACTACCCACTACATTATGTACGGTACCCACCACATAGGTACCCACTGCCGGGCCGGGCCGCATCGGTCGTCGCCGCATCGCAATGCATGCACGAGCTTCCGCTAGTAGCTAACTGCGTCTTTAAACAGTCGGTAGTTCAGTAGGCAATAGCCGAAAGACGCTGATCAGAATACGATGACAGCCGAGCACAGCCGCGGGCGTCAGTCCGCGAGGAGTGAATCGAGTCGCAAGTTCATTCAAATATGGAATAGGTATACTTAACATTTGTGTGTGTCAATACTTTTGACTCGTCAACATACCTGGGATAACTCGGGGCACTTATACTAAAGTGACGTAGCAAAATATTTTATCGACAATTAAATATATCGATGTTACTGTCAACATGTAAATTATTATGTTCTACAAAATAATTATATTTATACAAAATCGCTCTGTATACTGCTTCTTAAATTCTATAAAGGTGTTTTTTCGAAGAATTTATTTTAATTTTCAACCAGGTCAGTATTTCCACATTGGCACTAAATGTTTTATTCTAATCATTTTATATCTGTATTTATTATTTCGTAAACATTACTCCATCTTCATTTATTGCTAAAAGTACATAAATATAGTACATGTATCCATGAGTTAATAGAATATTTACTTGGGCGTGACTTTTCCTTGGGCGGCATGATTATTTTGGACTTCGTAACAATCGTAGCGGAATGTAACCTCATATATTATTCTTACTCTAGCATATGAATGGCACTGACAGTAAGTTGTAATTTTTTTTTGAAATGATTTCCGCATACATTTATTATCTTTAGAGGCTTGATATTAGGTGTAATATCGAACCTTTTTATAGTAATCGAGAAGCTTCAATGAGCAAATGTATTATTATAATATATCGACATCTTTTTTATCGATATCAAATCCCTAGAATGTGCCCCGAGTTATCACATGTTTGCTCATCAAATTCCTTTGACATTTAGTAAAATGCGCTAGGGCGCGCTTCATCCATCCCGGTCCATTACAAATGCCGTCGCTGCTTCTAGTCATAAGGCGCACTACGCTTGTGGATTCACGCGCAACACATTGGAATAAAATACCGTATTGTAATGTGAAATATCGAGTCAGATTGAACTTCCGATGTTTTATTTAGATATGCAATCCTCTTCCCTAGTTCCCGTTTCACAGCTCTTGCATTTTGTATGAACTTAGTAAAAACATCTTAGCTTCACTTCAAGTTGACAAATATTCTGCTTCGGGGATTTATTTTCACGATGTCAGCGTCAGCCGAATGAAACTAAGTTTCAAACGCAATTTAATATTATCGTGACTTGGTTAAAATACGGTCACATAAATACAATATCCATGTTTTATTGGACTACGGTTTTTTTTATGAATTGTAAGTTTTCGCATGGTATTTACTACTATTTGATTCGATATCTTTGATTAAATTCGTTTAGTTATCACTATCTATTCTGTGGTACCTATACACACCCTGCTATTGAGGTCGCGTTGAGATTACTTACTTCTAACTGTAAAACTCACTCCGACAATTTACCTCACACCAATGAATAGTTATCGAACTGAGTTCCCATTCCTCTATAGGAGTCAATTATACATGGTCGTTCAATCTAACCGACGACATAGGCCTCTATTCGGCACGCACAAGTCATATAGCGACGATATTGCCCGCTACCATGCACTAACGTTTAATCGGATGTGCAAAAGAGAGATGCGAGTTAGCAATATGACCGTTTCCGCAGGTATCAAAACTAGGTGGTACATTTGCTTCAACACTTCACAAAGCATGAGATTTCAACGCCTTGTGCGCGCTCGCTTCTATACGTGAACGTATATATTATAATACGCTGCAGCACATTGATATCGTATTGGCATGCGATTTGTCGGGCCAAATTGATTTCCTGGTCCGCTGTGAGAGCGAAATCCATAAAACGTTCACGATACAGGCATTTGCATGCGCCCTAGTATTCTATGCATATGTATGACGTTTCCATTGCCACTGACTCGCCTTTTCCAAAAGCTTCACTCATATTTCAGTGCTACATTTCGAATATTCCTTTAGATATCAACACAACCAAAATTTATTCGTTTGTGCCTGTCCACCAGAGATTCAACTTCAACTCGCCAACTATTTCGGTACACGTGACAGCGTAGACATTACTAGGAGGTCAGTTTGACTCGACACATGACATTCTAATGTGACATGTTTACCTCTCGCGTTGAAGTGAGCGCGCGCCACTTGTGCTGCGCTGCACTCGTGCGCATACTCGAGTTTTATTTACTACGCGTTAGGGCGTAGCAAATATTACGCTCTTACGCGCTATTCTAGAGATCTCTTAAGAAAATTACCTATACGAGACTCAAGGCCTTCACCCACCGAACGCGTGTCGTGCACGGCGCGTGTGCTGCGCGGGTCCGCGCAAGTTGTAAAGCATTGAAACGACACTTCAAACACACATCGAACGCGGTCCGAACGCGGGCCCGCGGCGCTAAAGTTACGAGTACAATTCGGCAGCGCGGCCGCGCTGCACACGCGCTGCTCACGCGTTGATACACGCCACCCGCTTGCGGTGTGAATATACCGCTTCAACCGCGCCCGCCACGCGCCGCGCACGAGACGCGTTCGGTGGGTCTTCAGTCACGTAACATATAGACGAGAACGAGATTGCATTTCCTATTCGCAACCGAACTTGAATAAATATCTCATCATCATCCTCGTAGCTTTATTCCCGGTTGTGCCCTAAAGGAGCCCGAGGTCCGCTTTGACATCTTATACCATTGACTTGGCATAGGCACTAATTTTACGAAAGCGACTGCCATCTGAGCTTCCAACCCACAGGGAAAACTAGACCTTGGAATTAGGCCCGTTTCCTCACGATGTTTTCCGTACATAAGTTCCGAAAAACTCATTGTTACGAGCCGGGATTCGAACCCACGACCGCCTTTTGACAGCCGTATGCCTGAACCAAGGCTACAGCTTCAAAAATACCGTAGTTTAAAAAATGTCTATCTATGACAAATTTCAGCACGATCAGATGAAAAGTGGTTTGCTTAAACATATAACTTACATAATAAGGTATCAAGTTACTTAGTTAGTTACTTTAGTTTTATTGAATGAATATTACAAGTTAATTGGTGAGGTAGGGCACAGCGAAATGTCATCCCGCTCGAATTTGGAGCAGCCCAACTGGGGAAGTTGGGCTCCGCCTTGCAGAAGACCACAGCCATAATAACACTACTACTTGCTCTGTAGTAGTGTTGTGTTCCGGGTGGTGAGCAAGGTCGCCAGAGCTCCCGAGGATGCGTTGTGTTGAGAGCGAGGGAATTTGTTCCTTCAGCTGTCAACACGGCGAATCCTCAAAGATATCGACTCCTTTGAAGTTGCATGTGTCTATAGGCTGCGGTTGTCCGCTTACCATCAGGCGGGCCGTACGCTTGTTTGCCGCCGTCGTATAAAAATAAAAATGTAAAGCTTGTAACGTTTACCTTTAGGCCAATTTATGTCGGTCTAATCGTCTCTGTTCTCAAATCGGTTTCTTGTTAAGGTGGTTCGCTTAGGTACCATACAAAAAACGTATGTATACATTAACATGTATAAAAATTGTATACATACAATTTTTATAAATTGGCTTTCCATTTGCGCTAAATTCCCCCATTCCTAGAATAAACTAGTAAAACTAGAATAATTTAAGAAATTAGTTTGGGACGTGATACTGGGAATTCTATTTTTGAAATTATTCTAGTTTATACAAGTTTAATCGAGGAAAGGGCGACCTTCACGCAAATGGAAAGCCAATTTTTGACAGCTAGTCACATAAGTTTCTTAAAACATCACTCCGTTAGCCTGCGAATGTCAAAAGACGTTTTGTAAGGAAAACGAACCCCCTTACAAAATTCATGCTTATACGGTGATTCAATGAAATTTATCGTAGTACCCTCCTTAATGCAATAACATTAATGGTTCATAAATAATCCACTTAGGTACAATACCTAAGATATATATTTATTTCTGAATCCCCTAGTGTAGGCATTATTCACGATGAGGGACACGCCTATTTTTCGGAAGGTATTAGTAAGTAGACTCAATTATTATTCGCTAATGTTTGTGAATATGCTCCGTTTAGACAGTGTGAGATTCTTAATAGAATACGTTAATTGCCTTATCTATACAAGTGTCATGAGCATAGTAGAAAGAGTGCATAGTACGTTATCTTCTACATACGCACCGCGCGCGGCTGGTATGTGTGCGCCATAGTATCTATGCGTCGCCGCACGCACAGTCAAACAGAATCTCGACACGTTTCTCAGTGCGCCAGTCGAGATTTTGTTTGAGTGTGCGTGCGGCGACGCATCTAGATACTATGGCGCACACATACAAGCCGCGCGCGGTACGTTTGTATGAAGATAACCTACTTTCCACTCTTTCTACTATGATAAAGAGGAAAAGTCTGTGAGATTGTAGCTTTGTAAGTTTGTATGTATTGGGTAATATCAGAAACCGCTTATCCTTATTAAAAAATTCTTTCACTTGCGTGTAGAATGGAGTTTCTGGATGTTTATAGGCTATATTTTAACCCGCGGGCTTGCCTGCGTTCTTTGTAATACGCGGGTGAAGCTGCGCGGGCTGCTAGTTCCTGGTGCGTTCGAGCGTGACAAAGGCCATTAAGATGAAACTGCGTATATAACCAAACACATTACTCCTTATCTATTCTGTAAGCAAACCGTATTGTCAACTAGTACCTGATTTATACTTTACAGCTGGTGGCGTATTGTAAAGGTGACGACATACTTGTACCATTTCGGTGTAGGTAATGTGTCGTTTACGGCGATCGTGTTACATTACATTTACATTACAGCTACGCGGCGAATGCTCATCTTGAGCGCTCTGTTCATTTGTGCTCCATTCTTGCGGCGGGCGACTCGAGAATCTGTACTGACTTGTAAAGTTGTAATGTAACACTCAAAGGGATTCGCGTAAAAACAGCGTGACAGCCGAGTGGAGCACGCGGCGCTCGCGTCGAGCGGCTCGGTTCGCTGTACTGACTGCTGTAATGCTCGGGTTGTATCGTGTTACGTTACACTGAAAAGTTACAAATCAGTCGCCACATGAATGAAAATTTGCTGATGGAATGTGTTCGGCGGATTGCCGCTATATTGTAATACAGCTAGTTGTAGTGTAATAACCGTATTACACTACAACTAGCTGTAACGTTCTACAATATAGCTGCAATCCACCGGGATTGCAGCTATATTGTAGAACGTATCGTAATGACAATCCCGCTAATATTGTGTTGGATTCAGTTTTAAGCAATTCACGACTTAATTATTCGACGTGTACAGGCGTGCTGTTAATTGTCCCACTTCTATAGAAACGTTTTTATACTTATCGATATTTAGGGGATACAAAGTATCCTTTAGTAGACTCGCCTATCTGCATAAAAAAAATCGTCTCGATCAGCATTTGAGGCCAAGCAACGCTACGTAGTATGCCACACCGTACCGCCACAGTATAGAAGAATAATACAGTAGGTAATCTGAGGCCGTTTAGGAGCGTTCGTTACCTACTTTCGCTCGATGCGCAGGGCTGTGTCAAGTTTGTGGCTTGGCATACCTATAATACTAATTTTGCTTTTAAGTATGCAAAGTATGTCTGTTACAGTTTAATTGACAATATTGTATACACAAAGTAATAACTTTATGGATAGTTGGGTATGTGTTTTTAGTTTCCCACTTCATGGAATATTTTAATACCACTATACTATGCCTAAAATATTTCCTAGTAAGTATAATAGTTGCTAAACTGCACTAGGTTGGTAGGTGCTTAGTCACAAGCCTATTCGGCTCGTTGTGATATCGTGGCACTGGCGGCTTGCGGTCTTCATACCTACGAGGCAGTTTCCTTTGACGTAGCGAGTGAGAACGAGCGAACACCGCAACGGCGCGGCCCCGATTGAAGCAGTCTCCATCATTCCCGAAGGCTATGTGTGTGTGCGTACCGAACACGCGCGCATGCGTGCAGCCGTGCGATGTACCTTTGTTCGAAGTTTATCTACTGTTCCTATACTGTGGTACCGCGAAGAAGCATTTTTCCGCTTTGTAGCGGAAATCACTCGATGTCTCTGGACAATAGGCATGTTTGAATCATTATTATTAAAAAGTAACAGAAGACGAACGCAGTTGCATATTAATATGGATTTAGTCGATGAATTGTTGAGCAGGTATCATAATATCGTGCTGCGCTCTTTTAATATATGTATATTCTTTTAATAGATAAAATAAATGATGACTGTTATGATTATGATACGTAAGAACGAAAACTCAAAATGAGGCATGGGAATAAATAATATTGGGATACGAATATATTATATATAATACGTAATATTAATTACTTAATTACCCTCGAGTAAATACGTATACCTCATCATATCATCATCATATCAGCCGAAAGACGTCCACTGCTGGACATAGGCCTCCCTCAAAGAGTGCCAAAGTGACCGGTCCTGTGCCACCCGCATCCAGCGGACTCCAGCAAACTTTACCAGGTCATCAGTCCACCTTGTGGGGGGCCTACCCACGCCGCGCCTTCCGGTATTGTGGTCGCCACTCGAGAACCTTTCCGCCCCAACGGCCATCGGTTCTACGTGCTATGTGCCCCGCCCACTGCCACTTAAGTTTAGCGATTCGGAAGGCTATATCGGCTACCGTGGTTCTGCTGCGGATAGCCATTTCTGATACGTATAATACGTATACCTACTAAAATAGAATTATTTTATCAGCATGCCCAGATTTTAATAAATCGACTTGTTTAACTTCATAACCTCTTATCTCTTATTTAATAATTTCGAAAAACGAGCTCTAACATTTAGTTACGAAAGTTTCTTTTGAAACTGTATGATTATATGTACGACAACGAATTTGTATAAATAAATTGTTGCCGACGCAGCGGCTATTAAGGGGTTTTAACTTGGGGTTTACGATCTGGATCGCCTGATAATGGCGGACTGTAAATTCACTTTCCCTGTCTCTTTAATCTTACTTCTTTAATTGTTTAGTAACCTTCGAATTGCTGCCTTGTAACAAGTTTATTACGAGTACACCAATTAAATATTTATTGGAGTAAACCTTGTGGTGATTCTTACTGATTTATGATACGGTACAGCCGAAATAAAACAAATGCACTTTAAAAATATGTCCGATACCAAATACATTTTAAATAGCCACAACATAAGCTGGAAATCCATAATTTTAATGTAGGACCTATATGGATGGGTCGCAACAAACCGTCTGCAATCGTAAGCGATATTCTTGAACATCTGAATGCATGGAAGCTTTGTCAAGTTACCGTACATATCTAATGATAACCTTTTCTCACTATTTTGTTACACTGCAGTCGCTGTGGCCGAAATTATCAGGACACGATTACACCGACCGAACTGTCTTTGATCTTGGCTCTAATTATATAAACTACTTATTTTATTTTTTCCGCCAGTCTTCTATAGAGGTAGAAAGGACAGATTAACCAAATCACACGTAAATTAAACATTCTGCATTTTGCGCCCCTGCTGTACGTCCAAAATAATCTCCGTTGAATGCTCGCCGGATTTAGCTAACACATGCTGCATCAAAAAGCGTTTCAAACGCCTATCGGTTACGATTTTGCCTCTGATGATGAATAAAACAAGATCTGATCTCTGAAAATAGGCATTGAATTGAACGTTTTGAAAATGATCAGCGAGTTCAGAATATTTGCGTATAATTTAATTTCTGTAAGACCATACATTATAAGCTGATAACCTAAATGGATAGTAAACCACCAAATTATGGTAATAAAGTATAAATTATAAAATATAATTAAAATCGTAAAAACATATGAACCTTGAAAGTTTAGATTTTTTTTTATTGTCCAAGAGTAAATTAAAAGTTACCAATAGAATCCTTACGCTTTTATAGAAACCAAATTATATTACAACTATGTACTTAAACGCAGTGTTTCACGACTGAAACAACTATTTACCTGATTTTCCATACAACGATACATGTACTTTGTACTAACAAATGGCGGTTGAGACATAATACCTGTCTGTCTATCAGTATGAAGCGTTTTGCGCTGCCGCCAGCGAGGTCAATCTTTGTCTCAAATTTTTGGGCATTTATGTTCTTTAATTGTAGTTGCTCCCATAAATACAAACATTCGTTCCTGTCCAAAAACTGGTTCGAATGACATCTTAAAAAAAATTTAGTCATCACCGTATTCCAGTATTACATCTAGAACTCTCTACAAGATGTCCATCTTTGTCCATAGCAATCTTTTACCATATTTGATACCCAACACCAAACCGACAATGTATGATTATTACTGAATAAATGATATGATATGATATGATAGCTGTGTCGGCCGCATCCGTACCTCATTTTCGGCGCTATTTTTGGTTGCATTTTCTGATTGACTATCCGAGAACAGCGCTGAATATTGTGCCAGCTAAAATGCTAGTTCCCGCCCTAGAGACAGCCTTGTACTAGCAATTGGAGTGCTTGCCAATGTTTTCCATACTCATGAATAAACAATTACAGATCCGCGGAGCTTCGCAACATTGTTTTGTTTCCGGCGTCCGATGATCTATTACATAGATGGTTTCTGCGTAGCCGAAATTTCCTACAGTTAATCAGTCATTATTATTCAATCATGGCTAGATCTTCATAAATATAAACCCGTATTCAAATAATGTTTACATTAAACTTTTAACCGACTTCCATAAATGGTGGAAGTTTTCAATCCAACAGTGTTTTAATTAAACCCTTATCTTAAAAGAATCTAAAATAAACACGAGTCTGTATCATTTCATAATTATAAGCGGAGAACCACAATCAGAATAAAGGTGTGGATTAAGGTCAGTTAATCAGACACGGAAAAGTAAAAGAAAGAATCCCATGGAAAAATTCTACAGAAGTAATTCAATTTTCCATCTTCCACCATCGACCTGGAAAAAATAATATCATTCATTCTATTTCCGTCGGTTGGTAATAGCGGGTGGAAATCCAAATGTTTATTTTTCTAATAAAATACGAGTACAGGTTTACGTAACGGGTAAAGAAGTTACGTAAATGCAAATTTATGCAAACGTATCGTTTTTGTACCTCTGTTTGGGTCGGGATCTCAATTTCGGCTTCTATTAATCTAATTTAGTGGTTCATTAGGGAATGCTGTCCCGTGATTAGTGATGTGGAACAAAAAGTTTCCATGTCGTGGGAATGTCCATTCCGAAATGTTATTGTGATGATTAATTAAATAATTTGCATGAAACCTGTGTATAAGGATTCATTATTTTAAACAACTATGGGCTTATAATTATGTAACTACTATGGGCCACTATGGGGTAGGTAAGACCAATTTTTTTTCTCGGTCCTCCACGGTAATCGCAGTTATAGTCAATACTTATCTAAAGATAGGATCGAGTGTCCCATTGCAAGGCTGCCTTTGATATTTAGTAGAATCTCTGGCTAGTCGTTACAAATACGTCCAAAAGGAGTATGATGCTCGCTTATAGTCACCGTAGCTATAAAACACTGCCATACCCGCCATTACCAGTTGAGATAAATTAATTACGTATAACTTTAAGAAATTGTTTAACCCCTTTTTAGGCAGACGTAATAGGGAATTTGACAATGAAAATAAATTTAGACACGCTGTAGCGTGTCCAGCCAAGTTCAATGCAAGGAGGAACTGGCGATGCAGCAGCCGTGTGTATATATTTACACGAACCATTTGGAGCCACTTTCAAAATCTATTTAACATAGAAACATGAAATTTGGTATATGTTTTCAAACCCCTTAAAATAACTAGAATCCGAAATTTAATATATAAAGGTTAAATGGTAAATGACATATTAACGTCTAAAAGTCGGCATTTTTATCACTGACTTAGATAGTTATTAGCTGACGGATAGATCAAAATCCTACCCCACTTCCAGATGACCTAGAAAGTTGAAATTTGGCGTCGAGCTGGGTGGGGTGTGTATCCAAATAAAAAAGTCAAAATGGGGATTTTTTAAGCATTATTTATTATTATTATTTATGTTTGTTACCTCAGAACTCCATCATTTATAAACAGTTAATTTTTTTTCTTAAAGGGACTTCTGAATTGATGAGACTACTTTTATCAGGTCAGGGTTAGGATCAGGATTAGGTTTAGGATGATGGGGGCCTGGAGAAATCGAGGGAAATCTTCAAATGTTATAGGGACACCTATAGGGATTTGGGTATTTCGTATAGGAACTTGTGCATTTGCTCTTTAAAAGCACCATTTAGTGGAAGTAGAATTGTCATCTGGTCAGGATCTGATGATGGCGTCCTGAAGGAATCGAGATAACTCTTCAAATATTACAGGTACACCTGTAGGGCTTTGGGTAATTTGTATAGTAATCGTGCATTATATCTTGAGAAACACCATTTGGTGAAGTGGAACTGATTTAGTGAAGTACAATTGTTATCTGGTCAGGATCTGATCATGAAGTCCTGAAGGAATCGAGGGAACTCTTTAAATATTTTAGGCAACCTACAGGTGAGGTAGGACTTTGGGTAATTTATATAGTAACTCGTGCATGATCTCTTGAGAAACAGAATATAATTTCATAAATAACTTACTTTTCAGTAGTGAATAATAATAAAATCTTGTCGGCGAAGTTGACAACCACGCATATTCTTAATATTGAACTTGGCTCCCATTTTCACATTTATGTTTTTGGTGGGATTGATTTTTCATTAGCAATAGACGAAAATACTCGGAAAGTATGAGTCTTTCATTTATGTTTGCTATTTTATGATGTTTAAATTCATATAAACCAATAAGGACGTTGTTTGATTGTGACGTCACAAGCAAGTAATCGCTACAAATTCCATAGTAACGGAGCGTTTTAGACGTTTCCTTCAAAATAGAAGCTGATTTGACTTTTGTGAATATGGCTGACATTTTACTGCATTTTTTCAATTGACTTGTTGAAAAAGGGTTTAATAGGCCTTACAATGTAAGTTATCCGTTGTCGTCGCATAAATGGAAGAATTCATGAAATTTAAATATTGCACCAGGTACTTGGCCATTATTCAAATTGAGCCTCGCTGCTGAAGACGTGTTTCAACGAAACGACGCAATTTTAACTGATCTGACTAGTAAGTAACTTCATATTTTTTAAGTGCTCGGATCATGTTTTCGAGTTTATACTGTAAATAGATAAACTTAGTTCATTATTACAACGACAAAGATAACCGTCAAATCGCCGATGACCCTTAGGTTTTCCTTGCGTTAATGTCTCCAAACTTATTGAATCTGCCAAGCTCCATATTTCAGATATTATTACACTATAACTTAAAATGATAACTGACATAAGCGAATTTGGTAACTGCAAAATACTCGCATCGGCTTCATAAAGATTGGAAGTAAGTAGCGATATTTTTTATCGAGGCGGTATAAAAACGGGCACAAGGCCATTTCCATGAGTTATGTTTGCAACCCGCGGGCACCTATGAGCCGCCACCTTCGTGTTTATTGGTAAATTCTGTCGATTTTTCTTACAATTGCTAAAAGGATAAATTATGGCGCAGAGTTTTTTCTGTTGATAAGAATTCAACTTAAGAATTGACTTCGAATTCACTCAGGGTTTTAACAAACATTTACTGTATTTGCACGAAATATGAAACGTCGTAATTTTTATCTGCGACTAGCTGCTTGCGCGGATTAGCCCGTGTTGTAGAACCACCCATCAGGCGGAGCCAAGGCGCACATTAATTAAAATATAATCCATGTCTAGCCCCAAAGGTTAATTCCATACATTGGTGATAATCTTTTGGTGAAAACTAAGCGGTGGTCGCATGTTCAATTCCCGGCTCGTACCAATGAGTTTTTCGGAACTTATGTACGGACCTATAATTATACTGTTAGCTTTTCGGTGAAGGAAAAATCGTGAGGAAACCGGTCTAGTTTTCCTTCTGGGTTGGAAGGTCAGCTGGCAGTCGCTTTTGCATAGGCCAAACTTGGGATTAGGTGTCAAAGCGGACCCCAGGCTCCTTTAGGGCACAACCGGGAATAACGCTGGGAGGATGATGGTGAAAGATCATCCTCCTAAGAAGATGTTTCCCCTAAGAACAAATTAACATTTCACAGACCTCTTTATTAGTTGATGAGGAAAGTGAGCTCAACTCTTGGACCGAGTCTCAAAATAAAAGTAATTTTTAGTAGATTAAATATTCTCCTTTCCTGGTTATTTGTAAAATACTTACTACCGTAAAAAAAAAACCTTTTTCTACTCAGGCGTTGGTAGACGTTGTTACACTTTTCTGCATAATTTACTTGAAGCTGAAAAGTTATTCCGCTAGCTCGTTATTGCATCTCCATACATCCGCTGGCTGGACATATTATCTTGAAGCAGTATTAAGTATTACACTAGTCAGTTCTCAGCTAGCCAAGCAGCAAATAAAAAAGATCGCAGTCTGGGAGATTGGGAGTAGCGTGGTTTGCATACCTATTTAACCCACTTAGGGGTGGGATTTAAAACCCTAAAATTACTGTTCTTAATTACCTACTTGTTGCTCATTACATCCCCTCAGGGGATGATTTCTGGGATAAAAACTATCCTGTGTCCCCTGGCACTCAAACCATCTCTATACCAAATGCTATCTTAATGGGTTCAGACAGACAGACACACTTTTAACCCCCTTGCAAAAGGCAAAAACATTTTTTTTTGTATTCTATCACAATAGTGAAAGTACCTTCAGTACGGTTATCAGAAAACGACGTGCGAACTTTCTCGCGGCGAGATTATCTAATCTAGTTCTAATTAGAAAGAGACGGATAGTCTATCTCGCCGCGAGACAGCTCGCGTGCGTCTTGTGATAACCGTGCAGGAGTGGCATGGGCTCTGCCCGGGATTTTTGTAAAACGCGGGAAGTCGCGGGGATAGGTAGTTAGTAGGTATACGACACCGACTTTATCAAATATGTTTAAATACAATGGAATAGTTTAATAAAGAAAAATAAAAAATACTTTAATATATAAGTGCAAGGAAAATAGAGGTCTGAATTTTATTTATTATACATATATCTATATAAAGTACACAACATACATTATTTTGAAAAATCTTACACCTAATACATAATTTTCAATAAGCTATTCACGAGAAAAATTACATGAGTTTCAGTGTCAGTCACACCGAATGAGATTTGATCGTGAGGTGCGGTCTCGAAGTAAATACAACACAAATGGATGAATGAATACAACGAAAACTGTTGACCGTATAAAAATATAAAATGGTTTAATGTTATATACCAATAAATAGGTAGGGAAAATATAAAAGTAAAATATTTTAATTTAATCTTTGGTCTCAACCACTTTATCAACGTCCAGAGTCAATTTTTTATATCAATGAGACGACGACGAGAATGACTGAGTTTGTTAAGACTTTTTAATTTTATTACTAACCGAATTAAAATACGGGTAAAGAAGTGTGCTTCAATTATTTCTATTCTAAAAAGGAAAGAGTATCTCAAAAGGTGCAATCGCATCTACCTCTCGATAGGTACCTAGGTAAGTTTGTATTTTGAACAGGTGACGATATTAAGTTTAAAATTTAAAGGAACATTTTGATCAAAAGCAAACTGAGATCGGCTTGGTATGAATAGGTATGTAGGAAAAATTCTTAGTTGTTGGATGCAGAATTTTCCTTTAGTCAGGATTGGTCATCGCCTGATTGTGAATGCATTATGTTCGTCTTTTGATGTAGGTTTGGTTCGGAACTATGGCCAATGTTTGTCATGTATTTCCCATATAAGTACCTATAAGGTAAACGTGCGAGTGCTCGACGCTGTACTAGTGACATGGCTTAAATTCGAATAAATCTTATTGCTTTGAGATACAGTGCCCATGCCATCTACTAGTACAGCGTCATGCACTCGGACGTTTACCTTATATAGCAAAAAAATCGTTCCTCCAAGGATAGAAATTTCAGATGTAAACATTTAATACATGCCTATTTTACAGTCATCATAGTCGGTCATAAAAGGGCCATTTTACGGAAAGTTGTACACTCGACTTTTTTTTTTAAATTTTGATATAGGTAATCGGGTTTTTTCTACTCAGAATTGGGAGCACTTTCGAATGTTATACAAGAAAAAAAGTATCCCAAGATTTTTTTTCCATTTCGTTACCGTTTCCATACTAAGCTTGTATGGTGGTAACAGAACGGAAAACCGAAAATTATATGTAACATTTTGGACAGTTTTTTTTCTCCTATTAGGTTCGAAAGTGCTCTCGATTCTTAATAGAAAAAACCCGATTATATCAATAAAAAAAAAAGGTCGAGTGTACAACTTTCCGTAAAATGGCCCAAAAACCGGGCACAATATCTGACTCCTCCAAATTCCTAACGGCCCTAGAAATAGAGTCGTGTCAAATACTTATGCGCAAATGGCTATAGCCGATAGACATTCACTGCCAAGAATCGCTACGCGCTAAGTTCGTAGCCGATCCCGTGGAAGGATACCGCGGTATTATGGTGGTCAATAACAATTTCTAATTGCAATTCTGATTTTTTTATGCCAGAAGCGTGTATACATACATATCCGATAAAGTGCTTTAGCATAAAAACGACACGTAATGATGCTACAATGGCCAAATAGGCCCCGATGTAGTACTTAGTACGAGGTGAACTTGAGGGCAGATATTATAAGCGTTACTACAAGCGCAGTGAGACTATGGAGAGTGCCGGCTCCGTTGCACAGATCGGTATGACACATACTGCATGAAGTCAATTTCTGCCCGACGGCATAACCTTCTTTCTCGTTGCACGTGTGGCCACAATCTCGGATCAGGATCATTTTACCTGCGTACAAAAAGGGATTTTAATAAAATAAAAACATTTCATGTGTAGGTCTGACCGGGACACTCTTTCTTCCACGCAATGATGTAGTATAGAAAAGAGATCTATCCATACGAAATACGTGTTCAGCATAGTTTCTATTGACGCAAAACTAAGGCAAGTTGGTGCAACTGACTCATTTTTAGTGTGCCACTTTTGGAGCGCTTATAACCTATTTACTTCTTTTTTTATATTACATCATTGCTCCACGCATCTTTTTATCATTTAATCAGATCGATGACTGATCGTTACGTTCATTTATAATCAAGTAGGTACATTCAACTATCAATACCAAAAATACAAATATGCATGATCGACTATAATTAATACAACGTATCCTTGACCGATTCCAGACCAAGCAATGCTACGTGTGCTACGCCGTAGCGTGTAGCAGCTTTTTTGCATTAAATCGCTCGTAGCGGAATGACTCATATTTATGTAGGTCATGGGCCTTGAATGGGTTTTTAACATAACATAACCTACGGTCAGCAAACAGTAATGTGGATAGACATAATTTTGATAAAAGACATTTGTTGTTAAAAGCTTAAAAATAACTCACCATCAATTTTATATAACTTGCTAACACATGCGTTGTTATCCTTGTTGCAATATTTGACCGTGGTAGTCGCGTTTGTCGACCAACAAGAGGGATCGTAATAGGTGCTACATGCGTAGCAAACTCGGCCGTTCTCCATCAAGGACACATGTTGGTCACTTTGCCATTTACCAGCATTCTTTGCAGGATTCATAAGGTAAGGTTTTATTTTATTATTAGGTACCCGCGCTGTCTTCTCTAAATTTGTTTTAGAATCATCAACTGGCTCTGTGTTAGACGAAATGTCTGTTTTATCAAGTTCAGTTGATGATGGACTATTAGACTCGAATATTTTTGAATCACCTTCCAGATCTTGCATAGCACGTCTACTCTCTTGAGCACAATCAGGACGGATCTTGACAGCTTGTTTATGGGCTTGTTTAGGTGCACTTTTACTAACTGCAGCTTGGCTTTCAGAATTGCCATACTTTAAATCTTGATCCGGGTTTCCGTGTCTTAAACATTCATGAGGTATCTCATGTGAATCTACCAGCTCGAATTCGGCTTGATGTGGGTACCCACTTCTAAATGAATCGTCATTCAAAACTTGATCTGGAATAGCTCTTTTATTTTCATTCTCATCAGCATAACGGTCCTGTGACATTTGAGTTGGAAGACTGCTCTTCTCTACGTATTCGACGATTTTGTCAGGAAATTTAGATAATGGTGATGGCGTTTGGTCATCTACGGCTGGAGCCTTATTTTCCGTTAAGGATTGTGGCTTGAATTGTGATTGAGTAGGTTGGCTTCGAGTTTGTTGGTCACGGGCAGCGAATGACGGTGATGGCTGATTAGAAGGTAGGGGAACCCATCCTGAATCAGTCAACATAACTCCTAATTCTCCATTATTCCCATAGTTTTGGCGTCGACAAGGTTTCGCACGTGGTATGCGTGGGGATTGTTCAGGAACAAACCCTGGTGGGAGCTGCGGCGTTGCTGGTGGTTGTAATTCAGTTGGGCCATTATCTTGCGGTTGCCACTCGCCTGCAACTATTATACAAAATAATGTAAAAGCAATTATAGTTACCTAATAATCAATACTTTGGCACACTTTGGGGGAGGCCTATGCCCAGCAGTGGACGTCTTTTGGCTGATATGATGATGAGCTATTCAACACAGTCTAATGAAGTAAAGCAAATAAAATAAATAAGTAGTGAACATACCAAAACTTGTTGCTATATAGAAATACAATATCATATTAACTTTAAACATTTTTGATTCGTTTTCCCAAAATCACTACTCGGCCACAGCACATGCGATGCCTACTATAGCCACATAAGAAAGAACTAAAATATTGTTTTGCGCAAGATTTAGATCTAGTTTTATGACAGGGATTGTAAACCAATGTCATTCTATTGTGGAAGTGCACGAGTGGAAAGGTATTTCGTGAAAACAATGGACTGCATGGAAATGATTTTCATTGTTCCAAACAGCCACCTTTTAAACTTCTCGTTGGATTCGATGCAAAAATGCGCATCAATGGCGGCATAACAATGTTGTACGGTTACACTGTGTTTTAGAATCAACCGTAAAAACCTACCACTGGGGCGTATCGTTGGATACCTACACAATAAGGTCGGTGAAACGGAACACGGCGTTAGCAACTTTCTGGAAGTTTTATATATATAAGTAGCATAAGTACCTACCTTAATTTTGCCAACGCTAAATCTGTGTTAATAGACCTACTTATGCAGGTCTATTTAAGTAGCAGTTAGCTGTGAGCTGTGTAATGTCTATGCCACCTCATACTAGTAGGTATATATTTCTAATCTGTCTATCTAAGGATTGAAAGTGGGCTCTATTAAATAAAATAAGTTTGCTTACCTATTGTTCTTAACTTTGGCTCTTTCCTATCAAGCAATAAATTTGTAAATTATCTAACTACCTCGAGATTAATTACAAGGCTTTTTCATTAATTTTCAGGGTATCTGGGTCCCTTTTCGTTCGGAATCGATATCGGAGACAGAAGGAGAGAAATTAGCCCCATTTGTCTGCGCCATTTTGCTTTCGAGACGTTATTAGAAGGTACAGGATTACTAGCATATTTAATTTAATTTTACTTGGGCTTATAAATATTCACTGTTTCGTTAAATTATGACACACCCTTAATTTTAAGACTAAGCCAGACAAAATGGTTGTGATGAACTTTTATGGAAAGATATCAACTTTAAAATCTTTAAGCTCAAACATGACATTGCATTCGAACCAGAGAGGAAACAAGAATAATTAGAGCAAACAAAAAACAAAATGAAAGGCAAAGTCAGACATTGCTATTATACGCTGAAAGTGCCCCAGAGCTCATAGTTCCGTCCGACGTCGACATATCACGAAATATCAGTTAATTGCTGTTTTTGTGATGGAATGATGTGTTTAGGTGTGTAGTAGTTATACAAATGATTTCAATTATACATAAAAAACCTATTGCAGCTTTTATTTTACTCTACGATATTAAAAAACCCTAATTCTGAAGTCTCGTTTTATTATAATTCTGATAATAATTGACTCGTTGTATTCTGCCGTCCACGATAACTATGATGAGTCTCCTATATTTATATTTTACTCATGGACGATATTAAAAAAAACCTAATTCTGAAGTGTCATTTTTTTATTATTCTGATAATAATTTACTCGTTGTATTCTGCCGTCCACGATAACTATGAGTCTCCTATATTTATATTTTACTCTTGGACGATATAAAAAAAAACCTTATTCTGAAGTCCCATTGTATTATTATTCTGATAATAATTTACTCGTTGTATTCTGCCGTCCACGATAACTATGAGTCTCCTATATTTATATTTTACTCTTGGACGATATTAAAAAAAACCTAATTCTGAAGTCCCATTGTATTATTATTCTAATAATAATTTACTCGTTTTATTCTGCCGTCCACGATAACTATGAATCTCCTATATTTATATTTTACTCTTGGACGATATTAAAAAAAAACCTAATTCTGAAGTCCCATTGTATTATTATTCTGATAATAATTTACTCGTTGTATTCTGCCGTCCACGATAACTATGAGTCTCCTATATTTATATTTTACTCTTGGACGATATTAAAAAAAACCTAATTCTGAAGTTCCATTGTATTATTATTCTGATAATAATTTACTCGTTGTATTCTGCCGTCCACGATAACTATGAGTCTCCTATATTTATATTTTACTCTTGGACGATATTAAAAAAAACCTAATTCTGAAGTCCCATTGTATTATTATTCTGATAATAATTTACTCGTTGTATTCTGCCGTCCACGATAACTATGAGTCTCCTATATTTATATTTTACTCTTGGACGATATTAAAAAAAACCTAATTCTGAAGTCCCATTGTATTATTATTCTGATAATAATTTACTCGTTGTATTCTGCCGTCCACGATAACTATGAGTCTCCTATATTTATATTTTACTCTTGGACGATATTAAAAAAAGCCTGATTCTGAAGTCCCATTGTATTATTATTCTGATATAACTATGAGTCTCTTAGTCAGATGCGTCCTTTTATGGGATGGGGTAGTCTCCATCTGCATAGTTATTATCAAACCGCGATTAGAATACACTTCGAAAGTACCGTTAGCGAATTTCCAAGCTTTCTCTAGCAAAAGCTAGAGAAAGCTTGGAAATTCCTCATACTGTACTTATCAGCAAAGTTAAGTACCTACTGCAGTAAACTTTTTATATGCTGTTAAATCATGTTCATTATGTGTATTTAACACTATTTAGTACACTAATTATCTATTTTTCTTTCTTTGTACCAGGTGATGGATGATACTGACAGCTCTGAAGACGATGATGTTATGTTATGAGGGAATAATAAAACATTACTTGTATTTTATTCAAATAGGTAATATAATTTATGGTATTTTCCTAAATTTTAGATCTTCTTCGTACCTACTTAAATACTTAAGTACATTTTAAGCGAACTGGTAATTATTCCCAATACGGCCAAACCAAATGATAAAATAGACTAGAAAACCTTTAAATTGATGAAGGATCATGGTTAAATTGACAACCGCAATGACTTCCAAAAATGTCCTCCGTGAGGAAGGGGTGTTTATCGAATTTAAAAAATTGCCCAACGAACCGCGTCAGCCAGCTGTCGACGACAAGCCGTCCGAAACTGGGCCACCATTTTGCAACTAGCAATCTCATTTCAATTTTATTCCACGACCGACATATAGTCGATTTTTCTAGGTAACCTGCCTTTAGGGGTATAATTTTAGGTCATGTGGTAGGTATTTATAGCCGCTAAAACGACTACGGCGGCCGCCATCTGCGCTCTCATGCTGTGGACTTAGGATATAGACAGAACAACATAGATCTATAAAGATAAATAATTTAAAGGAAAAGTTTGTTTCGTGCCTTCACAGCAAGAGTTAATAATAGGTTATTTTATTACTAAACCAGTGAGTTTCATCTTAGGCTCTGTTATCACTTGCCTTAAGGTGAGACTAGGGTCAATCGCAGGTCAGTCTTATATGAAAAAATAAAGGAACCTCTCTCGCGTCTCACTACTTCGGGCTGGTAATATCATGCCTGAGGAGGACTCTAGAGGTGCCGGCACTTGTTCTGATAAGTGTGGACAAATTATTCCTTAGTCTTGTATGATGAATATGTACTTCCTCGGATGATTAATAAAATTAAATATAAGTACTTAAACAAAGAATAATAATTATTAACAATAAAATAAAGTGAAAAAATGGTTGCCTTCATCTTTTTTAAAAACACTGCACAAGAAACTGTTTTTTTCTGACATTGTCCCACATTCAACCTCAAATTCACAATCATCTCGAGAAGGGAGCGACCGAACCAAGGCAAATGTAATATCTTTTCAAAACGTTCTAAACGCGTCCCAGAATTGGGCTCCGGAACATTACGGTGCTTTTGTCCACTGACCTGTCATTCGCGTATTAAATTGTTATTACTTAAAATGACTACTGTCTACTATGATGAAAGTGGCACCCAGCGTGACGTGTTTTGACTCGCGTTGCCCTACTTGTTCTATAGTAATATTATACAGTGGTAAAGTTTGTAGGCTTTTAGGTAGGGGTTACCGTCTGAAACTACTCAATCATTTTCAAAAACGTTTTGCCGGCAAGGACGGACATGGGCTATATTTTATCCCACGCATTTTTTGTAATACGCGAGCGTGCAGCTAGTGTAGGTGTTATAAAATACCGGGGTTCCTGGTCTAACTCGAGAGAAAAACAAGGTCGAGAAATTGAAAAATCTCCGAAACTTCGTAAAAAGCAGCTGAATTTCCTAAGCTATAAATAATGACACGCAGGTAAATTAATAACATAAACACCGTTTTTTTTATGCAGTTATATTTCAATGAATACACCAATAAATCATGCTTAGAAACCAGTAATAATCTTTAGAATAGAATTAACAAAAAAAAACCATTTTGGCAAGACTAAGGTCCAATTTTTAGTTTCCGTAAAACCTCTTTTGGATTTCTTAGTAACATTGTGTTCACGATAATTTCCCGTACGTGGCGAATGCATCATGCAGACACATTCTGGGCCGAGTTGTAGGTGATATTGAATCAAATATTAACGCTAACGGCTGCTCCTCCGTGATCTACGGAAGAAGAAAGGCACAAACACTCTATGGATACTTGCCTGTCAATTTTACTTAAAGGACATTCACAGGATTGTAAGAAGAATGGCTAATTAAAAAGGCTAAATTGAAACTTATATAATTGGATTTCGTGGTCAAAATAAAGAAAAGGAAACGAATGCGAACGTGTCAGCGGAAATACTTTATTAGTTCTTTAATAAAATCTAAGTTTTGTTAACGCTGGAAAATGCTTGATTTCGGTAAAGCAAAGGTGTAATTCCGTGCATCACGGCGCGTGCGATCGATCGCATGCGGCTGACGCGCGCGGCTGATTGCGACAGTAGTCGGTGTATGGAAATGTATGGCGCTATTTCTGATCGCATGCCGCGCGCGTCAGCCGCATGTGACCGATCGCGCGCGGCTACGATCGGCAGCGATACACGGAATTACGAGGGGAGGCTGGAAAGTAATCTACCTAAGTATGAAGTAAAAAACTGTCGTGGCTAGTTTTTTTTTATTTTTCTATATAGTCTCCTGTAAGAGAAATGCAGTTATTGCATTTGTCATAAAGTGACATTAGACCGTTAAAATAATATTCTTTTGTTTTGCTGTCAAAATGCTCGTTTACTGCAGACTTCATGTCTTCATCGGTCAAAAATCGCCGCCCTCTTAGGTCTTTTTTTAAAAGCCTGAACAAAAAGTAGTCGCAGGGGGCTAAACCTGGGCTATAAGGTGGGTGATCCAGCTGGTCGTAGCCGTTTGCTTTCATAGCTGCCTTCACAACTTGAGCGGTGTGCACGGGGGCGTTGTCGTGCAATATAAGAATTCCTTTGGCAAGTTTGCCTCGTCGTGTCTGTTTTATTTTTTCTCGGAGCTGATATAATAAGTATGCATAATATGTACCATTCATCGTAGTATTTTTTGGTAGATAATCTATTAATAAAATCCCCTCGGCATCCCAAAAAATTGTCGCCATCAGTTTGCCTGCTGACGGACGGACCTTAAACTTGCGAGGAGGCTTCTCACCCTTAAATATCCATTGCATGGACTCCTGTTTCCTTTCAGGATCCCATTGGCGAATCCAGGTTTCGTCACAAGTCACTATTTTAGAAACAATTTCTTCATCTATACCTTTGCTCATTTCTAAAAACGCGTTGCAGCAATCGACACGTCGCACTTTATCAAACGGAGTCAGCATTCTGGGCACCCATCGAGCACTGACCTTGGACATTCCCAAATGTTCGTGAATAATTTGGTGCACCCGTTCTTTACTAATGCCAATATCTCGTGCAATCTCCCACTGCTTAATACGGCGGTCTTCCATAATGATTTTTTTGACACCGGCCACATTTTCACCAGTAACCGCTGAAACAGGCCTTCCGCAGCGATGATCGTCTTCAAGGCTCTCGCTGCCATTTTTAAATTGTTTCGACCAAAACTTTACGACAAATTCGGAAGGACATGAGTTACCGAACACCGCCAACATGCGTTCTCGGATGTGCGATGGAGTATTACCCTCCCGAGTGAGGAACTTAATAACCGCACGTTGCTCAATTTTTACCATTTAACTTTTTTCTTCCGACATATTCACCAATTAATGCTGCCAATTCAAAGCAAAATGTAATAAACAAATGAATGGCGGCAAATTTAAAAAAGGAATAAACAGACATTTGGAAAACATAGTGGCCAGTGTGACTTTCTAATTGTAATAGACAAAGGAGATTACTTTCCAGCCACCCCTCGTACAACTTAAGGGGATGCCTTGATTCGAGTCCACGCCCCCTTGACAGAGACACACTTATGCATTCCGCGCACGAGAAAAAGAGATGCAACACTCTTCGGGAATGGCTTTTTTGGACAAATTTCGATAAATGCCTAACTTATTGAAGTTTATTTATATTTCATTAAGTGAGATTTTAGATGAGATAAAATACTATAGATAAAATAATGTATTGTATGAGTAGGCTGAGTAAAAAAAGGAAAATAAAGACCCAAGTTTGGAGTTTTTTTCTATCGAGGAAATATTAGGCAATCATGTATCGATTAAATCAGATAAACAATCATATAGTCAAGAATCATATATCTGAAAATCAGACCTTCTTGTTTCTTAATCTAGTCAGAACGGTGTTTCAAAGCACGCCATAATTTCCAATGCACCCCCTTAAGGGAAGGCGCGGTAACTCTTGTGCATAAGGGTGGTATTCCACTTGTCCAAGATCTTTGTCAAATAACATCATCATCTCATGTTGTAAAATTTGAGACGCATTGGACAAAGATCTTGGACAAGTGGCATACCACCCTAAGCTATGTTACTTACTACAAAACACCTACGGTCCTCGTCGCCGTAGTGAGGCGCTGCACACTGGGGTGAAAATCGGCTTTCATAGACATAGGAATCGAAGTGAACATTTTAAAGTGGTTTTGCTCTAAATGGCTATTACTTGCCATTATTATGCTAAATTATGATCCTGGCGTGATTTAGCACTGAAGCGTATGAGTTTTAATTTTTTCCGAAAAAAATGTATGGAGCTGGAACGAAAACGCTCCAGCGCTGCGCTGCCGCGGGATTTTGCTAGCGAATACATACCCTAAAGTATGATCTAGGCTTAGCAAATACATACATTCCTGACAAAAAAAAACCGAAAAAATGTATGGAGCTGGAACGAAAACTGTCCAGCGGTGCGCTGCCGCGGGATTTGCTAGCGAATAGAAACGCTAAAATAAGGTCTAGGCTTAGGCAAATACATACATTCCTGACAAAATATTCCTCAAGCAATATCAAGTCTTAAGTGAATCACTACATAATATAAAACAAAGTCGCTTCCCGCTGTCTGTCCCTATGTATGCTTAGATCTTTAAAACTGCGCAAAGGATTTTGATGCGGTTTTTTTTAATAGATAGTGATTCAAGAGAAAGGTTTATATGTATAATATACTACCCGTGCGAAGCCGGGGCGGGTCGCTAGTAAATAAATATAATTGGTTTTAATTTAAATGGACGAGGTGCCTTCGTCTGGGTATTTGTTATGTTCAACTACTCTCGGAGCTCTGAATGATCACTTACTGAATTGAATTTTTATTTCAATACAGCAAGTAGTCAATTTTATATTTCGACATTAGGTACTTGAAGGAAAACGCAATTCAATATCTTCTTAGTATTCTTTTCTGTTCGTGCAAGTCATATTTTTAACATTCTGTCTGGTCATATTTATGAGACCCATTGTAATAGATGAGATATATCTGAAAGAGATTTGAAACGAAAGGCAGCTGGCACGCTGTCCGTCGTTATTGGACATGGTGCTCGATGCGACACCGACATGACAGACTCGTGGGCTAACGAACCACCCGAATTCACCTTTTTTGTCCACTAATTGAGAGAGAATCGACCACCATTTATCACTGTAAAATGGTATTACTGAATTAAAGTCACATCTGCTTCATTACGACCATTGCACTGTAGGAAATATATTCAATTTAATTTTAAATACTTAAAACCGCATTTTACTGCCATGCACAACTGAATGTTTATTCCTTTGAGGGATGGGATGTCCAGTGTTCATGTAGGTAGGCTTGAAGACTTGAAACGAATTAAAATGTATGATTTGAAAAATAGAGTAAGAACTCAAATTGTAAAATAATGACAACGATTATCCTACGCAAAGACACCGTCTGCCTTTTCCACAAAACGCAACTATAGCATGGAACGACTGTGAGTTACTATGGCTTAACTAGCACATGACGTCATATGTCATCCCCACTATTCTGTAACTTGTTTTAACCTCACTTCACCCCTCACCCACAAATATATCTTGACGACGCGATTCGTAGTAACAATAACCGTAATCAGAGGTCTGGTGTCGTTAGGCGTGATGGATGAGGTGATGCGGACGTATCGCATTCCGAATAACAGCCCCCCTATTCTGTAACTTGTTTTAAGCTCACCTCAACGCTTACCCACAAATATAACTTGACACCGCGGTGCGTAGTAACTAAGCGTCGGTAGAGGTCTAGTTTCGTGACGGGTGACCGGCGGGGTGAGCCGCATTAGCGCGTAGCGAATAACAGCCCAGTTGTGGCTCCTCTGTCCAATTAGCAATATTAAAACGGGTTGCAGCTTCGTAATATTTTGAGATATATTGAAATTGCGTTACCTTTACCATAAGGCATAGTTTTTGGAGTTCTTTCTGTTAAAATTATGATAAAATTTGTGTAATACCAAATTACCAAGTTTCGTACCTTAGGGCATTCAATACAATTCTACAAGATGATTGTAATGCGTTTTAAGATTCTTATTGAATATGGCATTTGGCTCTCTTATAAAATAGACGTAGCAATTGTATTTTAAACGGAATGGATTAACGCGACATTATTAAATTGAATGATTACTCAGATACATCTTTGATTGATCACGTAGCTTAATACAAAAAGGCCGCATTGAAGAATAGTGATTCTGTCGTTTTTATAAGAAAATAGAAATACCACGTCATGCATGTACGAGTACATTGAATAAGTTTTAGAATTCTCCAGTCATTTTCTCTAAGAGCCTAAGACTACGTTATGTGCCTATGTAAGTAATATGGCCTAGTGAGAAACCTATCTTGGCTATTAGTCAGACATTAGGTACTTCAAGTGCAGCCGGTACCGAAAACTGTGCTTCATTTTCATTACCAAGAGAGAATCCAGCAAATACTTTCTATATTTCGTATTGCACTAGCATCTTTACCCTATTTGGAGTCTTAATTCATCTGAGCAAGGTTGTTTTCACAATTATTTATTTTCCAGAAAAATGTGTGTTTGTAAGGTAATTGTCCTCAGAGGATGGCTTAGAACCTCTATAATGAGCCGACGAGTGACATGTAGAGGCTCTCTTGGATGCTCGGCCTAATGAAAGACAAACAGACCTTTTTAAACTTTTATGGAGATCATTTAATATGTTTAGATTTGAATGAGAGATTTTTTTGGCTCTCATTAATTGTTTATTCATTCAGTGCCCAATTTGGCATTGAATAGAATCCGAATCGGAGTCTTAATTGAAATTGAATTGAAAAAAGCAGACAGCAGATGTTTGTTTATAATTATTGTGGTATTAGTGAAGTATCGTGCGGGACGGTATCAACAGCATATTATTTATTTATTTATTGAAATAGTACATTGTGATACAAGTGAGGTATGTTGATAATGACATCAGAGGCGGAATTATCACGCGAGCCGCAGGTGAGCGTGATAAGAGAGCCGAGGATTGTAATTATCAAAGCTCACGCGTTTCATACGACGTTTTTCAACACATTTTGCGAGGAAAAAATCCTTTTCATAAGATGAAAATTTGATAAGCCTGCCAAGTTATTTTCTTTACTTATTGATGTCAACAGGTTTTTTACTCACATGTTGTATACATCGTCAAGAATTTCTAGTGGCGTCCATTCTTTTTATCACTTTTCTAGTCACCACGAATCAACATTTTTGTTAATAACCCAACACGCATTTAGGTAACAATGTTTACAAATATCTGTGAAATAACCTATAATGGCGCGCATCAATTTTTTTTGTGAAGTTTGCGCATTACGCGCGCATTCGATGAAATCTCTAAACAGCCAATACAAAATAAAATAAATAATTTCGTTTTAAAATGTTCTTTATTAATTCATGTAAAATGTTATCAAAAGTGAATAGTTTTACTAAATTAACCGTTTCTATATCATATCCAAAAAGAAATAGTCAATTAATTAACAAAAAGGATTTAATTTGTTTAGTCGGGTAAGAATCCATTTGCCGAGAATTAAAAAAAAGCTGTACATTATGTAAAACCCGGTTAGTTTAAGAATGCACCGTGTGCATGCATACATCTTGCTGCAAGGTGCCAACGTGACTTAATCGGGATATAACCATAACACACAAGTATCGTAACGTTATTAAACACGCGTGTTTTATCCAGGATTATGAGCCTAAAAGCGACACAATAAGAGGTACATTACGAGCAATTGTGTTGAAAAATACATTTACGTGTCATTACAGTAATAACCAATGCGTCACGAAACTAAAAACTACAAATAATTCTATTTAGGCGACGAAACGGCGTGGCTCCGTTGCATCGTCATCTCCGGTGTAGGATTCGGCAGATTGCCCCGCAACCGTCGAAACACGACACTCTTCGGCCAGAAGTCAGCACATGCGATGGTCTCCTGCAGCGGGCGCGCACGCGCACGCGCACCACAAACGAGCTGAAGTGCACATAGTGGCGCGAACTCAGCTGGAACACCCTCAGCGAGAAGCCGGTCTTCTGACGAACATACTCCACCACATCATCAGCCGTGGCGGTGTAATGCAGGCGCAATACATATAGCTCCTATTCTAGGTATAAAAATGTTATACAGAGACTAGCAGCCCGCGCAGGTCCGCCCGTGTGTTACAAGGAATGTAAACAGAGCCGCGGATTGACCTATGTCTATTTCGAAGATTTTTCATATGTATTGGTGGATGAATTTTTCGAAATCGGTTATGTAGTTCCGAAGATTGCCCTATAGGCTATATTTGATACTGCGGTTTCGCCTGGTTTCTTTGTTATGTGCGGGCGCAGCAGCGCGGTCAGCTAGTGACATATAAATTAGGATGGGAGGGGATTATTGATAAGTACTTGTGCCTTTCTGAATAAACCCAACAAAAAGGTGTGCCACCTCCTTGCTCTCAATAATGTATCAATAACTTATTTTTATCCCTCAAAATTATATGTAATAGTTCTGGAATAGACTCTGTTCCTGTTCGGTCGAATCTAAACTAGAATAGTAAGTAAAATAAATAAATAAGATAAGAAATCAACAAAAATACAACACTAAAGTGTATATTAGGAACTTGTACTGATGGAAGGGCAGGACTACCAACTTGACGCAAGTACCTATATCTTTACTTACTAGGTTTCCTCAACGGACCTTTGTAACAGAAAATTTATAAAATATTTTTTTTAACAACTAACATTTTTCAGTTCAATTTCACATTCGAATTCTGATAAGATTTTAAGTAGCTACCTATTCATTATTTATCTATATACCCGTCGCTGCACAAAACTCTTAACAGTAAGTCATAAAATAATACTTCTGCATCATAACATTTGAGCATAGTATTATGCGTCATCAGCTGTTTACGCAAGACATACTTAGGCGTAAGGGTGAAGCGATCCATTAATCGGTTTACCTGCAGGGCTGTTATTCGCTACGCGCTAATGTGACTCAACCCGCCGATCACCCGTCACGAAACTAGACCTCTACCTACGCTTAGTTAGTACGCATTGAGGTGTCATGATATATTTGTGAGTGAGCGTTGAGGTGAGCTTATAACAAGTTACAGAAGGCTGGTGTCGTATCTATTCATAACACTTGCCAACAACTCACCCTAGGTCAACCAGTATGTCTGACCTTCGATTATCTACAGTTGTTACGAATCCCGGGGTAAATTATCCTAGGTTCGCGTGGTGTCCTCCAGTAAGCCCACGGGATTGTAGCGCTCGGAATTGTCCCGGGACGCTCTCCCTGGTCGTGCTTGCACAAACAGGCCAGTCACGAGGGTCAATGCGTCAAGCGAACCTTTGGCAGCGACATGGTTGGACAATCGTTGGGGGTTTAGTGGGTGGACGGTGAATCAATGCATTCCCTCAACATTAAAAAAAAACGTTCGTGTGGCGTGTGAATGATTCATACTTATACTAATGATATCGGTTTCATTCATTTATAAAGGTTACCTTAGAATTCACACTTGATGCACTCTGAATCCGGCTTGAGCCGAGACAGGTTGTGATTCGTGAATCGCATTGCGGGCCTACGGAATACGGATAACTTTATTACTCGCCTAAGTTACATTCACGTTATTAAGTTACCTACGCCAATGTTGTTTCAGACCCTAATTGTATGCGCAGGTACCTAAGGACAAGTTTGACCAAAGTTAGTTTAGTTATCCATAAATAAACAACCCGAAATCAACTCTGTTAACACGATATGCTAAGGAGTTCCGTCTCAAATGACGGTACTAATTGCATTGCTCGAATGTTTGGAGCTTTGCCTAATTCTGCTGGGTCCAAATGGTGAACAGTCTAAATATAGTATAAGTATATTATCTTCTATAGTAGTTTAATACAGGGGACATCTAATTACATAGAGTTAAAGTTTGTGAGTATGTTGTTTTGTGAGTTTGTAGCTTTGAAATGAAAGTTTTCGCTTCCGCCGTGCATGGCCAGTTGTCGGATGCCAATATGTGACAAGAGTAAGTTTCTTGGGTTCATAGTTGATTCTAATTTGAATTGAAAGCGCCATATCGATAGTTTATGTAAACTATTGATCTCAGGGTAGGCATTGAAACAGGTACCTATAGGTATACTTTCCTTATTTTCACGTAGGTACTTCTTTCTTACGGCACACTTGATTGGGGGAGTTCTACAGATGCTAAAAGGTATAATCGTGCAAAAATTAGTTTGCACACTTGGTGGAGTAAAAAACAGGCCAAGTGCGAGTCGGACTCGCGCACGAAGTGTTCCGTACCCTCTATAAAAACGGCAAAAAAGTCATGTCTGTTGTATGGGAGCCCCTCTCGGACTCGCACTTGGCCGGTTTTTAGTATTTGTTGCTATAGCGGCAACAGAAATACATCATCTGTGAAAATTTCAACTACCTACTATCACGGTTCATGAGATACAGCCTGGTGACAGACGGACAGACAGGCAGACAGACAGCGGAGCCTTAGTAATAGGGTCCCGTTTTTACCCTTTGGGTACGGAACTCTAAAAATAGGTAGCCCAGGGCTGTTATTCGGAACGAGCTAATGCGCCTCACCCCACCCGTCACGCCTAACGAAACTAGACCTCTGCCTACGCTTTCCTAGTAATGAATCGCGGCGTCAAGATATATTTGTGCGTGAGCGTTGAGGCGAGCTTTAAACAAGTTACAGAATAGCGGGGCTGTACCTCTAGAGAACTAGAGCAGCATTATGACATTTATGACCTCAACATTTTCCAGTTCGTATGCGTTGATTTTTCCGTCGAAATAGTTTCATTCTACTGGGCGCATGAGAACGGTTCCTCATCACATGGCCTGTAAACAAAAGAATCCCCGCATCATCGGACCCACTAATTAGCTTGCCGGCCAATCTAAAGGCCTCCACACATCGAACGCGGGTCGTACGCGGCGCGGAGCGGGTCGGGCGCGGTTGAAGCGGTATATTCACACCGCAGGCGAGCGGCGTCTGTCGTCAGTTATTAAATGCTTTGGTAGTGAGAGAGATATCAATCGCCCGACCCGCGCCGCGGCCGACCCGCGGCCGCGCTGCCGGAGTTGTTTGTGACTTCGATGTGTGTTTGTGGAGTGTAGTTTCAATGTTTTACAACTTGCGCGAGCCCGCGGCCGACCCGCAAACGCGACCGGTGTGTGGAGGCCTTAAGAAATGAACCATCTATCGAAACATTTCGGCGCATACTGAGTTTTTTTTTTCGTTTGTGAGTACATTATTTTTTAATTGTGTATTTGGTTTTTCATAAATTGTCATTTTTTTCGATTATTTTGTATTTCAATGTTATGAATTATTATTATTTTGTTTTAAGTGACAATCCTTCTTGGGAGATGTGTTTAGAATTTTAATATTTTGTCATTTTAATAGTTTTGAAAATATTGTTTTATTTTGTGTATATGAGACCTTTTCGGGAGAAAGAATAATATTATGTATCAACAATTACCTCATTAAGTTTTTATTATTATAATTACAATCGTAGAAATTCTTGTACATTTGACATTTATGCAAATTTATCATCGAGTCATAAATAAATCTTGTAAGTTAGTCGTTTTCATCATCTTCATATCAGCTGATAAAAGTCCACTGCTTTGAATAAGCCTCCCCCAAAGAGTGTGCAAGTGATATGTGTATATTGTGATATATTGTAAGTTGGTCCTTCAAGTAATCATAATCAATCCAAAAGTAATTTATTGCATTCATGTTGTACTTTGACCCAAACTGTGATAATGATTTAATCTGAGATTAAACGTCAGATTTTTGTAAATAAGAAATAGAGATCGAATCGCCATTAAGAAGGAAACAATAAATAGATACAGGAATACTTTGTATAGTTGAAGAATAAATTACGTGTCCAAAGGGCTCAAACTTCAAGAACGTTTTTTTTGTCTTTCACGCGAAGCGGGGTATGTTTGTCGTTTTAACTCAACGGGTAATCACATTCAGCTCAGATAAATTAAGCCCCAGGGCGCTCTAATTTTGAGGCCAAAGTTCAAAGTAATCCCGCAGGTGCCCAAGTGTTTGCAGTTATTAGAGACGACAGAGAACTTCACAACCGCCTCGCATCAAAGAATTGTGAACCTTTCTTTTGTTTTTTCTTCACCTCTCCTTACCAATAAAATTCTGAAAGTTATATTAAGGGCAGTAAATCCAATACTTGCGCAGTTCTCGAGTTTGAAGCGGGTTTTTCGGGTTTCGCTACGTCTTCCCCTAGGATATTCTATTAACAAGTTCAGAACAATATTGAGCCTCCGGAGAAAGTTTTGGGGGTTTGTTTTGTGTAGATAGTTTTGATTGGCAGCCGCTCGTTTAACGGATTTGAAAGTGCAAGTTTAATGAAGTTAGACAAGTGAACTGATCATAAGTTGTTCCCGTCAAGCTTTCTAACTTCTTGTTCCACCGCCAATACTACCGTACTCAGTTAAAAAGTCCTATAACTATGCAAGTTTGACAATAACATACGACATTTTTGCCGGTAAAAGATGTAATTGGCTTCTTTTATTTCAATGTTAGGAAATTTTCTTTTGTTCTTGAGTTTTGAATTCGTCTTTCAAGAGATCTTTTAATGTTACCCACCCTATCTTGTTGATATATTAGGTACCCGCGCGGCTCCGCTCACGTATTACAGAGAGCTCTTGGATAAAAGCCTATGCCCATCCTAAAGGTGCAGCTCTACATACTGCTGACAGATTTGCGGATGAGTAGTTTACAGATTACCCCCTATGTACAAACTTAAAACCTTACCGACTTTGCCTATTTGCGAGCGAGCGAATCGAACGAAGTTCTCCATTTCAGCTCAGGCCGAAATTCTTTCGTATGCGGACTGTTCGGCTGTTCTCCTCTACAGGTCGCATTTCTCAACCGATTCTCTTCAAATTTTGGGAGCAGGTTCGATAATTTAATTACACAAGTAGTTTTCTTTTGTTAATTTGCTTTTTTTTTCAAAAACCAACAGACTCGCGTGTTTTACTGATCACGGAGCCACCAGTTAATACTATACATAGATCAGTCCTAACTACCTAGCCACAGCGTACGTTATAATATGTGTGCACACAAACGGTATTATGCCTAACTTTAAGGGCTTGCCAATTTTGTATTGGCGAGGATCAAGGGGCATCAAGGGCGCTCGTATAACTAAAGCAATATCAGTAAAGTTACATATTTATGAATCAAACCTTTCCTTTACGACGCATAACATTGATGCGCACTTTATTATATATATGTATTTTACAGACATATATGACCCGTGTGGTGTCGGGTTAGAATTTCACCACCCCCTTTCTTCCCGTGGGTGTCGTAAAAGTCGACTAAGGGACCAGGGTTGAAGTGTGTTGTGGGCGATGGGCTAGCAACCTATCACTGCAATATCACATTTTGTCGATCTTTTATACCCACAGTTATGCTAAAAGTGGCGCTGGAACATACGTTTCATGTGCTCTGCCTACCCCTTTTGGGAATAAAGGCGTGAATGTATGTATGTATGTATGTATGTATATATGACTATACCGGATGTACAATCCAAATGGGTCAGTATGGAGAAGTCGGAAACTATGAGAGATAGCGAGATCTGTTCTTAAGAACCATGACAATTTTTTTTTATCACTTAAAATAGGCTTCCAATAGATCTAACTGTTCTTCATTCGTTAAACGCATTTTATAAACAGTACACAACACATAACACAATAATAATGTGAAAGTTATCAAAAATCAACACGAGGAGGTTATGAAAAGCCGTGTTTCATTTGAAGTTAATTCCAAAAACAGTATTCCATTTTTAAATTTTAAATGAATTCGTACTCCCGCTGAACAAATGCGTTCTAATTTTAAATAAACGCTATTTGTAATGCATAATACCGATGCAGATAAGATATGCATAAGTGGTCTCCTCAGATAATTGATGATCGATTCATATTATTCACGACTTTTTGCAAATTAATAAAACTGTGGGTTTTTAGTCTAATTTACTGTCAGTTGTGTTTACACAAGATTTCATAGCCGAATTTGGTCCTTTTTACTTAACGCGGTTACAAAAATAGTGGCCAGGTTCGATTCCCGGTTATGTATGAGAGTTAATAAAAAGTTTGAATGTAATTATTATTAAATCTAAAATTGACGTCATGGTTCCTAAGAACAGATCTCGCTATATCTCATAGTTTCCGACTTCTCCATACTGACCCATTTGGATTGTACACCCGGTATACTAAAATGTAATAGGGATAATTTTATTACAAGAGGCTGAACCAGAATTCCCTGTGTTACAGGCAAAAAAGGTTCTATTTTAACTATTTTTAAACATAAACTTGCAAACTATAATAATTAGTTTGTCAACTACACATTCTATTTAAGGTAAACGCAGCTATTAACGACCCATCGAAAATCGGAAGGTATTACCGACCTATTATAGTTATTCGTTATTTTTAGGTTTCCAGAACTGTTCTAGCTATAAGTAGGGAAAGCTATACACGCACTTGTTCCTTGAGCATCGTATACTTTTACTTCAGTGTGTGTAGCAATGGGCAAAAGAGATAAAACTCGTCAGTTTCTGCGGGGGAAGCGCGGACGCAGGTCGCGCCATACTGGCTCTTGTTCCTCCAAGTAAGTACGTGACTTATCTGCTTAAGACATTTATACGAATTTGTGAACCCTATACTTTATCGTGTATTATTAATTATATCCGTTTGTGTCAGCTTTTGATTTCTTACAACATTTTATTGGAAAAAAAAACCACTTTAACAGCTAAAACAATGAATTAAAAAAGGACGGTGATAGCTTCGCCAGTTTTTGTTGTGGCAGCTATCGACGACCCCTGAGTCGGTAATGGCCGTAAAGTAATGTTTAGTTTTTCTCTCTTTTATGTTATTATATTGCATTATAACACAAGTTTTTTTAGCAATTTGAAGCTAAACAATTAGTCTTTGTAAAAATCTATTAGCGACACATAAATTGTTGTCCAGTTTTCTTAGTTTAGCGTAGCCAGTTTGACCAAAATTATGATAATTTCGGTAGATCGATATTTTATAGTAATCTTCGTAAATGATTGTTTCTCGTTTAAAGCCGTATTATTTTGTTCATATTTTTCGTGATATTAATCACTAACAATCGATTTTGTAGTCAGAAGTCGATTGAATAAAAAATGCCTACTTTAAGAAACATAAGAAACTATTAGTAATAGCTTCTTATGGTAGTTATTACCGACTTCTATGGGTCGGTAATGGTTTCTTATGGTTGCCATTACCGACTCCTATGGGTCGGTAATAAAATATGTAAGGACAATGTATTACCGACTCATAAAATGTGGGCAATTTATAGTCGTAGTTTTAGGACATACCCGGGTAACGATCGGTAATAGCTGCATAAAAATCGTTAATAGATTCACAGCCGTTATTTTAGGACGGTAATAGCAACAATCGACTTCGTCACTTCTTATATTTTTTTTAATACGATAATCCTTTATTTATAGGCATTTGACCGAGCAAATATAATCTTTATACTTAACACTAACATATAAAATTCAAAAACTATGTAAATGTGATGGCAACCAGTATACTTAAAAAGTAAGGTCGATTTTAAAATTGCCTTAAGAGGGTCGTTAATACCTGCGTTTACCTTTCTAAAAAAACAATAATAAATCAATAAATAATAAAAACATCTTCCTATATAATCAAAAAGGTCTCTAAATATGACAACATTGATGCCTACACTAGGTATTTACCGTGTTTTAGGTATTTTTGTGTTAGTAGATCAGTAGGAAGTTATATTGCTTAGTGATTCGCGGGGCTCTGGGCTCCTCCAAAGTCTAAATAACTTAAATCATTCATATTTTAAATATTATAAATATCCTACTATCCTACTTAATATTATAGATGCGAAAGTTTAGATGTTTGGATGTTTGTTACTCAATCACGCTTTAACGGCTAAACCGATTTGAATGAAATTTTGCACAAAGATAGTTTATAGCCTAGATTAAAATATAGGATAGTTTTTATCCCGGGTTCACGCGGACGAAGTCGCGGGCGGAAGCTAGTAATATTATAAATGTGACCTGGATGTTTGGATGTTTGATCGCGCTTAAACAGCTCAATCGATTTTGACGAAATTTTGCACGAAGATACTTTATAGGATGGATTAAAATATAGCATAGTTTTTATTACGGGTTCACGCAGACGAAGTCGCGGGCGGAAGCTAGTCACTCATATTTTAAATGTATTATTGTTAAAATGAATTATGTTAACACATTTATAGCTTTGTTTTATCTTTTAATTCATGTTTTAAATTTTAATTTTATAATTTTAAATGTTTTAGTGTGAGACACTGATATTTATATTTATTTATTTATTATTATTCGGAGAACCAACAGCTATTAATACAACATACGCTTAATTAGATTACAAAAAGCCAATTACAGGTTCCCACCAAGTGTAACATACTAGGAATTATTAGTTGGTTCACACTGCCACATTGTAACACTAACTACTTAATCTTATTTGAACTTAAAAAAGTAACAAAAGTAACAAATTTTAAGTAGGTATTTTTGTCCGGGTGAGCCCGCAATGCACCTTCGCAGATGTATGCAGGTCTCCTCACGATGTTTCACCGAAAAGTTAACGGTTATAATATGAAATGATATTCCGTACATAAGCTCCGAACAACTCACTGGTGTCGTACAGGGCTCCGAACCCACGACCGCCGTTTGGCAGCCGCATGCCTGAACCACTAGGCTGCCTTAGCTTTGTAAGTATTTTGTCTTCGCGTTGTCTTTGTGTCACTGTCGGTGAATCGGTCTCACGAACTATAAGCTAAGAAAATAGATAGAATTTAAAAATGTATTGCTCCGAGCCGGATTCGAACCGGCGACCACAGGCGTTCTTGGCCCGTCGCTACTAACCAACTGAGCTATCGGAACAATCTGTCTCGGCCACTAAATCTTTCAATCAGTTCCTTCCTACACCGCCTTAGGGAGGCGTGTAGCGACATCTACCAGAACCCAGTTTGAATCCGGCTGGGGGCATTAATTTTTTCCTTTAATTTAAATTTATAATTTCGTTAGCAGCGTTACTGCTTAATACAGTATTTGGTTTTGTTTAGTTTCACCTGTCACGGTGTCTGTAATGAAATTTTGCAAGTTAAATTTGACCCACTTCACGGTGACTGATTGAGCTGAAATTTGGGGTATAAGTACAGTTTAGATTACAACTCAATAGTATGGTACGATCGAGCTGATCTGACCCCGTAGCATGGTCGGCCTTATCACACGATAAGTGACAAGATAGAGCTTCCGTCACTGGCTGACACAGTTCAATGGAACGAGACGGACGCTCTATTTTGTCACTTATCGCGTGATAAGGCCGACCATGATACGGGGTCTGATAATGGACACAGAAGGTGGCCATGGAAATTCAGTACTTAAGGCTTGTACACCCGCTAAAGTCCTTGAGCGTATGGGCGGAGCCTCGACCCTCTCCCCGCGCAAGTCGCACAACCCGCCGTCGTTTATTAAGCGTTACATAGATTAAGTTACAGACGCGTCATCGCGCATCGTTACCAATGCAAGGGTGGACGTGGGTGGGTGACATTCGTCATGCTTAATTGAAACGTGATATTTGTCATACATAAATTACATAATTGATTAAGTTCAAAATTATGTCCCTACTATTATAATACTATTTACTTACGATTAGTGTAGTTCCGTCAGCTCAGCTAGCACGAGACGGCCGCGACATACACTCGATTTTTCTCGCACTCTCGGTCTCTCTCTTATTAGAACATTAGGAAAGAGAGGTATAGTGTGAGAAAAATCGAGAGTATGTCGCGGCCGTCTCGTGCTAGCCATGCTAGTGAAGACGAAATTCGTTTGAATAACTCTCATTGTCGCTCGAACTAGCAAGCGCGACAGAGAGGGAGATACACGAACGAAGTTCGGTTTCGTTTCGCGGTAGGCCCTCAGCACGCCTAGCACTAGACGGCCGCGACATACTTTCGATTTTTCTCGCACTATACCTATGATACTAAATATTCTAATAAGAGAGAGACGGATAGTGCGAAAAAAATATAAAGGTAATAATAATCTCTACCTACTGTTGCCCTTAGGCCATTTTTTAATGTCGCTATTAATAGGGGCCCATCTAGCAGTTAGCGAGTCACCGTCTGCCAGAGATAAAATGTGAAACAGTTTTATTGGGCAGGCGTCCGATGTTTCATCCAATAGCCCAGCTACTAGTCCATCATTTTCACCCAATAACCCGTTTTATTTAGATTCCATCAACTAGCAATAGACTCTTACACCCCAGCGGGTGCTGTTTCTGTGTGCGTCCCATGACACGGGCAGAGACAGCATCCGCATGCATTTCATTAAATTGTCAAAAGGGCCTCTACGTGTTGGCTCAGAGCTCCACGCACGGACATCATTGTCCCGTGAGCGGGAAAGACATATAATCCATACTATCCATACTTCCATATCCATACTCCATACTAATATTATAAATGCGAAAGTGTGTCTGTCTGTCCGTTACCTTTTGTGTAAGTGTAATGTTGTTAAGTTTTAAACTAATTTTCGGTATATTTATTACGTTCTAATTCCTTGATTTGATGATGATGGCGTGTACAGTCAGCATCAGATAGTTAGTAGCATCCAAAGTAGCCAAATATATCGTAACACATTCCTTGCTCCCACTTATAGTAACAGACTATTTCGATGAATGTACGTTCCAATATATTTGGCTAACTTGGCTGCTACTAACTATATTATGCTGACTGTACAGAAATCGGCCTCGGGTAAATATATACTTATAGATTAGTTGTACGTTAACCATACTTTGTTTCATATCAAATAATAACTCTGTATCGAACTTGGAGTTTGCATGCAACCCATAGGTAGGTACTTACAATATTTGCCAAGCCCACTATTTTTATTAGAACTTATTCTATTAACACTTGACAGTCATTAATACGAGCAGATAAAACAATATGGTTTTTATAATTGTTCATGCTCCTAAGCAATAGATATTGTAAATATATTTACTAATAAAATGTCTGGTTTTAGCGATTTCCCAATTTTGATACTGTTTAGATATTTGATACTTTGATAGAATAGGTATTTACTTGTGTATTCTTTTTCCTCTTCTCTTGTAAAATTTCTTGATATTACGTATTTTCCTCCTGCGTTTATTTAACCCCAAAGACCCAAAATAATTATTGAAAAATTTGTGAGACCTAAGCTAAGACGTACTAACTCTAGTATCGTAAGTTTGTATGTTACTAACAATCTATGGGCAAACTGGCCTGAAATAAAGAATTTATTATTATGTATGTCTTTCCCGCTCACGGGACAATGACGTCCCGGACCTTTGGGAGGCGTGCGTGGAGCTAGGTACCTACAAAGTACCAACTGAGGTAAGTTCAAATTTTCGTGAAAATGAGTTGTTTGTAACCGTTTTATACATTATAACGTAACATTTTTGTCGTTGGAAAAAATATATCATAATCTGCAAGATATGCGACGGGTCAAAGTTTTCGTAGAAATCCATTTTAACAATAAAAATTAGAGAAAAATAAATCTAAAGTCACCCCTATTTTTTCACTTGTAACCATTTTACTGCTCCATTTTTTATCAGAATAATATGAAATTTTATAACTTTCTTCATAAAATAATGAACAAGGGCATCATTTTCTTACTTTCTTAATTTTCTTAAAAATGTATCTCGTTTTCTGAAATATTCCGCCAAAGTTCCTACGCCTCCCGTTTTCGTCCATACGGTCAGTGCGGGACGAGACACGTTGCATGACGGACCTGTGTCAATTTGCGCTGCGCCGAAATTTTTAAATATTTGTGGAAAATGTGGACTATATTTGTTGCATAGAGTGGACAATCCGTTTTGTGATTCGTATAGTAGGTAACTAATAAACATTTGCGTATAGTTTAGTTTTTAGTGACAGATAATTTTGTTGCATAGAGTGGACAATCTATTTCGTGGTTTGTAAAATAGTAGGTACTATAGACAAGACAGCTGAATGACCATCCGTGCACTTTATGTGCATTGTAATAAGGTTCTTGTATAAATACAGGATGGTCAGTTAACTGTGTTGGCGTTTGTACCTCATTAACATTTACGTAGGTATAGTTTAGATTTTGTTTTTAGTTTAAGATGGGAAATAATAATAATAATAAATTCTTTATTTCAGGCCAGTTTGCCCATAGATTGTTAGTAACATACAAACTTACGATACTAGTCAGTACGTCTTAGCTTAGGTCTTACAAATTTTTCAACAATTATTTTGGGTCTTTGGGGTTAAATAAGCGCAGGAGGAAAATACGTAATATCAATAAATTTTACAAGAGAAGAGGAAAAAGAATACACAAGTAAATACCTATTCTATCAAAGTATCAAATATCTAAACAGTATCAAAATTGGGAAATCGCTAAAACCAGACATTTTATTCGTAAATATATTTACAATATCTATTACTTAGGAGCATGAACAATTATAGAAACAATATTGTTTTATCTGCTCGTATTAATGACTGTCAAGTATTAATAGAATAAGTTCTAATAAAAATAGTGGGCTTGGCAAATATTGTAAGTACCTATCCATGGGTTGCATGCCAACTCCAAGTTCGATACAGAGTTATTATTTGATATGAAACAAAGTATGGTTAACGTACAACTAATCTATAAGTATATATTTACCCGAGGCCGATTTCTGTACAGTCAGTATACGTAATATAGTTAGTAGCAGCCAAGTTAGCCAAATATATTGGAACGTACATTCATCGAAATAGTCTTTGTCACTATAAGTAGGAGTAAGGAATGTGTTACGATATATTTGGCTACTTTGGATGCTACTATCTGATGCTGACTGTACACGCCATCATCATCAAATCAAGGAAGTAGAACGTAATAAATATACCGAAAATTAGTTTAAAACTTAACCAACCTTACACTTACACAAAAGGTAACGGACAGACAGACACACTTTCGCATTTATAATATTAATATGGAGTATGGAAGTATGGATAGTATGGGTTATATGTCTTTCCCGCTCACGAGACAATGATGTCCTGGACCTTTGGGAGGCGTGCGTGGAGCTCTGAGACAACACGTAGAGGCCCTTTTGACAATTTAATGAAATGCAAGGAGTACACCAAGCGGATGCTGTCTCTGCCCGTGTCATGGGACGCACACAGAAACAGCACCCGCTGGGGTGTAAGAGTCTATTGCTAGTTGATGGAATCTAAATAAAACGGGTTATTGGGTGAAAATGATGGACTAGTAGCTGGGCTATTGGATGAAACATCGGACGCCTGCCCAATAAAACTGTTTCACATTTTATCTCTGGCAGACGGTGACTCGCTAACTGCTAGATGGGCCCCTATTAATAGCGACATTAAAAAATGGCCTAAGGGCAACAGTAGGTATGGATTATTATTATTACCTTTATATTTTTTTCGCACTATCCGTCTCTCTCTTATTAGAATATTTAGTAACATAGGTATAGTGCGAGAAAAATCGAAAGTATGTCGCGGCCGTCTAGTGCTAGGCGTGCTGAGGGCCTACCGCGAAACGAAACCGAACTTCGTTCGTGTATCTCCCTCTCTGTCGCGCTTGCTAGTTCGAGCGACAATGAGAGTTATTCGAACGAATTTCGTTTTCACTAGCACGGCTAGCACGAGACGGCCGCGACATACTCTCGATTTTTCTCACACCTCTCTTTCCTAATGTTCTAATAAGAGAGAGACCGATAGTGCGAGAAAAATCGTGTATGTCGCGGCCGTCTCGTGCTAGCCGTGCTGACGGAACTACACTAATCGTAAGTAAATAGTATTATAATAGTAGGGACATAATTTTTGAACTTAATCAATTATGTAATTTATGTATGACAAATATCACGTTTTAATTAAGCATGACGAATGTCACCCACCCACGTCCACCCTTGCATTGGTAACGATGCGCGATGACGCGTCTGTAACTTAATGTATGTAATGCTTAATAAACGACGGCGGGTTGTGCGACTTGCGAGGGGAGAGGGTCGAGGCTCGGCCCATACGGTCAAGGACTTTAGCGGGTATACAAGCCTTAATAAGCTTTAATTAGAGCCAATTTGTTTTACGCTCGTTTGACATTGTTTAAAACTTTGAGAAACATTTGTAATAAGCACGATATAAGTAGCAGATATTAAGAAAAAAGGCAAAACCCTCTATGTTTTGCCTTTTTACAAATATTTGTGCTATTATATTATATTTATGCACAACCGTGACCGTTTTCATTCCGCTTGAGACTAGGTTTTAGGCTACGTTTTAAAGTAATATAAATTGTGAATGGTTGTAGATGAACCTACCTATAATAAATAAGTACATATGAATTGTAAACAAATAAATCAATAAACTTTTAGGTAGTCTAGTACCAAACAAAGCAAAAATTGTATTATGGGTACTAGACGACGATAAACATACTGATATAGATAAATACTTAATACATAGAAAACATCCGTGACTCAGGAACAAACGTGCTCATCAGACAAATTTAACTAAAAATATAAAGAGAGATGGAGAGAGATATTATAAGATATCTTTGTTTGTTTTCTAGATATTAAAACAAACAAAGATAATTATGAAGTTTACTACATATGAAAACAAACGATTTAAATCTATACTGTTTTGTTCTGCTGTGTCCTTTATTTGAATAAATATTTTATCTATTCTATTCTATTCTATAAATAAAAGCCCGTGCCAGGATTCGATCCCAGGACCTCTAGCTTCGTAGGCAGGGTCACTACCAACTAGGTTAAAACGGTAGTAAATTATGAAGTTTACTACTTACTACAATACTACATTGCTACCATTTACCTAACTTTAATATTTTAATACTAGCTTCCGCGCGCGACTTCGTCTGCGTGGACCCGGGAGAAAAACTATCCTATATTTGAATCCAGGCTATAAACTATCTTCGTGCAAAATTTCATCCAAATCAGTTAAGCACTTTAAGCGTGATTGTGTAACAAACGTCCAAACATCTAAACATCCAAACATCCAAACGTCCAAACATCCAATCTTTCGCATTTATTTATAATAATAGTAGGATAAATTGATGAATATTGCTTGTTTCAGAAAGTAGTACTTAGGTACAACTCTTTGTTAACGCCACTAAGTACCTAATTAATCTCATAGTATTTTTGGAACTGTGTGAAACTACTAGTTGGTACTTACAATTAGACCGGTGCATTTGAAGCAAAACATTAATATTATTTAGCGTAGTAAGGGCGGGTTAAGCAATCCCTCAGGCCAGTGGGAATGCGGTTACCCTCTTCCTGCCGTGCGTTCCTCGTGGAAAAGCAACAATGAAACTTTTACACGAGATTTATTACAATCCTTTGCTTTAGTAAACACGGCTGCGGAGAGATGGTGAGCCTCTCTAGTTTGGCAGCGGCAAATCCTTAGGCCGATTTGACCAAACAGGAATAAATACTCGTACCTACCTATAAGCTGAGACTAAACTGCTTAATATGGATGGACTAATGTTGGAATAAACTCATGTCTTAAGATGCTTAATTGACATTTAGTAAAAAATCACTGTTAGTCAGTTTTGTTTTATCATTCAGTTGTACTAATTGGAATAAATAGACAGCGAAACACTTAGTAAAGTAATCATTAATCAAACGTATTTAATGTAAGCTCTAAATGGCCTAAGGTACCTTCTATTAATTTTAGTCGTAGGTAAGTAGACGATAATAATTTAATTGGAGAAAATGGAAAAACCAAGCCATTAAGTACGTTAGTTTTTTGTTTGCAGGAATAACTAAGAGCTGCGTCGACGTCGGGATGAAGAGGGTAGATACTCATACGGTTCTGCTGCACCTTGAATAGTGCTTAAATGCACGCATTCTTGCATGAACATAAGTAACATTAGATAAGAAGTTTAAGTGTCACATCAGTAGGTATAACAAACACCGACTTATTTGTGAGCGCACTATTCGCCAACAAACTGATCTCAGTTTGGCGAAATTTGTTGTATACCTACCACATAAGTACATTTTTGAGATAATAAATAAATAAAATAAAATAGACTCTAATAATCACTATAGAAATAATCAATTTTCATTTATCTTTTACGAAAAGAGCCACTTCAAGCAATAAACGTCTTTAATAAGGCCAGTTTCTTCCGATTTCTCCGTTTCTTAGAATATGTAGGTATTGTCTGGATTTGTTTAAGTATATGGAACAGATATACTGTCAAGAATTTGAAAAGTATTTATTTCGGAAGGTCAGAATAAAATTTCGACTGTAGCCAAAAAGACGCCGTGACCATAAATTTTGTTTAGCTACATTAAGCCAGAAACTTTCCTCCGAATGGTTGTTTTCACGGTTCCTGCGACATGACAGTTTGGTGTCTGCGAACGTGGGCTCTTACTATCGCGTGACATCAGGGGCAATATATGTATTTGTTGTTTATTTCTGCAGATTATCTCTCGGAGGGGGTTATGTTTTTACTAAAACTAAGAAGAAGGTATATTTGAATGCAAAGGCGTTATAAATACATGTTTGGAGTATTTTTTTAAAATATTATACGATATGATACAGAGAGAACGAATATAATAGAAAAATTGTGGGAAAAATAAACCATCATCGTGTATAGAGACACCCTAGACAGATTTTGAATACCTATTCATTAAACCGTTCATTCACAGACTCTAGACATCATTATAGCGTTAGTGAAAAGAAACCCTGTCTCACTTTATTAACGAATGTATCTATTAAGTATCAAATAACTTCAAGAATTAATTGGAGGCATAAATATAAATAGCACATTTACCACGAAATACAAGTTATAATTAATAGTTCAGAGACAATCAAGATATTCTGCGGTTTTATGCCCGTCTTGCTGCGGCGTCGCCGCTGTCAAGAATCGACGTCCCCGCTCGATACTGTCGTACCGCATCTAAATACATTGTTAACGAGGCCTCTGATACACATATCTTTAACCTCCAAAATGCGCTCATTGAGTTGGTCTTAAGCGGCGGGAATGGATACAATGATAGCTTTCCCTTGTTTAATGGGCTTTGGAATGAGCTCTCTGCGGAATATATCACGATTCGCATCGGGAAAATGCCTAAAGGAAAACATGAGGCGTCCTCGCCATTTGTTTTTCTTTTTGGATTACTTACTTGTTTGTTTCACGTAAGTACTATTCATTTACTTATTCAATCATGAATAATGTTACTTATTTACGTGAATTAGGAAAGTGAGGGTGTAAAGAATGTGGATTAACGGCCTCCGCGTTTCATGGGCCGTAAGTTTTCGTGTACAGTCATTTATTCTATTACAGAAAATGTTGGTGTATATACTACCTAGGTACTGGTTATGGTAGGTGTTGGGGTGAATATACTTCGTACCCTGTTCTAGGGCTGTGTTATTTTTTACCTGTTTTTAGTATAGTTAAAACTGCGTTCTCTTAGTTAAGTTTGTTGGGTATAATTAAGACGAGAATATTTTCCACCCAATTTACGGCTTTTGCGATTCCATTTTCTATCTAGCGAACTTTATGTAATCGTCTAACCAGTTAGAAGATTTGCAAGTTGAAATTCCGCAATAGCCAAGCTTTATCGTATTACTACAGTAACATAAGACAACAGCTAAAAAATCCCAACCATTAGACATACACTTGGTGCTTTGAACATACATAACTGTGCTGTAAGTAAACGTAACAATGTGTTACCTCAAGCATTTTATTAAGACACTTCAAGTTTACAGCTTTTAATACCATTACGAAAATTGTTATTACTTATACCTACTTCATCTCATTGTTATGCTTAATTATGTGGTGCTAACGCGCTAAAATGTAAATTTCATTCTTCACGGCAAAGTAAAGTCAAGATTAAGCCGATGAAAAACTATCTAAATTTTTCATTTCATCTCAACTGGGATGAGAGACATTTGTCACGGGAAAAAACGGAAATGCCCCAAAGTGGGCCATTATCATCGTATGGAACAAAGACTGGGCCATCCATTTCAACACGAGCTTGTAATCGTAGTAATTACACGGAAACTTTTTATAGGCAGGTGACCCTTGAAGTTAATAGTTAGGGAGTAGGTTTAAGGACCTTCTTGATGGAGAAAACGAATTTAAGTGGAAATCGTATGGTACACCTACAGGTAAACGAGTTCAAAATGATCGTCGCTTATAGATTTCAGTGTTTGTTTGTAGTGTAGATATCAGGAAATATAAAACTACAATAAAATTATGCTTTACCTTGACATGTTTGTGGCGTAAATCACAGCAAAGGTCTAATTAACGAGTTGAGTAGAACGGACAACCTTTATCCATTAATCTTTCAGGCCTTAATCTCACCATCTACCTACATTCTGAAAAAACAAACGATCAACCCGTAATGGACGGGAAAGGTTTATGGCACAACACTGTTTGTTTAAAGGATAGGTAAATGGTAAGCTTTCATTCTCGACGTTGACGGTGAACGGTTTCAATTTCATTTATTTGTCTGTAAAAGATAGGTACCTACAATTACATTGGTGTTACTTGGAATAACCGATTGGATAAAGTCGTGTGTAACAGCGCCATCTTTTTTTGTCAAGTGGACGTCGCGTGGCGGCGATGATATCCAGTATAATTTTGGTGGCAAATTCTAGCAAAAACTATAGAACCGATTTTGATGGTACTTTCTAATATTATAGTTTAAACCTCAAAATTGGACCTAGCGCGGCCTTTTTCAGATATATTTTCTTCAGAGGATGATATAAGGTTTGAAAAATTGTATGAGAATCAATTTATTTTTTTAGATAGAGACTTGAAACTTTGTAAAATGGTTCCTTAATGAAATACAATTACCCTAAGGGGTCAAAAATAGGTTGCAAATTTGTATGGATAGTATATATTTTTTCGAGCTAGGGACTTGAAACTTAGTAAAATGGTTCCATACTAAAACACAAGAAAAATAATTTCAGCGTTTTTGAAAATTCATTTTCTAAAGAGATTAAAACTTGCTTGAAAGTTAGTATGTAGAAATCCAGAGTGAAGAACTCCGTAATAGATGTCGCTACCGGTCTTATCCGATACTATTAAACGAGCAATATTTATATGTAATAATTTGTATGTATATTTGTTATCATGTTCTGATGAAATTTGCAGTATAGGGGTTTACGGGGCCGAGAAACCGATCCAGCTTGGTCTTATTTTCGAGTAAATTCGTTGATTCCGTATTTTCTCCCAAAACGCTGGCTTACTCTTCGACTACGACCAATCTTCTTTGTTGATGGTTGCGAGTTCGAACCCCAGCGGTGGGAAGGTTTTTTGTTTTCTTTTAATCAGTTTAATTTGGTTATTTTTTGGTAAACGATCAGTTATTGTTTTTTTTTTCATTTTGTAAAGAAAGCGATTTCGTAGTATTAAGTAAAGCCGAGAAAATCTCGGTCCCAGGTAACAACAAAGCAACATCAACGGTTGTAGTCATGGTCATGCAGTCTTATCGTTTTTAATTTATGCCGCTTTTAGTCCAACACGACCCCGACCTGGGCCAAACTTAATTACAATATGGACTGATAAAATGTTCTGTTTGCGAAGTTAAGGAAATATTGTATGACATGATACATACATTTACAGTTATACGTAGATTAGTGTTTCTTTCATAATTTTAGAATCAAATAAAATTCATTTAATACTTTTTGGTATACTTATTATTTTTATTGGTATAAAAAATATCAAAAACATAATATAAACGGCATCTATCGAGCTGAAATTGGACTAAAATTAAGCTCGCTAAAGGGCGCAAATTGACAACTAAAATCAGTGACCTCTATCAAACTGAAATTGTACCAAAATTATGCTCGCTAGATGGTGCCATCAATTTATAATTCAAGCATTAATAATGTTTCTTCTTATAGAATTTGTGACTAATAACACATTCAAGAATATGAAAACAATGCATTTTATTCATTTTAGACATCATGTTTCATAGTCAAATTTACTGCTTAAGACCTACACAATCGATATCTAAATATGTAGAAATAGTTTTAGTTTTATTTTTCAAAACGTCCGGGTTCGATTCCCAAGCTGAGTACAGGTTTTTTTAAATGTATAAATGCAGTTTTACTTGTTATTAAAATCGATGACATGGTTCCTAAGAACAGATCATCGTACCTATGTTTTATAGTTTCAGACTTTCCCATACTGACCGATCTAAATGGGCCACTTTGTATATGTCAGATATTACTAAATGAAGTTACGGGCTGTTTGATAAGTCCTTTTAAAAACTATTTATAAAACCTTTTTCTGGTAAATGGCATTAACACTGGCAGGCACAATCTTTCAAATGAAGACTGTCAAAAATTCAGCAAAAAAACAAGTTTTTGTCAGTTTAAAAATTGTTTGACTGTAAATCACTCGTACATTTTCAACAACTATGGAAAAATCTGAATTTCGTGCCGTTATATAACATTTTTATAGGAAGGGTTGCAGTGCTGCCACAATAAAATCTGAACTTGATTCTGTTCATGGCACTAACGCACCAACGTTGCAGACTGTTTATAACTGGATAAATGATTTTAAACGTGGTCGGTCAAGCACATCTGATGCTCCACGCTCTGGTCGCCCAATCGAGGTCACTACTGAGGATGTTGTTGAAGAAGTCTATAATATTGTACTCGACGACCGCCGAGTGAAGGTGCGTGAATTAGCTGATAACACAGGCATCTCCAGTGAGCGAGTACATAAAATCCTGCATGAAGATTTGGGTATGACAAAGCTGTCTGCACGATGGCTGCACGTTTGTTGACAATTGAACAAAAACGCGAACGAAAGCGAATTTCAAAACTATGTTTGGATAAGATGAAGCGTAATCCTCGGAATTTTTTGAGTCGATTTGTCACTGTGGACCAAACTTGGGTCCATCATTATACACCTGAATCAAAACAGCCATCAAAACAATGGATGGCGACTGGTGAACCTGCCCCAAAGAAGGCCAAGACTGTTTTATCGGCTGGGAAGGTGATGGCGACAGTCTTCTGGGATGGCGAAGGCATCATTATGATTGATTACTTGGAAAAGGGAAAGACTATCACTGGCCGTTATTACGCAGAGTTATTGCAACGTTTTTAAGCCGAGTTGTTGGAAAAACGACCAATATTGTCGCCCAAGAAAGTCCTCTTTCATCAAGACAATGCCCCAGTGCACACGTCAGCTATTGCAATGGCCAAAATCCATGAGTTGGGCTTCGAGCTGGTTCCGCATGCTCCGTATTAATTCGCCGGACCTAGCTCCGTGCGATTATTACCTATTCCCAAATCTGAAAAGATGGCTTGGAGGGCAAAAAATTTTGACAAATGAGGACTGCATCGCAGGTGTAAACGGCTATTTTGAAGACCTCAACAAAACGTATTTTTTGGAGGGGATCAAAAAATTGGAAACTCGCTGGAACAAGTGTTTGGCCCTCAAAGGAGACTATGTTCAGAAATAAATGTAAATTGTTTAAAAAATATATATATTTTTTACTTTTTAAAATGACTTATCAAACAGCGTCTATTAAAAAATCCGATATTGAATAGTAGGAATTACTAATAATTAATTTACAAAGCTTATTTTTAAATTCCTGTAAAGGCAATATTCTTAAAGCCAAGGGTATTTTATTAAATTTTTTGTCATGCAAAAAAGACTCTTTTGCATCAGTGCGGTACGTGAAGGTACAGGTTGTGACCTGCGATAGGTGCTACGTTTAAATACATCTGATACCTTTACGAATAGTGCAGACTTTTATGTTACTCGTAATGTTTTAATTTCCTGGATAACACAAGAGTGGAATACACAAACGGAATCTAATGTGAAAACTGCAATAAAGTCAACAAGTTGTATATGTCGCAGGGAAATGGCCAAAACAGAGATTTGAACAAATCTCTAAGGGATATGATCAAATCACGCAGGATGTTAAAATGACGAATCCATTTTATTATTTGCCTAGAACAAATCAGTCATTGTTCAGGGATTTGATCAAATGACTGGTTTGTTCTAGGTAAATGATAAAATGGATTCGCCATTTTAACATCCTGCGTAATTTGATCATATCCCTTAGAGATTTGTTCAAATCTCTGTTTTGGCCATTTCCCTGCGACATATATAAACTTAAGCATTTTACTTCTTCCTTTAAGGCTTGGTCATATATCTGAGATAGAAACGCAAACAGATCACGTTGTTGAAAAAGCAAAATCGAGGTCGATCGAGAAAGATTTGAGCTTATAGCGTTATTGCAATAGGTACCTAAAAACTCGACTACTATACCTTGAATAACGGTACAGTTCACCTTGAACGCTAATAATATGTACCTACTTATGTACATTTGTCGCACTAAAAGAACAATGCATGGCGGTTCAAATGCATGAAATCAGTGCATTTGCTTTGCTCAATCGAAGGTAGATTTCAGATTTGGATCAGTCTTGAGTCTCAGACGAGCAAGGCTTGGTTTTGGCAGAGGCGAGTAATAGTTATTTGTTATGCAAGGCTGCAAAGTTGTTGTTTGGCGCGAGTGTTCGTATTGAAAGCCGAGCTAGCGAAGGATTCTAGAATAGTAGTCATATTCTAGAAAAATAGAATCCTGAGAGCAGCGAGAGTTTCAAGTAACGAGAAGCAAAACAAAATTGCCGCCGAGCGGAACACACCACTTTTCACCTCACCACAAGTTAGATGAAAGAAAAACAATTTAACTGTAAATAATTATTTTATTAATTTATCTATTATCATTATAAATTCTAGTAGTAATGGTTACTGAGCTACGTCACGTTCCAATTTTAAAGTCTCTTTCTACGCTAGCGGATATAATGGACTTTAGGGCGCGATAAAATAAGCCTTTCCAAGCTGGTGAGGTGAAAAATAATATAGTCCCTTGAAATTCCCTTGCACTAAGGAAAGGTTCTCTCGACGGTATTATACGTAGGTATAGAGAGATTTCAGTTCTGAACAAAATATTCTTCTATAATACCGCCTACTGAAACCGAAGTAGAAATGCAAGAACAATTTTCTCTTGCTATTGCATTACTACTTTATTATAATTTTGGAGGTTTTGCCATTATTGGTGGTGGTTTGCTGTAATTATATGCATATTTGCACGTGCGGAGGGAAGGTGGGCGCATTAACCGCGTGCAAAAATGCGCTAATAGGCATCTGATTATCGCTAATAGACTTGCACGTTTTGTAGAGGAATAGCAAAGGAATATTGTTCTCGTAACTTATCATGGACTTCCGTAAAGTAACGCCTGATTCAATGAATTAAGGAGACATGCTATTCATTGGCAGCCTCGTCCGTAACTAAACGTAACTTTATTTATTTCAAATATAGCCAACAGTAGAGGTGGAAACCGTAAATGACAAATTGCTATGTAAAGTACCTGCTTCATAAAGGAACCAAGTATAAGAGGAAAGCCTATGTTATTGATAGGCAAATGAGATCCGAATCGATTATAGATTTTATTGTTTTTGTTAGTTCAAAACTATAAGAGGCGGTTGTATCGGGACACGAGTTTTTTTTTTCAAACGGAATGTGTTAGTCGAAAACTCGCTGCAAAATCGGCCAACTAAAACTTAAGCCGAACAATGCCGCAAAATGCCAAACAGTCAACTCTGGTTAAATCCGGAGACCTAGCAAGTCTTTCAGCCGCTTGGGCAAAATAACACCAAAACAAACGACAGTGAAGATTTCGCTGTGTATCCTAGCCTTTATTGCTGGTTGCTTACACACCGCAGCTTTGCGCAGCTCGAGGAAGCCGGGAACTGTAACGATCGTGTAAACTAACTTGCTCTAATTTAACTGGTTAGCGACGACGCTTGGTTGTCTTTATGTTGTTTATATTTAAATTTCTGTTGCATTATTTAGGACGCTTAATGTTAGGGGCAATACATATTTGGTCTACACTACAGTCAGTAAAATGTCTCTCTATACAGAAAGACATAACAAAGCAACTCATGTAATAAAGCATAATAAAGCAGCTTATATAAGCAACGTGTTATATTTATGTAAAAACTTTCTTGACCAAGATACAGACTCCATTTTTATTTTGACAATATCAATATTATCACTAAAACTGTATCGTTACTAATTTGTCGTATGTGATTTGATTTAAACATAATTGCGTGAACATTTAAATATTTAAAATTTCGTAGCCCGATACTTTACTTAATTATATAGTGCGAGTTAAAATTTGAATATAGTAGGTGACCGTAAAATTTAGATAGAATCCATCGACGCTAACCTGCATAAAATGAATCGCCACTCAAATTTCCACAGAAATATAGCAGTTGAAGAGTGGTGTTGCCATAGTTATTTGTGTCACAAGGGAGCAAAATAGTATATTTACGGCGAGGGCGGTGCGGTGTATTGAATCCCGAACATAGCGAGGGATCCTAGGATTCTGAGTGTAATGAGGGATACTAGTGCTAACGCCCGAGACGAAGATAATTTTGCTACCGAGTGACATATACTATTTTTCACACCGACTGTGAGGAAATTTAAAAAAGATGCTGTTAAAATAACTTCCTTAACAAGTTTTAACAAATTTTCTTAATTTTTGATACTAATTTTTAAATATTACGAAAGATGTATATATTTTCATACAAAGTTGCTAAAGTTAAAACTTGAAAAATTTCAGTTTTTAATCGATTACGATGAAATTACAATCGATTTTTTTATTAAGATCTGTGTTCAATTGGCACACTGTGGTAAATGCTATGAACATGCCAATGAATAAATTAAAAAAGTAGCTTGAACAGAAAAATAGTATTTTGATCCCTGTCTTCGTGGAACAAAACTTACTTTTCTGAATGAAAGGTGTGAAAAATTATTTGTGGCAGAGTGATCCCGGTCTCACTCTAGGGGCTGGCTGTACATTTTTTATTATTAACTCACTTTTTATTATCGTCAATACCCATTGATATGCTATTGCATAAGGCATGCGACTTGCAATCTGGAGGTCACGGGTTCGAATCCCAGCTCCTACCACTGGATTTTTTCAAAAGATTGTGTACGAAATATCATTTCATATTTAACAGCGGTTTTTCGGTGACAGAAAACATCATGAGGAAACTGGTCTAATCTCGACTAGTTCTAGTTTTCCCTCTGGGTTGGAAGGTCAGATCAGCTGCTCAAAGTCAATAACGAGTAACTAGGTTTTTGCCAATTTTAAAAAAGACCGGAAGAACTAATTTTAACTTCAAAAGCCCCTTTCCTAAAAAACTACTGAATGATCGGAATGGTTTTTTTCTTACTTTGTACATGATGTACTTACACCTTGGCTTATTTTAATAACCTGTAGCTGAAGCCGTTACGGTCATGCAGCTGAAAATCTTTTAGCTGGGGATTTTGTTAAAGTAAGCAAGCAGAATACTTGTTTTGGATAAGGTGTTTTGTGGTTATTTTTTAATTCTAATAGGTACCTAATCTATTTGCTTGTTTTTTATTTTTATTTATTTTATATGTATTCGCAATCGCATCCATCTTTCGTACAACTAGTGCCTACGCAAAATCTTGTGATTAGGTGCCAAAACGGATCCTGGGCCCGTTTGAGCACCACCGGGGAAACGTTAGGAGGATGATAAATACGTCTAGCTTCTCCTGTCTTGACCCATATAAACAAATAAGTCTTATATTCCCAAGAAAGTTTATATACTGCCGTGAAGCATCCGACTTCTCAGCACAATCTCAAGTTGCTCCATTCATTTCACGCCGCAAACGCTTGCTTTGATCAGGAATGACATCCGCATTTACATAGGCAACGTAGCAGTCAGTTAGTAGTAACTAAGTAACGTGGCATCAGCTGAGTGCAGCACAGACCAAGGCAGCGACATCTGGCGCATGGACGTGATGTGTCATCACTGGGGTCCTGTCTCTTGACCAAACAACTTTTAGCAAAATGTATCATTTGACAAATGTTTCGTTTGACCTAATGCTTTTTTCGTCAAAACAGTGGTATTTTCGGGTATTCTTTAAATTTCATCAAATAGAAGTCATTAGGTTACGTTAGGTTTGTTTTATAATAATCCTATAAAGCTTTCTATTTAAGAAAAAAATGCATTAGGTCAAATGAAACATTTGGCCAAAAGTTGTTTGGTCTAACATTAGTGAACCGTCACCACTACATCTCATAAGTGTGCTATGTTTTTTAGCAACAATTTTGAGGTACATCTCTTTTGGCCGTAAACTGGCACTCGTAGTTCGTTGGTTCCTAGCGTACCAGTATAAGTTTGAACTCCGACCATTAATGGAAGAGATCTCGGAGTTAAGTATTATACTCGTACTATCTAGTGAGTGCTGACATTAAACATGTTTACAAAGAAGTGGTCCTTAGTTGATAATCGTGAGTTCTAGGAAACCATCACTGTTTTCTCAAGGTGTAGTAGAATATTTTATTAATGACACGTAAGGCTAGTGTTAGTAAAAATAATATTTCCTTAATATTGCTAACATATTTTCTATATGACAAAAATCTGTGTGACTGTCTTATCTGCCCGCAATAACCCCCAGAACGCTGTTGGTACTGCCCCTAAGCAGGGGCTGCCCACTCCGTGATTTGTTCGCGGCGTTACAACATCGCGCTACAGTACCGCTACCGGCCCCAGGGGGTATGTTGGCGCTGCTATGGCACGCACGCATTCTATCGCATGTGACGCGCTGCGATAGAAAGGGATGGCCACGTTTAGGCTCGTTCGGCATAGCATACCTAAACATGGGACTTGTTAACAGAGAACCTTCTGTACGTATTACTATTATTTATTCTGTGCCCTAAGTCGACCCATTATCGAGTCGAGCCGATTTTTTTACGTGTAAATAATAAAATATGTCCAATACTGGACACCTAGTCCATACGTATTTGTCATTGGTGCGGTGGCTGCAATCTGGGGAGTGCATGTACGGCCGCGGCCGGCTTTCTCGCCTTTGTTGACTAACTACTAACCCAGATGCCCTATTATGCTAATTCATTGCATATGCACACAGCCGTCTCGTTACCCTGAAACAATAAGACTGAAATAATGAAGCTCTAATAAGCCGGTACCTATACGAGTTTACTGAAGTTCATTAACGTATTTTTCCGTCCATGCAGCTTTCTCTGTTGCTCATAATAATGGTCGGTAATGGAATATTAATATTACAAATTGTATAATCATTAATCACCATCAAATTGCTGGGTAAAGTGCCTTATCTCATTGACGTAAGGGAAATGGCTGTCTAGTCTCCACCTCGCCCAAAGAGTTGTCATTAATACGTCATCACGAATGGCTATGTTCTCTTTCAAAAGCTGTTCAGAAATATGCTGTTCTTCTGAATTTTCAGTCTTTGGAGTACCTTTTTAAGCACCAAATAATTTTAAGATAGTCCACTAAATAAATGGCTAACTGTATGTAAGTAAGTAGTGGAATTCACCGCCATATATCATAGTTCCACTATATATAGGACATTATAATGGAATGCCACAGGACAAACACAAGCACACTACAAGTTTACTATAATAATCAGTATCTCAACTCGACAAAGCCTGTGTAAGAAACATATTTAAATACTATAAATAACCTGCGACTTCGTTTGCATAGTAATGAGGTGGGAATTAACGCATTTCTTCTCTTGCAGATAGGACACATGCAGTTCTAATTTAACCTGTCAAGAAAAACGTTGAACAAACCTATTTGAGCTAAAATACCGTTGAAAATCGTTTATCTGTGTAAAAAAGGGACAGAACACGTTTTATTTATCGGAGGTATTTTTAACCGACTTCAAAAAAGGAGGAGGTTTCTCAATTCGACCGTATATATATATATATATATATATATATATATATATATATGTTTTGTGTATGTCCGCGGATAACTTCGTCGTTTATGAACCGATTTTGATTATTCTTTTTTTGTTGGAAAGGAAGTATCCCAAGGGTGGTCCCATGGTAAGGAAACCAGGATCTGATGGTGGAATCCTGAAGAAATTGAGGGAAACTCTCGAAAAAATTGTCTTTCCGACTAGTGTGTTCCTTAATATTATTCAATATAAAGAATTTTAAGGCCCTATTATTTTCCCTAATAATCAACGCATTTGCTCTCGGAAATCAGTTCATGTGGTAAATTGGAAAATATATGTGGAAATGTTCTCGTGGCTTGGCGGAGTACTAAATTGAAGTCGGTTAAAACTTTGTTTTTAAAGTAAATGATAAGTTTTATGAATAAAGGTGTACAAGTTTAGTAGATGTTTGTGGCAATAGATCAAACAGGTGGGACATAGTTCTTAGTATTACATGTTTATATTGAGTTTCTTCACTACATATTTTTAATACTGTTTTATATTAAATAAATAAAACACGTGATGACTGAAATGGACTTGAGCCACTCCGACTCTCAGGTAAAGATGTGTTTAGTAATTAACAATCCATTATTTCGAGTACTCATTGACGTGTAAGTGTTTACACGGAATAAATAAATAAATAAATATTTGGGGCAATCTTACACAAATCGACCTAGTCCCAAACTAAGCATAGCTTGTACTATGGGTACTAGACGACGATATACATACTTATATAGATAAATCAATACTTAAATACATAGAAAACATCCATGACTCAGGAACAAGTATTCATGTTCATCATACAAATAAATGCCCTTACCAGGATTCGAACCCGGGACCTCCTGCTTCGTAGGCAGGGTCACTACCAACTAGGCTACAGAGGTTGTCAAATAAAATATCTCTTTTTAATTAGGTAACAGACGTCCAATTTTTATTTTCCAAAGTACCTAACCACTACGTAAGTTCTACAACTATAACGCGTATTATGTCGGTTGAATGGTAACTTAAAGGCGCGAAGTACGAAGTTATAATACCGCCTTAACAGAACTATCAGTTGTATGACGCGATTGATAATTAATGTTTATAAAAGGCGCGTCTACACTGCTTTAATACATAATGTGTTTATCTGATAAATATAAATACTGGCAAACCAGTATCGTGACAAATACTCAGCGTGTAATCTTGTAAAAACTCAAATGGACTTTTTAGCTGAAGTTGTCAACAGCGCAATGCCAGTGAGTTTTTTCACGTTTGACGTTATATTGTTGAAATTTGTTCATTATTGAAATTACGCCTTAATAGGAATTAAGCGCATATAAGTTGTTCCCATATCAGAATCGATTATTTTTATGCTTTATCATTTAGTATGCGTTTTGTGAAGGTCTATCACACACCGGATCGAAATTATTAATATTGGATAGTTATAGCAATCCTGTCATTTTGACGTCACTATGACAGTTGACAGATAGTGCAGCAAAGATTTCAAGAAAAAATTAATAAAAAATAATGAGGTTAATCAATCGTCGCAGTCCGATAAGAACTATCCAAAGGAAAAGCTAGAATAATAAAGTACTTATAAATCAAAAAGTTTCATGTTTTTCCGTTCATAGGAAGCTGAGATCCTTCGTGACAATAAACAACTGATTGTTTTTTTATTTAAAGATTAATTATAAGTGCTGATTTGATTTGGGGTGCCGGTGTATCTACTTGTTAAGCCAGCAATAATACCAGCTTAAAAATAAACAAAATTTCGTTATATATTCTGCAAATTAGGCCAAGAGGGACTTTTCCATGTCAAACAGTAATTTATAATAAAATAATAATAATCCGACCGCATAAATCATTTTGAAATGGCAGAGAGATCTTGGGCAATGACGTCGATGAACACATCGCTACTTCACTAACTGTGACAGAGACTACCATAGATGGACATATGGCCACCATTAAAGCATCATTCTTAGATAAGCATTAAACTTAAAGAAACTTAAGATTTATGTCAAGAATGCGTGTTAACTACTTATGTAAGATAGGGGCTCGTCAATCCAGTCAAATCACGAAACGGGTGACCAAGCACGCATGCGATTATAATCAATCAGTTTTCATGAAACATAACATGTCTAACTTATGTGCCTCTTCTACGAGTGCCTATAAAGTGATAATGAAACTAGTATGAAGTCAAGGTACGGATAACGCTTCACTGTGGCTATACTCCAGGCAAAATACGGTTTTGAAAAACATTAATTTATAATAGCGTTTTTTTTGTTGATTTCATTTTAAAATTTTATTCTAAGATGATTTATTCAAGAATCCGGCAAACTTTCCACCCGGAAGTAATTATGTAGCTTTAAATGAAGCATGCATTGTGTTTTTTTATACGATTTATATTGAATATTATAGAGCAAATGTAAATGAACCAAAATAAAGACAAACATGTTTATTAATATTTTTTCTGACTTTTGAGAAGCTAGTTAATTTATCATTTTTTTGATGTCTGAAATTTCGTCGGATTTTGTCGCTGGGTAACTATTTAATTGATAATATATCCGTTACACATCAAAAAGAAGCTATTATAAATTATTTCCAAAATTGACATTTTTTCCATACAAGTTGTCAGTTCATTGACTGGACTACTAGGTGAACGCAGGTGCGCGCGGCCGGGTGGCGAGCCGCCGGGCGCCGTTACAGCTATCGGCATCCTGCGACAATCCATTACGTGCGGCGTAGATTATGTATAGTGTGGTCACCGCGATTAATGGATTACGGCTGTTATGCTGTTCGCGCCCTGTTTCGACGCGTCTCATCTGTCTGTCACTTAGGGCGAATCAACTTGTCCGACTCAACTTAATAATTAAACTAGTTTTTAGTCAAGGTACGGATAACGCTTCGCTGTGATAATGCCGGAGCGTCAAAGACGTCTATTATTGTAATGTGTTTTGTGTGCACATTTTATTACATTAGCTCGGCGTGCGTGAAATCGAGCGCGAAACACATCAAAATGAATTCAAAAATCATACTTGTGGCGGTGTGACAACTGCTCATAATCAGAGCTCAGAGTTACACTGGTTATGAAGTGAATATTAGGCCATGAGCGTTTGTCTGGTGAATACGTTTCTGTCAATAAAAAATCGACAAAATGTGCTATCACAACGCACTTCAACCCTGCTCCCCTGCCCTCCTAACGTAAAGTGCAATAACTTTCAATCGAAATGTAATTCAAATGTGTGCATAAATGTAATATAATAAAGTAAATATTTAATTCATATTTCAAATGAAGTTATTGCACTTATCACAAGGACGGCAGTCCCTTTGTCGCCTTTACGACACCCATGGGAAGGTAGGGGGTGGCGAAATTCAAACCAGACACCACACGGGGGCCGACACCACACGTTAACCATCATTCGCTCAATTAATTCGATTTTGCCGGACCATAGAATTTCCTCCTCTCTTTATCATATGAATATAAAAAATCTCAGCTGGTGTTCCGGAACACCGACCTTTGGAGCACTTACAAAAATAAAATTTTATGTCTCAAAACATCACAGGGAAATATTGAACTATTTTTACTTTTATCGATCATAAGGTGCTTTCCAAGCATAAACGAATGTTTTGTTTATCAAAATGTTTTTCCTTGAAATCGCATGACGATTAACGCACGATTTTTCTTGTTTTACCCGTGTGGTGTCGGGTTAGAAATTCACCACCCCCTTTTTTCCCGTGGGTGTCGTAAAAGTCGACTAAGGGACCATGGTTGAAATGTGTTGTGGGCGATGGGCTAGCAACCTATCACTGCAATATTACATTTTGTCGATCTTTTATACCCACATTTATGCTAAAAGTGGCGCTGGAACATACGTTTCATGTGCTCTGCCGGCCCCTTTTGGGAATAAAGGCGTGAATGTATGTATGTGTTTTCTTGTTTTATACATCTTATTTTATCCTATATGGAATAAGGCATGGTATATAAAGTCAACACAAAGGTTTTACTAAAACACCTTCCCAAGGTAATTATTACAAAAATACGTTCGCTGTACTGAATAACTGGATTATCGTAGCAATTTTTCCAGCATGATATACGAGCCTGTACGAGATTAGAATGGCTCTGAAACAGCTTAAGAACAGCAAGGCACCCGGTGAAGACGGAATTACAGCCGAACTCCTGAAGGCGGGTGGAAAACCGATCCTTACGGCCCTTCAGAAGTTATTTAACACCGTCCTACTGGAAGGGAGAACGCCAAAGGCGTGGAACAGAGGTGAGGTGGTGCTGTTCTTCAAAAAGGGTGACAACACTCTGCTGAAGAACTATCGACCCATCTCACTTCTGAGCCATGTCTATAAGCTGTTTTCAAGGGTCATTACGAATCGTCTCGCACGCAGGCTTGATGACTTCCAGCCTCCCGAACAAGCCGGTTTCCGAAGAGGTTTTAGTACCGTAGACCACATTCATACGCTCCGCCAGCTTATACAGAAGACTGAGGAGTATAACCTGCCTCTCTGCTTAGCGTTTGTGGACTACGAGAAAGCCTTCGATTCGATCGAAACCTGGGCTGTACTACAGTCTCTCCAACGGTGCCAAGTAGACTGCCGCTATATCGAAGTGCTGAAGTGTTTGTACGAGAACGCCACTATGTCAGTCCGACTCCAGGATCAGAGTTCGAAGCCTATTCCGCTGCAGCGGGGTGTCAGACAAGGGGATGTTATTTCCCCAAAACTGTTCACCGCTGCACTGGAGGACTTGTTCAAGACTCTAGACTGGAGAAGGCTAGGCATCAACATCAACGGCGAGTACATCACTCACCTTCGGTTTGCTGACGATATAGTAGTCTTGGCTGAGACCATGGAGGACTTAAGCACGATGCTCGATGACCTCAGTAAAGCCTCCGAGCGAGTTGGTCTAAGGATGAACATGGATAAGACAAAGATCAAGTCAAACCTCCATGTAGTACCAACTCCCATTTCAATCGGACACTTTACGCTCGAAGTTGTAGACGATTATATATACCTAGGACAGACTGTTCAGTTAAGTAGGTCCAACTTTGAGAAAGAGGTAAACCGTCGAATCCGACTCGGCTGGGCAGCATTCGGGAGGCTACGGCACATCTTTTCGTCCAGTATTCCGCAGTGTCTCAAGACGAGAGTCTTTGACCAGTGTGTGTTGCCAGTGATTACGTATGGCACGGAAACGTGGTCGCTTACTATGGGCCTCATAAGAAGGCTCAAAGTCACCCAAAGGGCAATGGAGAGGGCTATGTTGGGAGTTTCTCTGCGCGATCGCATCAGAAATGAGGCTATCCGCAGCAGAACCAAGGTAACCGATTTAGCCCTCCGAATCGCTAAACTTAAGTGGCAGGGGGCGGGGCACATTGCACGTAGGACCGATGGCCGTTGGGGCGGAAAGGTTCTCGAGTGGCGACCACGTACCGGAAGGCGCAGCGTGGGTAGGCCCCCCACAAGGTGGACTGATGACCTGGTAAAGGTTGCGGGAGTCCGCTGGATGCGGGTGGCGCAGGACCGGTCATTATGGCACTCTCTGGGGGAGGCCTATGTCCAGCAGTGGACGTCTTTCGGCTGATATGATGATGATGATGATATACCTAGTCAAATTTTTAATTGTAATAGATTGGAATATTAATTGCAAAGCCAAGCCGACCCCAGGCTCCTTTAGGGGCAAAACCGGGAATAACGCTAGGAGGGTAATGAGATGATGAGTTTGGAATATTAATGTAATAATATGGGATACATGACCACGTATCCAGTGTCCGTTCTCAACTCAAGTGGCTTCCTATCCGATCCAGACGTAACTCTCACATTCTCGCCCACCTTTATGGATTCTTTTTAACCCTGCAACTCCTCGCTACCTTAAGGAACGCTTTAAATTTCTTTCTTCTGCTAGGTCTGCTCAGAAGTTGCTACTCCCATCAAACTCTAAATTTTACAACAATTCTTTTACTTTCCGAGCTGTTCAATTGTGGAATTATTTGCCTACTTATTGAAATTAAACGTGCTAAGTCTCTTCCTATTTGTAAAACAAGACTTAAGGATTACTATTTTTCTCTACCGTATATAACTAGTCATTCCTACTTGGTGTATGCTGTTTGTTTTCGACTGTAAGTGATACTGTTTCTATGACATTTAGTTATTGTATGTGTATGTAGGTTTATATATACTTACTTATATATGTGTATTTATGTAAGTGTATAGTCTTTCTTTTGTTAAGTTGTTTACTTTCTAAATCAAAATCAATTATTTATACTTGGGCACTTTTACATGTCAAACGGTGATTTACATTAAAATAATACTATACATAATCTTACACAATAATCATTACAAAATTGCAGATTAAGGACTGATAAACGGTTAACAATCTGGTATAAAAAATACGGTAATTCCGGGGTAGTTGGTCATGAGGCGTAGATGGCCCATCGAATGGCCCTTTTGACAAGTGTCACATTGACAGGTGTCACTCATTTTACTTTTTTTACAATCCGCCTGTGTTGCCATGTTAAGTACTTCACATATCTCTGTGCATGTAACGTAACCAATACTAACCAGAAATGTAACAAATTGACTTGTAAAATGTTATAATTTTACCAATATAATATATTAATAATGAATATGAATGAATATCCATCCAAATATCTTGTAACCATTCGTTATCTTGCATTCGGTTCATCGGTTAAGAGTAACCAATGAACCGAATGCAAGATAACGATAATAATTACGAAACTCAGTTAATTTGTCTGCTATCGATAATACCGCAGACAAACTGAAGATCTGTCTCAACATATTGCGGAGTAACCTCCATGAAAAGGTTTCAAACCTTTTTATCTCAAAGGCAAAAGTTAACAGTAAATCCTGAACAAGTAAACAAACATAATGCAATTATTCAAATTAGTGAGGGTAGTTAAACTGGGTCTAAAAGCCGACGACATAAATTAAGCCATTAAGTGCATTAATGATAAAGTAGGCTGGGGCTAGTGCCACCGAATAAAGTACTATGTACAGCAAACACGGTCTTATTTTACGTCCTTCTAATGTTGCGTTGAAGATTGGGGCAGTGCCTACATGTTTTATCCGAAGTTCAGGTCGCTATAATAAGCGTATCGTTTAAATTAAGTACTTTTGAAACTGATTTTGTGGAATAATTTAATATATTATGTATCAGTAATTGAATTTATTTAGTGACTAATTTAGTGGCCCGACGTTGGACTGTTGTCAATGAAAGTAATACGGAAGACAACAATTTACCGTAAAGAAAGCTACTTACCCAAAAAATATACTTCCTAAATTCACTTTTGAAACCTTTCTTTACAGGAGTTTGCCGAATTGAGAATGCCTATTCATTCATTTCCGAGTCTGTTGTTCCGTTCCGGGGTGAATAGAAAAAACAAAATTTGGACGAAGATGTTTTAATTTTACCGCAATCATAATTTTATCTTATGAAACGGCGGGGGCTTACTCGCAATGATGCGGTATGTACATTAAGTACCAACATATATCAAAGCTGAAATATTTACAACTAACGAGCGCTCCTGAATTCATTGGGTTGTAAAACTGAAACACTTTGCGCTTCCTTCGCGGAGATTTTAGGATTTACCCTAAACCTCCACATTACTGCGTTGAACCGAAATAAAATAAGCAAAATTCGGGATTTTCAGTTACGGACGACGAATATTGCGTTGCTAACAAAAATAACGCTAGAAGATTGCAATTTTCAAGTGCGTACGACGTTAGAATTCGTTTTATACGTAGGTACCTAGTTAGTAGTTTATCCAACGATTATATACGTCATTATTTCACAGCTATTTGACGCAATGGGAGGCACTTCGCGATTAACATCTGAGAAGAAAAAAGGTCCCGGCTTCTACATTTGCACGAATCTGTGAAGGGATAATATATACGACGTTGCGCAGAAAATTCATTTGGATTATATTTATTTTAGAGGCGGTATTTCGCTAACGTGAGATATTTTAGCTTAACGTTCATTGTCCTCCAGACTACTTCGAAGATCAATTTAATAAAAAAGAAGACACATTTGTCTAGAACAAGATTTATGTTTTAACCTCAACAGCACAGTTGACATTGATATGTCACACTTCGTAATCTATGTGTGTGTTAACGTATAAATGCGATTCGTGAAACCTTATAAAAAGTATATCAAATATTTGGTGTCTTTTTCAACAACTATTAATAATCCGTACTAATATTATAAATGCGAAAGTGTGTCTGTCTGTCTGTCTGTCTGTTACCTCTTCACGCTTAAACCGCTGAACCGATTTGGATAAAATTTGGTATAGAGATAGTTTGTTTGAGTCCTGGGGAAGCACATTTTTTTTTTTTTTAATCTTTATTTACTACAATCTGTCTCCTTTGTGGGAGATTCAGCAGTATGTTGGTTGGGGCTATCGCTGGCGCGCTCGGTATGTGGCCTGTGCCACATCCTCATTCTTAAACAGTAGCTGTGTTTACTGTGATCGTATTCAATCTTGAGGTATTTTACGCTTTAAACGTCGCGCTTTGTTGTGGTTTGCCATAAGTGGGCGGGCCAGAGTATTTGGGTGTCGTTCGATGCGCTCTTTGTAGGTTCTGGAATGGAGTACAATTTCCTGTTTCACAGTGGGCAGGCGTAGATCACGGCGTAATAATTCGTTCGGTACGAACCAGGGGGCATTGGTTATCATGCGGAGTGCTTTATTTTGAAACCTTTGTATAATTTCAATGTTTGAATGGGATGCGGTACCCTACGGTTGGATTCCATACGTCCAGACGGGCTTCAGTATTGCCTTGTACAGAAGTATTTTGTTTTCGAGAGACAGTTGAGACTTTCGTCCAATGAGCCAGTAAAGTTTTCGCGTTTGAATACCAAGTTGCTTTCTCTTAGTGAAGATATGTTTTTGCCAGGTAAGTCTCTTGTCCAAGTGCAATCCAAGGTATTTCACATGATCTGCCTGTGGGACCGCGATGTTGTTAAGTGTGACTGGAGAACAGGAGTCTCTTCTTAAGGTGAATGTTACGTTGACAGATTTTGTTTCATTTGCTCTTATCCGCCACTTTTTGAGCCAGTGGGATATGTCATTTAGCCCTTTTTGGAGTATTTGTGAGGCTATTTTTGGGTCACTGTGTGTAGCTAGTATAGCGGTATCGTCAGCAAAGGTTCCAGTAATTAAGGATTCAGATGTCGGCAGATCCGCAGTAAAGAGTAAGTAGAGTATAGGACCCAGTACACTGCCCTGCGGAACTCCTGCTTTTATAGGGCAGAGATCAGACAGTTCTTTCCCTTGTTGTACTATTCTTAATGGCGCAAATCATCATTTCCAGGATAAAAAACTATCCTATGTCCCCCACCAAGGGGATGAAATGGGGGGTGAAAGTTTGTATCGAGCTACGATATAAACGAGTTCCACGCGGACGGCGTCGCGGGCAGAAGCTAGTATAGTATATTTCCAGATTAGTTTGTACGATTGTGCAGTTCAGGTAATCTTAGAATAAAACTTCATTCCAGTTTATTCAATTCGGGCTACGTGTCACACCAATAATGCAGTGTAACAAACATGTTGATAACTTCGTTTTTTTAACAGAACGATTCTATTAATTACTTTCTAAAACAACACTTTTCGAACAAAAATTACAAAAAGGTCTTTCAAGCTTAATTTCAACTTTGATTTATTGTTACTTTTAAGACTATTACATTGATTAACTCTTCCGATATTTAACATATTCTTCAATAGCAACACTGACAAACGTCCCACTTAGTCTAATTAATTAACTTCCATTTGAGAACACCACCTATTTTATTTTAAGCGATCTCGCCGCGGATGGCGCTATTTACTCGATGCTTTCATGCCGGAATTACTGTAGCGATTTACATTTTAGGGTCCCACACTCAAAACCTACCATGGGCACTTTAATGATGGACCCTAAAACGCTAGTACGACTGTCTAATTGTCTGTTTCAGAGGGTTTTATCTAGGATTGGACTAACCAGCTGTAACGTATGTAGTTAGTTATGATTATAAGGATTAGAGTGTCTGTATTCCACCGAATCACTTAGACAAATGAGGTATAATAGACCTTACGTTATCTCAGGTAACATAAAAAATATATAACAGTATCCCTGTAGATAGGTATAGAGAAATGTTTAGAAGTTCAGATATATTTGACTCGATTTGAGTAGACGTAGTGCCTAAGCGTTGCCATATTAATAGACCTGCATATTAAAATTTCTGCTACTAAATGTTTTGTAATTTTCAATACCGCTGTACACAGAATCTAGGTGCGTATTTCAAACTCTACCTTGACCGGCTTTTTATTCGTTCATTTGTTCAGCATTCTTTACTTTAAAGTGTTGCATAAAAGCCATAATGGGCTGGACCGCACATTTGTGCCGCCTAAGAGACCATTACCTCCTGATGCATAGTAATTTTAAGCATTTATTTAAAATGACTTGTACTTGACCTCCGGGTCGAGTAATAAGAGTCTTAGAGTATTGACATAAAATACGTCTCCGCGATTAGCTTCCATTTACGGTACTCACGTTACCACTTATTTATCTATTTTAGTGTCGACATTTCCGTATATATTACTGAATGTTGAATCTATTTATGCATGTGACTCTCGTAATATGTAATAACGGAATAAAAATTAATGTTTACACTATGTAGTAAAAGCTTCCTCTCGGTACTGCCTTCGGTCTATTGCTTTCATAAGAAAATATTGACCAATCAACTACAGGCATAATTGCTCCGTGCGATGGGATCTTTTCACGTACCGGCTTAGACGGAAAATCTTTTCCCGCAAATTGAACCGTTTTTCTTAAATACGAGAAAATGAAGCGAGCTTACAGAATACTCCGCTTTGTTCCATAGAATTGGAATACTTCTTTCATTTTTCAGCATTTTTGTTGTTAAACGTCAGTAGGATTGGTTCGATTGAATCGTCACGAATCATTTCAACGATGATGGTAATCAATAAGAGATTTTGATATTCGTGATGTTGTATATATGTATAATATATATATATATATATTCTTATTCCATATACATATATACACACACACACACACACACACACACACACACACACACATATATATTTATAGCAATAACAATAAAACGATGACTTTTAGTATCTCAATATAAAGATGTCTGACTGATTCTTCATGTATTCTTAAGTTAGGTACGTTTGAAAGAGATATTCTGGCGCAAAATGAATACAAGTAAGTGTCAATTGAGAAATCCTCGGGCTTATACTCAAGTGTAAGTCAGGACTTTGTGTGGGGGCACACCCTGGTAAAACCAGTTATAAGTTATGACTTCCATTCTTAATTCCTGCAAATATCACCCTAACAATCTGAGCATAATCTAAGCTCCGTTTTATTTGCCTAGAAGTTGGTACTCAAATCGAGATGGTGGTTTTTATTCAATCGGTTTGCAGAAAATATGTACCGCGAATCGATCCTGCAGTTTTATTCTATGTAAGTACTGAAGGAATTTCAGTGCAGTGTAGATACTGAATTATGCCAATAATTACCAGATTTTTTAACATTTATACGAGTAAGAAACTGGGCGTTCGGGCCACGCGCAGTGTGTGTGATGTAGTTGGCTGTCCATCACATTATGCGAACTTGTTAACTAACTGTTTTACATAGGTAACCAAGAACTTTATATTAATAATTTTGAGTGAAATGTGTACGAACAAAGTATGTTTTTTTTTAAGTTGGTCGACTATTACTCGTTACTCGTAACCTGTAAAAGCCTACTTAGATGTGATAGTTTTCCTTTTAACTTTATTATAATATTACTGCCGATATTTATTTCATATACCGATGTACATATAACAACAAAGGGCATTTATTTGTTAAAGTCAATTGACTTTAACAAATAAATGCCCTTTAAAGGATACGAGGCTGACAATCCCTTTTCACGCCGATGTATGTATAGTGCTTTTCTCAAACATGCAATAAAATATTTTACAAACTCCATGTTTTTTTAATGGCTGAATGCCACGTCTTTGAGACACGAATGATACCAAAACAATAGAAGGTCGCTTTGCATTACGGACTTCTCGCCTCGCCGCTCGATATAATACACAACGTCAATATTTCATTGCACGTTTGATAAAATATAATTTGGCATAGAGATAAAGTAAATCAATGACCAAAGGGATGAAATTTAGGATGAACCACACCAGAGTTCACGCGGACTAAGTCGCAGGTGAATGCTAGTCTGCAATATATTTTACGTCACACCTGGCCATATTGTGAGTCTCTCGCATTGTGGCCAGGTGAAGACGTAAAATTGTGTACTCACCACGGGCAGTAAGAAAGAAAGCCCTCTATCGCATATTTACCTGCGATTTCGGGCTTTCTTTCTTCTACAGCCCTTGGTAAGTAATGTACTATTATCTACACACATATCATTAGTGCTCGAAAATGCGTTCAGAAACCGTAGGAAAGAACCAACCAGCATTATTACAACCGATTTTACTATGAGAACTTTCTTGTGGTAGTAGGTAAAATGTTATATTATAACAGTACAGATTTTTGTAACGTTATAAATTTAAATTAGGAACAGCTGTCAAAACTTAAGTGGGTCTCTATTCTAGTATCCATAGATATTAAAACAGTTATCGATACGAAACGTCAATTCAGTATGTTTTTTTAATATTTACGCACGACATTTGGTCTGAAGTAACATGAGTATAGAGACTTCATTCGTTTGTCTATGATTTAAAAAAAAACATTCGTCTTGACGGAGGATCGAATTGCCTCCATTGCTGTTGTTATTTTTTGATGGTTCTTTGCTGATACGAAAGTAGAATTGTGAACCCATCTTAGAGTACTTAAGATATGTGTATAGATAAAGTAGTGTATGCAACTGTACATAATTAGGCCTTAAAACACTCGTGTGGTCCAAAACCACACTCATATTTTGAGGCCTCTCATTATTGATCAGTTGCATAAACTATATAGTAGTTTATGCAACTGATCCATAATGAGAGAACTATCTTAAATGTGTACATTATAACATATTAAAAAGAGATAAATAGATTTACGCCTTTATACCCAAAAGGGGTAGGCAGAGCACATGAAACATATGTTCTAGTGCCACTGTTAGCATAAATGTGGGTACAAGATCGACAAAATGTTATATTTATTTATTTAAACTTTATTGCACAATACCAAAATAATTTACAAATGGCGGACTTAATGCCAAATGGCATTCTCTACCAGTCAACCATAAGGCCAAACAGGGACACTTAAAATTGGTGCAGAGTAAATGATCAATGTTTAGAGCGTAGTACAGACTTATTAAGGCCGCTGCCGTACTCAAATGAAATCTAAAATCGAGCCCCTCCTCACGCCACCCGTCCCGCCCCTAGATACAATGACGATACAACAGCGCCACGTAAGAAGTGGCGACTTAAATGAACTAACAGGATACTGATTTGTAAAACGTAGTACTAAAGACCGAAAAAAAGCATAGTGGAACTTATAGATGGCGTTAAAGTTAAATTGGAACAATAAAATAAAACTAAGTGTAAATTAAATATTCATTTTAATAAAGTCAACTCTTATTTCAAAAACATTAAATTTTTTAAAAGGTAAGTACGATAAATAATAACAAAAAATAATACTTCTGTAAGTAGGTACATACAGTTTATATTTAAACAAAATAACGGCAAGTTTTATATAACATCATTATCAGGTGTACCTCTGCAGGTATATCATCGATATTTATAAAAAGTTGGGGCATCAATAAATTCTAGTATTTTTAGGGTTCCGTAGGATCGTAAGATCACTTTGTTGTCCGTCTATTTGTTGGTTCAAATTACACAGTTAATATTTTACTTATTTACTATCCCTTCCAACGAAGTGTACCTAATGTCAGGTAAATATTGAGTTTTGGTATGTAAATAATTCTGATATGTGATAAATATTAGTTCTTTATCCCAGATTCCGGATATTTAATTTAATTTAATTATAAAGAAGATTCTGTTAATAATTCAACATAATTTTCAAAGCGTTTAGCTTTTTTAAGCATAAATCCCAAAAATCCGCATTAATAACGAAATCCCGGGATTGGCACTCATTATCTAAAATCAATCCCGGAATTGATAATGATCCGTTATTGCATGCCCTGCCCATGTTTCAAGCTAACAACAAATAATAAATCCCGGGATTCCGATATTTCGATATTCGTCCTTCTCAATACTGATATTGAAATACCGGAAAAACCATACGCATGTTTAACTTCATCATCATTATATCAGCCGAAAGACGTTCGCTGCTGGACCCCTCCCCCAAAGAGTACCAAAGTGACCGGCCCTGCGCCACCCGCATCCAGCGGACTCCAGCCAGGCCTTTACCAGGTCATGAGTCCAGCTTGTGGCCTAAACACTAATAACACACTACACGCGCCGCGTATTCCGGCACATGGTCGTCAAGGACCTTTCCGCCCCAATGGCAATCGGTTCTACGTGCTATGTGCGCGCGCGCGACTTCCTCCGCCGCCTCCTCGAAGTCACGACGTCATCGCTATGCTGAAGTCGTTGCCGGACAGCCTGTCGCAGCCAACCGGAGAGACGCACCTTCAAGAGTGCGTGAAGATCGGAGTCCTCCAAAAGAGAAGGCCCCTCACACCGATGTGGATGTGGGTTTCACGTCGGTGTCAAGAAAGCGCAAGCCGCGAAAGACAGCCGGTTGGTTCTGGTCTGCGGGTTGCCACACCTAGTAAGGCGCTGTACTCGTCGCGCCTGCATTACTCTGCCACGGCTGATGACATGGTAGAGTTTATTCACCAGAAGACTGGCTACTCGCTGAGGGTTTTCCAGCTGCGGTCGCGCCACTACGTACCCTTCAGCTCGTTTATGGTGCGCGTAACTTCTGACTTCTGGCCGAAGGGTGTCGTGTTTCGGCGGTTCCGGGGCAACCTACCTAATTCTACAACGATCAATCGATCGTAGTTTTGTAAAAAAATACTAACTGCGACAATTCTTCGACCAACTGTTTTGTCAGGAAAATCTTCTTCTGCTTCGAACGATATTTGTAACTGAAAATATATTGGATGTGTTAGTTTACAATTTGTCATGTACATACATAAAAAGCACCGGAGGTAAGGAACCAACGAGATAAATAGAATAGACTATAAAAATCCTGTGATAAATCAATTTACGACGCAACTCTAGCACACGAAGTTAAAACAATGTTATTCTAGCTAGGTAGTCAATACAAAGGATAATATTGATATCTACATATTATCAATAAGCATAATTAGCATGAATCACCTACTTCATGGATACCTTCTTCCTCTAATAGACTAGGAACCTGATAAGTGTCATCCATCTGTGCGATGCGTGGGTTCAAGATGTTTGAGCTGGTCGCCTCACTGTTAAAACTGATATTAAATAAATGGATTCACTCATTAGTCTATTGCTATTTATTAAATCTATTTACAAACATGGACCCATGGAATGCAGCATTAAATTTCAAAGAAAAGAACAATTAAACACGGAAAAGACAAGTAGACGATATCTTTGAAACAATTGGAAAAGGAACACAATCTTGCAAAAAAGTCATGCGGGTCACTTATTGACACTGGGTTATCTTTTCTAAATGAGAAATTGAAAATGGAAGTAATTGCCCAAGGTGATCAGTTTTATTTTATTGTTGAAATAGAAAACTGCTCAACACTCTCAAGAAAAAGAAATCCTACATAAAATAACTATTAGTTCATAGAAAAAATACCTAAAAAATTACGAAAATACGGATAGCACGTCCCGGGATTTTAATTCCTGGGAATTACTCAGGCAACCCTTTTGCATTTTATCAGTGTACATTTACTTTCATAACAATACATACACTACTAGTAGGTTATAATAATATATAAACCACCTATCAGTTCATAAAAAATAACGAAAGTATGGATAAAAGGTAAGTCCCGGGATTTTATTTCCGGGACTTACTCAGGCAACCCTATTGCATTTTATCAGTGTACATTTACCTCTTCAATAATCTTGGTCGATATCCAATGACTGGATGAGGGCCTTTATTCCTTATAATGTATCCCGTACGATATTATTGACGACATTTTATTTAGTTTTTGGCGATCATTTACTAAGTAGGTGTACTTGTAGCAATTTAAGAAAAAATAAGTAGGTACAAAATATGTCCAAATATTTGAGAAGTACAATTCGAAGTTCGAAGCATAAAGAAATAAGCATCTGCGCCGATGGAAAATCATTAGGTATCTAACCAATCTTTTCGTACGCCGCCGCTATGGGTAGGGAGGTATTTATCGCAACGCACGAAGTTACGCGCGACGTAGGTAGGTATTTTTATATTTATAAGGAATAATAAAGTCTATTAGAACTTACTCGTTACTTTGTCAGCGGTTGATAAAATCGGAGATTCCATTTGCAGTCTGTAAATAAAGATAAATTTATTGTGTTACGTAGGTAGGGGCAAAACAGCATATAAGTCAAAGAATTATACTCACTCCATGTAGTCCGAAGATTTAGTATTTTGTTCGGCTGTGAAAAAATTCAATTTTCACATTTTCCCGAAGAAAAAAAGCAAAAAGTTTAGACGTGTTGAGATTCGAACTCTAGACACGCTTGAAGGTCGCCTTTATTCCTATCGCTGAAACCATTGCGCTGCCAACGCTTACCTTGAGCGGGTGAAATTCTAAAGTATATGCATAGTGAGGATTGTAATGTTTATTCTTAGTAATCATAAAGCTAAACAAATACTCTTTTCACTGTTTGGTAAATATCAATTTTTACTTACGTTAGTTCCATTGTTTTTTGTAATCGAATAATATCTTAAAATTAATAATAATATTAATAATATCTTGTTTTTGGGAAAACGTAGTACAGGTCCGTCTGGCACGACCGCTCAGCCATCACTGTCACATTGCGAAAGAGTGACGGAGAAAGATTGCAGGCCGTAAGTCGATATCTTTATACGATTAAATTTTTAAATTATAAAAATATTGCCTCAAATGATTGAAATTCGGAAGCTGTCAAATTACTAGTTTAGTAATGGTTGATTTTGTTCCTTTATTTCTTTCATAGTGTCACGTAGTAAAAAAGCAAGTAAAGTTGGAGTAAACATTCGAATTTGAGGTTACTTTGCGAATTAATTGTATCGAGCGAAGTGTTATGAATCGTGTATCGAAAGCCGTGTTATTAAAGATAATATAATCAAGAATGATATATATTTTTCCCACGTCTACAAATATCAACGTTTCGTAGATAAATTGGATAATTCTTTGTGTATTTTTGCATATCTGGCTCAGTGAGCGGCCTTAAAACATAATCCTACATATATATAATTACATATTATTACTTATATACAAAGATATGATACACTAATACATATTGGACGATGGATGCTATGCAAATTCTTCTTCTGAAAACTGATTTGCTTGGGGCTTGTCTTAAAGGGACAGGGAGCGCATTGCAGAGGCGGATTGCCTGAACGGCGAAAGAATTTGAAATAAAACCAGTATGGTGAGAACGTATTATAAGTTTGAGTAGGCGGGAAGAACGCAGTTCAAATCCGGGGCGCGGAGTTTGGAAAACAAATTTCCGTTTTAGATAACCTGGAGCAGAAGGCTCAAATAGGATAGAAAATAAGGTACAGAGGGTATGCAAGGATCTACGACGACGAATTGAAAGCCAATTGAGCTGACGGCGGTAAAAGGATACATGTTCGTATTTACGAAAACCGAAGATCGCGAGGCGATCCAACTAATTTAGAGACTCCTGTGAGATATTGGTAAGGCACACATCTGCGTAATCAATAATTGGCAACACCAACGCTTTTACAAGTAATCTTTTGGTACTTACTGGAGGAAAACTCTTTACCTATAGAGAGTACGCAACGTACAAGAGACCTTCCGACATATTTTCAGAAGTTGGCCGTTCCAGGAAAGCGTTGAATCTATAACTAGGCCAAGATCCTTAACCTGGCTAGAAAATGGGATAACAGTGCCATCAAACAGAATCGGTGCGACTGAAGCTGTGCCTAACTTAATGAGTTGCCGTTGACTTCCCAAAATTATAGCCTGGCACTTTGTTGGATTAACACTTATACCAAAACTGCTAGACCATTCCGTGATGTGATCCAGGTCTCTGTTTATAAGAGAAGTGGCACAATCTATGTCTTCTACTGCAGCATGGGCATACAGTTGCAAATCGTCTGCCTACAGATGGTAAGTGCTACGAATCTTGGAGGTAATAAGATTGATGAAAACCGAGAAAAGAAGAGGAGACAAAATCCCACCTTGTGGTACCCCAGAGCTTAACTCGCACCAGTCTGAAAGCGAGCGACTGGTACGTACAGCCTGAGTACGAAGAGAAAGGTAGGATGAGACCCAGTCAATCGCCTTTGAGGAGACTTTCAGATGTGTAAGAGTGGCAAGAAGCTAATCATGGTCAACCAACCGCATTAAAGGCATTGGAGAAATCTATAAGCACCAACACAGTTACTTTAGAAAGATTCCATACCAGAACTAATGTCATCAATCACATTGAGAAGTGCTGTCGTGGTGCTGTGTCCTGTTCTAAATCCCGACTGAAAGGCAGATAGAAGATTGTTTAAATGAATGAACTTAGAAATTTGTTTGTGAGCAGCGGCTTCGAGAATTTTGGAGAGAAACGGAAGAATAGAAATGGGTCGGAAGTGATTGAGAGCACTGGGGTTAGAAGTTCAAGTTATATCGCGTTATATCGCAATGATAGGTTGCTAGCCCATCGCCCATAACACTCTTCAACCCAAAACTCATCTCATATTCTTCATATTCAACATAAATATACTTATATATGGAGTTTTTAGATTTCGTACAGAGATACGCCCACTAGGATCGCTAATAGCAAACCCCGTCCCTAATTTACATAGACATGATATTCAAATTACGATAGTATTTCGACGATCCATCCAAGCTTAGTCATTTATAAAATATTATATTTATGTTTATTATATGCTCATCTTTCTCTCATACTACATGTATAATATTATAAAGAGGTAAAATTGGTGAGTTTGTAGCTTTGAAAGTTTGTGTGTTCATTCGATTTGAGAAAATCTCCGGTCAGTAGGTACATATATAGAATGAGGATAGGCTATATTTTATCTCACTGCTCCATCTAATACGAAGGCAGAGTCGCGTGGGCAGCTAGTTAGTAACGGTCGTATTCATAAACGTCCTACAAGCCTGTTTTAACTAAAATGGCGTTAAAATTCGTTTGTCCTTATCTGTCACTTTGACATTTGTGTTCGTAAGAAAGGGACAAAGCACATTTTATTTAGCAGAGGCATTTTAAGTTTTATGAATAAGGGGGTAAATGTTTTCGTTAGTGTAATCATTCTCATGCCATATGCCCGTACTCAACACAACTTTTCTAAATAACCAAGGAGCGTGTTACAATCATCCTTCTTCTCTCTCTTTTCGTATCTTTTTCTTTCTCATTTCTCATATTGCGTAAGTGACGTAACAAACCTGACGTGTTCTGAATCACGCTATCAGTTTTTTAAGACGGTTGCATAAATACAACTTGCAAGCAACTCTTCGTCCAAGAGAGATTCTGTGTCCGCTATATATTGCATTTATACTTATTCGTAATATAATAACACTCCTGGGTTCTCGGCTATAGATAGGAAGAGATGGAGGCACATCACCCGAGAAAAAATGGTCCAGAGACATGCCCACGAGTAACTTATGAGTATATAATTTATGACATTTGGCACTGAAACGTGGTCGCTTACTATGGGCCTCATAAGAAGGCTCAAATTCACCCAAAGGCTCTCCTGGCTATGTTGGGAGTTTCTCTGCGTGATCGCATCAGAAATGAGGCTATCCGCAGCAGAACCAAGGTAACCGTTATAGCCTTCCGAATCGCTAAACTTAAGTGGCAGTGGGCGGGGCAAATAGCACGTAGAACCGATGGCCGTTGGGGCGGAAAGGTTCTCAAGTGGCGATCACGTACCGGAAGGCGCGGCGTGGGTAGGGTGGACTGATGACCTGGTAAAGGTTGCTGGAGTCCGCTGGATGCGGGTGGCGCAGGACCGGTCACTTTGGCACTCTTTGGGGGAGGCATATGTCCAGCAGTGGACGTCTTTCGGCTGATATGATGACGATGATGATGATGATGATGATGATGATGATGATGATGATATAATTTATACATTATCTTCCCGTAATATATTCAGTGTTACGTTTAGAAAGAAAGAAAGAAAGATAGAAATATATTTATTTGGTGTGATATCATGTTACATGTGTGTCTTACTATTGGAATTCACCAAAATGGATGCCACTCAGCATAGGCCACCAGCAATACATGCTAAAGGCGCTGGTTTTCAGGGCACCCAGAGAGATATACAGATAAAGATCATACTATATAACTTATAATTATAACTTAAACGTAACAGAACTTAATAAATGAGATGAGATGAGATGTTTAATAAATTACGCAAAAAAAAAATAGCTGACGATTTGAAAGTGCTTGTTACTAAGATCATTTTGAGTTTGAGTTTGAGTTGTAAATATTCTACAATCTACACTTATTATTATTCAGCAGTTTGCTGAGCTCTCTCTTGTGGCTCTAAGTATCTTCTATTGTTTTTTTAAATATTTACTTCTGTCATTGTTACGAATAAATGTTTATTCCATTCTATTCTACACAGTCTTAAGTATACAAGTGAGTAATTAAGCTATTCGTAGGTATTCACTATTACCTCTATACGTTATTGTATAGAGATATCTCATTATTTGATATTCAGGATTAGAGTGCAAGGTAAACCGAGAACAAGTGCGCTGCCTATTAAGATAATAACTACCTATAGTTCGACATGTAAATGAAATACGCGTAGATTGCGTCGTTGTATTAGCCTCCAATTCAATTTACATATTTATGGCTCTGTATGTGGCCTTAAAGGATTACGTTTTTGATCTAGATTATGAGGACCCTGGCCCGCGCTATACATTTAGATTGCCTTTTTGCGAACTTATTGTAACAATTTGTATTTCAATGCGGGATTCATTAGTGCGTCAAATCACAGCTGTAATAAAGTTTTTACTGACGTTCATTGAAATGTTGGTCTTAAAGTCGCACTAAAATTATCTTCGGTTTGTGTAGTTAGCTTTAATCCTGCTTTCGTATTTTGGTTTTAATATTTTAATGAATTTATACCAAGTTGGTGTCAATTAGATTACCTCTATTTAGGTTTCTTTAATCTATTCTGTGATATAAGCGTATTCTATAAAAATTGTATATCGTTAGGATGTTTTTTTTTTGCCACAGAGTCATATTCTGGTATGTAGTAGTGATTTAACAGACTGTATTAAAAAAACTATTTTTTTAATGAAATCAAAACAGACAGTTGTAACGTAAATTACATATAAGAACTTATTCATATTCGTTTACTTCGAATAAATCATACATTGTCATTCATTAAATTAAAAAATATCATAATAAGATTATTAAAAACTTATCACAACAGATTTGTGGCAAAACGTTTGAAACACATTAGCTGTGTAGCGACGTGGAAAGAAAGATGGAGGTCCCCGTCATGTGATGTTTGCTCAGGCATACAGCAAATATGAACAAAAATAATGGTCCCTCTGTATAATGAGATCACATCTCCTCTTACGCTACCACAATCACGATGAGGATAAAATCAGTAGTAAAACTGAAGATAAAAGGTTATTTAGGGATACGTAAATATCGGTAGTTACTGGCGAAATTATTTATGTTCATTATGTGACTACCTAGGTATTGGTGGAACGACGTCGTCGAATAAGACCTGCGAAATCTTCAAGCCATGAGCTGGCGGGAAATGGCGTAATATCGGAGACAAGTGGCGAAAACCCGCGTCGAAGGCCGGCCAAGATTAGTTCGTTTCATGTGACTACCTGCCAAACTCAGAAACGGAAACATATACTTAGTTATTATGATTAAAGTATTTCAAATGCTTTTCAGAGTATTCAGAGGATCCAATTCGTCGCATAAAAAAAAACTTTCGCAGGTAGTAAAATGTAAATGCACTCATGTTAAATGTGTAAAAAAGTCTTTATTATTTTTCTTATACCGCTGAATCGATAACGATAAATTTTAATACTAAGTTTGGAGTTAGATTACAAAAATATTTGTGCTTTCATTCAATACTTATTTCTAAATCGAAAATTGATTTACTGATAAATACAAATTTTACAGCATTACAGCAGATGCCAAGGCGCTGATAAACTTGAATAATACTGTCAACTTTTATGCAATTACCAAATAAAGATAAAAAAACGTTACAATAACAGACAATAAAATAATAAAACTTAAAAATGACGTTCGCAAAACCCTAACAGAGTTATTATACCTACTGAAGCAAATCAAAGAGAATGTATAGATATTAACGTATAAGGAAACAAAATTGATGTAATTATAAGCAATTGAGTATTTCATAAAACACGAAGTGCGATTTTATGGGTATTATTAAAAATACCGGTTGAGGTGGCGGCTTTTACTTTTTGTTCCACATTCTACGAAAACAACACAGAATCTGTCACAAAAGGCATTTTAAGTGAAAGTAGATATTAAATATATGAAGTTGAATCATACAACATTTTTATTTAGGGATCTATTCTACTACCTAATCGTATTCAGGAACGAAATCGGTTTTATATTTGTTCGTGCGCTCATTCTGACGTGTCTGGAGTTAGGCTTGGCACGCGACTAATCCAAAACGAATTCTAATTAAATATGTACAATTACTGAATCGGCCGATAGGTTACCGAAAGGCGATTTATCACAAATTCCGTTCTTTGAAAATTTTCTGTTCAGGTCAGCAGCACGACACTTAAAATTGTGCGTAAATGCAGCTTGAGCGACAAAATTGGTACAATTAATTTGCTATTTGATTATTAGGGCCGTTACTCATTAAAAAATATGATCATACTAACAGTTCTCTAATAAGTCTCGATTTTTCGCAGTTAATATTCCGTTTTGAAACGGTTTTTTTAGTTAAACCTGTATTATTAACGTCTACGTCTCAATAGCACATTCATTATAATCATTATACAAGGAAAATCCTGGAAAATGTAAAAGCAATCCTGGAAATGTGCTGCAGCTGCAATTTATCAATTGGAGCTATTCAGAAAAGAACGAGGTGAACAAAGTAATTTGAAAGCATGATTGAAAGCAATTTAATTTATGTTGGAAATTTATTTAAATTGGTTTTGCCTAATTGAGCATTCGCAATTTGAATGAAATTATCTATACTATATATATATAAATAAAATTTTGTAAAATGAGATGGTCCTCAACATTTTTGCAAGAACTTTTTATTTCATCTTGATTGCACATAAGAGTAACTTATTGTACAAAAGGCGGATGTATTTTGATTTAATGCTTTAAAGCATTCTTTACCAGTCAATCAAAGGCAAACCAGATAAATGGTGCATTGAGTATTTCGTTTATCAATCCTGCTATGGTAAAAAATCCGTTGATATAGTTGTCTTTTTCTGTTACATTAACGTTTGTGACACCTAAATTTAAACTATACCTGGGCATTTTGAATCATTCTTGTACTCAATTAACGTGAGTTGTTAAGCAAACATTTACTCAGTGTCAGTTTTGTGACTAAAATTAAGCATACAAATTAATTACCTACTATAATCTAAAAATATATATATCAAAATTATTATTACATTAGGTTTTTATTCCTGTTTCGCCAAATCCGGCCTAAGCAAGAAATTTTTAGAGTTCGTTAGTGCGGACGGACGTGCCAAGAACAAATTCCCGCGTAAAGCCAAATGAGTTAGACCAAGGGATTCATAATTAAAAAAGTTGCTTCGCGTACAAAAGGTTGTTTGACTCAGAGGTATCATCGGCAGGACTCGGGTACGTGGCGACGACTTTTTTGGAATTACTGTTCTTGTTTCTGATTATGTTTTTTATGACTGTTGCGTTCTCAAGATACGGTAAAAGTTAATTCTTTGCGGCTATAAAAAGTTATTGTTTATTTCATTATTATCGGCTGCTTTCATATTCGCGCGTCTTCGAGTATAACCGGTAATTGATACTAGAATTCCGAGCAAAAAATATTTCTAAAGAATATGACAAGAACCAAGCTCTAGGAACGCTATCGGGCGCTTCAGTAACTTCCTTCGCAATATTTAGACGGTAAATGTCTTTAACATTTTCTACGCTATTAAACATCGTTTGCGATACTTAAAACGCTGAGCACCTAAACGAATATTTTGTGTGGAGACTCAGGCGAGAGTGTTGACTTGGAAAAGTAATATACTTACTTTTTACTTTTCTCCGTTTTAATTGATTGTGATTATTGAGGAAACACTCATCGGCAGTCGGGTAAAATGAATGACTGGAACAGAATTCTATGCACTTACCCAATTAACTAATAACTACAACTTAGAAAAGTTGAAAAACCCCCGACATTTTCATTTCAAAGTCAAAAACGGCTAAACAGATTTTCATGAAACATAGTTAAGAACACTTGGGATCACATCAGCTTTCGAATAAAAAAACCGCATTCAAATCGCTCCATCCGTTTGGTAGCTACGATACCACAGACAGATACACAGATACGTTAAACTTATAACACCCCTCTCTTTGCGTTGGGGTTAAAGAGACTTATTCTGAAGTTGAAAAAAGGCGACAATTATAAAAACCGGCCAAGTGCGAGTCTTACTGGCTCACTAAGGGTTCCGTACCATTATCTATAAAAACGGCAAAAAATCCCTCTTTAAAAAATATTTTGTTCTGTTTTTTAGTATGTTGTTATAGCGGAAATGAAATGAAATATATTATTAATAGCAATTGTTACAAGTCAAGGTACAATATTGAGCTTTCAATAGTTTTAAGTACAATTAATTACAGTTTTTCGTATTTTATGTCAATTATTTTCATATTATTCAAATGTTTTTATATGTCACACTATATTTTCTACCTTTACAGTATTATTGGTAGACTAAAGAACTCGTCATATGAATAAAATGACTCCTGCGTCAACCATTTTTTCAGCCTAACTTTGAATGCTGCGGTGGAAGTCGCATCTCTTACAGAGTCCGGCAGGCGATTGTAGATAGAGGGGCCTGCATACTACACGGATCGTTCGGACTTGGCAAGTCTGTGCGAGTCGGGGATCAGCCTGTTGTGGTGTCTATAACTGCGCAGGTTGTAATTGGTGCTAATGCCTCTGCGCTTGAACATATCCAGGTTCTCGTGTGTGAACACTGAGACCTGGTATATGAGTAAACAAGGCAGGGGCAGAATCTTAAGATCGCGGAAAAGGTCACGCGCTGGAGCATCCGCCGGCCTACCGGCCATCGCGCGGATGGCCCGTTTTTGCTGTGAGAACACACGCTTCCAGTCGGAGGCGCGACCCCAAAACTCCACGCCGTAAGTCAGGAGCGAGTGCACTGTCGCGTAATAGCACTCTCGCACAGCACCCCTTCCGGCGGTGAACGTCAGTCGCCGCAGCGCGAAGCAAGCACTCCCCACTCGCTTGCACAGTTCATCGATGTGCGCCTCTCATGTTAGCGCGCTGTCGAGATGGAACCCGAGAAGGCGTGCGCCGTTCACGTGCTGTACAGGGGCACCGCCGGCGCACACCCTCATCTTTGGGCTTGGATGGCCATTCAGCTTGAAGGACATGAAGCTGGTTTTTTCTTTGTTTAGGGCCAAACCGTTCGTCTTGAATCATTGGTGCAATTGCTCCATGACGTAATTTAGTGCCGCTTCCAACTCCCGCTCAGCGGTTGTGCTGACGACTGCTGTGACGGCATCGTCCGACATCGGCGTACATGAATATATCGGCGCCTTTAATCGCATTTGGCAGATCGTTCAGCAAAACGCTGAACAGGGTGTTAGAGAGGCACGATCCTTGGGGGACCCCCATCAAATTTTTTAACTCTGCAGATACGACCTTCCCCCTGTCGCCCACCACCACTTGCGCTCTCAGTCATAAAGGACAGTATTAGCTTGGTGACTGGGCCACGGATGCCATAGTGAGCAAGCTTATTGGCAACGAGTTCGTGGTCTGCCGTGTCAAAGGCACGGGACAGGTCGCAGCAGATGACAGCTACATGACGGCCCGCCTCGCGGGCGCACAGTATACAGCGCACCACTTCCCGCACAAGGTCTGTAGTGGACCGGCCGTGTCGGTAGGCATATTGGCTGTCCGATAGCATATTCCTTGGTATCCAGAAACCGAGTAGCCTCTTGTTTAACCCTACTTCGAAACATTTGCTAGGGCCTGGGACCAGTGATATGGGGCGGTAAGATTTTATTACCGATTTCTTACCCTTTCCTTTCCGCGGCAACAGAAATACATCATCAGTGAAAAATTTCAACTGTCTATCACGGTTCATGCGATACAGCCTGGTGAAGGATTGAACGGACAGCGGAATCTTAGTAATAGAGTCCCGTTTTACCCTATGGGTACGGAACCCTAAAAAGCGACAAAGTACCTACATAGTCTCAGGCGCCTACTAATGTAAATTATGATGTAGACTAATATCAACCTGGGTCTCCTGCCGAAATAAAACCAATTCCATCTCAATAGCTTGGCTCTAGCCTATTTATCATCACACTTGGCTATACGTTCACACAAGAAGAAACACAGGAACCAAGACAATTACAGTGTGTCGGGATTCATGTGAAAACGAATGGTTTTTCCCCTTTTGTTTAAAGTGGTAGTTTTAGTTTTATCTTCAAATTAGTTATTTTTTAAAGAAACTCCATTCTTTTCATATCATCTGTTCTGCTGATAAAACTATTGGCTTTGCATTTGATGGACAGAAAAAGGTAAACAGACTCGCGTTGAGACGGTTTGAATACAAAAAAAAACGAAAATAATGTATATTATCTATCTCTTCGTTTGATCCACTTGAAACCAACCAACACCCTGACTAAAGTTCAAAATGCATTTCGGAATTGGGTGGGATGCTGTCTTTTTCAATTGTCAAAGTATTCAATAGAATAACAAGGGATATACCTAAATAACAAATCAAGTGAATGCCGCGTTATATAGTCGCCGAAGTTCCAAAGCGTGTCTTCTTAATGACAATGTGAATTTAATGTGATGTGATAGATGTTCACCGCCAAGATAATACTTTTTTGCGGCGTTTCGGGGTAGTACTCTTTATTATACTGTGGTTTCGGTTTGTATATTTTTTTGTTTAAGACATCTGTAGTAGGTAGTATGCGACTAGAATGACTGAAAGCTGCGTCTTGTTCCGGTGTCCCTCGCGCAGCTGCCGAATGCCGAGCCGAGCCGTCCGGGCCGCCAGTGCCGTGCCGGACGCGGATCCTGTCGCACGTCACCCCGGACCGAATTTCCCGCACTTTTCATACGTACGCGAGCAGTGTCAGACATGTTTAGTGTGTGATTATGTGCTGTTTGAAATTGGTAGGTATTTTTTCGCTAATTATAGAAAAAGTTTTTTTAGATATTGTAATTCTTGTGATTTTATTGACATTGTTATTTGATAGGCAATTTATTTTAATGGTTATCAAGTTACTATTATTTGTGTCAAAGTTTATTCGTTCCGAGATGCTCGTAAAATCTTATCTTTTCGTACAGGGAGATACCTATCATTTAGGATATTGAACTTTATTAGTTAAGAACAAAACAGGAAGGAAATATTTTAATTAATACGGAGATAAAGTGTAGGTAAGGATACGTGTTCTTATACTGCGCAGTCTTTTGTAAATAAACGACAGTAGTGATAATGATATATATTTTTAAGGAGACGGTTACAAATTACTTATGGAAAATATTTGTTCGGTCGATAAAATAATTCATTTGTTTTATCGACTCCACCTGTAATTTTATGCGTAAAGTCCCTGCTATGGCTTCAGTATTTCAGCAATAAGCCGATCTCTTTAGGAACTGAGAGTAAGTAAAAGTAATACAGAATTGTTTCAGGAAGGATTTGTCAGATAAGTCAGATTTGTATACCTACATTCGTATTGTTACGGTAAGCTAATAGAGTATGGCTATGGCTAGGGATTTCTTTAATATTTCATGACGTGAAGGTACCTACTCTCCGTTAAATTGAATAGGCCCGATTTAATAAAAAATAAACCATATTTTATTTCTTATATCGGTACCTAATGTCAAGAAAAATACCTATTGAGTTAACCTTGATGTGAAAGAAAGTCTAAGGGGTCTTTACAAAATCGGTTTTATAGAACTGCAATAAATACATATAAAATTCAAAATAAGTAGATTTAGATAGTTACGTCGACAGTTAGTATTATTTTTCCTAATGGACTTTTTAGATACATTGTAATGTTGAGTACCGGAATTGACGTAAGACTTATCTCGATAACCTGTAATATGTAGGTACCTCCAGTCGGCAGCAGAAGTACGCGTATAAAGATGTTCAAATGTCCTGCATACGAGTATGATGTATTATTAGTTAAATTTTGAATTCTTTGCCCGCGTAGACGTCTGCTGCTGTCTACACCCTTTACACTTTTAATACGCATAATAGTTACCTTTATTGGATTCTCAGGTGAAATTGATGTTGCGTACCAACAAGACCGATAAACATTGACATTAGATATGTAAGCTACTAAAAAAATGGCTACCGACTTTTATTACTTAATCCGATTTTATCCGAAATTATGCTTACAACAGGTTCTTACAAAAAATAACATACAATAAAACTAACTAAACTATACATTAAATTGTGGCCCCATTTCCGGTATAGGCCTCCTCCATCTGTTTCCATTTTTAACCCCCGACACAGAGAGGGGTGTTATAAGTTTAACGTGTCTGTGTGTCTGTGTATCTGTGTATCTGCGTATCTGTCTGTGGTATCGTAGCTCCCAAACGGATGGACCGATTTGAATGCGGTTTTTTTATTCGAAAGCTGATGTGATCCCGAGTGTTCTTAGCCATGCTTCATGAAAATCTGTTCAGTCGTTTTTGAGATATTGGACTTTGAAATGAAAATTTCGGGGGTTTTTCAACTTTTCTAAGTTGTAGTCATGCATAGTCTATATAGGCAAGGTATAGAGGGATAATTCCATTCTTGGTGCTTTTCTATAACTTGCTCTAAACTGTGGATATGATCAATGGTTGAGTACCCTGGTCGAAAACCTGCTTGCTCATTTGGTTGGTTCTTTTCTATGATGGGCCCTAATCTTTTCTCTAGGCACATGGCGAAAAGTTTATATATTGTTGGGAGTAGGCTAATCGGGTGATAATTGTTGATATCTGATGGGTCCCCTTTTTTATATAACTGAATTATTCTCGCTTCTGCCCAGTTTATGGGGATTTTTTGTATCTCCAGGATTTTGTACTGATATACATAAATAATATCCGAAAGTAAGTAGGTATATAAGGATATCGCCCGTCACATAAATTATTGGACGTATGCAAGGAAATGATACATATATCTGCAATACACTAGTTCAATTTAATAAACAGCAGAATGGCAAAACATTTCCGATAGACGATCGAACCTGACAGCATTTTTCAATTACTAGGATAGCCCTGAATTCCAAACAAAAGCCTTTGACGTAGATTTGACGTGGTCGCTTTTGCATATTTTTTTGAAAACTGTACAAAGCAGGCCACTGACAAGATCACTCAACCCTTTTCACATCGGATTTTATTGCTTCTGTCATGGATTATATTGTCATCCCAAATTATAAATGCGACATGGTTTATTGTGACGGTTCCATTATCTTACATTTTTATTAAAATTGTCTCGTAAAGCTTGACTCTGGTCATCTGGTGAGTATCCCTGAAATGGTTTACTCTCAAACTCGAAGGCTCATCCAATACGTTTACGTACGACCAATTTGTATGTGTTGCAATTACCTATATATACTTTTGCATAAATTTCTACAAACTAGGCAGCAATTAATCCTTACAAAGTGGAAACATAGCTGAAGAGGTAGCTAAGTAGTTTCGAAATAGCCTTTTCACTCTTGCTTTGAAGAGCGATTTTATTTGTCAGTGAAAACAGGTTACGGGAACGAATTACTCAGCAGTTTGAGGAAAAAGAAGAAGCGGACCGCTTCTTGTGAACAAATGTAAGGATGAAGGTACCTAAATACTCTAACTAGTCTAGACATCAGCGAGAAGGAAGATGATAGAATAATAGGTAGTGCTATTCTTGCAAACACTTTCAGAAATTTCGTGTAGTGGCAGTATTTCATTCCCAAAAGCACAATGTATGTGCTTGAAAAACAGAAAGAGGATTTCCCGACAGAAAATACGGTGTTTGGCTGGAGCTTTTTGTCTTGGATGGATTTAATAGTTGTGTCAAAGTTTGAATTCTAATTCAGTCCAATGAGCTCTAGCTTTAAAAGTTTAAGCCTGTCATAAACGGAACTATTTATATACCGAACTCGTTACTGTATTCTACTATATAATATTATAAATGCGAAAGTTTTGATGTTTGGATGTTTGGATGTTTGGATGTTTGTTACTCAATCACGTTTAAACGGCTGAACCGATTTGAATGAAATTTTGCACGAAGATAGTTTATAGCCTGGATTAAAATATAGGATAGTTTTTATCCCGGGTCCACGCGGACGAAGTCGCGGGCGGAAGCTAGTTTAATATAAATTATAGCGCGGGTATCTTGTGATATCAATCCCATACCAGTGGACGAAGACCACACACGCAGGTTTAAATTAAAACTCGCGTTTAGTACCTAGTATAGAAAATATGTGTCGTTCTCAGAGTAAAGTAAAGGGACCTTGTCGCCGTTGATTCTAATGGCATTATTACGCCGTAAATCATCGCATTTGTATTAGGTAGCGCGTCGTTAATCGAGGTATACGCGCCAACAACAACAAGATCCCTTTTTAGGGTTCCGTAGTCAACAAGGAACCCTTATAGTTTCGCCATATCCGTCTGTCTGTTTGTCTGTCCGTCTTCGGCTTATCTCAGTAACTATTACTACTTGAAAACTGTGATTCGGCATGGGTATATAAATCAATCACGCCGAAAAAACAGTACAATATAATCTTAATAAAAAAAATTTTTAGGGAACCTCCCCTACACCTAAAGCGGGGATGTATTTTTTTCTCGTTAAACCCATAATGTGGGGTATTGTTGGATAGCTCGTTCAAAATTCTTATGGGTTTTTCATTTTTCAAATCAGTAATTCGTTTGCGAAAATTGGGGTTGGTAATTTAAGTTCGAGTCATGTGTCCCCCCCCCCCCCCCCCCGTGCCGGCTAAATGGCTACTACTGGGGATGTGAAAAAAATAATTTTAGTAGTACATATAATGAATTTTAAAAGAAAACTATCACGAACAAGTAGGCATAAGTAGTTACCGAGTAATAGTCGACCAACTTAATGTGTACTTGGAAAGGGCAATTTTAGGACGAATTCGGCCGGCGCAACCGCACCGCACGGCAACTACGGAACCCTACATTGCGCGTGGCTCGACACGCACTTGGCCGGTTTTTATTAAAGATAATGCCACATGTGTATATCGTAAGATGCTTCGTTAAAGTGTACAGTACAGTACATTACAGTTCTTTTATTTACTTCTTGTACATTCGCCATCAGATATATCGGAGCGGCCAAGGTGCACACAAATATCTGAACACGTCTCTAACGCCTCAACAATAGAGACGTGTTCAGATATTTGTGAGCACTTTGGCCGCTCCGATATATCTGATGGCGACTGTACATCGGATTTTCTCGCTATCACTATCATTTCGCCCTTGCATCTGGGCTTTTTCCAAGAACATGTACATACCTTTTTTATTTAATTTCCACTGATTCGGTACTTGGTACTCAGAATCGTTAATATTGTCGATACACGAAAAAAGTGTCCCAAATATTCCATTCCAGATCGTCACATTTTTGTAGGTATCGTGTATTTTTTATTTATATGGCCGTGACTAAAAACTAGAACTAAAAACTGGTTGAAAAAAAAAACAGAATAGAATAGATTTCTTTCTTCTTGTATAAGGATCGATAGTATCAACAATACTGAGTAAAAATAACCCAAAAAAAAACAAAATTCTGAGAAAAAAGTTCATGTCTATTGAATTGAATAGACGTAAGTAAGTAAATAAAATATATTGGACTGAGAAATCAATTTTCATCAGCTTCTTTGCATCCACGAGATGAGGTTTTGATGATCAACGTGAGTGAGTGAGTCAGTGATGAAATCGGCGTTTTTTTAAATATCAATAAAATCTAATGTATAGGTAAAAGCTATCTATGTAACTGAAAAGACTAACGGCCGTATTCATAAACGTCCTATAAGCCTGTTTTAACTAAAATGGCGATAAAATTGGTTTGTCCTTATCTGTCACATTGACATTTGTGTTCGAAAGAAGGGACAAAGCACATTTTATTTAGCAGAGGCATTTTAAGTTTTATGAATAAGGGGGTATATGTTTAATAAGTCTACTATTGACCTCATATCCCGAGAATTTTGTTTATCTGGTATTTAATCCAATCCCAAGTTATGAGGGTTCAAAAAAACGACGAACCGCTTCGAGAAAAGGTAGGTAGTGCCCTTGCGCTTCGCTTGACTCGTCTTGGCGGGGGCACTTCCGTGCCCCCTGATCGTAAAATATTTTACAATTTTTACTTGCAGGCTTCTCTGCAAAAAGGGCCATCATGGCCCATCATACGGGATGCAATTTTGTGTTAGGGTTAATTAGTATTGAAGCAAAACAAAACGATTGAAAATTTAATTTTGTTGTACCAATATTTATAAGACGATTACAGTGCTCATCGTCACTCTTTTATTAAGTAGTATTGTAACCATTGAAATATATTTTTTATACTCGTCGATTATAATCTTTAAATTAAAACCTCGCAAACCATAACGCAATTGAATACTTTTATTCTGATGCAAAAGTTTTTGCTCTATGGACAATCGAGATAATTATTATTCAATTGTACGCCGACCTAAAATAAATTTTGACCAATCACGAGGCTCGATTTACAGAAAGACATCAACGCGTTTAAAAAAAACCGATTGGTTGGCTGCACTTCGTTTCAGCAGGGCGATTTTCAATAGATACCAAGTTTGTTTAATAAATTATTATTTCCGTTGACTCGTAGAAAAAATATTGTATACAATATTTATATAATTAGCTTTTTAAGTCTCGTACCATAATTAGGCCATACATTATACTATAACGATTGCATAAAATACTATTTTACTAAAGACTGCATTCCACTCCTTTTTGGCTACATATAATTTACGCCAGGCCATAAATATACCTGAGATATAAATATACCTAAAAATTGACACATAGTGTACTAGCCTGGCTGACGCGCGTACTGCGTTACGTGATCGACCTGCTGAACATATGGTTTTAATTTCAATTCGATAGGTACCTTCCCTCCACGCGTTCCCGAGATAAAGGGTATTGACAGACTTCTAGCTAGATGTCATACATTTCGCATTGGTGAATGTAAAACCGACTTAGAGACCTACTTACAAAATATTTGAATTTTGTGCAAATATAAAACTGAATATATTCAAAATCCCTTGTTACCACCATATACAAATTAAATGAATTTACCTGAAAAATTGTTAAAATTAACTTATAATTCGCAAATCGTATTAAATTGATGACGATGACTAAATTTCAATAAAAGCGTCGATAATTTTAGGTAGGAAATCGGAAGCGTTCAATTAAATACTTGTTTATAGCCGGAAAATGAGACGCAAAAACAAGTCGTCGCCTCCGGGGGAACAGTTCGTATTAAATTTCAATCGCAGAAACCGCTTCCGATAAACAAAGCACCATTTCCAAACACGATTTTGTGGTCGTTGTAAAACAATGTATGTATAATACTCGCATGATATTATGTTACTTACAAGAGATATTGTATCGTGGATTGTTAAACTATACAGAAAGTGAAGCCGAGGTACACATTATATGTGAAACTTATAACATTAGATTTGAACCATGATTATTACGGTTTATTGAGGTAAGGTTTTTTTGCATTAGTATGTAAATAAATAAATAAATAATAAATAATAAATATAATGGGACAATCTTACACAAATCGACCTAGACCCATAGTAAGCTCAGTAAGGCTTGTGTTATGGGTACTAGACGACGATATAAATAATAGATATAAATACTTAAATACATAGAAAAACATCTATGACTCAGAAACAAATATTTATGCTCATCACACAAATATTTGCCCTTACTGGGATTCGAACCCAGGACCTTCAGCTTCGTAGGCAGCGTCACTACGCACTAGGCTAACCGGTCGTTAATAGTATTGGATACATCTCGTTTGTTTGTTTTTGTTGTTGCGTCCACGGAATGCTATTTTGTATAAAATTGTACGACAGCACTGAAAACAAGTGAATCTAAAATGCTCGTCTATCGAGAGACTTCACTACGAGCTACGCTACTAAAGTCGTGTTTTTGTATTTTTATCTCGATATAATATACCTCTTGGGAGTTTGTCGGAAGCGTAATCGGAAGAGACTGCAATGTTGATTCTTACTGTTTTAACTGCGCAATCTGCTTCACTCACATTGTAATCTTAAAGCCTCTTGAGCCTTGCCGTTCATAACATTTATGTACAGTCAATTAAATATGACGACCGGTGAACCTGCCAGTAACGAGCCTAGTGGGTAGTGATGCTACCTATGAAACTGAAGGTCCTGGGTTCGAATCCCGGTTAGGGCAAATATTTATGCATGCATGAATATTTCTTTTCAAGTCTTGGATGTGTTCTATAATATTTAAGTATTTGTATCTTTTAAATTTAACGTCGTCTAGTACCCGTAACACAAACCTTATTTATTGACCTTACTATTAGATAATATTATTTAATGAATACTAATTTCAATGTAAACAAAAACAAATCAAAAAAAAAACTTACATTTTTGGAATCGCAATACGCTACCGAACCTACCCTTGATCAGTTCAAACCTCATTTTTGATACACCCATTATTTTTAGGTACACTACAAACGTCAAAAATAGATCTGTACTGTGCTGACTCTACTGTCATTAATTCAAAGGCGTGTAAGGTAAAAAATTACCGAAAGTATCACAGTTTTTTTTAATGTGTTCTTTGAATAAAAACGAGACCCAATATGCCAGAGTGGCGTGGAAATTCCGCCGTGTTATATAAGCCTTATCGTGAGCATAACTCAACTAATATGAATGTACTGTGCCTAACGCTAGGGCGGGACACTTTCCACTCACATTATGCGACTTTTATGTCCTCTCTGTTTTCTAAATTTGAATTTGCTGAAAGCGGCTCTCATTACATTCAGCCAGTCACACATACTCGTAGTTAGCTTGGTATTTGTTAAGTTTATCCATGCAATATCAGTTGGTACCACGGAAACTTCGTAGTTACCGTTAGATATAGATAAATTAACGAGAGCATGGAATTTCATATGTAGTAGTATTGTATGTTTACAGGCATTCTATATTTGAATTTTTTATTTTCTCGTACTATCAGCATAAAAAGAGGTTTGTTATATATTGAAGAAGTAAATACCAAAATAATGTCAGTGTCAAATTGTGAATATTATTTACGGTGTGCATATATTGTTACGTCTGATTTTATTGTATTCTCACAATTATCAGAATAATTTTGTGTCAGCCCGTACGACTAAGTGTAATTTACATAATTTTCAAAAAATATGGCAGTGAGTAATTTTGGTCCGACTGAGAGTCAAAGTAAGCAAATTATTTTTAACTGTTATACATATTTTGAACTTGAACTGAAGAAAAAATTAAATTCCCCTTACACGGCTGCCCAGTTAGTTGAAAAAGCTACAGGTGTTTGTCTCTGTACTGTTTATAACATTGTGTCTGAGAGCAATAGTGAGAAATTCGCATCAACAAAGAAATTCACCTCCCCGAGAAATAAAAAGTTACGTACTTGTCCGTCATCAGCAGTAGACGATTTTGATCAGGAAGTCATCCGGAGAACTATATACAATTTTCATCTGTTCCATAAGCAATTTCCAACCTTAAAGGCACTCCACTCTGTGTTAAAATCCGATATAGATTACAAATTTGGCATTTCCACCTTACGAAATCAAATACAAAAATTTGGATTTAAATGGAAAAAGACCGAGGACAACCGAAAAATATTAATGGAAAGACACAACATACGACTGCTAAGAATACATTACCTAACCAAAATTGCGGAATATCGGTCTAAAGATAGACCACTAGTTTATACTGATGAAACCTACATCGACACTTCACATGTGTCCGGAGAGGCTTGGACCGATGGAACAGAATTTGGTGTAAAAAAAAATCAGTACAGGCCAGCGGTTAATAATAGTGCACGCAGGAGGAAAAGATGGTTTTATTCCCAACGCTTTGTAAGGCAAACCAAAAAACGGGAGATTACCATGACCAGATGAACTTTTTTAACTACGAAAAATGGTTAAAAGAAAAATTAATACCGAACCTTAAACCGAATAGCGTACTTATCGTAGATAGTGCGTCCTATCCCAACAAACTTTTGAATCGTGCTCCAACGTCAAATTCTCTTAAACAAGAAATGATGGATTGGTTGAGAGAACACAACATTTCATATAGCCCGTTGATGTATAGAACCAGTTTGTACGATTTAAATAAACAAAATAAAGAGCGGTTTCGTGAGTACCACATAGATGCAATTTTAAAAGAACATGGCCACTCCGTTTTACGATTGCCACCGTATCACCCGACATTCAATCCGATCGAAAATATTTGGTCCATGGTAAAAGGATATGTAGCGAAAAGAAACGTTTCTTTAAACCTGCAAGGCATTATGAGTTTAGCAACTGAACGAATGAATACTATTACTGCTGAGGACCGGGAAAATATTTGTCGCCATGTCGAAAGTGAAGAAAATAAATATCGATGTCAGGAAGGGGAAATGGATCGAATTTCAAACAATCTTATTATCAATACTTGTGACAGCTCAGATGAAGAGCATGATAGCGACTAAAAGCAAAAAACAGAGGACTACTACTTATTCCATTTCTTAAGGGTATGTCATTTTATTAAATTAAGAGAAAACTATTCTCTTTTGTTGCAAACGGTACAACCACTACACTACAAATGCAATTCCATGTTCTCGATAATTCATCTATACTTATTTACTTAGCGAGAGTTTGGTTACTGCAATGCAACTGCTATTAGTCCAGTCAATGAACTGACAACTTGTGTGGAAAAAATGACATTTTGGAAATAATGTAAATTAGCTTATTTTTTATGTGTAACGGATATATTATCAATTAAATAGTTACCCAGCGACAAAATACGACAAAATTTCAGACATCAAAAAAATGATCAATTAACTAGCTTCTGAAAAGTCAGAGAAAATGTTAATAAATATATTTGTCTTTATTTTTGTTCATTTATATTTGCTCTATGATATTCAAAATAAATCGTACAAAAAAAGACAATGCATGCTTCATTTAAATCTACATAATTATTTCCGGGTGGAAAGTTTGTCGGATTCTTGAATAAATCATCTTAGAATAACATTTAAAAATGATAATTGATATCAACAAGAAAAACGCTATTATAAATTAATGTTTTTCAAAACCGTATTTTGCCTGGAGTATATTAGTCACTATATCCTAGACCTATGTATTTTCCTTTAGTCCCATCTCGTAGCCAGATTTGGTATTCGTTCCCGGCGCGTACTCGGAGCGCGTAAAAGCGAATGCTTATGCAATGCGAAAAATATGAAAAAATATTATATATGGGCTCATGGCTTTTCGTTTTATCGGTGTCTTAAGGCGAGTGGATATGCAAAATGTTGGTAATTTGACACGATAACTCTTAATGAGCCGGCAATCCTAAAAGGAAAAAAAAATCTTTAGTATATATTTCATTACTTATATGAACCTTTTAATTAGAAACTAGGTAGTAGGCCGCTAAATATGTCATCACAATTCACTATTGGCTCGGTAAACTGTGCCTACTACCAAGCCTGCCTTAAAAAAATGTACTAAAACATCAAAGTATTACTCAAAAAGAAAGAAGGCAAACAAATATGCCTAGTGACGACTAGCAAGACCAGTACAAAGTTCATATTGTTACGTCGACGGGGTGGGTAACGTGATAGAAAATATACTAATTGATCACTAATTAAAAGGAATGCAAGCTTTATTACAAAATTACTAATTAACAAGGCTTACTTAATAAATCAATTCACTATGACGCACTTTTCACTCGCTTCGCTTTGAGATTTGCACTATTCGCAGTTTAATTCCAAACTCCCTTCCGCTGCGTTGGCGTGCGGCTTATATATCCGGAGCCCTTCGCACTAGAACATTCCGGAGAAATCTTGAATAAACGGTCCAAGGTCCAATTCTAGGAACGGCGACCCCTCGGTTCATGAATGTTCCAGAGCCTCTAGATTGTTCGATGCTCGTTCGACCCATGACTGGAACATTCCCGAATATGCTGTCACTTTCTAGTTGTCTCTTTCACACACTTCTCGAACCTTCCCAATCTAGATGTCTCTCTCTAATAGTGCTGTCTCTTTCTAGTTGTCTCTTTCACACGCTTCTCGAACCTTCTCAATCTAGATGTCTCTCTCTAATAGTGCTGTCTCTTTCATTCCTTCGAGAAATTTCGCCATATAATGAAGTGTACTTCAAAGGCCCATAAGGGGTCCTGAAAACGCCTGAAAACGGGTTTTCAGGTTATCGTGCCATCTGATAGAGGCTGTCCTGAAACGGACTGAAAACATGTTTCAGGCGCCTGAAAACAACGACAACTAGAGTGAATTTTCAATCTTCTAGTATGTGGAAGAGCCACCTCTGAAACGGCCTGAAATCACTTTTCAGCCTGCTGAAAACGCTTCTAAAGCATGGAAAATCAAGAAGACAGCTGGTAACTGTGTTGAGGGTCTCCTGAAGACGAGTGTTACATTTTAAACTATCTGAACATCTCAACAATATTGAGACGTCATCAGCAAACATAACGCATCTTAGGGTGTCTAAGATTTTAGGTAAGTCGTTTATGTATGCTATAAACAGGAGGCATCCTGTCACACTTCCCTGCGGTATTGAGCAAGTGATATTCCGTATTTGTGAGGTGAGTATATGCGTTTCTCCTGTATTTTTATCTACGTGTTCAATTTGTGCATATTGTCTACGGTTCCGAAGGTACGATTTGAACCATTCGTATGCATTTCCGCGGATGCCCATGCCATATAGTTAGGTAAGTAGAATTTTATGAGACACGCGATCATAGGCCTTGGTCATGTCCAATAACAATCCGACACCATATTTCTTATCATTTATATAATTGAAGGCTTCTTGTATATAATGATACACGGCAAGGCCGGTAGATCGGTTAGATCTAAATCCATATTGGCTATCATCGAGAATATTATATTTTTCAAATAATTTATATACACGATTTGCCATTAACTTCTCGAATTTTTTTGGAAATACACGGGAGGAGGGCAATAGGCCTATATTGTTTCGGGTTTGTTTTGTCACCCACTTGCTTAAGAATGGGTATGATGTTTGAGATTTTTTATAGATCTGGAAATATACTATCACTAAACGACTGGTTTACTAAAAGTCTCAAAGGTGTCGTTAGTTCCGTATCACAGTATTTAATAAGTTTTGTTGGAATTTCGTCTATACCGTAGCTTGCTTTATTTTTTAATTGCCGAATAGCATGATTTATCTCGCGTTCAGTAACTTGACCTATAAAAATCGAGTTAGTGGTAGGCACAAGTACCGGGTGGCCATCATTTCAATCTTGACTTTAGTTGTTGTATATAACATGGTTTTCTTTTTCTTCAAATGAGCTCTAAATGATCCCATTTTGCTTGTAGTCACACGCAGTGGAGAGCGATGACAATACCAAATTATATATAGTTGAGATTATTGAACGAGCGAGCTAAGCGAACGAAGTTCTGTTCTTCAGCTTGGGCCAAAATTCTTTCGTATGCACAGAACTTCGTTCGCTTCGCTAGACATACGTCCGGCGTCTGTCCGGCTGTTCTCCTAGAGGACAGGTCGCATTCTTTGTTTTGGGTTTCGTGAAATTTTATGAACAGGTTCAATAATCTCAAGTATATATGTAATTTATTGTTTTAGTCATTCTGTCCACTCTTTCCTTGAATATACCCAGATTTGGATTGGTAGGGAATACAGATGACTTAAGGAAATACTATTCCTTACAAAGATACCATGTAATATATACTCACGCATGTATCCCATTCAGGCAGGCATCAAATGATAATTTGATAGCAATTCACATGAGGAAAAATGAAGCAAATAATTTGATTGACGATATATTGTTAATCACTCCATACTCAACTCTGCTGATAGAACGATGATGATTGAATTATAATTCGTGGAATTCTTGCTTAGAGTTGTGATGGTTGTCGCTGAGGGCGAGCCAGATATATCCTTCCAGACTATCTAAAATGTATCCGAAAAGATTTAAACACCCAAGCGACTCGACCACGTTCTTCAGGCTCTGCGATTTGGACTGAACCTCAGGAGCATCAGCAATCAATCTACGAGTTCAGTGTTAAGTAAAATAAAAAATGTTCCATGGCGAAATACCGTCACCTTAACAATTGAAATAACTTACGTCATACTTTGACAATATTCCTACCTTATCGATAGATGTAAGGGATATCTATAAAGTACTACGAGTATGTAAAAAATTACATTATGAACCAAGTTTGATCACAATAGATGATTACAAGTTAACAGTTTCACGCGACGAACAGAGGAATACCGCTGTATTCACGAGGGCTTAGCAACATAGTATGACAGGAACATCGTTCGGGGTGATTGATCATTGTGTTGTGACGTCCCTTGAGTAGTTAGTTAAACAGCTCCCTAGCGACGGACGCAATTAAATCCACTCCACACCACTCTAGCACAAATTGTACAGTATCATCCAGAATGCGATGCAAACACGAACCATTAAGAGCCATTGTGCATTGAATTAGTTGGCAGGGTTTAGACAATTTAAACAGATTATCTCGCGTATATTACGTCATTTATATTCCTGATGTGTTGAGAATAACAGCAGGTTTTCACGCTTAATAGGTGATCGCGGAAAGTGAAGTGAATATGAACTCCACTCAATAGCAATAAAACGGGTTAGAAAGAAAGAAGAAGTAAAGCGATATTTGTATTTGTAGTGACAAAGACATTATACATGTGTTTATAAAATTGAAATGAACCAAAATGCATGCCACTCATCATATGCCACCTAAAGGCGAAGAAAGATAAAGATCTTAAAATATAACATATAATTATAAGTTACTAGCTCCTACCCGCGACTCCGTCCGCGTGAAACTCGTTTATATCGTAGCTCCATACAAACTTTCACCCCCCCCCCCTTCATCCCCTTTGGGGGTTGATTTGCGGGATAAAAACTATCCTATGTCCTTCCCCAGGGCTCAAACTATCTCTATACCAAATTTCATCTAAATCCGTTCAGCGGTTTAAGCGTGAAGAGGTAACAGACAGACAGACAGACAGACACACTTTCGCATTTATAGTATTAGTATGGATAACTTTTGCGTAACAAACCTTAATGATTGCATAGGAAAGGTCGCTGGTCAATTAATTAATTGAAAGCTAAGTAAGTGTTTACAAATCAGGTACGCCGCCCGCCGAAACTTGACGCCGACAAAAAACTGGAGAATTACCTAATTGAAATTAGTGATGTGATCGCGCTATTAAAGTTTTTAATTTATGTTGTATAAATACGATTTCCTTCAGATTCTCCTTATTATGTCTCTCTGACATCAACGATTTTATTTTTATTTTTTAATATCAGTATGATAATAAATATTTTGAAACAATCTTACACTAATCGACCTAGTCCCAAACTAAGCAAAGCTTGTACTATTGGTACTAAACGCCGATATGCATACTTATATAGATAAAACATTACTTATATAGATAAATAAATATTTAAGTACATAGAAAAAATCCATGACCCAGGAACAAATATTCGTGCTCATCATACAAATAAATGCCGTTACCGGGATTCGAACCCGAAGCTTCGTAGGCAGGGTCACTACCTACTAGGCTACAGAGGTCGTTATAAACTTAACTTCTTCTCCGTTTATTTTAACCACTCCTGTATTAGACCCCGTTAAATTCCTAATCGCATTTCCGATAAATAAATAAAAAATAAAAATCAGCGGCGAAAGTGGACATCCCTGACGAACACCTTGACGAATCATTGCGCTTCCTTTCTGTTCTCCGACTAGTATTACTGTTTCCTGTTCCTTGTATACTTCATGTATTATTCTTCTGTGTCTGTAATCTAGGCCTGCCTCCATTAGGACCTCCATCATTCTGTTCCACTCAACTTTATCAAATGCCTTTTTCAAATCTATAAATGCTGTGTGAGTGTCCAAACCTAAATCTAACCGGCGGTCAACTAATATTCGTATTTCGTAGTGCAAGTATGGCTTCTCTAATGCCCTTTCCTTCTATACACCAATACTGGTCCGGTCCTAAATAAGCTTCCACTTTAGGTCTTGTATTACTTTTAATAATATCTTGATAGCTTGTGATACAAGGCTTAAATTTCTCTTCACATTTCAGTTTATTTGTTTTTTTCGGTAGCGTAACTGTTTTTGTAATTTTAAAGTCTTTTGGGGTTTTTCCAGATATACTTTTTCTGTGTCAGATTAAATATTTCGTCCTGTATGGGATCACAATTAGCATACCTTATCATTTCAATGTGTATAGTATCCATACCAGCGGCTTTACCATTCTGTATACGGTACAAGTACACAATACTGCACCTTTACTTCATACTTTTATTTTCACGATGTAAAATATTCATAATTCCGAAGTGTGTATGTGATGAATTTTCACTTAACATGTCGTTATAAAAATGTTATGATTAAATTGTATATGGAGCGTGTCCCATCGAATCGGTTTTGATCGGAATACATATTTCATCGCGTCGCCGCGTGCATTTTCTCACAAAACAGTATCGTGAGTGGATTTCCGCTCACACAGAGAGCTTTGCAATAATGCGTTGTATTCATGGTTAAACCAGGCTCGCATGTGGCTACATTGCTGCTTTTTCAGTTGTATATCCGGCCGCGGCTACCGAGTATTTCTTAAAACTTGTTTTGTATGAACATGAGAAGAGACTTAGCTAATAAAACAACGCCAATTTCAGAGCCTAAATTATTTACTACAGACGAACGGGCAATTACGTAGTACCATTATGAGTTTATGAAACGTCGCGTAAAATTTTTGAACACTTCAAAGGCGCCCGAAATCTATTTATCTCATCAAAATCGTACATTTTATTTATATACATGCTGGCAGGGAAGTTGTTTGAAGTTCCCTGAAGTTGCTAGGGAAAGTTCGTAAAAGGTCTTTATTCTGTTTGCGCGGAATTTCGTTTTCTTTCCATCTTTGTTCCTAACTGTCCTTACAGAAATTGCGCTTCAGTAGTTGACAAAGTTATTCGGGCCCTTAAAACACAATGTTTGTTACAATAATACATCCTATACGGAATCATAGTCTTATTTGCTGTATTTACTTTTGTTGAATGAACACACAACCTTTCTGGAGCGTTCCTTATTTACCCTGCATTGAAACTTGTGATGTTTTGTTGCTTGACAATTCCTGTTCAACTACTATTATTATCAATAGACATGTTAACTTAAAATCTAGCGGTTTCTCCATTGTGTTATTTATTGTATTCAAATAGGCCATCCTGTTTAGATGGCATCGTATCAATATTGCCCTATTACGTCGTAATAGCAAGCAATAGTCGCATCACCCATCCGCAATCACGCGTCGACGCTGAGCCTGTAATGCGCCGGTAATTGCTAAATGCGCCCCGACTAAGAACCACCGATCCATCGTCGCGCCGCACGTCCTAGCTATGTCATTCACAAATTGTCTCGACTCACCATACCGCTCGCTCCTAGTATTTCTTGATCCCGAGATTTCTGATGACTGCGAAATCAGAAGCTGGACTTACACTGGTTCGCTTCAGGCGATTTGTATGCACTGTGAACAGGTACCAGCTCAGCTACTTATGAATCGAAATCCAACTCTATTCAGCCACCCTTTTGTTCCGACACCGGTTGCTGATGACGTGAAGCTGGCATTAGTACCATATTCCTTGAAACTGGTAAAATTACAAAACTTTAATAAATTTCTTCGAGTTTGAAGCTAATTCGTTTACAACCCCTCAAGTGTAGTTAAGAAGTTGTGGAAATACAGTTACTTAAAGCAACGTTTTGAAAAATTTGTAATTAAGCAATCGGTGGCTTTGAAAATAAACAAAGACATAAAACAGGCGAATGAGTGTAAACTTGTTTTATGACTTAAAAGTTTCGTATTACTTATCTAAACTTCTACTATTGCAAAAGGAAGTCGCCACGAAAGCTTTGTTAAAGCAGGCAAATCGATATTTTCTTTTGTAGAGCTCTTCGAATAAAAGAGAAGATATAGGAACTGATCCATCGTTTAAGGCCCAATCGGATACCAAATGAAACTAAAATATGCTTTAGAATGTCGCAATTCATTTTGCAAAGCGTTTAATTATGTAACTAATAGGGTTTGAAAGGCTAATTATTAATAGTAAAGAAAAGAGTTCAGAAACACGGATAAAAATTAACGTACCCTGTATTCATTTTGTTCAATTAGGTATTAGATAAACTTCGGTAGGAGAAAAATTAATAACGATACATGAAACTAATTTTAAACCTGCAGATGAAGTTTGCCACGACACAGATGTTAGAAGAACTTTTTTTATTGAAAATAAAAAACGTTTCCAAGTTATACCGAAGTTGATAACCTTTATTAAAATTATCCAACTAGAAAGAAGTGTTGAATGAAATTCATCAGCTCCTACAAACGCGTATGGGATTTGTCTTATCGCATTTCCAGTTGGATACCTAAATCAAATTCACGCGCTGAATACATTCGTTCAGTTCATCAATTCATTCGTTTCATCAGTAAAAATGATGGTTTTATAAGGCTTTGCGCGTACATAAATGAACCCTCTAACAAGTTTACTAGCGCTACTATTATAATGTTAAATAAAAAGACTCGTTAACCTAGCTGACCCCGACTTGATATCACGATACGCGGTTCGCACAATCCCTTTTCTTCTGAAACAGCGCATCACCTTCATTCCATTAGCATTTTTATAGGCTCTTGAGGCTGTCGTTATCTCAACAAGGCGACATGCGCCGAGAGGTGCTGAAATTGTGGCCCTTTCATTTATTTTCAGTTGAGCATTAGGACGTTTCTCCAAGTTGACGGGACGGGACGGCTCGGGGCGGAGTCGGTGCGACGTGAACTCACCTCGGCAGTTGTGTCGAGGGCTCCGCGAGAACTGACCTCGGGCATCGTAATATTGTTCTAGCATGCAACATGAACTTCATGTTTGTAATGTAACAATATGAGCTACTGCTGCCTTGTGTTTTTATCCTTCTTTTATACATTTTGTTAACACAAAATACAAGTAGGGGAGACCTGTTCAAAATCGTATACCGGGGTACAGCCGTATACCATGCCTATTTCAGTTATCAATTCAAATTCGCGAGCCGCTCATCGGCGGCGACCAATAGGAGCTATTTGTCAACAAAAACAGTATGCCGCTCGCACGGGCTGGATCGACTTATTCAAAATTATGTTTTTCGCTGTTGTTGATGTAATTTTTATGGAAATTCAAGTGATATATGTTGAATTGATTACCGTTGGCTGTTTTTAAGATAAGTTTTACTCGTATATTTTGTTTTATGTGAAGTAGTGAGTGACATGTTTGTAATTGCAGCCCAACTTTATGGGGTAAAATCGTATCATACGATTTTGATCCAGAAGCAACGTTTAGAATTCTAACGTGTTTTTATTGTTTTAGATACTTTATTTTTTTATAAAGGCTGCACCGGCTACAACTCAAATGAATTAAATAAATTCATGTGTAGGGGATGTATTTATACGGGTGGCGGGTCAAAATCGGAAAACGTGGACATTTTGATTTCTGTCTTTAATTCGGTTAAATGTTACGAATATCGTAAATTTATGTCTATTTCATTGTTTTATCAATTAAACTTGCTAACTAAAAAGGTGTATTTCTTTTAAATCAAAAAATAAAATACAATAAAATGCATTTATTTCAGACTAATTTTATCCATATTTGTTAGTCGGTGCCTTAAAATAAAAACTAATACTAAGGTTAACTTAAATAATATTCTTATATGCTAGGCTTAAATGCAGAGAGGACCAATGCCGTGTCAGGCCACTGTCCCATCTGTCGGCCACAACGGTCAGGAGACTGTGGCGGCTGTCGCGCACTCTGCGGAGCGTGGAAACCGTCCACGTGCGCGTCCGCGAACATGCCCGACGCACTGCAGTAGCGAGGCAGCCGCAACAGTACCCTGAACGCATCATTGTAAATTTCATTTTACTTATGTTTCCTTCCTTAGCTATACGGTCTTACCCCGGTCTCCCCTACAGTATTTTATAACAAACCGCCTGTGATCTTGCTCGTTTCACAAAATTAATGAAACATGATCATTTCATAAGAATATGGCAAACACTTCGCAACAACGAATGTTTCCAAATTTAAAAGTAAATTTTAAATGTTCGTCCAAGTAAAAGGATTATGTATCTCTAGGGAAATCAGAATACATCACTATAGAAGAGTTTCGCGTTTTCCTTCCCCGTCGCTATTCATAAGGCATATAAACTAATATACGTCTAGCTGATATTGCTGTCACCGGGACTCCTTTGGGACTCGGAGGTAGTCGGTCGTCGTGTTACCTATTAATAAAATCAATTCCAAACTGATTTATACCTGGAAAAAATAAGGAAAACATTCTGTATTTTACCGAAAATTCTCTTCGGAAAATACTTGCAATGTGCGCGGGGAATTTAAATCTTTTGGTTTGGTTCGGTTTGGGCATCCGTGCGGAGGATCCTAGACTCGGCGGTTATTAATTATCCCTTAACCCGCATTTTTTGCTTACAGCAACTTGGAGAATATGTAATTTATAAAATAACTCCATAAATTGCCTTTACCTCTGATTCAGTGCCCTGGGGGTTGTGAAAAGATAATTATATACGGGTACGGGTTTAAAAATCTTTGACGTTTATTCAATATTAAGTTTTTTTAACTCTCATTAAGGGTCGAGGAAAACGAGCGTACAGTGTTGATATTTAAAGCTGCAATGTATTTCTACCAAAATTTAAGGTAAAATATGACGCTATGCGTTACTAATACGGAAACGCAGCTTGCTTAGCTCTAGTTTAAAACTTGGGATAGGTAAATAATATTCAGATCTTCATCGCTTTATGTGTTTAACATCCTTTTGTGGTTAATAAAACCACAAATTTGTATAATAACTATGAACATTCATGAATATTGAAAATAACTGGTCCATGGAACTTAATTAAATTGATAAAGTAGGTCAACGCAGCAGTCACAAATTAATGTCGTTAAGAGAGAAAACGCAGGTAGCGTCCATGTGTTCAGTCCACCAATACGAACTTTTTTGAAATCTTTCTCGCTCATATAATAGATACACAGAAAGTACGGAGAATAATTAATGTAAAATGTTATCAAAAGTGAATAGTTTTACTAAATTAAACGTTTCTATATTATATTATGGCCATTGAAATAAGGACCCTTTAGGCATGGAACGCCACATTATCATATCCAAAAAGAAATAGTCAATAAATTAACAAAAAGGATTTAATTTGTTTAGTCGAGTAAGAATCCATTTGCCGAGAATTAAAAAAAGCTATACATTCTGTACTAACCGGTTAATTTAAGAATGCACCGTGTTCATGCATACATCTTGCTGCAAGGTGCCAACATGACTTAATCGGGATATAACCATAACACACGAGTGTTGTAATATTCTGAGACACGCGTGTTTAATACCAAGGATTATGAGCCTCAAAGCGACATAATAAGAGAAGTTACGAGCAAATGTGTTGAAAAAATATTATAATAGAAAATCTCATAACGAATGGTAAAATACTCGAGAATAACTAAAATAAAAATCAAAGGATTTCTGAAATCAGTAAATTCAACGTTTTGACCGTTAAAAAACTACCTCCGATGGAACAGAAAACCGTTCGCTATTAATTGAAATTCTAAAGGTGTCTGTGGTTTCAGGAATCTCCAATATTCTCCAATAACCGTCGTTCGTTTCAGCCTTTGGAGGCCGGTGAATATAGCTTATTGCCACTATGGGTGTTTACCTGTGTTTTTCCACAAATTACAGGCTAAGTTTTGAGCACTATACACCAACAATAGACACGTGGATAGATCTTGTTTAAATATAGTTTCGTTGTCAAAACCAATCTCCAGATTTTTATTTGCACATTAATCGTTTTGCGGGCTCATAAATGCATACAATTCTGGTTTAAATGAAATTAAAATATTTTATAAAAGAGTAGGTACAATGAATGAAATTCATTAGGTATTGGTATACCTACATACCTGTAATCTATTCAGACCATTCATAAAGGTTATTTTTTTGATTACTTAGTACAGTCAGCATCAAAAGTCAGTCTGCGCAAACGAAGACGTCAAAAGTCTTTATTAAAAGGATAAAAGGGAATAAGAGCTTTTGACGTCTTCGATTGCGCAGTTACTTTTGATACTGACTGTACACCAGTAAAAAAATGCCTAAGGGTGGCATTCCACTTGTTCAAGATCTTTGTCTAATGTGTTTAAATAAATAGGTAAATAATAAATAAATATTTTGGGGACAATCTTACATAAATCGACCTAGCTCCAAATCTTTTAAGCAAAGCTTTTACAATGGGTACTAGATGACGATAAACATACATATATAAAGAAATAAATAATTAATATTATTAGTTTATTTAATATTTTATCTAAATTCAACAATCTTTTTTAAATATGGCCTCCCCACTCCACTTGTCCAAGTTTTTATAATATTTGCGTAGCCATTTTGAATTACATGTCATTCGTAATATTTTATCAAATGTCGGTGTTTATAGTAAATTTGATAGTCACAATATCTTTGTCCAATTTTGAGGTCAAATATTTGATCAAAATTCTGTGACGTATGCCTATTTTACTTGTCCGAGATCTCCGTCCAATATATATTTGCGTCTCACATTTTACTTTAAAAAGATATAAGATGTAATGCACATTGGACAAAGATCTTGGACAAGTGGAATGCCACCCTATCATGAAGTCATCCAATTTCTTTGATGAAATGTCCAATTTGTATCCAACTTTTAATAAAAAATTTTTGACGGAGGCCCATTCCATTTAACCAACATCTTGGTTTAAGTTTTTATAATTTAAGTATTACATATATATACAGGGTGGCTCATTCAGAGCGGTCAGTATGGGAAAGTCTGAGACTATAAGATATACGAAGATCTGTTCTTAGGAACCATGTCATCGATTTTAATAACAAGAAAAACTGCATTCATACATTTAAAATGCTTGTACTCAGCTCGGGAATGGAACCCGGTTGTTTTGAAAAAAAAACGAACACTATTTCTATTTAGATATCGATTGTGTAGGTCTTAAGCAGTAAATGTTTCTATGGAACATGATGTCTAAAATGAATAAAAGGCATTGTTTTCACATACTTTAATTTATTTTAGTAGGTGTTCGAAGTGACCACCATTACAATATTCAACAAGTTCAGGCATGTAAACTTGTCTCTATGGTTGTTGGTACCTCTTTGCTGGTGTCGCAACTTGTTACATACACCGCTTTACATATCATATGCCATTGGCATTGCATTAAACTATTCCGGAAGTTTTGTTATCTGCGATAATATTATCTATTCATGACTGCAATTGCTTACTTCTATTAATCAAACACTAATAATAAATTGAAAAGCCCTCTACATACTTATTTTAAGTATGCAGATACAGAGATGTGATAAACCTCATTTGAAAATGGAACGTCTTCGTGTGACTGGCCGAATAGCAATAAAAAAAAGAAAAAACATTGGAGTGTCATTGTTTTGGCGGGAACTTAAAATTTAGCTTAGGTATTTTATTAAACAATGCCTTTTATTCATTTTAGACATCATGTTCCATAGAAACATTTACTGCTTAAGACCTAAACAATCGATATCTAAATAGAAATAGTGTTAGTTTTTTTTTTCAAAACGACCGGGTTCGATTCCCGAACTGAGTACATTTTTTTAAAATGTATAAATGCAGTTTTTCTTGTTATTAAAATCGATGACATGGTTCCTAAGAACAGATCTTCGTATATCTTATAGTTTCAGCCTTTCCCATACTGACCGCTCTGAATGAGCCACCCTGTATATATATATTGGATAACGGATCGACCAATTCGACCATGGAGGTGGATGCATGCGGCAGACGTCCCATTGCCATGGAGTGGGTTCCACACGATGGACGGCGACAACGTGGCAGGCCTAGACGGAAATGAAGGGACGACCTGGGGACCGATTTTTGACTTTCGAGCGCTCGAATTCAAAAGCGAGCGGTAGAAAATATTCGCACACGAAAATTTGTCACTATTATTTTCGCATGAATCCAATAATAACTATTTTTGAAATCATCACTCGAATAAGCTAGTGATTGACTATCGATACTTTTGCGTTTCGTTGTATGCAAAAAGTAGATAATTACCGGTTTTTCAAATTTGAATTTTCAACATACCTAATATAGAGATTTTTATTGGAAGTTTTGTATTTATAATCATCATATCAGCCGAAAGACGTCCACTGCTGGACATAGGCCTCCCCCAAAGAGTGCCAAAGTGACCGGTCCTGCGCCACCCGCATCCAGCGGACTCCAGCAACCTTTACCAGGTCATCAGTCCACCTTGCGGAGGGCCTACCCACGCCGCGCCTTCCGGTTCGTGGTCGCCACTCGAGAACCTTTCCGCCCCAACGGCCATCGGTTCTACGCGCTATGTGCCCCGCCCACTTCCACTTAAGTTTAGCGATTCGGAGGGCTATATCGGTTACCTACCTCAGACCATCAAGCGTAATAAGGGCTCTAAAGTGTTCTCAAGAGATCTGTCTATAGGGCAGAGCCAGCTCGCGAAGTTAAAAACTGAAGATGGTAGAATCGTTTCTTCTAAAACCGAGATTCTGGGTGAGATAGAGCGCTTTTACGGACAGCTATACACGTCAACACGCAATCCCGAAGTTGGTCGGGTGGAAGACCCTAGAGCTAGACTAACCCGGCACTATACCGACGACATCCCGGACATCAGCCTGTACGAGATTGTAATGGCTCTTAAACAGCTCAAGAACAACAAGGCACCCGATGAAGACGGAATAACAGCCGAACTCCTGGAATAACGTCCGAACGAGTTGGTCTAAGAATGAACATAGATAAGACGAAGATCATGTCAAATACCCATGTAGTACCAACTCCCATTACAATCGGACACTTTACACTCGAAGTTGTAGACGATTATGTATACCTAGGACAAACTATCCAGTTAGGTAGGTCCAACTTCGAGAAAGAGGTCGTCGAATCCGACTCGGCTGAGCAGCGTTCGGGAAGCTACACGGGAAGGCACATCTTTTCGTCCAATATTCCGCAGTGTCTCAAGACGAGAGTCTTTGACCAGTGTGTGTTGCCAGTGATGGCATATGGCACTGAAACGTGGTCGCTTAGTATGGGCCTCATAAGAAGGCTCAAAGTCACCCAAAGGGCTATGGAGGGGGCTATGTTGGGAGTTTCTCTGCGTGATCGCATCAGAAATGTGGCTATCCGCAGCAGAACCAAGGTATTTATAATACTTATAGTAAAATAAAATGGCGATGGGCCGGCCATGTAGCAAGATACACAGATAAAAAGTGGACAAAAGAAGTTATTATATGGAAGGGCCCCGAAGTAAAAAGAAAACCAGGACGACCACGAAAGCGATGGAGCGACTACATGGTAGCCACCGCCGGGCAAGGATGGCTAAATAAGGCAAAAGACAGAGACGAATGGAACAAATTGGAGGAGGCCTTTACCCAATAAAAGTGGGGTTTCTATCAACTTTTAATTTTAAACACAACAATTCAAAAGGTAATAAAAAAAAAAAATACCAAACATGTATTGTATAGGTACCTATTAGTTAAGTAATTGTAGGTATAGGAAAGATAAGTCTGTAAGTAGTTGATAAGGAAATAAAAAGGCTTTTTATTTATTTATTTAATACTTATAGTTTCTTAACGGAAAAAAAAGTAATGAGTAGTAAACGAGACGCTTATTTTCCCGCCAATAGACTAACAATCTTGGTTTTCAACCACAAAATTCGGCAATCAATTAAATATAATCGTACACCAGCCAAGCACTTAGCATCGAATCAATATATTTTATTTAAATATATCTATCTATCTTTTAAATTAATAGTCAGTCCAAAATTAAATAGGTACAAGCTCAGATCAAGAAAAAAATACAGACGGAGCGTTACGAACAGTCTAGTGAAGCCAACCGGTTTTCAACCAAGCCCCACAAGTTTAGCACACGCTAAACTAATTAAATCGCACAAAACTCGAAATAGATGATCTTGACAGCATTGCGACACGTGCTGAAGAGTTTTGTGCAACTTTGTTTGTATATGTGTGCGTGAGCGCGTGCTAAACTTGGTGTAGCTTGGTTTTGTTTGGCTGTGATTTGGCTTCACTTGACGGTTCGTAACCCTTCTTCTGTATTTTTTTCTTGGTCTCCTGGACGCATTTTGTAGGTAACGATTGGCCAAAAATTGCTCAAAGCCGGGACGAGTGGAAGTCGGGTCTTTGCACTATATCGATTTGGAAACCAAAAATGATATATCGTCCGTATTCAGTTCAGTTTAAAGGTTTAGTTACGTATTTAAAATCTATGAAAGGGGAAATAGGGGATATTTATTACCACTGTATTTGTGACTTTTAGAGGTAAATTTCGTAAAACGCATCGCATCTGATTTTAATGTGTTACACTCGCCGACTTACCATCAGATCAGATGGCAGGTCTGTTAATAAATTCCATGCGTTTTTTCTAGAACCATTTCATATGTGCATTTTAAATGCTCGTTAATTAATCAAATAGCAGAAGGAAAGGTATTTATTTATTTACTAAAACTCAATACAAAGCCTAACAGTAATAACTAAACAACTGTGAAACTATAAGATAATATTAACAATATAATTTAAATTCTCACAGAACTTCAGAAATTCATCACGCACTATGTTCCATCTATACTTGCAAACAAATCGCACTCAGCAGCTGATGCAAGGAGCTCATTCAGAAGCTGCAAAGTGCGAACCAGCGGGGAATTTCTACGCGCCACAGTTCGTGACGTTGGCACTGCTAGCAGACAGCGTTCAGGGCGGAAACAAACTGTGGTCAGTATAGAAGTATTTAGGTGTACTAATTGCGCCATAAGATGCTGCAGGTTGTAGAGAAGGGCAAAAAATGTACACCTTACTTTTAGAGAGTTATAAGCCAAGACGCCCAGAAAAATTTGGTTGGGTATAAAAACGGGTAGTATCCGTAGTTTCTTGTACAGAAACCGTAGAAACACCTTTTGCACCCCTCTCAAGGAAAGGGATAGGTAGCTTCATAAGGGTTCCAAACAACGGAAGCAAACTCTAGCTTGCTTCTGAACAGAGCACTATACATATATAACAGCTTTATGGTTCCGATGTCCCGAAAATCCCTTGCGTTTCTTATAACAAACCCTATAGGGTTACGTCCTCCTGGAGAGATACACAGTCCGACACTTCTTGCACACCGTATTTTTTTTTAGATCATCAGCGTATAGCAGACATCTAACAGTGCTGAGGTCCGAGGCCAGATCGTATATCATAATACCGAAGAGCAATGGTCCCAGAATTGAGCCCTGGCTGACTCCGAAACGGGTTTGAAAAGCAAAAAACAATCGGTAGCTTGCACATTTTGTTATCGTTACAAAAATGGAGATAGCATGCGACGGGCTTCAGCGTAAGTAGATAGTGCTACGAACGGAGCCGCGCAGTAAAAGATCGAATAACTATAAAAAGTTTTTTACATGTATGGCGTAACATAGGTAAACACACAGCGTTAAGGTGGGTAATTGTCTACAGCTGTCGGAAGAGTCCATGTAAGTGTGCATGGGTAAGCACTAGGCTTTGGCGCGACGCCAGAGAGCTTATCGACATTTTAATGGAATCTTTTGAGGTCTACTCTTTACAAAACAATTGAGTAACCATTTGGTATTCATTTAGCTATATCAAAATGGTGAGAAACTTATTTAACATGGACAATTAATTAAGTTATTTTCATTCAATATCAGAGTACAATTTTACACAAATCGGTCTACCTACAGATCTAAACTCGTCTAGACTTATACTTAAACACAAATAAATCTTCGGCATAGTAAAACTCAACTAGTTGCTACAGCATCAATCGCTCAAACTCCAAGTATAAAAAATATCACCTGTCTAAAACAGTGGGTCCTTTTCATTCACTCATTACCGATCAACTACCTACCACTTGAGCCTGGTACTTCTTTCACCTTCGTCAGCAATTCATGTTTTTAAACAGCGTTTTTAAACTCTTTCATTGTTCATGACGTGACATCGCAGTGTAAAACTTGTTTTTAAATTTTATTTTGTGACTCATCATCGTCATCATATCAGCCAATAGCCGTCCACTGCTGGACATAGTCCTCCCCCAAAGAGTGCCACAATGCACCATGCCACCCCCATTCCAGCGGACTCCCGCGACCTTTACCAGGTCATCAGTCCACCTTGTAACGTCCGTGGGGTCTACCCACGCTGTGCCTTCCGGTACGTGGTAGCCACTCGAGAACCTTTCCAGCCCAACGGCCATAGGTTCTACGTGCAATGTGCCCCGCCCACTGCCACTCAAGTTTAGCGATTCAGAGGGCTATATCGGTTACCTTGGTTCTGCTGCTATATGACGATACATTTTGTGAGTAAAGTATATTAATTAATAACGAATGTAAAAAAATACTGCGTCAGGATACTAAAAGAGTGCCCGGTATAAATAATTAATTAGAAATATTTTTGTTCTGATGAATGGTAAACTATATTTTTATAGGTATATAAAGAATAACTTTAACGCGTAACCAAACACCTAAGTAAGCTGGTAAGGAGTGTCCAATTAACAGTCCGTACCTAGACCCGGGGACAAATTTGCTGCTCTAATATCACAGTTTTAATACGGCCCGAAAACTGAATTAATCCCTGTTAGGTCTCACGCAACCCATTTATATGCTAATAGAGTTTAGCACCAAGGGTATGATTACGCCATTCATGAGCTACAGATATTTTCTGGCTGCCCCGGAAACCATTACTATCTCTCTTTGCCGTGACATGTTGCCGGTTTTGGTCGTACCCCGTCAAAGGAATTTCTTATACAGCATACAAGAGAATAAAACGCTAGTGATATCTAGCAAAGTTGTACCTAGAAGTTTTTTCTGTTTCTACATTTTTGACTAAATGATCATAGTACGTTCACGAACATAAAAAGACAGGTATGTTATACATAGTTGCTATGTATTTATATGTCTCTTAATTTTGTTAATAAAGAAATGATCATAATAATACATATTGAGTAAGAGTATGAGTATGAGTATTAGGGGACAATTTTACGCAAATCAAACTAGCCCCGATAGTAAGCTCAATAAGGCTTGTGTTATGGGTACTAGACGACGATATATTTAACAAAAAAAATAGAAAATATCCAAGACTCAGACAAATGCTCATGCTCAACACACAAATATTTGCCTCAAAATACCGTATATCGTAAATGTACTTGTAAGCCTAACTTTTAAAATAGCTCCCTTGAGTATTGAATTACGAATATGTACAACTGTACGTAACACATAAGGATGTGGAGAGAGTAAACACTCTTACAGTAATAAAGACGTGTTACGATATATTTGTCTACGTTGGCTGCTACCAACTATATGACGCTGACTGTACAGTAAAATAACTTATTTAAATCATCCGATACTCTAACGTAACAAAAAAACTGTTGCGCGCCAATAATGGCGCAAATATTTATGAAATAACATATAAAGGTTATTTCATAAATATTTGTAAACATTGATAATGCGTTATTATCAAAAATGTTGACTCGTGGTGACTAGAAAAGTGATAAATAGAATGGACGCCACTGGAAATTCTTGGCGATTTACAATATGTGAGTAAAAATCTGTTGCCATCATTAAGAGTCCGCAGTAAGCTCGATTCTCCATAAAAACGTAGTTACGCTCTCATTTTAAGGCTTGTATACCCGCTAAAGTCCTTGAGCGTATGGGCCGAGCCTCGACCCTCTCCCCGCGCAAGTCGCACAACCCGCCGTCGTTTATTAAGCGTTACATAGATTAAGTTACAGACGCGTCATCGCGCATCGTTACCAATGCAAGGGTGGACGTGGGTGGGTGACATTCGTCATGCTTAATTGAAACGTGATATTTGTCATACATAAATTACATAATTGATTAAGTTCAAAAATTATGTCCCTAATACTATTTACTTGCGATTAGTGTAGTTCCTTCAGCACGCTAGCACGAGACGGCCGCGACATACACTCGATTTTTCTCGCACTATCGGTCTCTCTCTTATTAGAACATTAGGAAAGAGAGGTATAGTGTGAGAAAAATCGAAAGTATGTCGCGGCCGTCTCGTGCTAGCCGTGCTAGTGAAAACGAAATTCGTTCGAATAACTCATTGTCGCTCGAACTAGCAAGCGCGACAGAGAGGGAGATACACGAACGAAGTTCGGTTTCGTTTCGCGGTAGGCCCTCAGCACGCCTAGCACTAGACGGCCGCGACATACTTTCGATTTTTCTCGCACTATACCTCTGTTACTAAATATTCTAATAAGAGAGAGACGGATAGTGCGAAAAAAATATAAAGGTAATAATAATAATCCATACCTACTGTTGCCCTTAGGCCATTTTTTAATGTCGCTATTAATAGGGGCCCATCTAGCAGTTAGCGAGTTACCGTCTGCCAGACATAAAATGTGAAACAGTTTTAATGGGCAGGCGTCCGATGTTTCATCCAATAGCCCAGCTACTAGTCCATCATTTTCACCCAATAACCCGTTTTATTTAGATTCCATCAACTAGCCTTTCTTTTTTTTTTCTTTAAGTTCGCCTTTGTACTTTGATCTATTGTGTGACATGTATATTCTTTAACCTGTTATTGTGTACAATAAAGTGCTTACATACATACATACATACTAGCAATAGACTCTTACACCCCCAGCGAGTGCTGTTTCTGTGTGCGTCCCATGACACGGGCAGAGACAGCATCCGCTTGGTGTACTCCTTGCATTTCATTAAATTGTCAAAAGGGCCTCTACGTGTTGGCTCAGAGCTCCACGCACGGACATCATTGTCCCGTGAGCGGGAAAGACATATAATCCATACTATCCATACTTCCATATCCATACTCCATACTAATATTATAAATGCGAAAGTGTGTGTCTGTCCGTTACCTTTTGTGTAAGTGTAAGGTTGTTAAGTTTTAAACTAATTTTCGGTAAATTTATTACGTTCTACTTCCTTGATTTGATGATGATGGCGTGTACAGTCAGCATCAGATAGTTAGTAGCATCCAAAGTAGCCAAATATATCGTAACACATTCCTTACTCCTACTTATAGTAACAAAGACTATTTCGATGAATGTACGTTCCGATATATTTGGCTAACTTGGCTGCTACTAACTATATTATACTGACTGTACAGAAATCGGCCTCGGGTAAATATATACTTATAGATTAGTTGTACGTTAACCATACTTTGTTTCATATCAAATAATAACTCTGTATAGAACTTGGAGTTGGCATGCAACCCATAGGTAGGTACTTACAATATTTGCCAAGCCCACTATTTTTATTAGAACTTATTCTATTAACACTTGACAGTCATTAATACGAGCAGATAAAACAATATTGTTAGTAGGCAATAGATATTGTAAATATATTTACTAATAAAATGTCTGGTTTTAGCGATTTCCCAATTTTTATACTGTTTACATATTTGATACTTTGATAGAATAGGTATTTACTTGTGTATTCTTTTTCCTCTTCTCTTGTAAAATTTCTTGATATTACGTATTTTCCTCCTGCGCTTATTTAACCCCAAAGACCCAAAATAATTATTGAAAAATTTGTGAGACCTAAGCTAAGACCTACTAACTCTAGTATCGTAAGTTTGTATGTTACTAACAATCTATGGGCAAACTGGCCTGAAATAAAGAATTTATTATTATTATTATATTAATAATATTATATTATCTCTTTATTCTTATTTCATCTTAAGTTAGGATTTTACAATAAATTTATAAAAAGTAAAATATAAAAACTATATACAAAACATAAAATCATTATAAAAACCTAACCTAGGGTACCGCCGGCAGCGAGGCGGGGCCTAAGCTGCCGGTGGTCAGGGCGTCAGTGACAGGAACCTCCTGACTATCTGCGCAGTATCCAGGAGTACCGCCTTCTGTATTTGACCCTTGATCCAGCCATCTAGCGAAAGTCTCTTGAGGTGATGGTCGAGACTCTTCGCTATTAAACCGTTCGCCGAAACGACTATCGGGACGGTTACCTCGTGAGCCAGGTCTAGGTACTTGCTGGCTTTGTCCTTCTCGGCCTTCACGAGGTTCTCATCATGGGGGATGGTGATGTCGACGAGCACTGCCTGGCGTTTCGATCGATCTGTCAGCACAATATCAGGCCTATTGGCAAGAATAGTCCTGTCCGTGATGACAGATCGATCCCAATAGAGCGTGGCACGACCATTTTCGAGAACTGGCGCAGGGGTGTACTTATAGTAAGGCACTTCGGAAACCACAAGACCGTATAGTAGAGCAAGTTGCTGGTGAATAATCCTGGCTACAAGGTTATGTCTGTGCAAGTACTCGCCGTTAGCAAGATGACCACAACCGGAGATAATATGTCTGAGTGACTCCCCGGGACGGCGGCATGCCCGACAAATGTCGACCGTACCGTCCTTCAGGATATACCTCCGGTAATTGTTCGTCATGATAACTTCGTCCGCAATTGCACAGACAAAACCTTCGGTTTCCCCGAAGAGATCCCCGAAACGTAGCTAGTTCACCGACGCGAGCAGATCTACATCGGGCCCTGTGAGGGCCTTGTAGAACCGCCCGTGTAGCTCCTTGCTCCTCCACACCGCTCTGCGGTCCTCGACGCTCATTACTTTAAGTCTGCGCCAGTTCTCGTTTGCCAAGGCGAGCGGGGTGAAGTTTCCGTCTACTGCTACTACGTCACGATGCATCCCACACTCGTTGTTTAGGAAATAATCCCTGAGACTGCACACCTCGCGGTTGTGGAGGTCTTTGGCATTTAAAAAGCCGCGACCTCCACACTTCCGCGAGATGTACAGTCTCATAACAGACGAGCGTGGGTGTAGCATGCGATGCGCAGTAAGCAGTACTCGGACTCTTCGATCCAGGGCATCCAGCTCAGTCTGAGTCCACCTTAGTACGCCAAAGGAGTAAGTAAGCAAGGGCATCACCCAGGCGTTGAAGGCGCGCACCTTGTTGCCGCCCGACAAAAGACTATTAAGTACTTTGGTCAGGCGACAAAAGAAGCGCTCCTTCACCGCCCGCTTTACGCCCTCACCCTCAATACCCAATGACTGTGACATACCAAGATACTTATAGGTTTCTGCTTCGGAGATAGATTTGAGGGACATTGTCTCAGAAAGTTGCAAATTTGTTGAATTTACAACTTTCCCCCGCTGTACATGCATGACCGCACACTTATCGACACCAAACTCCATTTTGATGGCGCTACTGAAGACTTCTGTTGTTTTCAGTAGTTCCAACAGGTTATGTCCATTCGGTGCAAATAGCTTAAGGTCATCCATATAGAGCAGATGAGAAATGACCTCACCCTCTCTCCGAAGCCGGCAACCTAGTCCTGAATCCCTCAGCAGGGTGCTAAGCGGATTCAGCGCTAGGCAGAACCACAAAGGACTCAGACTGTCGCCCTGGAAGATCCCACGTTCAATCCTTATAGAGTCCTGCGGGCCAGAAGGGCAATCTCCTCCCCCCGGTTGACGAAGGACTGTGGTCCACTGCCCCATGCAAGCGCCTAAGAAGGATCTTAGAACTGCATTAACTTTATTCAACTCTAAGATCCTCCTCAGCCATGAATGAGGCACCGAATCATAGGCCTTCTTGTAGTCAATCCAGGCGGCCGAAAGGGCCCCTCTATTCCGCCGGACTCGTTGGCAAATGGTCATGTCTATGAGGAGGAGCTCTTTAGTACCACGAGACCCAACTCTACATCCATTTTGAGCAGGGGCCAAAACGTTGTTTGCAACGATGTGTGCGTTAATTTTTGCTCTCAGAATGGATGTAAGGAGCTTGTACAGCGTAGGCAAGCACGTGATGGGTCTGTAATTTTTCGCTTCCGTGGTACTACCGGACTTATAGAGCAGGGAGGTGATACCAGTCGTCAAGAAAGATGGCAGGGAACCGAGCTCAAGGGCCTGCTGGAACTGCGTTGCCAAATGCAGGTGTGAGCATCGAAACCATTTCAGCCAAAAGTTGTGTAATCCATCCGGTCCAGGACATTTCCAGTTCGGGGCCAAACGGATGGCACAACTAACGTCTTCGGGGCTGATGGTAACAGTCCCCATGGGTTCGATAAACTCACACTCACGTTTGACAACACTCATCCACTCACCTTCGGTGTGTTCGACTGGTACCGACCAGATACTACGCCAGAAGTCAACCATGGCAGTAGCATCCGGCAGCTGCCCGTCGGACACACGAAGGTCGGTTTCCTCCCATTTTCGGTACACCTTCCTTTGATCGCTCTGGAAAAGGCAATTCTGCTTGTATCGGTCCACACGCTCTCTGTAGCGGCGAATACGGCCTGCCCATGCATAGACTTTCTGCTTCAGAAAGTCAATACGCTCCGTGACGCTGGCCATATAGTCGCGGGGCCTGATACCAGATCCCGCAAAGGCCTGGTTCACAAAGCGCATGACTCGGGGGTGGTTGTTGCCCCCCCTGAAGCAGATCAGTTTTGCAATGAGAGTCCTAAACGTATTGATACGACGCTCAATCCGCACTTGCCATGCAGGGACACCCCCGGCGGTCCTAGGTGCACGGTCAGCGTCCGGAAACTTGACGCGAGCAACACGGCACGCCGCGATGGCCCCGCAGTACATGATTGAGTGTGTATCAAGTAAGTCTTCACTAGCCCGTATATACGGGTCTAGCAGACCGTTTAGAGCTCCCATTAGCGCTAGATTGCGTCTATTTACGGGCAGGCGTGGTAGTCGTGGCCTAGAGTTGTTTGTGGAACGATACCCCGTAATCGCATCTTCCAAAGCCCTCCTCAGTTGCTCATTGGTCTGGGTACTCACACTGATTCGCACAGTCCTCCTCGTCAGCACTGGGATCAACCCGCGATGCCCCCGGTGCCAGGTCGGGAGCAGGCATCGGAGCCGGCAACAAGGCGGGCGGATCCCGCGCCGAGGTAGAGGTCGCACGAGCAGAGAGTGCTTCCAGGCGTAGCCGATCAAGCGTGGCGTCATCCAACCGCTTGTGTCGCTGGATGACGCGTACCTGATCCGATAGACGCTGCGCAGACACGGTGATGGTCGGTTCAAGCGCCTGGAACAGAGGCAGCATCCGGACACGATACGCGGACAGATTAGTACCTCCCCCTGTCGCCCCATAGTAGGCGCGCATGCAGTTTTCGTTGATGGATTGCGTCCACCGCATGCGGCGCACTATACCACCGGCAGCGGGAGCCGTGGGCGGAGCAGGATGCCCCGCAGGCCCCAAGCGTGCCGGCAGCGGTGGTCGTCCTCGTCGCGCAGGTGTTCGTGGCAGCGGGGACGGCGGCCCGCGCTCGTCGCTCGACTCGCTGGTGTCGGGCGCTGTGGCGAATTCATCGCCCGAAGACGATGGCGATGGCGAGGAGCTGGACGGCGCGGGCGGAGGTGGTGGGCGTGCGCGTTGTGCCGCTCTTGAGCGTGTCCTTGTGATCATATTCGTATTCGTATCGTTTTAATTTTCTCCGATATGCTTTTGACAGCTGCTTGTCAGTTCCCTCGATACTGATTCTGCTTGATTGCAAAAGTGGTGCCGCATTTTAAATATATTGTTATTATTTTATTATTATATTATTATTACCCGTGTGGTGTCGGGTTAGAATAGCACCACCCCCTTTCTTCCCGTGGGGGTTGTAAGAGTCGACTAAGGGAACGGGGTTGAAGTGTGTTGTGGGCGATGGGCTAGCAACCTGTCACTGCTATATCACATTTTGTCGATCTTTTATACCCACATTTATGCTAACAGTGGCACTGGACACAGGTTTCATGTGCTCTGCCTACCCCTTTTAGAGATAAAGGCGTGTATGTATGTATGTATTATTGTTATTATTATTATTTCCCATCTTGAACTAAAACAAAATCTAAACTATACCTACGTAAATGTTAATTAGGTACAAATGCCAACACAGTTAACTGACCATCCTGTATTTATACAAGAACCTTATTACAATGCACATAAAGTGCACGGATGGAGTCAGCTGTCTTGTCTATAGTACCTACTACTTTACAAACCACGAAATAGATTGTCCACTCTATGCAACAAATATAGTCCACAATTTCGACAAATATTTAAAAATTTCGGCGCAGCGCAAATTGACACAGGTCCGTCATGTAACGTGTCTCGTCCCGCACTGACCGTATGGACGAAAACGGGGAGGCGTAGGAACTTTGGCGGAATATTTCAGAAAACGAGATAAATTTTTAAGAAAATTAAGAAAGTAAGAAAATGATGCTCTTGTTCATTATTGTGTGAAGAAAGTTATAAAATTTCATATTATTCTGATAAAAAATGGAGCAGTAAAATGGTTACAAGTGAAAAAATAGGGGTGACTTTAGATTTCTTTTTCTCTATTTTTTATTGTTAAAATTGATTTCTACGAAAACTATGACCCGTCGCATATCTTGCAGATTATGATATATTTTTTCTGACGCAAAAATGTTACGTTATAATGTATAAAACGGTTACAAAACAACTCATTTTCACGAAAATTTCGAATGTAGAGCCTTAAAACTACGTGTTGGATTGTAACGAAACTTTGCATGTTCAATGACATGAGGTATATCCAGGTCTATACTTAGTTTATGTTTATGTAGCTTTAGATACCATAGTGAATACAGCGAATTTAAGTTTTTCATACAAAACTTGTTTTTGCTGTATTTCCTTTGTTTTATAAACTGGAACCATAAATATAAACTAATTACAGACATAGATATACCTTATGTCATTTTTATATGCATAGTTTTGTCACAATCCAACATGTAGTTTTAAAATGAGAACGAAACTCCGTTTGTATGCTGGGAAGAGTGGGAAGGTGAAATTCGGCCGAGCTTACTGCTGAATCTTAAGTAAAGAAAATAACTTGGTAGGCCTATAAAATTTTCATCTTATGAAAAGGATTTTTTCCTCGCGAAATGTGTTGAAAAACGTCGTATGAAACGCGTGAGCTTTGATAATTACATCCTCCGGCTCTATTATCACATCACGCTCACCTGCGGCTCGCGTGAACAATTCCGTCTCTATTGTAATTATCAACATACCTCACTTGTATCACAATGTACTATTATTGCTTCTACAAATATATTCATAGAACAATTTCTAGTTGTAAGTACACTTTTTATAAGTCGGTAAGTTGTTTTCTCCTTGCATACACCCACCAACTAAAGAACATGAAGATTGATGTAATTCGCAAAATAAGTAGAAGTATGAATGCATAATAATGATTAAGTGCGAACAATCGTGCTTACAAATGGTCCTGATGTTTCCCGCTGACAGAGACAAGTGCTTTATACCATTCACAGCAACAATTTATCGCGGAGATAGCTACAGGCCAAAACGTGTATTCCTTCTACTTCAGACACAGCGGGCAGAGTTCCAATCTCTTCTGCGATATAATCGCAATTTTATTGCATCTCACAACGGAGTGACTATAAAGTAGTCCCTACGTGGCGTGGTCGGGTATATCTAGGCAGTCACTTCAACGCAGCTCGCCCCCGCCTCGACCCGTTTAGAACGTATCTAGGCCGGTAATCCTATTTACCGCAGAAGAATAGATTTGTAGCCGACAACTGAATTATATTTCCAACCTAATTGCGTTACAAAATCAGCCTTTATTGTGGCAAACTGGATAAATCTAGCTAGTTGATTTATGGAGCAGGTTTGTGGATATACGTACATAGTTGGGATTATGTACGGAATGCCGCTAGGGAATAACGTTTCGGGAACGAAATGATTCACTGGCCCGTCCGGACTGTATTCGCATAGGTGGATATTAACACCGAGGGACTTTTCTGATGTTAACTTTACGCATTGTACACATAAACGTAGAACAGTATTAGTGTTTCGTGAGTAAGGAAGCTAAAAAGAAAAACCCAAATACTGTGTATTCAAAAAGCTTCAGTGACTTCACATATAATCTGTGTTTACTGTGTGAGATACCAATTTCCTTCGTGTGTGCTGAAATAGAAACGCAAACCTGGATGCGAGCCGGCGTCGCTTCAAAGAATTGGTCCCTCCTTCCTTCAAAGCATTTTGTTATCAACTTCTGAATATTATTAACAGCTAGCCTCTGCCCGCAACTCCGTCCGCGTAGAACTGCGTAAAGAGCTAACAAACATACAGACACAATTTCGCATTTATAATATTAGTATGGATATAAATGTATATCCAAAGTGTTTTTGGCACGTAAGAAGTCCACGACCCACGACACTAGTAACTGTTATGTTAGTGTATACTTGTACTATATTCGGGTTTTATACCAAACAGACACGAATACTCTCACCTGCTATATCAATAAACGCAGCTGTCCTCCATTAAACCCCGCAATACAATCGACAAAGCACCAGTGGGATAACATGTCAGTAACGCGTATCTGGGAATGGTCAAAGCCGCCCCAATAACATGCGATATATCACCGTCACTACAGGCTTACGCGATATAGTACAGGCTATAACAGGGGCTACACTGCACGGTCAGTCCAAATTGCATTTTCATCGCTGCAATGGCTTGCTCCGTCCTGAATTACTGGACGACAGACTGATTTCATTACAGACGGACGAGGCACGTTTATGGTGAACACCTGGTGCAGTTAAAGTTACCTGGATCAGAAAAAATCTTACCTACTTCAGCAGTTTCAGGTTTGTTAACTTTCGTTAGTCGTGTTTCACATAATTCTAATAATTATACGATTGAACTTACGTATTAAATTTAGAGATCTTCTTCAGGGCGCACTGACTGTGCTCACTCCGTCCTCCTACTGGCTTGTGAGGCGCGGGCCATGATGAGAAACATGTCGCCCCCATAGCAAAGAATAGTAACATTGAATAATCATATCAATCATGTATTCATGGTTAAACCCATGTTTAACCATTTAATTATTGGTATTAAGTATTATGTTAAGGTTTAACATTTGTAATATATTTTACATACTCGTATACTTTAATTTTTTAAAGAAAATACTACTACATAAATTTATCACACAGCACACCAGAAAATACACGAACACCGTCGCAAGAATACATTACGTAAGTTTAAGTAACTTTTTAAGCAATGCCAAAAGTTGTTAGAAAGAAGGGAGTTGAAAATCAACAAATTGCGAGATTGTAGACGTAGGTGATTCGCGCAGCCGGCAACGTGCGAGAAACTCCGTCCTGTGCGGACTTATAAGCCTGTTGCATATCCCGGATTGCTGTAAATGTCACTATATTTGCCTTTGGTTCCTCCGCTAAACTTTCTGTGGAGAATACATTATTACTTTCGCCAGTGAACAAAGGTGTCAGTTCGACAAACACTTCGGTTTGCTCTCAAAGGATTTTCCGATTCTCTGTCCGCATTAGGTAACGTTTCATTTCAAGGTTTTCTACGTTCATATTTCTATTGTAGCTTTTTTACGTAAAAGCTAACTATGCTGACCAGTGATCATGTAAATAATGTCACATGCTATGTTTTTTTTAATCAAAAACGAATTTTAATCTATCTATTACGAGTAAATAGTGTTTTTTTTAATCAAAAACGAATTTTAATCTATCTATTACGAGTAAATAGTTAAACAAGCAGATATTAAAATTAAATAAACCTTTATAAAAATGGAAAATGAATGGGCATTAGATACGGCACGACAACTTCTTTAAAACCATAATGGAAGGAAAGATAGAAGGAAGGAGAGGCAGGGGAAGACCACGACGCAGTTATATAGACCAAATAAAGGAAAAAGCTGGTGTTATGTCGTATCAGCAAATCAAAGGGCTGGCGTACGACAGAGAAATTAAAAATACTCCACCGACAAGAGGATAACTTTTAAATTAATGATGAAACCTTTATAAGTAACGAATAATGTTGAATACCTATTGGAAAGATCTAACGTAGCCGCTTCGTGGGTCGAACGCGACAATATACCTCCGCAATGGAAACGCAAAGATTCCGAAGCGATGTAGCCGATGCGCCATCGCGCTCGCTTTATTTCCACTTAATAAAGTTCAAATGAGCCGTACGAAATGTTTATTATACCTATCGCTACCGATGGGTAACTTTGCGCTTTGGCGAAACGAAAATCTATATAGGTAACTATATCGGGACTGGAATGGTGTTCCATTACCACTCAGAGGTTATCGATAATTTGATACCATAAGGTATTACAATGTCGGCCCGTATTTAAGGCTTACTTTTTTTTTTTTGCGAAGAAGTGCCAATATTTTTTACGAATACATGAGTTTGCTTTCGACAACTCTATTCAACTGGTTGTTGGAGCACAATAACCCCTCTCGTTAATTTGAGGTACCTATAAGCGTGAATTGCAAACTCGCTGCATGAAATTAGTCTATGAATGTCATAAAATTATAATGGTTCCGGAGATTACCCATTAGTTAGTACAGTAGTACCGCAGTGGTACGTTAGTGGTTGTATGTTATTAGTAAATAACATACAAACTTATAAAATAACAAAACTTCAATCTCACAGAATTTTCCTTTTTATAATACCTATTAGTGTGGACATGCCTCTGTGAGAATCCCACTGGTGAAAAACCGGCCAAGTGCGAGTCGGGCCACGCGCAGTGTAGAGTTCCGTAGTTGCCTGTCTGTGTTTGTTACATCGACACGCGCCAAGTAAATGGTGCGGTTGCGTCGTCGGCCGATTTTTTTTTTAGTCATTTTAAGTTGGTCGACTATTACTCAGTTACTATTAATGTCTACTTAGCCGTGATGTTTCTCCTTTTAAATTCATTATAAGTACCAGTAGCCACGAATTATTTCAAATTCCCAGCAGCAGCAATTTACCACGATTTTTTTTCATAATTTTATTCTACCATTTTCCCGGCGTGATTGATTTATATACCCATTCCGAATTACAACTTTGTAGTAGTGAGGGTCACTGAGCTCAGCCGGAGAAGGACAGACTGACAGACGGACATGGTGAAACTATAAGGGTTTAGTTGATTACGGAACCCTAAAAAGGCCTCTCCTCTTGACGGTCATGCCTTCCATACTTGCGCATCTTCCGTACCTAGGTAGGCGTCTGGGTCATCACGGCATCTTCGACTAGACCTGCCTCTTCTAGTGGCAGCCGCCTTCGTTGCCCATCTATTCGCATTTACTTGATAGCTCTACTGGCCCACGTGTCCGGAATCGGATGCATGCAACAGACGTGGCTGGTTCAGTACCTAATCGAGGTTATTTCTGAAGGGTTATTTCAGCCTGTGACCTGTGCTAGGCCTCTCTTTAAGTACGCCACCCGTCTCGATACTAAGCTGCTCTTATCCAGGTGGGACCTGCGATCTATAAAATAATACCTAAATATAAAGCATCCGTTAGATATTGGCCTAATTTTTTGTGGGCCAGAATATTACTATTCACCATTATCTAACTGTTAGCGACTTCCTGTCAAGGAAAATGCCTCGTATTTGAGCCCTTAGCAAGTAAACATTTAATTGAATTACTCGGAAATCCGAGAGAACTTACGGTGAACCACCAAAATTGTATTAGCTTCACCATCAAAGGGAGCTCGAAGGATAAGTAGTTATCCGATTCAAGGCGTACAAGGTTCCATTCTCGTATGTTTTCATTACAGTCATTATTGTTTGCGTGGGAGAAAAACGTTAAACCCTTCTAATTAAGACATTAGGGCGGCTAATCGAGGTTAGAAAATTCCATTAGACTGATAAAATCTGTTTACCATGTAAAAGGCAGACATATTGACGCATTACCTAAAATTATACATAGGTGAGCAATAATTCAACCGTACGTTTACCAGAATTTACTTAAGTACATACCTACGCGTGGTAATCGTAGACGGGAAATATAAATAGTACTGTTAATGTCTCCTCCTTACAAACATGTCACGGTTCTTAATAGAGGCCGGAAAACTAGCAAAATAATTATTTTCCGCACGTGCAAAATAAGAACGCTAACTCACAGAGGCGTAAAATTTACTGAAGTACGGGCGCGTGGCATTTGTATCACGACATGTCATGTCTTTGTGTCATCTCCAGATAAATACAGTGAAATATTTTTTGGGATACGTCAGACCGCACTAAAACCAAACTTGCCCGAAATAATGCTCGAGGATAACACAACGGTGCTTAATTTTTATTGACAGAGGAAACTTTACTCGCGTCTCTTTATAAACTAGCTTCGCACCTTCCGTTTTCTTTTTACGGGTGAATAAATCATAACTTTCACCTGTCTGGGGTATATTGTTTTTTTTTAATGAAAAATGCGTTGTGTACGTACTCTGTAATGGAGGAAATAGTTAGATATGTCTTATAAAGATAACTAAGCGAGCTGCATGAATATATCAGCGTTCTAGCTGAGTGCAATGCGGAGGCGTGACCGGCTGACCACGCGGGGCTTTTATTGTGATTCGGAGTTGTGTTGTACATTGCAGCTTGCATTTTATGATACGGCTAAGATGTATCTGGAACGCGTTGTGAGTTCACGCGGGAGCCGTTAGTGTCGCGCTCAATAACGCTTGAAGCATAATTTACGCGTTTGCATAAACAATCATAAATAGCTATTAGGTAAGTTCTAGGTAATATTTATCGATATTTTTTGCACTCAATGACACGACGATAGTGTAAGTAATATAAAGGTAGGTACCTATACCAAACAATGGGACCTATTGGTACCTATACCAAATAATGGGACCTATTGTATGCGTAGGCAACATTCGTCTTAAATTTTATTGTTTTGAGGTCTAGATAAAGTAATAATTTATCTCAAATTAAGCAATCTGATGTGAGTCCTGAGGGGTCACGTAACGTTTAACTGTAATTTTTCATTTAAAAAAAACATTTAGATCTACATAACGAACGTACGTGATCGACCTGCTGTTCTATGGACGCTCTGCCGCAGATGCCGCAAGGCATGAGTATTATATAGCGATACCTTGGCTTTTGTTACTTGTTTTTATAATACACACAATTCTCACATTATTGACGGAGCATACGCATCGCACTGAACTCGCACTCACTGACCTAAATGCGCATCCAGTCTTCGAATGACTAAATAGGACAATGTCACCAACATTAGTCTGTTAACGCGCCCTTAATGCGTATAGTAACAGACGCTCATTCGTTCACAGATGACTTCACAGTATTTGATAAAATTAGTGGCATTTAGTTGGTTGTTCCATTTTTGAATTTATAAGCTATATAAATAACGCCCGTATCAATCAAATGGCCATGGAGTATCTAACTTCTTTTGGCATGACCCTCGTAATTATGTGAGATACGAGTATCATTCGACAAGCATCATAACGCTACAAGCATCATACTACATTTATTTACAACATGAACTTTTCTTTATATCACGATCGAAATGATTAATCACGCGAAATACCTAATTCATCAAAGAAGAAAAAAGATTTTTTCTCATACAACATCTTTACAAATTATCTCGGTTCATTGAACTAAGAATTAAATTCCTCTTTATTCGCCAAGACCTCTTAATTGCTATTAACTTCGCGTCAGCTGTATCCAATCAAATCTAAAAGCTTTAAAGCTAAATGAGGTTTTGTCAAACTTTCTACTACGAGTATAAGGCTAATGAATTGAATTATAAGTAAAACAAGAAATTGCAGAAGTTTCGTCACGAACAAAACATTCGGAATTAATTAACATACCTAAATACAGTTAATAATGGAGGGCAAGTAATTTGTACAAATTAATTATGCTGCTACTGCTGATATTACATTACACATTGAGCTTTCACTATTTAACTGAATATTATTTTGTTCAAAGGGAATACCACTGATGCTTGATAAAACATAAGCTATGTTATTGGGATGTTATTTCTTTTTATTGTCAAACATGTTTATTTTATCCTATTTAATATTGATTTAATTGTATTGTATGTGTTATTGCAACGCCTATGTATGTAGGTACGACATCGTGTTTCGTGTTTTTCTCTGATGTAAGACTATAAAATTATGGCATTAGGCAGAAATAACTTGTCAGAGGTCATTATTTCGGGAAAAATCTCAATAGCGCGATTTAGAAATCGACTCGAATGGTACAGCGCCGTCTAGCAAAAAAATCGTCTAACCTACATTAACGCTTATAATATAACAAGTATGCGTCAGAGAACATTTTGATAAGTAGTTCAAGAAGGCGGGTGATGCGTAGGATGGTCGAATTGTCATCGGGAAAGGCGTGGCTGTCAAACACTTGACATTTAAACGACAAACGAGTAGAATGCATTGAAACCGGGTTGTGCATAATAATAGTTGTTGCATTTTACGTACTCATGTAAATTTTTTATTCGTAACTTTAACGGCAACGGCTCTTTAAATCTCTGCAGCTGACTGAAATCATTACACGAGAATAGTTACCAAATCCATTTCTGAAATTCTAAGTTCAAGTTGTTGGGTGTTTAAAACGTAGCAATAGGACCAGTTTAATGTGAGGTATGCCCAGGCCGATCTGCCACCAGGCCATCGTGTAACCATTAAGCAGTTTTACCAATCGTCTAGAACTTCAACTAAGTACCTAGAAAACTTACATACAGTTAGATCCTTCGAAAATCGAATTGAATTAAATTAGCTCGCATTTTATTGTACATCAAGGCATTCTAATCATGGTTGATGTTTGTTAAACTACACTAAAAACCTTATCACCGTTCACGGCTAGTATACAAGTAGTTAGTCTGTATCTATCGGCTCCTGGCTTGTAGGAGTTGTGATTTACACGTAGTATTCAGGTCGTTTATAAGTGCTCAAAGTAAAGCCTTTATTTATTGTTTAATAGAGCCTGAAATACAGCTCCCATGCACTTACTGTTATCATCGTGGCTGCTCGATTAGCTTATTTTGCTCGAAACAAACTTATCACGAGGTCTCGGTGGAAATGTAAGGAAGTTTTAAAACTGTGTAGTGTTCACATTTTTATGTATTTTTATTTTATTACCTATATGCACTTATCGGTGGAAATTCTTCCAGTGTTTTTGAACAGAACCTTTTTGACGTTTTGTTACAACATTTTTTTTTTTATTCTTGATTAATAGCTTATATCTTATTTATATTTTATCCTTTAAACTTTATTTGGGATCCCGGGATCTACTTATTAACTCCCATATTACTTATATGATAAATATAAGGTACCAATATTCTTATATAATGTTACAGTTACAAGGGTTTGTACCTGTTTTCGTACTGAATTCGGAGTAAACATAGCCTACTTTTTCGCAAAGGGCTTCAAGTGTTTGTGCCCTAATTTCTATGTAAATAAATGGCGGCCGTGTGTAAATCGAGTTTTTGTCTCTTCGCCACTGAGCACGATAATGTTAGGGAGAGACCTCTACAAAAGGAGAATTAATACCAAATAGCTGTACACATGTTTGGCTTATTTGAGACATATTTCAGCACATCATGTCTATTTCTCATACAGTAAAATTAATAACTTCAGCAATATGGAAACAAGACGTATTTGTTCATAGAAAAGTGGCAATATCTGGTAGAAAATAGAGGTATACACTATTTTGTAAACCGTCTAGCGCTACAGGGGCTAAGTAATTGTGAAAATTCGAACAATGTGTTCAGTATTAGGATTTCTAATTAAATGCATCTGTTTCTAGTAACTTGCATATTTAGTACTAGTGCCAACAGCTAGCTGCACACTTCCCCTTTTGTGATTGTGTTCTCCCCCCAACCAATTCGTCGTTCTATAAGTTCTCCGATGCAAATAGTGAGATTAAACTTATATGACTAACTGATTTGAAACTTGACTGCAGTATGTAGCACAGTTGGATAATTACTTCGATGATTATAGTACCATTTTTATTATTTTGCTAGAGTAAGAGGTGTCTTAAATGTGTTTATAGCAATAATCATACATTATTGTCGGTTGTGTGGTTAGTAGGTACATCGCTGCTGTTGTCGAGGGATTTAAGTAATTAATTAAACAAAGAAAAGCTTATTATTATATTCCTTCGTCATAAATTTCGTTTAGTTGAAGCTCAATTAGCGAAAATAATCAAGGCTAGCCGCGCTATTTACCGACAAAGAAATAGCTTGAAGCATATAAATATATAGGGACGTAGGTACAATAATTCATAGCTATGTCGAGACATTCATAGTGACTGCCCACACATTTGCGGTGAATGGAACATGTATAATTAGCCGGATAAAGCTCACCACGAGATAATTTCGGTCACCCTGGACTCTGAATAGACGTAGCTCCATAAATCGCGTAATAAATGGCACGATGGTTATTCCGTCCCCTAATCTCTGTTTAGCACATGCGCTTCCTGACTTTAATAATCATAAATCTGGCCCATAACACAACATATTACGTCCTTAAGCGTTCTTAGTAACATGGTCATCATTCGGGAGTTGGAAATACATAACTATATTTACGCCCCGAGTCCTTTAATGTTCGCGTTACGAGCGACGCCCACCCATTCGGTTCACGAAGTTTATGGGACCCTTTTTAATATTTCTTATCAACGTAATTTGATTATGGTACTTTTATACCCCGTTTCTTCTTCCACTGGTAACGGCCCGCGGCCATTCGTGAACCGAAATGAGCAGTCGAATTTGAGAAGTCGTAATTCGAAAGAAAAATAAAATAGGTGTAATATAAATGGTACCGCGTTATATCATTTTTATTGGCGTCATTTTGCGCGCGAATATTTTTTTAACTGAACGACCCGTTTCTTTATATTTCAACGCCGCCTTAGATTTATTAGTCGCCTACTTCCACTGGCAAACAAAAACGTAAATAAAGAGTACTGAAACTATTAAGGTTAACGAAATAAATATAAGAATGAATCATGATAAACGTTAATGGGATTAGTCTAGTTACGGAAAAAGCTAGTTTCGCGAATGTTTGTACTGTGACGTCACGCACGCGCCGCCGCCGTGCTGAATAATGGGACCAATAAATTAACTCTGTGTCCAGATGTCTTGGAGGGAGACCTGAAGGCGCGCGCACATTTATTACTCGACCGTGCGCCTACGTCTGAAACCCGTGGCCATCGACGCAATTTTTCCCCCTGTCAACAGGCCTGTCGACATCATTTCGGTTGTTAAACAATACCGATTTTATTACATGTATAATTTGTCAGAACATTCGTGCTGATTTGTATTTTATGGCTGAAATGTAATTTCATTTTCGTCGCTCCATTTCCTCCGCCTTTTGTGTTAGCATTACTTTATTGTTTGGTAATTGAGTATTTGCAAACGATCAAGTTTCGATATGAGTTTATAACAAGTTTATCTTTGGGTAGCGACCCGTTTGCCTTTAACCAGCATACTAATGAAACATTTAGTAACCAAGTAACTAGACAAAAGTGAAGAGTTAAATCACCACCCTCCCTTTGGATGTTTACTCGTAGGTACTTAAATACATTCTACACTAGTAGGTCCGTGCTACAGTATCTAAGTAAATAATATTCTCGTTAGCTGTAAGTCAAGTTTGCTCCACCGGCATCGCGAGGATTGCAAGTATTTTGAGGAGAAGTTGTAGTAGTAATTCGGGTTTGTTGTGTAAAATTTAGATACATATCACATGTTAAAACAACCAAACATGAATCAGGGCGTTTGTCTCCATAGGTAATTTATTATTGACTTACTTCATTCAAATTGTTACTGAGTTCCATAATGCGTTGAAACTAAGACAACTTTGTCTACAGCTGCACGAATTTCATGACGCGGCCGCGGCTTAAATAGTAATTAAATTACATGTTCAACGCGCGGAGTTCCTCCACCTTGAATCACGTCGACACTTTCTCAAAGACACTATTCAGGCATGGCGGCGACGCCGTCGGTACGTCAAACTATTAATTAAACAGACGAACTTTCTGCCAAGCGTTAAGTATAGCGAAGTGCGAGATGAATTAATTCGGTATTAGCGCCTCGTCTGATTCTTCCCCATTGTTGTGTACAAAATGCCAACCGAAGCGGAATATGTGTCGGCAACTGTGATGTTGTTTGTGAATTTAGTTTCTAACATTATTATTCTGTCTGAGATGTATGTCTATAGATGAGGAATGCTACTCGGTACTTAACCTCTCAGTGGCGCATAAAATAAAAAGTAATGTAAAGCAAAATATTCATTTTTAAAACATCGGTTTAAACGATTTTTAGTTCATTGAAAATATCACATTACTGGTTTGATGTCCTCAAGGCATGGTTGTACTAGACGTTCATAGCTTCACAAGCAAATCAACTTAGCGAAAGATTATTATTAAATATTAGTCGCGAAACTTAAACCTATGTACGAAGCAAGTGAATCTTCTGGCGCTCGTTAACTAGCGTGATAATTTATTCACCCCGGAGTCACAGTAACAGGTGTGTCACTCTCAATATTGCGCTCTAATGCATTGCTATTATTATTAAACTCCAGAGTCCAGCTAGCACCTGATTAATGACACTATTTATTAAACGAGATGCGACCATTTGGGTCGCTGAAGCACCTATTGGAGCTCTTGATTTACTTCCCAGATTTAGTGTTGACTGTTGCCAGATGGACATTTGCGGTAACTTTATAGCTGAGTCAGAAACGTGGTAAACCACCATCACGTCATACCATTAGTTGCAATATCTTGTGCAATACTGAGAGATTCAATCCATACCTTAACTGTGTTAAAATTAACAATTCTCTCGATATAATTATTGACTAAAATAAACGTCATTAGTTACACTCTAAACATATAAATTAATACCCAGTGTAAGGGTAATGATATTCATTCATCAATTTTAGAAATAATTAATAAACATGGGACGCGACCTCGTTAAGGGCATCACACACACATTTAGGTTCGCGTCTTTCCTGTGGAAAATGTCCAAGTTCACTTTCACTGCCACGAACCCGCCTAGCGGGCGCCTACGCCGTAGTCGCTTTCCGCTACATACGAGGAAAACCACGGGATCGGCTACGAGTGTAGCGCGTAGCGATTCTTGGTAGTGAATGGTTCTTGGTAGTGAAAGTGTTAAGGGATATAATGCCTACGTTTTGGTTGGACTTATAATCTGCATAAACGACGTCTCCTCATACAATTATTAATTATTATGCGATAAAAACATTATTTATATTTGCGTTGTAAGCGCAGTAGCTACACAGTGAGCGTCTATGTTGTTATAATTACTTATAACCCTATGTCACATTTTATGTGCTTATTATTATTTTAGTCTTCATGTACCTATTAGTAACTTGTGTGTAAAGTTATTACTTGTTAAATAGTGTCGCTCATCGGCAAAATATGCATAGTTTAATTTTCAACACATTTGCTCGTAACGTACCTCTTATTATGTCTCTTTTAAGGCTCATAACCCTGGGTATTAAACACGCGTGTTTTAAAACATTACGATACGACACTCGTAAGTTATGGTTGTATCCCGATTAAGTCACGTTGGCACCTTGCAGCAAGATGTTCATGCATACATCTTGCTGCACGGTGCATTCTTAAATTAACCGCGGGTTGTACATAATGTACACCTTTTTTTTAATTCTCGGCAAATGGATTCTTACTCGACTAAACAATTTCAATCCCTTTAGTTAATTAATTGACTATTTCTTTTTGGATATGATATAGAAACGTTTAATTTAGTAAAACTATTGACTTTTGATAAAATTTTACATGAACTAATAAAGATAAAAATTGTTTTTACTTTGGCTGTTTAGAGATTTCATCTAAGTCTGGTGTGTTAACACATGCACGCGCACTGCACAAACGAAAAAGACTGTTGCGCGCCATTATAGGTTATTTCATAATTATTTGTAAACATTGATAATGCGTTATTATCAAAAATGTTGACTCATGGTGACTAGAAAAGTGATAAATAGAATGGACGCCACAGGAAATTCTTGGCTATGTACAATATGTGAGTAAAAACCTGTTGCCATCATTAAGTAAAGAAAATAACTTGGCAGGCCTATAAAATTTTCATCTTATGAAAAGGATTTTTTGTACTCGTCGATTAAAATCTGTATATTACAATTTCATGGAGAATACTGCAACGTCACTCTTTTCATCGTTGAATAGTCTATGTTACTTCCGAAACAACCGAAATAACTGTTTCGATACGCTCTAGAAAACTGAAAAAAAAATGAAAATAGAACTTCGTATTTCAAAAAAATGTGTCCTTGTTTAAGGAGACTCGATCCGATACAAAATGGCCAATCTATGGCGTTTCGGAACGAAGCAGCGTCGCGTCATCTGTCAAAAATCTACTTAAACTTGCTGCTGTAAGTCTGCTGTGTCCAGGGCATAAAAAAAACAAAAAACTACGCTTTGTGATTGGCTAGTATTTAGACAATCAAAGCACAGCACAGTACTGCAACATTACGGATGCCGGTGGTGTGATAACTTTTCTTTTCAAAGCTAAAAATTGAAACAAACTAAGCAAATGAGCAGTGACAGTGACGAAACATCTTGAACTCCTCAAGAAATTAACTAATATGGCAAAGGAAGCCACACTTACAAAAAAAATAAAAGAAAAGTCAACGAGCCTATATAATAGTACCTAGAACTAGTAACGATATTTAGTTTTCTTATATACTTGTATTAATGGCTTAAATTATTAATTTTAATGAACTCGTACAAAAAGTATTGTTCACAATAGTGTCATAATCAAGCTTTTTAATCTCATACCTTACTTAGGCCACTCAGCAAGCTTCGTGGCCTAAACACGGTACTCGACTAAAAAGCTCTCTATTATAACACGATTGTGAAAAATACTATTTTCCTCGCAAAATGTGTTGAAAAACGTCGTATGAAACGCGTGAGCTTTGATAATTACATCCTCAGCTCTCTTATCACGCTCACCTGCGGCTTGCGTGTACAATTCCGCCTCTGATGTAATTATCAACATACCTCACTTGTATCATAATGTACTATTAATGCATGCCTTAATCTCATTAAGTGAATTGTTACATTTCTTTTGAGAAAAATGAAGTTCTTTAACGACATATGTAAGATCTTAACTATTGACCATGGCAAAAGCCGAATATTGTTTTAAACACTGTTTATGACCCATTTCAAAACAGGTGCCCGTAACTTATAATACACGAGTTATAAGAACAGTTCGATTTCAAAATGCCTAACAGACGGTAAGCAAAAAGTTCTAAAAACAAAAAAGTAGAGACGAGGCAAGAATACTAGAAATATTGAGGCCAAGAGACGCAAGGGAAAGCTTAGACGTGCTGATCTATCCTAGATGGAAGAAAAAGTTATCCGGATCGTACGATGGGGTCAAGCGAGGGGCTGACGCCTTACAGTCACACCCGGCAATGGCGAGAGAAGAGTGGATTACTGTGATAAAAAAAACGCGTAACTCTTATGTGTTGTAGGTAACTGAATATTCTATATTTTGTTTAAATTTTTGTTTATTTCAACGCACGTATTTGCTTACGAGATAACAGCATTAGCGCAATATCCCGGTACGTCAAGATCCCTTTAGCTATCAGCCTTCCTTCTTATACGGCATCTACGTGTCCTGTACGTTACGTTATATAATCCTTATTAAATCTCGTATGTTACGTGTTGCGAGAATTACGATGAACAAATAAATTCACGTCGCACCAATTACTAAGTCGGGAATGTATTTGAACGAAAACGTTGAAAACGTTGAACGGGAGCTTCATTTAATAACTCCTCTTTTTGAGAACGTGATATCTTGTTAGAACCATTAGTGCTTGGAAGAAATTCATCAATACAACTAGAGATGTGATGAGTGAGGTAACGATGTCTAAAATACTAGTTCATAGGGAATGTCCATATGGCAAAAAAGTAAGAAAGCCTTATAGGATCATCTGTCTGTCCATCGGTCACAACCAATTTGCTCGATATCATACCAAATTTACTGGTACTTACTTTGTAAGCATCTATACTCATATGAATGAATGTCACGAACGTGGAACGTAACTAAAAATTATAAATAAAAGACTGAAAGACCATAATTTAATCTTGCACTACACTTGGAAAGTCCTCCGCTTGGCTCCAATAATCTCAAGGGGACGCTGAGAAAATGTTAGCAATGTTGCTTCTCTGGTATTCGCTGGTTTCCTATGTCTTGTTGAATTCTCGCTATATTCTCCCTAAACAATAAATAAAATAAGCTATGAAAACGAACGAAATCAACAACTACCTACATAGGTTATTTTGTCAATTCTTTGGCAGCAGACGTTTTGTTCATAACACTCATATCGATATTCGGATAATAGAGTATCATGACGTAACCCCGCGTACGTTTCCGGCCCACTAACCCTCGGCTATCACTCTCAATTCGCGCCGACACATCGCATTGAATGCAAATTACTCCAACTATAGACGCGTTCACACCAAGCATAAAAGAAACGAACGGAGTAAGATTAGGTAGATGACAACGCAGTCTGACTTATAAACTAGAAACGTAATTGAAATGCTCATAAGGGTTCCTGGCAGTCAAAACGGATGATTAATTGACTTAATGTGAACGCAGCCTTATGCGTAAACTAACAGAGAGCGGGAACTCAACTGAAGCACGTACGAACTGAGCGGCATTATGAACGCAGAATTTTAATTTTAATCGCGATATATGAGCGACATGATAAACTTGTAATACCTGCGCTCTGGGGAGCTCGGACTACGAGTTCTCGCCACGAAGCCTTTGTCCGACGGTTTTCATTTAAATCACGCGCTTGTTTGTTAGATAACTTTATTTGGATGGAGGTAATTAGACAGTGATGGATGATTAAACCCCCTTTGAGTCAGTAACAGCGGGCTGCAGTGTTGTTTGATTATACGATAATTATACGATAGTGATAATTACACGTCAAAATGGATGCACCGTGCTAAACAACTTGATCCGCCAATTAAATGGTGCATATTCATAGCGGCTACACTCATAAACTGCTAAATAGTTCTCATTTAAAATGCTTGGCGCATTTATTTTTTAACACTTAAATGCAAACCCCTATTTCTCGTCGCAACTAAGAGCAGTCGTGTCAAGCATTAAATAAAATTCCCTATTTGTTTCAGGTACACGCGCTATGACTGCTACAGAATGAGATTTCTATCAAGTGTAACGTGAAGTGCAGTGTCGGGAAACTAATAAAAGATGCAAGACGTGACTGTGCGGCTACATGCGTTTAAATAAATGACTATTATTATTATGCAATTTTACGTGATGTGGAAATGATGAAATACGTGTCGTGTTCTTTTTTAAGTGCCTAACGACTTGATGATGTGGATACAGTTTAGGTAACGCGGAAGCGCCACGAACATTGGATATTTTGAGTGTATTGGTAAAGGTGTAGTAGAATGCGGGTTGGGTGCATGTAGAGGTTGTTGGAGGATGCGGTGCCGGAGCGTGTGACAGCACGCGCCGAGCGAGCGTCGAATGCGGCGTGGCAGTGTATACAGCGTCAGCGAGGGAGTGGAGCGGTGTGCTTGTGCCAGGTATGCTACGAGGACAAACATTTTATTTCAGTGGGTTAGACCAAACAAATGAACAAGTTAAGTGATCTTTGCATTTACGACTGAATTCTTGCTAAGCGAAGTTGACCGATCACACCAGAATTCGTGTTCCTTTGCATGGTCTAAACCCGCACTGATGTATTTGCTTAGTTAACCCATTCAAGGCACATGTATGAGTCATGCCTCTTCGACAGATTTTCGCTACAGGCGGAAAAATGCTCCCACGCTACGGATGTATAGCACACATAGGGTTGCTTGCCCTCGAATGGGTTATTAATAGATTTAAAAAAAGTGGGAGATGGGCATACAACATCCGTGGTTGTACGCGATCGTGGGTTACGGTCACCGCTTACTAACTGGCGACTTAAATACGTTTTGACTTAACGAAAATTGTTAACGTACAAAAAATCCACTAGTAACGCTTCGTCGCGGCGTGTGTGATTTCATAAATAATTGTGAGTGACCCCATACATTTCCTGAAAATGTTCACTGAAATAACTTGGAAAATATACAATAACAATCTGTTTTTCTCGAAATCGCCGTTAATCTACATATTGTTCGATTACTGATTTAAGGAGATTTTTGCCAAAGGGGCGAGTTATTATTACCTAACGTTTCATGTAAACATATTAATTACTTAATATTTATTTCGAACTAACTTTTGCTCGCGACTTTGTTCGCGTTGACTTCATTTTGTTGGACTTTTACTGCAGGGATAAAAGTATTCTATATGTTTATCCAGGCTTTATACTAAAATTTATCTTAATCCATTCAGCCGTTTTTGCGTGATTTAGTAAGAAACATTCAAACTTTCGCATTTATAATATTATATTGGCATATACTTATATCGTACTACTACGCTACGGTTCCCTACACTACGGTAGCTACGGTACGGTAGCCTAGTGGTTCAGGCATGCGGCTTTCAAGCGGCGGTCGTGGGTTCAAATCCCGGTTCGTACCAATGAGTTTTTCGGAACTTATGTACGGAATATTTACCGTTAGCTTTTCGGTGAAGGAAAACATCGTGAGGAAACTTTCTAACGAATCCCAATAAGGTCTAGTATCCCCTCTCGGTTGGAAGGTCAGAAGGCAGTCGCTTTCATAAAAACTAGTGCCTAATACTTCAAATCTTGGGATTAGGTGTCAAAGCGGACCCCGGGCTCCTTTAGGGACATTACCGGGAATAAAGCTAGGAGAATGATACTTATATCGTACTAGCTTTTGCCTGCGATTTCATCCGCGTGGAGCTCGTTTAGTATATCGTAGCTCCATACGAAATTACTGGATGAGCGGGCGAAGCGAGCAAGAAGGCATCTGTCCGGCAGTTCTCCCCTATAGGTCGCATTACTCAATCGATTCTCATTAAATTACTGGACGAGCGGGCGAAGCGAAAAAGATGGCATCCGTCCGGCATTTGTCTCCTACAGGTCGCATTACTCAATCGATTCTCATTAAATTACTGGCCGAGCGGGCGAAGCGAGGAATAAAGGCATCTGTCCGGGAGTTCTCCCCTACAGGTCGCATTACTCAATCGATTCTCATTAAATTACTGGCCGAGCGGGCGAATCGAGGAAGAAAGGCATCTGTCCGGGAGTTCTCCCCTACAGGTCGCATTACTCAATCGATTCTCATTAAATTACTGGACGAGCGGGCGAAGCGAGGAAGATGGCATCTGTCCGGCAGTTCTCTCCTACAAGTCGCATTATTCAATTGATTCTCATTAAATTACTGGCCGAGCGGGCGAAGCGAGGAAGAAAGGCATCTGTCCGGGAGTTCTCCCCTACAGGTCGCATTACTCAATCGATTCTCATTAAATTACTGGACGAGCGGGCGAAGCGAGGAAGATGGCATCTGTCCGGCAGTTCTCTCCTACAAGTCGCATTATTCAATCGATTCTCATTAAATTACTGGCCGAGCGGGCGAAGCGAGGAAGAATGGCATCTGTCCGGGAGTTCTCCCCTACAGGTCGCATTACTCAATCGATTCTCATTAAATTACTGGACGAGCGGGCGAAGCGAGGAAGATGGCATCTGTCCGGCAGTTCTCTCCTACAAGTCGCATTATTCAATCGATTCTCATTAAATTACTGGCCGAGCGGGCGAAGCGAGGAAGAAAGTCATCTGTCCGGGAGTTCTCCCCTACAGGTCGCATTACTCAATCGATTCTCATTAAATTACTGGACGAGCGGGCGAAGCGAGGAAGATGGCATCTGTCCGGCAGTTCTCTCCTACAAGTCGCATTATTCAATCGATTCTCATTAAATTACTGGACGAGCGGGCGAAGCGAGGAAGATGGCATCTGTCCGGCAGTTCTCTCCTACAAGTCGCATTATTCAATCGATTCTCATTAAATTACTGGCCGAGCGGGCGAAGCGAGGAAGAAAGGCATCTGTCCGGGAGTTCTCCCCTACAGGTCGCATTACTCAATCGATTCTCATTAAATTACTGGACGAGCGGGCGAAGCGAGGAAGATGGCATCTGTCCGGCAGTTCTCTCCTACAAGTCGCATTATTCAATCGATTCTCATTAAATTACTGGCCGAGCGGGCGAAGCGAGGAAGAAAGGCATCTGTCCGGGAGTTCTCCCCTACAGGTCGCATTACTCAATCGATTCTCATTAAATTACTGGACGAGCGGGCGAAGCGAGGAAGATGGCATCTGTCCGGCAGTTCTCTCCTACAAGTCGCATTATTCAATCGATTCTCATTAAATTACTGGCCGAGCGGGCGAAGCGAGGAAGAAAGGCATCTGTCCGGGAGTTCTCCCCTACAGGTCGCATTACTCAATCGATTCTCATTAAATTACTGGACGAGCGGGCGAAGCGAGGAAGATGGCATCTGTCCGGCAGTTCTCTCCTACAAGTCGCATTATTCAATCGATTCTCATTAAATTACTGGCCGAGCGGGCGCAGCGAGGAAGAAAGGCATCTGTCCGGGAGTTCTCCCCTACAGGTCGCATTACTCAATCGATTCTCATTAAATTACTGGACGAGCGGGCGAAGCGAGGAAGATGGCATCTGTCCGGCAGTTCTCTCCTACAAGTCGCATTATTCAATCGATTCTCATTAAATTACTGGCCGAGCGGGCGAAGCGAGGAAGAAGGCATCTGTCCGGGAGTTCTCCCCTACAGGTCGCATTACTCAATCGATTCTCATTAAATTACTGGACGAGCTGGCGAAGCCAGGAAGAAAGGCATCTGTCCGAAAGTTCTCCCCTACAGGTCGCATTACTCAATGGATTCTCATTAAATTACTGGACGAGCGGGCAAAGTGAGGAAGAATGCATCTGTCCGGCAGTTCTCCCCTACAGGTCGCGTTACTCAATGGATTCTCATTAAATTACTGGACGAGCGGGCGAAGCGAGGAAGAAGGCATCTGTTCGGCAGTTCTTCCCTATAGGTCGCATTACTCAATCGATTCTCATTAAATTACTGGCCGAGCGGGCGAAGCGAGGAAGATGGCATCTGTCCGGCAGTTCTCGCCTACAGGTCGCATTACTCAATCGATTCTCATTAAATTACTTGCCGAGCGGGCGAAGCGAGGAAGAAAGGCATCTGTCCGGGAGTTCTCCCCTACAGGTCGCATTACTCAATCGATTCTCATTAAATTACTGGACGAGCGGGCGAAGCGAGGAAGAAAGGCATCTGTCCGGGAGTTCTCCCCTACAGGTCGCATTACTCAATGGATTCTCATTAAATTACTGGACGAGCGGGCAAAGCGAGGAAGAAGGCATCTGTCTGGCAGTTCTCATCTACAGGTCGCATTACTCAATCGATTCTCATTAAATTTTATGAGTAGGTTCAATAATTATATAGAAATTAAGATTATTAATTAATTAATTAGTTAATTGTTTTGTCAATTCAGTTTTTCGTTGTTTTTAAGACAGTATGGCGACTTCTGCTGCTCACAGAGTCGTTTCATATTAACAGATACATCATTAATGCATAAAATTAATGAATAATATTACTTATTACAATCGGTACTCATTTATTTTGCTTAGGCAGTCGCTGGTACATATTTCATATTTGTTAGTGCAACCCCTACAATAACTAATAAAATAATACGCTTCATACCCCCGTTCTGGGTAATTGGACTCCCTCCACACATCGCCATGATTTTACCTTATAGTCCAACCAATAACAGTTACATGTATAAATAATTAAAATAATAGTAACATACCAAAATTGTACTGACTGTACGTCGTCTATATTACGGGCCAGGAGTCTTGGCAACAGCGGTCGCTATAGCCATTTTCAACCCGATGTCATAGTACGCTGTTAAAAGCCTTTAAATAATGCCTTTATATTATCTGGTATCTAAGATAGTAAGTATTGACGTTACTCACCAGTCACCTGAAACCACATAAGCACTGTTATCATGATTGCGGTGCTGTGCAAGGTGTACTAAGTACACAAACTTAAGGTAACAGGAACACAACTGTGCCATATGAAAAGGTATTTGGGAAAATTAACATAGAAATAGAAAGAAAGAAATAGAAATATTTATTACCATACATACATTATGCGAATATATTTAACATGACGAGCTCGTTTGTTTTTTATTGATTCGGTAAACCGAGTTACACACCTAATGTCAAGCATGATATCCTCAAATTAAAAGGTTGGAAACGAACATGTGATACCCGCGTATGCGATATCGCATGCTCGAGCATGTGATAACTACGTGGGTATCACATAACCTATGGGCTCCACTGGGCGTTTACCTTTAAACGGGTTATACGCTAGTTTGCATCGTATCGAGGTTTAAAAGAATAGAGAAAGCTTCCTCATCGATTGGAGTAACTTCACGAACACCGGTCCAACGGCGCCATTGCCTAAGCTTATCTGTGGTTTTTCTTTGCCGTTGTAGGTTTCATATCGTTGGAAGGTACTAGAGGTCTATCGGAGTGAACGTATTAGATTGAAATCAAAAAAAAATACTTCAGTTAAATTAGTACTGCAAATTCACTGCCGCGAAAACACACACAATATGTGTCAACGGTATCGTATGTTTACTCCCTTTGTCTGTGTCTTTTGTGTAGTGAATAAATGTCTTCTTACTTTTTTCTTTCAAAATTCTGGTTAATCCTAAAGTGATTAACGGCTAAATATGTTGCCATCATAGATAAAAAACCGATTGTATTCTGACCGATTGACGGTTCAAATTTGAATTTATTGACAGTTATCAAATAGTCAAACAGTTGACACTATTTTTGGTGTATATGAAGTTTTTTTTTGGTATGCTCCTAGCACGTTGTAGAATTACGTCTAGCACAACTTGCCGCCAAGTCGCGTCGCACGCGTCAACGACTCCTGCCTGCCTCATTCGCATTGTGGAGTTTAGAAAGAGGAGGGTGGATTATTAGTCTCTATTGTTTACCATAAAATTTAAGATCCGATTTTTTTAGTCCATAACGTTTTCCACCATAATTTTTTCTAGTCATATTTTCGAAAGTCATAAAATTTAACAATATAAGTTGGAGTTCCGATTTTTGCAGGTCATCATTATTGTTAGTCATAAAATTGGTTAGCCAACATTCAATGTAGGTGGTATGCAATTACATAATGTTAAAGGCAATAACCTAGTTTATAATAATTATTGTAACGTCTTTTTTCGCAAGTCATAATGATTGGTAGTCATCTGATTAGTTAGTCATATCATTCAATGTCATGGTGGTGTCACACTTCATAATGTTAAAGACTATAATCACACTCCTCAACGCACGCTTGAAGATTTTTTCTCTAATATCAAAAATGGCCGAGATATTTGTAATTTAGGTGGATGTTGTGTCATTATTGGTTCTGGCGCATAGGGTATACCTAACACTCCTCCTCGCTTCGCTCGTCGTCGTACCTACACCGACCTGCCTTAGAGGTCCAATATCTTGCCCATTTTTAATTTCAGAGAAAAACGTTTATAGTTTGTTTATTAGTTTAACATGCTTATTTAAACGTATTCTTTACGAAACGGTCATAAAAATATAAAAAGTACATTCCATAATGAGACCGCACAGTAGTACCTAGTACCCCTTTCAAATGTATGTCTGCAAATGTTTCTGAGTAATTATCTGTATGACTATGGATGTTATAGATTTGGTCTCTTAGAGGGAATTCAATTCGGAACAATAAGTCTATGGGAAACAAAGGGACCCCGGATTTTTATCGTCTCGCGTCGCGTCGCAGCGGCAGTTGTTCTAGCCCCGATGTTGTACATAAAATGTATATAGGTTACTTTCGTGATTCATGGGATTATAGTGCAGATAAATATAGCCCTAAATATTGTACTTAATCTTTATTTTAATCATTCCTATTATATTTTCAGCGCGCACTCATTCTGGCACTGAGTTTAGCGCGCGTGAAAAAGAGCGGCAAATCCAAATTTGAATTAAATCCATCACGTTTCATCAGATATGTAGATCCCTTGTCCAAACCGATCGGAGTCCGGGCAGAAAAAAAGACATACTGAGGCTTTTTTTAAATGTGTTCGTACAATTTTCTACCGCGGGCATATCGTGTGTAAACCTTGCTCTGAACATACAAGTGACAATTTATATTGTTCATCACACTTGCTCAGAAAGCGTTTCATAAGTCGTAGACATACTGAACTATAGTTGCTAATGTATACTAGTGGCTCTGTGAGCTATAAAAGTCACGAGTGGGCTTTTTTATTAAAAAAGATTCTTTTTTAAATCCCAAAACTGAATCATCAAAATCGATCGCTCACAAAATTTCAGGGGAGTATCGATTGAGAAATGCGACCTGTGGAGCAGAACAACCGGACATACAAACACACTTTTGTCCAAGCAGAAACAGAGAACTGCTTTTTTATTTTCTCTTATACGCCAGTTTGGCTCTCCAGAATATTCCGTTTCACTTAAGGTAAACGCAGGTATTAACGACCCTCTTAAGGCAATTTTAAAATCGACCTTACTTTTTAAGTATACTGGTTGCCATGAAGTTTTTTAATTTTATATGTTAGTCTTAAGTATAAAGATTATATTTGCTCGGTCAAATACCTATAAATAAAGGATTATCGTATTTAAAAAAATAGCGTCGATTGTTGCTATTAACGATTTTTATGCAGCTACTCGTATTACCGATCGTTATCCGGGTATGTCCTAAAACTACGACTATAAATTGCCCACATTTTATGAGTCGGTAATACATTGTCCTTACATATTTTATTACCAACCCATAGGAGTCGGTAATGGCAACCATAAGAAACCATTACCGACCCATAGAAGTCGGTAATAACTACCATAAGAAGCTATTACTAATAGGTTCTTATGGCTGCTATTACCGACTCATATGGGTCGGTAATAGTTTCTTATGGTTGTTATTATCGACTCATATGGGTCGGTAATAGTTTCTCATGGTTGCTATTACCGACTCCTTTGCTCGGGTTTGGGTCGTTAATAAAATATGTAACGACAAACATAAAATTTATTACCGACTCATAAAAAGTAGGCATTTTTTATTCAATCGACCTTCTGACTACAAAATCGATTGTTAGTGATTAATATCACAAAAAATATGAACAAAATAATACGGCTTTAAACGAGAAACAATCATTTACGAAGATTACTATAAAATATCGATCTACCGAAATTATCATAATTTTGTTTAAACTGACAACGCTATAATAAGAAAACTGGACAACAATAATTTATGTGTCTCTAATAGATTTTTACAAAGACTAATTATTTAGCTTCAAACTAGTAAAAAAAACTTGTGTTATAATGCAATATAATAACATAAAAGAGAGAAAAACTAATCATTACTTTGCGGCCATTACCGACTCAGGGGTCGTTAATAGCTGCCACAACAAAAACTGGTGAAGCTATCACCGTATAATTCATAGTTTTAGCAGTTAAAATGGTTTTTTTCCCATAAAATGTTGTAAGAAATCAAAAGCTGACACAAACGGATATAATTAATAATACACGATAAAGTATAGGGTTCACAAATTCATATAAATGTCTTAAGCAGAAAAGTCACGTACTTACTTGGAGGAACAAGAGCCAGTATGGCGCGACCTGCGTCCGCGCTTCCCCCGCAGAAACTGACGAGTTTTATCTCTTTTGCCCACTGCTATACACACTAAAGTAAAATTATACGATGCTCAAGGAACAAGTGCGTGTATAGCTTTCCCTACTTATAGCTAGGACAGTTCTGGAAACGTAAAAATAACGAAGAACTATAATAGGTCGGTAATACCTTCTGATTTTCGATGGGTCGTTAATAGCTGCGTTTACCCTATGTATGATAATTGACCATGTCGGATTAATGTAAGCTAGTGAAATTGTAAATATTTATACATTATTTTGTAGGCAATTGTTAACAATTGCCTTTTAAACTTCGTTAACGAGGCGCCTATGCATGAATGACGTGAGGTTGATTATCTGACTATTTGAAGTGTGTCATGGTAATTTTCCGGTTTAAATTATGAATACTGTGATGTGATTATGGACCACGCTTACTGAATAGGTAGCAGGAAAACGCACCAAAAACGCTACAGTCGCTTATGTCACGCAACACCTTACTAGTATTGACGTCATACTGACAATGTCCTAACTGCCTGCACCGTTAGCGTCTCTTTTGGATTGCTACATAACCAATTAACATGTGTATTGCAGTGAACAATTTATTAATCCCCGACGCCAGGCGCCACCTTGATTGCTTCGTCAGCTCTAATCCCTATTGATATGGAGATAAGATTGAAGTTGGCGCTTGATGCAAATTGTGGCACAGGACGTGTAGCCAATAATGAATTATGGTTCATTAAGCTAGTTGCCACGATTAGTACTATGCTCTTGCAAAACTTATGTTCATTGATTATTCTACGTTCGTAGATACATTGATTATTGATGGGTCTGTGACAGAAGGGCCGTGGGGTTGGCGATAGCTCTTTAAGCTTTTATTAGGGGTAGGTATATTAATAGCTTATAGGTTTAATATTCTGCTTACTTTTGTATATTACCTGTGTAATTTTTTTTATACCACCAAGTTTTTTTTACCAAGTGTGTAAATCCTACTCCCATTTTATTAGTACTTTTTCAATAATATTACAATAAGCAAAATATTTCGAATTACTTTTCTTTATATTATCCCTTGAAAACAAATGTGTTTTCATCGAAAAAACCTAAACTATTTTATTTCAATGCGACTAGCGATAGCGCGTGTTCGAATAATAAATAAGTATATTGGGGACAACTTCACACAAATCGATCTAGTCCCAAACTAAGCAAAGCTTGTACTATGGGCTTGTACTATCTACTAGGCGACGATATACATACTTAGGTTTAGAGAGATGCTTTATTTACTCATAAGAACACTCCAGTTCACTTAAAAATAGATAAATTAGATTATTATAGATAAATAAAGACATATATACATTGAAAATATCCATGACTCAGGAACAAATATTCGTACTCATCACACAAATATGCCCTTACCGTGATTTTAACCAAGGACCTCCAGCTTCGTAGGCAAGGATATCAACTAAGGCACTTTAGCCTTCAATAATAAGCAAATCTTATTTACTTCATCGGCCAACAGTAATTATACCATGTACCTCTAATGTTAGAACGGGTGGTCGCGTAGCTTTTCGAACGAGTGTTAGGACATATCAGCTGTCATTTTATTGACAATTACATATCGTATCGCACGTTAGAAAAGGTGCCTAGGTAATACCTGTTGGTACACCTATATACAACTGTAAATAGCATTACAAAAGCCTCACTTTTTAGCAAATAACCCTCCTCTCCTTCGGCAGTCGGGTAAAAATAGATTGTTCAGCTCTTAAAACCCAAGTTACATCTACCTATTGATCGTAAAGAAGACCTTCGCATAATAAACTTGTAGGCCGCAATACAATTCCATTTTAACAATCTAAAATGGACCGTCTATTTCCCTTTGCAATCCGCCCCTGTTGGCAGCCTTATTGGGTAATTCAATACAAAAATTGAAGGAGCGTGGGCGCTATAGGAATTATGCGGTTTACATTTCTTCATTAGTATTCCATAACCTAGATTTAAACTATTTTAATGATTGGTGTATATTAGACATCTCACACACTTATATTGGATGTAGGCAGAAGAGATGTAGGGAATGTCATCCTCAGAGGAATGTCATACCGTTCGTATTTAGAGCAGCTCCGAGTGTGTGACCTGTGAACTGATTCGTTACATATGTACCGTCAGCGTCATTGCAGCCAGAGTAGCCAAATATTTCGTAACACACCCTTATTCTTACAGTAATAAAGACGTGTACCGAAATATTTGGCTACCTTGGCTGCTACTAATTATATGACCCTGTACGTGGGCATGCGAATACAAAATAAAAATTACTATGATTATTAATGTAATTTTCTTAGATTAATCAGAGTTAACAAATATTATCCCCGTCTCTTCTCCTTATTTGCAAGGTATAATTACCTTGAAGATATCTTCAACAATCGATGTAAATAAATTTACAGCAATTTTCAAGAAACAAAAAATTTCATACTGGCTTCCAAAAAGAAGCTCAATTCTACTACGTATCAAAATAATAAGTTATGTAGTTATCACATCAGTGATTACGTCAAACTGGTAGTCGTCTGTAAACCCAGTTCAAACATATCTGAACAAGAGCTTGTCTACATGCAGTGCCAAATAGCAAAACATAGTTACTGAGTAAAATGCCTATTAAATGGATCTCAGGGAAAATAAGTACCCGTACGCAGGCAGTATACCTAAAATGCAAAAACAGGCAAGCAACAATCATGATATCGGGTCATTCTTAGGGTTCCGTATCGTATAACTTTGATCAGTCTGGAATCGTAAGTTGGTGCAACCCAACCTTATACAGGTTGTATCAAAAATGGAGTGTGAACCGAGCATAGGCATTTTCGGTAGCGCATTGCGATTCCAAATATGCACTTGTTTATGTTTGTTTTTCTTTGATATTTTTGTTTTTGTGTACTTTACAGTCTTTGTTTTTGTTGACATTGCTTGTGTATGACAACATTCCCCCGCGAGGGTGAAGGGTAGGAGGGTTTATTTAATTCTCAACTGCTGCCCGCCCAGCTGTGTCATGAAAACAAATGTTTTGTGTATGTTTTTTTGACACGCAGGTGACAGCTTTTACTTTTATGATGTCATACACAAGCAATGTCAACAAAAACAAAGAGTGTAATGCAAACAAAAACAAACATTTCAATGTAAACAACAAAAACAAATGCATCGGGAATCGCCATACGCTACCGAACATGGCCTTGATCGGTTCACACCCTATTTTTGATACAACCTGTATAAGGTTGGGTTGCACCAACTTACGATTCCAGACTGATCAATGTTATACTTGTCAAACTTTCAATAGATTCAGATTTTAACGAAGACCGCTTGCGATTACAGATGGTTGGGTGCAACCCACACTACGTCTTACAAGGTCTTTCGGATAACAGTGCAGGAGCGTTAAAAAGAGATAGGATTAGTCTCTAAGCTACGCTCCTGTAACCCAAAATGAGTCAGACGACAGATTTTTTTTTTAAACTTTGTTGTAACTGGCAGGTAGCGAGTGCGCGGGCGCGGGTGCGGGTGCAGCCATGGCCGGCTGATGGAGGCGGGCTGGTGGTCGCCGTCGCCGTCGGCCTCTCCGCCGCCGCCGCCCCGCGCCCCGCCGCCGCGCTGCCGATGCCGTCCACTCTCTACCAGCTACACCTGCTTGCCGCACTACGGTGAGTCAAGTACCATCGCCAACGTATTCTGGCAAATAAACTATTCTTATTCTTATTCTTATTCAACATAGTTAACCGACCATTCGTGCACTTTATGTGCATTGTAATAAAGGTCACAAACGGTCAGTTAACTGTGTTGTCGTTTGTACCTACACGAGCAGTGCGTCATACCTACTGGGGCGCGAGAGTTAGGAGAGCAGCTCCACCTGCCGCTGCTGGGTAAGGCCGTCAAAAATGACTTATTTTTTTGAAGCGAAATATTTATTTTATTTATTTATTTATTATTTCAAACACATGTAAGTCTACAGTGCAAGACCAAAACACTTACATATTACAATAAGTCATACATTCATTAACATAAGACATTCATTTGATTCATTAGGTACATTATAAATAATTGAACACTCATTAGTCATTACATTACGCAGAATTTAAAAAATAAAATAAAAATAAAACATTAATGTCAAATATTAAATAACGTCAAATATCAACTTTTGTGTTACGTGCACTAACACATCTGCTTTTGTGTTACGTTTTGTTTAGTGTTTGTTATTTTTGTGATACAAAGCAGAAATCGCTTAAAAAAAAATCCTTAATTTTGACGGGCTTACCCTGTGGCCGAGCCCTTACACACTTACTAGTCACCAAAAGTTTCAACAAGTTGCAAGAATATTTCAATGATATATCAAAGTAGCTATTATAAAACTCCTCTAGCTATGCAACTGAAATTGCAATGCTTTCCAGAGATTTTCATGCATTACATTACGAATCATGTATAGTGCATGTTAAGTTAGTAATCTGGGGAAAATACTCGTCACGCGACAATCCGCCGTGACACCGCAACTAATTGAGATTGATGTTAAATCAACGGAAATTTATACAGTTGCACGTACGTTGCAGTTGCTCGCGACATTTGACAAACGATTGCAAGTTAGGAATAGCACCAGCGCCGGCTAGCCTAGCCATGAAAATTTTGTTTAAAATAGTGATTAAAGGTAGACCTCTTTAACTCGCCTTGCCGCCCTCTCGTCTGCGCGGTATGACGGTAACGCGCCGCGGGCGGCGTGCCGGAGGCAAAGCCCGGCGCCCGCACTCCGCGCGCGCTCCATTATCGTCATACCCCTGCACCCGCGTGCCGTGCAGGCAAGTACCTATAATGTAGCACCTAGCCTACATTTCGGGCACAAAAGTAATTCCCCCCAGAAGAACCTACTTGACACGTGAACAGTCAATGTCAAATATATGTCAATGATTAACTTTTTTCGCCTTATTATCATTTCATTTATTTCATTGCATGTCACATTACAGGTTACAAGGTGGAACAACAAGGTAGGTATACATGTGACGCCCTGCGAGGGCGCAGCAATATTACACAGCCATCACTATTATTTCTAAACATAATATATAAACAACTAACATGCATTAGATAGAATATTCAACTTTAACAAACTACAAATACAATTCTTATATAATAATAACAAAAAATAAAGAAAATATTACAAAGGTATAAGTGAATACATATCTGACGACTGGACAATCTTTTCATACTCGCATAATGCGCAAAAACGCGGCCAGAACTTCGTAGCCTTCTGATATTCAGTTACCATTTTCATGCAACAAAAACCATGGATTTTGTAGTGTCTTCGTTAAATGCACATCCTTCAAAGTTCTGACATGCCGCCGAGAGGGCCAACAGCAAAGTGAGGACAAAAAGTCTTCTTGAAGAAAGTTCGTAAAGTTGCTACTTCTCACGACACTATCCATAGGAAACAGACGTCACGATACAATGAAATATAATGTGATCTACAAAAAACTTATGTACGCTAAACGAAACGACACTTTCTATATAATAATTTTATCATTTAAATACCTATCTTTACTGAAAAAAATTACTCAATATTGTCATTACATTAATCTTACTTAACGTTACAAAAGTGTACTACGAGTCGTAGTACACTTTTGTAACATGTCCAAGTCATCTTAGAAGTATAATAGTGTAGACTACCACACTATTATACTTTTAAGATGACTTGGACATGTTTCTTAATAAAAAGTAAAAAATCTATCTGTGGATGAAAATGAAAAATCGGACATCAGATATTATAGAATAGAGGTATAAGAAATCACAGAGGTACTCGTACCTATTATAAATGACTGCAAGAGGGTGGTAGACCGCGAATGGCAGGCAAGAGGGGAGTGGTTGCTTGCGTTTGAAAGGAAACGATCAATCAGCAACGTGCAATAGGTATTAGGTACACAAAGTAAATTTTATTCCTTACCTTGCGAATTTACTTCCGAAAGACATTTGTCTGTTTCATTCTCCTTGGTTTTTTCTTTGTGATTACGGTGGAATGAGCCAACAGGTTGCTAATGCAGTAAGTGAAACTTAATGGCCTTAAGAGTCCGCAGTAAGCTCGGCCGAATTTCACCTTCCCATACAAACGTAGTTACGCTCTCATTTCAATACTACGTCTTGGATTGTGGCGAAACTTTGCATATACATTGATATGAAAGCGTAAATACGTTTGTATGGAGAATCGAGCATACTGCGGACTCTTAAGAATCGTGTGTCGGGTTAATCACAGTAAACGTAGCATTCTCTGTTTTTCTGTTGTCGGTTGCACATTTGCAACTACTCTAAATTATTAAATTAGAATGCGAATAATCTAGGTATGCATCTTTAAAGTAGGCCAGAGGAGTGCTACCCGTTTTAGGGTTCCGTAGTCAACAAGGAACCCTTATAGTTTCGCCATGTCCGTCTGTCCGTGTGCGGCTTAGCTTAGTTAACTTTACTACTAGAAAGCTTAGTAGCATAGGTATATAAATCTGACGTAGTTAAACGAAAAGGCTGAGGCGGTGGCGGCGGCGGCGGCGGCGTCACGGTGGATTGAGATCCACCGTGACTTGCACTCGAGTAATTGCAGTTTGAAGTTCAAGGAGTATTTCAACTATGATAGATTGATTTTACATAAACGTACCTATGCTAAGGGAGTAAGTGACCAAAAACTTTTATCTTTATGTATTTATAAAAAACAAACTCATTTTTTCATTACTTTTCGACATATTGGGACTTATGTTATGTGGATTGAATCCGATAAGAGAATAGTTATTTGTTATACAGTTTTTTTTAAGTTCTTAAATATTTATTTAATTTTGTTTTTTTAGTATTTGTTGTTATAGCGGCAACATTGTGATTTTTTTGTATTTTGAGCGTTGTACGTTTTGTTATCTGTCAAAAGCTACTTAAACACGCTCCAAGGTCAAATTACTTTCCCCACTAGTGGATAAAATGTGTTTTTCTCACTGGTTTTAAAGGATAAAAGACGGCTTTCCGAGGCAGTGAGGGGAAAAAATGGTTTCCTATGACACCGGTTTAAGCTTGTAGTCAGCAGTAATTATCAGATTGCGACATTTAAATAATTTTTATTTTATAAAAACAAAAATCATTTTTTTATAATGAAGTTTGTTATTACAGAAACTGAAACATGTTACCTACTCAAAAAATATGTTTAGATTTATTGAGGTGTTTGGTCTGTAGACCTTTACTTTAAAACCTACATCATACTGAGCATCAAAGCTGGGTACCGTTAATCAAATAGGTAACTTCGTTAACCGCTAATCCGTTACAAAAAAGAATAACTTCTTTATTCGATAAAGCGTTACATTTTAGATGATTTAACGGAAGTTAACTGTTAACTCGTGATAGAAGATGCGTTAGTCAATCTAAAGAAAAATTCGTATGTCGTACGTAAAATTCAAATTCAAAGTTTTTATTTTGGATAGTTATCCATATAAAATCTTAGTAACATTGGAACTAATATGCTTTGATAGTGACGACAGTCAAAATAATTAGGCGCGCAGCCGCACCAAGCGCGCGAGCAGCGGCGAGTCCCAGCGCTGCTAGCCAGCACGTTCAGAATGCTGTTTGAGCTGTGGCAAATACGGTTCTGTAGCGACGCGCACCGCTTTCTTATTATTGCATCGAAGCTATCGGTGTGCGCCTCAGCAAACAGTGCCGATGCGCTGCAGTAACGCGGCAGTCCAAACAGCGCTCTAAACGCGTTATTGTACTGCACACGCAGAGCATTGTATGCCCGCTGCGTAAAACTGGACCACAGATTGCACGTGTAGAATGTTTGACAAAATGCTTTGAAAAGCGTTAGCTTTACTTCATTACTACAGCGTGCTAATCTGCGGGCTAGCATGTTACAACGAATACACAATGCCCTACGTTCCCTCTCTATGTCATCGTTATCTGACATACTTTCTGTTACACAGTGGCCTGGGTACTTAAACGTTTGTACTACTTTTAAGGCGGTTCCGCAAAGCGGTCACCCGTGAGGGTGTTTTGATTTTTTACCAGCTTTAAATTGAATTAACTCACTTTTTAAATTATTGTACTTTAGCACATGGGCACCGGCATATGTCTTACATACCTATATACACCAGTCGCTGAAGTGCACCTACCGAGGGGCTCAACAGCACTATGTCATCCGCGTAGCTGAGGTTATTTACACAGACCCCGTCCATGTGACATCCGACATAAGTGCTGCTGAGTAAGTGCTCCTCGATCAGCTGTTTCATGTACAGGTTGAAATGCTTGGGTGAGCTTAACCCTCCTTGCCTTACTCCGCAGTTCATCCTGTACACGTCAGAGTGCACGCCAGCCCATTTTACGGTATTCGCCTGGTGGCCATACCAGTATTTAAATAGAGACGTGACCTCAAAGGGCACGCTAGTGTTCTTCCGTAACTTATGCCACAGCTTGTCATACGCCACCATGTCAAACGCTTCGGACAGGTCCAAAAAACAAGCAAACTTCAAGTCTGCTTGAGACATAATACTGCGCTTTCAGTAGATAAGCCTGGCCTGAAGCCAAAATGTTAAAGCTATCAAGTATTTAAGTAGGTACTAAACTACCACAGCCCATACGACTTTTCTTTCGTTAACTTCCGTTAAATCTTCAAAAATGTAACGCTTTAACGATTAAAGAAGTTAATTTGTTTAAGTAACGGATTCGCTATAAACTAAGTTAACATTTACGTTACGGTGTCCAGCTTTGTCAATCGGTTCTATTCGCGCGCAACACAATAACGTAATAACAGTGTTGCTAGTTATTATTATCAAAAGGGTTGTTTTAAACTATTAAACCAGGTATATAAACTCATTATTAAATACATATAAATATATTTAAAAATAACGTCTAATTAAGAAAGCTCACGGAAACAAGGCACGTGTAATATCAAATCTATTTTGGGTCATTTTCAAATTTAAAAGATTGTTTTACAGATTAATAACTCAGCGTTTTGTAAAAAAAGGACATACATTTTGGGTCGTTTTGAAGTAATACTGGATGCACGACAAATGAATCCATAAATGTCAAGAACAATCCAGGCTGTTTGGATCAATTTACTGCAAAGAAATTTCAAGACTTAGTCAGACTTAATTTGCATTATAACGATCCAAAATGTCATACTATTCTAAAAACTTGTTAATTTTCATATCTTCAAATAGGGATAACTATTTTGGTATACAAAATATTCATTTAAAATAATAAATAAATGAATAAACCACCAACACCAGAATGTGGATCACTATTGTTGTTTTTAAGTACCTACTTCCAAATAAATTATCGAAAGGGATCCAAGCAGTGTGGATCGTTTTTGATGTTTATTAGACGCAACCGCTGCATGTAAATATAATTTGTTAAAAACGATACAAAACAGTTGCAGTAAAATAAAATCTTGAAAAAAAATTTTTGCTCCCTGCCGGCTAAATGACTACTTACTTACTACTGAGAGTGTAGAAAGAAATCGTGGCATTAGTACCTATAATGAATTTAAAAGAAAAACTATCACGGCTAAGTAGGCATACATAACTAGTTACCCAGTAAATACTGGACATGACCAAATACCTGTAAAAATAATCAAATCCAGTAGGTATGGAGTATCCTAGGGCTGCCTTTTAAGTTATGTCGTATGCAAAGCTCCCGCCGTTATTTTTGTTTTTAATCTCCACATTAGTAGTATGTACATATTTTTAAATTAAAGTGAGGAATGGGAAAAAATATTTGCCACGGCTGAGATTTGCCATTCCCAACTGAGCTACGCTGAATATATAAATAAATATTTTACATTTTCCACTTTAATCTAAGAGTATAATTAAAAGCCACTCTGTAGCCGAGCAATAAGGCATATGGCTTTCAATCTGAAGGTCGTGGGTTGGAACCCCGGCTCGTACCACTGGGTTTATAAAAATACTTAAATGTACGAAATATCATTTTATATAATTAACAGTAGCTTTTCGGTGAAGGAAAACATCGTGAGGAAACCGGTATAATTCCAACAAGGTCAAGTTTTCCCTCTGTGTTCAAAGGGCAGATGGCAGGGTCGCTTTCGTAAAAGTCCCGACGCCAAATCTTGGGAGTAGGTGCCACAGTCCCTGGGCTCCTTTAGGGTACAACCGGGGAAACGCTAGGAGGATGGCGCAGATGCGTTGGCGTTTTCTATTTATTTGTCGACATTTACAAGTGTGGTTTTGTTCCAGATGGCTGGGCGACCGGTGTGGAGGGCGAGGAGGAGTCGACAGTGGGCGCGCTGCGCGAGCGAGAGCTGCGCTCGCTGCACCGCACCGTGCCGGCGCTGCGCAGGCGCGAGCTCGACACGCGCGCCATCAAGCACCACTTCTACCCCGAGGGGGGATGGGGGTAATTCTTTTAACATTGAAAATGTTATTTAAGGGTCAGGCCGTAGATTTTTCCACAAAAGGTATAACCTAACTCTCCGCTCCTTTAACCTTTAATACGTAATATTAATTTCTCAACCACAGCATTGTACCGCAGTATTGAAAAACGTCGAAAATTTCATAAAAAACGCGAATCCGCTTAGGTAGTAGTGTACTTTACTCAATCAGAAAAAATAGAAAAAATATATTTTTGATAATCTTTTTGATTTGACATTATCAAATAATAGTTACCTAGCCGCCTTTTAAATATCGTTTCATGTTTCCTAAGAAAGTACATTAATTTTCACACGTTTAAAAAAAACACACAAAACCATTTTTCTGCGCTACTTTGACTGCGTAACTAACATCTCCCCATTTTGTGGAGTTAAACATTAGCAGTGTTTGTATTACAGTAGTGACAACACCAAAGTTACCTTGTCAATGGTCAATGACGCGGTAGCGGCTATATTTTTGTCAGTAGGCTGTCAATTTTGGCAAAAAGTGGAAGGTAACCAGTTTGTCGCGGAGTGCATTTTTTAAGATTTCAAGGTAAGTCTTGTATGAATATTTGTTATTGTTATTGTGCCCTATTCAGTAAAGTGTGTGTAATCGTTTAAGGCAAAGAAACCTGGAAAAAACAGAGTATTTATCGAGTTCAGATTGATTCTATCTGCGTCACGTTACGCAGAATGGCTGTATGCTACTCTGCGCTACTTAGTAAAGGTGTGCACACATACAATGCTTAGATTTGCTGTTTTTTAGGTGTTTTTTTTTGCTAAGCTACAATTATTATATTTCCTTTCAAGATGCCTTTGACTCCGGCAGAGAAATCCAAGAAATTCAGTCTTTGTCCATACCATACCAAAATCCGTCATTTTATTTTGTACCTGACCTAACCTAACTATGATGAAAATCCTGAGGCTTAATATTAGTACTGATAGGTCATTTCTACTATTTAGTATGGAGTCTCTTGGTGATCTTGGGCGCATTTTTATAATGTATGATATTTCCTATCATTGTGTCTGTTCTACTTTCCTCATATTCGAAATCAAACGTGTAGTTATAGTGTTTTACTCGTATAAAACAACCCATTCCATCCACGACCTATTGGCACTCTCACTTCGTTCCAGTACCTTTAATATCTCGTCTGTAATGGGGTTTTTCTTCCCTCGGTTCACAATCTACTATTATTATATATTAATTCCAAATATTTTATGTAAAAATCACACATGTTGCGCGCACCTTCATTATTTTGCGTTCCCGTTGTGCGTCACTCTGCGCACCTGCGTTACTGTTTTGCGTCACTCTGCGTATCCGGTTCGTAGAAAATTCTACGTCACCGCTGCGCTCTTTGTGGCAAAATCTACGGCCTGACCCTTAAATCGTTTCAGTATAGCCCCCAATTTCAGCGAAAGTGAGACATGGCCCTGGTCACGTGAGTTTTAGGGCTACGTGGATGATTGAGATGTCAAAAGATGCCCCTTGGCAAGGACTACAGAATGTAAAAAAAATATTTAAAAAATTATAACTTTTTGTAAAATCGCAAAAATGTCGAAAAATTACGCATTTTTGTGGGGTCTTTTCGTACAAAATCGGCAATATCTTGAAAACGAAAAGCGATATCGAAAAAATGAAAAAAGGCCTCGGGGTATTGAGTTGGCCTACATTATGAAAAACCAAAAATCTCTTACGGCCTAGGCAGGAAGGTGCCCTTTATGTGGCGCAATTTCAGGGCGCGCGCTCCTTTTGTTCTGCAATACGAGTGTCGTGTCATTGAGTTGTTTTTGGTGTTTATTTGAGGTTTCTGTATTTATTTGTGATTTTAATATATACCTATATATATATATTTATTTATGTATAAATTGTAATATTAATTTGATTATCGTTTTTAATGATTGTTATTGGAGTATTTATTTGAGGTTTCTGTATTTATTTGTGATTAATAGACATTACGGCAGAGACCAGTAAGGAAGCCATACTGGCCGAGTATGAACTCGCCTGCGGCTCGGTCCAGCTACAATACGAAGCCAGTATGGCTATTACGGTTGAAAGAAGTATAGTTCTTTACTCAAAAATTAAACAAGAAAATAAGATAAAAATATATTTAACGTTCTCTTTGTTGAGTATATCGACTGCTTTATTTGGCGCGAATGGTTGAAACAAGCCAGAATCACATCTCTGACCAAATTATTAGCTTAATTTTCTTCCTTCCACTTAATGAATAACTCGTAATTTTAAAATATCTGAAAATAAAAATCTATTTATTCATAAATCTCACAAACAAATTAAAGCCTGTGTCCACCCTTGATATCATTGCATTGTTTTTATAAATACTGCTTTTGGTAAGACACCAATCAAATTTTTTTATGATAAAATTTAATTATTGATATCTTTTATAACTAATGTTCATACTTTTAATTTGGACTCGCACGTTTTTTTTAAACAACACAGTAAAATAATTCAGAATATCAACAATATTATGAACTAAACACAGCATTCAAACTTTTCCGCACTGACCTTGTCGCTACTTTTTTTTATGTGCATCATGAGCTTCTTGGTTTCTTTATACTGCCAACAGTGCTGACCTTTTTTTCATTTAAATTTATTCTGGGAATAATTTGCAAACACTAATAATTAAAACAATTAGTCGTATGCATATTAAAAAGTATACTTTAAATAAGAAAATATTTAAAATAAAATAGCGTTCAAGATTTTTTTAAATACATATACGACCTCATTGCCCTCACATCCTTAGTTTTTCTATAGGTCGGTGACAACAATATTTAAAACAAATACTGAAATACGTAATATACGTACTGTAATATGTGTTTCTGTTTTTATTTGTGATAATAATATATGTCGACGCGCGAACAATATTTAAAACTAATCCCACCAAAAACATTACATGTAAAGTGATGCCAAGACTCCATAGCTCATACAGCTTTCAGCGTGAAAAAGATATCAGATCGCAATTAGCGCCAAGCTTCCTACTCCACACGGCGGCGTAACTCTACCACTACCAGCCACGCTCTACAAATTCTACATCTTGGCTAAAAAGTATAGCTTTGTTGGGCACATCCCGGTCGCCGCATAGACTTTCACGTCGAATTAATTTATGATGATATTAATAAGTGACGGGTCTATACTTGAAGGGGTTGGGGGGTAAAAGTTCCAATTTTTTGAATTATTTCGTTGATTGTGTACTAATACTAGCTTACATACCAAATTTCAGCTTTCTAGGACTTCAGGAAGTACCCTAGAGGTTTTGATGATCAACGTCAGTGACCATCATAAGTGTGGTGTTTTGGACAAATAGTTTGTGTCAAGTGGTTGTTTATGATGTCATAGGCGAACTTAACAAACTTGAGCGCCTTCAAAATCTGTCTCTTAGGTTCATATTTGGTTTGCGCAAGTATGACCACGTTTCCTCCTTTCGTTCTCAGCTCAAGTGGCTTCCGATTCGTCTCCGTCGTGATTCTCACATTCTTGCGTTACTCTACAGCATACTTTTTGTTACCTCTACTCCTCAATATCTCAAAGAGCGTTTTAATCATCTCACTTCCATCAGATCTTCCCAAAAACATCTTCTCGCCCCACCAACTTCATCGGCCAAATTGTATGATAGCTCATTTACCTTTCGGGCTGTTCGGTTGTGGAATGCTTTGCCGTTGCATATAAGGTGTGCAAAATCTCTTCCTATTTTCAAAAATCTCTTGAAACAATATTACCTGTCTCTCCCTTAAGTTGCCTTCTATGTATTGTATGTATGTATATTGTATGTATGTATCTATGTATGATTGTATATATGTCTGCGTATTTTTTTTTAATTTATTAGGTATGTATTTTAATGTGTCCTGTTCAGTAATATTTTAAAGTTTCCTGTTTACTAATATTTGAAAGAATGATGTGTTAGTATGCTCTTCTTGATGAGTTCCTGCACTACCTGTTTAAATGTAATGTAAATATAATGTCCTAGTTAATATATTTGATCCACGCATTATTAAATTCAAAAAGACCTTAACGGACGTCCTCTTCTCTACTCACGCTGAATAGTACTAAGTCGTAGCTTTGACTCTTGTTTTAGTTTTGGTTAAGTTCGTTTTAGACGTTTTTAACATTCTGGACTTGTAGATTTTTTTTTTGTGATTTATACTTACTGGTCAAACGTATGATATTAATATTCAATGCAGATTCGTCGCTGTTGCTTGCATATGCGCTAAGTTGCTGATCGTGCTGTGTGCACTTGCCTTGGATGCCAAGCTAGTCTATAAGCTATTCATAAAGAACCATTGTATCTCATAATATATGATGTCTGTAAAGTGTACCTAATAAATAAAATCAAAAAATAAAAATAAAAATACGACCTGCCTAGTGGTAAGCTGCAGTAACCATTGCATATGGATTGGTTTGCGACACCACAATTAGAGAATCGCCTTTATCGATGTGAGATTCGTTGTGTTGACAGACAAATGCAGGTCCCTCACTGTCGGCACAGCGCACCCTCGGGAACTGTGGCGAACTTACTCACCACCAGGCACCCACCAGGACACAACCCCATATATATACCCACAAAGCAAGAAGAGGTGTTATAATGGCTTCTGTCTTCTGTAAGGTGGAGGTATTTCCCCAGTTGCGATGACATTACGTTGTGCCCTACCTCTCTAAACCATGTTTCGGTTACCGCCGGATGTATTTCATGGTTATATATTTATATATTATAAGTAGGTACTTAAAAAGACTTATTTCAAACATCTGTCTGCCCTCAACACATCCTAGTGTTGCCCTCTGAACTATCAATATAGGTACCTATTAGCTCAACGAAACTTGCTTATTAGCGCTTATCGATTGTTGACAGGAAAACAGTCCGAATCATGAGTCGGGGTTGCAACAATGTTTATTCTATCCTGTGGCGGCACGTACGCCAGAGCAGGTGGGACACGCTTTCGATTGATTTGATTGCTAGAAACATCGCGATAGTCAAGCATGCCCTAGGCGCGAAGCGAAACACCGCTGACACAAGTCAATTCGTACATATAGTCCTTAAAATTCAGGAGCACGTGTGGCACTTGGATACCTTGTGCTAAAAACTAGCGTAGGCAACTCATGCAGCCATGTGCGTGCGTTCCAATGCCTATGCATGTGCGCTTGTACGCGTGTGCTCTAATTTTATTATTTATTTAATTATTAGAACCGATTTTACTCAAGAATATTACATTACATCGTTTCACAGAACTATTATTTTAGTTTGATTGTGGTTTCGGATTTCAGTCTCAAAACAATACTTACGCCGATGTACGTAGGTAAGTATTATCTTGAGAGGACGTTATAATATGACGTACTTTGTTAAACGTTATTTAAACCAAGATTTTTAGATTAAGTGAAATTATATAATTTCGTCTTTATTATTAGATAAATGCAGGCATCATACTCGTAGTGAAACTGTGAAACAATAGAAATCCATGTTCACATTATTCAAAGCGTGAGTCAAAAAACTTATAGGTTACGATAGGTAATCACTAATCAGTCGCCAGTCAATGTACTCCCAGGCTCCTTGCAGCCTTTTTTCATCACGAACAGGCTTTAGAAGTGAAAAAATAAAATCAAATCGTCCCGCATTCACCGTACGCCCGCTATTGCACCCCTAAGCCTTTTCCTGCACACTGCCATTCCTTCCCATTCGTGACTATTTGCGCCCATTAATTTCCAAGTCCATTGCGCTATCAGATTGGAGGTCGGCCAACGCTTCTGCAATTCACTTGCTAATAGTTGCGATAAAACACAATATTGATTAGGATAAACTGTTGTAGGTATTGTATATGCACTTATTGCGACCGGTAGAAAACATGCTTATTGGTAATCAAGAGGGTTGGGTCCGGTTCTAGAACGCGTGTCTACCGAACTGTATGTATTTGAGGACTTATTTTACAAACTTACAATTTCATCACGTCACTTTTCGTTCGTTGTGGCGACATGTAACGAAAACGTGAATACACGAATACATGAATACTCGAGTTGAACCGTGTAATTATTAGTATTAAGCAAAACGATCTTCATAATTCGTAATTTACTTATTTAAAACCCGAATTTTCAGATTATGAATCAACTTTTAGATGTACATATGATACCATATGTCCAGCACGTCGATCATGTAACGCATTGTACGCGTGTCAGGTTTATTTAAATGACACTTTTTGTAGGGGAAAATGACAGTTAAGCCGTCCTAACGTACGTTCGGGAAATTACGTGAATACCCCTCAGGTCATCAAGGTTGTTTTTATTTATTCATTCTTACGGATTATATCACTTGCCTAATGGGTATTGGGAGCAACTGAAGTAAACTAATAAAGATTACAGAGGCTCATTGAATAGAAAACGATCCCCTCTGTTTGTTTATTTAAATGAATTCACGGTTTTCGATTTTCAGTCGAACCGAACTGGCGAAGGGGCGGGGAATGAGCCTCACATTTTAACTATTTAAGCCCCTAAACTTTCATTTGTTTTTCCGTGGAAATGGGATTTTAAGCTTGTGTTAGAAAGTTTAACGTGATTTCGATTTAGTATTTTACATATTGATTAAAAGGTGTACCTATAAACGACTTAAATTGTGTATAAGAAATACGGAAATTTGTACTTAGGCCAATTTTAGAAAATAACACGTCGATTTAAAAAAAAAACCTACGCAGTTGGGAATCGAACCCGGTCAAATTTGTCTAAAAATCAGAGTTCATATTTGTAAAAACGAGTAGTGGAATACTGTAATACATGCTTATATAGTATTCGCAGATCCTCCGCCGAAAAAATCCGGCTTTGCAACCCTCCTTTCCTGTATTCTCCAAAGTATTTATTTTAGGACGATTGGATTCTTGTCCATCACAGTATTCCCGGTTGCCAAATCGCGATTGATAAAACAAGTTTGGAGAAAAGCTATTGTGAGACCGAGGATGAAAGGTCGCGTCAGTTTCACGCAACTTCTCCAGTGGGACGATCCATTCATATTAGATTGGCAGCGGTTTAAGGAATTGGCTATAAGCCAATTTCCTCACTAAAAGAGCTAATAAACTCAGATAAATTAAATCATGAGTTAATAAACTCAGATAAATTAAATCATGAGTTTTTTAAACGGCTGATCTGTAAATCAGCCGTTTTATTATTTATGCACGTTTATTGTCCAGATGAGCATTAACAGTTAGTAGCGTTAGTACCTAAATAGTGCGCAAACCTTATTTTCTTGACGTGAGAGTCGCGCAAAGATCATTTTGAGGCCTTTGTTCGCATAATCATCATCATCATATCAGCCGAAAGACGACCACTGCTGGACATAGGCCTCCCCCAAAGAGTTCCCCACTATCAGTCGCACAATTTATAATTGGTTCTATATTTAAATCCCCTTTGGATATTTAACAGCGATATAACCAGTCAATGCACCTTATAAATATGACAGAGTTACGTTATGGCAGGATTAAATCACTGTCAAATATCCCAAGGTGATCCAAAATGTCGAACCATCATAAATGATGCAAGTTAAAACTTTGCTTATAAAATATCAAAAAACATTTAATTGTCTTAACCAACCTTTTATACCTCTTATATAAGTAGTTAGTCCTCACCGGTTTTGAAGCGAAAATAGCACACTCTACAACCGCCCTGGGATTTCGGGAAACGAGACGGGACACGTCATACTACCTGCTGGGCGCAGGGGGCAATCTGATACTTACCTTTTACATTCCAATTTGATTTCAATGTGTTTCGACCGCTCGCTTAACGCGCGTTGTATATAGTATACACTTAATGTATCAGGACGAGCGCGTAGAACACATTGTTATGCAAAATTTTACTCTCAGATTGTCCCCAAGTAACGGGGTGACATGCAACTCCAAAGCGGCGGGACTCAAATCTCAAATTTCCCCCGTGACAAGGTCACGTTTCAGTTGAACAGGGGTTCTAACTATTTGGCTTAAAGTGTTGAATAGGAATTATAGTTTAGTACCTGTTTAGTACACGTCGCGTGCGCTTGCTTCCACGCTTATTCAGTACTAGCCGTTGCCCGCGACTTCGTCTGCGTAGAACGTTGTTACCGTCGTAGAAAAATGATTGCTATTCAATTAATTGTAGGCGGAACCTTAATTATCGGCGCCTCAAAAAAAATCTACCATCTTAAGGAATGATTTCCGAGATAAAAAACATCGTATATCCTTCCAAGGGTCTCAAATTATCAGTACGGAAAATTTTATCTAAATCCGTTCAGGGATTAAGCGTAAAAAAAGGTAACAGTGCGATGAGTTCATTCGTTTTAATTGCTAAATTTAAATTGAAAACTCGGTTTTTACAAATATAAATATCTTAAGAATCATCAACAGACGCTTCTGCTTCAATTGTATATTTTTTATATCGTATTTTTTTCACATCGTATTAAAAAAAGCTACATTACTGGAACATTTTGCCTATATCCATCCAGTACTTTTACTGACGTTAGTCCGGGCTACCTGTATAGTTTTGAAAGCAAACTTATGTAATGCTAAAAGACGTAGAACTTTCCATCTCCACCCGCCGTCTCCATTTTGATTAACCAAAATAAACTTTTTAAAGTATCAAAATAATCCGCAGGTTAAATGAAACATTACCTTCTTTTCGGTTCTGAGAGAATCGCAGTTCTAACCTAACCTAACCTACATTTCTGGTAGCTGTTCGGTTCTGGAAGGGTAGTGGTTCTAACTTAACCTAACCTACTTTTCTGCTAGCAATCTGATTATGTATTTTGATTAATAAATGGCTTACCATATAGTATATGTATGACCTAAGAATTCCCTTACTTCAAAAAGTACTTGTTCCTCATACATACTTCCAACCCCCTTTTTACCCCCCTTTTTAAAAATCCCTTCTTAGTGTGTACCTGCGTTATATAACCATGCGTTATACACCTATTGTGAAAAAATCAGCTTTCTAGGTTCAACGGTTTGGGCTGGGCGTTGATTTAAGTGAGTGAGTCAGTCAATCAGTCAGTCAGTCAGGACTTATACGTTGATATATATTGATACAGCCCTGTTTGTATTTTGAATAGTGATTATAACTTACACAATTTAATAGTGAGAAATGAAACAATATATATATATATATATATAGCGACGTTAACTGACACATTGACGGATTAATTAACCAATAAATGTGTCCAATCGATATGCCAGGCACGCCATGACAGAGTTATATTACTATCAAATGTCGCAAATTATCCCAGTAATTATGTATAAAAAATTAGCTTCCTCCTTCTTCTTTACTTTTAGACAATATTCAAAACACACTTTCTCTGTTATTGTTCTGATTATAAACAATGAAGGAAGAGAGGTATCGCTTGACACAGGTATCCTAGATACTTAATAAGAAACACTAGAACCTGAATTTTGTTAAATTTATAAGTTATTATCTCTTTCATATTTCCTCTTAAGTTAGGTTTGTACAATAATTACCTATATAAAAAGTAAAATATAAAACTATACATACAAAACATAAAATCATTATAATAGTACATTACTGCAGAGGCCGTGAAGATCGTCTACGACTACGACTCGGCCGTCTACTCCAAACTCGTCCAGCAATCCCTGTTCCGGCCGAGGATTGTATAGTGCTTTTCTCAAACGATGTGAGGAAATATTTAAATTAAAATAAATACAAGGTAATCAATTAAATAATAGGTGATTTGCCGCCTTTTTATTTTTAAACATGCCATTTGAACAAGCCGTTCGAGCACCATGTTTAACCGCACATAAGTATAGTACCATAGATTTTGTTTTTTTTTATGTCGCAAGTATCCTTACAGAGTCTAGTGGTAGTTGGCAGTATGTAATTTTTCCTTTGTCAGTTTAATATTAGTAAGCAAATTTAAAAAGTTAGAGTAGCGGACAATAATGGTTTTACTTAGGGTTTTCATACATTACTTCTTGGCGTAAGGTCAAGAAGTAATGTAGGTAGCCTTAAACAAGAAACTTCATGTCTTCATTTCGTGATATTAATGGATACATTTCCGAGCATGTTTGAGAAATTTTTTTTTTTTTTTCTATCTAAGGTCCACGACATCATAAATTGTGCTAGTTATAAGGTTAACGTCACAATGCTTGACACATACAATACATTGCGACTACAGTTCATTAAGATTGAAGGTGCCGACTTTTGGGGCAGAGTAGGGCACTAGGACAATTACCTTACTTAGTCTGAGTTCTCACACTTGCTGCAAGTGCTTGCACTTGTTGAATTTATATGGAATCGCATAATTACAAATGAAAATTGAAACATGTCACAGCGTGTCAGAACAAGGATACGCATCAAAAACGAAAGCGATTCCAATTTCACATGTTTACTACAATAGACCCCCGGCCGGCGGCTTGAGTAAATGATAATAAGGGTAGGTACAATCTGACTTCAAGTGAAAGTTCTATATGCTTGTTAAGAGTCCGCAGTAAGCTCGATTCTCCATACAAAGGTAGTTAGTCATTTGAAAACTACGTGTTGGATTGTAACGAAACTTTGCATATACAATGACATGAGGTATATCTATGTCTGTAATTAGTTAATGTAGCTTCAGATACCATAGTAAAAAAAATACAGCGAATTTAAGTTTTTTATACAAAACTTGTTTTTGCTGTATTTCGTTTGTTATATAGACTGGAATCATATAAACTAATTACAGACATAGATATACCTCATGTCATTGTATATGCAAAGTTTCGTCACAATCCAACACGTAGTTTTAAAATGAGAGCGTAACTACGTATGTATGGGAAGGTGAAATTCGGCTGAGCTTACTGCGGACTCTTAAGGAAACAATATTCATAATATGTAGGTGTAGCCTATTGTCCGCTTCCAACGAAATAAACAACCAGTTAGTGGAAGTTATATATTTGTACATAATTTAACATGTACCTATAGTCGAAAATATCTGAAACCAGCTGCGTCTCCGGCTCTGCCCGCATAAAAGTCGTTAATCACTCTTTCGGACTAACATTCACTCCCCCATTTTATCTCGATCCAGGATAAAATAGTAGACCTTTCTCTTAATTCCATCCCACATCCCAAACTTCCTCAAAATGGGGTCTGCGGTTGCAACGTTTTTTATTTCAAACATCCCCGAGGAATTTTCCATCAGCGACGTAACCACGCAAACTCAAATCAGTAAAAACATCCATCGTTTTCATTAACACCGACTCATTGAAAACGTAGGTATCGGCTGACTCATCAGGTCCCAAATAAATATTTGAAGGAGTATCAAAAACTTTGGCGGCTCTTCCTGCTGACTTAGCAACCAATTTTCCACTTCCACGAACCTAATGTTTTATTGATAAATACGGTAGCAAGGTATCTATCAGCAGTATTCCTGCGGGAGCACAAGACGAATCACATTTTTTTTGTGAACCTGATCTGTAGGAGGTACTAAAGTGTAAAAAGAAAGATCAGTGAAAAAAGGTAACAGCTACAATAAGAGGATTTTGTATACTTATTGCGTTTCTCCCTCAAGCCCCCGAATCTCCGCCCATATTCCTTTGTTCTTTAAGCATCGCTTGTGAATCTAATTTAAGCTAATGTTACAACGGGATTTCACATCAGTAAAACCATAGGAGGAGACCTCTTTGATACGTTTTCAATAAACCTCTTTTAATGGTTGCGTAACTTTGCTGACTTTTTCTTTCTAGCTATTCATATCTGCAATTACTATATGTATAATTGGATAAGATATTGCAATCGACAAGATAAATTGAGTAATGATGTCAACTACATAATTAAGGTAATGATACAAGCTTCCTAGAAGAGACTCGTGCAGGAATCACGCATCGTTTAAATATGGCTTGTGACATCAAATTAGTTATGATTGATTAAGTGCAGGCAGGTACTTATAAATATCCTAGATTTAATAAAGTTCTTCGAAATATTAACGATCAATCATCAACCCAATTCGTTCTAGCTACAAATATCTTAGTAAACTATCATAAAACACTGCAACTTGCAACGAAAATTCCTACGCTCAAACTGCACTAAGTACCTACTAGGAACACAATAACTTTAAACATTTTAAAAGTGTTTTCACTTATTTCGCTATTAGTAAACCAACAAAACAAATGAACTTCGTACAATCGCTTGTAAAATGTTAAACTCAAAAGTGAAATACTCATTTGCGAACAAATCCGAAGTAGAGCGCTGCGAGCAGGAATCCCAGGCAACTGGCATGAGAAGACCAATAAAGTTAGACAAGCAGTTTTAGCCTACCGCTTTCTGCAACGATCTGTTAAGTTAATTGATACTAAGCTAGTCGTACGTGCCAGGGCTGGAATGCCGTAAACACTGGAACGGGTAATCGATTCTCGAGCCTCTGGAGTTTAACAATGAAAACAATTGCCTCCCGAATTTTAAATGCCGATCACGAAGTTTGGAGATCATAGTTCGAATATTTCCACCTTTAGCGCAATTGAAATATTCGAACTTTAGAGATGGATATTCGTTATCTTATCTTCTGGTGCTTATTTTTGTAATGATTAAAATCTAATCGCTCGTGTTGTTCCAGATGGATTGTATGCGGCGCCGCATTCCTGGCGCACCTGCTATCCACGGGCCTGCAGCTAGCGTACGGCGCGCTCCACGTGTACGCGCTCAAACACCTCGGCCCCACCGCCGACCACGCCGGTAAACATTCCACGACACACGCACAATCACGTCTAATCAAACCAGCTACAACTATCTTAATCTAACCAAAACATCTACAAAGCAACACCGCCTCACGCATTCGAATGGCCGCATAATCACCCTGTAATAATCAGCGCTCGGCCACGGAACATCCATTGAACGTTTGTATCATCACGTGTGAACTTAAGTAGGGTTCACTGCGCCGAATACAAATGACAAGCAATCAATTGAATGCGTCAAACACGCAGCGTCTACAATCCGAGATGAACTGTGAGATTGGGGAAAAACATTTTGAAAGCGTGAAACAGACCGATGAGAGCAGTGCGACAGTCGGAACGGAAAGTAATTTATCAACGGCGCCCTCCGGAAATTCTTAAATAAACAAACAACGAGGATAAGACTTTTCTTCAATAACAGCCAGCGAACCTAAAATGTGTATTGTCTAAGATATATGAAGATAAAGATGTTTTTATGCAAACGACGCCCATTAGGAAAACTTCCTCCACGGATGTGGTGTTGGCACCCGTCTAATTACAAACATAGACCGCCATTATTGTTGAGCACTGGGTACTATAAATCATTTTTGCTAATCGTAAATAATAATGTATTTCTACTTTACAAAGTAATTTATGTTAACAACCCGCAGCGTCGCGTTTTGACAAGCAAAATTTAAGCTCGGGGAAGTAAATGAACTTTCCCAGTCACCGGTATTTGTGGACCGACCTGATTTATTGAATTAATTTTCCAAGATTCACGACCTGGGTTGAATATTAAGAGGCAGAAGTAATTTCGGTTATGAGCGCGGTCTTTGTTGTCAGTCGCGTGGGCGGGGCGTCCGATCGTAACTCTGTCAGGTCTGCACCAGGGCAGAAATTGGAATTTCGTAGCCACGTTAACGAGTTAAGCTACGGTCAGTAATCGGATGGCAAGTGGATGCGGCGATGGCTTGAAGGCGCGGGGCGGCTCCAGGCGGAGCGATTACCACATCGTCAACCGCCCTGGCATCGGCTCGGGGCTACGAACGAGTTTTTCCCTGAATAAATCCAAAACTCGTGACTCCCATTCCAACTGTCTTTGTTAACATTTCCACGTTTCCTGATCATTCAACTGTCACTTCAATTAGGCGCAATTCAAAATGTTTAGACAGCCGCCCCTGAAATCGTTTTCGGGTAATATCTCGCGATAAACAGACCTTTTGAGATTACCGGCGACCAGTTAAAGTTAATTGCTGTTTCATTTGATGTCGTCATAAGCTGCTAGGGCAGTAATCAACTAATGTTCCGAATGGACTAAGTAAAAGGTAGTTATCTGTAAAACAAGTACATACAAATAATGGGGTAAAGAGGCGAGATATCGAATGCGGCATTATGCGGGAAGCACAATGAGTCTATTGTGCTACTGATAACGGTAATGACACGCAATAGCGACAGGCCTTTAGATGAATTAATAAAAGAAATTATCTTTGTTGCTGCACAAAGGCGGGTTGGCTAATTGCTTTTTATATCCAAGTAAAGTACACAGCCATTAAAGCCAGTTTTTTCCTCGCAATAGTAAACATGAATCATACGTTTCAGTGTAATTGTTAGTAATACGGGGATTTAATTTGTTCGCTACTCAGCGACCCTATCAGTATTCAATCATCCAAAGTTATCGAACATTTATTGAAAACTGGACCGCTTTTGATAGAGAAACATGAATAACTGAAGAGCATTACTTGAAATATTACATACTAGCTGCCCGGCCCGGCTTTGCACGGATTACCCGTTTTCCCGTAGGTATGAAGCATTTTCCCACGGTAAAAAGTACCCTATGTTCATCAGGGATAATGTCACCTTCTAATGGTAAAATAATTTTTCATATTGGTCCAGTAGTTTCGGAGCCTACTCAATACAAACAAACAAACAATCAAATCTTTCCTCTTTATAATATTAGAGAAGATAAAATAAGTGTAGATTCCGTAATTGAAGCTATAGTTGTTATATAAAAATAAGCAAATAACCGAATTGAAACTAAAATAACATTAGGTTCCCATTGTATATAACTTTTTGCGTCTACATTTTGGCAATAAAGAAGTGCAGGACGCTCTATATTGTATACGGGTTTGAGATAAATTCTAAAGAGCGTCCTAAAGCCTCGGAAAGAGGCTAGAAAAGGCACGAACAATATTGCGGATGCCGTGCCGTACCGTTTCGTCGCTTCACTTGTGCTGCCGAGCCATGTTCCGTTAAACACGATGTCGTATAGTCGGTGCAACTATGAGTACGTGACTTCGTGCAGCCCCCCTATTCTGTAACTTGTTTTAAGCTCACCTCAACGCTCACCCACAAATATATGTTGACACCTCGATGCGTAGTGACCAAGCGTAGGTAGAGGTCTAGTTTCGTGACGGGTGAACGGCGGGGTGAGCCGCTTTAACGCTTAGCGAATAACAGCCCAGGTTTCTGTATAAGGCTTTTTATTTAAGACGTCCTGACGGGGTGATGTCTAGGGACGCCCGCCTATAAACTAACGTCGGTCGGCTAGACGAACGTTGGTTGATTCGCCTAGAATAGCCAATTTAAGCAATTATTTCGGATAAAATGGATATCATGAGGTACTGTACAAAATGTTTGCTTGGTTCAATGCCATTCCAGCAGTGAAATCCGTTGCTTCGGTGAGATAAAAGAGAAAAACTTAGTGAATGCCAATATAGGTAGAGGTCTAGTTTCGTGACGGGTGACGGGCGGGGTGAGCCGCATTTAGCGCGTAGTGAATACCAGCCCAGATTTGTTTACTTTTTTTAATGTATAGGGTTGTTGTTTTAAGAATCTGTTAACGGATATATATAAAGTCTTATTTGCTAATGTATTTAAAGTTATTACTCATACATATTATAGTACCTACATGATTTATAACGTAAACACACTTAACACTTAACTTAAAGTTAGTGTGTTGTATTTTTGTTTGTTCTGTTTATTTTTGTTTATCACGAATAAATGTATGAATTTGAATTTATAGTTGTGTTATAGATTATAGTTATAGTTGAGACTTCAGTCTCTCACGAAGGAATGCAAATCCCATAAAAAAAAATTTTTTGTAGATAATACTCACTGGATAATATACCTGTATACTTAATAGATTCCTAATCCTTTTTGAGCGATATACCTAATACCGGTTGCACCCCGTGAGGGCCGGTTGCGCCTGCTTGCTTAGCCGTTTGCTGCGGTTCCTATTTAAGACACATGATGTAATCGTTGCAATAAGGTTGTTTTACCTCGTAGGTATTTTTAAGTGTAACTGTGGACTAGGTACACGAGTGCTCCCTAAAACAGTCACGTAGTGTTCTTAAAAATAACGGTAAATAATCAATAATGTGTTCTCAGTATGGTCGGGTAGTATACTATACACAATCACACATTTAATACACTTGACTAGAACTTGTTTTTGTAAGCACGAGTAGATCTTAAATAAAACAGTTAAACCTACTGTACTTAAGTAGTATCTTAAAAAAACAGTAAGAAACAATCAATTAAGTTTACACAGTGTAGTCGGATATACTACTATGCACATGTCATGACTGTTCGAGTTGATCCTAAAACAGTTACACACCAGGTAGGGTCATTTCGCCGGTTAGCGACCACCTAATTTTATGTGCCGGTTGGCGACCACTTAGCTGAGTTGGTGAACTGAAAGGATATTTCCTCGGTTTTTTAGTAGATTTTTTTTCGAAAACAACAAAAAATGCATGTACAACTATTTGTCTCAATAGGGTCTGTAGAATTGATGTTATCTTCAATAGAAAAAACCTTCTCCTTCAGGTGGTCGCGTAACTAGCGTAATGACCCTACACAGTATCCTGGAAAAACACTAAATCACCTATCATTTGCGCAGTATGGGCGGGCGCGATCTGCCTGGGAGTGTCCCGCGCGGCGGGCGCGCTTTTGGCGGGGCGGCGGCGCTCTCCGCGGCTGGCCGCGCTGCTGGGCGGCCTGTTGCTGCCGCTCGCTTGCCTCTTCACCTCGTTCGCCACGCAGCTGCACCAAACCATGCTTAGCTACGGTAAATATTCAGAATCTCATACTCTAGAACCACGAAGTCTCCAAGATCGAAGTCTCTATTGCTAGCGAGATTCTTCAAAGATATACTCGTACACGTCTCAATGGCCTCGAAACGAAAGGAGCGGTCACGTATCGTACCTATACGTGCTGATCTAAAAAGATTATTTGAGTTACATACCGGCTTGAATTATATGTATACACAAGGAGTCAATCTGAGACGTACACGTCACAGTTCAATGTGTTTCGGCCGTTCTCATATGTTAGCTGTAGGCGAGCGCACGAACGAAACTCATCGACAAATTACCAAAAAATTGCGACAAAAATTGCCGGTCAGGAATGCCGCACGTGTGCACTGTTTCTTAAAGATATAACGTTTCTAGGAGTGGTGCTCGGCATCGGTTGCGGGCTGGTGCGGGAGGCGGCTGGGATGGTTCTGGGCGCTTACTTCCGCCGGCGCCGACAATTCGTCGAACTGGTGGCACACGCCGGCGGCGGCGTCGGCATTGCGCTGTTCAGCGTCGCCTACAAGGAGGCCGTGGGGTAAGGCTGCGGCTCCACTGAGGTGGAGCGGAGCGGAGATGTGCGGAATTGACCAATAAAATCTAAGATAACTGAAAGGAACGGAGCGTAGCTTAAATTCTATTGGTCAATTCCGCACATCTCCGCTCCGCTCCGCCTCAGTGGAGCCGCAGCCTAAGTGTTGAAAGGAGTGGTTGAGGCTAGTGCGGGACGCCAGTGCCACAGTATAATAAAGAGTACTAGTGCGCTACATGAGCGTTGGAGGGAGTACCATACGAGTAGGCCGGTCATCGCGGGATCGGGGTGGAAAAGTTTTCTTGGTGTAATTTAATATTTAATGTTTTCATTTCATTTTATTTTATTTATTTGCAATTATTAATAACTAGCTTCCGCCCGCGACTTCGTCTGCGTGGACTCAGGATAAAATCTATCCTATATTTTAATCCAGGCTATAAACTATCTTCGTGCAAAATTTCATTCAAATCGGTTCAGCCGTTTAAGCGTGATTGAGTAACAAACATCCAAACATCTAAACTTTCGTATTTATAATACGTATTAGTAGGATGATGATGTAAAGTCAACTGTAAAAATATGGGTGCATACCTACAGCTTACAAATAAATATGTCCCATAACTCTTATGTCATTGGATTAAGATTTTGGTACTTATTTAGGAGAGGATGTTATCGATACGTATTTTTGCACTTGACCGTATCTATTCTACTTTGTACGGACTAGTATGTTTCCGGAATCCTACTGATAATATGCGAAAGTTATGATATTTGGATGTTTGTTACTCAATCACGCTTAAACGGCTCAACCGATTTGGATGAAATTTTGCACGAAGACAATTTATAGCCTGGATTAAAATATAGAATAGCTTTCACGCAGATGAAGTCACGGGCGGAAGCTAATAAATATTATTCATTCAATCATTCATTATAAGGAGACCGAGGGGTACGATCCCACACAGGAATAGAGGAATCTTGTTGTACTTACTTATTGAACAATGGAATGAAATTAATCATATTATTCTGGATAACCGATTGGTCCCTTGCGAGCAGAAATGAACATTAATTATACATGTCGACAATTGAAATCACTTTGCTCACCAAGCGGGGAATGAGCGAGATAGTAATGAAATAATGAATAATGAGATGGAATTATCTGTATTTGAACGCGGTAGGATAAACATTCAATTGTAATTTTTCAACTGTCGGTCTGAAATGTGGTTAAATAATACCTGCATTTATGATTTTTGAAAATACCTAGCGACCCATGGCCCAAGTACTGACAGGGCAGGTATGAAACAAAAATATTATAAACTGAACTTTTTTGGCAAATACCTCGCATGAGCCTGGTACTCCGTTAAATTGCAATTTACAACATAACTTCTTTTTGAAAAAGAGGTAATAGGAGCCTCCCACTTGTACAAGTTACAAGTATAACTGCTTGTAACTTGGGTCCAATGGTTACCAAATATCACTTACATATTAAAAAGTATCACTATCGACAGTACTTGAATGGAAGTTATAAGTACTTGTCTCACTACCTTAATAACTGAAATGCAACAACTCGACTTGCAGTATCTGCGCCAACCCTAATAGCTTGGTCAGACGCCAGAATTCCAAGTGGATTAAACTTAAAGTAGATTAACTTTTTTGCTCGACAATACGACACCTGCAAATGGTTATCCGATAGTATGATGACTTATCGGACTTTAAAAAGAGACTATACATTCCTGGTAGAAAAAGCATATTATTCCGTAGGTGAATTTTAAGAGATGCTTTAATTTAAGGGAGAAATTATTAGAATTGTTATTTAAATTAGTTTTTAAGTACATGCATGCAATATCTGGACTATAATATTTGTATGCCAAACGTCAAAACATAACGATACCCAGAATTAATGTAACACCCTTACAACCTATGTTTACAAATAAACAATTTTAATTGAATTTGAATTGAATAGTATTCTACCTGTTGATGTCCTTCCTTTCTACCGCCAACAAGATATTTTTCTGGGACTTAGTTAGTTGATTTTTTTTCTTACGATTTTTACTAAAACTAATAAAAAATCTTGATAACAGGAATCTTGGATGGCGGCTAGGATTGCAAGCGATCACTGGCATACTGGTGCTAGCATTTTTTCTTAGTGCAGTGTACCGAAGCGCATCTTTATACCATCCGCAACGTCGAGCTATTCTACATTTGAAAAATCAGAGACGAAAGGTAATTAATTCATTGTAATAAAAAATAGTTTAATACTTACTATACAGGGTGTTCGGGATAACGATGTAGGAACTTAAGGAGGTGATAGACTGGACTATACGAAGTTTGGAACTTACATGCCTTAGACAAATCTGTAAGTTTTTTTTTATTGAGTTTTTTTGTTGGTTTTTACCTACAACTTACATGAAATCATTTATTTGTTGTATTTTTTTAGGTATCGTTTACAAAAACGATAAAAAAACTTGTGTAGAAATTAATATTGCGATGTTAATTAATTAACCATAAATACGTTTCATTTATACTAAATTTATTATATTAATACTAAATTTTTCTCAAATTTAATTTTTCATGACGGCTTTTCATGTATATGTTGGGTAAGATTATTTTTTTTTAAACTAAAAAGAAACTATCACAGATGTGACTATGTACGGGTCAAACTCTTCCTAACAGTCCAGTCTATCACCTCCTTAAGTTCTTACATCGTTATCCCGAACACTGTATATTTATATGAAACGTTTTCCGGGCTTTTTTCGGTGTCAAAGCGGACCCCGGCGTCCTTTAGGGGCACAACCGGGAATAACTCTAGGAAGATGATGATTTTCCGTGCCTTTCCTACGTGCGCAGTCGTGCAAAAATATCCTAATAAATACATAAAGATGCTACTACAAAAGAAAGGAAAACTTTTTGCTGTCCGTTGAAACTCATAATCCAATTAACAAAATAATAATTGGCACGAATTTTTCTTTGCCGTTATTTCGTAGTGTTTTAAATTTATGAATAACTCCAGCTTTGTGTTTTAGGTGAAAGAAAAAAAAGGTATGCGGAGGTCGGCACCGCTAATCGATTTAAGCCCTCTTAACTCTCGACCGGCTAAAGTTTTGTTATTGGCGGCCGGAGTGGCCGCGTTTGGACTTTACACCCCCGTATTTTTTTTGGTAAGTTAATAGTGTTAAAAAAAATACTTTTTGACCGAGGTTTTTCTTTAACGGCCTTTACTGTTGACTGTACTTCAATCTACATTTTTTTTAAATGAATGGTAATTGACGATATATTAAACCGATCTGATCTGGAAATTCTGTTTCGAGGGAAAAAACACTTTAGAAAAAAGTTAAATATTCAAGCGCTTGTAATTCCTCCTATAACCCAACATCTGACCTCGGGAGATTTACATTTTTATCCTGAGTTAATAACGTATATATTGCGAATTGATAACCTCCTCCTTTTTCGGTAGGTACGCAGTAGGCTTGCTTAGAATAGCTGAGGTCGATCACCAATTTCCGCTTTACAACAAACTTTTTACGCAAACAAAACTTACTATCGACAAATAAAATCAAGAGCTCATTGGTATTTGCTTCACAGGCCCTGCAAGGCTTTCAAGAGGGTCTAGAGGAGAGCGCGCTAGTGCTACTGCAGACGTTCCTTGGTTTCGCCGCCGTGCTGGGCTGCGCCGGCTTCGGGCTCGTGCTGGTGCGCCCGTCCGCGCAGTGCCTCGTCTCCAAGCAATACCTGTGCCAGACTGCTATGCTGGGAATAGGTACTTTCCATGTTCCTTTTACTTATAGTTGTTTTGCAGTGATTTATAAGTGTGCTAGGTTTCCAATATAGTTGAAAGGAGAGCGCGGCAAGCAGTAACTGTGACTGATTGCTACTATTCTGGAAATTTTTCGCGTTCGCATTCGCGTTTGTATCCACATTTTATTTTTCTAAACGCTATAGTTCATATCGCGATATTTATTTAGCTTTATTTACCCGCGTTAGACCCGTGTGAAATAATATTATAAATATATATGTTTATAAAGCGCGAGAGTTTAATACAGAGACCACACCGGTGCTTAACGCTGCGTATACGCGTTGACGTGTCGTATGCGTCACGTATTCTTCATACATTTTGCTGCGTTTTACGGTGCGTTAGCGTATTTTGAGCAGCGGTGTGGTCGCACCTTAAAGTGATATAGTTCGTATTCCCACGTGTTGATAGATTGACTGTTTTCCAGGCGCGTTTTTTTCTACTTGTTTTTTTTTACAATAAGCATAATGTTAAAAATAATAGTGTGTTACATAAACACACTCTTATTTTAATATATATATTGTCTTCTTTTAGCATACTAAAACATTACTCCTATATCCTTTTTCACTAGAGTCTGACCAGAGAGTCATGTGCAAATCCATTCCAAAGTTCTTGCGAATTAACATACATCCTTAGGTGCCTACTTTCACGTTAATTATATTACATAATATATTCTATAATAGGATTAACAAGGACATTTGTTACAGGCATATCAATGCTCGCTCTGAGTAGCGTAGAGGGGTACCATGGCTACGTGCTGTTCGCCTGGATGTACGGCTTATGTTTGGGTGGTTTTCTCTACTCTATAAAAATGCTTACAATGGAGCGCATCAGGGGACGTCACTTCGCTAAAGTTTGGGGTAAGTATAACGGTAGTCGAAATTTAGTGGCCCCAGGACAGAAGTTTTTCATTGGTTATTGAACCCTTTTAAGTTTCTGTTTAGTTTGTGTAACTATATGCATACTCACACAAAATGTAATATTTTATTTATATATTTCCTTTAACTAGTACTTTGGGACCGAAGGGCCTTATCTTAGCAATAAATGCTAATGTCCTGTGCCAGCCATAAATAAATATTCGGAACGTGGCTAATTATTTTATAGTGAATCCGGAAAACCCGATCCGTTTTCCGGATTCGGTCCTAGAGTACTAGTTAAAGGACATAGGGAAACGTTATGTTTGTGATACTCGTAAGACGGAAGTGAAATTGAAAACGAGTTGCCTCTATGTATATATATATACTTACATAGGCCTAAGTATTGATTGTACGTTTTGTAAATCACAATATGGCGGGCCAATAATATACATAAAACTGTCTTATCCTACTTACAATCATACATAACGGATTACATTTAAGCTTTTCACGTAAAACCGAGTTTAGCCAAGTTAAAATTAACGTGTCTTTGTAGGTTTCGTCCAAGGCGCAGAAGCTCTTCCTGTGATAGTGGGCGTGCCGGTGACCGGCTACATCAACCAGCAGGCGCCGCGGGCCGGCTTCTACTTCTCCACGGCGGCCACGCTCGCCGGCGCGCTGCTGTTGTTCTTCGTGGGCTTCTCCAAGCGCGAGCCGGAGCCGCCGCCGCCGGCGCCCGCGCCGACCGTGGCGGGGGCGTGTCCGTGCGCGACGCCGCCGCGCTGCGAGCCGGCGTGGTGCGCGTGCGGCGCGGGCGGCGCCACGGCCTACTGCGCCTGGCCCGGCTCGTGCAGCGCGCGCCTGACCAAGTCTCTCTCTTACGCCGCTCCGCTGGACCGGGTTTGCTGCTCCGCCGCCGCGTACCCCGAGTGCTGCCGGCGCCCGCCCACTCTCCGCTCCTCGCGCAGCGTGCCCGAGGGCCTGGCGCGCCGCGGCACGTGGAGCCGCGGCGGCTCCTACCCCGCCGCCTGCCGCTGTCGCAGACGGGAGCACCACCTCATAGAGCAGATCACCACCTCAGTATGACCACTTGCTCATAAAACTTATCGTGAGTGCGCCGAGTGAGACCGCGTACATATTTTATTCTTTGTAGCTAAAAATCAAGCTGATAGTGGTTAGGATAAAGCAATAACGGGATTGATTATAGTGTTGGACACAGTGTGGGTATTTTAACTTGTTTATTTTAACGTTTACCAATGCACTTGGAAACTGTTTTTATTTCTTATTTTAGTTATATACATATTGAAACAAAAATATTACTCACCTTGGAGTTTTGATCTTTTTAAGCTATAAAAATATTATAAAATTACCATTTACTGAGTATTTCTTGAAGTACTCATGGGACCTCTATCGTTATGTAGCTAATACGAAACTATGTAATGAATGCTCATGTTTCATACAATTTTAATCTTTAAACTACGATAGATGAATGTCAGTCTATATTTTGATCAACACCTTTCCTATCCACGGCTAGCTAGAGCGGGTAGTGGTTATGGTACCTTAGCTATAGTTACGATCGGATACTTCGTCATTCTCATCGATCATTTGAAGTTTAAATTTTGGTTGTAGCCGGATTTCACTAGTATCATTAGTAGTCAGTCTTGGGAGTGAAGGGAACACCCTTCACTCCCAAGTAGCACACTAGCAGTATAAGCAGAAATTATACCGCTTAAAGGTGGTACAACAGCGGTTTAATAGAGTTTGTATACTCCTTATGCTGTATATAAATAACTTCAAAAAGGCTAAGGTGGTGTAATCGCGATACAATAGTCAAAGTAACGGCTTTGACGGTATAAGAGAGTATTACAGCGCTTTTGTACCTGCATCAGTTGCATAAGAGAGGTATAAGGATCCCAAACAAGCAAACTATAAGATCTATAAGAGGGGAAGAGAAGGTTAAAGCGTTACAATAGAGTTACAAGTCTGCGTTATACCACTTAAAAAGTTACTAGTGTAATATGTAGGTTAAAGCGGAATAGAGATATTGAGATCCTTTTTACCACCTTTACCGTAGTAGAGTATTATAACTCCTTACTATCTCTTAAAGTGGTATATCTGGGAATAATGACGCCTATTTAGAACTATAGCCTGCATTATTCTCTCCTATCTATCCTTAGGCTCTACAATAGCGATTACTATCGCTATACTACCGCTAACACAGTTATAGTAGCGATAGTAGATGCTTAAAGCAGTTCTAACAAGTCGCCATTGCTATTTTGATGAAATTTGTATTCATGTAGATTTAATATATTACTTTTCTTATATAATACACTATAATTTCCAACATAAATACTTTGAATTTTCATATAATGGATTTATAAAATTATCACAAGGCTCTGTCTAACATGTATGGACCATTTCAAGATTACGTTTAATTTTACAATACACATCAATATATTTTTACAATGCAGATTTCACGATTTCGAGAGGCGCGTGAAAAATATATATAGATTACGGTATACTTTGACAGTACCTAAACTGATGTTTGCACAAATAATTCAAGTAATCAAGTAAAAAAAAAACATACTTTAGGACTGCTTTATAATAATTTTTTATTCATCATGCGCATATCACAACTATATGACACCGCACACTTTGTAAAATGTTTTTACATCTTTATTATATACAATTTAGGATGCCTTATATCACTAATTTCAAGTCAATAGGAGTTAAAAAACCCTTTAAGATGCATATTATAGTGACAGTGGCGTTAAAAACCGCTTAAACCTCTATAAGAGGGGCATAGAGGTGTCTTATAATTATTATTCTTATGTTAGCTCTCACGATCGCTGTTCACGCGCCATTATAACTCCTTTAGCTCTTACTACCGCTTTTCACGCGCCATTATATATCTTTAGGTGCTCTCTAACTCTGTCGTAGCGCTGTTGTATTGCTTAAGCTCGTATTAAAGCTCTAGCGATATATGACGCTTAAGCCTGTATAAGCTGGGCCCTTTTTAGGGGTATAATAGCGATATAGAACTTATATATCGCTACTGTAGCGCTTGCTTGTGCAGGCTTAGCCGTTACAAACAGCTCTTATACCGCTCTTTTAGCGCTTATTATAACTCTTGTGTGCTACTTGGGCTAAGCCGACGACAGACTGGAACAACTTATTTCTGTGACAGCTGTGGCTGCATTCAATGTGAATTCAGTATTCGATATTTGTGGTATCTTGTTTCGTTTCCGTCTAGCAGTAAAATACTAAACGAATACGGTGCTGAAGCCTTCGCAAAATAAATAATTCTTTCTCGTTATGAAAAACGTGACGAAGTGGTCGTAACGCCCGCAGATTTACCTCTAGGAATAAGCAAAAGGATATATCAATAGAACTTGTAAAGGAAAAGGCGGAAAAAGTCAATTTTAGCAATTCATTAAATATAAAAGTTATTTAACTTGCAGCTCAGGATATTGTTAGGATATGTTGTATACAATTACTTTTCGTTATTGTTATTTAAATATTATTGTTCGTTAATCGTAGAGTGTATCGATTGTTTATTATTTGTGCTATTGTGCGAGGATTGTTATGTTTTTTGTACCAAAGCGTGTTTTACAATTTTGGTGGTGAATAGAGAAGATATTAAAGAAATTAGCAAGACTATGTGTTTTTATTTATTAATCGGCTATTTTACAATTGGTATTAGGCATCTAATTAAGCGCGTACATAAAAAACACAAAAATAGTAATGTACGAGTCTTATATGATGTACCCACGGTAAATACAACGGTAAGGGTCTGTTAAACATGACTCGGCAGGTACCTACAAATATTCATCGCAGGAACGTGTCGCGGGAAAATGCTGAGCAGAGATATGAGATGTTTCCGTGTACGAAAAAATTCCCCAAAGTAACGTACATATTATGCTGAATAATATGATTAGGCACAAAGCTGAAACACCAGAAGTAAATAAGAAGAACGTGAAACGACCGGAAATGATATCGATCCCTAGTGAGTCGGCGGACTCCGGACAGACAATACCATCACTAGCACGATATTGACCGAATCCGCTACCCGGAATACAGATGATACCCCTAAAATAAGCGCCCAGATTACCCGTAGAGATGTACGTTACCAGTCACTTCAAAAGAGATTCGGCGTTCCTATCATTTCAACGTTTTATTTTCATTTCCATCACATAAAAATGAGAATTTGCTTTGTCTTTAGTTTAAAGATACTCTTCCAAAAAGGCCATCTGGCCCCTGCATAACATTACTCTGAAGACGATAGTGATTAAAAGCCATCTAAAAAATTACATCTTTGTTAATGACACACTTTTATAGCTATTTCAAATAGCCAAGCGAATAAAGTAAAATCACATTTAAACGAGAACTCGGGCCCGTCACTACTTGGCATAAATGTGTATGCCCCTGAATAGAATAAAGGATTCCTCGCAATATTAAGACGGTCAAACCGTCAATCGCAGTCCTCACTCATCTTAGCCTGATCCCTCCAAAGCCATAGGCAAATGGGAAGTGCGGGCGGTAGGAAATGAGGTGATTTCAATAGACCTCACGCTCCCTTACAATTCCGTCACTCGCTTTACGAGCCGTGACGTCCTCTTCTAATAAACCTTTATATCCCAGCGCTCTAGAATACCAAGCAATTGCATGTAATTTAGGCCAAACATTCTCGATACGATCGCATCGGTGCATATTATACATATAAGCGGACTAATAAGGCGTGCTTGTAAAAGGAATTACATTAATATGGCTCGTTCTAGTAGCTATGGGAATGCAATATTTCATATACGGAAGATACGTCCCGATCTGGATGTAATCGCTTGATATTCGCCGGGGAGCGCCGTCCGTCATACGAGTGGTCGTAATTAAGACGCGGTGGGTCGACGCGTGCGCCGCATACATTTGCCGAGGATTATGGAAAGGCTACCGTACAGATCCGCCACTGTAAATTCTCGGGAATTCTCTCAATTTGGTTACACCTGCGATAGGTCACTAGGGTTTAGCTATAGCTTTATTTCGTTCGCTAGACTCTACCTACAAAAAAAATAAAAATAAAAATAAAAATGATTTATTTCACAAAACACTTGTTACATGATATAGGGTATATCCATCATACTCCAAACTAGGCTAAGCCTGTATCTTGGCAGACTGCGGGTGCGAATGAACAAGATTTAAGTAGTGTTAAGGAAAGGTAAGTAGTTATAAATTATAAACTAAGTTCTGTTGACATGCAGCAAGTGTGCGTGTGCGTGTGTGCGTATGTATGAATGCGCGTGTGAGTATGTGTTTGTGTGTGTATGTGTGGGGGTATGTGTGTGAACTTCCACATCAGCATTAAAGGGTTCAGTTTGAATGCGGTACCGGTATGCGGTACAAGCTCAAGTTCGATTAAATACGACATAGCTGCCTTTCGTGTCATCATCATCATATCAGCCGAAAGACGTCCACTGCTGGACATAGGCCTTCCCCAAAGAGTGCCACAATGACCGGTCCTGCGCTACCTGCATCCAGCGGACTCCCGTGACCTTTACCAGGTCATCAGTCCACCTTGTGGAGGGCCTACCCACGCTGCGCCTTTCGTGTGTTATTTCATATTTATTAAGACGACCGCGTCTATTTTATTGTAGCGTGTCTACAAACGTAAGCGTGAAATTAAATTTGTCCTTGTACTTAGATACGTTAACGTTCACATGTTTTCAAAATTATAAGCATTCTTCAGTACAAATCGTTTTATCTGTGGCTCTGAATTATACACAAACCAGCCGTAATAATGAAGTGGCACTTGTTGTTGTGAGTTGGGAATAATTTCCACGCGTTGCTCTGCGCGGCCGCCTAATTATTTATGCATGAAGTTAAGAAAATACGACACTGAAGACAACAGAACCACTGCACACATTTCATGCTTAATTAAATGTGCGTTGCCAATTACTCTTCCGAACGCGTCATGCCGCGCCTGGGGAGAATTAAGAGGTGTTATCAAAAAAATACTTTGTGCAGGACAGAGATACGTTTTGATGGTTAAAGGTTATTTGACATTCGCAGCCTCTAACGGCGTGATTATTATGTAACAAACTTTCATAAATTGGCTTTCCATTTGCGCGAAATTCCCCCTTTCCTAGATTAAACTTGTATAAACTGTGTAGAATAATTTAAGAAATTAGTTTGGGTGGGACATGATACTTTGAGAAAAATACTTTTCTCAAATTATTCAAGTTTAATAATGTTTTGTATGGAAAGCGAAACCACCTTAAGTTAAATAGGTACCTTATTTGTAAACAAAACAATTCACAACATTGAAATGAAAATAGACGTCGATAATGGGAGTGCTGAACATCGGAATATGCTAGTGAATATTTTATTGTGGTTCGGGTTTGGCTTTTACAATCGATTTTTTTGTTTACCCGAACATTTCGCTATAAAATAATGAAACGGCATGCTGATTATTATGGGTAAACGTTATGCATATTCGTATTCCATAAAGCAACTTCTATGTGAGCATCATATTACATTACCATACTCGAACAAGGACGACCCCCGCTGATTTGTGGATTCAGTTACGTGCTAATCACTTCAAATAGGTACGTCTCGAAGATATTCTACTATATATATAGTAGTACGCAGAAGTAGATATTCGGCACCTATAGACTGTTTTCGCTTATTAAGGAGCTTCGTGTATGATAATATTGCGGAATACATATTACGCGATTACGTACCTATCTAGTTCAAATAGCCATCATTTGTATTGTAATCATGTACCTAATCGTGCAGGTTAAGTAAAAGAGACTTCATAGTAAACAAGTAGTAACTAATATATATTTGACGAAAACATCCAAGTCTTATTTACATATGTAACTGTAAAGTGAAATAGTAAACTATAACAAAACTACATTCTTATGAAAAATCTAACTGGAGGCTCGCCAACCCAATGCATTCTGAATGAAGTCGCAATAAACTTTTTTATTTCAGAATGCATTACTTACGAGTAGGTAGGTATATAATATATTCTTAGAATGACATTAGGTAGGTACGTATAAAGAAATAATCAAGTCGCATCTGCAATATTTGCATATTATAGTAAATTAACAGTAAGTAGGTAGGTAGTGCAATACTTGACTATACTACGTAGGTAGGCGTGTGTGCCTAAAATAAGAATAATTTCGGGTAGGAACATGTGAAATATTGTTTGTCTATTCGTATTTAAAGCTTGTTGTAAATTTTTATGACACCGTAACAAATTATTCAGACTCCGGATTACATTCCTGGGAAAATCCGTGAAATTTGTTGAAACGTTAATCTTGATTTGACATTCCGTTAATCTTTGTTGAGATAAATTAACATTTTCAATCCTTCAGCAAGCCGGTATAAATAAATAGGTCAGTACCTATCTACGAGTATATAATATTTACCACTTTTGCTCGCGACTGCATCGGTCTGAACTGACCCAGGAATTTTGCGGATATTCTCATCTGCATCTGCAACCGCGGGAGGTTCACATCAATTTCAAAATCACACCCGCATCCTCATCCGCGAAAAGCGATGTGGTGTTAGGGATGCGGATGTAGAAAAAGTCGCGAAAAGAAAAGGGCTAACCCGGTGCGTGCCGCGTATATGTTGTTTATTTATGTTTTTCAGCGTCTGACCACAAAATCCACATCCGCATCCGCGGCTGAAAGTCTCGAAATATCTGCATCCGCGAGTGTCTAAAAAATAAAATCGCATCCGCAACATCCCTGATCCGATCTAATGTTTCAACGCCTAATTTCTTTCACTTATTGAATGGAATATCGAAATAAAAAGTAATGCAATAACATCAGCATTACAATTGAGCGAGGAAATGCCGCCAGCATCCTCGGTACAATGCCTCGAGGGCTTTTTTAGATTTAACTTAGTTTTTATTTAGTTTAGTAAATAAAAGTAATGAGTTAAAACTATAAGCTCAGGTTGTACTATTGGTATAAAAGCCAAATTTCATCTTTATTCGCTCAGCTGCGTGAATGATTAAAACAAACATCAAAACATTTAAACACCTAAACAAACTTTCGCATTTAAACACAATAGGATAAACATCAAGACAATAAAAGTAATCTTGTAAATCCCCAGCGATAGAAACAGCTTCTTATTTTTCATCAACGCATATAACGTAACGGTCCGAATTGAGCTTTCACACGATAATGCGGACATTGGCGCTGAAAACGTCCACCGGTTACGTTTATCTCGCTATTATGGTAATGTTAGCGAAACAACGGACCGCTCCCGCACCTTTTGGAGCTTGCGTTGGCACGCGTCGCGGCTAGATTTAGGTATACACATACTCAAATATGTAAGCCAAACTTAGCATTGAATTTTATAAATGTGGAGTCGGTTCGCTGCAGAAAATGAAATGGAACTTTACCTACTTCTACGCAGGGGTTAGTAACCTACTTTTCTCAGCAGCTTACCTTTTACAAACTAACTTGAAAGTAACAAGATGGTCTTCTTTTCATTTTCATTCCACAATTTGGGGCACAGTATAAAGGCGTTCAACCATGAAAATTAAAGTTTGATTTTTTGAAGTATTAGTTATTTATTTAATTGCATGTTTGAGAAAAGCACTATACATACCTCGGCGTGAAAAGGGGTTGCCAGCCTCATAACTATTCGTCTATATGTACTCGGCCGGCAACCCCTTACTTCCCGGCCTCTGTAGTAATGTAATAATATAACCCTAATATCGAACCGCTTCACATTCATATTTTGTTGTTTGTCAGTTCGTGAATGACCAAAATTTGTCCTCTCCTCTTTCCGTACACAGTTTACACATGCTCAAACTATAAACCCCCCTTTAATTTATGTTTATAATATAACGTATTACATACTGCACATCAATCTAAGATTCCCAGTTCATCTACACAACGGAAAGAATATAGTAAAATCATACATAAAGTATATAGTTCAAGCTTCCATACAATGCACGCTGTACTGTACCTGCCGTACCTCAACCATAGTTATACGTAAACAACTGCTTGCTACTCGAACCGACATTCATAAAATTGATAATGGATAACACCCTCTACAATAAACCAAATAAACGACCTCCTTATTGCACAATCGGCTGAATGTAAATGTGATGAAATTACACAACATATAAAAGTTAACCAGACGATTATCACTCAAAACATTCGAAGTATTTTTTGTAACTTTAACAACCTATAACAGTAACCCTATCACAACTCAAATGTAGTATTGATATAATCATATTAACTGAATGTAGACACCCTGACAAATCCATACCTTCTTTAACTTAACTACCAAACATTTTTTAGCACACTCCATCTCAATCAAAACGATGGAGTTATTGCCGACGTGAAGAAATACTCTTAAGGTCAAAGTTACCGAAATAAAATTCTCACAAGCCTCGTGTCGTTATCACTCCGGTCTATAAGGGTGGAAACAGAAGCTTAGTGTCGAACTATAGACCAATATCTATCGGCTATATCAAAAATTTATTGAATTAACGAATTACTTAAATAAATATAATATTTTATCTTCAAACCAATTTGGATTTAGACAAGGACTCTCCACTGAGGAAGCAGTTGCATCTCTTTCCTCTTTAATAGTCCAACAAGTAGATAAGAACAAAAAGTGTTTAACTGCTTTCTTAGACCTAAAAAAAGCATTCAACACTGTTTCTGTACCCATTCTTATAATGACACTAGAGGAAACCGGAATTAGAGGAACTCCGCTGCTACTATTAACTGATTATCTTCACAATCGCAGTCAAAAAATAAAAATAGGGAAACATGAGTAACGAATGTGAAATGACCTACGGGGTCCCTCAAGGCAGCGTTTTGGGTCCCACACTTTTTCTAATTTATATTAACCAGCTCTGTGAGTTGCCCATCGAAAATGGATCCATCTTTGCTTACGCTGACAACATGGCTGTAGTGTTTTATGGGGATAGCTAGGAAGAAGTGCGTATCTCTGCGGAACTTGGACCGACTAAAATTACCCGCTGGCGCCAGACTAATCTACTCACCTTAAACCTAGAAAAAAGTAGTTCACAAATTATAACAGCACTCGACCAGCCCCCTCCTTCAAAATTAAAATCCATAACTGTCGAGAACCAATCCAACCAAATTGCTCCTGCTCAGACATCAATAAAGTTGAGACTATTAAATATCTAGGCGTAATGATTGATCAGCGTCTCACATGGCACACTCACACTGAGTTAATAATGTCTCGCATTCGAAAACTTATATGGCCCTTAAGATCTCTAAGACATTTATATTACTTTAGCACAATCCTTACTCGTTTACTGCGTACCGATCTGGGGAGATGCCACTAAAACCAAATTCCTTCAATTAGAGAGAACGTTGATTATTAGAGAAAAAAACCCAATCACTGTATGTGGGCCGATAATATTTGAGGACTTCCGTCGATTCCACAAGGATCACCTTTGGCACTTTATTAGTTGCTATTTCAACGAAATCTTATCAGAATCTGTGACGTACTTTTGTACTTTTAAGTATACATAATTGAGGAACTCCATAAATCATCTGTGGTCTTCATGATCAATTCCACTCCACCAAATTTATGATTTCCGGGTGTAAATACACGAGTTATAATAGAAAATACCAAAATCACTACACGCGTGCCTAATATAATTTAGGAGTTCCCTCAATTCCTCATGGAACCGAACCCATCATCCAACTGAATTTTTGAAAAAAATGGGACCTACCTGGAAGCATATATATACAAAAAAAAAAAACGAATCGGCACATCAATGACGGAGTAACGAACATTGAAAAAAAAAAACCACTGAATTGAGAACCTCCTCCTTTTTTTGAAGTCGGGCAAAAAGAGGCGCCCGCCTGAATATTTGTAGTGTTTGAGCTTTTGAATAAATCATTTTCAATTTTAATTTTGATTTTCCATTAGAGAATGTCAGGTACCTCTAATGATCCCAATAAAATTAAGCCCTTGCATCAGTACTCACCCTATAACACACCGCGCAGAGAGCGCCGCCGCTAACCGGTAACGTTTTTCTCACAATTATGGTAATCACAAATATGGTAACAACGTGACACTCCCGCGCTTTTTGCACATCATTAGATCCAGTACCAACTTACTTACTACATAAGTAATATTATAAACATTCAATATATTATGACTGGTAGAGAATGCCTCATGGCTTTCAGTTCGCCTTTGTATATGTAACTTGTTATTGTGCAATGAAGTTTAAATAAATTAATTAACAGGTATTGTATGAATCGCTCCTTGTTCAAGAAAAAGTATAATTTGAATATAACAGTTATGCAGTGGAAATATATTAGTAGCACATTCTATTTTACAGAACTTGATTAGTAAATCAGCGAAGTACTACCTAGGTGAATCGGTCATACCTAATATAATAAAATAACATCGTAATGACTGCCTACCAAGACAAGTTCAAAGATTGGGGATTGGGAAAGGCTTTAGTTCTGTTTTTGTTGACGGATAAAATAAAGATCTTCAAATTCCATCCACTGAAAGTGACGTAGGGTCATGAAATAAACGTAGCTTCCTGAGCCGCATATTTCACTTAAAAAGCTGCTGAGGTGAAGACCCATTTTCATAGAAAATATGTACACACAGTGATGCCAGTTCAAGATGAGATACCTTCTATCAATCTTGTCTTACGGTCGTCTTGCCTATTCTAAACGCGAGTAAATACTATGTTTATTTTTCTTTACTACGTTGGGATGAAATTTTAGGACCCTTAATACCAAGTAATTGATTGAATCAAGCGTTACTTTGCAGAATTCCATGATTCCATTTTAGCTAAAAGACTTGCACGTTTTTAGAATAACAAAAGAAAACTTTTATAGTATCTTCCCATGATACCATACAATATAAAATAAGTTTTGTACCTACTTTGAATATATGCAATCCATAAATGCGATAAATCTATCTGTTACGTTTCACGCCTAACCACCATGTCATGAAATTTGCCTTTAATTCCCTAGGTAGATAAGACGGACATAGATGGACCAAACCCACGCAGGCAGATCCCGAATATATTTAATAAAAAGGGTAGGTAATAAAATCTATGTGAACGTATGTAACTAACCACTCACTTGCTTGTGGCAACCACAGTTCCCAATTTCGCGCAGCCCTAAACTGATGGTGGCAACTGTGGTGGCCAAGTGAAGTACGGACTTCTTTGATAAAGAAAAATTGAAAGCAATTTAGGCTACCTTTTTTAAAATCCGAAAGCAAGTGAGTGGGAAAACGTATAAAATATTTATATTTAAATCATTTACACAACTCTGTACCTACTTATACCTTTTCAGGGTAACCTACTTTCCATTCAATTCGCAAAAAGACGAAAATCTCTCAACTTACAAGCCAAATCAATATCTATCTACGTATAAAAACAATAATGTTCCCAAATCCATTTCCTCTTGACTCCGACAGGGTTTCGAGACGACGAAATTATTATAATGGAAAAATAAGTAACAGCTTGACATCCATGAATAAAATTACCCAACATTATGAATTCCTAGTCTATCCACGTAATTAGAAACCATAATGTTTCTCCAATTCATTTAAATAAGTATTTCGCTTACGTAACATGGGTTGAATCGTAAATGTAACTCCAAAACGGTTTCGCGAATAAACAATGATTTAATTAGGGAGTGTTTTAAATTCATGAATTGACCGTTTAATCTGAAGCTTAAAATTGTTGTTTAGTGTGGCATCCAACGCACTAGAGGTAATCCTTTCAATGCGCTTAACCTATAAAGTTGGACAATACAGAGAATTATTAATTATATGGCAATAAGGTTAAAAAGTAGTTACATCGTTACATGTACCTAAATATGTACTGCGATATTTCTAAATACAAAATTGCCGAAATTGTTCATTCCGCTTGCTTAGAGGCAACCGATATTTTAATTTTCCATCGAAAGGACACTACCAGAAAAAGGTATAATTAATTATAAATTTGTTGACTAGCGAGACTAACTAGAACGCGGTTCAATAAAGACCATTTTTCATACCATTGATCAATGTCAAATGCTGGCGGGCAATGAAAACAAATGAAAGTGAGTGCCCCCGCGCGACCTCCGGCCATATTGTACACTTGCGATCCGCTGCAAAATAAATATTATGAGGACATGCTCTGTGTACAAACTCGGCGAGAGGTCTTCGGCTGACGCTTAAGGTGATCTGGCTGGGGATCTGATTTGTGTTGTTCACGGATAAGATAATCTCCAAATTCGGACCATTGAATGTAACATAAGGATATGAAATAAACACGAATATTTGTTCCTGAGTCATGGAAGTTTTCTATGTATTTATCTATATCCGTATATATGTATACTAGCATCGTCGCTTGGTATATCCATAGTACAAGCTTTGCTTAGTTTGGGCCTACGTCGATTTTTGTAAGATTGTCCGCAAATATAAAAAATATAATAGACTATTTTACTTGCAAATGTGTAGATTTGCCATTCGTGGATTTAGTTAAATATTTGCGTAAAAGCTACCCTACTAAATAAAAACTTGAAAACTCCGTCATTGTAATATTTGAAGCCTGTTTTGCTGCCAAATAAGTTTATCGTAAGCAAATTGATTTATAATTTATTTGCATTGGGTTAACCTCGATAACTCAGTACATATGTCAAATTAAACAATAAGTGGTCTTGGATTAAAACTGAGCTCTAAACCTCGTACATCATCATTGGTTTACGTAATCAAATAGCGAAGTTTCAACGTTAAGCATCGATTATCTTACCTAAATTGAACCGGGTCGCCTATGAAAAGACGATGACGTCAGAATTTCAAATAACATCAGTAATTGGGTAAGCTAAGAAAAAATAGAGTTGATTTACCACTCAGGTTTCACGAGCTATTTGCTGAACAGAATGGTCTTATTTTTCACCCAATGCAACGTCGACCCGACTGTTTTGTTTGGCTCCGCTTTCTACCTAAACGAAACATTGCTCACAGTGCTGTAAAAATTAGGTCAATAAGTATGGATCTATTTTTTACCGTTACCACATTTAGCGGTTCCTATGAACAGCAGCTGTAATTCAACGACCGGTTTTGCTTAGTTGGTTGGAAGTGACCCTGCTTACGAAGCTAGAGGTCTTGGGTTCGATACGCGTAACAGCATTTATTTGTGTGATAGGCACGAATATTTGTTACTGAGTAATAGATGTTTTTTATGTATATAAGTATTTATTTGCATAAGTCAATCAATCAATCAATAAGCCATTTAATCTGAACTTGAAGTGTTGTTTGGTTACAGAATTTGATTAAAGACTATCTCTGAGTTCAGTTTGCCGTACGGCATAGGCTTCCTCCAGCATATTCCACTGTTTTCTGTCTTTCGCGACCCTTCTCCAGTTCGGGCCTGCTGTCAGTTTTAACTTCTTCTATTCCCACCTTGTGAACCTTCCACCCGGTGTCCTGTTGCCGTCTCTAGGATACCAATCTGTTACTATTTGGCTCCATTTCTCTTGTGTACTTCTTAGTAGGTGTCCTGTCCATCTCCACTTAAGTTGGTCTATTTTTTGTAGTACATCTGTTACTCTAGTTTTCCTCCTTATAAAAGAGTTTCTTATCCTGTCTTGCCTTCTGATTCCTAGCATACTTCTTTCCATGGACCTTTGGCAGTATTTTACCATATTCCTGTGCTGTTCTGCAAGGGACCAGGTTTCACAGCCGTATGTAAGGCACGGGAGAATGCAGGTATTGTAGGCTTTCCGTTTGGTACCTATGCTGAGCTTCGTTGACTTCATGACCTCCTTTAGGGACCAGTACTTTTTCCAACTGTTGGCTATTCGTTTGTTTACTTCTTTTGTTGTTTGGTCTTTGTGTGAGATGATTTGTCCTAGGTAGATATACTCCTCCACTTACTCGAGCGGTTGGTTGTTGACGGTTATTTGGATTTTTGTACTATTTGTTAGTAGTTTCGTTTTATTTAAGTTCATAGACAACCCCACTTTTTCGCTTTCTTTGTTTATGTCTTCAATCATTTTTTGTAGGTTGTGTGTTGTATTTGCATAAATATATAAGTATGTTTATTGTCGTCTCGTACCCATAGTAAAAGCTTTGCTTAGTTCGGGACTAGGTCAATTTGTAAGATTGTCCGCAAATATAATTAAACAAGAAATAAGTAGGTAGGTATCCATTTTCGATTTCGGTCGTAATAGAATTGTTTTGATAAGTGTAACGATTTGGATTGATTGGTAGCTAAATATACTGCGTGGAACGGAACGATGGACTTTCCCGCAAGAGGGGGATTATTGAGCGCTTTTTTTTAAACCTTTGTATGGAGCGTTGGCCGGCTGGAGCGGCGAGCTCCATACAAATGTAAAAAAAAATCGCGTCAAAAAAATTAGTTTTTCTGGAAAATGTGACGTACTAGCGCTCAATAATCCCCCTCTTGCGGGAAAGTCCATCGTTCCGTTCCACGTGGTATGTAGAGGTACCCTACATGTAACTTATACCCGATCAATCCAAATCGTTTCGATCTTATGTCAAAACAATAGAGACAGTGTCAACTATTAGGGTGTCGAGCATTTTGGATGTTTACCTTAAGAATAATCAGGCAAACAGGAATTCATTTTATGAATTGTATTACAGGCCCCCATAGTCTTATAGCCGTATTCATAAACGTTCATTAAATCTATGTTAGCTAAAATGCCTTTTTTTTAATCTATTGACATTTGGATATATTTATTGCAAATATAGAAATTACAAAACTTTGACAGTTGTATTCGTAAGAAACGGGCAAAACACATTTTATTTAGGTATCAGAGGCATTTTAAGTTTTCATAAAACGAGCTTTTCTTAGTTTGTTCTAGCTTAGTTTTCATGCCTCTTATTTTAAATCCAAGCTGATCTTCTTAATATAAAAAATGTGTATGGTTTTTTTATACGAAGAATATACAATAAAAAGTTTGAGTACCACTGTCCTTCTCCCTGTAAAGCGGGGTAAGAGTAAAATACTTTTTTAAATGCAGTTTTTTCGTTACCTATCAGGAATATTTACGCAAAAATCATCTGTATCTGTTAAGCGTAAGGAATTCGGTTACGGCGAAGGTTACCAAATTCGGAATAGGTTTAATTCTGACTCATCCAGATTCTTATTTCGTCAGGTTCCGAAAGTGTCCAACTCTTATGAGGTCGTGATAGTAATAAGTTGAACACTGGTTTTGTCAAATTCGCTAACGAATAAATTATGAGAAAGTCAGATTTTAAGTAAGTTCAATTAGAACGAAATCAAATTATGGCTGCGTCGAATTCATTAATATAGCCCTTTCTGATGAGGTCAGATACTGGATACGTTTAATTCATTCATAGGCTATTTCTATTTTAGTTAGATTTTGATTACGTTTTGGAGTCGTGATCCAGGGTGTGTTTTTCAAACTCCATAAACAAGTAGCATTTTTAGTTTGAAGAAAAAAAGAAATAAACCTTTCCTGATTTTAGTGAGAGTCGGGGCATTCAATTGTGTTTCACAGCCTACAATTGTCGTATTTTCTTGACAATTGTAGCACCTGTCGACTTGGTGAAATAGGGGCCTGGTCTTATCTTATTTTCTAGCTAACTATACTTGACCTTCGCAGAAGGCTTATAACTTAGAAAATGACTAATTAAGACCTATCCTTATTAAGAATTCCCTATAATTAGATTCAGCCGTAGTAAAGAAATATACTTAATCAGATTTTGTTTTAAAAATAAAAATTTCTTGTTTGAATCTGTCTTTGTTCCAATCTGACCTAATACGAAAAAACTCCCCGACCTACTGAGAATCTGACCTACCTAGAAAAAGATTAAATAAGAATATAGTATTAGAAATGTTCAGAAACAGACTCACTCCGAATACAACTGGAAGACTCAGAATTAAACTTACTCCGAATTTGGTAACCTCCGCCCAAACCAGGAATTCTATAGAATAACTAGCAACAGTAACCATTTGCATTCATTCAAAAGCCTTAAGATACTATGTATGTCAATCTTACCCCTCGACCATTCCCTCTTAACCCGTGTATTTTAAGACAAAAATATATTTTATTTTATTATTTTTATACGTTAGAATAGGCGTAGCCGAGTTTTGTCGACAGATTACAAAAATATAGTCCTTGCCTATAACTTCCAATTTAAGTATACAATTGAAAGGAAGTCAATAGTTTTTATTTTACAATGGTTTTACCACAACACTATCCAACTCATCAAAAAACTATTCAATCTTCCCCCACCTTACCTGAATTTATGCACTTAATATAAACTTGTCACAAAAGAGAAGAATGTGAAATTAATCATTATTCTGTGAGTATGCAAAGGATCTTTTAAATTTACATGTCTAAGATCTGCAAGAGCCCCTTCCAAAAAAAGCAGACTTAGAAATTTTGTGCTCTCAATATACTTATTGAGAGCACAAAATTTCTAAGTCTGCTTTTTGTAACAATTTTTAATCGAAAGGCACTCTTGCGCTTTGTTTGCGAAAAATGTATGATACCTAACCATTCTAGCCAAATACCATCTATATAAATCAAAAATGTAACCATTCTAGCCAAATACCAGCTATATAAGTCAAAAATGTAACCATTCTAGCCAAATACCACCTATATAAATCAAAAATGTAACCATTCTAGCCAAATATCACCTATATAAATCCAAAATTTAACCATTCTAGCCAAATACCACGTATATAAATCAAAAATGTAATAATATGCTAGTGGTTTTAATACAATATCTAATCTTTAACATGTAGAATACGAGTATGAAGGCACGCGTTCTTTTGATGACACGAAAAAGCGAGCGATGTTCTATATCCCTTATGAAATTTAAGTGGCTTTTATAAATAGATACTAAACTATACTAATATTATAAAGAGGAAAATCTATACAAATATTATCAAAAGAAAAAGTCTGTGAGAGTGTACCTATGTAAGTTTGTTTGGAACCACTTGACCGATTTACAAAAATCTTTCACTTGGGTCTAGAATGGCCTTTCTGACGTAGGCTATGTTTTATCCCGCGGGGTTGCCTGCAATCTTTGCAATGCGCGGGCAAAGACGCACAGGCAGCTAATATTATTATATAGACAGAAAGATATTATGTCATATTACATCTTGGACCAATTTAGATATTTGAGGCATTACTTTATAATACCTACCCGCCTAGCTGGCATGACCGCGTTTATGTCGGATATAAAGCGTCCGTCCCTCTCGCACTTACGTACTTGCTAGTAAAGAACAAATGCTTTATGTCCGATACAAAAGTGATCATTGTAGATGGACAGCTGAAATATCTAAATATACATAGACATAACATAGCAATCAGTAATTGTGCGTGTACACGAATAACACAGACGATTAATTAAGGTGTATTAAAACTATACCTTAAAAAACTTAATAAAAGTTGCCACAGTGGTTTTCGAGTTCAGTGCGAATTGTGTTATCTGAGTTGGTTTTTCTACCCTCATTTTTTTGTAATATTTACAATAGAATATTTTGATTGCTAGTCATGACTCATGAATCCATATTATGATGAGTTACCGACTATGACTATTATAGTACTTTGTGCATTCCCAATATTCGTAGGTACCAAACTAATGAAGGTTCATGAATTTAATTAAGCCAAAATGAAGTTACAATTTTAGCATATCTGCGTACTTGGCAGTGTATCTTTAAATGTAATTGTTGTTTACCTTTGTAGGGTTCCGTAGTCAACAAGAAACCATTATAGTTTCGCCATGTCCGTCCGTCTGTCCATCTGTCCGTCTGTCCGTCTTCGGCTTAGCTCAGTAACCCTTACTATTAGAAAACTGTAATTCGACATGGGTATATACATCAATCACGCCGACAAAATAGTAGAATAAACTCTTGAAAAATTTTTTTTTTAAATCCCATAGTATCGTTGAATAGCTTGTTTAAAAATACTATAGATTTTTTAAACCATTTTTCAACTCAGTGATTCGTTTGCGTGATATTGGGCTTTATGGCCCTAATTTTTGTTCATGTTCAATTAGGTTTGGATTTTTTGTAATAAGTTTTGGTAGTTGTCTTTCTCCTCTTAGGCTTGCTGGAACCTGGTAATTCAGATATTTTAGTATTTTTGTTGTCTGTTATATATATCTATATATAGGATAATTTTCCGTCTTGCCCATATTCGTTTTGCCCATGATACCAAAATTAGATCGATGAACAAAATTCAAATGTTATTTGTACGTTAGGAAAAAAACTACTATCACAAATTATACTTCAATAAATATGCCATTGAATTAATAAAACTTATAATTATACACTACATACATAGTAAAACAGTTGATGCACAAACCCTTGCGAAAATCTTAACGAAACAGCACAAATTCTATTTTTTTATCTTTACAACAAACGAGCGGTAACCTATCGAAGTTTCGAAAAACACTTGCCCGATTTTCACTTGTCCGAAAACGGTTAACCGAATTCTTATAATCCATATACTTTGTTTACCATACTTTTGAAATATCGCTGGTTTGTTTTCCCACATGGTCGTTTTCCCGAAACTCAATAACCCGACGAACGATTGCCAACTTTATTATTTGACAACCGAATTGTTTACCACCTTTTCATAATTCCGATGCTACGTAAAATCGAAATCTCATTTTACACGATTAAAAAAACATTCAGATATGCTAAAAACCCTAAAGAAGTGCATTTTAAAATTGCAATGCGAAAATAAACTTTGACTAATAAATGGGTTAGGTTACATTTAAAACTGTGACCTTAAAAAATAAACAATTGATAGAAAAGGCGCTCAGGTCCAAACATTTAGGTAACAAGAGTGCTGCACGAGTTCTCAAAACGTGCAAAAGGGGGGGGGGCTCGGGGGGCAAAGCCCCCCGCAGTAAAAAAACAACAAATGATCCTAAAAATGGTATTATTTGTAGGTTAAGTTAGGGTTAGCTTCTGTCCATTAGAGCGGAAATAGGCACCCCGCGAAGCGGGGTGACGACGACTAGGTTAGGTTAGTGTCTGTATTCACTTACCCACACTAAGGGTCAAGCAATTAATATTGACGCCTACGCTGATAAAATAGCAAACCAATGTATCGAGGATTTGCATCGACATGCTACAATTTCGATCTTTTAATATAATAGCGGGATAATAATATTTCGGACTTACTACTTTTCGGCACTTAAAACTAGTTGGCAAATGATCCTTCGGAATTTTAATAAGTGTCTATTCGAAACATAAGCGAAATAAAATTACAACGAACTGAGAATTGGGAAAATAATAATATGGGAAAAGAAATTTTGGGCAAACAAAAATTCAGCCAACTGATAAAAAGGGAAACGTTTTCGGGATTTTAATATTCTGTAATACGATTTTCGAGTTTATGATAGGTAACCCAAACGAGCGCTCTTGCATTGTTTTGGTCTAACTGTCTTGGCGTCGCCGACCGCATGCCGAATAATGGTGGCGAGTGTCAATGTGCCATCTATTACCGATATTTAAAAAAATCGATTATTATTCTTACCCGCATTATACGTATTGCCCGGGCTTCCCCTAACTAGTTCAGCAAAGAAGCTGCTGACTATTTATATCTAGGTCGTCGGTTAAGTTGCTTGGTGTACCATCTATACTTACTTGTCTGCTGCCGCGGGCTTTATAGACATTTATGCCATCTATTCTATTTTTTGTGTACTATCTGCATTGATGTCTATTGTAGTACTAGACAGGTGATGATACTGATTGCCTAAAGGGTGTGAGGATGAATCGGCGGATGGCGTTCTTCTGTTTCTATTTTATTGTCTCGTTTAGCCTCAATGCTGTCCGACTGTATGATTTTTAAAATAAAAATTGTATGGATTCAAATTTGAAAAGGGTTTTTCTTCTGGAACAAGATTTGAAGTTGTCAGATTGCCAAACGATTTACATGAAATAGAACAAAAATACGTCGAAGCTTTGTGATATAAAAAATATGCTTGAACGGTTAATATCGCAGGTAAATCTAAATCGTACACCCAATTTCTTACTATTTGACTTAAGTTCAAATGCAAATTAGGTTGAAAATCGATTACGAGTTTGTGTCAGTCAAAATCCCTGTCTTGACGATCTGCCGGAAAACGATTACAGAAATCAAAGAGTGCGATTAGGTCGAGAAGCAAAATATGAAATAGATCGTTCAATAATCGCGGTGAGCGAATTTAATCCCACGGGCGGCCGAGTAATCGACGGTTCTCGAGCAACGGCATTATTATCATGGAGTGTATTTGATTAATGTATTGAATTGGAATCGATTTGGTATTTTTCGCAAGCTCATCTTGACGTGTTATGTTTTATTACCGGTCACTTTGGCACTCTTTGGGGGAGGCCTATGTCCAGCAGTGGACGTCTTTCGGCTGATATAATGATGATGTTGAAGTTTATATTAGGTATATTATAACCGATTAAAATGCAATGCTTCTTTTTTATATATACACACAATACATTTTTTTTGTTTACATAAAATAAAATAGCTTCGGTAAATCGTTTGATTACTGGTAACATAAAAATATATTATTATCATTTAGTTTTTTTCACTTATATCTAATGTTAACTCCGACTTAAATACAGTCGAGAAGTAAAATCTTTCAGATATTTAGGAAGCCTTATCACCGCAGACTCCAGATGCACCCCAGCTATAAAGTCCAGAATAACAATGGCAAAACTAGCTTTCCAAAGCAAAAAACATATATTAACTTAAAAAATAACGAAAGAAACGAAGGTAAAACTTATTAAACTTATTAATATGGAGCATAGCATTGTGCGGAAGTGAAACATGGACCTTGACCCAGAAACATGCGGATATTAGAAGCGTTCGAGATGTGGTGTTGGAGGCGAATGGAGAAAATTAGCTGGAGAGAGAGGGTAACCAATGAAGAAGTGCTAAATAGTGAGGCAAACGAGGCAGTTAATGAGAAACTTGGAAAATAGAAGAGGGAAGATGATGTGGCACCTCATACGATATGACAACTTCATACTCAATATAATTGAAGGAAAGATAGAGGGAAAGCGAGGAAGAGGAAAACCTAGAATAAACTTAAATAGAGCAACTCAAAAAGAAAGTTGATGTTAGGTCGTATCGAGATGTCAAAGAGGTTGCCAGGGATCGGAGTAGATGAAGGGCCTACTTTGAGCAGCTCTTAAATAAGAAGATGAGTTAAATACGCTCGCTCTTTCGCGTCGTAAATAAAATGGTCCGACGGAAATGTGACACAATACTTACGGTTTGTTTGTAAGTAATGTATCACATTTGTATTGTATACAATAGGCCTGTGACCTAAGTTTTTTTATGATGCCATTCGAACTAGTTTATGGAGAGGAACAAATGTTTGTGTGGGAGCAACTACATATATACCCAAAAAATTGCGTCAGAGAAGGACCTCGCCGGCGGCAGCCGAAATGCTTAAAAATGTACTCTTAGACGATTATAAAATTCATATTTTTTCAAAACTTTCAAGGTCCATAACTTTTAATGAATATTTATTTTTATTATCTTTATTACAATAATTTGATGGTTTACTATCCATTCGGCAACACTTCGTTATCAATTTTAACATGAGTCTACACTACACCCCTATAAAACACCTACCTACTGAGTATGTACTTACCAACTTTATTCCTCATAGTAATATTTTAAATTTGAATTAAATCATTAAATTTCACAACCGATATCCGACACTTTTCAATTACCAGTCCAAATAAAAGTAACAAGATATTACGGTTAATTCTAAAAAGTCCCAGTTGTGTCATTTGTAAATCTTAATTATGGCAGCCTTTTCCTCGCTGTCTCATTGACACCCCGATTCCCCCGTCGAGATATTTCAAATTGATTTCGTTGAAGATGCGAGACGACAGAAAGAATCAGGAAAACCGAGCTCAGAAATATTCTGTTGTCTAACAAATATTTGACTAACGAAAAACTGCTTATGTGACACTTCTTCGGGTTTATACTGACGGGTCAATATTCAAGTCACGTTTATGGCGTCTGCATACTTTGGATCAGATCGAATATGACCAAAATAAACCCAATTGTTTGAGTTCGATCAAATTGGCATACACGCAGAGTCGGTCGGCAAACAGAAAAATAACTAAATTACGAATTGTATTCGCTGGCAACAATGTTTTTGATAGAAAAGCTGTTAAATCAATATAATCCGTGGGATAGATGAAACGGCACACCCGTCGTGTCCCTGCTGCATCGAAAAGATTTGCACATTGGAGACTCTCAAGAGCGATTGCATAGGAGAAATGTTGGCACATTTCGACACTCCGTAGTGCTTGAGAAAACGTTGCATACTAACTCCCTGAAAAATCGTTCAACGTGGAAGTAACCGCGGGGAGGCAATATAAATCTCATCATTTGTGTAATAAGTATTGAGATTGAGTGAAAATTCCGAGTTAAATTTGACGAGTTTGTTTACAGAATAAGTAAATATTACAATAGTATTAGATCATCAAAAGCTACGTAGGTATAGCCCGACAAGTACCTATTTAACCCTGAGGTAGTGTCGCTGTATATAAACCGCATAATATATGGCAATAATGTACATACGTCAATATCGTCGTGTCGTCATATAGTCGGGACAGTGTGTTGTTTGTTGAATGTAAAAAAAATCTATGCCATATAATAAATTCCTATTCATCCATATCTGGTTTCAAGTACGTGTTCGTTTTTACGTATTTTCAGATTGTGACTCCGAAGACGCCGACTGATGTGTCCCTTTCAAAACCGCCGACCTCAATTATAAAACGTTCGGTCTGAGATTCAACTAAAGGACCTTTTCCTATATTCGTCTTCAATTTTTATTACAATATTTTAATAATAAAATAAATTATTAGTTAAATCCAACTAAATTAACCAGTTCAATCAATACCTACGACCGCATTATAAAATGTCAGTACCTACCGGTCATGTCAACAACCAATTTCAAGACATTGTTTAGAAAAATACTCGACAATCAGCATACTTTTTTTGCTGTAAATATTCAATTATATTCAAAATAAGCTTTCTGATATCACTATGGATTGCTTTCGACACATTTATTGTAATTTATTTTTCAATCGCAAAGTATTTCATCTTCCGTGATGTTTGTTTACATCGGTGACATTCGATGACTTCTAACCTCTGTTGTCAACATGTTGTCAATGAGTACTCCTTGTCAGTAAAAGAAATGTTCCATTAAAAATCCGCAACATGGTTAGGGTCAAAAATAAACTTAGCAGGCTATACTATTAGGTTTATTGTTAGTCTTAACATAGCCTCCGTTCTAAGCTAAACTACTTATTTATTTATCTTCCTTATATTTTGTAAATATTTTATAAGCTTTCACTAATGTTTCCTCATTTCTTCTCATCTAGTATCCGCATCTCTAGCCGATCCTACGTTTCCATTTGTTTCCAGTAACGCGTGTAATGGAAAGTATGACTAGACATTAATGAAAATATTCCCACCCGGTAAGTGAAATTGCGAATTTTCTTTTAGCATTATACTCCCCTTAGGCAAATTAAGGCACAAAAACGACGTTTGTCTCAGCTGCTTAGCGGTTATTAACCGGTTAAATACTACAAACCTATATTTAAGACGCAGCAATAAACTATAACGATTAGATTACTAACATGTGTATCACTCTCTCAGATTATTACGAATTCTATTAACTCGCAAACCTCTCGATTTTTATTTGCGTTTCCAAATACTGAATCGATAAAAAATATATATATATCATTCTTGAACCAGCTCACAAATAAACACGGGAATCGGTTGAGAAATACGACCTGTAGAGGAAAACAGCAGGACATCTGGTCATCCAGACAGATGAAAGAATTGAGCAAGCAGATTTGGAGAGCTTCGCTCCCTCGTTCAAAAATACGGCTAGTAACAGGATATTTGAGACACTAGAGCGGCCAATAGCGCTCATAGATCACTTTTGTTGGTTTTGAAAAGTTATCAAAATTTAGATAGGATTCGGCAGGGATGGTTCCTCTTCAAAGGAATGTTGATTTTATGGGCCATTTCCCTACACAGGAATAACTGTTGTTTGATGTGTCTGAATAATGAGGTTGAGAGTCGGTGGGATAGTTAGGGCTCTCGCAGGGCCACTGCCTAACTAATCGTGCTGGAAACCTTACACCCAGATAGGGTACTGAAATTAAATGTGCATTTTTTACCTACATTCGCTGTTATCGTTAAGGATTCTTCCCTTATTTTATAATAATTTTATTAAACTGAGTTTTTATAGTACCTACCCATCGGTTATTCGTTGTGTCAGCTGATATGTTTCGTTTATTTTCTTTACTCTTTTGTCTGATCTGATCGATGGAAGTCGGTTGCCATAATAGTCAGAGGTTTGAAACATCTGTCAGTTTAATAATAGTAGTTTATGCAACTGATCTGGCTTAAAACATGAGTGTAATTTTCGCTCGTTTCATAATAGGATCACATGAGTGTTTTAAGGCCTAATTATGTACAGTTGCATACACTACTTTATCTACACACATATCATAAGTATTAGAGTTGTATCGTTGTGTAGAAGACGATTGTTTTTTTTTTAATCATAGACAAACGAATGAAGTCCCTATATACATGTCACTCGCGATCACAATTTCGTGCGTAAATATAAAAAAAAAATACTGAATTGACGTTTCGTATCGATATAGTATTTTATGCAACGGTTGTAGGAGAAGGGTCTTAAAACGGGAGAGTCGTGGATTAGGATGCGAGCCTTGGCGAGCATCGCAATTAAAGACGCCACGAGCGTTTTTAGACCAATTATACACCGTTGCATGCAATACTTTTTCTACAACAGATTTTAAATAAATTGCATTATTTAGAATTTTAAGGCAGCAAGTTTGCTACTCACACAATATCTTCAGAAGTGCAGTTATGAATTCCTTTGGCCATTTTAAAAGGAACGTAACTTGTCTTCACAAACACGAATAAAATCTTAATAGTTTAGGAGTTATAGTTTATCATCTTTCGTCTTTTCATTTCGAATTGTATTTTGGTGGGAAATCAGAAATATGGTACTTCTTGTTTATGGTTTGTTTTGTTTTTAATTTGTTTGCTTTAGCCATCCGAACCAAACCGAAGCCGGCCCCGAACCGAATCTGAACTGTTTATTATTATAAATAGAAGAAAATAAAAAGAATTTATAAAACATGTAAATTAACACACAATAGATGATGATTTATTATTTTTTTAATAAATAATTTTTATTATACAAATGTTAAATCTTAAAAAAAAACTTTTTATTTCGAAAAATTTGCTTATGACGTTGGTACTACTGCAATATAGCGGTCGATTAAAAAAAGTTATATGATTTGACATCAGGGTAAAACAGTGGTTTATGAAAAATGAATGGACCATAAAAGTATGCTAAATAGTGCGTTTATGGGCCATAGAGCATAGAGTTTTGCGACGACTTATTATCGGTGTCATTGTATTTGAGCTAAAGCCTATATAAATGACAGATAACGGGACAGGAGTAGAGAAACTGTTTTATGTACTTATTATCTATGGATAATATAGAATTGAGACCCACTTGAGTTTTGACAGCTATTCCAAAGGGCATTGGGTAACCTTGTATGAGAAAAAAAATCGTTTTTATTTTTTGCAGCGGCCAAGGATGTTTTTGTAATAACCTTCTAGAGGACCTCTTAATATGCATAGGAATATAAAATTAAACGCGTTAAACAACATCGGAGCCGAGATATTTCAGTTTTAAGTTTTGTTTATAACTTTTCAATATGACCTGCGGAAATATATACTCGTATTGCAAATATCTCGGCTCTGATGCATTTTAGAGTATTTCATTTCATAACAAAATATGTTTGTTTAAAATAGAGCTATCATAATATACTACTTTAACGAGTGGCGGCTCATCTAAAAACTGACAAAACATTTACCCAAACCCCTTTAAACTCATAACGTTACAAAAATCTATACTTTTAAACCATTAAAGTACAGATTTTACCTACTACCACAGACAAGGAAGTTCTCATAGTAAAATTGGTTGTAATAATGCTGGTCATTTCCTACGTTTTCTGGGCGCATTTAAGAGCACTAATGATATGTGCGTTGATAAACGAAATTATTAGTCGGATTCTACTTTATAATATTTATCTTTATTCCAAATTGTATACCGTGACATATTTGGTGCATAGCCCGTACGACGCAGTGAGTGATGCCGTGGTCAGCTACCGACCGCTACCGCAGTAATTTGTCAACGGACGACCAAGTGGGAGCTTGTTATGTCATATTGTTATCATTGCCCACCCTACGCTGAACATTACCCTGTGTATCAGCAATAAAATGCTAAGTATGACATTTGATATTGTTAAATCTGCGACATACGTAACTTAAGTAACAGATACTGGAATTAGATGTAGTACATGTTAACTTAAGGGTCGCCAGGACGCACGACTCGCCATACAAACGTAGTTTTATCTTATTTTAAAACAACTTGCTAGAATAACAATAGGACTCGCCATATCTAGGTCGAAAACTAGCTTCTGTTGATAGAAAAAAAATACCCCGAGTAGGAAGTGTTTCACAAAGTCTCTAATCGCTTTTTTTTCAATTATAATTTTTAGCAACAGAATCTTGTTTCCGACCTAGATATATGGTGGAAAACACTGTGTTTCGTGTTATTCGAGTATAAGTATGCAGTTTTGATATGAGACCCAAACTACGTTTGTATGGGGAGCAGACTTAAGTCAACCGTGCTGGGAACTCTTAAGTAATAGTAACGTAACCGTCCCTAAGAATGAAGAAGAATGAAGTGTCAATCACTGGGGTGTACATTAATTTTAGTAGTAATTACCTAACTTAAGTTTGCATAGGTGCAAATAAAATGAGTGTTAAGATGATTCAAATATAATAATTTAAAAGATCAAACAAGAAAATAATAAGCAGTCCTCAAACTTTTGAGAATCGTGTTACCTCAAAATCTTGTTTATAAATTCATCGGCGGCTTCTACATATATTCAATGCCTATACCTACTAAACGACTTTCGTGTCAGTATCCAACTTTGTTAGGAAACTTAATAATGATCATTGTTACCTACTCACTTATAAATGAAACTAAACTTATTCTCTCTCTCACGCTAACTTTTCTCTTAGGCATCTAATTCCGGATAAATCCAAGAACGGACGAGAAACTAAAGATACATTAGGATATAATAATAAGACTTAGAATTTAGAAGACGATTTAATTTTTGACTAAACTCTAATGAAATTACTGCAGTCAGGGCGCCGAGGGTGTAGGCGAAGCTTAAGCTTGTGTTGTTTAAAAATTTTGCATTTAGGTAGGTTAGGTTAGGATGGATAGGGACAGGGGAATGGATATTGGGTATACAAGCGCGGCACATAATAATAGGTTCTCGTGCGCTACTGCTACTCGCCGTATAATGTATGACACAAAGGCTGGCTTAGTGCAATCTACCGCGGATTATCTTTGTTCACTTTATACGCATTACCTTTTTATTTTAATTTCGGCCCGAGGTAACCAAATGTAAGGGAGTTACTTATGCATCTAAAACAAAACACGTACCGTTATCGGTATCCGCGTTCGGTGAACGTGATGGGAATGCCCCCTCACTATACAAACAAGGGAAAAACCTGTGCCACAAGACATACGTGACAATACTTTCTAATATTAAGGCACTGCCTAGGTTGTAGGAACACCGTAACAACATTTTGCACGTGCGCCCCGTATTATAATTACGAGACCTCGGGGAGACGCAGGGAAACTTTAAGCGTCAAAGGATACGGAAGGCAAAACGAAAAGTTGCCTGAGCTTGAACCCGGCTTCATTCCTTATAAGAAAAACAGACGGCAGTGACATACGGGCAAGGAGAGAGTATTATGTTTTGTATTTCCGTTTATCCCGCACGGATACGGGATTATTTCGTATTTGGCATACACATCTAAATACCCGCATGGAACTTGATAAGGGTGTACACACGCACCGTGCGTAAATCGCTGTGGATCATCCACAATTTACGGAAGCGAAGGCTCGTAAAGCAGCACACTCTGAAAATTGTTTTCTGTAACGTAATTCCTATTATTACACTTTTCACACTTCACGAGGTTCTGCGCTAAAAACGTTTTATGCAGAAAGATAACTGCGCACGGCATCGTTTCGATTTTATCTTATACTTACATACACCATACACTGTTACGATAGGTACTGTTAAGGGTAGAGAAGATTAAAGGAAAGTTTGCCAAAATACCAAGACAAATTAATTTGGATTATCTTGAAATGTTCTTACTATTCAGCTCTGCCTAGGTACTCACAGAATTTTATAAAAAAGCGCCTAAAAGGCAAGGAAAAGTAGCTAATTCAGAGCATCATTTTATTAATAAATTATGGAAGTGCGATTTATCTACATTCACTACAACTTCGCCGTTTGAGATGTTTTTAATTTCACGCTAGAGGACTTCGCTTCGACTGCTCAGATGTTGTTCGCCTTTTATATAATTGTTCTTGTGATTTCTTTGAGCGGCTTCCTCGCGAACCCTGTGATTGCGAGATAGGACCCGTTCGGAAGGAAACGAAAAGCTTTTCAGATTGATGCGATAAAACCGCTCATTATTCGAATGCACTCCAGTTTCTTTGATTAATGCCGAAACTATGGTGATTGATTTTGTTCAAGTTTTTAACGAGGAACGAAGATTTATTTTAAGACGACTTTTAAAATAATATTGATGCAGATTATTTTAAATTAGTATATAGGTACTCAGATTGATATGCCTGATGAAAACGAGTTAAACAAACAATTCATAATAAAACTTTGCTAAGTAACCTATAAATATTTTCTGTAATTCTACTTGATTATTATTTCGAAATATGGAGACATGTTGAGCATAATCAGTAATCACACCGTTTTTAATACCGTTAATTGAATTAGTGAGGCTAAAATATTATTTTACTTGGTTTAATTATGTATATAATTTCGAGCATTTGGCGAACTAAATACATATTATTATAGCACATATACCAATATTGACGATATTTTGTTCCAATCAAAGCAAATAAAACACTTGAAAACCATTTGCCTTTACTCCACTGATTGCGTAGAAATATGCGAACTGAATATTGACAAATGGACTTCCTGTGCCGCTCCATTTTTATAATATTTATACCAGCAGCTTTATTATATTCCTTGAAATACAAAAAAATGCTTTTTTCACCTCGATCTCTTAAGAATTTCCAAGCCCACAGCAAAAATCGGAAAAGCACTTAGCGATTCCTTACTTTTAATTTCGAAGGCCGCAAATTGCGGTCCGCTGTTTGGGTTCCACGATCAAGTTATGGTTATTACTTACATTTTATGTTTATACTATTATTTAGGTGGCTCCCGATACGGTGGGGCTACTTGTGAAGCTGAAATTTTACTGAAATAGCTCGCTTTCCAACATATAATAAGATTACTGGGTGAATTGCAAAAAAAAAGTACATTGCAAGGTTGGAAATATCCTCCTACTTCAAAATTCTATAATTCAACAAAACAAAATTTCACGTAGTCGTGTTCATAGTTTAATAGGATTTGTACAGTTTTATATTATCTTTAATAAAAATATGAAAAAATTAAGATCTTAATTAAAAAAAAAATTCGCTCACACAAATTTTAAACAGCTCTGGCTAAGAAATGTACTTGTGGTCTGCTTAACACGATGTAAAACTGCAAGGACATGGTTTTTCAGGTCTCTAGAACAAATATTTTATATCAACATCTTATATCAAAGTTCGGGGAAAGATTTCGTTCCTTTGTGTTATGTCAGCTGTGTAACGCTACATTTTGCGCTTTATTGCAGATAAGACTGCAACCGTAACATTTTTATGTCGGGTAACAATTAAGCTACAACCAACTGAAGCGCATGTGTCGATAGCCATATTCGTTTTTATTACGTGGTACGAAAATTTAAAAAGTATATTGAAAAATCGGCCAAATGCGTGCCGGCCCCTCGCAGTGTAGGGTTCCGTAGTTGCCTGTCTGTCTTAGTTACATCGACACGCGCGCGCCAACTAAATGGTTGCGTCGGCCGAATTTGTACAAAAGTTGGCCTTACTAAGTACATTTTAAGTTGGTCGACTATAACTCGATAGTTTTCCTTTTAAATTCATTATATGTACTACTACCACTATTTTTTTCACACTTCTAGTAGCAGCCATTTAGCCGGCAGGAGATACCCCACACTATGGGTATAACGAGAATAAAAAATTACATCCCTTACTTTAGGTGTAGGGGAGGTACCCAAAAATGAGTTTTTTTCAAGATTTTATTCTTCTGTTTTGTCGGCGTGATTGATTTATATACCCAAGCCGAATTACAGATTTCTAGTAGTAATGGTTACTGAGCTAAGCCAAAGACGGACGGACGGACAGGCGGACATGGTGAAACTATAAAGGTTCCTTGTTGACTATGGAACCCTAAAAATCAATATTATGTTATGTCTTAAATAGGTATTTTTTTTGTGTTTTTTGGGCATATTCGAATTTTAAAATACCTTTCGGTCTTTTTTTATTTGCTTTCCAACGCCAGTTTTGCTTCGTTTGTGTGACGTTTTTGTGTCATTTGTGTGACGTTTTGGTGTTACACAAAAAAAAACTCCATACAGATTACCAAATTTGTTTAACATTTTTGTGAATATTCCTTTGCGTAACGTACAATTTTTTTGCAATTCAGGTTACTGTTGTTTTGTAACTATTTGGAAGCAGCAGCAGTATTTAAGTAGATAACGCAATAATTTGCTACGAATTATTTATTTCTATCTAGCAGTGGCACCTGAAGATTGTTCCATTCAACTTTGCTAATTCTTTTCTTTACTTAGGGTACTGTACACATAAGTCAATATCGAGGGAGAATCGTTAAGAGATTACAGCGACGTGAGTGGAGCTTGGCAACTCGAGAGGCTACGATCTAGCTGACGCGACCACTCGGCCAGCCCTCGACCCAACCTAAACCTATCCGACACCCACCCGTCCGACACAGTATAACCCCTCTTACTCACACCACACCAGTTTACAAAGGACAAAGCTATTTTGATAAGAGAGGTTGACTAGGGTTTGAGCAACGCAACCCAGCTCAAGAGTCCTTACTCGCACTTTGCAAACGTCTCGACATTGAAATTATATTACAGTCAAGTAGAACATTGAAAAACATAAAATACGATTTGTTTAAATCCTGTTTGATAATATTATTATTTAATAATAATTGGAAGGGATTGTTTCTATTATTAAATGGACTTCGCTCCGTTGTTCCACGCCATAATAAATCTGTCACGGAATTAATTGAAATAAACTAACCGTGCTTTTCTCAAAAACGACATTAATAGGGCACCATGTCAGTTTTAAGAGACAAGTACATAATTCCTAGAATTATTTGTTGTGAAAAATGGAGAACAAAGACAATGAGCGCGGGGCGAGAGGTTGTTCATTAACGTCACATTCTTGCCGGCCGACACTAGTTTGTTCCCGTTTGACACCCTCGGAATTATTCTGGCTTTGATCTGTTATTCACATTGTTTAAATAGCGAAAAGGAATCGTGAGAGGTTAATTAACGGAAGACTAATATAAGCAAGTATTATGACATTCCGCAGACGTTAATCAGTTATAAGACCGGCGTCGGTGAAGCTGTAACTTGCGTAAGTTTACATCAAAGTGAATTAATATTTATATCGTAGGCGCCACATTCATTATGAAGATGAAAATCAAAAGCAAAACATACTTTTTCTTAATTATATTCTGGCAAACATATGTTTTTTAATTTTATTTTTAATTAAGAAAGTTCACGATTGAAGTTCAATGAAGATACGAACATTTGTTATTTCGCAATAGAATATAGAATAAGATTTTGAGGGCAAATAGAAAGGAAGGCCCGAATTGTTAACTTGTCTCAGAGCAAGATTCAGTCGGTAAACGTACGATTGTATTTTCAGCTCAGAAACTATCCGACTGATTTCACCTAGAGTATAGGTCCCTCGTTAGGGCGGGCGATAAAACCTAATACAATGTAGGGTAGCTATTGTATCTACATTCCTACAATTGGACATTTCTATTCAGGCCGAGATAATGAAGTCGATTCGTGCATTGAGGCACGACTGCCGTTACGCAAAGATTTTATATTAAATCAATTATACAGGGTGTCGCCTTCAAATGATTAATGAACTTTTTATGCGAAAGCCCTGGCCACCCGCCAAATCTACATTGGCATTAGCGATTTGAATAGCTCAATAACCCTCGCCGATAGAATTTAATAATTCGATCTAAATATCAATTGTTAGGTTTATTATTTTATTTGTAAACACTGGTTGCAACAATCAAAACCAAATGACTAAGATCGTTTCATAGTTGTTTTATATTATATCTTAATGAGATAATCATAATAATAATCATAATCATATCGTTTATTGCTTTATATGGTTACAAAATGGTCTTACAATATTATAATATATGTCCCAATATAAACCCTGTAAGGGCACTGCAATAGTAATAAACTAATAACAACACTATTTATAATATAATAAACGAGTAACATGCATCTATGAACTAACAAAATACTCCCCCAATGTATAAAAGTTTTTCTTGACCAAAAAATCTTTTAACTTCTTAAAGAACAACTTATCTTTTACAATCTGTTTTATGCTTATAGGAACACTATTGTACACTTTTACCGCCATATGGTGTGTGCCTGATCGTACTATTTGGAGTTTCGTTAATAAATACTAGTTAATACTCATACGATTCTGCTGCACCTTGAATAGTGCTTAAATGCACGCATTCTTGCATGAACATAAGTAACATTAGATAAGAAGTTTAAGTGTCACATCAGTAGGTATAACAAACACCGACTTATTTGTGAGCGCACTATTCGCCAACAAACTGATCTCAGTTTGGCGAAATTTGTTGTATACCTACCACATAAGTACATTTTTGAGATAATAAATAAATAAATAAATAAATTTATTTCTGTTATATATAGGGAGGGTTTATTACATAGGGAGGTAAGTAGGTAACTAATTATATACTTATAGGTACCACACATTACCGGCACATTACCGAAATTTACGAAACACTGATGTGAATGACAATATAGACTACTAAAATACAATATGGGGGAGGTTCAATTAATTTTGCTTCGTAATTTTAGCATCAACTGATAAATGTGTTGTTTCTTGATATTGTCAACAAAAATGTACAAACATCATTACAGGAAGCTATGTAGCTATGAGTACAATTATCTTATGGAGTATAGGTATTTTGGCACGATATGTTGGCTGACACAATGAAGCCTGCATTTAACTGCATTTAACCCATTTTAGTGTTATTCGCGGGCAAGTAGGTAATAAACTGAATGCGCCGTATCGCCTCGGAAGCTAACAGGTCGCACGTTTCGTTACGCGCAATCCACACGCGCCTACTGATCCTGAACGCGATAGTTTGGCTACAGGGTACAGCAACAAGTAAGTACTGTTACTTGGCAATAAGTAGTGGTATTTACTTGTTGCTATACATTTTCGGGTTTCGTAGCTTTCTATCATCCGGCGGCGGCCTATTAGGAAAGTCATATCGAACTTTGTCTGTCGCCAGGCTGTATCTCAAGAACCGCGGTAGCTAGACAGTTGACATTTTCACAGATTATGTATTTTTGTTGCGGCTATAATAACCAATACTGAAAACTAAATAAAATGAACATTTAAAGGGGGCTCCCATACAAAAAACTTTTTTTTTCTCGCTGTATCTCAAGAACCGCGATAGCTAGACAGTTGAAATTTTCACAGATTATGTATTTCTGTTGCGGCTATAATAACAAATACTAAAAACAAAATAAAATAAATATTTAAGGGGGGCTCCCATACAACAAACTTTTTTTTGACTGTTTTTTAACCGACTTTTAAAAAAAAGGAGGTTTCTCAATTCGACCGTTTTTTATTTTTATGTATGTCCGCGGATAACTTCTTCGTTTATGAACCGATTTTGATTATTCTTTTTTTTGTTGGAAAGGGAGTATCCCAAGGGTGGTCCCATGGTAAGGAAACCAGGATCTGATGGTGGAATCCTGAAGAAACTGAGGGAAACTCTCGAAAAAATTGTCTTTCCGACTAGTGTGTTCCTTAATATTATTCAATATAAAGAATTTTAAAGCCCTATTATTTTCCCTAATAATCAACGCATTTGCTCTCGGAAATCAGTTCATGTGGTAAATTGGAAAATAAATGTGGAAATGTTCTCGTGGCTTGGCGGAGTACTAAATTGAAGTCGGTTAAAACTTTGTTTTTAAAGTAAATTATATAGATAATGGTACGGAACCCTTCGTGCGCGAGTCCGACTCGCACTTGACCGGTTTTTTTAATATGTCGTTAGGACCACTACCAGTACCGTATAACGAAGTTTGCAGCTTCGAAAGATCTGTACTAACTTTGCAGCACTCGAAAAACCAGGAAATTGTCGCACTTTTTTTGCTATTGTCAAAATGAATCTTAAACTATGCGGTTTTTAAATAAAAATACATTTGTTTAAAATGACTAAAATTGCTACAATATGAGATCAGAACTAGACTGTAGGTTCAATACTTACCGAGATAGAGCTCTCCGAAAATGTGTTGTTTAGCCAACTCTACATAAATCGTTATAAAACTTAAACTGTTATTTTAACTAAAAATGTAGGTATTAAAGAAACCTAATAATGATTTCGAAATACCTATTTATCGATACCCAACATGAGATAGTTCAACGACTTATTTTTTTTTCCTTTTTACAATTACTGTTATGTCTTCAGTGACACTTGCAAGACTAAACCTAAGCGATTGATGTATGATTCATTAAAATCGAACCACGCGTTTGATCTTGAGTGCCAAAACAGAACAAACATACATAAATTACATTTGTGCCTTCGTGGCACTCTAGAATCTTTAAAATCGCAAGCTAAAGGCTAGATTAAAAAAAAATCATATACACTAGAAATCCTCCCCTCAAAATATGAAATAAAAACAGAAGAACAACGACTATAAGTATAGGTAACGGGTCAGTTCATTCCAATCAATCCAAACTAATGCATAATTTTACCAATGTAGTGTATTCTTAAGTTAATGTTCCTGAAAGTGCGAAATAAATTAGCTTTCGAATCACTCCTAATTCCACTCCGTTTGTCGTGAGCACAAACATTCATTAGGGCACTCTCATTATAGCGTAAACAAAAGAACAACTCTACTGTCCGAAATACACGGACAGCTAGATTTTTCAATTAGCAGTGAAAAATCTCCAGTACCTAATTACGCAGTAGGAAGGAGTTTTATATTTTTACGCAGCTCCCTTGTGAGTGGAATAATTACGGAGAATAAATATTCAGGGGACGTTCGCGGGAGTAAGAGGTATTCACACTTCGACTTTCCGAAGCATAGGAAGGATTTTCTTGATCCTTCACTTTCGCGGAGAAGTCTAAGGCAGATAATATTCAACTATTGGCCTGGATAACACAAATATGATTATCAGGTATATGTAAGGGAGCATCCCAATGTTTCATTTATAATAGTCGACACCTAGGAAATTTTATTATTACTTGCTTACTTGGGTATATACGTAATTTTAAAAGATGACTCAGGCTGTTAATTAAATATTGCTTAACAAATTGTCCTTAACACGTAAATATTTACCCAATAATTGACATAAAACAAGTGAAATTAAAAGATTTTTCAAATAATCCAACTGCTTTTTTAAAAATGTATAGCCTGTCACTCCCACGATTAAGAGGAATCCAACGACACCTCATATGTCGAAATCCGTCAAACGGTTTAGGCTAGGCTGCAGGGCGTGCCAAAGAATAAGGTCACATACATACATAGTACGCTCGAAAAACATAACCCTCCTTTCCTTCTGCAGTCGGGTAAATAGTCGCACCGTTTTAATAAAGTAAGTAACGACACCACAAACTGCGGATCACCCGGTGCGAGCTGAAATTAAACTGATTACTCTCAAGTGGCTCCTCTTAAACTCTCATTATTCAAATTGAATAGGAATATTATGAATGAAGCCAATCCTGTAGACATCGCGAGTAATCTCGGATATTCAGCGAGACGTGATTCTTTAACGTTTTTATTTAAATTTATGCAACGCAAGATGATTAATAATTCACTGCAAAAAGGACTACGCTTTACCATCGGCACTAATACCAGTTAAATGTTCGTAAAATAAAATAATTTTACTGCGGAAGCTCTGGAAAGTTGGTGATTTGAAAAAGTTATTCGAGTTACGTCCCTGGTGTGGGAATGGCAGAAGGCGATCGCACCGGTGGCCGCGCTACTACTATAGCTTACCTGAATAGCTGTCAACACATTAACTGCCAGGAACCCGCCCGGCGGGCGCCTACGCGGCAGGCGCTTTCCGCTACTTAGCGGGAAAACCACGGGATCGGCTAGCAGTTCATGGCAGTGATGTGTGCACTGGCAAAATATGAGATTTTTCAAAAACTGTAACTAGTTTAGATACTAGCAAACAGAATGAAGCCTAAATACAACTGCTTAATTAGTAAAATGTTCACATAAAAAAATACCAAAGTTGGGTACGTATTTTCCATATCTAATTCAGCAAATTCAAACAGTAAGTACATCATTAAGTAACGTAATCAAATTATAATGACGGTATTTTACACCTAAAAGCAATATGGATAAAACTTCACAAATTTAGATATTTATCGACAACTGTTCAAAAAAGCCTTTCCCGAGGTGGGTTGCATCTCCTTTCATCATGCGTGGAAGACATAAACGTGTCTCACAAGGGGGCGTGATTTACAAGAGTCAAGGCAGCTGCTTAAGAATACCGTCAAACCATTTATCAGAGGTACCATATTTGGAGATTCCTAAAGAAACAATTTCGTTCCCTTAATCTGGCCTCGTGGGCTCGCTCGTCGTAAATTAACATAAATTCTAAATGAAAATCTTCGCGGTATCAACACGGTTGACTTTTGCTTTGTGTTGGTTTTAACCGCTCACTGCCATAATTGAACTATATTAGCGTTTTCTTCAGGGAGCTATTTCCTTCCGTAATTACGCGGTTATAGTTAGTTAATTAAAGTTGTTGAAAATGTTAGGTGACCCGGATTTACGGCGGTGCATTGGAAATTATCGCGTGCTTTAAACGCCGTTCTGACTAGATTAAGAAACAATAAGGTCTGATTTTCAGATATATGATTCTTGGGAATCCATAATTTTACCGAAAATAGTTTCATCGATTATCGTTTCCCATAACACTATTCGCAGAATTTCATCATCAGACGGGAATCATTCATCGAATTTCGTTGGATCGCTCATACATTTGTTCGAGTTACCTTTTACACGAGAATCAACTCATCGAATTTTACTTTATTATTTTATTTGTCCATCGACAATAGTCGTTCATCGAATCGCCTTAACTATAATTTTGGTATAACATAAGTTTCAGTTCCCAAATTCTTATATTTCCGTATGAGGATTATAATACTTATAGTAGATTAGGTCAGGGCAGTTAGAGGAGGGGGGCTCGGGGGGCGAAGTAAAAAACAACATACAATCGTAACAACGGTATTATTTGTAGGTTAGGTTAGGGTTAGCTTGGTGCCTTAGAGCGGAAATAGGCACCCCGCGAAGCGGGGTGAGGTCGATACGCTGGCGGTTAGGTTAGGTTTAGGTTAGGTTAAAATGCCAAACCAACCAACCATAACAACCAACAATACCACTGTGAACCGTGTTTCGATAAATTAATATTATACACAACTGACTACTCTATGAAAAGTAAATTCGATGAATCGTTACGTTCGTAAAAGTTGTTTGATTAAATAAAAAACAATGTGATTGGGAAAAACAACGTAATGCAATTCGTGGAATAGTTTTCGGCGACATGTAAATCGACGTTATGCATTTCGATAAAATGATAGACACCCATGATTCTTGACTATTGATTGTTTATCTGATTTGATCGATACATGATTGCTTAAAATTGCCTCGATAAACAAAAAAAAAAACAAAGTTGGGTCTGTATTTTCCATTTTTTACTCAGCCTACTTAAACGATACATTATTTTACGACACAATTAATACTATAGTATTTTATCTCATCTAAAATCTCACTTGAACATGAACATAAAAACCCATTCCCGAAGAGTGTTACATCTCTTTTTCTCGTGCACGGAAGGCATAAGCGTGTCTTTGTCTAGGGGGCGTGTTCGACTCGAATCAAGGCATCCCCTTAAAATAGTAAATATCACTTAAATATGCCTTAGATATAATTAGTTCCAAGCCAATTTTAGCACTTAGCCGGTTTAGCGTAAATATAGCAATTCAACTATTTACATAACACTGAGATAACAAGGTAGTGTTCATTAAGGCAAGCTATTATATATATAGCCCTCAAAATTAAAAGTATGTCTTTTTCGCTAATGTTTGCTCGTTATGCTGTGTTCCTGTCATGTAACATCGGGAAAAATTATAAATATATGTCGAAACCGGTCATTATTACAAAAAAGTTACCATTGATGTTTTAAATTAATGTATTGAAATGATTTTTCCTAAAGAACTGCCAATTTTTTTATAACTAAGTTTACAAAAAGCAGCAAATTAAAAGTTGACAGGGTATATAAATATTTAAATTATAGGTAGATACCGATGGTTATTAAGTAGTGTTTGAATTTTTGGTTGGTTAATTTTAAATCTTTTAATAATAGAGTTGTATAAAGTTGATGCAGTTCTAAGATCCTTCTTAGGCGCTTGCATGGGGCAGTGGACCACAGTCCTTCGTCAACTGGGGGGAGGAGATTGCCCTTCTGGTCCGCATGACTCTATAAGGATTGAGCGTGGGATCTTCCAGGGCGACAGTCTGAGTCCTTTGTGGTTCTGCCTAGCGCTGAATCCGCTTAGCACCCTGCTGAAGGATTCAGGACTAGGTTGCCGGCTTCGGAGAGAGGGTGAGGTCATTTCTCATCTGCTCTATATGGATGACCTTAAGCTATTTGCACCGAATGGCCATGACCTGTTGGAACTACTGAAAACAACAGAAGTCTTTAGTAGCGCCATCAAAATGGAATTTGGTGTCGATAAGTGTGCGGTCATGCATGTACAGCGGGGGAAAGTTGTAAATTCAACAAATTTGCAACTTTCTGAGACAATGTCTCTCAAATCTATCTCCGAAGCAGAAACCTATAAGTATCTTGGTATGTCACAGTCATTGGGTATTGAGGGTGAAGGCGTAAAGCGGGCGGTGAAGGGGCGCTTCTTTTGTCGCCTGACCAAAGTACTTAATAGTCTTTTGTCGGGCGGCAACAAGGTGCGCGCCTTCAACGCCTGGGTGATGCCCTTGCTTACTTACTCCTTTGGCGAACTAAGGTGGACTCAGACTGAGCTGGATGCCCTGGATCGAAGAGTCCGAGTACTGCTTACTGCGCATCGCATGCTACACCCACGCTCGTCTGTTATGAGACTGTACATCTCGCGGAAGTGTGGAGGTCGCGGCTTTTTAAATGCCAAAGATCTCCACAACCGCGAGGTGTGCAGTCTCAGGGATTATTTCCTAAACAACGAATGTGGGATTCATCGCGACGTAGTAGCAGTAGACGGAAACTTCACCCCGCTTTCCTTGGCAAACGAGAACTGGCGCAGACTTAAAGTAATGAGCGCCGAGGACCGCAGGGCCGTATGGAGGAGCAAGGAGCTACACGGGCGGTTCTACAAGGCCCTCACAGGACCCGATGTAGATCTGCTCGCGTCGGTGAACTGGTTACGTTTCGGGGATCTCTTCGGGGAAACCGAAGGTTTTGCCTGTGCAATTGCGGACGAAGTTATCATGACGAACAATTACCGGAGGTATATCCTGAAGGACGGTACGGTCGACATTTGTCGGGCATGCCGCCGTCCCGGGGAGTCACTCAGGCATATTATCTCCGGTTGTGGTCATCTTGCTAACGGCGAGTACTTGCACAGACATAACCTTGTAGCCAGGATTATTCACCAGCAACTTGCTCTGCTATACGGTCTTGTGGTCTCCGAAGTGCCTTACTATAAGTACACACCTGCGCCAGTTCTCGAAAATGGTCGTGCCACGCTCTATTGGGATCGATCTGTCATCACGGACAGGACTATTCTTGCCAATAGGCCTGATATCGTGCTGACAGATCGATCGAAACGCCAGGCAGTGCTCGTCGACATCACCATCCCCCACGACGAGAACGTCGTGAAGGCCGAGAAGGACAAAGCCAGCAAGTACCTAGACCTGGCTCACGAGGTAACCGCTATGTGGGATGTTGATTCGACGATCATCGTCCCGATAGTCGTTTCGGCGAACGGTTTAATAGCGAAGAGTCTCGACCATCACCTCAAGAGACTCTCGCTAGATGGCTGGATCAAGGATCAGATACAGAAGGCGGTACTCCTGGATACTGCGCGGATAGTCAGGAGGTTCCTGTCTCTGTCGCCCTGACCGCCGGTAGCTTAGGGCCCGCCTCGCTGCCGGCTGCACCCTAGGTTAGGTTTTTATAATGATTTTATGTTTTGTATGTATAGTTTTATATTTTACTTTTTATAATATTATTGTACAAACCTAACTTAAGATAAAATATGAATAAAGAGAATAATAATAATAATAATAAAGATAAGGGGACAATCTTACACAAATCGACCTAGTCCCATAGTAAGCTCAGTAAGGTTATGGGTACTAGACGACGATATATACTCGTATAATAGATATATATATATACTTAAATGCAAAGAAAACATCCATGACTCCGAAATAAATATTCATGGTCATCGCACAAATACTTGCCCTTACCGGGATTCGAACCCAGGACCGTCAGCTTCGTAGGCAGCGTCCACTAGGCTGACCGGTCGTCATCTTTTGCTCCTCTTAATCGGATATTTCGACCAACCCCAACGTGATATGTATACACCGTCTTAAGATGAAATAGGTTCTATGTAATATAATAGACGCACCACAATCGCGAGCGCCCGCGGCCAGGGCTCACCTTACTCTAAAGAGATGGATCATCACCATCGTCAGCCGAAAGACGTCCACTGCTGGACATAGGTCTCCCCCAAAGAGTGCCAATGTGACCACCCGCATCCAGCGGACTCCCGCGACCTTTACCAGGTCATCTGTCCACCTTGTCCTACCCACGCCGCGCCTTCCGGTACGTAGTAAGAAATGGATGGGGGATACTAATGTGACATTTAATTTGATCTTTTGATTTTTATCATTTGGAATTCGAAAGGGCCATGTACATGGCGCAACAACTCGTATGCGATTTTCATTACATTAAGTCTTAACACGAAAAGCAGATGGCGGGACGACCTTGATACGTTTTGTTGGTACAGATTGGCGAACACTAACACAGGACCGAGACGAGTGGCGGAAAAAAGGGGAGGCATTTGCCCACCAGTGGGACACAATATAGGCTAATACAATAAAATAAAAGTCTTAACACAACAATAACAACTTTTGTCCTAATTTATCACAATCCGGATTAATATACACTACAATAGCATTCATATCTATTTCATTATATTATTTTTATTATATTATTCATATCTTTGCCCAACTGTGTGCGTTACAAGAATTCAATACAATCTATGGATCTGCATGGACATGTGTATGCGACCTACGTACACGGTGCACAGACTTGGTCTTTGACGTTATCTCAGAAGTCTAAACTCGGAGTTTGCCAGCGGGCCATGGAGGGCTGCATGTTAGGTGTAAAATGAATGGACCGTATCCGGAACACCACGCTGCGCTCCAAGACGCAAATAATCGACGTAGCTCGGAAAGCGGCTAAGTTGAAGAGGGAATGGGCTGGTCATGTCTGCCGCATGCCGAGTGAACCAAGATCGCCACAGAATGGCAGCCCGACAGCTCAAAACGGAGACGCGGCAGACCTCGCCGGCGATGGCGGGAAGAGTTACACTCGTTTTTAAAGGATTAGCCAGAGACTGCTCGGGATCGGGATGCCTGGAAACGGAGGGGGAATGCCTTTGCCCAGCGGTGGGACACCACAGGCTGCTAATAATAATAATAATACATACATACATGCATTCACGCCCTTATCCCTAAAAGGGGTAGGCAGAGCACATGAAACTTGTGTTCCAGTGCCACTTTTAGCATCAATGTGGGTATAAAAGATCGACAAAATGTGATATCGTAGTGACGGGTTGCTAGCCCATCGCCCACAACACACTTCAACCCTGTACCCTTAGTCGACTCTTACGACACCCACAGGAAGAAAGGGGGTGGTGTTATTTATTATATAATAATAATAAAATAGTAATAATGTATAGAATGATCTTGTCAGCTTTTAAGAACTTTTCACTAAATGTAGAACCCAGACGTTTGACTAACTATTTGCGGCGAAGGTGCACCCCTCCGTCGCGAAGTTTGTCTCTCAAACGCGACTACTTAGCGTTTGTTTTGCAATTAGCTTGACTCACTAAGAGCTGCTAAGACTAATTTACTGTACCTATGGTACAAAATGCTGCGCTTATTTAGGTACCTACTAGGCCAATCAACTAACTACACTTGGGAGCAAATAAATCGAGCCACACTAACAATGTTCACATTAATTACGCTGCTAACGAAATTATAAATTTTTAAATTAAAGGAAAAATTGAAAAATTTAATGCTCGGAGCATTAAATTTTGCCGGAGCCGGATTCTGCTTCATACAAAAATAATTAAGTATGGGGTGGCGCATCGTTACTGACGATTTCTCAACATAATTTGAGACGTTGGTGCCGTTAAAGAAGCCTAAGTCTTCTGGTAGATGACGATACACGCCTCCCTAAGGCGTTTGTAAGAAGGAACTGATTGAAAGATTTGGTGGCCGAACCGGATTGTTCCGATAGCTCAGTTGGACTGAGTTGGTTAGTAGCGACGGGCCATGAATGCCTGTGGTCGCCGGTTCGTATCCAGCTCGGAGCATTGAATTTTTAAATTTTTCCTTTAAATTGAAAAATTATAATTTTCACATTATTATGATTTATGTAAAAACCGCAAATAGTATGTTTTTTTATATCGTTTGAAAGATATGCCTTCCGCCTTGCAAATGAGGCATTTTTTAGTAGTGGGAATGATTGTATCACGAAATTGTGGGCGTTGACTATATCCCCCTCCAAGCGGCTCATTAGCGCACATACTGATTGGGCTCCTATCATTAGGCATAAACGCAATAATTTTCATTGTTTCACATCATTTGTATACGACAAGTCTTCCTGAATAGTTCTCAGTACCATTAAATGCCAAAGCTTCCAAGGAAAATGGATACCACCCGGGCTGAAGCCGCCCAAGTCGTTGCTCTGTTACAAACAGGGCTTAGTCAGCGGGAAATGGCTCGACGACTGACCCTTTACCAGCTACGGGAGACCAGGAATGTATCCATTAGCCGATGGACAGTTAGGTGACGTCTGCGAGAGATTAATTTGACACCACACAGGCCTGCAAATGGGCCTAAGCTCACCCCAGCTCACCGAACAGCACTTCGTCTGTTTGCTCAGGAACACGAAAATTGGCCCATTGAGCAATGGAGGCCTGTACTCTTTTCCGACGAGTGCAGAATCTGTCTTTTTGGCAATTATGGTAGGGATAGAGTCTACCGAAGGCTTGGAGAGCGTTTTCCTTTATGCTGCATCGAAGAACGGGTCGCATATGGAGGCGGATCAATCATGGTTTGGGCCGGCATATCACTGGAAGGGAAGACGAACATTGTTTACACCACTGGGTCTGGTACCAGGGCAAATTCAGGAGGTTTGACTGCTCAACGATACATCGAGGAGGTGCTGGAACAACATGTGGTCCTGAAAATATCGGCGAAAATTTTATGCTCATGCAAGATAATAACAGACCGCATACGGCTGGGATCACCACGGAGTACCTCGAAGCCTTCGGTATCACCACAATGGATTGGCCAGCAAGGAGTCCTGACTTGAATCCTATCGAACACGTCTGGGACGAGCTAAAAAGGCGGATCCGGGCTAGAAATCCCGCCCCTGAAACGTTACACCAACTGAAAACTGCAATCGAAGAGGAGTCTTTCAGATGGTATCAATATGTTCATCATCCCGCTTACAGTTTTTCCAGAAATGGCAATAATACGAAAATTGTTAAGGTGGCTCGATTTATTTGCTCCCAAGTGTATATTGTGTTGCTCGTCGCGTGGAAGACGCTTTAAGACGCGGATTTGTGTGTTCGGTCGAGGCGGATTACCACAGCTCCGTGTGTTCCTCGCCTTAAGCTATAATTTCATGGGGTTGAAATCCATTTTTTTTTATTACATTGCTAAACAGATTTTTTGGTAAGGAAATTGTAGGTATACGTGTCTGACGGTGACTATACATACCATAGGTAATTATTATGCAAGTGGCATCGTTCGCGTTCCTAAGATGTTCAGTGCTCCCTCACAACTGCTCTAATAGAGGGCACCTTCAATCTCAATAATTCATTACAATACGACTGAGAAACATGGTGTCAAACATTAGGACGTTTACTTTAAACTTACAAAAAAATAGTGAATACACAAAATGTTAAAACGAAAAAGATAGGTTATGTAGAAGAGATCACTCTCTAGCGATTAGACCGCCTGTTATTTGCCTCAAGGTACTTGCATGTTTGTTCTGTACAGTATTCTTTTATTGAGGTGCACAATAAAAAGTATTTTGTATTGTAAGTCACCGTTTAAATACCCTAAAATTATAAAATGGCTCATAGTTAAATCGAAATGTAAGTATGTATAGTAGTCGGTATTTCTCTGATCCCTGTACCAATTGAGGTTATTTTAAGTTATGAAAGTAAAAGCAAGAAGTTATGTACAAATCAATCTGTATGAATGAACGGGCATAAGCATATCGATCGTATTATTGGTAAGTATTTGCTTCTACTATATTTATGACCAGGTTGGCCGAATTGCGAGGCGAAATTATATCCATTCACCGAAGCCACAGTGATCTATACTAGTATTATAATGAGGAAAAGTCTGTGAAATTGTAACTTTGTAAGTTTATAAGTTTGTATGTTTGTATGTAATGGGTCTCCAGAACCGATTATCCGATTTTAAAAAATAAGTTATAGACCATATTACACCGCGGGTTTACTTGCGTTCTTAGCAATACATGGGCAAAAGCCTTGTGCGCAGCTAGTTTACACTAATATTATTAAAAGGAAGAAAAGAAGAGGTCTGTGAAATTGTAGCTTTATAAGTTTGTATGTTTCGGGTAATCTCCAGAACCACTTATCCGATTTCAACAAATCTTTCACATGTATAGAATGTACTTTCTGGATTGTTGATTGATATTTCATCCCGCGGGTTTGCCTGCGTTCTATGCATAACGCGGGCGAAGCCACGCGGGCAGCTAGTCTAATATAAAGTAAACCGAAAAATATAAATTTGCCTTATGCCATCCTCCGCTAGATGGACATAGGGATTCACACTTACCCCCTTATTCATAAAACATAAAATGCCTCTGCTAAATAAAATGTGCTTTGTCCCTTTCTTACGAACACAAGTAAGGACAGATAAGGACAAACGAATTTTAACGCCATTTTAGTTAAAACAGGCTTGTAGGACATTTATGAATACGGCCGTAAATATCTATCGATATTTAAGAAATATCAATGTTTAGTACTTTCATCCGATACTTTGTTTTCGATACTTTCGGTATCAATCGAACAAGTATCAATACTTTGCCAAAATTCTGGATAATAAGTAAGTTAAACGTGAGCCAATCTACCACTCGTGCACTCCTGTAGTATATAACCTCTTGACCCTTTGAAGCACCAGGTAGGTATCCCAACTTAAAAAGATAAGAGGAAAAAAAACACCATGTATCTTAAACAAAAATGGCGATGTTCTTGGACATTATCTGACATACCTTTACCATACCGTTCACATATTTTCGAACTCGATAATACCAAATTGTTACCTAAATTCAGTATGCGCGAGAAAGTGAGAAAATGTAAAGTTTGCTAGATACAAGAAATAGGTATGTCCTCGTCGTTGAAATATTCGGTACACATCCAGCTCCTATTCAACTAGATGAGAATAGAATAAACTATTCTAATAATTTTGTCCATAACATTTTGGAGTTATATTTTTAGTTTAATTCCAAATAAAAACATGCGTGGATGCCACCATTACAAAATAAACATGATTAGCTAAGGTTTACCTACTGTGCACGATATAGAATCCGTATATTTAAAAAAATAGTAAAATTCCCATTTTATATTTTGCTACTAGTACAATCGTAAGCGATTGCCTTCGCAGAATTCTGGAATAAGAACTCATACATTTTATTGGATTTCATTCGGGATTTTAACCGTCTCCTCAGAATTATAATTAAATTATATATTTGATTCAGGCAGGATACACTTTCAAGAAAACACAGTTACTTTACACTTAATTATATACTTTGCCATAAAAGCCTTTATCGTCGCCCGTGTACGACGCATCGAAATTGGTAAAGCCGCGGCAACCGAGTTGCTGATTAAAATTTAATTAGCGTCACTTGTCGCGTAAGCCTGCCAGCCATTTTAAGACTTACAGTTTGTTCTCACAGATAATAGGGGGAAACGAGGCTCGAAAGCGGCATTACCTCGTTCAGGCGCATGATACCGACTGTTTACTTTAAACCGCACATTCCTCCTTGGCCTGCTGATCAAATTAGAGCTTTTTCTTAATAGGGTAAGGTTGTTTCTGCTTCTAAACAATTCATTTAGATACGAGATTATTTAAGTCAACAGCTGATATGGGAGTCGTTCAGGTCGGGAGCATTTTGACTCGCCTCGCTCTAATCCCCGCGTCGTAAAGAAGCTCAGCAAACCGCCCAAAGGAAGAAGGCAGTAACATAGTACGGCATTCGTACATTCGTACAAACTTCCTCATTTGGGCACCAGTCAAGGACTCTTCCTCTTTTAGATCTTTCCAAGTGTTCCGTGGAGTCATAACGTATGTAGGATTCGGCTTAAGTCTGACAGAGACATATTTCGTACCTTTCTAAAACAGTATTAACCGTTCCGAGCATATTTTGTAGCAACAAGAGTATTCATAGAATTTACTGTTCATTTAATGAAATAGAATGTTATCAATAAATTCAGAAAATGTCTTTCAGAGTTCTTTTCATGAAATAGCTACGAGAAATCAAAATTGATATCAAACAAGCCCATAGAAGCAATTATAGCATCGACAGTAAGCCGAAGCGAATGAAGTCCCACGTAATTTTTAGTTAATATAACTCCATAATTTTATCTACTTTTCCAAGCTCATGAATGACTTACACGATATTAGTAAATATAAACTTTATGAAGTAGAGCTGAAGGTTCATTTTGCAATGACAGATTTATTTAATAAACGAGATTGTAGAAGCTAGCAAAATGCCGCCTGCTCGCTGCCGTGAAACTGGTAATTGAACCTATACTACCGTGCAATAATAAAGTGCCGACATAATTAGTAGTTACTTGGTAGGTAATATAGCCTAAACACATGGAAATTACTCACGTCTTGTCATATAGCATTAGAATTTTAACGGACAAAGTCGTTGAGCCGTTTAAGCCTGATTGAGTAACAAACATCCAAGCATCCAAACAGCCAAACTTTTGCATTTATAATATAAGTAGAAGTTAGTAAGACATCAAATGGAAATGTTGTACTGGGTTTAATTACAACATTTCCTTAAGTGCTATTTGAACGTAATAATACTAAATATGGTTTTTTGAACGTGACGATTAACGCGTAAAATTGTGTGCAAAATGCGATTTTGCTCATTCCGTGAGACAAAGTAGCTTTTTAATTTTGATGCCGAGCACTGCCATTTCTTCGAATGGGGTATATTACAAGTTCAGAATATTTGAACTTTTATAGCTCTGTCCCTTTCATTTCATTACGAAAAAAGAAAATTGCAGAAATAGGTCGATCCATATAGTTCGACCATCGAATTTCAAAGTAGACCCCCAAAAAAGCGCGAAATAGGTAACATGTTCGAAAACTATCAAAGTAAAAAGTTAAAGTTACCAAAATAATTATACAAATGAATTTTCAATTGAAGAATATTTAAATAAAAATACCTGATAATAAACTCCGTTTTCATAATAAATAGCTAATTAATAATTGTAGTTTTAACAATCTTATATTTTATGACGTATAACACAGATGCAGTTTCCGAACGCCACGTGTGTGCGCCCCGCCCCTTTTAAAATATTGCGCGCTGTTAATTTGTTTCAGATTTGATTAGGTATATTTATTCTTTATTTTTGCGTTATTTATATTCGTTTTAAATATAAAAACTACTAGGACAAATAAATTCTCTATCTAATTAGGAAATATAGTGAAGTCAATCACGAAGACAGTGTCGTAACAACAGACGGCTAGTTAGTAGTACACGTAATATGCAAATGTGTGCCGTTCTCTTTCAAAATATTTCAAAAATAACTCGAATATATGAGTAAAATCTGTGAATTTTAACAATAATACGATTAGTTTTTAGTGATGTGTTAGTGTCACGTGAGACTCGTATAGATACTAAAAAAATATCCTTTGGTTTCTCGCGCCTTGTCTCGCCTATCTAGTATTTACTAACGGCGAGGTCGGCGCTGAGGAGTTAAAACAAGCAGTAAAGAAAGCCTAATTATATTTTCATTCCTGAATAATCTCAAGACGAATAGGTACGTGATACTATGATATATTTTTTAATGTAATATGTTCTCACTGCTAAAGTGAAAAGTTGCATGTGTTACTCGAGAGCAAAGTATTTGCATCTCCTGTTTTTGAGTCCCTCGCTGCGCTCAAGATTCAAACTTTGCTCTCTTGTTGCTCAAATAACTATTGTTGTTGTATGGGCATATAATAATCTCAATTTTTGTCGACTAGCAGCCGATATTTGGAGTCTTTACGGCTTCAAATTCCATACTTTTAAGATTCCTATCGTATTACCACTGCTCTAGACCTATAAGTACCTTATTATTATATAATATCCTTCTGTATAATTAACATGCATAGCCTGTCTGTTAGTGTTCATTTAAGGAATTAATAAATAAATAAATAACTATAGCGGACACATGTAAATCCTGTCACAAATATCGTTACCGTTCGTCCGTTGGTCTGGCAAGCGACCACCACCCTTTATTCAGCTAATAGGTAAAAAATGCGCCCGTTTTTACGGCAGGGTGCTCTGATTGATGTGATGCCGCTTTGGGCGCCTTGGAAATGGCATCCATTCAAAGGAAACAAGGGCACTTCGTTAACGCGTTTCGATTTACTGAACCGGTGAGTTTGGTAATAACTTTGATGGTGAAATTGTCGTCCTCCTTATCAATAGCGTCATTCCATCCGTGCATTTTATAGGAGCCTGCACGGTTATCACAAGACGGCGCGCGAGCTGTGACGTGGCGAGATAGCCTATCCATCCCTATCTAAGTGTTCTAATAATTCTAGCCATCACATCGGGCAGCGGTTAAATAACCTGACCACATGCGCTCGTGATGGTAAGAAGTTACCTCACAACCCGTAGCTATTTGAGTGAGTGCCAGCAAAAGTGAACCCCCCCACCTTTAAATATACATATATACTATGGACAAGCAGCAGATAGGCACAGAATATTCCTATTCCAAAAACGGGTGATCAGGATAATGGCTGGGGTGCCATGGAATACGCCTGCCCGCAGCTTATTCCAAAAATTAAAAATTATAACGGTTCCGGGTCTTTACATATTAGAGGTGGCAAAAGTAGTGCGTAGGAATCTCGAGAGATTTTAAAAATATGATCCCAATAGCCGAAGAAAAAATAATCTCCTTCCGAATGGGCACAGGTTGAAGAAATCTGAGCAGTGTGTATGGTACATTGGTCCTAAAATCTACAACCGGTTGCCAAATAACCTAAAGGAATTGGCAATACCGAAAAAACATATTTATAAGTAAACTTAAGGAATACTTGACTGATAAGGCATTCTATTCTTTAGAAGAATACTTAACTACTTAAATAAATAGAAATGTATGGACCATGTATAATTATGAATAATTATTATAACTATTAAAATAAAAATTTTACTATTATTATTGGATGGCATATTGTAATAACTAGACCCCGGATTGTTGTGGCACTGACGTCACAATAGGGTGATTTGGGGAGTAAATGGAACAGTATTAATTAATACAGATTTATTAAGATAAGATAATATAAAAAATATCATATAGTGTTAATGAATACGAAATTGTACTTATTATTTTTTGGTATACATATTATTATTATATATTATTGGTATACATATTATTGCGAATCTTCCTATAAATAAATTGTCAGTTGATTAAAATATCGACGTTGCTCTTTCGTTAACGGACTCTCCGTAACAGATCAATAGTTGTTCTAAATGACTTGCGGTTAGGCTACGTCTTCTAGCAGAATATATCCACTTCAAAAAAGAAAAGCTTCTTTCCACTGAGACAGATGTTATTGGAGCATATTTGAAAAGTTTGCGGTTGTCAAAGCAATATTTGTAACGATTGCTTGGATTTATTTGTATTTCTTGACCGGTATTAAGTTTGTTAATGTCACGCAATGTGTTAAATCCGTAATTAATTAAAATGTAATATCGATCGATTCACTGGGAATTTTTTATTGTGACTATTAAATTTTATTCGATTACGTACCGTAAATGAAATTATGCTTTTCTCTGGTGAAATGAATATACATTTTTATCTTATCTTATAATTTATGTATCATTTTGTTCTACCATTCCATTTACTCCCCAAATCACCCTATTGTGACGTCAGTGCCACAACAATCCGGGGTCTAGTAATAACTATGAGACAAAAATGATTTTGAATTGTAATTTCTTTATACCTACCTACGTACCTATGAATATAATTTTTAATTTATTTTGTTTGAATGAATGTATTTTTAACCGACTTCAAAAAAAGGAGGAGGTTCTCAATTCGGTTGTATTTTTTTAATTAACCGACTTCAAAAAAAAGGAAGAGGTTCTCAATTCGGTTGTTTTTTTTTCAATGTTTGTTACCTCAGAACTCCGTCATTGATGAGCCGATTCAAACATTTTTTTTTGTTTGTAAGTATATGCTTCCAGGTGGGTCCCATTTTTTTGAAAATTCAATTGGATGATGGGATGCATGAGAAATTGAGGGAACTCCTCAATTATATTAGGCACGCGTGTAGTGATTTTGGTATTTTCTATTATAACTCGTGTATTTACATCCGGAAATCATAAATTGGTGGAGTGGAATTGATGATGAAGACCACAGATGACTTATGGAATTCCTCAATTATGTACTTAAAAGTACAGAAGTATATCACAGATTCTGATAAGATTCCGTTGAAATAGAAACTAATGAAGTGCCAAGGGTGATCTTTGTGGAATTGACGGAAGTCCTCAAATATTATGGGGTTATTATTACATACAGCGATTGTGTTTTTTTCTATAATAATCAACGCATTTGCTCTCGGAAATCAGTTCATGAGGTAAATTGGAAAATAAATGTTCTCGTGGCTTGGCGGAGTACTAAATTGAAGTCGGTTAAATCTTTGTTTTTAAAGTAAATTATTGTAATTTCCACTGTAAACTCTAAATTGTTAAATGAATGACGTGTAACTAATGTTCTAAATAAATAATTGAATTGAATTGAATTGAATATTATTAGAGCTAAAGATCTCTTTGGTCACACTTTTTCCCAAGTAAGGATCCAAAATGTTGTCGCATTATAATTAGAAACCTCCACCACACTGCTCCCCATGATCATAGAAGCAATTGAAAGTAGGTACAGGAAATACAATTAGAGGGGAAATTGTAAATGCCCGTTAAGGACCCACCAAACTGCCAACCTCTACATTCTTCGTCAACCTTGAACCTGACCTGAAAAACAAGGAAGTTAAGAAATTACAATACATCTTCCACCAAAGGGTGAAAATTGAGGACCCGCGCAAAACCAGGTCCGGTCCGAATGTCAGCGCTGCCAGCAGCTTAGGCACTCCAAAAATTACTGCATGCGTATGGACAGCGGTATGGACCGCTGCGTAATGTGCGCAGGGGGGCACAAAACTTCAGAATACCCAAAAAGGACAAAAGTACCCCGCCCAAATGTGCACTATGTTTTTGCGATCAACCAGCAAACTACAAGCCCTTGCCAAGTCTATAAAGAAATCCTCGAAAGAAAGACCAACAATCCGCGAGCAAGACCATTTGGCCCAACCACTTCTAAGAGGTCAAGACGAATCAGAAATAAAAACGGACAACAATGCTTCCACAGCCCAACGACAAACTAGACTATCTCTCGACAGAACCTTCGCTGATGCAACTAGCAACCGGAACGCTGCACCTCCCGATACAGACAGAATTCCTACTAACAATCAACAACCAACAAAGATTGAATAACTGCTGATCAAACAGAGTGAAAAAATAGATTTTCTCCTCCAACAAATAAGCACACTAATGGGCTTATTGACAACTGTCATATCAAAATGAAGACTCCTGTTAGAATTGCTACTTGGAACATAAACGGCCTGGCACCCAATAAAAACGACGTTGAGGTCCTTTTAACTGAACACAAACTCGAATAGTGCGACATGTAAATTAGTGCCACTCAATCACAAAGCGCGCAGTAAGCGGAAATCATTCGGTAAACGTAGGGCTGCCAACTGTTTGCAATAACATTAGGTTTTTGTCAGCCCCAGCTCATCGGTCAGGGCTGGCGATTCGTCTTAGTTACCGCCTCTCACCGCAACCTGTCAACATTCATCAAGCACAACCCTGCCCATCACACTGTGGCCACACTTGGAACAGAAATATTGCCGTGGATCAACAAAAGAACTACCTTTTTCGACGAAATTCAATAGTTACAGACAATCCGGTGAAATTAGAGGAAAATTGCATTTATCTAAGACCGTAGGTAGTTGGATCTAATCTAGTGGGCCTTTGTATGGACAAAATGCTTAAATAGATTTGACGTTTTCCGGGGCTTTGTTCTTTTTTTTCAATAATGTTACTCGTATGTTTTGTTACAGAATTGACAAGCAAGTAGTCAATTCGGGTGTAAATATCCACAGGAAATCTTTACTTTTTATCTGTTTACAATATTATTGAGATTTTGTTGTTTTAATCCTTAGAGCTAATTGCAATGCTTAAGTAATGAATTATAGTAAAAATATTTTATCACAATTCATAAAAGATATGCATTCTCTTTGTAATCGACTGTACGTTAGGTTTCCAAATGGTTTAATCCCAAGTGTTGTACTCAATTCCTCATGTATATACATACGACACTAAAATGCAACATGGACATGGACCGCGAGCACCTTTAGGGGCACAACCGAGGACAACGGTGGGAATATGATCATGATATATAAAAACCTGGGAATTAGGAGGATATATGTATGACAAAGAAGTACTTACTACGTTCTGTAGATGCCTTCTAATTTTATAATTATCAGAACCCTAGTAATACGTAAGATGGATAGTTCATAATTGTTACATATCAATACTGCAGCCATTTCCATTGAAATCTTTTAACGCAATAACCGCTCAGCGTACCTACAGTACAGTATATGCAAGTATAGGCACAGAATAAATAATAGTACAAATAGGCAACATCAATCAATCATCAAACAGTTTTCTAAACATTTCGCTACAAAATTATGCATCATCATTTGAATAATAAATAAGGATTTAATGGCTACCTCAAGTCGACGATATAGAGTAATAAATGACGGTCTGACATGAAGTTTGATTTCCTAAAGAAAACTTGCTACCATTTGTTTCTTGGGGTGGGAAACAAAAGACGCGAGAGACGCGTATTACGTACACAGCGATATTACGGCTTACCTGCAGGCCTTATTCAAAACAATGCTTAATTATGTACATTTCGCGAAGCGTTTCACTTAATTTGTGACAGCAAAACACATTAGCTTGAATAACAAAGTAAAGTAATACTAAATTTGTTATTAAAAACAACATGGACGAGACCAGAAACATGTCAATTCAATTACATTGTTTTCGACGCCAGTAACAGCGTTACCTTTTGCGTCCAGTAAAAAATCTTTAAGAAAAGTAAAGTATCAATGACTGGCTGTCCGCGTGGCTACGCCCGCATTTTATATTAAGCCCGGGATAAAATAGCATCTTCAATGTCCAATTCCTATTCCAAGTATATAACGGAAATTACTCCTTACATACAAACTTTCAAAGTTACAAACTTTACCTCTTTATAAACATAGCAGCTCATAAATAAAATGTGTGTGTGTCTGTCCACCTGCGGATAACTGATGATTAATTAAGCCGCACCCTAAATGGTCCGTGATGAATGACCCTGTCTTGCACAAATGGTCTTATTTGTCCCCAGTTAGTACCGTTAGTGCGTTATCGCGACAGAGTAGGTAATACTGGTCACTTAAATGTTCGTAACTGGTTCCTAATGTGTCCTTAAATAAGTTTCGTCAAGATTATATGAGAGAAAAAACTGTTATATTCATATTTTACTGAGTTTGGCTACCTTCTGGCTCCATCATTACACCAGATACTCGCAGACGGAACTGAGACTCCTGGCTACGACATCACACTATCCTGAATCGACATCCACGTCCAACCAACCAAATTGATGTAGTTTAATGACAATCTATGTTAGTAATATAAGTATTTGTAGCCTAATTAATATAAGTTGCATGTTTCCTTTACCCGTAAATAAAAGTTAATCAAAAAAAATTGGTCAATGGCACATTAAAACGAGCATTGCATTGGCGCTCAATATACATATTATGTATCCAAAATTCAGCTCATTTAAACCCCTATAAAATCTTCAGATTTATCACGTAGATAAACAAACTAAACCATCAACAAATTCCTACTCATAAACAATTAAAGTTAATTAAAATCAGCCAAGTGAGAGTCGGGTCACGCGCAGTGTAGGGTTCCGTAGTTGCCTGTCTGTCTTAGTTATATCGACGTGCGGTGCGGTTGCGTCAGCCGAACTTGTACGAAAATTAGCCTTTCCAAGTACACATTATGTTGGTCGAATCGAATTTTTTCACATCCCAGTAGTAGCCATTTAGCCCGCAGGGGGGCCGGCATACTCGAACAAAAATTAGGGCTTTAAAGCCCAATATCTCGTTAACTAATCACTGATTTGAAAAATGGTTTTAGAAAACCCATAATATTTTTGAACGAGCTATCCAACAATGTCCCACACCATGGGTTTAACGAGAAAAAAAATACATTCCCGCTTTAGGTGTGGGGGAGGTACCCTAAAAAAATTGTTTTCAATATTTTATTGTACTGTTTTGTCGGCGTGATTGATTTATATACCCATGCCGAATAACAGTTTTCTAGTAGTAATGGTTACTGAGCTAAGCCGAGGACGGACAGACGGACATGGCGAAACTATAAGGGTTCCTTGTTGTCTACGGAACCCTAAAAAGTGTGAAACAACTGGGGCTAATCGGCTTAAGCGTAGTTTATGGAAGAAGAGCCTTGTTAAACATGTTATTTCCGTGAGTTTAGGGCCGACGGCTCACTGAAAAGTTTCGACAGTGGTATGCCAGTCACCCGTATTCGTATGTTACGCCAGCTTTCCCTTGAGGTTTTCGAAGGGTTATATAATTGGATTAAGCAAAGCTGACAATGGTGCCCCTCTCAGAACTGTCAGCTAGTTAGATACATTTATATTTAAGGCCAAAACTTCCTCCTATTGTATCGAATCACTTAAAAGAAATTGGGGTTTTTACATAGGAAGAAGGTACGTTTTTATATGACAACAATGATAAGTTTTCCTTGAAATTATTAATTAGGAAGTATTAGGAAGAAAGTACCTACAATTTCACTTTAAATTTTAGCAAAAATAGCTGGAACCTAATATCATGATTATTCTTTACAAAAATACTACAAAGGCAGATTTTTTGTGGGAAACGCATTGTATGTAATGACTCGTTCCCCTTGCTGCTGAATTTTTGTCGTAAAATCTGCATACCTAAAGCAGCGGGGAAAATGGATACCAAATTACCTAAATAATCAGCCGTTTGGCCTGTATTAAATTATACCTAACTCGAGTAAACTGACGGCTAAAATGGTAGAGCTAACTTGGGAAGTCGTTCGTCCCCCAGATGGCTAAGGCCAGTCCCTTGTTACGCACGGCACATGTAAGTAGATAGTCAAACTCTATTTGATAAATCTCTTGCTGTCACTGGATTAAGAAAATCCTTATGACAACTGAAGCTCCCCGGAGATCCAAAAAGAGAGAGGAGCGATATTTTTTGTTAAGAATAAAGCGTCGCGAAAGGGAGGAGGAATATTTTCGTGTGCTTCATTTATAAAACAGTAAGTTCAGCCAATCAATGAGTTCGCATTTGCGTTAGAATACCTGTGTTGAAATAAATAAATGTTAGTCCATCGATCACTCGACGAGTATCGGCCGGCAACCGCTTCCAATATTCACAGGGATTGCCTGCGGATGATTTATTGTCTTCGGGATTATGTACAGAGTGGGCTTATATTGGAATATCGAGTGAATATTTTCTCAACCTATTATCTCACTCAATGGTTAATTGCAAAAGCCACTTTACGTGGCACTATATAAAGTTCAGAAACGGAAACAGTAAGCGGGTGATAGTAAGTTTGGGAAGATAAGCAGCCAGTATGAATAAAATCTTCGGTAACCATCCGAAACAAATGAGGTTGGCAAATCTGTTTGCATGCGAAGGTAAAGGAGTGGTGATAATTAGCTCAAGAAAATAGTAATAAAAAGCTGTTAGTAGACAATACCTGGGTTCTGGTATAAAAATGGTATTTCTATGTATGTAGTTAAGGGGAAATATCCGTCGAGCGGCACTAAATACTAGTCTGTGGCCTATTAATAGTAGAGATACTATCATCAATTAATGAAACTGGACAAGCTTGTGTAACTCGAGCAAGTTCCCAGTGCGTTACTTGTGTATTCACACTATGAGTATCGCTCCGTGTAATTGATTCCGTGCCTACGAAACTTAGTTAGGAAAACGGGCTGTTCGCATACAGTTAAATTCACTTAACGGCTTCAGCCTCCGATAAAAAAAATCGTCTTCTTAAAGACTTTTCCACAAAGCTTAACAACCAGTGTAAGCATCCCGTATTACTTGTAGTAATTGCGAATCTCAGTCAAGATATTATAGTAGGGGAGAGTTGTGAGGTTTAGTAGCGATAGATTGTGAATAGCCTGGGACATATTAGACAAATGTTTAGAAATTGAATCGGTTTTGAATGTGCCTCGGAGATTCAATGTATCAATTCATTTGACATAGATAACTACCTATTACAATTCATATTATTTTTGACATGTAAAACTCTGTATTGTGAAACTTTAGTCGAAGCGTGAGTGAACCGACTACAATTTAATATGACTGTATATGGACCCTCAGCCAGTATTTATGAAATGTTCCTAGTAAATATTCACTCCTTTTTAGGGTTCCGTAGCTAAAATAGCTAAAATCGTTGCAGTAGTATATATAATGAATTTGAAAGGAAAACCATCACGGCTAAGTAAGCATAATTACTATAATTAGTTACCGAGTAATAGTCGACTAACTTAATGTACTTAGAAAGGCCAACTTTCGTACAAATTCGGCCGACGCAAACATTTAGTTGGCGCGCGTGTCGATGTAACTAAGATAAACAGGCAACTACGGAACCCTACAATGCGCGTGGCCCGACACGCACTTGGCCGATTTTTAACCTGTAAAGCGGTTATCCCGGTAAGGCGATCGGAATGCATGGTAGGAGTATAGCCTGGGGTCTTCCAGGGAACCTCCCGCGCGGGCGGTGAAATTAACCCCGAAATTCGTAACAACTATGCGTAATCGGAGGACAGGTTCGCCTGCGGTGATACGGTCGGAGTTTTGTGATAACCTACAACAGAGGTATGTGGTCGTCACTTTACGGACAGTTGTGTGTGTTATTTAAATTTAAGGTACTTAACCTAGTGCAGGGAAATTAGATGGAGAGAGAGAGAGAGAGGTAACCACTGAAAAACGGCAAATTAGACCGACATAAACGACGCGCCGGAGAACGTGAACGGGCTGGGTAGCGAGCCGCAGCTTCACGATATGCACGGCCAACAGAACTGCGGCAGCTCGGCCCGAGCTAAACAAACTGCGAAGGTGAATAAGGGTTACGGATGATCAGTGAGGATGGGATAGATGGAATAATGGGGTAAGTGAGGAATGAATGAACGCCAAATAAAATTAAAAAAGAAAAATGAAAATATTTACAGCAGCGGGTGAGGTGCCTTTTAGAATTTGGTCTGATTTTACGGGTAAATCCAAACAGCTATCAGGTCGTCCTTGAGACTGGCACGACAGTAAGTCCCAACCCAATGTAAATAGAAATCGCGTGGACAATTACTCGCATACTCGCCTACTGGCCTAAGGTATAAATCGCGAGGACAAAAACCGTGGTTGTAGATCCCGCGATGCTCGAGGGCAGGCTTCGGACCACCGAAAGGGGTTTCAGTACGCAAACTTCACAGGTTCCTGGGCAGCGGCTGCGCCAGGTGCCCGGACAACACGCATTTATTAGTTGAACAGCACGCGTTCCTCAACCGGGGGATCAGCGCGTTACCCGCGAAGAACACGCCTTGCAGAAAGCAAGCGGGGGCTGGACGACGGCGTCGAACTTCGCCAGCAACCAAGTGTTGATAGAAAGGGCGTTCCAGGGCGAAACCGCAAAAAGACTGCCATCTTCGCAGCCCGGACCCGGGAGCTACCGAAGAAAAGATTACCCAGATAAGCGATATCGAACTAGTTTTTAGTGAGCACTGATAAAAATGGGAGGCGACTCCGAAGGGAAACTTACCAGAACTCTGCTTTCCAAGCTCGGCCTTCCAAGACCAGCGGCTGTTCTGGCAGCCGCTAAACGGTTATACTGCAGCACAACTTGAAGCAAAACTGGAGTCACACGCGGGGAGAGTGTATTAACTGACTGCACTGTTCTGAAAACTAGTTCCTCGTGTTTTTCTTTCTTCATTGACAGCCCATTCTTGGCGTTCGAAATTCAAATCGGATATCAATAGTGCCACCTGCCAGTGCCGACAAGGTGCGACCGACGAGGCGAAAATTCAGATTCATGTTCATATTCATTCAAGGTATTACAGATGTCCTTAAAATAAAGAGTACAATCATGGACCCTATTAGGGCGTAGCAATATTTTTATGTCTACTTACTTCTAACTCTTCTAAGGCACTCTCTTATAAAATAAATCATGGTTATACAGCGTTTTTAGCTGCACTAGACCTACCTATTTGCAGCGTGCACTCATTATCAAGTTAGAATTGGCTTTCATAGGAACGCACGAGCGACAAATACATACCACTCTTACGTTCGCCTGTATTTCTGTTTTTTTTCCACTACTAAAGGTTGTCTGAACGAGAACGCTCATTAGCGATAAGACCGCCTTTGGCTCCCATTTTATAGCGTACGATCCTTGTGTTGTTTTTATTTATTTTGGTGAACAATACTTAAATAATATTTGTACGTTGAATAAGTCCCCAGCACTCGGCCCGTTCTGACAAGTACTCGTATGCATGTGCGTGAATGACTGATGGCTTATCCACAGCGATAAATAAAATGGCAACCATCATACTTCTCAAATCACAGATATGTACGATATTGCAGTATTGATATCAAGATTCCAATCCGCTATTAAATATTTTGTAACAATGTGCATATTCCTTAAGTTCAACGATCGTGTTCTGTTCTAGGATCGTGTCTTGCTTGAGCAATATTGAGAAAGACGATGAAATATTTTTCAAATGAAGTACCTATTTAAAGAATCAAACCGTCGAGGATGGTAGTATACATTTGTGCTGCCAGTAGCCGCTATAAGGCAGCCATAAACCCCGACATCTCGTGGGAGTACACCGACATACGTACAAACTACAAACTAAGCTGAAGAACACAACTCACTCCTCGCCGGCTTCAGTATAGGTACTTACCTCCAAAGAGAATATAACCACTACGTTTTAAGAGGCGAAACTTCATACATTGTTTTAGGATTCTCTTATGGTCTACTACCAACGTAAAGAAAAATGAGTGCACTTTATTGCCTTGTAATAAGATGCAAAAGTTCTGTGTTTTGTTAGGTTGGCTAAGATGCTATCCCGTAATTTTTTTTCATTCTATGACAGTTTCCAAGCACTGCTTAGGTACCTCGTATTTGTGTGATAATCACTTGAGAAGTTTTTAAACACAATTCTTTTGTTACTTAGACGTGTTAGTTATTTGTGGAATTTGTTGTTGTTCGTGTGGCCAAAGTTCTTTATGTTAAGTGTTACCTTACTCGAACTGTATTAACATTTCTAAATTATCTTATACCTATGTATCCCCAGGTATACCCATACCAGTATACCCTTGAATCTTGGCATTGATATGTACCCACATATCAATGCCAAGATTCAATATGTCAATGAACCCATGTCTGGAACGAGTTAAGTTATAAAGAGTATAGTGTTTTCATAGTAATAAAATAACAATGGATATGAAAACGAAGTATCGAAAATGCATCCTTGTCTAAAGGAGCTGCTCCTTTTTTTATGCCCGCGTAGTAGAGTAAGCTTGCTGTTGTTATTTAACAGAGCTACTGAGGATGTGCTCTCTTGTAGGTACAAGCTCTGGCATAACGGCCTTACTAGTAAATAATTTTCAAAAAAAGTCCAAGTTCTGCCTTTTTTACAAAGGCTGAAAAATCGATTATATATTTTATTAAAAAAAAAACTTCAGCGATAGGGACAACCTCAATTTTTTGTTATTATATGTAGAATATAATACTGCATTACATATATTTTTTCTGAAAAAAATCCATTTGGGGCAACAGGGTAAAAATGTCTTACTAATGCAATTATACAAAAACCCTTCATTCAATAATAGGTCGAATAACAAGTTTATCTCATTTTTTTACGGAACCAAGGTGATTATAGACTTGAAATTTGGTAAAAATATATCTCATAATAAGACAAATAAACGCACCTACGAAAGCCATACATTTCAACCAGGGGCAGTTTCACTATAGGATTGCGGCTAGACCCTTTCTACGCAAATTCTAGCCGTAGTAGATAATTCTCCATATTTTACTCCGTCAGACCATACGAAATGCATAAAAAATTTTTGATTGAATTTAGGTGACCGCAGAGAAAATTAGAGCATTACTGATTGGAAAAAGTCGCGCAAAACAGCGCCATCTTTATTGTCAAGTGGCGACGATGAAAACCAGTATATAGTTAGGGGCAACTTTGGTTCCCAATTTTAGCAAAAACGAATGAACCAGGTTAGATGAAACTTTCCAATATCGTAGTTCAGACTTCAGAATAGGACATAGCGTGGCTACTTTTTAGATATAATTTCTTCAGAGGGTGATATAAGGTGGATCAAAAAATTTGTATGGGAATTTATTTATTTTTTAAGATAGTCTTGAAACTGAAAAAAAAAAGTAGTTTGTGTATTTGAAAATTCATACCCTAAAGGGTACAAAAATTGGTTGCAAGTTTGTATGGAGGGTGATTTTGTTTTCGAGCTAGGGACTTGAAACTTCGTAAAATGGTTACATATTAAAATACAAAAAAAAATATAGCTATTTTGAAAATTCATCTTCTAAAGGGATTAAAACTTGCTTGAAAGTTTATATGTATACATTCAGAGTGAAGAACTCCACAATAGATGGAGTTTCCGGTCTTAATCATAATTGATTGTCTTGATCAATAATTGTTTTTTTCCTTTTTGTATTGAAATAGATTTTTCGTAGTATTAAAACGGAGAAAAGCTCGGTCCCAAGTAAGCTAAAGCATAAGAACAGCATCGATGGTTGGAAATTTGAAGTAATCCATGCGGTCTTCTCGTTTTTAATTTATGCCGTTTTTAGTTCAACCCGACCCCAAGCGGGACCATGTTTAATTACAATATGGACTGTTGCTCTGTCCGCGAAGTGACGGAAATATTGTACACTATGCATACATCTAAAAAGTTAGATTAAGTGTTTCTTACATCATTTTAGAATAATTTTAAACCTATTTATTGGTCTTTTATTGGTCTAAAAATATCAAAAACATAATTTAAGCGGCACCTATCTTTGAAATTGGACTGAAAGTAAACTCGCTAGATGGCGCATTTCGATAACTAACATCAGCGACATCTATCAAACTGAAATTGAACCAAAATTATACTCGCTAGATAGTGTTAATCATTATATAATCCGTGTACCCGGGATAAAAACTATCCCATATTTTAATCCAGGCTATAAACTATCTTCGTGCAAAATTTGATTCAAATCGGTTCAGCCGTTTAAGCGTGATTGAGTGACAAACATCCAAACATCTAAACTTTCGCATTTACAATATTAGTAGGATTGTTAATATCAGTTGTAAAAAAGATCTGAAATCGCTTTAGTATTAACATGTTCAAAGGCACGCGACCCGGCAGCCTAACCTTTAGGGCCAAGGCAAAAACAGGAAAACTAAACGATTTTATGATACTAAACGACTAGAAATATTATACTTCGTACTCCTATTTAAGAACTCTGGGTTACAATTGTGTCTCCGAGGCCCTGTCGAAACAAATATGCAACTCTATCTGCGGGGAGAGACTGGAGAGTCTGGGGTCGCCGTCTAACCCCGCAGCCCACACCGCAGGTTCACCGCTGCGTAAGTCCGACTCGATCTTGGCCACTTTTATGCCTTACTAGCTTCCGCTCGCGACTTCGTCTGGGTGGACTGGGAATAAAAACTATCTTATATTTTAATCCAGACTATAAAACTATCTTCGTGCATAATTCTGCATAAACTTCAGTACAATTTTACCACCGTAGCAAAAATCGTGAATAAACTTAAAATGCCTCTGCTAGAGTCTGTCAAAGCGAGTCGTGTCCCAGGAAATTGTGCAAATCCTACTTACTTATATTATATCCTACTAATATTATAAATGCGAAAGTTTGGAGGTTTGTTACTCATTCACGCAAAAACAAGGGGACAAAATGGGGGGCGAAAATCCACGCGGACGAAGTCGCGAGTAGAAGCTAGTTATATACGTATGGCAAATAAAATAGTTTTGATTTGATTTTTGATTCTGATGAATAGTGAGGGCAATTGTACAAATAGAGTGTTCGTAAACGGGTCTGCGTTTGTACAGGACAAAATATCAGCAAACCATCGCGCGATAGAGTGCAACATTTGCAACACAAACCATGAAGTATAGGCGTTTTAATTAAAAGCGTGTTCAAAGCTATGGACGAACCTATAGCTGTGCTAAAAGTTAAACTCAATTGCAACGTACCTACAACTAGTGTCGGGAGGTCAATCAGACTTGACGTGGTGCTTTTGTTTTGATGTCGACAAACAGAGTACTTGCGCGTCAGCCCAACTTCACCCCGAGCGACAGTGGTTGGAGTCCCGCCCAAACGTGAATTTCAATTCATTTGTGGTGAGAATGCCAACCGACAAGCTGTTGACCTTCGTGAAGGAGAAGTTCTGGACAAAAGGTTTCGCGTTACGGCGGTTCCGCCGAAGGTGACAGCTTTCGTCTGGAAATTAATGGAAAATATTCGACATCCAGAAGAAACGTCTCGCGTCCTTAAGGCAGAAGAAGCGTCTTTAAGGTATTTGTAACATGGGCCTGAGAGGCTTCAAATAAATAAATTATTATTATTATTATTAAATGTTTGTATACTATTCAGTAAAATGTCTAGGCGGCATTGCTCCATTTTCCCTCTTGTTAATAAGAGGAGTGCCCAGCAGTAAGACGTATATAGGCTGATGTTGATGATTGCTTCACTAACTTTCAACAAATATACAATCAAATTGAGGTAAGATATTGTATCCTTGACAAAGCGTCAGAACCCTCTTTTTAAAGTAGCAGCTAAAAGCGCTTCTAATAAAATTACGGCCGTAATAAAACAGACTATAGTAAATAAGTAGTGAGCAAACCGCTCTGACAATAAATTGTGGTACATTATTGCGGATTACGAACGCACTGCGGCTGGCTTGGCGTTTAGTACCCACGTCCGGCGACATTAATGTCTCGTCAGATGACCTAATAAAGCAGATCATAGTAATAGATTGTGTCTCATGGGATTAAAATTATATATTTAAGGCGAGGGCGTTTTTGAGTGAAAGGAAAGATTCTAGCGAGGGATTCTAAAGTAGAATCTTGAGCATAACGAGGGATTCAAGTATTTACGCCTAAGACGGAATATTTTTTTCTACCGAGTGACATATACGGCTTTTCACGCCTATAAGGAATATTGAAATCCCAATTTGAGGGCAACAATGTCTCTTTTCTCAAGAGGTGTTCCTCAGGGATCTGTTCCGTCTGCAACCTTATTCATATTGCATATCAACGACATGCTAATGCCCGGAACCTTTGGGTATGCCGATGATAGCACAGTTGTAGTCAGATATATGTCCGATGCAAAGGCCAACAAAGAAGAAATTCAATCTTGTCGGCAGGATATGGTTGATGGTTCGGATTTGAATCTTAGGGCAGTCTCTGACTACGGCGATGCTAATCAAGTCAAGTTTAACGCAACCAAGACACAGGCGTGTTTGTTCTCCACTAAACGGTGCCCTTTCAACTTGACTCCAACTTTCCGGAGTGTATCCATGCCAATTTCAGACCATCTGCAGCTCCTTGGCATGGGCATCAAGTCCAATATAAACTTTGCGTTCTACATTTCAATGTTAACTTTGCGTTCTACATTTCAATCCTTAGCGCAAACTGCGGCAAAAAACTTGGCATCCTCTGTAAGGCGAGGCGGTACTTTACACCCTGGCAGTTTCTTCAGCTTTACCAAGCACAGGTCCCGTCATGTATGGAGTAGTGTTGCCACCTCTGGGACGGATCCGCTAAACATCAGCTAGCCACCTTGGGTTCGACTGATAGGCGTGCCAGGGAGCTCATTGGTGATTTAGATTTACCCGAGGCTAAAATGCAAAGACTGGAACACCGTAGAAAAGTTGCCTGCTTACCGGTGTTCTATAGGACACATTTCGGAGAGTGTGCGAGAATTACGCGAATTAATCCCGCCCTTACCATTTCGCCATCTTGGGACTAGGCACGGTCGTGGGTTCCACCCTTATGTTGTTGATTTACCACTGATTCGCACGAAGCGCTTTGCTTCCAGTTCTCTCGCGAGGACAGCTAAAGAGTGGAACTTACTTCCGGCAAACCTTTTCCCAGTTACGTAAAACTTGGATGTTTTCAAGACTAGAGTGAATAGGCACTATCTAGGTATGCATGTAACACCCTCGACCTCATCATCACTTACCATCAGGTGAGATAGACGTCAAATGCGTACCTATACGTAATAATAATTTTAAAAAATACATTACTCGTCTAGGGCGTTTAAACAAAGAATGTCTTAGATTGCAGGCTGCGGTGAATACAAAATGTTACGTCTTCCCTTGGATGGAACGTGGGGTTTTCCACGCACGTAGCGGGCGGTATGTGCCACTTTCAGGCTAGGCGTGATATAAAAATATAAAACTGCGCTTATTAATCCCACGATTAACACGATAAGCTATAAGCATGCCGATTTTTGCAACAAATTGCAGTCTTCTAGAACATTGAACTTGATAAATCGACTAAAATATTTTAGTTATGTATTTATTTTCAATATTACATTAAATATATTTTTAACGATGATGATGATAAGATGGTGTGATGTGAATACAAATATATAAAGCATTTTTATCACTCAGTACAATACAAATTTGACTTTTGTGCTGTAATAAACATTTCATCCTCAAAAAGCACGTAGGCAGTGAAGTGTTATTAAATAAGTTAACAACTTTACAGTGCACGCAAAATGTTATTTATTCAAACCTACAACTCAAGGGTTAATAACTTTTTCGAACTGCAACAATATAATAAGGTAAGTTAAGAGAAGTCCCAGGAACTTGAAAGGGAGAGAGATGTCGATATCGAAGATTTGGAGGAGCGAGAAGGATAGGTCGCGGGCCTCGGTTAGCGCTAACAGGGCGCGCGCAACGCTGCGTCCCGGTTTGTCTGGGAATTAAAAAGAAAAACTTATAGTATAATATTCATTGAACTAACCATTGACAACAAATATCTAACCGAACTACTAATTGTGTAGAATTTTATTCAGATACCTACACAAAGTCCACAAAAGAGTGTTACTAAAAAGCCCAACCAAGCGAACCAAGTTATGCCTCTCTCTCATCTGAGCGTTTGTCCTAGTCTTGTGTGGTCGGGTCGGACTCATACTTAGGAAGGTAGTATTTATTAAATTAACTTTAAAGCCAGTAGTTAAGCAAACACTTGAAAAAATGTTACTCAGTTTGTTCTCATAAAGCCTGGAAGCCAGCAGTTCCCTCAGACGCCTCACTTCCTCCTGGATCTGGTCAGCAAACACGCACGGAGCGAACAGCGGAGACAGCCGAATGCAGTGGAACGCCGACTCTACCGCCACATTGTAGAACGGTTTCTAAATACAGAGCAAGACTTATAAAGGCCATGTTTTTGTGGATATGCGATAAAAACGTTTTATATGTACCTACTACCTACATGTAGGTCCTTAAGTATTGACCACAGGAAAAACTACTTTTGTTCTTCTTTACTCTGTATTTAAAATGATCGTGGGTGTTAACTTATCCCGTTTGATCAATGCAATGTCATACATACATACATACATACATACATACATACATACATACATACATACATACATACATACATACATACAATCACGCCTATTTCCCAGAGGGGTAGGCAGAGATCATGGATTTCCACTTGATAGCATGTAGAAATCCATGATCATAGGATCATAGGTTCCATGGTAGATCATAGGATCTTGACAAACTTTTCTTGTTTACTTTCATTACATTCTTCATACATGCTCGTCGGTTTGGGGTACCTACTCTTGATCTGACCTTTCTTCAGGGTTTAAAAATAAGTTCGACGAGGTCGTCACCTTCCAACTGTCCCCACTCTTTCCTTTCTCTTTCCCCTATCTTTGTTAATCTTCTTTCATCCATCCTCTCTACATACCCAAACCATCTTAGCATGCCCTTCTGGAAAAGGAGACGCCAAAATAAGTTAAGACCTTTTCAATTCAATTCAATTCAATTCAATTCAATTCAATTCAATCTTTATTGATAACATGGTTACAGGTCAGTTTACACAGAATATTAATTTGAACATTTCATATAGGTACAGACAACATTAAATATCATACATTATTATTATATTATGAATTATCATTACATTTATTACTATTATATTAGGTATCAGTTTCAGTTTCTTTATTTATAAATTTTATAATGAACATTTCAATTACATGTCAATTTTTATTATACATATTATTTTATTTTTTACATCCTATGTCTATATTATATTAACAACAATAAGTATCTCATTTTAATAATTACATAACATTGTTTTTATTCATAAATTCATCTAATGAGTAGAATGCTTTTTCTATTAAATATTCCTTAAGCTTACTTATAAACATGTTGTCTGATAATTCGGCTGACTTTAAGTTATTTGGCAAACGATTATAGATTCTAGGACCTATGTACCACACACATTGTTCGGATTTTTTTAGTCTGTGTGGGTTGGGAAGGAGATTATTTCCATTTCGGTAGTTAGGACCACGCATTTTAAATTCATTAAGATGTTTACGGACTACTTTTGCTACTTCAAATATGAACAGACCTGGAACAGTCATGATCCTTAACTTCCGGAACAGGCTGCGGGCAGGTGTGTCCCAGGGCACCCCAGCCATTATCCTAATTACCCTTTTTTGCAATATAAGCACCCTTTGTCTGTCCGCCGCTTGTCCCCACATATCAATGCCGTACGTTACAATTGACTGGAAGTAAGCATAGTATGCATTTCTGACACATTGCTCATCAAGCATTTTTGTTAATCTCGAAATTGCAAAACACGCTTTGCCTAACCTCTTACAAAGCTCATCTATATGGGTATCCCACTGCAATGCAGAGTCTAAGGTGAAGCCTAGATATTTTGCCTTGTTTACTAAGGGTACTTCGATGTTATCCAGCACGCTATTCAGCTTCTGGGGTGGCAAACCCCTAAGGTTTATCTGGATTACATTCGTTTTTTCCAGGTTAAGTTTCATACCATTGATAGTGAACCAGTGCTTTACATCCCGTAGCAGGTAATTTACTTTAGATTGCAGTTCTGTGAAATTAGTGCCCCAAACAACAAAAGCACTATCATTCGCGTATGCAATCAGTTGACCATGCGACGTACACGCTGACAAGTCATTAACTAATGCAATAAATAAGTAGTTACCTATTACTGAACCTTGAGGAACAGAAATCGAATCAAGCGATTCATAGTTGGATCTTCCCTTATAGCCATTGACATCTACTTCACATAATTGTTGCCTATTCTTTAGAAAGGATTCAAATACTTTGAGGAAAGTCCCCCGGATGCCGTAATGGTCTAACTTCTTAATAATAAGCGTATGGTCTACGAGGTCGAATGCTTTCGACAAGTCACATAACACCAATGCAACTTTGCATCCCAATTCTTGTTTCTCAGCAATTGTTTTTAAGAGTTGTCTGGTAGCATCCACTGTGGATTTTTGAGACTGATAAGCATATTGTTCCTTTGCCAATATACCCTTACCTGTCAGATGATTAATTAACCTATTTGCAAGACCCAGTTCGAAAATCTTAGACAATACTGGTATTATCGATATAGGCCGATAGTTCTTTAGTTCGGTTTTTACTCCTTTTCCCTTATATATAGGTACAACTTTAATCTTTTTTAAAGCCTCGGGATAAGACCCATTTTTCAGACACAAATTCATGCTGTAACATAAAATATCTATAAACGACGGAGGGAGCTCACGCAAGATCCTTGTAGGAACCTCGTACACATCCTTTGTGGGTTTTGGCTTTATTAGCTTTATGAGTCGATAAATCTCTCCAATGGACAATGGCTCTAATGACGCACATTCTACTGCCATGGGGCTATATGATTCTAAAAGTTGTAATGCCAGCCGCAAGTCCAGCTGTCTCGGCGTGTCCCTCACAGAGTTGATGAAGAATTTGTTTATTGCATTTGCCAACCCATCAGGTTCGGAGGACTCAAGTGATTTTGATTTGCTACTTGTTGCACTAGTTTCCGACTGTATTACCCTCCAAACAGCTTTTGCCTTGTTGCTGGCTTTGCGTATTTCATTTCTGAAGTAGTCACTACGCTTGTATATCATTAATTTTCTATAAAGCTCTTCAAATTGATCTTTAAAGTTAAGGAGTGATATGTTATTAGGAAATACGTTGCACAGATATTTAATGTCATCTAATAAATACTTTTTTGCGATTATATCACCAGAAAACCATATTTTATCTTTATTACATTTTGGATATTTTTGCCTGGGAAAAGCCTGCCAAAAAGCATGTATAAACACATTAATAATGGAATCGAGAATCTGGTCCGGTTCCTTACCAGACTTTATGATTTTATCCCAGTTATACATATCCAAAAATTCAGTAAAGCAGTTTAATTTAGATGGCGTGATGCGTCTCATCTCAATCATTTCAACGCTATTACAGTATTTTTGTTGGTAGCTTATGCTCATCATTTGCCCGTCATGATCTGATAACTCGCTCTTTACTGGAGCAAAATTGATTTCATCAATGTCCGAATAGGCATGATCTATACATGACGCACTACAGTTGGTATATCTAGTTGGACATACGACTATGGGATTGAGGTTTACACAATTCATAAGATCCAGCAGTTTCTTTTTATTTGGACTGTCTTTTAACAAATCTATATTGAAGTCTCCAACAATTAATGTATTTTTAGCTTTCTGGTCATCGTTTGTTATATTTAATAAGATTGATAATTTTTCAAAGAATACATTTATATCCCCAGAAGGGGGTCTATATATGCAAATTATACTTAGTTTATAGTAATTTATCTCAATTGCAGAAATCTCAATCACCATTTCAACCGATAGATCTACTAAAACATTTAATTCAGTTGCCTTGACACTTTTATGAACATAAATACAAGCCCCCCCATGAATGCTATTTTTTCGGCAATACGACGAGGAGAGTTCATAATTCATGATTTTTACAGTTTTTAAATCATTAGCCTCTTTCCAATGTTCAGTTAGGCAAATTACATTGGTTCTATCTAAACATTGCAACATGGCTTCCAGTTGATAGACCTTATTACTTAGGCATCTAATATTTTGATGGTAAACTTTAAACACAGTATATGATTTAGACGCCACATCACGCTGCGGCTTAGCTAGGTTTGGTCCTTTGGATTCGCGATAGTCACATCTAAAAAACTTTCCGCGTTATAATATAATTCATTAACATTTTTTAGCACATTATTAACACAATGAGCAAGCTTACGTTTCCCTCTCCCATTGAGTTGATTACCACTGCTCGTATAATCTTGATATTGTAGTTGCGTGTTGCAATTCAGTACCCATAGGTTTGCAGCATTATTCAACTTTTTATTGAGGGCATGGTTAATTTTTTTTACAAAGTCGTTATAATCACTTGAGTATTCATTTACGCTATACGGAATATTGCAGATAATAATATTAGTATGTGATGCCAATTGAACAGCTTTATTTAGAAGTGCGATAGATTTATGTATAGGCGACATATTGTAGTCGTTGGAACCACATAATATTATTACACAATCGGTTTTTTTTTAATTCGCTATTTTTTCTTCGAAGTTAAGGAGGACACGTTCTGTAGTACCATTTGCAATTATGTCCGCTGTTGCGTCGTAGTCATTCCTCCTAATTCTTGATAACGGCAGCAACAAGTCTGCTCCATGCGAGTCCGATAGTAGCAGTAGTTGCGGCTTGCAGGCGATGTGTTTTTTTGGTGAGTCCTCTAACTGATCTTTAATAGGGGGAGGCATTAGCCTTTCATTAGATGGCGATTTTTCAACTAGCTCTTTCACAGTTTTCTGTAATGTCATTACCGACCGCTTTATGCACGTAAGTGTTATATCCGCTTTCTTTTTGAATCCCTGTTTAATTTGTCTATTCTCATTTAACGTAAAAGTTATCTTTTTCTTTAAGAGTAGTATTTTCTTTTTTAATTTTGATATTTCACTTTCTAGCAGACCTATTTTCGTTTTTTCAGCTTCACAGGCATTTGTGAGTTTGCGATTGCGCTGCGGTGTACGCATTTTTGGCGCATCTTCATTTAGCAATTTGGTGTATATATTTTGTTTCTTTTGGAAATCTTCAATTTGTTTTTTTAATTCATTGTTCTCCACGTTCAATCGCTCTATTTCGACGTGAGCGCTAGACAGCTCGGTAGTGGCATTTTCTAGTTGATCTTTAAGGGCTGCCATCTCCGAGTTGTCCAAATGAGAAATATTAGGCAGGCTTCTAGGGCTATCCTCATTGATTGTAGAGGTTGAAAGTTCTGCGTGATCCGAGCCAGTGATAAGATTCTCGGTCGACGTAGTTTTTAACAGAGGTGACTCAATTTTGTCAGTAAAACATTCATTTAGTGTTTTAGTCTTGCATGCATTGTTTTTTGGTTTTTTACTTACACATTGACGACATTTCCAGGATATTTTCTTATCTTTCGCCATTGTTTTGAAAGTCCGCGAGGTAACAGTGGTGCATGATAGGTCATACACATTTTCGCACTGAGAACATTTCATGTAGTCATAATTTTTTAGCACTTTACTACAATTTCCACATTTTAATGTGTCCATCTTAGGCGTAGAATTCTCTGCCATTTTTTGTGATTTGTGAGCAAAGACATGCAGTAATGTACCTTGAAGCGGCAATGTAAAGCGTCCAACGGCGGCGTTCAACAGCACAGCGTTATCTGCGAGCCGCGTGACTCATGCGCTGCGGGCACTGTGCGAGTTGTCGTAGGTCAGTTCTTCGACGGTTGGTTATTCATTTTAAAATATGATTTCACTGTTTCTCCTAATCCACAGCACGGTTTTTATTTAAACAAACACCATTATAATTGTCACTTTAGCAGCTATAAAATGGTGTATACCACTACACGGAGCAAGTAGATTTAGCATTTATTTGCGAATATAATAGCGAGAGAGAACTTCAACACTTTTGTCTGCGCAGCGGCGGTAGGCAGTGAGTGTTTTATCTATAGTCAGCGTCATATAGTTAGTAGCAGCTAAGGTAGCCAAATATTTCGGTACACATTAGTAGTAAGAATAAGGGTGTATTACTCGGGTCGTCTAGGTGGAAGGTACGAGCTAGTGACGCTTGAAGGTTTCTTGAAACAGTCTAGTAACGCGAACTTGGAACTTCCACCTGGAAAGACACGCTTCTCTTCCAGAGCGACCGAGCGGGTGGGCAGGTTGCGGATAGCCCGTTTTCCAATAACATGGACCCGGACAGTGGAAGGATGAGCTCGAACTAATCCCAAGTCGAGATCATCTCCTAACCTTCCTCTTCCTAGTATACCACTCCCAGTTACTTTCCAAAACACCCAACCTAGACCAAATCCTGACCGCAACAACCCCCTATTTCCTGCCCCCATCCTGGAGGAGAAAACCTCGACTCTAAAAACCCTAATCTAAAGTGTGACCGACCGTGCTGATGGATGCGTGGCTGAGAGGGAGCTCAGTCGCAAACGGTGGACCTCGGGGACCGGGCGAAACCCGTTGTACCTAGCCTTACCTACGCAAGCGGGGCTCTGCGTAGGTGGACAAACTTTTCCCTAGCTATTCGTGGGACATAGATGGCAGATTTAAAGAAAAATAAAAATATAAAAACAACCAACAAACCAACCACGCCACTCTTGGCTGGGACGGCGAAAGCTGAACCGCCGAGAGAGGTGCTACACCAAAGTGAGAGACCGACTGAGGACTCATTGAAGCCAGAAAGGACGCCGGACGCTGGGGCACCGAAAGGAACCCCGGCCAAGGTGACCGATCCGGAGACGATGAAGAACTCGACCGCTGGAACCTCACAGCCAAAACCAACAACTGCTGAGAGTGGGACGACCCTGGTTGAACCCTCGAAGCAGGTAATAGATCCCGGTTGGGAGATAAGGTGCAAACCGAGGGGCAAGAAACCTCCCCAGCCGGAAAAACCAACTCAAGGAGACCTCACGAGGGTGAAGGTCTCCCAGAGAAAGAGGCAGCGACTCAGGAAGCAGGCAGAGAGACGCGCCTCTACAGCAACAGATAAGGTCGAAGCCCCTATAACACCGGCAGTGGAAGCGACGACCTCCAAAGCACCAACCAAGGCGGAGGAAACCAAGATCTCCAAAAGGGCACGCCTGGACGAAACCATATCCCCCAGAGGAGAACACAAAAAACATAAAACGGACTCCCTGGGTAGTAAGCAAACATACCCCACCTACGCAGCGGCAGCGGCGACAGATCTGACGGTTGCTATCACCAATGAGCGCACGGGCAGACTGTCGCAGCAAGACGCTGAGGAGGTGGAGAGAAAGATCGGGGATGCGATTTTCCAGGCAGCCATCGAAACCGATCTTGACACCATAGCGGAGGCCCCTACATTTTCGGGTAGACCAAGTGTGGTGGATGGTTACCTGAAACTGTGGTGCCAGGACGCAAAAACCAAACAGTGGCTGATGACTTCGTTGACAACGGCCACTCTAGCAAACGGAGACCGTCTCGTCGGAAAGAGGGAGGACGAGATGGTCAGAAAAACTAGATGTGGCATACTCATCCCGTCCATAGAAGACAACCTCACCAAGGTAGGAAGGGTTCTCAATTTCCAGAACTCGTGGGCCGAGGTGAGGAAATGGACCATACACCAAGCCATCCCTCTGAGGACGAGAGGATGCACACTGATGCTGGTGGGCATACCGGAGAGTGTGGTCCCTGCTGTGCTGGAAAGGAACAGGAAACTGAACTACCTGTGTGGGTCAGTCTACATTCGTTTCCAGCATAGTGGGGGGCACTTCAAAGATTCCCCACCAGAAACAAACACAAACCCAGATGAGGATAACACCCAGAGCCCACCCACTGCGATGGAAACCGATGGCGCCGATAACGAACCCGACTCAGACGTGGACGAAGGCATTTTGCTGGATTCCGAAGACGAAGAGGGGTGCACCAAGGGGATCAGTCTCCTGGACCTAAAGGGGAAGAAGGTGGAGGAGACATCGACCGATGGCTCCTTCGCTCTGTAAGGTCCTCCAGGTTAACCTCCAGCACAGCGAGACTGCAACGGCTCAACTTCGACGGTGGCTGGAGGTTAACAATACATCAATCATCCTGATCCAAGAGCCGTGGGTCAGGAACACGCGTATAAACGGCCTCTGCAACACCGGAGGTAAATTAATATACAATACACAAAATAAACCTAGGACGTGTATACATACGAGGGGCGGCTGGAAAGTAATCTCCTTGGTTAAAAAAATATGCGAAAATGATACTGGCTGAAATGCATTCTTGTTCTTTGGTTATTCTTTTTTTGAATTATTTGACGTTCATTTGTTTTTTCTGTTCCATTTTTCTACAATTCTCGAATGTTTACGACATATCGGTTGAAAAAATGAATATTGCTAAAATTGAACATCGTGCAGTGATTAAATTTCTAACAAAAGAAAGAAATACTCCCTCACAGATCCGAGAACGTATGATGTGTGTGTTCGGTAGTTCGTGCCCTTCCGAATTTACTATAAAGTTTTGGTCTAAACAATTTAAACTCGGTCGTGAGAGCTTGGAAGATGACGCTCGTAGTGGAAGGCCGGTTTCTGCCGTTACGAACGAAAATGTAGCCAAAGTTAAAAAAATAATTTTAGAAGACCGACGAGTGAAGCAGTGGGAGATTGCTAGAGATGTGGGCATCAGTAAAGAAAGAGTCAATGAGATAATTCATGTGCATCTGAATATGTCCAAGGTGAGTGCACGTTGGGTCCCCAGAATGTTAACGGCGTTTGACAAGGACCGACGCGTCAAATGTTGTGAGGAGTTTTTGGAAATGAGTCGAGGTAATGAGCAAGAAATTGTTTCTAAAATGGTGACGTGTGATGAGACCTGGATTCGACAGTGGGACCCCGAAAGCAAACAAGAGTCTTTGCAGTGGAAATTCAAGGATGAGAAGCCTCCTCGGAAGTTTAAGGTCAGGCCGTCGGCAGGCAAACTTATGGCTACCGTATTTTGGGATACAGAAGGAATTTTACTAATAGATTATTTACCAAAAAAAGGACAATGAATGCTGAATATTATTCCAGCTTACTGCATCAGTTACGAGACGCGATAAAAGAAAAGAGGAGGGGTAAACTTAGCAAAGGGATCCTGATTTTACACGATAATGCACCTGTGCATACCGCCCGCACAACGACGCTTACCATGAAGGAATTAGGGTTCGATGCCGTTAACCATCCACCTTACAGTCCAGACCTAGCCCCATGCGACTATTTTTTATTTAGACACCTCAAAAAAGATCTCCGAGGAAGACGATTTCTGACCGATGACGAAATTAAGGCTGCAGTTAGTGACTTTTTTGACGAGAAGCCGAAAGTTTTTTTTTTCATGGGTTAATGTCAATATTTGACAAATGTAATAAGTGTATTTCACTAGCAGGGGACTATATTGAAAAATAAAAATAAATCATAGATGACAGTCTTTTGTTTCATACTTAGGTAGATTTCTTTTCAGCCGTCCCTCGTATATCTCGTAACATAATAGCACAACCACTAACTGAATTCTGTTCCAGAGACGTGTGTGTTATAAAACTCCTCAGAACACAAAACTCAAGCATACCGGAGATAGTTCTCGCATCCGTCTATATGGCGGCTGAGGACGAACCCCCTCCTATGGAAATGAACAACCTTATCCGCTACTGCGAACACAAAGGGCTGGAGCTGGTCGTCTCGGCGGACAGCAACGGTCACCACAACCTATGGGGAATGGAAACAAACAACAAAAGAGGTAACGATATTGTTGAATACCTAATGACTACTAACCTGGACATCCTAAACACAGGAGCAAAACCTACATTTGTCACTCGCAGATGTAACACTATAATTGACATTACTTTAAGAACAGGGCTAGCAGCTCAACACGTATCCAACTGGCATGTGTCGGACGAGCTATCGTGCTCCGACCACAGGTGGATCCGTTATGACCTCACAGCCGACACAACCAAACCAACACCCAGAAGAAATCCGAGACGCACAGACGTTGAGGCATACAAGGAGATTCTGGTAGGTAAACTAGACAATAACATAAACACACACAGGCCTCACAACACCACAGAACTGGAGGAACAGGTAAACAGACTCACGCAACATATAACAGAGAGTTATGAGAACACATGCCCATTATCGACACCACCAGCCAGCGGCAATAACGCAAACTCTGACTGGTGGGGCTCGGAAATGGAGCGGATGAGAACCAAAATGAGAAGACTACTGAACAGAGCAATAAATACAAAAGCTGAAGATGACTGGGACAAATATAAAACGGTCAAAGCCAATTACAAAAAGAGAATAAAATACAGAAGATCTGCATCATGGCGGAACTTCTGTGACAACATATCCAGTAGCACACAAGCCAACAGAACAAGGAAGATACTAGCCAGCCAACCCAGTCAACTACTGGGCACACTGAGAAGACCAGACAATACCACCACCAGCAATCCATCGGAGACTGAAAGTCTATTGGTGGAAACCCACTTCCCGGGGTGCAAGGTAGTTGACGTACAAACCTGGGCAGACCAGGACGAGAACTTTCATCCAAAAGATAACGAGTGGAAGATACCAGAACGAATAACAGAGGAAAACAAAACGGCCTGGGCGATAAATAGCTTTGACAACTACAAATCACCAGGTCTAGACGGTATCTACCTTGCCTTACTAAAGTGGGGAGGACATAAGCTGATCGAACATCTATCGAACCTACTATGCAGTTGCATTGCATACAGATACATACCATTAAAATGGAGAGAGGTAAAAGTAATATTCTTACCGAAACCGGGGAAGAGTGACTACTCAGACCCAAAATCCTTTAGACCCATAAGCCTAACCTCTTTCATGTTAAAGACCCTGGAGAGACTCTGCGACAGGGACTTAAAAGACACGGCCCTTAAGAACATAAAGATACACCCAAACCAACATGCCTACAGCCAAGGTAAATCGACAGACTCAGCCCTTCATGCTGTAGTAACCAACATAGAAGACGCGCTCGCCAGAAAGAACTCCTGTCTAGGCACCTTCATTGATATAGAGGGTGCATTCGACAGGACCAACTTTAGCAGCATAAAAAAAGCACTAGAAAGACATAAAACCGAACAGCTGCTCATAGAATGGATTATGAACATGCTAAAGAAAAGAATTATAAAACTATCCGAAAACCAAAGCCACCAGGCACTAGTCATAAGAGGATGCCCTCAAGGAGGCGTCCTCTCGCCACTGCTGTGGAACCTGGTAGTAAACGACCTAATAACGAAACTAAACAATAACCGCTTCCTAACGATAGGATATGCGGACGACATAAGTTATACTGGTCAGCGGCCTGATCACAAGCACACTATGTGAACTAACACAAACAGCACTGAAAATAATAGAGAAATGGTGCAAGGAGAATGACCTATCGGTAAACCCAAAGAAAACCAACACAATTCTCTTCACAAATAAACGTAAATTGGGTACCTACGAAATGCCAACACTATTTGGCACAAAACTAACACTCGAAGGAGGTGAAATATCTAGGTATAACACTAGACGACAAACTAAATTGGAGCAAACACCTAGACAGTAGACTAAACAAAGCAACAGTAGCCTTCTGGCAATGCAGAAGGATGGTGAGGAAGAAATGGGGCCTGGCTCCCCACATCATACTGTGGCTGTACAAAATGGTGATAGTACCAATGATAAGCTATGGTGCCATAGTATGGTGGCCCCGTACCCAAACCACGAGTGCAATTACCAAAATCCAGAAAACACAAAGACTAGCATGTGTGGCGGCTACGGGATGCATGAGAACAACCCCAACAGCAGCACTAGAAATAATGCTAAGACTCCTACCTTTACACATGCACATACAAAAGGAAGCGGCTGCGACGGCAATACGCCTAAAAAACCTCAACCTATGGACAAAACTAAACACACCACACACGAAGATCCACAACAGACTGATCACAAGCCTCCCTATTATGGAGGCTCCAATCGATAAAATACCGAGAACTGCAGTCTTCAAGAAAGACTACGGCATATTACTAACAGAAGACTCGAGGGAGGGGCTAAACCAAACAGACCTCAGAATCTTCACAGATGGTTCGAAAACAAATACGGGAACGGGATGTGGAGTGTTCTCAGAGGACTTAAACATACACATATCCAAACCACTGGGTGAACAAAACACGGTATTCCAGGCTGAATGCGTAGGGATAATTGAAGCCTGCAATGCCATAAAGAGACGACAAGTTGAGAACACAAACATACGGATACTCTCAGACAGTAAATCGGTACTACAAGCACTGAACAGTGATAACATCACATCTGGCTTGATATACGAATGCCACCAAAACTTAATAGAGGTGTGCGCAGACAAAAACAACGTTACCATACAATGGATCAAGGGGCATAGCGGCTCAAGAGGAAACGATGCAGCGGACGAACTGGCCAGGAAAGGCTCAGAAACGGCGGCATACGGACCGGAACCAATCTTACCCCTGCCACAAAGCTACATATACAATCAACTTGACCTATACACCAAAGACCTACACCAGAGATATTGGGAGGACATAGACACATGCAGACAGACCAAAGAGATTCTGTCAAAACGCGACAACAAACTCACAACCGCACTACTGAGGACACACAGAAACCAACTACGCAAGATAGTAGGAATAATAACAGGACATAACACCCTGAACAGACACCTGTACAACATGGGTATCGCAGACAGCCCCATGTGCAGAGCCTGCATGGAGGCAGAGGAAACAACCAAACATATTCTACTGGACTGCAAGCAGGTAGAAGTATACAGGAAAAAGCACCTAGGGTCTCCAGACACACAATGACGCACAATGGATGTCGACTTGCGGAAAAAGCCCAGTATAACTAACTAACTAACTAAGGGTGTGTTACGAAATGTTTGGCTACTCTGGCTGCTACTAAAGAACTATATGACGCTGACTGTACAGGCGGCCCATGAAAATGTTGAGAATACTTAGAACCTTGTCACTAAATTCCAAGCAACTTCATTGACACTGAAATGTCATATACCTACAATTGAGGTATTAAAACTTCAACCAATGCCACTGATAAATGTTATTGGTTACATTAAATTACCAAAATGATGCGTCTGTCAAGAGCTAAAAGTATCAAAGAAATGTTAATATTTAAAATTGCTTTTTCATATTGTAGTCTTTGGCTTTTTCGTCGGGAATCCGGTCAGCGGTGGACGCCTTGCTCCTTTAGCGGAGCTTCTGACGCTGATTGCATTATTGACTACTGACCAAACTACCGAACAACGTCGCTTTATAAGCAAACTTGACATGGCGAAATCATCTTAACTTAGATGGAAGCCATTTTTTAAAAGAAGAAGAATACTTAAAATAAATTAGGAAGCCTGCGATAATTTCTGAAACGGAGTGTTTGTTCAAAAACTTTTATGGGGGGCCTTCATAAACCTAAATAGAGCCCAAAAAAATGGTTTTTGAATTTTTTGTCTGTGCATGCTAATCTCAGAAGCGGCTTAACCGATTTGGATGCGGTTTTCAGTAATATATTATCCTAGACTTCCCTTAACATTTATTTTATTTTGTTTATTTTATTCAAATCGGTTAATAAATAAAAAAGTTATGTCAATTTAAGTCACGTAGTATAAACATCGCATAAACTGGTAGTAATACTTATACCAGTGGTTTTTAACCTTTTTGTGATGAGAGACCATTCGATTGTTTTTTTTTTGTTTTGCCATGGACCACTTACTATCTAGGGGTTGTTGTGTCTACTCGTTGGCACTTACTTAATATTTTTAATCGATGTCTTCGCGGACCACTTCGGGGGCTTCCAGGGACCACTAGTGGTCCGCGGACCACCGGTTAATAATTACTGACTTATACTGATCTATACATATAATATTGAATAATAGGTAAAACAAATACTGAGCTGAATTGGCTGAAATTTAGGTAAAATAGCTCCTGCCCGCGACTTCGTACGCGTTTAAATTATAGTCAGTGTCGCTTCGGTACCGATAGCTAATTTCGTCGAGTTCCGTGAGTGACCGGGTGGCGTAGTCGGGATGCGCTCAGTGATCAATCTTCAGACGTGGGTTCAATCCCCAGCGAGGCGATAATTTATGTTAACTTATTTCTTGCGTGGTTATTGTTAAATTTAATTTAGTTTTTTTTTTAAGTATAAACTTAAACAAAATTTTGTGATTTCTTATTTTTCTCTGATTGATTTATGTTTTTTGTTGTTTATGAAGAAACTGCATTGCAATGCCTCGAAAAAGATATTATATTTGCTATGAAATCAGAGGTCATCTAAAGTTGTTTGATAGGTTGAGTTGAATACTTACCTCGAATTATCATAGTTCACCGAGGTTAAAGGATGTGAACAAAAGGACAAAACGGTATTCCGCGGAGAATTGAGTTGTTTTTTTATGTACAAAACTCCCGTGACTTCCTGAAATATTATTGGGTCTATAATTTCTACGAAAACCTCAGCCTTCGCTTCGCTTCTTCTTCGCTTGCCTCCCGGTTTACCGTCAGGATTTCAGCCCAAGTTTCGCTTGCAAGACATCGGAAGATAATGAGTGTCGTTAGGGGTCATTGCTCGCATTGAGACCGCTCTCAGAAGGGTTACGAGGGGCCCAATCCTTTCATTCCAACGAAAAGGCCTTGCTTGCCTCGCCGCTCACCGTCGGAACTTTGGCCTGGGGTTTCGCTTGCAAGACCCCGGGGGATAGTAAATGTATGTGGGTGGCTCGCCCTCTGGTTTCGCTTGCAAGACATAGGGAGATAATGAATGTCCGTCCATGGGGGGCGCATTTAGAGCGTTTTCTGAAGGAATGCTTCGAGTCTTTCATTCCAACGAAAAGCACGGCTTTGGCCTCGCTTGCCTCGCCACTCACTTACACATATAGTATGTGTCCGTGAGGGCTCGCTTGCCTCGCCGCTCATCTTCGGTACTTTGGCCACAGGTTTCGCTTGCAAGACCCCTAATGATTGTAAGTGTCCGTGGGGGCTTGCCTTCGGGTCTTTGGCCCTCGAGCTCGCCTAGGGAGCGCTCTCTAAAAGCATGCTATAGGGCTCAGCCTTCGGCTTCACTTACGTCCCCTTTTACCTTCGTGAATTTGGGCCCCAGGTTTCGCTTGCAAGACACCCGAAGATAATGAGTGTCCGTAGGGGCTCGCATTGAGAGCTAGCGCTCTCTAAAGGGCTGCTTTGGGCATTTTATTCCAATGTAAAGCTCGGCCTTTGGCCTCGCTGCCAACTGGGGATAGTAAGTGACCTTCAGTCCCCGCGACCGCTCTCTTAAGGCTTGATTTGTACCTTTAATTGTTACGAAAAGTTCGACCTTCGGCCTCGCTTTCCTGGCCGCTCACCTTCGGGACTTAGTCTCCAGTTTCGCGGGACAGTGTCCGTGGGGGCTCACCCACGGGCCTTCAGCCCCCGAGCCCGCATAGCGACCGGTCTCTAAAAGCATGCTTAGAGCCTTTCATTCCTACGAAAAAATCAGCCTTCGGCTCCGCTTGCCTCCCCGTATACCTTCAGGAATTCGGCCCTCATCCGGTTTCGCTTGCAAGTTACTCGGAGATAACAAGTATCCGTGGGTGGTCGGCCTCGGGCCTTAGGCCCTCGGGCTCGCATTGAGACCGCTCTCTGAAGGATTGCTATAGGCCTTTAATTCCAATGAAAAGCTCGGCCTTCGGTCTCGCTTTCCTCGCCGCTCACCTTCGGGACTTTGGCCTCAGGTCTCGCTTACAAGACACCACTGAGGATAATGAGTGTCCTAGGGCCTTTGGACCTGAGGCTCGCATAGGGGGCGCTCTCTAAAATGATACTTTGGGCATCTATATAATATTATTGAAGAACAAGTTTATGAGGGGCACCGCACAGTCCATGTTAATGAAATCTTTATTTTCGAATTATAAGAATAAAATATCATGTACTTAAATCATAATTTATGCGCGTACGAAGTCGCGGGCAGAAGCTAGTGATTATATAATATTTGGTAGGAATTATTAAACGATTTAGAATGTACTCACATAGCCGCGTATCATATTCAAGGCCGTGTCGTATGAAAAACTGAGAATGGAGATGAACATTGAAGTTAACACCATCACAAACTGTAATTTTAAAAAATGTTAGTACACAGTACGGGCGAAGAAATTTGAATTACCTACATATTTTCCTGCTGCTCACCTGCCATTTAATAGCATCAATCAGTATGTCGTAGGCGCTTATCATCAAACAGTACAGGCCCATCAATTTTTTCATTTGACAATTTTGTGATTCCAAGACACCGCTCTTAAATTTCAATTCATCAATTTTTGGAGGTACAACTTCCTTGTGATTGTTTAGTGACAACTTCATGTAGTAATTGATTAGACGGAGCCGAGGAACCAGCAAGCTGAGAAGGTGTCCGTAGAAATGAATGTCAATTATATAAAGTAGACGCACCGGCAACTGTGTCAGCGGGTTGATATGCCTATCGACCACATACCATTCATACGGCACAGTAAGAAGTGTTAAAGACACCGCAATACACATTTGAATTACATTTCTGACTGAAGACGCTGATATTTTTGGCCTGCAACCGACCGCCATATCAAACTCCTGTAACTTTTCATAATAATTCTGCAATCGCTTCCAAACGATAGAACTCAATACAATGCCCAAAATGTAGTGGATACAATCAATTGTAAAATCAATATGGAAAGGGAATACTGGACTACTATAAAATGAGGTGTAAAATACGGCACCGCAGCAAAAAAGACTGTATGCAGATGCAAGTGATATTAAAACTGATTTGATTTTATCGAATATAACCAGCCTATTGAGGCCTAAGACCACTTCTCCCATAAGGTATGTCTTTGATATAGCATCGACGTGAAAGCTCTCTTCTTCTTGGACTAAATTGTTGAGGAGCACCGTTGGCGACGACATGGTGGTAGTGGCCGGCGCACCACTCGAGCCGAGAAACGAATGCTTCGTCAATGATATGATTATGATTACCACAGAAACTTCATTTCATTCCCTAATAGCATTGAAGTCATTAGTATGAGTGATTCTCGCCGCATTACAACAACATTCATCATATATTGGTGACAGTAGTACCACATTAGATTAATGAACTTGATCCTTTAGAGTGCCTCCGTCTTATTACATTTGGAAAACAAATTAATCTAATTGTTTATACAAAGTCTCAAACGACAGGGTCGCGTCACAACTGTGACTGAAATTTTTAATGAAAACACGCGCATGCGTTTCCTGAAAATGATCCCAAACAATATACAGGGCAATAACGCATTCGAAATGAGGCTATTATTCTTCCCGCTGTCCCGCACATCTGATATAAAACCAAGCAGTAAAAACACTCGCGGGCCTCCTGGCACCGTCCTTCGCGGATTGCGTCTAATCTCTTAAGGGCAGAGTTAACGAAACACAGCATAAACCGGCATCAAAGGCAGCCATAAAACATTCAAGATTTTTGTTTTGTGCAATTTATATAACTTTTACTACGGTTCTCTCGTAAATTAAACGCTGTCATCAAAAAAGGTAGGTAGGTAGTACGTAAATAAGATAATTCGACAAACATAATTTGTTTAGCTAAGATTAAGAAAAAGAAAAGTTAGCGTTTATACAAACAAGGCGTACCCTCGTCAAATTATCAACATTTCAGTGTGAAATTAGATGTTTATTTGGCCTGACATCACACAATCATGAACGCTATTTATCTTCGACAACAATTCAGCGACAAGGATCGTAATTTCGTACATAATACGATTTAAACCCCTCTTTCCACGATAGGTAAGTTTTCTCATTGGTCTGAGTGCTGAGATTCCCTTCCAATTTATATTTAAAGAACTGCTATTTATTATGCGGCTTTCGCTTCATATTTTTGGCGTAACTTGACTGGTGAAAAATGTTGCCACGGGCCCGGTGTGTTTGCTCCTGCGAGGCTCAGTGAGCGGCGCGGCGCGAGCGTCCTTCAATCTCGACACGCTTTGTCCCTCCCTTCAAATTAACCGCGACAAAGTTTTAAAACGCCTTTGTTAGCCCGCGCTCCCAGCCGTCGCCACAAGTGTTTTAGGCACGTAATGGAAAATGAAAATAAATCTTGTTTTATACGTAAAACAGGGCACATACGGTAGTAGAAACAAATCTAAATCTCGTGTACCACGTGTGCCATGTTAGTCTAATCTATCTTATTATCTAAAAGATGTTCGAGAAGTAAGTATGCATGTTCTGAACTGACATTTAGAAAAGAGAGTAGCAATAATTTTTAAAGAGGAACCGTTTCTCAAATTATTCTTTCACTAATTAGCTCTTAAGCTCCACACATACCTAATAATAAACCACACAATTAAGTGGTAGATTTTCTCTCGTGTAATTGACATTTTCATTATGCCTACGTAAACAGCTTCCGGAAAAACGCTTCGAAGAGTTACCAGCGTCAGCCGTGCTAACGTAAATACATTTTACGTAGGATGATATTAGTCCGCCCGTTTCCTGACGATATCATTTCGTTATGAATGCGCAGCTTTTGGCAAAATAATATCATTACAAGTTTTTAAAATACACTCCTATTAGTCTCGTATTTTAACTAAAAACGTATTTAAGAGTCCGCAGTAAGCTCGATTCTCCATACAAACGTAGTTACACTCTCATTTTAAAACTACGTGTTGGATTGTAACGAAACTTTGCATGTACAATGACACGAGGTATATCTATGTCTGTAATTAGTTTATGTAGCTTCAGATACCATAGTAAAAACAATACAGCAAATTTAAGTTTTTCATACAAAACTTGTTTTTGCTGTATTTCGTTTGTTTTATAAACTGGAACCATATGAACTAATTACAGACATAGATATTCCTCATGACAATGTATATGCAAAGTTTCGTCACAATCCAACACGTAGTTTTAAAATGAGAGCGTAACTACATTTGCATGGGAAGGTGAAATTCGGCCGAGCTTAAGTACTGCGGACCCTTAATATACAATTATTTTGTGCGTGGGTAAATTTATTTTTAAGAATATTTGCTTCATACGCTTTAAAGGAATGAATAAATATTACACATAAGTTACGGGTTCCCCGTGAAGTGGTTGTAGGTAAAACAAGCTAAATACCTCTTATTTAATGAATTAGGATGATTTCGCTCAAGACAGAACACAGGGACCTAATTCCAAACGATATGTGAATCGTTATGGAGTCGTATGTGAGGTACAGCGCGCGGTAGGTACAGGAGGCTTTGTTATGGTGGCTAATTCGCGGGAAGACCACGGGATCGGCTACGAGCATAACGCGTAGCAATTCCTGGCAGTGAAAGTGTTAAGCTGCTACGGACTCCGGCGTAGCGCTATGAGCGAAGCGAACAGCGAAATCGCAGAATCAAGCGAAGAGGCGGCAAAATTATGGAGATTATAACACTTTTTTAAACTCTCGCGCTTTATACACATATTTATATTATTATTTTACACGGGTCTAATGCGATATGGATTTACCTTTATTTCTGACGTTTGTACACGGGTTGCACCGCTCATGGTCGCAGATGACAGTCGTCCCAGCAAGTTGTCAACCGAGACATGGGTGCACAATATTTTACTACCCTTCAAATGTCGATAAAAGCGTAAATAAATATCGCATTAGACCCGTGTAAAATAATCATATAAATATATTATGGAGATTTTACGCTTATAAAATCATGTTGCTCACCAATAAGTGCTAACTAGTTAAATCTTACTTACATTTTTGTATTTAAGCTATTTATAGTATTTTTTAGTTAGATGATAGACACGGCTCAATGAAAGAAACGTTTTCGGGACAACTAATGTCGAAAAATTCTAGGTAAAAGGTATTCTAATCAGTATGAAATTAGTTTACCTCTATCACACCCCACTTAATCATATATAGAATGTAAATGTAATCGCAATGCAATTATTTGTTGCAAAATAAGCCCGATCTTTATAATATACCTATACTCGTATCTATAGATATAGGGTAAGGTAACAAACACTCCATTCAAGACGGCAAGAAAGGGATTAAGTGTTAAAGAGACTACATTAGCTGAATACAATATCAACGTTACGTTCGTCATCTAGGATGAGTCATCTCATACTACACCGCGCTGAACCCCCGGACCCCGGACCGACGCCATAGCATACGAGTGAAATTAAAATATTTTAAGAAAACCAACTGCTTTCATGCCCGACTACGGCACAACCGAAAGGAAGGGTTATGATTTTAGCAGTCTATGTTTGTATTTACGCGTGTTCCATAGGGCATAAGATGATGAACCGATTTTGATAAATCAGGTGTCAATCGATTTGTAATTATGCTCCGGTTGATATAGTGCTACATTTTGTATAAAAAAAAGTTTTATTTCAGTTAGTTTTCCGGAATCGGTTAAGGTTTTAACATTTTTTGATTTATAATTTTAACCCATGTCACGCCCTCGATCCAACGACACCTCAGATAACAAAATCCATCCGTTTCGACTGTAGCCCGTGATATAGAGTTAATAATTGTCAAAACATAACCTTCTGTGGCAGTCGGGTAATAGCCTAACTACATTAAATGTTCATCTCAGACACATACGTATTTCACCCGATGTTTTTACCCTGCTACTTTTACGTTACTGTGTTTTGTTTTTTATACCCATTGTTTTGTCCACGAATAAATGTTTTCTTTCTTTCTTTTTTGGCATCCTGTTTCCTTCGCGATTTTGATCGGTGTTACCGTTTGCCGGCCAACGCACGGACGTGGCAATGTATGAGCAATTCAGCGACCGAACGCTCTCCGGCATTCGTGCCGGACCCAGCACGGTATACTGTGACTGTGTCATCCTGAAGGGGTGCGAGATATGCTGGTTCACTCCGCAAACATTAATATTCGGAACGTTGTGTACTCCACAAAGGAAATAATACGCTAGATTGCTTTACTACTTTCGCTACATGACAAATTGCTGGCCATTCACTTAACGTCGCTTGACGAGCTATAATCTCTTCGGTTAATTTTGTGCACAGGAAAATTTATGTGATTCCATTCTATTTACTACCCTGTAAACTGTAAGTTTAATGAATGGTCTCATTAAACTTGGAAAACCAACTTGGGGACGCTTTTTATGGTATTGGAATTTATGTGCATCATCTACAGGTTCAAGCGCCCCTTTTTGCCTACGCACAGGTCATGAGTTTGTGGCGTTTTGCCTAGAAGCAAAACTCCTTGGTTATTATTTATTTTCTAGCAGCTACGTAAGAGCTGCAATTGTTTTCATGTACACTTTGACAAGTTGTCACGGAAAGAATGTCCGGAATTATATTGATTAATGTTATGTTAATTTAACCATGGAAGTAAATACAATCCTGACTAGTGATACCAGCGTTTGATTCCACCCCTGCGGCCAGAACACGAAAAACACGGGAGCGATGAAAATCGCCTCCCAAATTGGTGACCCCGACGTGATGACTTCCGTTATTGTCTTACAGCTATTGACAGGGTTTCCAGGTGGCCAGAGGTGTGGCCTATGCGTTCAATTACTGCGGAAGATGTTGCCGATACTTTCGTTCAAGGATGGATCTCTCGTTTCAGTGTTCCTTCTATCATAACTACTGATCAGGGCACCCAGTTTGAGTCCGATCTCTTCCGACGCCTCATGCATACTTGCGCCACTAAGCGCATTCGGACAACTGCGTACCATCCGTGCGCGAACGGCATGATTGAGCGACTACATCGCCAATTAAAAGCCGCACTTATGTGCCACCCTGGTTCCTGGACGCGCGCTATTCCTCTCGTCTTACTCGGCATGCGTACCGCCTACAAGGAAGACTTGAAGGCTACTGCTGCTGAAATGTTGTATGGCGAATCTCTTCGTTTGCCTGGAGAGATGTTAGTCTCCAACCCTGGCGATGACCGATTCGACGATCGTGCTGATTTCGTTGTTCAGCTAAAGCGCAAGATGTCTTCTTTCCGCCCAGCTCCAGTTTCTCGCCACTCGACTCCTGTTGTTTTCGTCTCGAAGGATCTGCCGACTGCATCTCACGTCTTTTTACGGGACGATACCGTCCGACGTCCCTTGCAGCCTCCCTATACCGGTCCGTATGCTGTATTACAGCGTTCTACCGACGGAAAAACTCTTACTTTGGCTATCAAGAACAGAGAGGTTGTTGTGAGCATTGATAGAGTCAAGCCAGCTTTTGTTGACTTGGAAAGTTTTCCTAGCTCAACTAACTCAACAATTCCTTCCGTTTCGCCGTCTCAGGATTTAACCCAAGCGCAGCCAGCTGGACTTTCACCTAAGCCTAAGCCTGCGGATACTATTAACCCAACCACTACCACTACCCTTTTAAATAGACCTTATACCACTCGTTCTGGTCGCCACGTAAAATTCAACGTTTGTAATGATCATTGTTATTTTTAGCTTTTAAGTTTTTTATTTTTTGTTGTGCTTTTTCTTTCTCCGTGGGGGGGTGGTGTGGCGTTTTGCCTAGAAGCAAAACTCCTTGGTTATTATTTATTTTCTAGCAGCTACGTAAGAGCTGCAATTGTTTTCATGTACACTTTGACAAGTTGTCACGGAAAGAATGTCCGGAATTATATTGATTAATGTTATGTTAATTTAACCATGGAAGTAAATACAATCCTGACTAGTGATACCAGCGTTTGATTCCACCCCTGCGGCCAGAACACGAAAAACACGGGAGCGATGAAAATCGCCTCCCAAAAGTTAAAATTTGTAAGTTTTTTTTTGTAACAAAATGAAGAATGACTTCTGCGTCATTTGTGTATGTGTGTTTGTAGTGTAAGAACACTGCATTTTGTGTAGTACCTACCTACTTACTGAGTTGAGTTTGAGTCTTTCGCCAACGAGAGGTTTGGGATTATTATAACGGGTTTTTATTTTCACCAGCTGAAGAAAGCAACTGCAACAAGAACGAAATCGGCGGACGGCCGAAGAATGTCACAGAAAATCTAGTACGGAGCTCTGAAATTAATCCAAACGGGCAGAAATCGTACGTAGCGGCACTTTTCGGCGCGTAGCACTATGAAGCGTAGCCCAGACCAGGTCGATCGTAGCACATCGTTACTAGGTCGATGTTCTAATGAAATATTATGCAGTATTACACATTTTGCCATTATAGTTACGTAGTATTTGGAATTTTATTTGTACTTAAAGTATATTTGACTAGTTAGCCTAGTGGGTCACTTGACGCTGCTTACGAAGCTGAAAGTTCTGGGTTGGAATTGTGTGATGGGCATGTATATATGTGTTCTGATTCTTTAATGTTTTCCATGTATTTAAGTATTTGTATATATTAAATATATCGTCGTGTAGAACTCATAACATAATCCTTATTGAGCTTACTATGGGTCTAGTAGGATTTGTGTAAGATTGTCCCCTATTTTTTTTGGGTTTTTTTTTTTTTTTAATTTAAACATAACACTACACACACTCAATCCAACATTACGCCATATACATATGCATGGGAACCTCTCGTATGCGAGTCTAGCTGCTACAATTAATTTTCCATTGTTTGTGTGTATAAATATCCAAACTATATACCGGTTGATATCATTGATGGGACAGCATAATTATTAGATGTCATTATTTTTGTATTTTCATGAATTCCCTCAAACTATGAAATTATGCTTGAATTAAGATAGTTTGCCATTATTTGTCATATGATCTAACCTTGTGGGAACTCACCCCCGCACCCGCTGTCTGCCCCGCAATCAATCACCCAGCAGGACGTCGATTCATTCATGTCTACACATTCTAATCTCATATCAACGTGCTTCGTGCTCGCTCTAATCATTAGCTTGGCACCGAGGAAGAGAGAGAACGAACACTTTAAAGTACCATTGCGATAGAATGTGCCACAGAAAATAGAACAGCAGGTTTATCGCGAACAACCGCTACTAGGTGTACCATTACGCGGCATTGTCTCGGAGTACAGCTGACAGCTACATATCGATGACAGGAATTCACTTACGGCAAATGGCCGGAAAATGTTATAGACTATTATTATGATGTAACTTAGTAATCGGTGTGTCAATTGACACGGGCGCGGGATGATTGCAATGTGTAATGTAATGGTATATATAGCTTGCCAATAGTCTGGAAACGGAAAAAGATATTCGATCCTAGTACCTTCATTAAACTTTTCATATGCTAGTAGTGTTATATTTTATCGTATTTATTAAATTTCGCGGATTTATAAGCAATCAAATGCAACAAAAATTCCAAACAATGAGCAAGACAATACGCGATTCCACCAAGGAAGTAATTTATAATGTAGGTATGCAAGCGATGTCTTTCGGAAAATCAAGCCGGAATCTTTTTGTCGGAATTGGACAATGTTTATTTAGATGAACTGCTGGAATTACAGGTTTTTAATTAACGTAGAGTACTAATAGGTGTTAAATAATGAATGATCATATTAATTTTATTTATTCCTAACGCTACAAATACATTCCATTAATAATATTCGCCTGGTTTACATAGTGCATTTTAGAGGTTATGTTTACATAAAACGATTGGTGCTTGCCATATATTTGATGAATTTTAAGTGTTTTAATTAAGTGTAATTGTAAACAAAAGTGGAATATTTGGAGAAAGAAAAAACTGTATATTGTACTATTCAATAAAATTAAAAATAAAACTTGTATTTAAATTACTAGCACTTTGTCTACATAAATATTATATAGAGGTAATGTTTTTGAGTTTGTATGTCTATGTCGCAGGCACATTGTATAATCCGCCGTTTTACATAACAGCTAGCAGTTTAACAAAACAGCGCTGATTTGTAATACGGCGGGTCGACGATGAGGATTGAATACCGCTGAATGAAAATTCGCTAAAAATGTTGTGTTGGATTCCGCCGAACACCAGAATCCACAGGCATTTTTGACGTTTTCATTTGCATTATAACCTCCGAATCTCGTTCTTTTGTCCATTGCTTCTTTACTTTTCCACATTGAGATTCATAGAAATTGTTTGACTGCACGTGAAAATTTACCTTAGTCACTGTTTACACACATATTTATCACGTTTCTTTGTGAACTGTGAATGATGAACTTCCTGTATTCGACGGCATTGTTGTTATGTAAGACAGCGCCGCGAGTATTAAAAATGGGACATAAAAATTTCCAAAGCGGCAGCTAATGACCCGTTGTATTACATTACCGCTAGCCATATTGAAGAACGATTAGCGCCGAAAAAATTTCAGGGGATTTTTATTCAGCTGTAATCAATTCGCCTGATCGTCAACCCGCCGTATTACAGCGCTGTTTTGTGAAACAGCTCGCTGTTATGTAAAACGGCGGATTATACTATTCCACTGCGACATCCACCTACCAATATGTATTTGATTGTCATTTTTCTAAATCTACTAATAGATAATAAGGAAGCATTACGGGGAAAAATACTCAAACATCATTAAAGATATTTACCTTCACAATTCAAACTACAACTTTGCACAAATTACGATATCACTTATATTTTTTTCACAATTCAAACTATAACTATGCACGAATTACGATATCAGAGTTACCTTGTTAACTGGTTGAAGTCCGCAACAAAAGTGAGTTTATTTCAGAACAACTGGCTGTATTTATGCGCTCCTGGTCTTACAAAATATATTAAAACGAAGGCAGAATGAAAACTGCCACTTTTAAACTGCCCGCATTCATGTTAACGCTTACAGTCGGCTATTCTGAAATAACGCAGTCCTCTCGTTATATAATTATACATCAGCTCTATTTAATAATTTAATAATTCATTATTTTTGTTCTTTTAATAATTTGTATTAATTTTAAACAATAAAACAATAATTAATAAAAGTTCTAAAATACGAGTTAATTCACAAAATATAATTATTCTTACATCATTGCAACTCGTGACGTAGATACATACGAACTCGATCTTAGATGAGAATACATAAACAAGTAAAAATGGACATAAAAGAAACAAAGGGAGATAATTATACATAATATTTTACCTATTCCGTTCGGCCATCTTAAAATAATTGTTCCATCAATTATGTATATACATGATATTCCAAATCTTACTAATTGCTTAATGTTATGATATATTCAAGAATCTCTAATTTCACACAAGCTTCCTTAGGTTTCGTAATATCACTATTTTGAAATGTTTAGTCATGTATTTACCCATTTTAATATGTTTATGTAAAGATTTTCCTTGTGAAAAATTAAAGGTTACCAATCTTAACCTACAGCGCTCCATTCCTTGGCACCTCCGGCCTCCATGCGCAAATTAATATATTATCATCAATCATCATGTTGAATCAAACACACTCCCAATTGTCTTACGACTCATATGTGTGTCAGTTCATCCCTGTATCATAATCAAAACAAGAACAAGTAAGTTCGTACATTGCTCAATCATATCATGGTCATATTATCATCATATCATCATAATTCGTTCCACTTTCTTTATTGTATTCAATATAATCTATGCCTTCAGACCTATACCACAATCATCATCATCATCATCTTCTTTACCACTTGAGGCCTCACTCTCAGAACAAATAACATCTTGAGTAAATGTCAACCATGGATGTATCTTATCTACCGCAATAACCGCTTCGTATTTACGGTTTTGTTTCCGTGTTATTGGTGTATCCTCTATTATGTATCGATCCCTGTCTAATACTTTGGTTATCTTATAAGGCCCTTGTAACTTAGGAAGCAGTTTTTTGGATTTGCCGTTATTACTATTAATATCCCTCTCTATCCTGACAAGATCTCCTACTTCATACTTTTTTGCTATTTTTCTGAGCTTATCAAATCTATCTTTATTATTTTATTGATCTTTTTGAATTTTCATATTAACTTCTTTTCTCACATCATCAATTGAGTGTTGACTCATTTCCTCATGATCAATTAGAGACGCGACTAGCCCATCCCCCTTTGTTTTTAACCTAGTCCCGAAAAGTACTTCTGCGGGGCTTTTACCGATTGCTTTATTAAGTGTGGTATTAAGTCCTAGCTGAATTTCTTCTAAATGCTTGTCCCATTCATTCTCGTTATGATTGTGGTTTCTCGCCGAGAGTGACGCTAGAATGGTTCGGTTGTACCTCTCAACCTGACCATTCGCCCTCGGCGTAGCCACCGCATTCAAAACGTGTCTTATGCCTAATCCAGATACAAACTGCTTGAAACTTTTGCTCGTAAATGACGTTCCCCTGTCACTTATTAAACGGCTGGGAATACCAAAGTAGCTCATATAATTACTGAGTACTTTAATCGTCGTTCTTGTTTTAGTATTTCTTACTGCATATAAACACGTATATTTAGTATATGCATCTACTAAAACCAAAAGATACGCATGCTTCGACTTGCTCTTAACAAATGGACCTAAGTGGTCCATGTGGACGGTATGGAATGGTTGATCTATTTTTGGGATTGGATGGAGCATTCCCTGCCGTTTACCAGCCGGGGTTTTGTAATATGAACACTCTAAGCAGGACTGAACGTACTTTTTGACGAACTTGTTCATTTTAGGAAACCAGTATAGAGATTTTAATTTATCCAAAGTCTTCTCAACTCCAAAATGACCAAGTTCGTCATGATTTTTCTTAAGTAATTGCCACCTTACTCCTTTAGGTACCAACCACTTTAATTGACCATCAACAACTCTATACACTTTTCCATTTTTAATTTTGTAATTATTTTGTATATCAACAACTTTGAGTGAATCGGGGTCTTCTAAAGTACGCTTAATTCGTTGAACCTCCTCGTCAGTTCCTTGTATGGTGGCTAGCCAATCTTCAACCAAAAGTACATCAAATACAGGCTCGGGTTCCGTCGTCATTGGAACAGCGTTTCGGCTTAATGCATCGACATGACCCATGCGAATTCCGGGCCTGTATTCGACGTTGCAGCTATATTCCTGCAACTGTAACCACCATCTGCTTATGCGGGGAATCATATCTCTTTTAGATAGAGTAGTACGTAATGCGCTACAGTCGGTCACTATCGTAAATTCAATACCTAACACATAAACCCTAAACCTATTCAGAGATGCTACCACTGCCAAAGTCTCTAACTCGAAAGAATGATACTTCTGTTCCTCCGGCGTAGTTTGCCTACTGTAATAGGACACTGCGCGCCATCTACCCTGTTCATCCTGCTGCAACAACATTCCTGCAATACCTGTCTTACAGGCATCAGTGTGAATTTGAGTGTTAGCTAAAGGGTATAATGCAAGAATAGGTCTTTTAATTAATTCGGCTTTTAACGTGCTAAATGCCTGTTCCTGTTCCATACCCCACACCCATTTAATATTCTTCTTTAGCAAACTAGTTAAGGGATTTGCTACTAAGGCAAAGTTCTTTACGAAGCGACGAAAAAACTTGCCAATCCTAGGAATTGACGAATTTCATGTTGATTTACTGGCCGCTTTAAATTCTCTACCGCATCTGTTTTCCTTGACCCAGGCCGTACTCCCTCTTTATTTATTTCAAATCCTAAATAATCAATGGTCGCACGGAAAAATTACACTTTGATAGTTTTAATGTTAGCCCTGCTTCTCGTATCAATTTCAATACCATTTCCAATCGCTCCATCCCTTGCTTAATGCTATGAGCCGGAATAATGATGTCATCCATGAACGCATATGCTTCATTATTTTTGACATCTTTCAACATCTTGTTAATAGTTTTCTGGAAAACTGACGGAGCATTCGCTAGCCCGAAGGGCATGCGTGTAAATTGATACTGTCCGTCTGGAGTCACAAATGAAGTTTTATCTTGCGAGTCTGGGGCGATTGGAATCTGGTAATACCCCGACGCGAGATCAAGAGTAATGAAATATTCAAATCCACCTAGCTGATCTATCTGGTCTTCTATTCTCGGGAGAGGATAGTGTTCCTTAACAGTTTTAGAATTAAGAGCCCTGTAGTCTACACAGAGCCTTTGGTCGCCTGTCTTTTTTTGTACTAATATTATAGGACTAGCATATGATGAGGTTGATTCTGTAACTATACCACAATCCAACATTTCCTTAATCATTCCTTTAACCTTATATCTTTCCGAATATGCTAACCTATATGGTCTGTAAACGACAGGGGTCTTGTCCTTTAGAGTGATCGTCATTTCGTTTAGATTAGTTAATCCTAGGTCCTTTAGATTAAACGAAAAACAGTCTTTATACTTTTGTAATAATAGTTCTAATTCGTGCTGGTCTTCTACGTTAAGTTCGGTTTTCAAACTTTCCATAAACGTTTCGCCTTCTACAGTTTCTAATTTGTTAACATCTACGCAATTGTTCTCATTAAAGATACAAGCTCTTGTTAATAATTGCCCTTTTCGAAATATGACCGGCAAAGAATTTAAGTTCATTACCATGACATATCCTTTTCCTTTAGTTATAGTATAAAGTCCGGGTAGAACATAATACTTGTTGGTACCAACGTATCTTATAGACTCATTTACATATACTTTACAGGTAGACTCCAATTCAGTTTCAATAGGTACCATCTCCATTTTCTTTATATTGACTTCAGAGCTTACAGTTAATTTTAATCTAATTTTCTCGTCATCTTGTTTAGGCACAGGAGTTTTATGCAAAATCAATTGGTCGTTAGTTTTGATAATTATGATATCAGCTTGCTCAGTGAAAGTATGACCTAGCAATATAGGATGCTTGAGTAAAGCGTCGTGAACTATTAATGTATCTACCGAGGCCTCTACCGATTGTATCCGCAATTGAAGTAGACATTTACCGATAGGCTGTATATAAGTATTGTCAAATCCTTTCAAAGAGGGCAAATTATCAGTGGAGTAATGAACACCTAATTCCATGAAATCACTGTGTCTAATCATAGTACACTGACTACCTAAATCTACGTAGCAGGTTTTAGGTATGCCGTTAAATTTACCGTTTCATTATTTTTGCCACCATCATTTTTTACTTTAACTAACCGTCTGCAATTGGTACTCTGGTGGCCTAATCGCTTGCAAATAGTGCACGTTAATAACGGCTTAGAACATCTGAAACTTGGGTGTCCTATCTCATTGCAATTAAAACATCTAATAGTACCAGATTTAGTAGTGTCGTGTTGTGTTTCGTTCGCTTTTCTATGAAAAGGTATACGCCTATCTTTTGTATCCTCAACCTTTATAGACTTTAAGTATGACAAGAGATCCTCTGGTTCATTAAATTTACCAGCTTGAGCTCCTAATCGGACTCCTTTGTCGTCTAATCCGTATATAATGCAATCTACCGCCCTTTTGCCTGTTATATCGCATCTATTAAGTAAATTGTTGTTATGGTAAAAGTAGGTTTCAAGTGTTTCATTGTGCCTTACTTTTCTTTCTAACATCTCATGTAAAAGCTGAGCATAATTTTGTACAGTCGGAAATGTTTTCGTTAACTTTTCTTTCCATTCTTCTCAAGTGTGACTAAGAGAGGGTAAACCTTGGTACCACACTTTTGCAACCCCTCCCAATTTCGGTAAGGTATAATGAATCAATTGGGTTTCTGACCATTTATACAACGTCGAACATTCTTCTACTTTCTTAATCCATGAATCTATAGTTTGCTCTTTATTAGCCGGATCGAATTCCGGAACTGCGTTAGTGTTCATTGAGAAGTGGTTCTGAGATTGAGCCGTCGATGAAGGCAAGGATTTCATTAAATCCATAACATCTTGTAATGTAAACGAGCTGACATTTTTCTTCGAACTATATTTAAAATTACTGCGCCTATTTCGAATCATCCTAGCATCAGTACTACTACATGAACTGGAAACACTCACGGTGGATCGATGGTCACGTCTCCTCGGCCGCTTTCTATCCCTGGGTCGCTCGCTGCTGCTCGTTGAACGCGAACGCTTCCTCGACGGCCGCGAACGCTCGCTCGGCGACCGCTTCCTCGGTGACCGCAACCGCTTCCTCGGTGACCGCGAACGCTTCCTCGGTGACCGCGAACGCTTCCTAGATGACCGCGAACGCTTCCTCGATGACCGCGAACGCTTCCTCGATGACCGCGAACGCTTCCTCCGCGAATGCTTCCTCGGTGACCGTGAACGCGCCCTTGATGGTCGCGTACCCCGCGGCCGGGACCGGCTACGGCTGCGCCGCTCAAGCTGCTGCCGTGCTGTACTCCGCCCTCGTGGCGGCCACTCGTCACGTTGCCTTATTGGTTGGCCGGTCAGAATGACGGACCCCTCGCGCATGTCTGCATCAGAATGTCCATCCGACATAATGTTTCCTGCACCAAACAACGACAACAATAAGGTAATAGTAACTTAATGACAGTGCTAATAAGTACACGTAAGTTCACAAATGATCAATGATAAGCAAATACAAATTTAAATCGTTAACGTCCACAAACGTCGCAACTTAATGCTTAACTACGATTTAAATTGAGGTACTGCACGTAAACGTTTTATTTACGTGTCAATTTATTTAGGATAGCAAGCATGTGGACATGTTATCGCACTTCTGAACTAATAGATAATAAGGAAGCATTACGGGGAAAAATACTCAAACATCATTAAAGATATTTACCTTATATTTTTCACAATTCAAACTACAACTTTGCACAAATTACGATATCTCTTATATTTTTTTCACAATTCAAACTATAACTATGCACGAATTACGATATCAGAGTTACCTTGTTAACTGGTTGAAGTCCGCAACAAAAGTGAGTTTCTTTCAGAACAACTGGCTGTATTTATGCGCTCCTGGTCTTACAAAATATATTAAAACGAAGGCAGAATGAAAACTGCCACTTTTAAACTACCCGCATTCATGTTAACGCTTACACTACCTACCAAATTTAAATGGTCCTAGTAAAAAAAACGTGAAGTATCAAAATCTCTAGGTCGTACTATTCGTGCCATGTGAGCGATAGTGGCCACTATTATTTTCTAGGCTTTTTTGCCAGACTATATAAGACATTCATATACTTAGACAATTCATCATCATCATCATATCAGCCGAAAGACGTCCACTGCTGGACATAGGCCTCCCCCAAAGAGTGCCAAAGTGACCGGTCCTGCGCCACCCGCATCCAGCGGACTCCAGCAACCTTTACCAGGTCATCAGTCCACCTTGTGGGGGGCCTACCCACGCCGCGCCTTTCGGTACATGGTCGCCACTCGAGAACCTTTCCGCCCCAACGGCCATCGGTTCTACGTGCTATGTGCCCCACTGCCACTTAGACAATTATCATTAAACATTTCACTGCGGAAAAAAAACTAAATAAATAATAATATGAGACACCGAAATTGTCTTCTAGGTACATTTTGACCATGGTCGTAGGAAATGCGGGCATGACAGCTCATCTCCCTTGAAGCCCTCGGTAGGATGATATTGTACATAGTACTTACAAGTCTATAAAAACATTTTGTTTCGAAACCTTATAATTAGGGCTTAAGAACCAAAATTGTGATTGACTATCTGAACAAATGGTTAAATAATGTTCAACGTCCCGATATCATTGATTGAATAACCTTAATGGAATCGTCAGACGATTCCTGAGAATGCTTTTGCAACTGGCCCTTGAGAAGTAAGTAATGAAATTAATCACATAAGTAGTACCTGTAAGAGAGTAAGGCAAAGTTAGCTTATTTTTTTCCATATGTTTTCCATATGGTAAAGGTACCTTTATGGTGGTCGTTTCGGAGATTTAATGTTTTGTAAAAATAGGTAAAAAAGACGATGTTTAATTGCTATTTTGAAAATTATAAGATGTAACATTTGTTGACGAAGTTTTATTTTTAATATATGTATATTACAAGTCGGTTAATTTGGTCCTACGTTTTAGTAGAAAAGGTACCATTCGGGCGTGTGATAAGAAAATATGCAAACAATAATGAAAAAAACGTACATGTATCTGTTATGCTGAGGTGGATCACAGAAATCGAGTTTGAGAACCTATGGAGATAAAATTTGATATAGAGATACATACTTTCAATTCCGGGGTAGGACAAAGGATAGTTTTTATCCCAAGAATCATCACCTAACAGGTTAAAAAGGGGGGATAAAGTTTGTATGAAGTTACGATATAAACGAGTTCCGCGCGGACGAAGTCGCGGGCAAAAGCTAGTATAAGTATGTGGACTTGTAGACTAGTGGTAATTACAAGCATGCAGCTATCAAACGGCGATTGTGGGTTCTAATCCCGGCTCACACCAATGAGATTTTCGGAAGTTATGTACGGAATCTGGGGGCACGGCAGTGCCCCCGCCAAGTCGAGCAAAACAGCGAGCGGCACGGCCGTACCATCCTTTTCTCGAAGCAGTTCAGGCCATTTTCGATAGCATTTACCGTTAGCTTTTCGATGAAGGAAAACATCGTGAGGAAACCTGCATATATTTGCCAAGAAATTCAAAGGTGTATAATGTGAAGTCCCCAACCCGCACTGGACCAGCGTGGGGACTATTGCCCGTTCCTTCTCATTCATGAGAGGAGGCCCGTGCCCAGGAGGGGGACGTATATAGGCTGATGATAATGTGGCTTTAAATATACTTTTAAGATTTCAAACAGCAGTTACACAGTCTGATGCAAAAAGTAGGTAGCTATAAGTGTTATATACATCAAACTTCGAAAACAAGTAACTGTGTCGAGAAGTCTGGTAAGAGCGTAAACAAAACCTCAACGCCGCCTTCTCCCGCCAAAATCAGTGAACGCAATATTTACTAGTTTTTAGCAAGTAGGTAAAGTGTGCCGCACGCTGTGACGTCCCAAAGTAGTATAATATATCTATAATATACAAAGGATGGCGCAAAAACCGGCACAAATTTTGCTGAAACAGCCATGAGGCAGCAAAACCCTTAGCCTCTTAAAATCCATATTCATTTTAGCCCAACTTTTGTGTCTAATTAGAGTAACCTCTTAAAGTTAAAATGTATACATTAAGTATTCCGATTTTAAATATAAAGTTGAAATATTCCGATTTTAAATATAAAGTTTACTTTGGCGTTGTTTTATGTAACCGAGATGAAAATTGTAAAAACAACAATTCTCCCACATTTTCTCTAGGTCCCAAACAAAGTTCCTCCAAGTATATACTTGCTAAGTGTACAATTACATGGTCAATAAATTTTCTTTCTTTCTTTCTTTCTATGAGTCCCGTTACTACTTTCACTGCCAGCATAAAGTAAATGCCAGGAACCCGCCCAGCGGGGCGACTACGCCGTGCTCGGCCGTAGCCTTACGCGGTAGCGATTCTTGGCAGTGAATGTGTGAATAAGCGGTATGTGTGAATAATGTTAAGAGTCCCCAGCACTGTCAACTCAAGTTGACTCTCTATACAAACGTAGTTCTCATTTTAAAACGGCGTACTCCGCGTACAGAAAGTGTTATTCTAGCATTAGTTCATAAACACAACTTTTCCGAAAATCATTTAACAACGAAGGGAATTTTCAGGATAAAATACTAACGAATCTAGCCTATTATCCCATATCCCTCCTTCTACTAATTAATAATCCACGTCAACATATTACTTTGGCGCAGTTTGGCGAAAAATGGCGTTCGTATATTAAATATTTCTGAACAATGACTCTTTGGGATTTTGTATGATACAAGAAAATAACTGAATCATTCTGATTATTTATCGTTACCTTAATCTTTGAATGAAACAATTGAGATATTAAACTAACTTGGTTACAATAGACTGTTCACTGGCGTCGACAGTTAGACAGTTTGATAAAAAAACACAAACACAGCCTTTAAAGGAAATGTCAAACGCAAACAGTTAAGAAAAGTCAATAGGGTTGATGGCTCGCTTATTTAAATTTGTAGACGTTTTCTTAAGTAAATATCACAAAAAAGGCTGTTGTGAAATAATCTGAAAAATATCATTAATCACGTCTGTTGATCTTCCCTTAGACAAGTTTGTATAAAGTGTATTAAAAACAGTGTCCTTCTAAATTTCCATCGAACAATAAATGTCGTCTTAAGATTGATTAATGAATTTAAAAACAGCTATACAGGGATTGGGCTCAACAAAAACTTTCAAGAGGCAATTAACGATCGTTATCAAAGGATTAGTGCCCGAATGAGCACTCGGACTCGGTCCTGGCCAGAGGCTTCTCAATAATTAAAATCCATCCGAGTAGAAGGGAATTCAATGCACTCTAAGAACTACCTATTATGAATAGATACCTATTAAAAAGTGGGTAGGTATTGTAAGAGATGTAATAGAAATGGAGAGTATGGATCGAAGCATGCTCAACGTCAAGCTAAAAGGCAAAATAAGGGGTACAGTCAAGTGTAAAAATATGGGTGCATACAACTTACTCATAAATATGTCTCATGGCTCTGTCAGCGGATTGAGGTTTTGGTACATATTTATGAGAGGATTAAATCGAAACATATTTTGCACTTGACTGTACGTATTTGAAGATCGAAAATTAATACATCGACAGTGAAAACATCGATACTTCGTAAAATATCGAGAATCTAAATATCGAAAGTTTAATTTACCGACCGATTAAAATATCGAAATAACCATACCGAAAATAAGAACATCATATTTAAAACATCGAAAGGTCATAATGCCATAGTTTAAAACGTCGAAGATCGACTGCCTAATTCTAGAAATTTTATTATCTACATAAGAAATATCGAAAGTCAATAAGAATGTCGATTGCACAATCTCTTAAATACCCTATACTTATGAGTTATGATATAAAATTACGTGTCCCACTATAGTAATGTTCTAAACGTAATGTACTCATGCGTTAGCTCCGGCGCTGCGGGCTGTGTACTACCTATAATCTAATCTAAGGCAGGTCTACGTTAGGTACGACGACGAGCGAAGCGAGGAGGAGTGTTAGGTGTACTGCGACCCTGCGACAGCGCACAAGCCGAAGCGAAGCGAGCGTGCCGCGGTAGCAGCGGTTAGGTGTAGGAGCGGTACCCCAAAATAAAAAATAAACAAGATTTTATTCTACTGTTTTGTCGGCGTAGATGATTTTACGAATTTCAGTTTTCTAAAAGAGGATTACTGAACTAAGCCGAACACGGACGGATGGACATAGCGAAACTATAAGGGTTCGTTGTTGACTACGGAACCCTAAAAAAGCCAATTACAGGATCTCACAGCGCTAGAATATGAGAATACTTAACAAAGTGTGAACTTACTCATACACGTTTACACGAGCAAACAGAACAAGAATAATATGCCTAAAGGTCTAAAGACAATTCCTAAATAATGATGCACTGCTATCAACAACTTAAAATAATGCGCCAATACGGGTGCAGACTCAAAATGTATTATTACATTTATTACTCTAAAGGAAAGAAGTCAAAAAAAAATGCCTAGTGAAGAACATCCCATTCATTGACTTAATTACGAAGCTACAACCGTTTTAATATTGCTTGTTAGAGAGACAAAACGCTCGCAGCTAGTGATGTCACAAGCTAGTAAATGACAATCGTTTCATATGAAGGCGCGTTTTGCGGAAAAGGGACAGAATATACCCCTTCTTAAAACTTTGGACACATAGCTTTGTGGTCATTTAACCTATTACATTGTTTTTTTCGCCACTACATTTTTAATCCTTTTTCGAGAAAATATAGTAGTATTGATTATTTTATTAGTGTCGTGTAAACCCCTATTGTGCTTGTGCAAAATTAAATTCGTATGGATTATACGAGGTAGCATGAGCACAGAGCACTTAATGAAAATACCTCGCCTCACAGATGGTATCTTACAAATCTTACAATTGTAATACGGATTCTTGAATTGAAACCACCACGGATAAGTTTAAGACATATATTGGCAATAAAAAATCGCACCACAGTGAATAGTTTCAAAACAGTAAGTCAAGCGCTAGCTAAGATCGAATAAAAACTAAACTAAACAGCAACATCAAATGTAAATTAAGCACAATGCAGTGATTAGAAGTGAAACATAAACGTTAAACAATATATTTAAGGGGAAGCTAATATTTACTTAAGGCGAAGCAAAACCTAAAAACTATAACAACCCAAGTGTAAATGCAAACAAGCGTGTGCGTAATAGTTAGCAATTATGAAACAAACAAGGCAAGGTTGATTTGAATTATACAAAACATATACTTATGAAACTATGCACGAAGCAAGCTGAACTTCTTTTAATATGCAACTAAGCACTAAAAGCATTAAATTAAGAAAACAATATAATACCTAACGTTAGCAACAGAATCTAAGTAAATACAATAACAGCGGGCGTAACTAAGTACATAACACTTATTATAAAATAACATACGCGAACGTAGTGCGCTTTAGATATTCCGTATTACGGACGTATCATTCGGCACAACTACACCTAAGTACAAAGTGTACGACCTAATAGATAGGATTACGTCACGGCTGACCGGCACGTTCCGTGCTACGAAAGCAATACCGGGCGGACGCGATGCTTGCGTTCGTCAAGTCAGTTGTGCCGTCCCAAGTCGTTGAGAGCGGCGCACTGCGCGAGACCAACTGGCGGAGCGGCGGCGATCACAGGCTTATATAGGTGCCGCGCAGGCGAGCGCGGGGCCCGTGAGCGCGCGGGCGCAAGGGTTATGCCCATTCCTACGTCGCTAACTGAATCTAAAGGCGTGCATTGTTACTACGCGCGGTGGTTTCAATTATGATCTGTTATAATCTCCCCCTCTGGCTCCGAAGACGTCTCGGCGAGGAAGCCAGATTACTCTGTTGACGAGGTGGGTGACCACGCGGACGTGAAGTGCGCTGGGATGCTTCTGTTGCGGCTTTCTTTGGAGGGCGACCTCTTTTCCGGATTGGTATAACAGGCTGTGGTAATGGACTGTCTGTATCACCTTGATAAGGGCGTAATGCTGAGGCGTGATACAATCCAATGCTACAGTCTGGATGGCTAGGGTTGGCAATATGGAAGGAGCTCGGTCCATGGCTGCTGAGGATCACATATGGGCCATCACGCCGGGGTGCAAACTTAGCACTGAACCCTTGAGAGGTTTTGCTGACGGCATGAGTTTCTACCATTACTTGGTCTCCTGGCTTATAGTTTGGACAGCTTTTTCTGCTCTTGTCGACATATTCTTTCCTCTTCTCTTCTTTCATTTCTTGAACTTCTCTAACTTTCTTCAATGTGTCTGCTAGTAATATCAGCTTTGGCGTTATTTCAGGGATGAAATTTTCAGTCAGGATGATCTCGCGTAAATCGTTGGCGTTGTCATCAGGAGTACGCAGCTCACGACCAAATGTCAGGTAAGCGGGTGTGTATCCAGTTGTCGACCCTATCGATGTATTCATAGCAAAGCGAATACTTGGTAATTGCTGAGACCAGATGCGATGATTGTCACCTACAAGTATGGCAAGTTGCGTCTTCAGGTCTCTATTTTTCCGCTCTACTGGGTTCGTCTCCGGATGGTACACTGGAGTAAACGCATGCTTGATCTTGAGTACATATGTCACTTGCTGCATGACTGAGCTGACAAATTGAGAGCCATTGTCGCTTATTATCCGTCTTGGCATGCCATATCGTAAAAAGATCTCGTTGATAAGGATCATTGCACAGTTTTCAGCAGTTGCACTTTCTAGTGGGAATAGTTCAACCCAACGAGAAGTCAAGTTCTCTATGATTATTATCCATGATTTTCCGTCAGATGAAGTCGGTAGTGGGCCAAATAAGTCGAAGGCAATGACTTCAAACCTTTTGTTCATTGCCGTGGTTTGAAGTAGTCCCGCCGGCTTCATGTTGGAAGGCTTATATCTTTGGCACGGTATACAGTTGCGGACATAATTTTCTATGTCCCTTCTCATGCCTTTCCAGAAGTATCTCATGCTGATGCGTTTGAAGGTTTTCTCTGTCCCATAATGTCCTGCAGTGGGCTCGTCGTGGTAAACAGAGATAACATCTTTCTGTTCCTGCTCTGGAACAACAAGCTGACTATTTTCAGCGTCACTATCCGGATTATATCTGTATAATATACCGTTGTTCATGATATATCCTTTAAAACTCCAATATCTTGCGTCTTCTTCCGAATTCCCTTCTAGAGCTTTAATTATCTTCTCTATATTTTCATCCGTCATCTGTCTTTCTCTTATCTCTTTTGGACTCTTCTTAGGTGAATCTACTACAATACTACAGATTCCACAGCTGTCCTTTGTCTCTAAATCGCAGTTAGGACGAGACAATAGGTCTGCCACAACGTTTGTCCGACCAGGAATATACTTTATGGTCAAGTCGAACGGTTGTAGCTGTAAAGCCCATCTGGCTAATCTACCTGTTGGGGATTTTAATGTCATGAGCCACCTCAAAGCCTGATGATCAGTCATGATCGTGATCGGCGTTCCTTCTATATAGCCTCGGAATTTATTCACTGCCCAGACTACTGCGAGCGCCTCTCGTTCGGAGGTTGAATAGTTACGCTCTGCTGGCGTCAACAGCCGACTGGCGTATTCAACGGGGTGTTCTTGGTCTCCCTCCCCCTGCACTAGAACTGCACCGATGGCATAGTTGCTGGCATCTGACTTTATGATGTAAGGTTTGGAATCATCAGCCTGTGCCAATACGGGAGCGGTAACTAAGAGTTCACGTAGAGTATGAAACGCGGTCTGTTGTTCGCTTGTCCAACTCCATTTTGCGTTCTTCTTCGTCAAGCGTGTGAGAGGTTCAGCAACTTTGGCAAATTCTGGTACGAACCTTCGATACCATGAGCACGTTTGTATAAACGAGAGCAAGTGTTTGAGATTAGAAGGTGCTGGCATTTTCAATATTGAACTAGTCTTCGCGGGATCAAGTTCCAATCCATTAGGCGTGATATAATGTCCGAGGTACTTGATCTTTGCACAACAGAAATTGCATTTTTCTTTATTCGCCGTCAAGTTATACTCGTTCAGCCGTGCGAAAACATCTTGCAGATCTTTCAGATGTTGCTCAAACGTTTCGGACATAATGATGAGGTCGTCGAGATAAACCAATAGTTTAATGTGGCTCAATGATATGCGAAACCCATCCATGAGTCGTTGAAAGGTCGCTGGCGCGTTTCGGAGACCAAATGGCATTCGGAGGAACATATACATGCCAAACGGCGTGACAAAGCTAGTTTTGGATTGATCCTCTTCTCTGACTTTGATCTGCCAATATCCGGCCCTCAAGTCGATGGTAGACATGAAGGGTGTTCGTTTCGCATTATGTAGCAAGTCGTCGATGCGAGGCAAGGGATACACGTCAGGTGTTGTAATGGAGTTGAGCTGCCTATAGTCAACACAGACTCGTGTTCCTCCATCCTTCTTAGGAACCATAACAACAGGTGCGGACCATGGAGACATGCATGGCTTAATTATCCCTTCTTCGAGCATCTTACTGATTTCTTGTTTCAGTATTTCAGTTTTTGCAGGTGGTAACCGATACGGTGGGACAGAGATGGGTCGATGGTTTCCGGTATCAATAATATGCTCTGTCTGCGTTGTTGGCTTTCCATTTGAAATGAAAACCTGCTCATTTCGTCTCAATAACTCTTCTAACTGCAGAGTCTCCCCCTGGCTGAGAACTCCATCAGCTACATCGATGGACGCAATATCCGTGCTTGGGGATCCAAACAGCCTTCTAGACGCAGGCGATAAACTCGGTGGAGGCTCATCAAACACTCTTATCGCATCTCTGTACAAGGAATCTATAATGGGAGAATATCCATCGAGCTGTGTAGCACGCTCACGTTTTGGTGGAGTAAGCAGGTCGATTGGTATCAGAGGTCCATAACTTTTAGGAATCTCTTCGGGTGGAAGTTGGCTGGTGCTCATTCTTCGTGAAGATATCGAAGGGGCTTCATCAGCTAGCTGTGGCTCAAGCTGTCGCTTAGCGGCCATTTTTGGGGATACATGCAACCCTACACTGAAGGAAGGTCCGTATGGACGACTTAGACTCATTTCTGTGCTCTGCTTAGGAGTCCTGCATTTCTCTGGAGTTGATAACAATGGGGACAGTAGTTCTGGTAAGGCAACTTCAGTGACTACTTCGCCGATAACTGTTTCACTCACATCTTCCTTGTACAAATCGAACACAGTCGAGGGATCATCTAAGAATCGACATGTGAGCTGAGGAAGATTGATAACCATCTTGGCATCTTCAATGAAATCAACTCCTAGCAAGGTTTTGTTGGTTCTAGCTTGTGGCAACACGATAAATGGTGTAGGTACAGTTTTACCATACACGACGACAGGCGCGATGACCGTGAAAACGTTCTGCATCTTCGCAATCCCGTCTGCAAATGTGATGTACATTCGCTCTTCTTTAAATTGAAATCCTTCTTCTAAAAGGCTTTTATATAATTGGTACGAGGCAACACTAGCCTTAGCACACGTGTCAACATAGCCAATTGATTCTATATTCCCAATTCTGATCGGGATCGTAGAACGTAGACGACGAGTCAAGTCGACAGCGCAGAAATTGAATTCCTCGATCTTCACTTTCTGGACATTGCATTTCGGGCATTGGCTTCGAACAACGCCTGGCTGACCACATCCATAGCACTTGAATTTCGGCTTCGTAGGATCAAAAGTTGAGGTCGTAGCCACTGCAGGTGCTGGTACTGGTTTCTCAGATATATTGTCCTTTTTCTTTGCCAGTTTTCTGCAGACGTCAGCCGTGTGACCCGGTGCTCGACAATGATTACATCGTAATCTTGACTTTGTGCTGTAACTGTTAACTGTCCTGTCTATCTTCATTGCTCTTTCACCTAAACTTCGCTCAATGTTTCTGGCCTTTTCCGATAATTCTTTGAAAGTCGCTATTGTTTCTCTCGCTATTCTGTCTCTTATTTCAAAACGAATCTGCCCAAATACCATGTCGATCTCATATTCTTCTGTAAGACGAGGAGGTGGTAATTGTGCTATAAGTGCTCGTTTCCGTTGTATGAATATCTCCGTCGGAGTATTTAGATCCTGTTTGATTTCGACGATCTCTTGAATTATTTCGTACGCTGGCTTCTTCGGTGCATAAGCGTGACGTAGTCGATTCACAAATTCCTGCCATGTATCTATCTCATGCTTGACACCTTGCCACCAAACTGCAGCATCTTCTTGTAAGATTAAAGGCAAACCCTCCAAGATTACAGTGTCATCCAACTCTTCGACTTGTTTGAAGGTGGACACGCCAGATATAAATGCTTCCACTGCTGTAGCGTTTCTACTGCCATTGAATCGTGCTGGACAGTCACTGAGTAACGTTCTCTTCTTCCCATTACCAACCGCTTGTAGAAGTTCTCTGAACTGTTTCTTTGACAGACTCAATATCTGGGACGCTTCCCCTTCACTCGATGTAGACATCTTTGTTTTGGCTAACTTCGCTGTGTCGGACTTCTTGTCACCTCTGGGTCTCAAATTATACCGTCGGGCCTCCACGATTGGGCGCCAGATTGTAATACGGATTCTTGAATTGAAACCACCACGGATAAGTTTAAGACATATATTGGCAATAAAAAATCGCACCACAGTAAATAGTTTCAAAACAGTAAGTCAAGCGCTAGCTAAGATCGAATAAAAACTAAACTAAACAGCAACATCAAATGTAAATTAAGCACAATGCAGTGATTAGAAGTGAAACATAAACGTTAAACAATATATTTAAGGGGAAGCTAATATTTACTTAAGGCGAAGCAAAACCTAAAAAACTATAACAACCCAAGTGTAAATGCAAACAAGCGTGTGCGTAATAGTTAGCAATTATGAAACAAACAAGGCAAGGTTGATTTGAATTATACAAAACATATACTTATGAAACTATGCACGAAGCAAGCTGAACTTCTTTTAATATGCAACTAAGCACTAAAAGCATTAAATTAAGAAAACAATATAATACCTAACGTTAGCAACAGAATCTAAGTAAATACAATAACAGCGGGCGTAACTAAGTACATAACACTTATTATAAAATAACATACGCGAACGTAGTGCGCTTTAGATATTCCGTATTACGGACGTATCATTCAGCACAACTACACCTAAGTACAAAGTGTACGACCTAATAGATAGGATTACGTCACGGCTGACCGGCACGTTCCGTGCTACGAAAGCAATACCGGGCGGACGCGATGCTTGCGTTCGTCAAGTCAGTTGTGCCGTCCCAAGTCGTTGAGAGCGGCGCACTGCGCGAGACCAACTGGCGGAGCGGCGGCGATCACAGGCTTATATAGGTGCCGCGCAGGCGAGCGCGGGGCCCGTGAGCGCGCGGGCGCAAGGGTTATGCCCATTCCTACGTCGCTAACTGAATCTAAAGGCGTGCATTGTTACTACGCGCGGTGGTTTCAATTATGATCTGTTATACAATTAAATATTTCAATATCTAATTTCTTTGTTATCTGATTTTAAACCATGCCATATTATTAATACCTCGAGTTCAAAATTAATAAGGGCCGATTTTTCAATCTCTAGATAAAGTTATCCGTCAGTTCTCTTCTTTTTCTTAAGTCATATAAAAGAAAAGGACAGAGCTAACATTTATCGGACAGATAGTTTTATCTGGGAATTGAAAAATCGGGTCTTAGAATAACAAACTTGGTGTCTAAATATACAAACTTGGGTTCAGGGAATTTAGCTAGATATTTTTAGGGTCGATTTCCCAAAGGATATCAAGAGAACCAGTTACTAAGTCGGTCTGCGTACCGTGTTAGGCGTAATTAATGATATTTGTAATTGCATTACAAATTGAATAACATTTAATACAATTACGAGTAATGCATTACACGTGTATGTGTTGGAGGTTTCATTTTGTAGCCGATATAAACCTTGTTTTAATCCTGGCCAACTCCGTATTGTCACTTAACTGTTTTTGTAGCTCTTGTCAATGTCGTATTTCTTAATCCTATGTGCTGAATAAACTCTGTTATATTTTTATTAGTTTTTCACATGAAAAATTACGTGGACGGGAAAATTACGTCGAATGGAAATTTGTTATGAAAAATGCATTGATTCACGACAATTTATGGATCTGTATCAGTGGTTACGGTGCGGATGATAAAACAACGTCCGAGGTGAGAAATCGACGTGATGAAATAGCTAAATCTAAAATTTGCTTGGGCGTCGAAAAGTCATGTTTTTCTCATTTAATGTCGGCGGAGACGGCAAAAGAAGCCTGGAATGCACTGGAACGTGCTTATGATGACAAGGGACTTGGTTCAAGAGTGAGAACGCTCCAGAACTTATGCGCTGTCAAATTTGAAAACTTCGCGAACATGGAAGCTTACGTCAATGAAGTTTTGTCATTAGCACAGCAATTGGCGAATATGAACAAGCCTGTTGACGACGAGTTTCTTGGTGCGCTGATGCTCAAAGGTTTACCGACAGAGTATGAGCCCATGATCATGGCACTAGAGCATTCGGGAGCTGCCATCACATCTGATCTAGTCAAATCCAAACTGCTGCAGGATCAACGTTGGACTACTCGTGGAGATTCGAGTGAGTGCTTATATTCTACCAGAAAAGGCGCTACTACGAGTGACTCCTGGACGAGAAAAGCGCAGCAGCACAAGGGAGAATCAAAAACGAAAGATAGTTCTGATCGAAAGAGAGAACCGTGGTGCTGGAAATGCAGACAGAAAGGACATCTGAAGAAAGACTGTCGGAACGAGAAGAGTTCTTCAGGAAACTTGGTATTGACAGCATTCAGTACTAGTGCGGGTTCGGAATCTTCGTGGTACATAGACTCAGGTGCAACAAATTGCATGACTGGCAGGCGCGATTTGCTGATAGACTTTAAATCGCGTGGTGGTTTCGTTACCATTGCTAGTGGAGAGAAACTGCAATGTACAGGTATAGGTAACGTCATGTTGTCGGATGACGCGACGTTGACTGACGTGTTGTTTATACCTAAGCTGTGTGTGAATCTTATATCTGTTTCCCAATTGATTAAGAACGGCTGTACTGTAAATTTTGATACTAAGGGTTGTACAATTTCAAATTTGAGCGATGTTTTGAGTAAGGCAAATAACGTGGGAGGTGCATAAAAACTTCAGACCTGCAGTCTAAGGGCGAATCTAACTATTAGCACTGCAACTTGGCATCAAAGACTTGGTCACTTGAGCGGCCATAATATGAAGCTTTTGAGACAGGGACTTGCTAATGACATTAGTTTTCAGGAGGACCCTTGTAAAAACGTTGCTTGTGAGGTTTGTTTGAAAGGAAAGCAAGCCCGTTTTCCTTTTCCTAGCAATCCTGAGAAGTCTGTGGCTACAAAACGGTTGCATTTGATCCATACCGATTTGTGTGGTCCGTTGCCGGTGAATTCGCTTGGAGGCAAGAGGTACATCCTGACGTTCTTGGATGATCATTCGAGGAAGGTGTTCGTGTAGTTCCTGAAGCGTAAGAGCGAGGTGAGTGAATACACTAAAAACTTTATTAAGCTAGTGGAAACACAAACTGGTGAAAAAGTCAAGGTTTTGAGGTCGGATAACGGGACGGAGTATGTAAATAGGGACCTTGAAGGCTTTTTGAAGAGTAAGGGAATTGTCCACCAGGTAACTGTGCCGTACAGTCCGCAACAGAATGCCTGCGCGGAGCGGCTGAACAGGACGCTACTGGAAAAAGTAAGGTGCCTGTTATACACTTCAAATATAGACCACAAATTTTGGGCAGAAGCTGCCAACACTGCAGCTCATTTGATAAATGTGTCACCTTCGAAAAGGCTCTCGGGGAAAACTCCTGAGGAGGCCTGGACCGGTAAAAAGGTGAGCTTGAAACACTTACGAGTGTTTGGCTGCGAAGCTTATGCTCACATTGATAAGGTGAAGCGGAATAAGCTTGAACCAAAGAGCAAGCGTTGTATATTTCTTGGATATGAGAGCAATGGGTATAGGCTCTACGATTTGGCGAAAAATGAAGTTTTTCGTAGTCGTGACGTTGTTTTCAATGAAACAATCTTTCCAGGTGTCAAGAGCAAGCGGTCCGTGGAGATATTCTTTCCGACAAGCGACGACGGTGTCATCGATGACGAGAGTCACGCGGAAGATGCGCCTGAGGTTGAGCTTGAGGCGGAGAAAGCGGAGCTACCGTTCCCACAGAAAGTAGAGATTCAGGTTGCGGCGGAGAGGCCGGTAGCGCCTGAAGTTTGGTTCGAGGCGAACGAGCAGGTACAGAGCTCATCTACTGATACAGGCGGTATACCACGGGAGTCACATGTTGATGGACCTGCATTTCATTTACGGCCGAGATTACCGAGAACAATGTCTGCACTCGAGATAGAGTTCAATGAGCCGGCAACTGTCAAGGAGGCTTTGCAATCGGGCGATAGCAAGCTTTGGCAGCAAGCTATGCAAGACGAGATTGACTCATTCAACAAGCATGAAGCTTGGGAGCTTGTTGACAGACCGGCGGATAAGAACATTGTCAAGAATCGGTGGCTGTTTAAAATTAAACGCGACGCGAATGGAAAGATAGCGTGTTATAGAGCGCGATTAGTTGCGAAGGGGTTTACCCAAAAGTTCGGAATTGACTACATGGATACGTACTCTCCAGTTGTTCGGCATAGTTCGTTGAGAATGTTGCTGTCTCTTGCGGTGGAGCTAGATCTGAAAATTGATCACCTTGATGTGAAAACTGCCTTCTTGAATGGTAACTTGAGCGAGGAGATTTATATGTCACAGCCAGAAGGATTCATAAAACAAGGCGATGAGCATAAAGTCTACAGACTCAAGAAAGCCGTGTACGGTTTAAAGCAGGCGTCTCGTGCCTGGTACGATAAGGTAAAGCAAGTTTTACTCAAAGAGAAGTTCACGCAGAGTAAGCATGAGAGCTGCATCTTCAGTCGTCGAGTGGGTAAGCGGACCATTATTATCGCACTATATGTAGATGATTTTTTCGTTTTTTACGATTGTGACGAGCTTGCTAAAAAGCTGAAAACGTCACTGAAGTCTCACTTTACTATTAAGGATTTAGGTGAGGTTAAACAAATGCTAGGCATTAAAGTAGATCGCACTAGTAGTGATTTGAAGCTGAGTCAGAAAAACTACATTGAAAAGTTGCTTGAACGTTTCGGTATGAGCGACTGTAAAGGCGCAAAGACGCCCTTAGACGTAGGTCTGAAGTTTTCTGATAATAGCACTAACCACGATAGTAGATTACCATATCAGGAATTGATAGGATCCTTAATGTACTTGTCTGTGACATCTAGACCTGACATTTCATTTGCTGTAAGTTTTCTTAGTCAGTATAATACCCGCTACACAGCGGAACATTTTGCTGCGGCCAAACGTGTGTTGCGTTATTTGAAAAGCACAATGAATTTGGGTCTAGTGTACAGGAAAAATGTTGAGCATGATAAGTTTCGTGTTTATGGTTTTACCGATGCTGATTGGGCTAACGGAGCCGATCGTAAATCATACACGGGATATATTTATAAACTAGGTAGGAATGTAATTTCCTGGGGTTGTTATAAACAATCTTGTATCGCACTTTCGTCTACCGAGGCGGAGTATATAGCTTTGTCTGAAGCGGCCAAAGAGGCGGTATACATCCGTGCGGTTCTTTCTGAATTGACAGGTCAGAGTAACACTGTAACCCTGTATAGTGACAATCAGTCTGCGGCGAAGCTTGCCACTAATCCGGTCTTTCATAAACGGTCTAAGCACGTAGACATTAGGTATCACTATATTCGTGAGGCTGTTGACAATGAAGTCATTAAGTTGTCATATATGCCTACAGAGCAGATGACTGCTGATGTGCTCACGAAGGCACTGCCTACTTGTAAGCACCAGTCATTTGTTCAAGATATGCTGGAAGTCGTCCAAGATTAAGAGGGCGTGTTGGAGGTTTCATTTTGTAGCCGATATAAACCTTGTTTTAATCCTGGCCAACTCCGTATTGTCACAACTGTTTTTGTAGCTCTTGTCAATGTCGTATTTCTTAATCCTATGTGCTGAATAAACTCTGTTATATTTTTATAAATATGTGGTTTAATTATCAAATATATTAGTATGTTATTTCAATTACTTCGTAATTTGAATGTATTATGTTATTAGTTCGTAATTTGTAATTGATATTATATTAATTCGTAACTGAAATTACATTCATTGGTAATTCAATTATTCAATAACTTACTTTATGTACCTAAACTATTTTTAGTAATTCATGCATCCTATCCATCTGAATCTGAATCTGAATCTGAATCTGAATTGAGCTGAATTTTAGTATACCTATTTATATTAGATTAGATTAGATTAGATTAGATTTATTTATTTCGAGATAAAAATTACAATATAGATTCGCATACAATGTCAAAACTATAAGAATTATTATCACGATCGTCAATAATTAATAATAAGAAATAAAAATTAAATAATATTCCATATGTCTATACAGAAAGTGGAAATAGTATCTCCGATTACGGATTGTCATTTAACAACTAGTGGATAATTAATTTTAAACAAAAATAAACAATGTCAATTTACGTATTACGATTTCACAGTAGAAATACAATATAAATGTTACACAAGAAATAGTATCAGAATTAGGTATAAAACATTATTTCCATGAACTCGTGAACAGAGTACAAGAGGGTTATCCAACAAAAGATTTCTCAGTCTACGCCCAAATGTTACGTCACAAGGTTCGTTTCTTATATCGGCGGGTAAGTGCTCGAAATAAGTAGGCCCAATAACCCGGGGATTTTTCTTTGAAAGCGCCATGCGACGAGGAACTGTCATTAGGCGCCCAGTTGAACGAAGCTCATTACCCGTTACATTCACACGCGCAAACTGGGAGATGTTTTTTCTTACAAATAAGAGAAGCTCAAACAAATGTTGTGAGTAGTGCGTCATTACTCATTATGCGTTGCGTCGAGAATAGCTCCCGACAGGGGTGCCGATGCTTGACTCCTACAAGTACCCGAACTGCACGTTTTTGCATGACAAGAACTCTTTGCGCATCCGTGGAGTTACCCCATAGGAGGGTACCGTAGGACATCAGGGAATGAACATATGCAAAATAAACTTATTTCAGTGAATCACCCGAGATTAGCGGCTTTAATTTTCTTAACGCAAAGACAGCACTACTCAACCTGTCACACAGACTGTCAACATGGCGCTTCCAATTCAAATGGGAGTCAATTATAAATCCAAGGAACTTGCTTTCCTCACTCACCGGCATCGAACAGCTTGCCATTGACAATGGCGTTGGTACTTTACGGCCAGAGAAAAGCATTATATTGGATTTGGCTACATTCAGTTGCAGCCCGTTATCCACGAACCATGTTTGGAGTTGCGTGCAAGCCGCGTTAATTTTGATGGTTAGTAGTTCATAGGTGTTTGCACCAACTAACACGGTAGTATCGTCCGCAAACAGTACTGATAACCCGGCCACGATATTCGATGGCAGGTCATTAATAAATAATAAAAATAGGGTATTTCCTAAAGCTGACCCTTGAGGAATACCTAAATTGATATACCCTGGATCTGATTGCACCAATTTGCCGTTTGCACGGAGTTTTACAACTTGTATTTGGTAACAATTGCAATCTGTTAATGCAATCAGCCACAAACCCACAAACAAACATTGCAAGTTAAATATAATCTTGTAAAAACTTGCAGCTCCGTGAGCTGTAGACCTCGTGAGTTTTCGAAATGTCTTTTTTTTACCCTCATATTACCGCCTTTTTTTCGAGAAACTGACGTGACTGCCGAGCTCTTGAACCACGTGCAGCCTTTACGACTGCTGCATCTGCAGCCAACACTAGCTTTATTGCATACATAACAACTTATTTACAACTCTTCCGAAACAAATACTGTCCAAGTTCTGACTTTAATATATTTTTATATGTCAGAACTGTCCATAAAGTGGCATTTACCCCGATACGAATGCTTTATAGCATTAAGTTCGCCTTTTGTATTATAAGATATTATTTTGTGCAATAAAGATTAAATAAATAAAATGGTACACTAGAGAAAAAATTCCACGGACGGTAATATTAACGGTATATACTTACGGTAATGCGAAATTCTATGTTTTACCACCCTATGTGAGTATAGGTAATGTACTATTATGGACGTCGTAATTTATCTACAAAATTCTAACAGTACGATACTACCAACATTACGGCATGCAACTAAAACGCTCTAAATGAGTCACCCCAAATCTGTTCGAGGTTTTACGTAAAGTGCTGCTCTAATCCCGCGTGGCAGGAAGTCAACACTTGCACGTTAATCCGACCCACTCTGTCATTACAGTTAAGAAAGCCCCATAAAACAAGACAGGTGATACGCGGCAAAGCGGAGCCAAACGGGGAGTCAAGCCAGACCACTTTAAATGGCTGTGTTTCACGATTTAATTGCTGACCTCCCTAATTACGCTGCCCTTTAATGTATGTCGGCACAAATTGGGACTTTTCGTTCGCATACCCCTGTTTAAATTCCACAAATGTGCACACCCTCGTATAGGAATGGAATATGGAACCCAACTGCCCGTATAGCCGGATAGAATAAAGTTTGGTTCGTCAAAAGCTTTTGGAACTATGCACTCCCTTCTGAAGGTAACCCTTTCGTGTTCATATTACATTTAGGTAGCATTCCGTATTGTTACTTACTTACTGCGGCATTTTTAATGTTAAATATCACCAACCCATGAAAATCTCATTAATAATTTCTTCCATCTTTTTTTCAGATGGTTGGAATTTCCAAATTTTTTATCCGTGTCTGCGAAGCTTAGACAAAAGAGTTTTTCAATATAAAACTTTCGCGAAATCCCTGCGTTTTAACAATTATTCCTAGCAAAAAAACTTGAAACTAGTCCGTGGGGTATATGCAAATTGAAATTTTCGCTCACGGCGGCTAGACAGTGTGCCAGTTGCAAGCGGGACACTTTTCTTTTCCACTCTCTGCGAGGCGCCGAGACACTTCATAAGCCCGCAGAGCTGAATCATGGCACATTATTGTTGTAGGACGCGAACGCATATTTTCTTTTAAAAACCCAACTGGTTTATCATCCGTCTTATATAGAGAAAAGTTTCGCGATTGAATCCTGCCGCTGTTCGCCGTAGTTCCACGTTCAACTTGCGATAAGTAAGATGCTCTCTACCCCAGTTTCATGGTATTGAAAGATTTATTATTTTGTTTTTATTTTACTGCTTCAAACTTCGGTCTTGCGGATGTTATCGCTGATTTATTTTCAGTAAGTTTATAACCAGCTAGCCACGAACAACGGCAAAATGAAAGATAACATTATATTACTTCGTTTACAGAAGTAGCACTTTGGTCTGTAGGTAACCCTAATCTTGTCTACAAGAAACCATCGTATAAGTAGTATAACTTTTTAGTAGCATGAATCAAACATACCTGTTTTGTTAGTTTCAATTTACATTGTTATAACCTTTTATGGACAGTTTTTAGTTGTAAGTAAGATATTAATTAGTACCGACAAATCAGTAACGAAGCTCATTTTACAACTAAGTTCGAGTTTACAGTACACAATATTGGCCTCGGGGGCTGCGGAGCACAGCGGACTTTGATAACGATCTCGTCGAACACAAACAACAAATACAAGAATATTTTGTTCGCACCGATAAAACCGCTGAGCACGTACCTAACTCTTGTAACGTTATAAAATTACATGTATATTATCGCTTTAGAGATTTATAATAGTACATAATTTTTTGTATTAAGCAGTAACGCTGCTAACGAAATTATAAATTTTAAATTAAAGGAAAAATTTAAAAATGTAATGCTCCGAGCCGGATTCGAACCGGCGACCACAGGCATTCATGGCCCGTCGCTACTAACCAACTGAGCTATCGGAACAATCTGTCTCGGCCACTAAATCTAAGAAGCCTAAGTCTTCTGGTAGATGTCGCTACACGCCTCCCTAAGGCGTTGTAGGAAGGAACTGATTGAAAGATTTAGTGGCCCAGATTAGTGGTTCGAATCCGGCTCGGAGCATTAAATTTTTCAATTTTTCCTTTAATTTAAAATGTATAATAGTACATTGTGATACAATTGAGGTAAGTTGATAATCACATCAGAGGCGGAATTATTCACGCGAGCCGCAGGTGAGCGTGATAAGAGAGCCGAGGATGTAATTATCAAAGCTCACGCGTTTCATACGACGTTTTTCAACATATTTTGCGAGGAAAAAATCCTTTTCATAAGATGAAAAATTTGAAGGCCTGATTTTCTTTACTTAAGTAAATTTATGATAATTGATGATGAGAACAGGTTTTTACTCACATATTGATGTAGAATTTATAGAGCGCGGCTGGTAGTGGTAGAGTTACGCTGTGTAGGATAGGAAGCCTGGCGCTACTTATGATCTGATATCTTTTTAACGCTGAACGCTATATATAAGCTAGGGAAGTCTAGGGAGTCTTGGCAATCACTTTACATGTAATGTTTTGGTGGGATAGGTTATTATCCTGAAATACGTATTTTATTATTTATAACAAGGAGTCCCTATATACATTTTCAGACCCCTAGCATCAAAATTTTCGGAAGTCTCATACAAAGTTCCATCCCCCACTTTAAGGGGTTGGGGGGTAGAAGTTCCAATTTTTTGAATTATTTTGTTGATTGTGTATTAATACTAGCTAACATACCAAATTTCAGCTTTCTAGGACTTCAGGAAGTACCCTAGAGGTTTTGATGATCAACATCAGTCAGTGAGTCAGTGACGAAATCGGCGTTTTTTAGATATCAATAAAATCTTAAATATAAGAGCTATGTTACTGAAACTTATATGTTTCATAAGTTCACTATTGACATCATATCCCGAGAATTTTGTTTATCTGGTATAATCCAAACCCATGTTACGAGGGTTCAAAAAAACGACGAACTGCTTCGAGAAAAGGTAGGTAGTGCCCTTGCGTTGCGCTTCGCTTGGCTCGTCTTGGCGGGGGCACTGCCGTGCCTACAGATAATGGCGCGCAACAGTTTTTTTTTCTTGAAGTTTGCGCAGTGCGCGCGCATGTGTTTAGCTAGACTTAGATGTAATCTCTAAACAGCCAATACAAAATAAAATAAATATTTTCGTTTTATAATGTTATCTTGTTAATGTTATCAAAAGTGATTAAACGTTCCTATATCATATGCAAAAAGAAATCAATTAATTAACAAAAAGGATTAAATTTGTTTAGTCTAGTAAGAATCCATTTGCCGAGAATTAAAAAAAGCTGTACATTCTGTACAACCCGGTTAATTTAAGAATGCACCGTGTTCATGCATACATCTTCCTGTCAGGTGTTAACGTGACTTAATCGGGATATAACCATGACACACGATCGTCGTAATGTTATAAAACACGCGCGTTTAATACCCAGGATTATGAGCCTAAAAGCAACATAATAAGAGGTACGTTACGAGCAAATATGTATAGAAAAGAAATATATGCATTAATAAATAATTACTACCCATAAAAACTTGTGTTATTTTCAAGGTACCTCTACCTACATGAATATACTATCTTATCTTATCTAGATGAGGGCCCTTTCGGATGCACTTCGACCCAGCGGGATCTTTTGTGCATAACATGAATATACTAACTTACCGGGATATAAACCCAGAACCGTCAGCATACAACCTTACCGAAGAAACACATATTTATAACTATAGTATACCTAGTCGGTCCCAAAGTTCTGTCACAAATGAAAATAATGATAAAAACAAAAGTAGCAATAAATTTTTAATAAATTATATACCGATTTAAAGTACATTTAATAAAGAATTAAAATTACTCAAAATTATTCAAAATTACCTCCTTTGTTTTTAATACAGGCCCTTAATCGGTGCGGCCAGTCGTCTATCGCAGCACGCACCATTTTCATATCTATCTCAGTGACTGCTTTTCTTAAAGATGACTTTAGGCTCTCCAAATTTTTATGTGGTTTAGCACAGACCTTCCCCTCTAAGACCTGCCAAATTTTATAGTCCAAAGGATTAAGGTCCGGACTAGAGGAAGGCCAATCTTCGTGTCTTATAAAGTCGATTTTTTGACGGTCAAACCAGGCTTGAGTGGTCTTGGCTTTGTGTGCTGGCGCAGAATCCTGCTGGAACACAAAATTATGTCCCGAAAATAGCGTGTTGGGCAGATCTTTGACAACCTTATCCAAAACTGTCTCTTGGTATACTTTCGCACTGATTTTGACACCTTTTTCGCAAAAATGAACCTCAGTTGGCCCGTAATAAGATACACCCAACCAGACCATCACTGATGATGGATGATGCCCATGTTGCACCCGCGGAACTCTTTTTCCTGCTTCTTCAGAGTTCCTAGCGTACACTCTATCATTCTGTTTATTGTACTTCTCTTCAATATCGAAAATCTTTTCGTCTGTAAAGAGGATATCACGGTGTCGATTTTTCGCGTACCGCTTTAACAACTTCCGGGATCTTTTAAGCCTTATTGTTTTTAGACGGGCATTAAGTAAGTGCCCACGCTTTTTTTTGTATGCTCGTAGACTAAGATCTTCGTTTAAAACCTTTTTGACGGTTTTTCTACTGACACCCATCTGCAAAGCCATCAATTTCTGTTTTCGGACAGGATTTCTTGCTATGCGCGCCTTGATCGCTTTGATCACTGCTGGTGTTCGTACGGAGCGAGGCCGGCCAATTATTTTCTTGTCCTCAACACTGGAGACTTCATTGTACCTATCAATAGTACGGTACACAAACCTAAGCGTTATTTTTAAATTTTTGAGCAACTTGAAAATCGTACTTGGCGAGTGCCCACAGCGGTGCAATGCTAAAACAGCTATTCGGTTTTCTTTCTATGTCCACTCCATCGTGAGAAATGGCAACGAATGACTGTTTTTTGTTTTAAAATAATTGTCAAACATTCAAAAATGGAATGCAATAAAATTTTCTTAAAATCATCATCTAAATTTAAAAATAATATGCCAGTGACAGAACTTTGGGACCGACTACGTAGTAGGTAACTTTCCACTGTAGAGAATAGGACAGGAAATATGCTTAAGCACCTGTTACAACACGACGATTACTTTAAAACTGTCATAGAAGGAAAAGTTGAAGAGAAGAGAATGATAGTGACGCCCAGATACATAAATACATAGATAAAATCAAGGACAAGTAAACGTCGTGTCGTATCAAGGTGTCAAACCACGGTCAAACAAAAGGCTTGAGAACAGACAAACATGGAAACTGCTCCACCGACAAGAGACGAGCTCTTAAATTTATAATGAACTTACTTGAGTTATTGCTCATTTATGGATTTCAGCGGTACAGTAGCATAACCGAATTACTGATCATGTAATGTGCCATTTCTGTGCAACTACGAGTTTCCCAACTAAAACTGGATTAGCGGAGTCCTAGGAAATCCTCCAGAGCGGCTCTGCGGGAACTGTTCGCAAAACGGGCTACACAGAAGGTCCGCTTCGTAGGTACTCATGTGTGTGTACAGGGGCCGTAGACAGGGTTACAATCGACAAGCGCTAACGCCTATAGAAAATAATAAAATGTAGGGGAATGACAGATGCCGACGAAACACTTTTTCAGATCTGTCATTTTCCCATACATTTTATTAGTTTTCTATTGGCGTTAGCGCTTGTCGATTGTAACCTTTCGCGTGCCTATTGTACATCGTAGCGAACACGGTGCTTGGTTGTTAAAGCGTCATAACTTTAACCGGGGTCGTATTCTTACATGTTACGGCATGGTGACGAGGAATAAATAGAGTACTAAGCTAAAAATTCCTCACTACTAACTTGTGATTGTGTTATCAATAAAGTATTGTATTGTATTGTAACGAAATGCATGGTCGCTGGAAAGTGTAGGCCAAATTATGCATTTTGCAGACATGACTTTTGTTCACACTTATCTTAATTTCTTGTGCCCTGTCAATTTTATTTTATTACGGTTGACTCGTAGTGACTGCTTCACATGTAGTAGCTACGAATTCGCAAATATCTGTCTACTTTACTGCCAAAGCGAAATAGTCTGTACAGACCCTTGATGTTGACGACTTAAGGCGATGCCTTGATTTGAGTCGAACACGCCCCCTAGACAGAGACTGCTGATGCCTTTCGCGCACGAGGAAAAGAGATGTAACACTCTTCGGGAATGGCTTTTTTTGGTCTTTCGATAAATACCTAACTTAGAGACGTTTTATTTCAATTTCATAAAGTGAGATTTTAGATGAGATAAAATACTATGGCATTAACTTGATTGTGTCGTAAAATAAATATCGTTTGAGTAGGCTGAGTAGAAAAAGGAAAATACAGACGCAACTTTGGTTTTTTTCTCTATCGAGGAAATTTTAAGCAATCACGTATCGATAAAATCAGATAAACAATCATATAGTCAAGAATCATATATCTGAAAATCAGACCTTATTGTTTCTTAATCTAGTCAGAACGGCGTTTCAAAGCACGCGATAATTTCCAATGCACAGCCTTAAGGGCACAAAGCCATGGACAGCAATGTGAACCTTCTGTAGGTGTCGGTGTATTTTACCGATATATGTTCTCAAGCTGCAGTTAGACACAAATCCCTGGTTACAGTGTAGCCGGCTGCTCTTACGGGATCTATTCGAATACACATTGAATTGGCATCGGTTTTCTATTTATCGCGCAATCGCTCTGTCACGTTTGCATTAACGTGTCTCCCGGGACCCCAGTCCTCTTTATGATGAAATCAAGTTCGGCGGGTGAAAGCGAGTCATAAATAGAAGACGAATGTAAATTCAGCATACTATTATGGTATCATGGGTATATTATGGTTCATTAACATATACAACCTAGCTACATATGTGATGTGGATAAGGAGGGTTTTAGAACGGTGTCGAGGAAGCGCAAGCCTTTCAAGAGTCAGTGTGGTACTGCAGAACCGGTTGGTTCCGGTCTGCGGGTTGCCACACCGAGCAAGGCGCTATATGTATCGCGCCTGCATTACACCGCCACGGCTGATGATGTGGTGGAGTACGTTCGTCAGAAGACCGGCTTCTCACTGAGGGTTTTCCAGCTGCGTTCGCGCCACTATGTGCACTTCAGCTCGTTTGCGGTGCGCGTGCCGCGACCGCTGCAGGAGACCATCGCATGTGCTGACTTCTGGCCGAAGGATGTCGTGTTTCGACGGTTCCGGGGCAATCTGTCGAATCCTACATCGGAGATGACGATGCAACGGGGCCACGCCGTTTCGTCGCCTAAATAGTATTATTTGTTGTTTTTAGTTTCGTGACGCATTGGTTATTACTGTAATGTCACGTAAATATTTGTCTATAAATAAATAATAAATAAATATGCCGCCAATATTGAAACACTTATTCAAAGTTATTTTATTGTTATCAAAAGGAATGCCACTATTATTAATTGTGCATTTTTCTATGAATTTTATGTTATTTCCATTCAGAATCAGGAGCCCTTTCGACCCTGGTAGGACAAAAAACTGTCCCAAAGATATTATTCTTCAATAGGAGAGTTCAAAATGTATGGATATTTTGTGACACTTTTTTTCTCCTATTGGGATGGAAAGACATTGTGATTTTGAGTAGAAAAAACACACCGTTGCAGAAAATCTCCGGTAAAGTGTAGTGGCATTTTTTTTGACAAACGCTCATTAGTTCTTTTTGGGGACTACTTTTCTAGCGACAATAACTTAACGAGCGATCGAAGCAAACGAAATTCTATGCTACAGCTTGGGCCAAAAAACGTCCGCATGTTACACTGTTCTACAGGTCGCAATTTTTTGTGGATTCCGTATTTGGAAATTAAAAAAAAAACACAAACTTGCGATTTCTACAGCTTACCGAGCTACTTTACTTACCTAAAACTATGGCAAACAAAAAACGTTATTTATGTGACAGATCAGGGTTACCCAATTTCTACAAATACGAGTAGAAACATTTTCTTGAATTCATGACTTATAGCGTAGCGTTATTTGGTCTGGCGAATAACGCTACGTGTGCTACGCCGTAGCACGTGGGAGAATTTTACCGCTTTGCAGATGACATCGCTCGTAGAGTCATGTCATGACTCATATATGTGAGCCATAGGCCTCGGAATAGGGTAGTTTCATTAGTCATTACCAATGTTATTTGCTGTAGAGAAGAACTATTAGTACGCATATTTTCTAGGATTCCAAGCCAATTGCCGAGTATTAAAAGGTTATATTAACTGTTAGAACAACAAATACATCGCTTAATGAATTCCGTTTTGTTTCCTGCTATTTGACACGCCGTATCATAAACATTGCCTTGCTCTCAGATATAACACAACGTGCCGGCTTTTATTATATCTTACTGCAAACAATGAAAAACTGAAAGGCGAAAGCTGACCCGGCCTCTCGGCAATTAAATTAAAAAAGGAAAACATGGAGCCAAGGCTGAGGGGTCTATCTGACCAAACGATTGAGATCTAATTTGTCAATCGTGCTCCCTTCCACGCACGTTAAGCTTTACGTGGAAGACAGGGAGTTTGCGCAACAAATGTACATTTGATTTCAATCTAGTTAAACAGACTTCCGAGTCTTGTAATATTCATGCCAATTATTAGCTGCCATGGCTCGGCCTTCGAGATTTTTTAAACGAGTAAAGGATCTGAAAGAAAGTGTATACTGAATTATGTTTCGGAAAGAAAATATTATCCTTACAATGTTAAGGAAAAACAGGATTTAAGTAACTGCCAGTCTCGTGCCAGTAAGGAAATTCTAAATAAATATTTACGACCTCTTTAGCCTATAGTTGGTAGTGCCCCGCCTACGAAGCTGGAGGTCCCGGGTTCGTATCCCAGTAAGGGCATTTATTTTTGCGGTGAGTTAACCTCGTTTCTCTTTATCTGTCAGTCTGACATTTAAATCCGTAAGAAAGGGACAAAGCACGTTTTATTTCTCAGAGGTATTTTAAGTTTTATGAGTACCTAAGTGGATAAAAGTTTAGTTTGTGGCAATAGATCCAACAGGTAGGGCATAGGCTGCAGCATTCTATGTTTATTTATATTGAGCTTCTTCTCTACATATTTTATTGGTAATTATTAAAAATATTAAAGTATTTTTTTCATGTGTTTCAGATCACATGTCACTTTCTGCCAAACCTTGTGTATGTTCCCGCCATCGCCGACTTAATTAAATTTTTAGCCCAATTGTTAGTCATAATTATGCTGTTTTTTTTTCATTTATTGCAGAGAGTAAAGTGTACATAAAGTGGCATATTATGATAAAAGTATTTTCCTGTATGTTGGTCAATTTCTGTGTCTCTATATTGGCTGAATGTCAACTTAAAGGCGCGAAGTAAGAAGTTATAATACCGCCTTAATACTGGCGCAATTGATAATTAATGTTCATAAAATGGGTCGTTCTATACTGATTTAGTTCAAACTGTTTATTGCAGAAAAATATCAATACTGACAAACCAGTATCGTGACAAATTCTCAGCGTATAATCTTGCAGAAACTCAAATAGAGTTTTTGGCTGAAAGCGTGAACCATTGCCATGCCATTCAAAAAAAATCAGATAGAGAAGAGAGTCAGACTCTTGACGTTTGACGATATTTTGTTGAAATTTGTTGATACATTTATTGAAATTACACCTTAAAGCCTGCAACACTGGCGCGGCCTGCCCGCGGCGGACAATAGTAAAATTGTCATTAGCTGTCAAATTTACTATTGTCCGCCACCGCAGGCCGCGCCAGTGTGTTGCAGGCCTAATACGTATTTAGCGCATCTGGTCCATACCAGAATCGATTTCTTTTTCATGCTTTTTCGTTTAGTATGCGTTTTCTGAAGGTGTAACACATACCGGATCAAAATTATTAATCAATCAATCTGTATATTATGGCCCCATGGTATTGTCGATGATTTCGCCAACGTCAAGCAATTATTAATAATGTTGGATAGTTATGGCAAATCTATAATTTTGACGACACTGACCGTTGACTCATATGGCAACTAGAATTTCAAGAAAACTAAATTAATAAATTTATGGCGTCACATGTTTCGGAAAATTAATTAAAAAAGTTTCACGTTGCTCCGTTCATGGACCAGCCCAGCTAGCACATTGACAACTTCGACGGTCATGTTTTACGTCCAAGACAGTACGTCAAAAATGCTGCAATGCCAAAACCCAGGCAAGGCTAAAATGAAAAAAATAAAATAATAAACAGGGGAGGGGTGCGACTATACGATAATGCGGTGCTGCAAGCCCCCCTGATTGGCCTTATCAGTGGCAGCAGCACCATGTGGTTTTTTTTAAATGAGAGGTGATTAGATAAACATTAATTTTTGATAATAATACCTTGAGGTCATATGGGCTTTTTTTTGAACAAATCGAGGAATAGGCTATTTTCGTCTATCACAATTAAATCTTGAAAGTATGTTATTTCTATAGTTTTGACTTTAGGAAATACGAATAAAATACTATTTTGTTATGAAAACATAAGAAATATTTTTAATTTCAAAATTAAAATAGTATATTTATTACCTGTATGTCACGTGACCAAAAACGCTGACTGCCATTTTGTCTTCTGTGAGTGACGTCAGAATAGCAAATACAAAAACAAGTTTTCGGTGTAAACAACAACAAAAAGTTAAAAAATATTTATATTGTGGACTCAAAATTGTATTTATTTAGATTTGATACGCAATTTTCGCCATCTACGATGGAGGTTGGATTTGTAAAAGCTGACAATACAATTCTACCGAAAATAGCAGTAATGATTGCAAAGTTCTTTGCGTATAATACAGATTTCTTTTCTGCTGAATGCAGAAATATCAAAACAGCTTTGTAAGTATATTCTGTTTTATTTTCTGAAACTGTATTAGAACAATATAATATTGTATATTTCCGATGATAAGTTTACATCTTTTGAGGAGTCTTTAACGTTGAACTATTTGAAGTTGGCGCAACACACCAACGATAACGAGTATGAAAGCTCATTTTTAGTTAGAAAATCCATGAAAAATCAGAACTATCAGAAGGCATAGATAAGAAGTAAAAGAAGTACATGCACATTTGACGTGTATCTTCTTAGTAGTCTGTGGTTTGTTATTGCAGTTATGACGTCACGATAATGGCGGCTGCCTTTTTGGCCCGAATATATAATGTTCAAATTTCAACCATTATTTATTTACTTAAAGCGATATTATTTTGAGGAAATAAAAATACCAGTTGACTATCGAATCCATGCGAACATTTTAAAATATATTTTAAAAAATCGTAGAATAGCCTATTGATACAAAAAATAGACGAAAGACGTTATTTTTTGTTTGAATACCGTTTATTTGTAATTTAGAGATATTTTTCGCACTTTTTTATTTAAATAGCGATTTAGTCTTTGTTTACAATTCAGTTAGTTTAAAGTCAATACGGCCCTTAGGAGGCGAGATATCATGCGTTATTTCGATGGGGTCAACCGTATCCAAGGATTTTATTTTTTAAATCGTAAAAAAAGAAGACAATATTTTTTTCATCGATAAAATTGCATCTTGTTTCACCCCTATTCGTTTGTGCACTTTTCTAGGGGCACACTGTATATTTAATAGCCTTGCCAGGTTTTTTGCTATGCATCATCGCCATTTCGTGTTCCACACTAATTGTATATATATATCCATACTTAATATTATAAATGCGAAAGTGTGTCTGTCTGTCTGTCTGTCTGTTACCTCTTCACGCTTAAACCGCTGAACCGATTTTGATAAAATTTGGTATAGAGATAGTTTGAGTCAGGACATAGGATACTTTTTATCCCGGAAATCATCCCCCAGGGGGAAGTGGGGGGTGGAAGTTTGTACGGAGCTACGATATAAACGAGTTCCACGCGGACGGAGTCGCGGGCAGAAGCTAGTATATATACATATATCATCCGGAACTAGGTTTAGTGTCGTGGGCTCCCTTCAATCTTTGCAGCAACCACTTTCTCCACTGTTTGGAAAATGCAGCAGTGGTTTTTCTTACACATAACTTGATGATCTTTCAGATGAGCTTGGTTTCTTGAGGAGATCGATCATACTAGATACCTAGTACGAGGTGTTGCTTATCATGCTGCAGCCACTGATAAGGCCAAATTCAATTAAATAGTGTGTATCTATTGTTATAAGTATGAAATTTAGATGTGTTATTACGCTCTTTTAATTGTATTCTTGCACTGCCTGTTTACAATTCTTGTTAAAAATTACGGCTACCCTAAGGTTTTTCTGGAAGAGATCGCTTTAAAGCGATAAGACCGCCTGTTGTTACCATTATTTATTTTGCCTTATCTTATAACCTTATAAGAATCACTGTTATTTGTGGTGCAATAAAGAATTTTATTATTTATCTCTTTATTCAATTTCAGTCTTAGGCTAGGTTTTTACAATAATTATATAAAAAGTAAAATATAAAAGCTATACATACAAAACATAAAATCATTATAAAAACCTAACCTAGGGTACCGCCGGCAGCGAGGCGGGGCCTAAGCTGCCGGTGGTCAAGGCGTCAGAGACAGGAACCTCCTGACTATCCGCGCAGTATCCAGGAGTACCGCCTTCTGTATCTGACCCTTGATCCAGCCATCTAGTGAGAGTCTCTAGAAGTAATCCTCGAGACTCCTCGCTATTAAACCGTTCGCCGAAATGACTATCGGGACGATGATCGTCGAATCAACATCCCACATGGCGGTTACCTCGTGAGCCAGGTCTAGGTACTTGCTGGCTGATGGCTGGTGATGTCGACGAGCACTGCCTGGCGTTTCTATCGATCTGTCAGCACAATATCAGGCCTATTGGTAAGAATAGTCCTGTCCGTGATGACAGATCGATCCCAATAGAGCGCGGCACGACCATTTTCGAGAACTGGCGCAGGTGTGTACTTATAGTAAGGCACTTCGGAAACCGCAAGACCGTATAGCAGAGCAAGTTGCTGGAGATAATATGCCTGAGTGACTCCCCGGGACGGCGGCATGCCCGACAAATGTCGACCGTCCTTCGGGATATACCTCCGGTAATTGTTCGTCATAATAACTTCGTCCGCAATTGCACAGACAAAACCTTCGGTTTCCCCGAAGAGATCCCCGAAACGTAGCCAGTTCACCGACGCGAGCAGATCTACATCGGGCCCTGTTATTATTATTATTATCCTATGTCCTTCCCCGGAACTCAAACTATCTCTATATCAAATTTCATCGAAATCGGTTCAGCGGTTTAAGCGTGAAGAGGTAACAGATAATATTAGCATGGATTAGAATGGAATTTTTAGTTGTAGAATATAGATCCGGCTCGTACCGCGCAAATGCACTCAAATTCTCTGCGACTTTGGCCAGGAGTCGGGAGTCGGGAGTGATTATACGGGGCGCTAGCTAACCTATTACTTGAAAGGAAATATTAAATGGGTAAAGCTGTCGGGGACGGAGAAAACGTGTTACTCAAGTAAGGAGAACATTAAGGTTGGTGGTGTAATATCAGAATGTTTTGTTTTCATGAAAATGTAAATAGTTTATGATAGATAACTTAATAAGAATGCCTGACGAAACGCGGAGTTGAAGAATATTAAGTCATCATGAATCATGATATTTGTAATTGGCATTCTTAAACCACAATGGTCATGTTTTCAACAACGATGACGGTTGAGGGCACGCTTCAAATACAATTCAATGAAAATTATACCATTGTGCAACTAATGAGCACTGTTAGTAAATTTTACATCTACGCACTGGTATATATGAATATCAAATTTTACAACCAACAAAAACTACCGACCATGGGTCACTCATTCATTACAAGAAATAATCCCACAGCGCGATTCAGGCATCGATGTAGGCGGTACACCACCATCCACCGGGTAATTCGACCAACTTTGACGCTAAGGAAAATTGTGGCGCGACTCAAACATTATCATTAGGCATGTAATGTTATGAACGGGCTGCGACCAAAGATCAAAGTAAACTTATTGTAAATTCTCTACTGGTAAATATACTTGAAAATAATTTTTATGACTAAGCAATATTCCTTGTTATTAGAGGTAGCTGAGTCCGCTCAACGTAGGAAAATGTGATAATGCAAGTTACTCCTGACTTTTAAGATAATTAAATTCCATTCTCGTGAAGGTCGCTGGAAGTCGAGCGGCTTATTTCTAAAAGTTCACGTGAAATTCATTCGTTCCCCGAGGAATTTACTAAACTTTCAACCCGTTTCATTGAACGTTTTTATTAACAAGACACGGGTAATAATCATATTACTTAGAAACTTGAAAACTCGGCTACCTTGTTTTTAGTTATTGTATTAAGCAGTAACATCTTCTAAAGACTATTACTTATAAATTTCAAAACTCGATGGCAGAACAGATCGTCCGAATGCTCAGTTGGATAGGCATGAACGACTGGCCGTGTATACCAGAAGTTCGCGGGTTCGAATCCTGCTCAGAACATTAGTTTTACAACTTTGTCCTTTGTTAAAAAAAGGTTTTTAAAAAGATTGTTAAGTGTTCTGAACGTTTTCGTGACTGAGTAGGTACTCTACGTGATAAGTAGCTACAAATTACGTGTCATTGTACTGTGTCGTGTGTACCTACGTCAATCGATTTCCGCCACTGAGAACTTAACGTATATATTTACTTAACGAAAATGGTTTTGAATAAGGTAGTTAGATGGGTAAATAATAATAACTACTTACTTACATTATTCAAGATATAGTCGAAAAGCTTCTTATTTCACAAAATGACGTTACGTGGCATAAGTTAACTATCAATGAAACTTGTTCTTTTTACACGCATTTAATTTAGACTGTTCGCATATAAGTAATAATCCAAGTATACCTATAGGTAATTATTTACTCTTTTGAGCAATAACCTACATTACCATTCAAGATAATAGTTATCTCGTTTTAAGCATTCTCTATCATCGCTAAATGTAGGACGTAATAGTTAAGCTAAATGACGTCTCGAGAATTCATTATTACCAAGATACCTTCTAAGACTCTTAAGTTTAATAGCAATCTTTATTTTCCTCGACAAAAACAATTACTTACATAAACTACAAAGAAAGTTTGCATCAAATTAATCTGTCGTATTGTACAGTTATTGGTCATAATATTTAGGTACTCGTAGTTTATCTAGTTTATCATTCGTTCCATCAGATATTTTTTTGGGAATATTTGCAATGCGTTCTTTATATGTATAGATAGGTATGTACATATGAAAATTCGTATAACTTTTGTGATTATTAAAAACATAATATAAAGAAAACGGTGTGCAGATCTGATGCATGTTAATCGTATCTGATCATCATAAACTTAAGATCCGAGCTCTTATCGATGGAGTAATCGCCATTCTGTTCTTCTTTCTGCCACTATTTTGGCATTGTACACTTTTTAGCTTTGTCTTTAGCTTGGTCTATAAACGCACGTCTTGGTCTTCCCCTGTCTCCCCTTCTATCTTTCCTTCATTATAGTTTTTGTGTAAATGTCATATCGTATCAGGTGCCCTAACATATTTTCCCTTCGGTTTTCAATAGTTTTTAGTAGACATCTTCTTTCGCCTATCAAATTTAGAACCTCTTTGTTTGTTCTTTTTGTCCGACCTTCCATCCTTCTCCACGCCCACATTTCAAATGCGTTCAGTCTCTCTCTATCACGCTGGATTAGAGTCCACGTCTCACTTCCGTACAACGCTATGCTCCAGATGTAGGCCTTAATAAATCGTTTTCTGATATTTTGAGATATTTTCGCTTTGAATATTTGCTTTTAAGCATTGAAAGCTTATTTGGTCATGGCTATGCGTGCAATGATATCCGAAGTGCATCCGGAGTCACAGGTTATAATGCTGCCTAAGTACTTATTTAAAGCTTTTGACTTGTAACTGAACCTCTAATTCTAATAGGATCTATTGTTTGGTTTGCCTTAGATGCAATTAATGTTTTGGTCTTATTTATATTTATTTTTACTAAAAATTCTGTGAGAATGAGGTTGGACAGAATTCGGCTACCGCTGCGATGTCATCAGCAAATCTTATAAAGTCAGACTTTTCTACATTAATTTTAACACCGCGTTTTTGTGATCCCATAATTTCTCGGATGGCGGTTTCAATTAAAATATAAAAAAATCGAATGCGAGAGTGGACACCCCTGCCTTACAGCCTGTTTTATTTTGGCTTTTCCCTTCTGCTGTCCTATTTCTACAATGGTTTCCTGATCTTTATATAGTGGATGTATGCCTATTGTACGCAGAATGTTCATCATTTTTATCCACTCTATTTTATCAAAGACTTTCTCTAAATCTATGAAGGCTATGCGATGAACACTCACATAGCCTTCATAGATCATAGGCCTAGGTCCATTCTCCTATCTACGTTGGGTCGAAGAGCAAGAATAGCTTCTCTTGTGCCTCTTTTTTGCCTGAAAACATATTGTTCAGGTTCAAAATAGCTCTCCGCTACTGGTCTTATTCTGTTTTACGCTATCTTAATGAGAATTTTAGATGCTTGTGATATAAGGCTCAGCGTTCTATGCTCTTCGCACTTAAGGGTATTTTGTTTCTATGGTATTGGTATTTGGTAACACTGTACTTGTTTGATTTTTTTTGGAACCGCTCCTGACATAGATCTCTTTCACTTTCACTTGTATCTGATACTTAAGACGAAACCGAGTTTGATTGAATTCCACTTTAAAATTGAATCTCGTGCGGTTCGGATTAGTCAATTACTATATAGTAGTAGGATGTGTTCGAACATTGTCGTCTACCCACGCAATCTGGAAACTTTAAAGCGAAATATTACACACGTTTATTTATTCATTTCGGTATGGTTTTGTAACCTCTTACACGTTTTAAGGTGAATTAATTTTGTATTAAGCAGTAACGCTGCTAACGAAATTATAAATTTTACGTTTTAAGGTTATGAATTGTACTTAAATGTAACGAAAGCTATATCGTAGGTCTCCACGTACCACCCAAGCTGATTGAAAATACTATAAGTAAGTCTGAATAATAAACATGTTATCATTGGTTCCTTAACAGTGCTTGTTCACAATTTTTAGTTAACTACCTGTATACGATAAACCCTGTCATTAGGCAACACATCATAAACTATATATAATGTAGGCACACAGTACCTGCTGTTCCGCCGCTTCTAGCTTCGCAGGGGAAACCGTGGAATACGCTCCAATCCTGGCTGCCTCGTCAGTCCGGCATGCAGCCGCTCCTGTACCTCACCGCATCTTTTTCCGTTTAGCTTCGCTATCCATTCATAGGTTCACGCTCCCTAAAATCACACCGTGAACGATATTATACAATATGTAGTTGGTAATTTAGTTAATAGTGAAGTCGCAGGGACAGGGGCCTTTCCCAAAGACAGTTTAAATAAGTAGTAAATACAATAATATATGTATAGCCACATTTTTTACTGAAAAGACTTTTGTCAGCAACACAACAAGACGCGGGCCGGATCAGGTTATTATTATTATTATTATAAAAGAGAAATGACAGCCTCGAGGGCCTTTGCCAGTCAGTAAGCATATAAATTAACTACGAAATAACGAATTATACCATTTATAAAAACAAATGGACGTGACTCTCCCAAGATGGCGACAAACGTTCCCCGGATCAGGTTCGCTGACATAATTTTCTTTTAAATATCGAGGCTATTTTAACTCAATACAAGAAACAACTTGTATGAAATCGTATCATGTGTTGTACCAATTTCACCAAATTAACGTACCGGTTACCATATGTTAAAAAAAGGACCTGGTAGATTTTATTTTACCTATGACTTTAAGAAATGTAGTGATTATAACATCTAAACATGAAAAATCGCTATAAGTAATGAACAAAACCACGGAATACTTATATAATGTCAGCTGTTGTGTTTATTTGCGACATTTGTTTTCTCTCCGTTTATTTGATTCAATAATAGCGTTGTGTTTGAAAGTTGTTTTCCTCCGCATTATCTTCACAATTTTAATTTTTATTCAGTGTTCTAAGACAAGAAAGAACGCCACTATGTCAGTCCGACACCAGGACCGGACCTCGAAACCTATTCCGCTGCAGGGAGGAGTCAGGCAAGACAATGTAATTTCTCCAAAACTGGTCACCGCTGCACTGGGGGACGTTTTCAAGACTGGACTGGAGAAGGCTAGGCGCAGTCGAGGTACGGACAGCAAACGGTCATAGTCACAACAGGTCCATCACAAAAATATGTGTGCTGCCTATAGAAGTATAATTTGTATAATTTGCTCTCAATGTATATACTTACATTTTAATGTTATGCTTAAAGGATAACTGTCCAATATTTTTTATTTTATGTTAATTCTGTGTGATATTAGTACACAGCGAAAACTTATAAATGTCTTGTTTATTTCAAATGTTAATTAACTACTCTTATATAAGGCTTAGAACATACATACTTACCTGAGTTACTAAAAATATATTAATTGTTTTACATTGTTGCACTCAGATATATATATAATTCTTACATACATTCCTATATGTGAGTATCTTGTACCTACTTGTTTTTAAAAATATAAGCTTAGTGATTCAGTGTGTATGTTGAATTTATATTGTCACTTATTTCCAACTTATAATATAAGCTTGATAGTAACAACACACAAATGTGAACTCTTGTAGGTCAACATCGCCTCTTATTGCTTATTATAATAGTTACTTTCTTTCTCGAGGCGCAGCTATGTTGGCAACATAAAGGTTGTTTAAATATCTGCTGTTCTAAATATGAAATTTAAATATTGAGTTGCTTGGCTACAAACAACGTTCTTCTTCTATGACAACTTAAATGAACAACATGTAATCTGATTTTCTCGATTTTTATAATATAATTTTAAACATCATTGGAGTTTCCTTCACCGTGCCTCCTCAACCAAGTCTACGCTCTCTTCATAGAATCAAATGGTTTCACTGATTATCTTTATCTACATCACCTGAATGAGATTATTCGTTCGATAAACTTGTTTCTGTTGCGTGCTTCATGTCAGTTTTCTGTCTTGGCGCCGATTCAAATTGTTTTTACGTTTCGAAGGACCATGAAGAGAGCGTAGACTTGGTTGAGGAGGCACGGTGAAGGAAACTCAATATTTAAATTTCATATTTAGAACAGCAGATATTTAAACAACCTTTATGTTGCCAACAATCATAATATTGCATTGTCACGCGATTTGCATATTCGTGCAAAATTTCAGCTCAATCGGAAACCGGGAAGTGGATCAAATTTAACTTGCAAGATTTGATTACAGACAGACAGACAACGGGACAGGTGAAAGTAAATAAAAGCTTATAAAAAAGTCCAGGTCACGCTTTCGTTTGCCAGACTCTAATGACAAGTTTGTGAGAGGCCTTAGTCTGGGACACCTTTAAATACATAGTGCAACATTCAAAAAAATATCCGACAATTCGAACTGACACACTTAAAAACTCATACGAGTATCTATATATAGGTATACCAAAGCGAATATAACGACTACGATCAAAATAAAATAAATATGATAAACAAATAAATAAATAGGATACCTACCCTAAGCTAACCTTAATATAATCTGCATAGAAACAACCTAAGGTGACTGTAATAATGACACTGAATGACACTTTGATGACATGGAACTCATGAAATATCCTAACTTTGACGTTTGTCTGCATTTTACTAATGCAGCAAAAACTGAAAAGTAAACCTAAGACGTTCACAGCAAAAGTTAAAAATGGAAGAATTGAGTGAGGAAACGCGATCTCGAACGGATTCCGAGGAAATAATTGAGGAGTCTGCGAAGGACGTGATTAGCCACGGAGACACGGGGGGGACGGGGAGGTTGCTCGTCGGTAGCGTGCTGCGGACCTGGACGGAAGTCTCGAGACTGAACTATTTCGCCGCGCCTTCTGCAGTAACTTCAAGTAAGCTTACAGGAGGATGACTCCAATCGGGACTTAAGGTATCTCGCTTCGAACGAGTCAAATGGAACGCACCCTTATCCTATTTGGTGCGAAACATCATTCATTCCATCATGCCATTTTCTCATTTCCTTGCGCTATATGTAAAATATAATTAAAAACATTTGCGGACAACCGTCTACAAATTGACCTGGTCACACTCAGCAAAACTTTTAGTATGGGTAGAAATGACGATATAAATATATAAATAAAATACTCAAATACCTAGAAAACTCCAGAACAAATGTTCGTGTTAATCACAATCACACAAACAAATGCCCTTACCGAGATTCCAACCCGACGCCGGGACCGTTGGCTTCGTAGGCAGGGTCACTAGCAACTAGACCAAATATATAATTATATATATTATACGTCGCTCGCAGTCCATCCTCCATCCAATCCATTTGGAATGCGTAACGTATGTCTAGAATCAACCCCCAGGTTACAGTGCCCGCGAACCAAACAGTCTTTTTGCCATAAAATATGTAGGTATCACATTTAATATATAATCTACCCCAGCACCAATGTAGAACCCAGGTGGCTGCATTCGCGCAGGTACACTAGTCCGTATGCTAAGATAGCATAGCCAGCGTTGCCAGATGGTTACATTTCTTAAATTTTTCTAACTTTTGACCCGCTCGTGTAACATGTAAGTAACATTTATTATTCAGGGAATTTTCGTAACATTAAGAGTAGGACTGACACCTTATGTTAGTAAAAAAAACCTACTCATACAAAAGTATTTCGTGGTCGGGACAGTATACGATTTTTTTTTAAGGTATTGACATGGGTGACATAAGGGACAGGAGTTTCGTTGATGTCATTTTTGACACTGACAGAAGTGACAGTGATAACAAAAGAGATATTTAATTTCAAACACGAACGTTCGTTACATCTCGATCTCTGTCACTCGACTCGCGCATGTGCGACGGAGACGGAATTTTTCTAAAGATTATTGCGGTTATAGCACAGAACGATCACAGAACCGAATGGCTGGAATTACACAGTAAATATTATTGCAATATTTTAAGTGCAAAACTCGTATTATCGCGATTTAAAAATATACGGATATGTTGTAAAGTCAATATGCATGTTATACATATTGTGATATTAAGATACCGTGTGCATGCGTATGGTGTCGCTTTCCTTTGATGGTGGCCTTCCACTTGGCGCTAATACTTGGGCGGTATTAGCCCAAATATTCGTGTTTCATCTTTTTCCTTCCTACAGCAAATGAAAGAAACGCAACGCAAACACGCAACCCCAAGTTTAATGCCACCATGGGGATGGTCGTGTAATGAAAATGGAAGTCATTGAGGCTGCTTTTTTGCCTGGTATACAGAATAATTTTATTGTCGAAATATGCATCATAAACGATTCTTTAAGAATCTTATGAAACGTTTTCATACACTTTATTCGCCAAATAATTATTAATTTTAAATAGCATCCCTACTTCCGACAATGATGGGCACTACAAACCATACAATTATCATTTATCACTTCTGATCTGTCGCATCCAATTTCTGTCAAGTTGTGGCAATTTAGGGACAAAGCACTGTCTCATCATTCTGATACAATACTGTTACGTCCACGGGGTGGGTAACGTGATAGAAAATACACTAATTGATCACTAATTAAAAGGAATGCAAACTTTATTACAAAATTACTAATTAACAAGGCTTACTTAATAAATCAATTCACTATGACGCACTTTTCACTCGCTTCGCTTTGAGATTCGCACTGTTCGCAGTTTAATTCCAAACTCTGATCCGCTGCGTTGGCGCGCGGCTTATATATCCGGAGCCCTTCGTACTAGAACATTCCGGAGAAATCTTGAATAATCGGTCCAAGGTCCGATTCTAGTAACGGCGACCCCTCGGTTCATGAATGTTCCAGAGCGTCTAGATTGTTCGATGCTCGTTCGACCCGACGACTGGAACATTCCCGAATATGCTGTCCCTTTCTAGTTGTCTCTTTTACACACTTCTCGAACCTTCTCAATCTAGATGTCTCTCTCTAATAGTGCTGTCTCTTTCTAGTTGTCTCTTTCACACAATTCTCGAACCTTCTCAATCTAGATGTCTCCCTCTAATAGTGCTGTCTCTTTCATTCCTTCGAGAAATTTCGCCATATAATGAAGTGTACTTCAAAGGCCCATAAGGGGTCCTGAAAACGCCTGAAAACGGGTTTTCAGGTTATCGCGCTATCTGATAGAGGCTGTCCTGAAACGGACTGAAAACATGTTTCAGGCGCCTGAAAACAACGGCAAATAGGGTGAATTTTCAATCTTCTAGTATGTGAAAGAGCCACCTCTGAAACGGCCTGAAATCACTTTTCAGCCTGCTGAAAACGCTTCTAAAGCATGGAAAATCAAGTTTGATGTTTATACCACCGGCGCAACAATACAATACAAATACTCTTTATTGCACACCTCACACAAACAAAGCAGTGAAAAAGAAAAACAATACAATAACATGATATTCTGATATTATTTATTTCTCCTAAAATATCGCTATTCTAAGTAAGATGCAAACCTGATTTAAAAAAATATATAAAGATATCAAAGCGTGATTCAAATCGACTATAAAACGCGTTTTTATAGCACTATAACACCTTTCAAATACAAACAATTTAATAAATGCGCGTTAAATTTGTGGAAAGGCTAATAACAAATAATTATGTAATATTTTACTTTAAAATTATCTGACAGAAAACATGGCTGATAATAAATATTTCCATGGTACAAATTGTGTTGATTGTGATGTGCATGCAATTTGTCAGGACAACTCGTTTGACAGTTGGATCAGCGCAACATGCCTCCAGACGATAGCAATTAGTCAGATTCTGATAAATTAGGGCTGACAAATCATGACAGTATACATGTGACCATGACAGTCCGCCATGCAGCCCGCCGCACCGCGTGATTCTGGCCTGGCCCGTGCTGTGTGGATAGTTGCAGAACTTACAGGATGCATGGCGTCCCCAAAACCATATCCCTGTCTAGCTGTATCTTATAGGCACATTAAGACGAGCGAAATCGGTGGACTGCGATAATGATATCGGAGCAAGTAAAATTATGAAAATAGTTTCTGCAACGATATCGTATCATGAAATGTGAAAAAAAATCTGCGCGCAGAATTTGATTTTGCGCTCTAGCGGGGAAAATTATTTCGTAACTCGAACATGCGCACTATCACGAGACCAAATAATTCCACCTCGAGTTTAAATGACCAACCTAACACACTTGTATCAAAATGTAACGTGAATGTATGTAAAGTGAACTTCACGTCAGGTTCGGCTGTATTTTTTATATTATTAGGGGACAAGCTTACACAAATCGAAGTAGAAACCCCATATACTTACTAGACGACAATATATTTAATAGATATAAATACTTATATGCATAGAAAACACCCAATACTCAGAAACAAATTTTCTTCCTCATCCTTACCGGGATTCGAACCCAGCCTGCCTTCCTCTATTCCAGGGGTTCCCAAACTGTTTTTAGGCACGCCCCCCTGCTGCCTAAAATGAAGTTCTCACGCCCTCCTTCGCTTCGATGCAAGGAAACGGAAGTGAATGGGTTAGCTAGCCAAATCATCATCATCTTCCTAGCGTGTTCAAATTTCCCGAGGCCCCGCGCCCCCCTTAAAATGTGGTCGCGCCACTCCACTTTGAAAACCCCTGCTCTATTCCTTGCGTCCTCAGTCGAAAACACATCTTAAGATTATATCAGTAGGTCTGTGAAAAGCAGGGGCCTGGAAAATATGTCCGGGGTTGCGAATGGTCGGCGTTTATCATTCACACCAAATAACCTTTACGTTTTTGCCGTAAGAACGCGTGCAGTAGTTGCAATATCGGGTTCTTTTATAAGTTCGTGATTCCTTTTTTACAAGTCCCTTTTAAAGAAGTAAAAATAAACAACACTTTCTTGGGGTTCGATTCTGGATAAAGTTTATCAGATTGTTAACTTGGGAAGCTCTTTTAAATCAGCCAAGTTTTACTCGCTTTCATATTTATATGCTTATTCTATAATGTACTAGAGATCCACCGCCATCGCTAATGCACGGGTTATGTACAGTAGATCAATATTACCCAAGTATATAATTAATTACCATACCATCCACAAGAATAAAGCTACGTACACATTGAAAACCGTGTCAAAATCGCTCCAGTCATTTCTCAGTTATATACGGAGGACTTGCTTTATAATTTATAATATGTGTTGGTTTAACTTAACGGTAGCAAATGCGCTGCAAGTTCTAAGGTATAATTTTAACGTAACAGTACTGACTGTTACGTTAAAATTACATAGTTTTTAAGTCGAACACTTTATGAATATTTCGTAAATATTATATTTTCAGGTCGAATCAGCATCGGAAAATTTGCGACTCGTTTGCCGTCGACGCTGCTCAACGAAGTATGGAGAAGGATAGAAGATCTAGATATTATTGAAGCAGTAAGCTTGTTCAATACCAACGTGCTCCATACATATTCATGAAACATCAGAGAACCAACAGTTTTTATTTCCTTTTAACTGAACGTTCGATATTAAATTGGAATCAAGTACGTAAGTACTCTAAAAATTCCACAAAAGATAAGTATTTCCTATTCACGGACGCCTACTACCTAAAACCGTAGATTACGGACGCCTACTACCTAAAACCGTAGATTACATTTTTAACCTACATGTTTTCCCTGAGTCCTAAGAAGAAAATGAAGTCTCGTTTCGGTACAGTTTACAGAAAACTGAAAAAAACTGTTTCCTTTTTCATACAGAAGGTAGCCCATGTCACTCGGAGCATAATTTCGAATCGATTAATACCTCATTCATCAAAATCGGTTCAGTATCTTAAACGCTACGGTGGAACACACGTAAATACAAACATACACTGCTAAAATCATATCCCTCGGCCGTAGTCCGTCAGTGACTCGACCATCATCGTCTCGTTTCGGCCTACTAAAACAATGACAATTGTAAGGTTGAAGTTGTTTGTGCAGTATGCTAGATATTAAGTAGGTATAAAAAATAAAATAAAAAACCTTTATTTACAGACATTAGTTACAGTTCTACCATTCCAATACTTCGCACTTTTTTAATTTTGTGCTTGTCGGCAAAGGCCTCCTCCAGCCTTCTCCACTCGCTACGGTCTTGTGCGACCCTGCTCCAGGTGCATCCTGCCACTTGCCGTATGTCGTCTTCCCATCTCTTCTGGGGCCTGCCCTTCTTTCTTTTTCCCTCTCTAGGATACCATTAAGTAGGTATACAATGGGTTAAATAGTATAACCACTTACTTGCTTGTGGCAACCACAATTGCCAATTTCGCGGACCCCTACACTGAAATCGAAGTATGGGCTCTTGATAATGAAAAATTAGTAGGAGTTTAGGTAGGCTACCTTTTTTTTAAATCAGAAATGAAGTGAGCGGTTAGTGTTTTAAATTACTTTTCTTTTTTCTTGTATTACACAGTATGTATAAAGGGAGTGTAAACGGTGAATTCGCCAACAAACTGCCTTGCAGTTTGGCGAAGATTTGTGTATGTATGTACAAAAGCTGTGTATTTATTTGGGTAATAAAAAATAAAAGTGAAAGTCGCGAAAGTTTATCACTCATTAAGTCATTAGCCAACATATATTTTTCCGACTCCGAATCACGAAAGTCGCCAAAAAGTTGTTTCGCATTTGATGAAATATTCATGAATATAAACTTTCGTATGAAATATTGTCGTCAACAAGCTCCCTCGGCCATATAATATGCGGGACAGGTAAAAGGGCCGTTAAACATCTTTTGAGGTGATGTAGGGCTCAAAAGTAACGGCAAGGATCGCGTCCCCACCAATTTGACGTACGTCCCCTTGAGTAGGGTCACATTTCATCACTCTCCGCGGCATGTATTTCCCCGAGGTAAAAATACCTTATCGGATGTCGTTTTAACTTCAAATACGGTGATTTCGCCAACCAACAGAAGAGAGCTCATTTGAGAGGATGCCGAATTAATATTTTGTTGTTTTGCATTTGTTTGGGTCTGATGAAACTCAATTTGATTTAACCCGACAGCATAACAATGTGGTAATTTTGGAATCACATGATGTCAGTCCATGTTGTCGACAGATCAAACGAATATTAAATATTTTTTTTGACACTTACCTAATTAAAAATACGTATCTAATTCTCAAAATTTGATATTTATAAATAAATAAAACTTAGATTTTTTCAAGAATGTTTCTTCTATAGTTTCAACCGATTATCTCGTTCCAGTTCCCACAGCACGTGACACCGTTGATGAACGAAGAGCAACTATGGGGTTGCTTCTACAACTTCCCCGAGTTGTACGACGATGTGTACTCTCCCTCGGTCCGGGTACTCAAGCTGCGAGACGTCGCCGAACTTGTAGCCGGGGTCCTCACAAGAGACATGGTCGCTGCCTGCCTCACCTACCTCCACCGCACACCGATCTTGGGAGACTACGTTTATATCAAATTGAACCTGTCAGGAAAGGTTAAATCGGCCCTTCATTATCTAATTTACAATATCTTGGGGTTTTCTTGTATCTAACAACCTTTTTCAGCCCCCAGGCATCAAAGTGGTGTTCAATAAAGTGTGTATCTGACTGTCACAATTAAACTCTTAAACGGATGAACTGATCTATGTTTTATAGCTACGCATATTTACGTGTATAGTTAACCTTCAGTGTATTAATAGTTATTTTAATTACAGCGACTGATCAATATCGACGTCCTGCAACATTACAAATACTTGGTATACTTGGATATATCGTCTAATCTACTTACAAATCTTAGTGTGCTGTCGCATCTCCTCTATCTGCAGTTTATCTCCGTGTCTTTCAACAGGCTGGAAACCGTACTGGAGTATGACACACGTAAATAAAACATTAGTCTATCAATATGCGAGTTGAATTACCTGTCCCGGGTGTGGAAACGGAAAGGTTAACGTGAACTTAATGTACCCAACAGTCCCTGGTCGCTTTCGATTCGATAACTCTAGTTTACCTCGCGCTCTCCGGAATTACCGAGCGTTCCCGGTGCAATGCGGGATCCGTGGTTCCGTCTTGGCACAAACATTTTGCTATTTACCGGGTTCACTTATCTTCTCATTTCCAGCGACATCTCCGTAAGCCTAGATCAGTATCGCACCTGATTTTTCCGTGCGGAAAGCAATCAGTTCACCGAAAACTAGGTGACATATTATGTAGAACTAAATAAAATACGAGTAGGACAATATCTTACCGACCTTTTCTGTTTACAGCGCAATGGTATCTCACCGAAGTACATTATAAATACAATTCTGTGAAAAGAATAAGGAACCTGTCGATGTTTTGGTCCATCACTATTTTAGATTTGTCTCACAACAACATCAAGTGTATTTGCGGTCTGGATAATTTAAGGTTTTCTTCATATGTATTACTTTTGTGGTATTCTGTTACGCGCCAGGGACTAAATCAGGGGGCCTAGACAAGGTTACAATCGACAAGCGCTAACGCCAATAGAAAACTAATAAAATGTATGGGAATGACAGATGTTAACGAAAAGTGTTTCGTCGGCATCTGTCATTTCCCTACATTTTATTATTTTCTATTGGCGTTAGCGCTTGTCGATTGTAACCTTGTCTACGACCCCAGAAACTCAGAATTGATTCGCGTTACATTTATATGAATGTGTTTCTCACGCTCCCTTCCAGACCCCGAGTAAACATATCAGAACAAGCGCGCGAACCACATTGATATCAAATTAATTGTGAAACGCAAGTCTTTGATCAACCCTCTGCTCGCAAACGAATTATCGTAGAAAAATGTTCCAGCTATCTTCGTCATCTTGATTTGTCGTTCAACCACATCCAAAGGTTGGAAAACTTGAACCATCTGCGCTTGATGTGGTTAGATGTATCTTACAATAACATTTCGAGCTTCGAGCTGGGCCCCGAAGAAGGACTTTGGACTTTGCTGCATCTTGACTATCTAAACTTGAATGAAAACAATTTAAAGTCCATGAAGATATTTTCGGGATGTACTAGGTAGGTAAAATATGGGGTAAGTACGTATCAGAATAACTAAAATTAAAAAAAAAACGAACGTTAAATAACCTACGTTAAAAATCCCTAAAATCTAAATACCTAATGTTTTTTTTCACCTAAATACAAAATACGCTACGTATATGGCAGTGTCTAAAATTAAAAAAACTAACGTTAAATAACCTACGTTCAAAATTCCTAATATCTAAATACCTAATGGTTTTTTCACCTAAATTCAAAATACCGTAATCTTAAAATGGCTAAGAATGGCAATGTCTAAAATAAAATAAAAAACTAACGTAAAATATCCTACGTTCGATATCACTTAAATCTAAATAAGTAGGTGTTTCGGCCCATAAGACCTCCATCTGTTAAACGCCTGAAGCTGCGCGTAGGCGCAACATTGCTAGTTTATTTCATCAGGCGTTCTACTTAGATCGCCGTCACGCCATGTTATTTTTTATACTTCCTAAAGCTTTCGTACTGTCATGTACTCTTATAAGCAGTAAATTGATAATATATTTAATATTTGGGTTTTATTTCTAAAACAAGTAAAGCCACGTTATGTGCCAACACATAAATTGGTGGCCCATGAGGGGAACGTGCAAGAATAAAAATTAATCAACTCAAAAGCGAAAAATACAAAACCGAACCTTCATACGACACTTAATGGATGGCGCGTATGCAGTTTTGAAGAATCAAAGAGTGGATGAATAGTAGCTGTGGCATTAACAAGTCTTCGTGCCTGGACTGGTACGGGCAGTGGAGTGTATAAACCATCACACCGTGCAGCGCAGGATAATTGCAAGATAAGTGCCCTTCCTCACCATCCATCCTCAACAGTTAGAATTAAATTCTGTTTAAATAGTCAAAATAGCAAACTATTTTCTATATAAATGGTCAAAATATCGCCTAAACTTGTGTGAAAACGTAAATCAAAGACGTAATTACGATATATTTGATTAACTTAAACTTAATTGCAACATTCCTTTGTTAACGCAGAGTTAACATCTACCTACTTATAGAAAATATCAACTGCAATTTAACTAAAATAACTTTGGTTTTAATTCATATTATATTCAACGGTGGCCCATGATTAAATGCACCTAACTGATTCCATTTTCTTTTGTTAGAAGTCATCTAGGTTTAAACTTAATTACAACTAAAAAAAACGTACTGAGCACTATATAATTAGGTAGTATAAATATTTAATCGTTAACTGAGTAAAGGTAACTACTTAGCAAGTTAGAAGCCCTGTACAACACTGTGCGCTTATGTTTTTTACTCACATATATTTGCCGATTATTACAGGAGTTTCGCGCGGCGCGCTCCCGTGACGCAGCGGGATTAGATAAGGCAAACAGCTGTGCGCGCTCAAGATCAAGGTCGTCGTGGGGAACGTGAGCGTATCCTTTATTGATTGAATGTTTACCTTTATCGTTAATTTAAAATTGCGCTGAAATATGTCGAAGGACGCTGATAAACTTAAGTTAATCACAATGCGTAGTTCCATTAAGGGACAAATTACTAAGTTCTATAACTATTTTAATACTTTAAATGACTGCGAGGAACTCACGCATATCCAATTGGCGGAATTAAGCCTCAAGCTTGGCAAATTGGAGTCATTATCAGCGAGATTTGACCAGTTGCAAGATCAGATTGAGGTGTTATCGCCGGATAGTTTATCCGAAGAAATTGATGAACGTGAGAGCATTGAAAACAAGTTCATTATGAATATTGCGGCAGCTAAGAATTTAATAGAAAGCTATAGCAAAAATGAGTTAGAACAGCGACGTCTTTCGTTCGCTGAGAGCAGTCAATGCTGTCACGATCGTCATCAGGATCAAGGTTTTAAGCTGCCATTAATCGAAATTGCGAAATTTGACGGAGCATATTTTCGCTGGCTTGAGTTCCGGGATACGTTTGAGAGCTTGATTCATAACAATAATAGTATTAAACCGGTTCACAAGTTCCAATATCTCGTTTCCTACTTAGAGGGCGATGCCGCTCGAATAATTTCGAATTTAGAAGTTTCCGCAGCTAACTACGAGAATGCTTGGCGGATGATCGGGGAGCGATATAATAATAAAAGAATGCTGCTCAATTATCATTTGAGTTCTTTGCTAAATATTAACGTGCACTCTCGTGAGTCAGAAAAATCGCTTCGCTACTTGGTTGACCACGTAACCAAAAACTTACGGGCTTTAGCCAGTTTAGGTCAGCCTACGGACCAATGGGATTTATTGCTCATTTTTATGTTGTGCCCCAAATTAGATAACCGCACACTTACTAAATGGGAGGAGTACCGTAACACTCTCGACGACGTTCCGACATTTGAACAATTTAAAAAATTCTTAATAGATCGCGCGGACGTCCTAGAGGCCTTAAATCGAAGTAAATATGATTATGATAGCTCCAAACACTCGTCCCAGCCGCCACGACCTGCTCCTCCGACACCGCGAGCCTCTCACTTCACACCGCAGCAGATTCATAAGCAGGAACGGCCTGCATTTATAAAATCATTTCCAAGCACCACGCAGCAAACCAAGTCGGTTTCCTTTAAAGGTCAAAACAAGCCGCTGGTGCACGTCTGCATAATATGCGACGGAAATCATAAGGTTCATGAGTGTCCAAAGTTCATAGCTAAATCTATAAAAGACAGATTAGCCGATGTAACTTTATACAAATTATGTGCTAATTGTTTAAGGCAAGGCCATCGCTCAAACGATTGCCGTGGAGGTCCTTGTCGGGAGTGCAATAAAATGCATAACAGCCTGCTCCACGAGCCTGTGCCATGCGATGTAAACAGCGCGGCAGTGCTCAGCCAGTCAGCAATGACAAATACAAATAAAAATAATTTACCGGGCTCAGTGCTTCTATCCACGGTGCTCATAGAAGTAGGCAACCCTGTAAGTAAAGAGACTCACACGGTTCGGGCCCTTTTGGATAGCGGCAGTGAGGCGTCGTTTATTACAAAAAAAATGCAAAATAAAATATCTCTTCAAGCAAAACCTATTGACCTTCTAAAGGTCATAGGAATTGGTAACACTACTACAAAAAACGTAGTAGAAAGATGTGATGTGCAAATAAACTCATTAAATAGTTCGTTCAAGGTCACGTTATCGTGCTTGATTCTGGAAGAGTTGACAAGCAACATTCCTAAAACGACAATTTGTGTCGAAGGCTTAAACCTGCCTTCCAATATTCAACTAGCGGACCCACATTTCAGTGAATCGGCCCCCATCGATATGGTGATTGGAGCTGATTTGTTTTGGGATATAATAGGTAGTGAGCAAATGTCTCTCGGTCCTAACAATCCCAGATTACGGAACTCCGTGCTTGGTTGGTTGATTTCTGGTCCCATAAATGAAACCTACCTGCGTGGATCGATAAAGTGTAACCATGCTAGGGTAATCGATTCAAATGAAAATGATTTACAGCAATTATTACCGAAATTTTGGGAGCTGGAAGACGTCCCTAATAAAAATAACAAAACCATTTTTATGACCGAAAACGAAAGGTCTTGTGAGAAACATTTCTTAGCTCACACATTTCAGCTCGATTCAGGGAGGTATTGTGTGGAGCTTCCTTTAAAGAATGCCCCAGAAAAACTCGGAGATTCTTATCATTTGGCAAAAAAACGGTTGCTGAATTTAGAAAAAAGATTTAAACGTAATCCAGCTCTCAAAAGTGAGTACGTGAAATTTATGAATGAGTATATTAGCTTAGGACATATGTCCGAATCTGGTCAAAGTATGCCTAAGCCCAGTTATTTTTTATGTCATCACGCCGTGCTAAAACAAGCCAGTGAATCAACTTCACTCCGCGTGGTATACGACGGATCGGCTCCTTCCTCCTCTGGTCTCTCATTGAACGATATACTAATGGTAGGTCCGAACGTGCAGGATTCGCTCTTCTCCATTTTAATCAGGGCTAGGCAATACAAATACCTTTTAGCGGGTGATGTAGAAAAGATGTATCGCCAAGTGCTGGTTAATGAAAGGGACAGAAATTTACAATTGATCCTTTGGAGAGAGGACGAGTCCCGGCCCATACAAACATATCAATTAAATACATTAACTTATGGTACGGCCAGCGCGAGCTACCTCAGCACACGCTGTCTGGTTCAAATTGCGGAGGAGCAGGATGACGAGCTTATAAAAAATATAATAAAAAGGGATTTTTACATAGACGATCTTATTACCGGATCAAATAGTGAACAAGAATTGCGCTATATACAAAAAACTGTAGCCAATGAATTAAAGTCGCGATGTTTCAATTTACGCAAATATAAAAGTAATTTGACTACTTTATTCGAAAATTCAGACGTAAACACGCATGAACACCTAACACTAAGTGAGTCGTCCAGTACGCTTGGACTGGGGTGGAGTCCGTCGGAGGATTTCTTGAACTTTCCTGTAAAATATGATCCAAATGAAAATGACAATATAACAAAAAGATTTATTATGTCAAACGCTTTTAAAATTTTCGATCCATTGGGACTTTTAAGTCCGTGTACTATACAGCCAAAAATGTTATTACAGAAACTATGGCTTCAGAAACTTGAATGGGACCAGCCTGTCCCACTTAAAAACAAACTTGAATGGCTTGACTTTTCTGAAAGTCTACAGTGCATTCAGGATCTTAAAATAAATAGGCGTGTACTCTGTGACTCGCCCAAGTATGTCGAATTGCATACTTTCAGCGATGCTTCTCAGAGTGCACTTGGAGCTTGCGTTTACGTTCGCTCCATTAATGATAACAATGAAGTTACTGTGAGGTTACTTTGCGCGAAGAGCAAGGTTGCGCCTCTTAAACCTACAACGATACCGAGACTTGAGCTCTGTGCCGCTCTGCTTTCCGCGAAGCTCTGTAAGGCAGTCCTAGACTCCCTCAGGTACCTGCCGGATCGCATAGTACACTGGTGCGACTCAAGCATCGTGCTAGCTTGGATAAATAATAGCGGAAAACGATTAAAATCTTTCGTGGCAAATCGGATCAGTGAAATATTAGAAATAACAAGGTCAGTGGATTGGAGATACGTTCCCACGGCAGCGAATCCGGCAGATTTAATATCCCGAGGCGTTAACGCCAGTCGCCTGCTGAGCCTACAGGTGTGGTGGTCTGGTCCTTCATTCTTGTCCGAGGACGAATCGCGCTGGCCTGTGTTGAAGTTTACTGCTTCCGACGAGTTACCTGAAATAATAAAAACTTACACTAATATTGTAGAAACCCCAATAATAACTTTCGAAAAATATTCTAATCTCACAAAATTAGAAAGAATAATTGCATTTGTCAAAAGATTTATATTTAACTTAAAAAACACTGCTAATAAAAGAATTGGCATACTTACTTGTGATGAACTGGCTGAGTCATTCAATGCACTTTGTGTACTCGCTCAAGAGCAATTGTTTCCCGATGAGTATGAGTTGTTATTAAAGGGTAAAGCTTTAAGCACAAGGTGCAAACTGTTACCGCTTTCGCCCTTTTTAGATGACAGCAAATTAATTAGAGTTGGCGGCCGCATTGAGGCGTCTAATTATCCATTCGAGAAAAAGCATCCTATCTTGTTACATGCTAAACATCACTTGACTAGACTTATATTTGAACGTGAGCACGTGCGTAAATTACATGCTGGCCCCCAGCTATTACTAGCTGCAGTTAGAGAAACTGTATGGCCAATCAATGGCCGATTGCTAGCCAGGCGCACTGTAAATCGATGTGTATCCTGCATACGGCATCGGGGTACGACACTGTGTCCAAAAATGGGTAACTTACCCCCTCAAAGAATAATGCCAGGCTTCCCCTTTGTCTCCGTAGGCCTTGATTTTGGCGGACCGTTTTATATTTTAAATAGAAAGGGTCGAGGAAGCAAATTAATAAAATGCTACATGTGTTTATTTGTATGCATGAGGTATAAATGCGTACACTTAGAGTGTGTAAGTGATTTGACGAAGGACGCATTTATAATGACGTTGAGACGTTTTGTATCCCGCAGAGGCAAGCCGGCGGAGATATTCTGCGACAATGGACGCAATTTTGTTGCAGCCTCTAAAGAGTTGGGTAGTTTTTTAAAACAAAATGCTGGACCGATATCTGATTTTGCGAACCAAGAGCGCATTTTGTTTTAGCCCGGCTTACGCTCCTCACTTCGGCGGGATCTTTGAGGCTGGTATTAAAGCAGCCAAATTTCATTTGAAACGTGTTATAGGCAATAGTAATCTAACTTTTGAAGAATTGACAACGTTATTTACACAAGTTGAGGCGATTCTTAACAGTCGTCCCTTGTACCCTTTGTCGTCATCACCAAACGATTTCCTTTCCCTCTCCCCAGGGCACTTTCTGATTGGGAGAGCATTGACTGCGCTGCCTACACCTGACCTGCAGAGCCATAAAGAGAGCACGCTAAAAAGATATGCGCGAGTTGAGAAAATCCGCCAGCATTTCTGGCAGCGCTGGCAGAAAGAATATATAGCTGAACTGCAGCAGCGATCTAAGTGGAGAAGCAACACCGCTCAGCTAAATGTTGGCGACTTAGTTCTGCTGCAAGAAGACAATGTCCCACCGCTATGCTGGCGCCTTGGCCGAGTTGCGAGATTATTTCCTGGAGCCGACGGGGTGTCCCGAGTAGCAGACGTGAACACTGCGAGAGGCTGTGTGCGTCGGCCCTTCGTTCGCCTGTGCCCCTTACCAACCGACGAAGAGTTGCAGGGTTGAAAGATGGATCTTCAACGAGGCGGGAGGATGTTTCGGCCCATAAGACCTCCATCTGTTAAACGCCTGAAGCTGCGCGTAGGCGCAACATTGCTAGTTTATTTCATCAGGCGTTCTACTTAGATCGCCGTCACGCCATGTTATTTTTTATACTTCCTAAAGCTTTCGTACTGTCATGTACTCTTATAAGCAGTAAATTGATAATATATTTAATATTTGGGTTTTATTTCTAAAACAAGTAAAGCCACGTTATGTGCCAACACAGTAGGTACCTAATGATTTTTTCACTTATATTAAAAATACCGAAAGCTTAATCATTAGATTTTAGTGATTTGGGCCACTGATGTTTTTCTTACTAGTAAATTGCCTAATTTTCAGTAGTAGTAAGTTTTAATAACAAGATTTTCCGCTCTTTAATAAGGTTATGTTTTACCTCGAAGACAAAAGCGGGAGCAAAGCTCCCGCTTCCGTCTTCTAACCTATCTGCGATCCAAATCGGTTTTGCCCCTAAGTCCCTGTTCAAAGAGTGGGCATCAAATAAACATTTCTCTGAGATCAACCAATGCCAAGATAGTGGTGTATCGTAGGCAGTAGGGAACAGGGGCTTAGTGGCAAAACCGACTCGGATAACGGATAGGTTAGAAGACTGAAGTGGGAGCTTTGCTTTGCTCCCGTTTCCGTCTTCGAGGTTATTTTTTTTATAAAAGAGCGGAAAAGCAATGAGATTTTTTTTTTTAATATTTACACCGATCAATTTTATAAATCTACCCTCATCTACGCTCGCGGAACCTGATCTACTCCTTCATGCAAATAGCTCGCAAGTGCATAATTTAAGGTATTTTGACCATTTGGTATTTCAAATGTTGGTGTATCAAACTTAGGTGTAATAGCTATTGATATTGTAAACATTAGATATTTAGTCCAATGGGTATTTTAAACATTAGATATTTAGTCCAATCGGTATTTTAAACTTAGATAATTCGTAGGTGGGTGTTAGTTGCTTAGGTATTTAAATCCATTAGGTATTTAGATTTTAGGGATTTTGAACGTAGGTTATTTAATGTTACTTTTTTTAATTTTAGACATTCTGATACGTACCCTATAATATGTCCTAATATTTTAGTTTTAATTAATACGACAAGGCCTCCACCCACCGAACGCGTGTCGTGCGCGGCGCGTGTGCACCGCGGGCCCGCGCAAGTTGTAAAGCATTGAAACTACACTTCAAACACACATCAAACGCGATCCGAACGCGGGCCCGCGGCGCTAAAGTTACGACTCGGCAGCGCGGCCGCGTGTCGTGCGCGTCGCGTGTGAAGCGCGGCCCGCTGCTGAGTGCGATAGAGATAGTGAAATACATATTAAATGTGTTGATAGTGAGAGAGATATGACGCGCGGGCCCGAGCGAACCCGCGCTGCACACGCGTTGCTAACGCGTCGCTGACGCGGCGGGCCCGCGCATGCCCGCGCTGCTACCGCGCTGCTGAGTGTGATAGAGATAGTGAGATACATATTAAATACGTTGGTAGTGAGAGAGATATGACGCGCGGGCCCGCGCTGCTAAGTGTGATAGAGACAGTGAGATACATATTAAATGTGTTGGTAGTGAGAGAGGCATGACGCGGCGGGCCCGCGCGGGCCCGCGCTGCACACGCATTGCTAACGCGTCGCTGACGCGGCGGGCCCGCGTTGTACACGCCGCCCGCTTGCGGTGTGAATATACCGCTTCAACGGCGCCCGACACGCGCCGCGCATGACACGCGTTCGGTGGGTGGAGGCCTTTATTGTTAAAGACGTTCTGACACGAAAACTCAGTTCATAAAAGAGATTTGACAACGAAGCGGTATGTGTAAAGCCTGAATCACAATTTTTATTATGCCCTAGGTAACCTTGACTACGGCAATTCATATGTGCCGCATATTGCATTGCAACACTGTTTGCAGACTGCGCGAGCTCCACGTACGCAACAACCGGCTACACGCACTGTTTGAGTTAGCCGTGTACATGCGCGCACTGCGCAGACTCACCGTGCTAGACCTGCGCGCCAACCCCATCTGTTCTGTGCCCGGCTACGCGGCCGTTATTTACGACACCTTCCCACTGCTGCTCAACTTGGATGCTACAGAGCTGGACCCCGTCCGTCAGGTAACCTGCAAAAATCCCATCTGCAGTGCTTATCTAACAACAAGTATCACTGTTACTTCATTGGCTCTAGACTTGTGTATTTAACTACGTTTGTTGTTGAAGACAAGAAGCGCGCCATAATCATATACCTATTATCATGCAAAATCATCATCCAATGATGCCTTCTTCTACGACGAGAGCGACAGTTACGACCGATAGGTAAATGTTGTGCACGGTGATGAATAGGACAGCGGCACGCTGGTGTCTCAATTCTCGCCGGAGTGAGAAAAAATGTAACCAATCTTTATCATGCGCGACTATACCTTCGCCCAGGGTCTTTCTCCAGTGGTCTCGGTCTTCAGACAATTTTTTTTATTTGTTGGGGTCAGTCTCAATGTCCAACAGGTATGTCTCGTTTTGCCCTGTCTTTATAACGAAGCATTGGTCGCCCCACTGGTCGTTTAGCGGGTCTATTTCGCTCAGGAGAGTTAGTAGTATGACAATCCAAATAATCTCTATTGCACATCTCAATAAAAGAAAACCGTAGGTACAGAACACAATCAATACAAGTAGAGACAAACATCATGCAGATTTATCGCTAAAGAGCGATTTCTTTCGGACACCCGCAATTGTTTTTTTTATCTTATATATTGGCCACAGCGCAGTTCCAAAATGGAAATGCACCCGAACGTCAACACGTTCGCGTGCCGGCGACTCTTGCGCATGCTGTACGTGGAACAACTGTCTCGGGCCCGTGTGCCCGTCACGCCGCCCGCAGACACGGAGGAGGTGCCCCTGGTCGTGTTCGTCGGGGAAGAGGCTGTTGGTAAAGGTAAATTGACACGTTAGCTAGTGTGGACGTTGTATGAGCAGTGGTCGCCCTCTAAGGGTGTGGTTCTTGTTGCACTCGTGGCCGTTGACCAAAGTATGGACTCACGTGGACTTCAATACCTGGTCTACTTTGAAAAACTGACATAATAATTTTATTTAACAAATTCACTACACAAACCACAATGTAGGCAGAATCCTTACTTGTTATGAACACATTACCATGTTTAATTGAAACGTCTGTAATCCCTCGAGGAACTTTGATAGGCTATTAAATAAGGATATGCTCAATAAAGCCAAAGGGCTAACAAGGTCTGAATACTTGGAACAAGTTTACGGCCGTTCACTATTAATATCGAAACTTGAGTAAAGAACTTCAAGTTGTTGACTATTGAATTGACTCGCAATACTCAGTATGAAATGTACCTATTCTCTTTCTTTCTCTCTTTCCATACTTCTAGACCCCTTCAATATTGAACTTTATTTGGTACTAGCTGCTCGCATGGCTTCGCCCGCGTAGTGCAAAAGAGGCAGGCAAACCCGCGGGATAAAATATAGCCTCTACCCATCGGAAATGGAGAAAAGTACATTCTACGTGCATTATAATATGAGTATAGATAAGTATTAGTATTATCACCTCTGTGGCAGACGGACGGAACCTTAATAAGTTGGCCTTATTTTTCTAAGCTTGTATTCTGTCCCACTGCTGGGAAGCTACCCCCCCCCCCCCTTGACTTCTACTCGTCCTGGTCTAGAGTACTTAGGTCGAAATCTACCTACTCGTGAAATAAAATATTCCAGTCACACTGCATGCTATAAAGCAGTTTACATATTACCTTTACCTTATTACCCATCCACAGCGCATAAACCTGTTGCAATCTTGGTATGACTCGTAAATATTTCAGGTACCCTGGCACGTAAGCTCGCAGCCGAGTGCGACTCGAAGATAAAACTGGGCCTGCAACACACAACGGCATCTTTCCATAGCCCGGTATTACCATAATTAATTGATTTCATTTATTTACACATTATTTATATTTAGCGAGGCCTCATTTCCCCTGGAGTATTTTTAAGCTCTTTTGACATTGAGTAACGGCATTACGCGTGAAGGTAGGTGAAGAAATGAGCCCTATTACACTGGCACGAGTTTTTTTGTCGTTTGTTTGTGTATGTTTCTGGTTCTGTTTGTCTTTGAGACATACTGAGACTGTGCCAAATTGTCATTTCTAAGAAGCATACCTTTAGAGCGCAACCGTATACTCATAACCGTACACCAATACTGGGCATTTTTAATAAAACTGGTACCCAATTAGCGTCAGTTGTTCAATAAAAATTAACTCAGTGTCAGTTTTGTGACGACAATTAAGCATACAAATGATGTGAAAATGAACTTTTATCACATTTAATTAACGTGTATATGCATATCATTTATAAATTAAACAGGAAAAGTGAATATTTTTACAAACTGAATGCTTAATTATCATCACAAAACTGACACTGAGTTATTTTTTATTTAACAACTCACAATTATTGGGTACGTTTTATTGAAAATGCCCACTTATATTTGAGGTAGACGATACAGACTCGAGGAGCACAGGAATCTCTGCAGTGTAGTAGTGGACACGGAGGCCGGCTTACTTAGAGGGCAGCCTTGCGGTGAATTGACTTTTTTATGGGATAAGAGGGCTTTTCATTGTGTCGGTGATTCTGTGTCAGACTCTATCCATACTATTAAATTGCAGTCTTCACAAGATTGTTCCCGTTTTGTAATGAGATTCAACGATAAACCCCAACTGAAGTTGCCTGAAATAATATTATATTCACAGGGTCACTACATAGAAGTGTCTCGGCAGAAGTTTGACGACATGCTACTCGCCGGCGATTTCCTCACCTATAGCGAGATGGATGGCGAGTCATACGGACTGAGTATGTAAAACTTAGCCCTTGGCCAAGCTTACCCATGAAAGACCGATGACCCACAAAGGAGTCTTGCCTCTACGAGCGATTTCAGCTACAAAGCGAAAATTTACTACTACAAGCTACGGCGTAGCACACGGAGCGTCACTTGTCCTTGAATTGGCAGTGTGTATGCGGGTATGAAGCATACGCCATACATATGCAGGGCACAATCGTAGCGCTATTCGCTACGCCGTAGCGCGGAGGAAGTAAAATTTAAATGTAGAGAAAAATGCGTACGCGTGAAGGTCAAACACCTATATTGTTGATACATTAAACTGAACTCGCTCTCACTGAACTGACTCTAGGAGTAGGGAACCCGAGGAGCAGCACTTAAAGTATTGGAATTTTCACTAGATACGACAGAGTTCGTGCCGGAGCAATGTTACCACACACTTGCAACAATTTCTCAATTTTCCACAATCCTAGATTACATTTTGTCACGAGGAATGGCTTCAATCTATGGGACTATTCGGGCTCGAGGCTCGAAGTTATCTACGTGGACCTCAATTCTAGAACCTTATATTGGTATAGTAGTGTGCGCTCTCGCTTGCTGTAGCGCCTCGCCAATTATGTGAGAGGGCAAGACTTTCATAATAAAAAGTTAACCGGGACCGACTACGCTCGCGATTGTCGCCGGTTTATGTGCTGAAGTAAGTTATGTTGTGAAAGAGAAACTAGCTAAGTCTGCTAAGCTAAGTGTGCGATGGTTCTAACTGATACATATTGCAGCTCGGGAAGAGGCGTTCATTGCGGACGGCAGAGTGCGCATCTGCACCATGGACCTGATAGGTGCTTTGATGCTGAAAATGCGTGGACGGCGGCCATATTTGATTCTCACCGCCTGCCATGACAAGAGCGCGTTAACATTGAGACAAACTGAACGAAAATCGTAAGATATTACTAAAACTAAGATATTGGCCAGTGTTCGGAATTAGATGAGCCAAAATTTTATTACTAGTACCCGGATAAATATCGAATACTCGGTATTCGAGAAAACATATTTTTTTCTACCCAGTTGCAACCACTCTATATTATGTCCTCTTGCGAAGTATAGGTATTTTGGCTCGCCTAATTCTGATCACTGGCAATGGCACATATGCATTGATATGTTACTCATTTTATCGTCTTTGATATAATAGTCGTACTATTGCAGTCAAAATTTGGCTGCTTTCCTGCAGATGAAATAGTTGACGATATAAGCAAATATAATTATGTTCCGGTCATACAAGTCACAGTCGCAAAGGCAACTAAGGACTATGTCTGTATAAGATCCAGTACATATTAGTTTTGCTCTCGCCCGACCCGACCTGTAACCATCGCTTGCATCACCTATGTAACCAGATAGCAGCACTGTGGCGAGAAGTCTTTTTGACTTTGAAAATCCACCAATCAAATTGTTGATATGTATCGAAATACATAAACATTTTATTATAATTTAAGCACTTAGTTACTACTAGCGCCATCTGTGAGGTTGTAGGTGTTAATTTAAAAATAAACGTCAGTTCTCAGTAAAACCACGTGTATTTCATTATACAAATGTATGACAATAGGGGTGTAGACGCTAAATAAAATAATCAATAATGTCATGTTTTCTCGAAAAAGGATTAAAAATGTAGTCAAATGGAGAAAAAAATCAATGCAAAAGGTTAAATAATCACGATAAGTGTCCAAAGTTTTAAGAATACCCCATGTTCTGTCCCTGTTTCGCATGACGCAACTTCATATGAAACGATGACGCTGGAAGATTGTGACGTCACACTAATAGACGGCAACATGCCGCGCCCCGTCGTGTTCGACGCGGCCCCCCGGCAGCATCCTGTAATGTGACGTCACACACTGTTTGCGTTTACTCTCTCGAACAAGCAATATTAAAACTGGTTGTAGCTTCGTTATTCTTTGCGATATCTGAATGGGATTTTCGTCACTAGGCATATTTTTTTGCCTTCTTTCATTTCAAGTAATAATAATATTCGATTCTACACCCGTATTAAACAGGGTAGTTTTTAACATGTAGAACTCGTCATTGTGCTGCCATCGAATCACTAGCTACAGACTAAGTAATAATAATATTCGATTCTACACCCGTATTAAACACGGTAGTTTTTAACATGTAGAACTCGTCATTGTGCTGCCATCGAATCACTAGCTACAGACTAAGTAATAATAATATTCGATTCTACACCCGTATTAAACACGGTAGTTTTTAACATGTAGAACTCGTCATTGTGCTGCCATCGAATCACTAGCTACAGACTCGAATGTGCAGGACGCGCACCGCCGAGTACGAGAGGCGCATGTCGAACGACCCGCTGCTGCAGCATTCCACGCTGCAGGTGCTGCTGTCCGGCCGCATCATCATCAACGGCATCCTCAACGAGATCATCATGGTACATGTTGTTGTTGTGGTCCTAAGGCGCCCCGGACGTGCAATGGGCGTTTGTTAAGTTTATGATAAGTAAGAAGCAAGAAAAATGCGCTTTTAATTTTATTAGAACTATGGATAGATCGAGGAGTTTTAAGGTCAACCTTCAGATGAGATCGTGCGAACAAGGAACAAGTACCAGTAAGTTAAGACTGACAGAGTAAAAGCCTGTCATTATATCGTCCGTGTTTCCAGTTTTATTGCTTTTCCGCACTTCTCTTTTTGCACAACCACCACCTACTAAGGCACTGGTCCCACCGACGGCTAGTAAGCTAGAAAAGTTGGGCGAGTAGCATTACATTGCGGATCTGTAAAGGTCGGTTGATCACACTGTGCCTAGTCAGCACGCAATGAACCGTTACTTGCCCAACTTTTCTAGCTTACTACCGGCGGTGGGAGCAGTGCCTTAAGGATGACTGTGAGTAACAGCTCTTATTTTCTATTCTTTGCACTAAATACAATTAAAGTTTCTAATATTTTTAGGCGTGTTGGCGTTGTTCCATTAATTACGAATTTATAATCTTACTCCGCTATATTTTTGCTAAATTTTTCATCATCATCATCATTCATCCACTGCTGGGCACAGGCCTCCCCCAAAGAGTGCCAATGTGGCCGGTCCTGCGCCACCACGGACTCCCGCCACCTTGGCCAGGTCATCAGTCCACCTTGTGGGCCTACCTACGCCGCTCCTGGCGGTAGTTGGTAAATGTGGCTAGATATACCTAAACTATAATTATTTATTAGGTATATCGTAGACAGCTCTAGCGATGAATACTTCATTTTAACTACAGTAGTTACCACTGTCGTCTCCTAAAATATCAACTCATGTACTTGACAGAGTCTGCCGGATGATAAGATCAAGAGCGTATTCGCTTTGGACTCCGAATGTTCGCTGCTCATGGAGAGCGACGTTCGCCAAGCCACTCGGACTCACGCCAGAGGCGCTGACCTCCTCACGCTGCTCACCGTGACCTCAGTAAGTGGCGCTATCACCCAATTTTAACCTGCGCACATACAAGAAAAAAATGCAATGAAATTTGAATCAACTAGGAAATAGACTCGAGTTTGTTTTGTTTTAAAATTGAACGAAACAAAGCGAATGCAATTCTGTTCCAATTTATAGACGGATTAAAGGCGGCTAGGTGATAGGGTAACTGTCTACACCGAACAGGTCTCATCACTAACTAGCATGCTGTCATGTCGTCTCCGTGAACGATGGACATGTAAACATAGCGAGACCTATTGACGTAGGTAAACTGGTCATACAGAGATTTAGGTTCGCGTCTTTCTTGCGTACATTGCCAAACTCAAGGGCAATTAAAGCTTAAGTTTTGGTTTTGCTTTTATTCCGCAGAAACGATAAAACCATTTTATATTGAACGTAAGCTTTAAACTATTAACCACAAGAAAGGCGACTTTTGTTTTTTGACTCTACAGTATCCTAATTCATCATAGGTACCTAAGCCCGAAAGGCTGATTGTAGTCCATCTTTTGTCACCCAAAAGTATTGAACCAAGAGTTGGAGGTATTGTCGACCTCAAAGATATGTTTACTCTTTTGCACCTTATTCCATTCTACATATAATAAGGCGAAAAATGTAAACATCTCTTAGACTTCGACTGTACAGAATTCTCGCTTTATATACTGGACCGGTCTTCGCCGCTTTATGAATAATGCGGTCCTGTTAATCTCAAGATTTTAGTAAGCGGCGTCTAAAGTTAATATAAGTTCGACGGCTTGTACCTAGCCCGGGAAACAGGATACCGCCAGAGAAATGCTAATCAGGCTCCGTAAATAACCAAAACTTTGCTTAAAATAATTTTGGATGGTCTATAATGAATTAATTTTACATGAAACAGTAACGTCAGCTACATATCGAAAATCACAAATTTATTCCAAATAGAAAAAAAGGCTTGCTTGGGCTGGATTTGAACCGACGCGGCCATTCGCTCTCAAAAACCGAGCTATCGAAACCGTGCTCGGTTCAACGAATATTTCAATCAGTTCCTTCTGGTTACGACGCCTTAGGGAGGTGTGTAGCAACATCTACCTCGAAGACTCAGGCTTCTTAAACGGGTATTGTAGTGACAATACAGGAGAAGAGAACATAAAGCAGTCTTAACAGAAATTACTGGAGAATTCGTAGAATTTAAATAACAATTTTGCTCTTTACCACGTTATATATAACAAACCTCACAAACATAATGACATGAAAGGAAAAAAACATTATAAAAATGCTTCACAGCAACGTTCAATCTGATTTTCCAACCAGTTCAATATCAAAGTGGTGACGAAACTTAAATAAACTCTCTTAAAGAAAGGCAACCTTATGCTCAGAATTTACTCTAAAAGTCTCGCGTCTAGTTCCTAGTTACTATACTTACTTCGATTTTCAGGGTTCCGTAGTCAGCAAGGAACCCTTATAGTCCGTCCGTCTGTCTCTCTGTCTGTCTGTCCGTCCGTCCGTCTTCGGCTTAGCTCAGTAACCCTTACAACTAGAAAACTGCAATTCGGCGTGGGTATATAAACTAATCACACTGTTACACTGTAACCTCTGTGGAGGTGTTATATAACTGGGAGTGGAAGTAGCAGTGAACCTCTGATGGTTACCCACTCTTGGTGTTATGCCTCGGACTAGTCAGGAGATGTGGCTCAGGTGGTGTGAGTTTTTGACCATGTCAGTAAGCTTTACTTTTCCTTTAAACACAGACAGGAGTGATTTTGTGTATCTAGGGCTTGAGTAACAAGTTTATTCAGATAGTGAAGGGCGCCAGAACGTTTTAACCTATCAAACGACAAGGTAGCGAGTAGATTAAATTGGAAGCTAAGAGGTGCTAGCTTTATGTTACAAGAGATGAGTCCAAACCAACATGAACCTTTTAAGACATTTATTGAATAAATTAAACACAATTGTTATGTATAAAGAAAGCAATTATCAAAGAGTAAGCACCAATAGTTGCTCTCAACACACAGCATGGATTGTTATGCTAAAAAGGGGCAAGGGTCCCAAAAGACTACGGGGACACACCCTCGCGTGTGCACCACAGTGCAAAAAAAACAATTCTTATATTTATATTTCTAAGATAGTGAGCAGCGAAGCAAGGAAAAGAGATTCATAATGTTTAATTTACACCTAATTAATATTCCACCATAAGGGCTAACCAGTCGAGTCAGTCAAGGCAAGCAGGAAAGATGTCACCTGAGCAATACGGTGGGTAGAGGCATCGACACACCATGCGATAGCTAGCCACGCCCGGACACACGACGCCGCTGCACCTTTCGACGGCTGGATACGTGGACACGTGGCAACTCGAGCACGAAGGCTGCAGATCTCTCCTGGGCACAATAGAACGCTCCAGATTTCCTACGCTGCCATCCTCATCTCCAGCACCACGAGGTTCCCCAAGGACGGCTTTTTGAGCTATAAAACAAACATTTATTACTACAAAATCATACTAACTACTTACAACCTAATCTGGAAATAAAATAAAAGTAAATTCTGCCTCGATTTGTAAGCTTTATCGTCATTCCCAGACAACTACGAGACACCTATTAGCTAACGAAGGACAATGGAATTAGTTTGGAAATTGCCACGTCTACACCTAGTGTGTTTGAATTATCAAGTTTTCTTACCCGAGAGCAAAAGTCAGCCGTTTTTGCTGGTGTCGCGTTGTCCGTCGTTTAGTATGACATAACTTAAATTTAAATATCCATTTCTGGGTGAAGTTTTGCTGAAACAAAGAACGAAATTATTGTAACTTGACCCGAGCGCGATTTCACAACAAGCCCAGACGAATCTCAGCATTTTACTCACAAGTTGTGGACAGAAGTACTGCAGGAGTGTGTTTTTGGCTTTTTATGGCCGCCAAGCCGAAGTGTGGAGACACGAGGTTTCGGATTCTTTCTCCTCAAGCCATCCTATTTCCTCGCAGACTCAGTGAAAAGTGCTGTTCACCTCGAAGGCCCCACGTCATCCTCTCCTTTTCTTTTTAACAAGCCCGGATACTCACGTTTTGGCCACCGTAACATACACCAAACACTTTCGTATGTCAACACCTTTCTCTTAATGAATGTAGCTTTAAATTACTCTATATATTTCTCTGATGCTATTTATTTATATATATTAAGCGTGATAATTATGATATAAAAGAATTCATTCATTAAAAGAAATGGTGTGACTGTAACGCCACCTGTTCGGACATCCAAGGACTAGACTGTTCAGTCAAGCGAATATTGGAAGGTGTCGAGATGATATCCCGTGCTGACGCTAGATGTCGCCCTAGGTCTGATTACAACGTAACATTACCGCCCTAGTTAAGTAAAAAAAAAATTTTTTTTTTTTTTGAGAATTTCGACCAACTTTCAAGATTGCTACTTTCTCACAACACTCTACGCAGCCACTGAAATCCAGAAAATATCACTATACTGCTGATTTACCCTAAAAAAATACAATCACAAAAAAAAGAAACAAGTTATCTATGCAAATACTAAAACTAAGGAGATTTACACCTAAAGACGCATTCCGTCTTGAGAGAGTATGAGTATGAGTTAACAAAATTTCTACACAACTGTGACAATAACTAGTACTTACTTAAATATATATATATATATCCGTAACAACATATGTAAGTGACAACAACACCATTATTTAGCCTTCCAAACTTCAAAGTTAAAATGATCTCTCCTGACGTCCAGACCAATCGAAGACTAAACAAAATCCAAGTTTGTTAATGCAATGACTTCCAGACTATACTAGAATGCATGCTATTTGTTTATTACAGCTGTCGCATTAATCCTGATGAAGGAAAATGCTATCTAGTACCAGTTTAAATGTCTAGTTCAACGCGTCCCACCTTTAATATATGACCAGCAAAGCACATATCGGAATGTATCCTGTTCTGTAACGAAAAGAAGTAACAATAAAGGAAAACATCCAATCTTGGACACTATCCAGCTTCTGGATGAGATTTAAGTATGTCCTTGACGTGCCAGATACCTAACGACTTCCCAGTAACAAAATCTTTAAGTTCGTAGGTAACTGCCGAGATTTTAGTTTTTATTCTGCATTTCTTGAACTTGGGAGCCAGCTTTTGTGCAAAGAACTTTGCAGCATTTGACAAAGGATATTCTCTCTTCCAAGCTATTTGATTCTCCGTGTATTCAACATGTCTCCTACCACGATTATAGTAGATCCTACCCCTCTGATAGGATTTCCGTAAGCGGTCATTTACCTTGAGAAATATTGGTTGTAAGTGTGATAACATGGAGGCGTATAGATTTCTATCTGTAAATTGCAGATCTTCACTTTGCATGGGTCCTGTTGGATACCACTCCCCAGAAAGAATGGCTTCCCGCCCACTGTTTAGAAAGTAGGGACTAAAACCAGTGACTTCATGCACTGCAGTGTTGATTGCAAATTCTATGGCTCCTAACTCCTCAGCCCACGTACGATGATCGGTGCCAGTGTAAGAGGCAATGGCAGAAACCACCACGCGATTGATCCTTTCTGCCGGATTATTCTGAGGAGTGTACCTACAATTGTAAAAGAACTTTGGTATTTTGTACTTCACTTTTAAGGATTGCATGTGTTTTGAGATGTATTGTGGTCCGTTGTCCATAATTATGCATTGTGGAACCCCATGCTTCAACAATACCTCTTTCTCAATTATCTCAACTACTGTCCTAGCTAATGAGTTTCTTAAAGGAAATAAGCAAGTGTACTTGGTGAAGCAATCGCAGACAACTAATATAAACTTGTAGCCCTTGTAACTCCTAGGTAAAGGGCCGACTAGATCCGTGCAAATAACCTGCCATGGTCTCTGAACCCTCTTAGGATTCTCCATGAGTCCTGGAGGAGCCTCATTGGTACTTTTATAAGCCAGACAGATTGTACAGTTTCGTACATATCGTTTTACGTCTCCCATCATTTTAGGCCAATAGTAACTTTGTGCTATACGTTTTGAAGTCTTATAAACCCCAAGGTGTGCTGCATCAGCTCTATCATGACATGCTTTCAAAATATCCTGTCGTAATTCAAACGGAATTACCCGCTTCCATTCACAATCTCTAGTTAAGGGATTCTTAGTACGTATTCGTTTGTACAGGTTGTTATCAAGTATTCTAAAGTCTGGAAACTTATGTGGGGCCTTCGCTACTCTATTAAATAAGTTGTTATACCAGGTATCAGCTGTAGTATCTATTGGGCATATTAAGTTTACAATTTCTGGTGAGACTGGTGCTCTAGAGAGAGCATCCGCTAGTTTATTATCTGTCCCTTTCTTATATTGAATGTCAAAGTTAAATTGAGACAGACGTAGGGCCCACCTAGCCAGACGTCCCGTGGGTGACTTTAGACTAACAAGCCACTTTAAGCTACTGTGATCCGTATAGATCTTGGTTCTAAAAGGGGATCCCTCTACGTATCCTCTGAACTTCTCGAGGGCGAAAAGAAGAGCGTTAAGTTCTTTCTCCGTAGTAGAGTGATTCTTTTCTGAGGAAGATAGTGTTCTACTGGCATAAGCTATAGCACGCTCATGACCCTGTTCGTCTAATTGAGAAAGTGCACAACCTAGGCCAACGTCAGATGCGTCAGTTGTTATAATAAATTGCCTATCAAACTTAGGCACACTTAGTATGGGTGACGACACTAATGCCTCTTTAATGGTTTTGAATGCCTCCTCAGCTTCGGGAGTCATTTGAAATGTAGAACCTTTAGCAAGCTTCCTAGTTAGTCTATTCAATGGGGCACAGACAGTAGAATAGTTATGCAAGAAGCGCCGGTACCAAGAGACTAAGCCAAGCCATCTACGCAACTCCTTTTGGTTGGTGGGTATCGGGTACTCGACTATAGCTCTGACCTTATCAATGTCAGTCCTAAGACCCCGCCTATCTACCACATAGCCTAAGAATTTAAGAGAAGAGCGACAGAAGACTGATTTTTCTAGATTGATTGTCAATCCAGCCTGTCTAAGTTTCCTACATGCCTCCCTAAGTAAACTCAAGTGTTCATCAAACGTCTCAGAGATAAGTATTATGTCGTCTACATAGTAAAAGATATTATGGGCGTACTCAGCTCCAAAAATCCTATCCATCAGCCTCATCATCCGCGCAGTTGAATTCACAAGTCCAAAAGGCATGCGTTTGAAATGAAAGGCCCCGATTCCCCCAATTGAGAAGCATGTCTTCTCGCGCGACTCTTCAGACAGCATTATTTGAAAGAAGGCGGATTTCAAATCTAGTGAGGTCATGTACTTCGCATTATTAAGAGAGTCTAAGATTTCTTGCACCCTGGGCATTGGATAAGTGTCTACCTTCGTTATGCTATTCAATTTCCTACTATCCAAACACATCCGGAGCTCACCATTAGCTTTAGGTACCAAGAGTATGGGACTGTTCCACGGAGAATTACTTTTCTCTATGATATCTAGTTTTAACATGTTATCTATCTCCTTTCGAACATACTCTCTATGATGGAACGGTATCGGATAATGTTTCTGCCTCACCGGAGGATGATCACCCGTATCAATCACATGCTCTTCCAGTCCAGTACAACCTAAGATATCTTCAGAGGCAGCTATACCCTTAAAGTCTTCAATCACCTCATCCAGCCTAAGTCTCTGCTCGTAGCCTAGATCCTCCCGGTCATGCAGATGCAGATTCTCATTTGTAAGCAAGTTCAGAATTGAAGTGGGTGTCTCAGAATTCTTATTGTTTAATATGTCAGAGCAGAGTTGAAAACTATTAAGAAAATCTACACCTAGAATTAGGGGCGTGTTCACATCTCTACAAACATAGAAGGTTATAAAATGTAAGTTGTGCTTGTATGAAATGGGAACCTCCACCCTACCCAACACGGTCAAGCGAGCTCCATTTCCTACGGCTAAGTCTTTATCGCACGTTTGCAAAGGAAACTCGAGCCCCTCTGTCTTTAGAGAGGCGAGGGCAGATTCACTCATAATCGATACGCATGCGCCACTGTCAGCTAGTGCGTTGCATTCAAGACCTAGAATACCTATAGAGAGAAATGGTCTAGGGTCATTAGTGTTTTCCTTAAACAGAGGAGAATAAGTATTTCTATTTTCTAAGTCGGTTTGAGTTGCTTGATCACAAACACGCAAAGTTGAGTGAGAGTTTAAAGTATTTTCAGTATGTTTATTTTCTGAGACAGTCTGAGTTGCTTGGTCAGAAACAGGCAAAGTTAAATGAGAGTTTAAAGTGTTTTCAGTATTTGTTTCTGACCCATCACCTAGTTTTTTGAACAGTTGCAATCCCTAGTCAAAACACCCGGCCTTTTGCATCTGAGACATATCGGTGTCCGATACATATTACATTGTGTGTTATGATGCATACCACCACACTTAGAACACACTACATTGTTTCTAGCAGGCATAGAATTTACCTGTCGTGGATTAACGGCTGGAGTTGTGGACATAGGGCCCGCACTCCCACCATAGAAATCAGGCAAAATAGATTCCCTACCAGTATTTAAGAAACCCCTGTTATCACACTTAAACCTAGATATCTCTAACCGTTCACAGATCTCCTTCAATTGCTTAATACTGCTGATTTCTATTAAGGCAAGTCTAGATATAAAAAATGGACTCATATTGGTCATTATTATATCCAGCTGTTCAACCTGTGATACTGGTGTGGACAAACGCATGAGTAGTCCTTCCATGATGTTGATGTAAGACTTAATGTTCTCATCACCACCCTGCAGACGTGCCCTAATCTGGTTCAGATGACATCGCTCGTACTCCACCGGTTGAAATTCAGTTTTGAGCGATGACACAAAGTCTTCAAATGAGGCAAGATGAAATTTATTTGTCCTAAACCAAAGTAGCGCTTCACCAGAGAAGAGATGGACAGCATTTCGTAGTAACTCTGAGTCCGAGATTCCTGAAGAGTACTTAAGTTCCTCCAGCCGCAAAATGAAATCATGAACAGAGGTCCTTCCATCAAATACCAAATTCCACTTAAGCACTTGCGAAGCATGTGCTTGACTAGACACTACACTAGGAGCCTCACCAGTACGACACTGCACCTCAGCTTGATTCGATGGCCCCGGTGTATTATTGCACTTTAAGGCTTGTAATGCACTGTAAGCATTTGACACAAGGGCTATCTTCTTAAGCTGTTGTTCAGCGGAAGCATAATGTAATTTTTCTAACCTCAGTATAATGTGCGACAGCTTGGACAAACAGCGACGCCGACACGAGGAGGAGGAGTGATCAGCCTGCAGGACAGTATTCAGCTTTTCCTCGCACGCCTGGAATTCGTTATCAATAGACAACGTTGAGATGTATGTGTTTACTTTTGTCAAGTCGTGTGGTGTACCCTTAACGGACCGAAATTTTCGCTTCAAGTCATCTACAGAGTCATCCTCATTTACATCTAATCCTCTGCTTCTCAGCTCAAATACAAGTTCCTCCCTGATGAGAGTGTCCACATCAACATGTAACGCCATATTAATTGAGTGAAAGATAAATGTAAAATAATAAACTATTTCCGTAGTAGGTACAAGCTGTGCTTAAGAAGGTAGGTAGGTAGCTATGTTTAGAAAAGCACAGTTTAAAAGTATTTAGTATAAGTATGAAACACTTCCCATAAAGTTTATTCAGTCAGAGTTTATCAGCACAGTCATGTATCTTTAAGATGGATGCAATTGCAGTAAAAACTCAACTAATTCCTTAAATAACACAATATAAAAAAATATGAAATATGTCACACAACTTCATAGTATAAAAAATAAGAAATCTCTTGCTTCGTGCAAAGGCTAAGGTTCATGAATGGTGGAAATAGCAAATAAAGCGATGGACACACAAAATCTTCTCAAGAAAACTAAAAAAAAGGAACTGACACGTCAGGCCCCACGTTGGGCGCCAATTGTTACACTGTAACCTCTGTGGAGGTGTTATATAACTGGGAGTGGAAGTAGCAGTGAACCTCTGATGGTTACCCACTCTTGGTGTTATGCCTCGGACTAGTCAGGAGATGTGGCTCAGGTGGTGTGAGTTTTTGACCATGTCAGTAAGCTTTACTTTTCCTTTAAACACAGACAGGAGTGATTTTGTGTATCTAGGGCTTGAGTAACAAGTTTATTCAGATAGTGAAGGGCGCCAGAACGTTTTAACCTATCAAACGACAAGGTAGCGAGTAGATTAAATTGGAAGCTAAGAGGTGCTAGCTTTATGTTACAAGAGATGAGTCCAAACCAACATGAACCTTTTAAGACATTTATTGAATAAATTAAACACAATTGTTATGTATAAAGAAAGCAATTATCAAAGAGTAAGCACCAATAGTTGCTCTCAACACACAGCATGGATTGTTATGCTAAAAAGGGGCAAGGGTCCCAAAAGACTACGGGGACACACCCTCGCGTGTGCACCACAGTGCAAAAAAAACAATTCTTATATTTATATTTCTAAGATAGTGAGCAGCGAAGCAAGGAAAAGAGATTCATAATGTTTAATTTACACCTAATTAATATTCCACCATAAGGGCTAACCAGTCGAGTCAGTCAAGGCAAGCAGGAAAGATGTCACCTGAGCAATACGGTGGGTAGAGGCATCGACACACCATGCGATAGCTAGCCACGCCCGGACACACGACGCCGCTGCACCTTTCGACGGCTGGATACGTGGACACGTGGCAACTCGAGCACGAAGGCTGCAGATCTCTCCTGGGCACAATAGAACGCTCCAGATTTCCTACGCTGCCATCCTCATCTCCAGCACCACGAGGTTCCCCAAGGACGGCTTTTTGAGCTATAAAACAAACATTTATTACTACAAAATCATACTAACTACTTACAACCTAATCTGGAAATAAAATAAAAGTAAATTCTGCCTCGATTTGTAAGCTTTATCGTCATTCCCAGACAACTACGAGACACCTATTAGCTAACGAAGGACAATGGAATTAGTTTGGAAATTGCCACGTCTACACCTAGTGTGTTTGAATTATCAAGTTTTCTTACCCGAGAGCAAAAGTCAGCCGTTTTTGCTGGTGTCGCGTTGTCCGTCGTTTAGTATGACATAACTTAAATTTAAATATCCATTTCTGGGTGAAGTTTTGCTGAAACAAAGAACGAAATTATTGTAACTTGACCCGAGCGCGATTTCACAACAAGCCCAGACGAATCTCAGCATTTTACTCACAAGTTGTGGACAGAAGTACTGCAGGAGTGTGTTTTTGGCTTTTTATGGCCGCCAAGCCGAAGTGTGGAGACACGAGGTTTCGGATTCTTTCTCCTCAAGCCATCCTATTTCCTCGCAGACTCAGTGAAAAGTGCTGTTCACCTCGAAGGCCCCACGTCATCCTCTCCTTTTCTTTTTAACAAGCCCGGATACTCACGTTTTGGCCACCGTAACATACACCAAACACTTTCGTATGTCAACACCTTTCTCTTAATGAATGTAGCTTTAAATTACTCTATATATTTCTCTGATGCTATTTATTTATATATATTAAGCGTGATAATTATGATATAAAAGAATTCATTCATTAAAAGAAATGGTGTGACTGTAACGCCACCTGTTCGGACATCCAAGGACTAGACTGTTCAGTCAAGCGAATATTGGAAGGTGTCGAGATGATATCCCGTGCTGACGCTAGATGTCGCCCTAGGTCTGATTACAACGTAACAACACATAATGGGATTTAAAGCCCTAATTTTTGTTCGAGTCATGTGTGTGTGCCCCCCCCCCCCTGCCGGCTAAATGGCTACTACGGGGGACGTGAAAAAATTCGTGGCAGTAGTACATATAATGAATTTAAAAGGAAAACTATCACAGTTAAGTAGACATAACTAGTTAACGAATATTAGACATAACTAGTTTACTGGTAAGAAGTGCACTTCATTTCGGGTACAACTACATTATCATTGGAATTAGAACCTTTTACCGTGGACGGTAGAGTTGCTTTTTCACGGCACGGTGCTTCTTGCCCGCGGCGAGCGCGCAAAAGACCTGCCCTGCGACATGCCCCCCTACCCGTGGCAATGCTAAAACTTAGCGGATTTACGGCACGGTGCTTCTTGCGCGCGCGGCTAGTTGTGATGTGCGGCTTGATGCTGTTCGGAGATTTTCGTATTTATTTTACGTAAATAACCTGTTGCTGCTAAAAGTTTGCGATCTGCGATTCGATTAGTTTTAAAGTTGTGTACCTAATTACCTGCATATCGTTTGAAAAAACTTAATATACCTACTGACCTCGTTATTTCAATTGAGAAGTTGTGGTCCCTAACAACTGAGTGGCCGCTAACCGGCACATGGAATTAGGTGGCTGCTAACCAGCGAAATGACCCTATACATTGGTGTGTTATAAAAATAACAATCACCGAAATCTCCTGCGACAGCACAGAAGGCGAAAAAGAAGCGTTGCGGCGGTCAAAGCTAGTGACCTCGAATTGCGCAAGCTGTCTCGACAAATGAAAGATAAGTGGTGGCAGGACAAAGCTAGTTACATGCATTGGCTCCCTGACACAAACCAGCTCGGGGACTTCTAAAGCGAGGTACGTAAACTGATTGGCACATCCTACCATGCAAAGGTACCTTTAAGGTCGTCAGACGGCAGGCAGCTGTTGACGAGCAAGGAGGATGTACTAAAGCACTGGGCAGAGCACTTCAACACTCTGCTGAATGTGGATCGTTCAGCTGATCTACAAATCATCAGCTTAATACCTCAACTCCTTCTTGCCTTTGAGGTGGATGAGCCACTATTGCGCGATGAGGTTGTTACTGCCATCAGACAACAACAAAACAAACGGGCGGCTGGCATCGACCTTATACCGGGAGAGCTGATCAAGTACGGCGGAGAGGAGTTGCACACGTCGATATGGGAACTGTTTGTCTCTATGTAGGAGGAAGAGCGCGTTCCGGATATCTTTAAAGTATCGCGCATAAGTGCTCTCTACAAGAACAAGGGTGACCGATCTGACTGTAACTCCTACCGCGGTATTTCGCTCCTATCAGCCCCTAAAAAGGTCTTTGCTAGAGTTCTTCTAAACCGCCTAAAGGGTCTATCTGAAAAGATCCTGCCTGAAACCCAGTTTGGCTTCCGACCGGATCGAGGCACATGCGAAGCGATTTTCTCTGTGCGTCAACTGCAAGAGAAGAGTAGAGAACAGGGTCGTCAGTTGTACCTCTGCTTTGTTGACCTAGAGAAGGCTTTCGACAGCGTCCCTCGTGAAGCCCTATGGTTGGTGTTAGGAAAGCTCGGATGCACGGAGAAGTTTGTGAGACTTATTAGACTCCTGCATGACGACATGCAATGCTGCGTCGCCGTAGACGGTGAACAGACAGACTTCTTCCCCGTTTCCTGTGGGGTAAAGCAAGGATGCGTCTTAGCACCTACTCTGTTCGCTTTGTACTTTACGGTGGTAGTTAAAGAGATCTTACAAACTGTTACCCAAGGAGTCCGCATCCGCTTCCGCACGGATGGCAGCCTTTTCAACCTGGCTCTCACTTAAGGCTCGCACCAAGGTCTCGTATGCACTGATTACTGAGATCATGTATGCTGATGACTTGTGCTTTGTAGCAGAATCCCCAGACGGCCTGCAACAGCTAATGTCCGTTTTTCACCAAGCCTGCCATAAATTCGGCCTGAAGATCAGCGTCAATAAGACGGAGGTGATGTCCCTGGACTCACACGAACGCGAGTCACTGAACATAAGGCTTGATGAGGATGTGCTGAAACAGGTCAATACATTTCGATATTTGGGGAACACTGTAACATCTAAGTGTGACCTTGATGCCGAGATCAATAGCAGGGTCGGTGCTGCAGCTGCGGCATTCGGCAGGCTGTTTTCCAAGGTCTTCCGCTCACATGACCTTAAGTTGGCCACTAAAATTTCAGTATACATGGCAATTGTGCTGCCAAACCTCCTATACTCCTCTGAGACGTGGTGTGTGTACCGCCGCCACATACGCACTCTCGATCGTTTCCACCTCAAATGCCTGCGATCCATCATGAAGATCAGATGATCCGACAGAGTGCGAAACACCGAAGTCCTGCGACTAGCCCATGTTGGTGGCATTGAGGCCTATCTAATGCGTCGGCAGCTTCGGTGGTGCGGTCACGTGTCTCGTATGGCGGAGGTGAGAGTGGCGAAACGCATCTTCTCTCTGAAATGGAGGAGGGCAAGCGCAAGCAAGGCGGACAACTCCTCCGGTACAAGGATGTCCAAAAGCGACACATGAAGAGATGCAACATCGAGCCCTCTCAGTGGGAGTGTTTGGCAGCACAGCGGTCAGAATGGCGCAGGATGGTTAACATCCAAGTTCGCGAGTTCGAGGATCAGCGCAAAGTTGACCTTGATACTAAACGTGACCAGTTGAAGGCCCGCCCACCTGCTGCCATAGTATACAACTATCGGAACGGCGTACTTACGTGCCCGCAATGTGCACGGAATAATTTCGCCGCAAGGATAGGCTACGTAAGCCATCTTCGAGCGCACGAGCTCCAAAATGCAGTATAGGAGTCGGAGTGGTCGCCATGGCCGAAAACGGCCGGACAGATCAGATAAAAATAATCATCATCATCATATCAGCCGAAAGACGTCCACTGCTGGACATAGGCCTCCCCCAAAGAGTGCCACAATGACCGGTCCTGCAGACCGGGCAGCAGCATCCCTGGACTCCAGGGATGCTGCTGCCCGGGCCTGGAGTTCGGTGGAAACACTGCGATCGCCAACCCGCATGCCAAGCGTGGCGATTATGGCCCATGCAGAATACAACAAAAATAATCATATTTACGATTATTTACGAGGGGAAGCTATAATATAAACCCCAAAAGCCCCTTTTAAGTCCGCATTCTGTGACAGACGAGCAACTACGGAACCCTACCCTGCGCGTAGCCCGACACGCACTTGGCCGCTTTTCTAAATAGCCTTTACGTCAAAGTGGGTAATTGGAAAGTCGATACGCGCTCATACGTATACGAGGGCTGCTCCAAAAGTTGTTAGCTGGTCTACTCATGCGATTACAATATTATTTATACCATTGTGAGGGATATTTCAGTACTTATTGAAGTGGTGTAAGTACATTTTTAGAAAACGCTTAGTTTTTTTATAATTATTTTTTACTTAGAAGCGTCGAAGCCTACCCATCAGTCATGAAAATCAGTAATTGTGACTCCATATGTGCTGTCATTTTATAAACAGTATTTGTTAAAAAAAGTAATTGGTTTTTTTAGGTGCTGCTAATTACGAATCTCGACGGTTTTTTTACGTATAAATCGTTTTGATTGAGTAAACATTATTATGATTTACCTAATAGGTGTCAACAATGAGTCTTTTATTCTCTTAAATATATATAAGCTCGATTCTCCATACAAACGTAGTTACGCTCTCATTTTTAAACTACTTGTTGGATTATAACGAAATGTTGCATATACAATGACATGAGGTATATCTATGTCTGTAATTAATTTATGTAGCTTCAGATACAATAGTAAAAAAAATACAGCGAATTTAAGTTTTTTATTCAAAACTTGTTTTTGCTGTATTTCGTTTGTTTTATAAACTGGAAGTATATAAACTAATTACAGCCATAGATATACCTCATGTCAATGTATATGCAAAGTTTCTTCACAATCCAACACGTAGTTTTAAAATGAGAGCGTAACTACTTTTGTATGGGAAGGTGAAATTCGGCCGAGCTTACTGCGGACTCTTAAAAAAACGTATATATACTTATACCATTATTTATTGATTTATACATTGGAAATAGCAAAAGAAACGGAATAATTAGTCCCGGGTAAATTTAAGTTCGATTTTCAAAGATTTCAATACGAAATTTATTTAATTGTGCCTAAAATTGCCGTTTTTCTAAGCAATTCGTAACTCCATACAAAACAGCTTTCAGTTAAAAATATATTTAAAAAAAACTATTCGCATTAATTTATAAAAAAATTATGGCCAAAATTAGCATTGAAATATCCCTCACAATGGTATAAATAATATTGTAATCGCATGAGTAGAGCCGGAGCAGCTAACAACTTTCGGAGCAGCCCTCGTACTGCAAGAGCTAGATAAGCACAAACGAAGACATCCTGGATTATCCACTATTCGATCTTATCCCATTGAAATAAGTTTTATGTATGATCAATTTACATTATTGTATATACACCTTCCTTGTCATCTGGGCGCGGTCGTTTTTCATTTCCTTATGGAATCCTTTCATCCACTAAAGAGCAAGTTCAGACAAGAGCTCCAGACGTCTAGAACTCTAGACTAGGGTTTTCGTAGTATTAAAATGAATATAAATATGCATACAGTTTGAAGACTTGCTTGAAGATCTTTTATGTTCTGAAAAGAAAATGCAGATGTTGCTATGTGAGAGTTTACGTGTAGGCCAAACCTTGTATACCTACTTATAAGTTCCTTCGTACCCACGAGTAGGTATAACGTTCCTTAGTACCGTCAACCGTGCAGTGTAGCTTAAATAGTTGGTGGTTATCATGACTTGCGTAAGATTATTCGTCAAACTGAAAAACAATGGACAACAAAATTTTGTGTAAGTACGCACACCATTAAAGGAAACCAGACCAGCCTTTCACCTCACCTAAGGTTAAAATAGCAAACAAGTAGGTACATTAATAAGGCTCAGACGGACGTCAGACCGGAACCCCGCCGCGCGGTTTCTTGGTTACCCAGATGCGATTCACAATGATCCACTTCCTCAACTCATTATTATAATTTATTAAGCCTGTGATTCAAGAAATAGCATGATAGAAAAAAGAGAGGCTTATGAAAAAAAAATAACGCAATCTTAGGCACTGGTCCCACCGCCGGCTAGAAAGCTAGAAAAGTTGGGCGAGTAACGGTTCATTACGTGCTGACCAGGCACAGTGTGATCAATCAACCTTTACAGATCCGCAATGTAATGCTACTCGCCCAACTTTTCTAGCTTACTAGCCGGCGGCGGTGGGACCAGTGCCTAAAGAGCATCCTGCAACCACCTCAGATTCTTCCTATGATCTTAGGCAGCCGCGGAAGTACCTACTCGAAGTTCTCGTTTCCTACCTTTTCGAAAAGCACACTGACCTAAGTAGGTCCCGTTGCAAGACTGGGACGCTGTGAGAGTCGCGAAAACAAGAGCCAACGTAAATACGAGGATTTTTGTTCCAAGTGCATTTTTTTTAAACGAGTTAACAACTATAGCATCTAGACGATCCGGAATAGCATTCCGCCGCGTGATGCATGTTATAACAAAGAGCGAAATAGGGAGATATGAACAAAATGTATGTATAGTAAAGGAGATTACATATAGCCTTTGGGGGTCATATTAATTCCCACTCGGACAGCATTTGTTTTTTTAGTTCTTTGTTTGTATCTTTTTGAAGAGTCTAGAAAAATCTAAGTGCTAATCGCGTTTTTTTAACCGCCAGTTTGAAAAAAAACTATATTTCTCACTTTTTGTCGTTCCCCCAAAATCAAATAGTAGATATTAGGTTTTTTTTCAAGATGGCAGTAAAAAAACGCGTTTAACACACTTGGATTTTTCGAGGCTTTTAGTACCTATGTCAAAAAGATACGCCAAAACACTAAAAACCCAAGGATCTACAAAAATCAAACCCTGTCTGTGTGTGAATTAGTATGACCTATTATTTTCATATAACTCCTGTACTAATATCATATAGCAGCAGGACTGCAATGTAGGACCTCAAAATATGTGCGGCTTATGTGTAATCGGAGGTCTGACTTACACTGGCTCGCCATTGGCGATTTGTCATTACCCGTTGTGAGGACCATCCCAGATTATTGGTGACAAATCCCTAAGGCCGGATTACACCTTCGGCCCGGGAGGTTTACTTGCTTTAGGGAGCTATTCGCGCCTATACGTATGTCCCTCTGGCAGATTAAAATAGTTAATGAGAGTTCAGAGTTGGGGTTTACCAGTACGTAGATTAGTTACGTGTTGGTATTCATATGGAATATCTCTTACCCAAACAACGTAGTTGTAGTTTTTCTGTCTAGTATAAGGTCTATAATCTTTAGAAGCATGACAAAGTGAGGCATTAACTCGTTGGTTACAAGTTCTCTATCGCACCTAGTGCCAATTCCGCCAAGAATGCAGTTTATTCCAAGATTAGTCCTCAAATCTTTCACATCTAATCTCAGGTTATATTCCTATATCAGTTTTGTGAAATCGAATCTTAAAATTAAACATTATACCTAATAATATACTAACTTTATTTTAATAAGCTAAAGAACAGTGCATTGCGATAAATTTGAATCCTTATCTCGCATAAATGCGGTTCGCCGCTGCTAATGGGAGACGACCATTGCGCTGAGTAGGTACAACGAGACCCTGCTGTTGTTTTTTAATGTACAGTCAGCGTCATATAGTTAGTAGCAGCCAAGGTAGCCAAATATTTCGGTACACGTCTTTATGACTGTAAGAATAAGGGTGTGTTACGAAATATTTGGCTACTCTGGCTGCTACTAACTATATGACGCTGACTGTACGTCAGCGTCAAAGAGATGCAAGCAAAAAAATCCCCTTATCACAAGGTGTAAACACGGTTTTGACACCGGCCGTACAGCCTACGGGAGAGACGGTAGGACTATTCATGCACCTTTTTTTACATAACCGTCTTCAAAAATATAATAAACTAGCGACCCGCCCCGGCTTTGCACGAGTACTATAATATACATATAAACCTTCCTCTTGAATCGATTAAAAAAACCGCATCATAATCCGTTGCGTAGTTTTAAAGATCTACGCATACATAGGGAGAGACAGCGGGAAGCGACTTTGTTTTATAGTAGTGTAGTGATGATGGTGTAGGTACAGGACAATTTATTTTGCACCAACTAACTTACAATGCATTTATTTATCGTATAGCTAATTACAGGTAATTGTACTGTTTCAAAGCTGTTGTAAGCACCAAACTAACCTACTAGTTAGATACAAATTTACAATAAGTATAGAAAAAAAACACCGGCGGCCATAAACACATATCCAAGAACCGTCTCCACAGACAACACATTCGATTACAAAAACCACATTCAAATATGTTCATCCGTTTGGAAGCTACGATGCCACAGACAGACACGCAGATACGCATGTTAAACTCTTCCCTCAATTGCGTCATGATTTAACAAGCACATGACTCGAACAAAAATTACGGCTTTAAAGCCCAATATCTCGCAAACGAATCAGTAAGTTGAAAAATAGTTTTTAAAAAAACCCACATTATTTTTGAACCAGCTATCCAACGGTACCCCCCACACTATGGGTTTAGCGTGAAAAAAAATACGACCACTTTTTTGTTTGCGTGATTGATTTATATATATCCATGCCCAATTACAGTTTTCTAGTAGTAAAGGTTACTGAGCTAAGCCGAAGACGGACGGTACAGACAGAGGGATATCGCGAAACTATAAGGGTTCCTTGTTGAGTACATTCAGATGTACTCTATGAGTAATGATCGCAAGGATAATACATGCTATTGGCTGAGACCAGCTAGCAAAAATATAACCAAGTATTTTGCAGTAAGTATGCTCAGCTCCTAATAAAATAGCTTAATTTTAATGTATCCCTTACATGCCTTATTGTACCTATGTACTTGTCACGTACAGACATCAACTAGCTACACTCACCATTTTAGATCTCGTTACAATAAGAAGCATGAGTTAACTGTCTCATCGATTATTTGCAGAGTGACTCTTCGATGTCGGATAAGCAATCTCGGAAGACCAGTCAGGGAGTGGATACTAGCTTGTACTCCATATACAAGGGGTCACATGATTCTTCAGCTGCCATGAACATCTCCTATGAAGATCGAAAGAAGTAAGTCTCTTTTTAGCAACTAGTTTCGACCCAACACCGAAAATAATCAGACTAGTTTCGCATATGAACATTCACTGCCGATCGCGTGGTTTTCTCACTAAGCAGGCGCCCGCTATAGGCGGGTTCCTGGCAGGTGAATGTGTTAATTTTACATCTGTAGGCTTCAAAGGGCTCTTTTACACTTGCGCGTCCAAAAATACAACCGTAAATAATTCTTATCAACAACGTATGAGCCTCTCATTTTAAGTAGGTACAGGTACAGTAACCAGGTTACAATATTGCGTTGAATTTTATTTTTGGTGCGACTACAGTACTACTGTACTTTTTTGCATTCATCGACTACCTATTCCAATGAGCCTAAACACCCGTCGGGTTTATATTGAGTAATTAAGAAGCTGCTATAGCACCTTCTGTCTCCATCATCAGAACAGCTCGGTAGTGCCAGGCAATTGCGTTGTCACCGAAAATACATAAGTGTGCCAAATTTCAGCTCAATCGGATGGATCGGAGTGGCTGAAAAATGGTTTCGCAAATTTTCAAGGACTTACATACATATACGAGTACATACATACATTACTCATATATCATACGAACAGGTCAAGTTAAATAAAGGCTTGTAAAAAGTGTAGGAGTATAAATATAATTTACTGGGATGACAAGTGTCAATGTACTATTGCAATGTTGGCACTTGGGGACGTTTTTCTATCGGCGAGCCAGGGCGATGCGGGATAGGAAATGTGCATGCCAACGGTGATGAAAGAATTTACTATATTATCGCCGACATCGTCGTATGACATTTTTAGCCCCGTATGGCTTCGCCCCGTTAGTGGAAAACCACCGTATTATCACATTAACTTTCGGCTAGCAATGTAACGAGCATGTAAAAGCGATGGTGACGTGCGTTTTATGTCGGCAATAAACTGTATAGTGCTGCGCTATTTACACTTCACAATAAACAACACCGGAAGGTCAATCTGGTTCGGCATCGTGCATTCCAATCTCATATCAATGGTTTGCTCGCATTCGCTTCCACGCACGCCGAACTACGCCTGCACGTCTATCATGCGACGGCCGCGACATACTCTCGATTTTTCTCGCACTAGATCTCTTGTTCTAAGTGTTCTAATAAGAAAGAGACGGATAGTGCGAGAAAAATCGAGAGAGCTCGCGTGCCGTCGCATAATAGCCGTTCTGAACTGCACACTGCGCAAAATATGTTGATATATTCATACTTACATAGCCACACCAGTATTCCCAAAGGGAGTACACCATGAAATTTAATTTAATTATCAATTGAAGACAGAAGATAACGTAATATTTCAGTATAGGTTTAGGCTAGCAGCACATCATCCACAACAGTTTAACCGTATTCCCATAGGCAGTACAAAAGATATCACGATAAAAATGCAAAATGTCGAGTTAATTTGCCCCCTCGTACATACGCTCCATGGAAATAAACGTGCGCGGAAATTATACTCCAGAGGGGCTACCGAGAAGTAAAAACGAACTTCGTTCGAGTATCTTCCTCTCTGTCGCTCGAACTAGCAAGTGCAACAGAGAGGGACATACTCGAATCAAATTCGTTTTCGTTTCGAGGTAGGGCCTTTCATTTAATTGTGAAAGGATCCGCTTCGGTGTTATCGTTTCACTTTTCACACTGCTCTAAGGACTTGCTCACATTGGGTCGTCAGCCGAATCTCCCTCTCTGTTGCACTTGCTAGTTCGAGCGACTGAGAGGGAAATATGCGAACGGAGATTTCAATATATATGAGTTCCTGAAGATTTGCGTTTGCTCCGGGTTTTCGAGGGAAATGTTGACAATGATACATAATTTGTATCTCAAATCTCGAATAGGTACCTACCTATCCGTTGAAAAGTTTTAAGCTTACTTTTTCAGCGCGGGCCGTAGCAAATCATAGCACAGAACAAATAACACATTCACTGCACTGCACTGCCAAGAATCGCTACGCGCTACGCTCGTAGCCGATCCCGTGGTTTTTCCGCTAAATAGCGCCTAAGCACAGTATAATAAAGAGTACTACCGTACAGTATGGCCACTCCCTGCCTCCCGTTGAAAGTGCCGCCCACCCGCTCTCGGTTACCTCACAGTTACCGGCTGGCAAGGACGCGACGACGCGGTGCGCAGAGTGGAGGCCACCACGTATAATATTTAAATATCAAACAAATATTTACAAATCCTTTTACGGGCGTGTGTTGTGCTGTGTCCGGTTGTTTAAGCTCTATAAACGACAAAACTAGTTTTAGTGAAAAACCTACTTACAATAGGTACTCATGTTTAGTATTTATTTTACCCTATCGGTTTTAGACCTAAACCTATCAGATCACACTGAAAACAACACAATATCTATATGAACAAAAAATCATGTTTTCAATTTATGTAATATTTTGGTGGCCTGAATTTCCTTATACAAATTTTGTTACCTACTTCGTTTAGGTATACTGATTCAAAATAGGAAATTATTGTATAAATCGAGCTTAGATACCCACCTTACAGCATAATATGATTCTTATTTCTTCCTAATTCGCGCAATATGAGTTTTGAGTAATTGAGGTCATCGAACTTGAACGCGAATGGTGGGCGCGCGGCGGTTTCTGCGCATGCTTATGCTATATATAACCTTGTGCGAAAGAATATTCAAAAACTGGATCGACAAAAAAATCTATTTAATCTTAGAATCTGTCACAAAATTTCATGACAATCGGTTAAGAATTGCGGCCTGTAGAGGAGAACATCCGGACATACAAAAGCAAATTGCTCGAGTCAAAACATAGACCTTCGCTAACGCTTCGATCAATAATAATCTCAGAAAATAGAGTTAAAAACGTTTTTGTTTATAATTAATTACAAGCACACAACATTATTCGACGCCGCTATTACAAGGTCACCTCATATTGCCAATTACGTTCCCGATTCGCGAACGCACTAAAATGGCGGCAACCCTAGCATGTCTTATCGCACTCACACAAGCATGGTACGCGTTCACCTACACGAGCTTAGACTGTGTGCGTAGGAACGCATTTTCTTTCATACATTTGATCGCCAGTGTCCGAGGTGTGGCCTAAGGCAGACAGCTAAAACATTCGAATCGAGGTGTAGCCGACGAGTTCCGTCAACTACTTAATATTTTACCGTTAGACCCAAATGTATTTCCCCGTTTAGGTACGACCTAGCAATTATATTACGTTACTACGTTAGCGCTTAGAGATATTGAAAAAGCATGAAATATTTCGCAATGAATATTACCCTGAGTTAAGCCGAGCGAGACCGTTAAGTAATGTCTATCACCTTTGTCGGGTGTCGGCATATTCAGAACTATTGTTGACAACCATTGTCTATTCATTTTTAACCGACTTCAAAAAAAGGAGGAGGTTCTCAATTTGGTTGTATTTTTTTGTTTTTTTTTTTCAATGTTTGTTACCTCAGAACTCCGTCATTGATGAGCCGTCGTAAATTTTTGTTTGGTTGCAAGTATATGCGTCCAGGTGGGCCCCTTTTTTTTCAAAAATTCAGTTGGATGATGGGATTAATGAGGAATTGAGGGAACTCCTCAATTATATTAGGCACGCGTGTAGTGATTTTGGTATTTTCTATTACTTAAAACTGGTTGTAAAATTGGAAAAGAAATGTGGAAATGTTCTCGTGGCTTGGCGGAGTACTAAATTGAAGTCGGTTAAGACTTTGTTTTTAAAGTAAATGTATAACTAGTTTACCTATTGTTAATCTACTTATTTTGTAAATCGTGAGAACTCCTGCTCCTGCCTCGCTGGACAGTCAGGTATCTTATACCGTTATCGGGGCGTGCCTCTGGATATAATAGGGCATGTCGGGATAGTAAGGAAGTCTCAGTCCGACCCAAGTCGAGCCTAGCTAATTTTCTTGCTGGACTCTTCTCAGCTAGGCTAGGTTTAGCGAACCAGCGATAAAACTCCCAGCAGTTCGACACCACTCACACCCCAGATTCGGTTGATAGTCCCTTCAGTCACTCGCAATCAAGCAGTCATTCTGGTCTAGTCGAGTCGAGTTGTCACCTGCTCCTAGCTCCCACTACGACTGTGTTATTGTATCCGCTTTTACAATAAACGATCTTCGGCCTACAACATATTTTCTTAGGCAATATTCCCCATAGCTACCAATATATGCCTAAAGAGGAGTTTTGCCTAAAAAGGCATCCCGCCTTCATTTGTTAGCCGTAATGGCACCTGCCCTTTCGTTCCTAGCTCAATCGCACCTCGAAGGCGTGCGAGAGCGGAGTTTGGCCGAAGCGGCAAGAGAAACATTCCTGGTCTTAGTAAGTAGGTCATATCAGGGTTGTAAGTAGCGGAAAAACTGGCGTAGCAGCTTGACATTAGGAACCAATCGTCTATGGTATTCACGCGCGTGCTTCCACGTACGCCGAGTTAAAGACCCATTATACATAGCAATTTGTCATAACAACGTCTCTACGTACGCAGGTATAAAAGGTGACATGAGACAGCAAACATTCAATTAATTCACTTTGGAGGCGGTTGTGGTGATGACAGTACATTCGATAAATTGTCTCATCTCGAAATCTTGGGGATTTTGATGAAATTTGGTATGGATGTTCGTTGGAAGCCTTGTTTTCGTCTCCCAAAACTCCCCCCGATTATGGGTTTTTTTTAATCCAGTGATTCATTTGCGATATTGGGCTTTAAAGCCCTAACTGCCGGCTAAATGGCTACTACTAGGGATATAAAAAAATAGTGGCAGTAGTACTTATAATATTTTTTTTTTAAAATACAAGTTACATGATAAATTATAAATATATATATACTCGCCAAACTATTAAGTTTGATGGCGAAAGCAAATTTAAAAGGGAAACTATCACGGCTAAGTAGGCATAACTAGTTACCAAGTAATAGTCGACCAACTTAAAAGACCAACTTTCGTACAATTTGGCCGACGCAACCGCACCATTTACTTGGCGCATGTCGATGTAACAAATACAGACAGGCAACTACGGAACCCTACGATGCGCGTGGCCGGACACACACTTGCACTGAAAAAAAAGTATTGTTAGCAGTAGCTCAAGTTTTAGCTACCAGTAACATAAATCGGGGGACTGGCAAACGTTGAGTGCTACTAGTTGCCAAAATTGTGCTACTAGTTGCCAAAATCCGTTTTGTAAATTTAGCATAACTTTGGTTACTACTAAGCACAGTTTGGCTACTACTAAGCACGGTTTGGCTATTCCTCAAGTAGTTAAACTAGTTTAGCTATTCGTTTTTTTGAGTGTGGCCGGTTTTTTTAAATATCCCAGACACCGCATCGGCCTTTACTCGTCCCATTGAACTCCAGTTCAAGTATCTAACAAATAAAAATAAACTATTTGCCCCCGCTGTACTCGTCTCGAATAACTTGGGTACGAGTTGGCCAACTTGCATATTTTGCTCGTTGTGTTATTTAGATAAAAATACGGACTGCTGGCTATAGCCAGCACTACTATAGTTCCTACTATAGTAGGAACTTACTTTTATTTGCATTTCATTAAACTTGTGCCTATAACTGCGATGTTTTGTTATATTATAGTTTTCAATTCTCATGCTCAAAAACTGCGTCATATTATATTAGGCTTAGCAAGCGGGGCTGAAGTAGTACATTTAGCTCAAAGGGAAAATATGTATACATATTTATGATTTATAAAACATTTTAGTTTCACCAATCAAAATAGTTCACCGTATTACATCTACCAATCACAAGTCTTTAAAAAAACATTAGATAAGATAAGATAAAGATAAAATATTTATTTTGCAAGTGGGCCGCAATGGCACTTTTACAGGTCTGACTCTACTAGCGTTTCCAAATATAAGACCATTGTCAAGAGGAAACGCCGGAACAAACTTAACAGTAAGCAATTTTTAACAAAATAATCTTAGTCACCAGCGTAGTTCCGCAGGAGAACCAGTCAAATACCTTAAAATTAAACAAAAGTCAAACAACACGACGTCAAGGGCTATTTTGATTCCGGTCTGGGCCATGCATTTCTGTCAGTCATATAGTCTTCAACTCTATAATAAGCTTTTGACATCAATGTCTTTTTTAAATATTTTTTAAGAGCTGGGAGGGGTAATTTTAAAACGTCGTCAGGTAACTTGTTGAAGAAATGGATACATTGACCCAAAAATGACCTCTGTACTCTACGGATACGAAACTTTTTTATTTGCTATCAACTAACCGAATACAGCTAAACATTACAATCGACCAATCAGGAAACTGAATTCATTTCAAACATTAGGTGTTTTTATTCCCTAATTCACAATCATCACAGATTAAAGAAAAAAGCAGATAGGCTTTAATAAATTGAACGTATGCTATATACCCGTTCTCTTCTACTTTTGTACTTAACATCGAGTAAGAAAGGGATAGAACTATGTTATCTGCCAGGTCTTCATAGGTCATTGTCTCCGCTTTCTCGGTCACGCGATGTGTCTCGCTCGCTCGAGATTAAGTGCAGCGAAAGATTATATAATCTGTGCCGAAAGAAATTTTATTTACAACTGAACGACATCGATATTAACTGTTCATATCAACCCGGTAGGGCTAAAATAAGAGCTTGGCAACAGCTACCATATATCTATAGTTGGCGTGAGAGTGAATGAGACCACAATCCGTACTCGGTTTCACATTTTCGTAGGTTGTCACTAAAATGAACTCGGGAAATGTCAAATGGATCTCTTTTGTATCTCTTTTAGTCCAGCAAAATTAAATATGTCATCATTGTTTGGTAGTAAGTGTTATAACATCACTCCTTAACTTGCTCGCATTATAGCAGCTGTCATATTTTCTATAAACAAACGGACCGTCTCAGGGAAAATTAATTAATTTGCGTATTGTTCCGCGCTAAATCATTAGAATACAGTAAAATTTACTTTTTTTATAGTTTGCTGTAGAATATAAGCAAATGTCTGGTGCGATTAAAGGTTGTAGGTCCCATATGGGAAGAAAAGAAAATGTTCAGGGACCATTAAGCTTTCACCAGTAAGTTTCAATAGATTTTGATGTTATTCATGTAACGATCTAAGCTAAAATTAATAATGACTATTAGAAGTTTATGTAAATATCATCATGTTCAATAATTCGTGCAAAATCGGCATGTAAATAAGTCATTTTTGTGGATTAAAGAGGTTATGTTTATTTACATAGTGATGTGTATTTTTTTATCGAACTCTGAACAATAACTTATCGACATTGACATGGACGTATTTATCAGTATATAGAAAAATCTGTGTTGGAACATACGAAATTACAAGTTTGCTGAAGAATGACAACAAAATGGCTTAGTGTAATAGCATAGGCTGTGAGTAATGTTTTTACATAGACCAGATGAATTTCAATCTTACTCTTTGGCAATATGCGGCAAAATATGGCCTTAGGTATACATATACCAGTAGGTACATACATACGGCCGTATTTTTTTAGCATCTTTACTTAGAAGTTCGATTTTAGCTGAGCTCAAAGTATTCGTTTTTAGTTTTCTTCCTGTATCGCAAGTGTATTTTTGACTTGTTTTCCGTTTCTTTATTTACGTATATTCACTATCCGAAATAAAAGTTGCGTTCGGTCTGTCAAGTTGACAGTGACAGTGACACCGACACACAGTTTGGCGACGCGTTCACTCGCTGCAATCTGCCGTATTGCATGTATTCCTTAAAATATGTTTAGCGTAGGTATTTGTTTTGTGTTGCCTTCCAGGAGGTAACTCATGTAAAGGTTCCGACGAGGGACCAGCGCTGGCCTTCTAGGTTAGCACCATGCTGAGTCGGGGCCTTTTCGTGGACCCTGCTACTTTTACGTACTGTGTTTTGTTTTATACCCATTGTTTTGTCCACGAATAAATGTTTTCTTTCTTTCTTTCAAAGAGATTGTATTTAAGTATTTGATTTAGATTTCAACTTTATACCTCCACGCGTTCCTGAGATAAAATATTATTTAATAGACGGGCTGATAGACAACGAAGTGATCCTAGCATGCTAGTATGGTACTCCATAGAAACCACCTTGATTTGGTTGGAAGCCGTGCTTCCGACAGGTATCGAATGCGGTGCCAAATCACGCTTCAGCTAGGACCGCCGATTTCGCTCGTCTAGCGTCTCCTTATGATAATAGTTTGGTATGATTTCTGGAAATATGCTACTTAAAATTATGCATTTTGTTTTTATGACGACTGAAGGAAACCGTTTTTCACACAGTGCATTATTTAATAAACTATAAATATACAGGGTGTTTTTTTTAAAATGGGACAGTATGGGGAAATCCGAATCTAAAGGAGATAGAGGAAAAGTGCCCAAGGAGACATTAGGTGTTTTTTTATGTAAACAAATTTGGCTCGTTAAAATTTTTGGTCAAGCGTGAGTTGTTCTTAAAAAATTATAAAGTTGGTCAATTTTTTTTTGACGCGGGTCGGCTCTGTTTCATGTAAGGATTATTTCATTGTATGGAAAGAAAAAAATCTGAACAGCAGAAGTTGGTCAAATTTAACATTTACTCAAGTAATAAACCAACTGTATGAAGATTAGTTTTCATTAAATTTGACCAACTTCTGCTGTTCAGATTTTTTTCTTTCCATAGAATGAAATAATCCTTACATGAAACAGAGCCGACCCGCGTCAAAAAAAAATTGACCAACTTTATAATTTTTTAAGAACAACTCACGCTTGACCAAAAATTTTAACGAGCCAAATTTGTTTACATAAAAAAACACCTAATGTCTCCTTGGACACTTTTCCTCTATCTCCTTTAGATTCGGATTTCCCCATACTGTCCCATTTAAAAAAAACACTGTATAATTAGAATTTAGTTTGTATAATTTATCGATAAACAAGTCGACACAGTAACATCCCTAGCAAAGACCAAACTTGCATAAAACTTGTGACAACCTACACAATTGAGGAATAACAAATGCATATACATCTCTTTCTGCCGCGTTAGTATGTCGTAAGGAAGTACAGGACAGGTATACGTCTCTGCTACCTATTTTAGCGCGGTTTCCATGCTTATCCTTATTCCAAGGTTCATATACTCATCTGCGCCATTCCTAAATAAATAGTATCTCCATAGTATACAAAATTTCATTAACGGTATTTACCACATTAAAACAAATAGTTATTTGGGTTTCGCTGCACATGGAGTTGAACAGTTTTACTGCCAGGAACCCGACTACCGACTAGAGGGCCTCATGGGCGGTCATGCTATGATACGGCATAGTCTCATTTTGAAGGGCTTTATATAATTGCGAGGATATTACCTGAATATAAAGCAAATTTTATACTGGTACCTAAATTTCAGATTCAATCGCTTTAGTAAGGTAAGCATAGTAATCTGGGCTGGTCGACTTTGTTTACCTACCTTGTTTACTTACCTACTTTTCACTTCGAATTTCTTATTAATTTTGAATGTTTCTTTCGTTTGCGATTTAGCGAAGGTAGAAAGAAAGACAATTTGACGAAGTCATCAAGTGTGCGAAGAAAAACTGATGCTACCGCTACAACTAGATCAGGTACTCGGCAGATCGGTAATATCGGTATCAATTATGCGTTCTATTAGGCCCGGCTTTAGGGTGGGGCGACCGGGGCCGTCGCCCGGGGCGCCGAGGAATATGGCGCTACGCTACGAGCTGTATAGAGCGCCGGGAATTATAAAAGGGGGCCTAAGGCATGACTTGCCCGGTGTGCCCAGGGACCTAGGTGGTTAAGGCCGGACCTGGTTATATAGGATGTCCCACGACTATGTGAAATGAATGATTGTTTTTTTAACAAATAATACTGCATACTTACATAGATTTAAAAAATGTTTGCTTACCGGTGAATCGAACTTAATATGAAACATTAAATTTACCCTTCACAGGTGATGCAAGCCCTGTTTCTTTGAATGCAATATTAAATAAACTTTAAAAAGGTACCTACTTTCTCTTCATGTCGGAATAACCATGACACTCCGGGTATCGCATTATAAAATATCGATGTTCACATTTTTACTGTGACAAATACACGTAACTACCTAGGTGCCTAATATTTAGTATTAGTAGGTTAGGTACAGGCAAGTGTAAAAGTATGGGTGCATACAACTTACTCATAAATATGTCCCATAAATCTTATGTCAGCGGATTAAGGTTTTGGTTATGAGAGGATGTTATCAATACATATTTTTGCACTTGACTGTACTTACCTAATTTTTGGTACGTAGTTATCAACTAAATATTTTCTCGAATGTTTGAGAAACGTAAGAATATTTACCTAATTATAAAATTACAGGATACGACAGCACTAAATCATCGAAATCTGTGACTTTCACTGGTCCAGAGAGCCCGCCCGAAACAGATCAGATCGATAACCAGAGACCAGGTGGGCATGAGAATTAATGTTTAAGTTTAAATTCGATTACTTTAAGAATGTTGACTAAACATGTTATATTAGTTGATGGTCCAGCGATTAAGGTCGGCCGATCGGATGTCGACCATTTGGACGCTACAGGTCTACCTACACACACTAGACAGCCCTTTGCCATTTTTCAAACAGCCGACTTGGCGACAAGCAAGCCAGGACAGATCACAAGATAAACAACTTATTTGACGTGTCTTAGTGTCGGAACTCGGAGGCCAAGATCCACTTCGGCCGCTGATCCATTCCTGGCCGATGTTGATCACTTGAACGTACCTATATGACTCAACTAGTTGTTGCCCGCGACTGCGTCCGCGTAGAACTTGTTACCGTCTTAGAAAAAATATTGCTATTCAATTGTTATAGGCGAAACCTTAATTATAGCCGACCAAAACAAAGTTCTACCATCTTAAGGGATGATTTCACTTATGCGCTTGTCATGAGCTAAATGACGCCGTGAGGCGCTCATTTTTCACTGAAGCATTTGGCACCAAACCTCATCCCGACGTAACCCGCTCCAAAAATGACCTAAGAGCCCTAGATATTTTAGAGAAAACGTCAAAATTGGTAGGTGACAGGTGGGAGACGGGCCTTCTATGGAAGAATGACGAACCCAACCTGCTTGACAGCTACGATTTATCACGTAAACGCCTTGATGGAATAAAAAGGAAAATGTCTAAACTGCCAGACTTCGCGGCACGTTATTCCGAAAAGGTGAAAAAAAACCTTGAAAAAGGTTATATATCAAAATTAAACAGACGTAGCTGTCAGGACAGGCAAGACCTGGTTTTTGCCGCACTTCGCGGTCTTTAACCCAAACAAACCCGACAAACTACGCCTCGTTCTAGACTGTGCCGCTAAGTCGTCAGGCAAGTCATTGAACGACCGCCTTCTGAGCGGCCCCGACTTCCTGACGTCGCTTCCTGGAGTGCTGCTTGCCTTTCGCTGTCACAAGGTGGCAGTAGTCGGAGACATACAGGAAATGTTCCACAGAGTGCTCATAAGAGAAGAGGTCAGACAAGCCCAGCGACTTGTGGGTCGACGGCGAATACGTCATCAATGTCATGACATTCGGGGCCGTCTGTTCACCGGCTTCGGCGCAATATATAAAGAACCGTAACGCCCGCCCCACTGACGACACCTACGTGGAATGCAAATTCACCAAACTGTACACAGTGGAAATACCTCCGAGAGACAAATGGCTAAACGACCAAATGGACTTTAAGGAGGGAAGCCACGTGTGGTACACGGATGGATCAAAAAAGGGTGATGATGTTGGATGTGGTATCTACGGTGAGAGGCCGAAGCTCAAAGCTAGCGTCAGCATGGGGAAAGAGGCCTCAATCTATCAGGCTGAACTCTTCGCAATAAATAAATGCGTGGAGATCAATCTCGAGAGAAACCTAAGAAACCAATACATCTACATCAACTCAGACAGCCAAGCTGCTCTGCTGGCACTAGAATCCCTAGAGTCCTACTCTAAACTAGTCCAGAACTGTAAAAACAATTTAAACACCCTGGCCAATACCAACAAAGTCATACTTAGATGGGTACCAGGACATTCCGACATAGTTGGGAATGAAAAAGCAGATGAACTTGCAAGGAAGGGCGCGGACACAACCCTGGTCGGCCCAGAACCGTTCTGTGGTATCACAAAACGGAAAGCATATTCTCTGCTACACAACACAGAAAAATCAGAGGCAATAAAGCTGTGGAAGTTCGCCAAAGGACAAAAACATGCTAAAGCCTTGATTAAAGGATACAATAATAAACTGTCTAAAGAGCTACTGCAACTCAGAAGGCACAAAACCTGCGCAGTAACGAGAATTCTGACAGGACATTGCAAATTAAACAAGCACCTGTTTCAAATGGGTATGAAACAGGACGCAACTTGCAGGTTCTGCCAGGAGACGGAGGAAACAGCAATGCATATTCTCTGCTCCTGCGGACCACTCATGCACAAAAGAAGTATCTACCTAGGGCGGCACGTAGTGCACCCAGAAGAGGTACAACATATCACCGCCCAAAGAATCTGGAACTTCTTAGAGGCAACGGGACTAAACGGAGAAATATAAACAAAGGGCTGCCACAATAGATCACCTGCTGGTCGAAGCGGCATATAAAGGCCCACAATAACACAATAATAATAAATAATAATAACGCCCGCCGTTTCGAGAATACGAATCCTAAAGCTGTCAAAGCCATAGTCGACCACCACTACGTCGACGACTACATTGACAGCATCGAAGAAGCGATCAAAACTGTAAAAAACGTCATCGACATCCACGCCGCTGGAGGTTTTAGGTAATATGCGAAATTTCATGTCGAACTCCAGGGAACTTTTGCGACACCTGCCAGAAGACAAGCTTGCTCCTAGAGGGATGAAGTTCCTCACAGACTGTGAAGACGGACAGCTGGAGCGAGTCCTAGGTGTCAATTGGGACCCGGAAGCGGATAACTTCGCTTTCAGTATGAAGTTCCATAGAGTCGACGATAGACTTCAGTCTGGAGCTGAACGCCCGTGCAAACGAGAGGCCCCTGGGCTTTCTTCTGACGACGACCGTCAAAGCGAGACTAATCCTTCAAGACATTTGGAGAGATGACATTGGATGGGATGATGAGATCGGTACTAGCCACTACGCCAGATGGAAGGTTTGGCTCAACGAGCTGGAGCAAGCGAAAGACACTCGGATCCCGCGGTGGCTGATGACTGAAAGCTGCCTAAAAGGAGAAAATGTACAGCTCCACCTGTTTTGCGATGCCAGCTCACGAGCATTTTCGAGGGTTGCATACCTTCGTCTGCCCCTGCACGCCTGCTGTCATGGGCGCTCGTGTTTCCCGGTTTTTGAGGGAGCATGTCACCCTCGACGTACCCATGACGACAACCCTCTGGACTGATTCCAAGACCGTCCTCGCCTGGGTCAGTTCGGACACAGGATGCTTCAAACCTTTCGTCGCACACCGTGTCGCGGAAATAACGGACCTGACGGACGTCCGCGACTGGAGGTGGGTTCCGACAGACCTCAACCCAGCCGACGACGCGACACGAGACACTGACGCTATCAATAAAAACAGGTGGCTGAGCGGGCCCGACTTCCTAAGACAGCCTGAAGAATCCTGACCTAGAACAAATTTCGAAGCAATAGTGGACCTAGCCGACGTCGAGGTGAAACTTGTGTTCCAGGTTACCGTCCAGACCAAACTGGCACTACCTGACATCAACCGGTTTTCCAAATACTGGCGGTACGTACGTACGGTAGCCTGGCTACGCAGGTACATAACTAACGTTAAGTTAAAGCGAATGGGTTCTCAGCGCACGGGTGAACTGACCTCACATGAGATCGAGGCAGCCGAACGACTGTGCGCCGCCGAGTCTCAGCAAAGACGTTTCGCCGAGGACATCGCCCTCCTGAGCCGGACCCATACGCTGGGCAATGGTAGCCGACTTCGGCCGTTGACTCCATACCTCGACCCCGATGGTCTCCTACGAGCTCGAGGAAGAACTGAGGCTGCCGTGGCCCTGACGAACGAGGCGAAACATCCGATCATTCTTCATCCCAAGGACAGGTACATGCGACTGTTAGTGGGCCAGCAGCACCAAGACCAGCCTCACATGAACAGAGAGGAAGTCCACTTGAACCTGCGACGCAGATTCGGGATTATCGACGGCAGAAACGCGGTAAAGGCTGCTTCGAACGACTGCCAGGTCTGCAAAAACAACCGCGCGAAGCCATGCCCTCCATTAATGGGTCAACCACCAGCCGTGAGAGTCACGCCGGCTGGCAGGGTATTCACCCACAGCGAGATTGACTACTTCGGCCCGATAACCGTGAAGATAGGACGTCGCCAAGAGAAGCGATACGGCGTACTATTCACGTGCCTGACTGTAAGGGCGATCCACATCGAAATAGTCAGCGATCTGACCACCACCAGTGCTCTTATGGCGCTCAGACGGTTCATTGCCCAAAGAGGATGCCCGAAGACAATATGGAGCGACAACGCAACGACCTTTAGAGGCGCCGATCGTGAGCTGGTGCAGGCCGAGAGGGTCATCGACCGGAACGAACTAATTAGGTACGGCAGCATGAGACGGATTGAATGGACTTTCATCCCTCCTGCGTCACCGCACATGGGAGGGTGCTGGGAGCGTATGGTGAGGGCCGTGAAAACAGCGCTGAAATCCAGCCTCAAAACTAGGGTCCCGAGAGAGGACACACTTGCGACGGTACTGACTGAGACGGAAGCCATAGTGAACGGAAGACCACTGACGTACGTTCCACTCGACCATACTGACGACTTGCCTCTAACGCCCAACGACTTCCTACTCCCAATGACTGACCGGACTGACATGACTACTACATTCGGAACCTTTACTGACGAAGACCTACTGCGACGATCATGGCGTGAGTCGCAGAAACTAGCCGACCTAGTCTGGAAGCGTTGGGTGACTGAGTATTTGCCGACCTTGACAAGACGGGACAAATGGTACCGGACCACTGCCCCCCTCGTCGAAGGTGACGTCGTCGTGATTGCCGACAACCAGTCGCCTCGCAACTTGTGGCCGCGAGGAATAATCACAAAGACGTACCCAGGCCGAGACGGACAAGTCAGGGTGGCAGATGTCTGGACCAAACAAGGACTCTACCGACGACCCGTGACAAAGCTGTGCCGACTAGAGATAAGGCCGCCAGCCTCCACCGACCAAGCCGGGTCACTCTGCTTGACCTGAAACGACTTGACTTGACTTGACCTGACTTGACCTGACCTGACCTGACTTAACCTGAGCCTGACATGGCTCGAACAGACCCGAAATGACTTGACCTACTAACAGCTACGGAGGTGGGCGCCCCTTCGCCTTGAGTACTGGTGGACTTCGAATACTGGAGGTGGGGATGTCGGGGCGTCTAACCTTCGTACAGACAGACAGATATGACTAAGACTGGCCGACAACTTGAGAGACCAATTTGAAAGTGACAGACTTTTAAATACGAGAAAGGAACTGAAAAACAGCCGACGGACATGACAGTCTTGGACAGACAGCGAGACGATACAGAAGACGAATATTGTATAGACCGTACAGGGATTAAGCGTAAAAGGTAACAGTGCGATGAGTTCATTAATTTAAATTGCAAAATTTCAAGTAGCTTTTTACTTATTTAAAAATACTTATAAATGTATGTCTACAGTTGCCGGAAAACATCTTGATCTGGACCCTGAGTGCGCAGTAGCCGCATATTATAAAAGAAACTGTGCTGTCCTGCTTTCATGTTTCTGGCCACAGTTTATCATTAAAAACTTATGTGAAATTTCAACCCTTATCTTAACCCCTTCAAGGAATGAAGGGATGAATGTTTGTAACATCGCTTAATCATTTGCTTTACTTTTTAGTAAGATACCTTCATACAAAGATTCAAGTCTATAACTGTCCAAATGAACGATTTCCATACAACGGTTCGACCACTATTTCACCCCCTTAAGGGTTGAATTTCGAAAAATCCTTTCTTAGTACACGTCCACGTCCAACCGATCAAGGGCTTAACAGGTATCGTGTTCTGATAAGAAAAAACAGAAAAAAAAAATTGGCGCGTTTTTTTTTTACCGTAGTATGGAGCGTTGGCCGACTGGGGCGACAAGCTCCATAGAAATGTAAAAAAAAAATCGCGTCAAAAAAATATTTTTTTCTGTTTTTTCTTATCAGAACACGGTACCTGTTAAGCCCTTCATCGGTTCATACCCCATTTTTGTTACACCTTGTACGGTCGAGGTCTTTAATTTAAGACCCTTTTTGCTAAAATATTATTTGTATTCCTATACAATTTGACAGGATTGTGAACCTTAAGTGGGTCCCAAAATAAAGTTCGTGACTGTATATTCCAAATTTCATGCTTACCTATATAACGTTAGCGGTTTAAGCTGTGCGCTGTGCGCTGTCTGTCAATAGATTAGTAACGAAGAGTTATATAATATAGATTAAAATCGATTGTAGGTACACCTACTCCTACATTTGTGGACCCTACCCACTTTCGGCCCAACGGCCATTGGTTCTACGTGCCCACTACTGCCACTTAAGTTTAGCGATTCGGAAAGCTATATCGGCTACTTTAGTTCAGTTTCTGCGGATAGCCTTATTTCTGATGCGATCACGCAGAGAAACTCCCAGCAACCCAGCATAGCCCAAAAAGGTTGAATATATGCTATCCTATACTATTAAACGAGCAATACTTATTTGTAATCACGTTCTCGAAAACGGCTCTAGCGATTTCAATTAAATTTGGAATATGGGTATTTATTTTTTATCTAGCTGGGTCTCGTGTCTGGGAAAAATCGTTTTCACCGTATTTTCTCTATTTTCACCCGAGCAGAGCTCGGTCGCCCAGGGACGTTGTTTTTAATTCTAATAATGTTCACAGACCAAACAACCAAAGGGATATCCATCAGCACGTGCGGTCCGATGACGGAGCACGGCTCGGCCCCGCCCAAGGCTTACGATACGTGCCCGGAGGACGGGGACCTCTGGCTTGCGTTCCTTACGGAGACGGGGCTGCTACAAATCAGTGACACAAGTACTTAACGTATTCAACAATATAAAGGCGATCAAAATATTATGACTTAGAGCGGTTACACCCGAGTTTTTGCAGCGCTACATACGCGATACAGTATCGATAGGTACAGGCGATCACTGGCCAGTGTCGCGCGTTTGTATCGAGCCAAAAAGTCGCCGTGACTAACCGCCAAGGTATAAGCTGGGTTTAGGGGCCGACGGTAGGTCCGATCAGTCTGGCGAAGCTATCGCTATAAGTATAAAGTGTGCCTACTCGGCTCCACCCGCGTTTTGCAAAGAATGGAAGAAAAGCCGCGGAATAAATATAGATAAACTATGTCCACCCTGAAGCCCCCAGCTAAAGCTTACGACTACTACGCGGGGTCCCACGGCCCGTGTTATTACAGGCCAGGCCGGATCGTGCCACGCCTGTGCCTGTGCTTAACCTCGTAATTCCCCACGTACTTGTACAAGTACAAATTAAGCATAGTAGTTCAGACCTGATAATAAACTGCATAGCACGAATAACGGCCTAATGTACTTACCCAAGTACCCTGTACAAATTCTTCATACCCCATGTACCTGGTAATTTTTTTATCTCGGTCTGCAGCACTACTCTTGGTTTGTACTTGGTATAGTACATCCAGCAGATATGAATACTGCTATTGAAAAAACACAGGACTTACGAGGTTAAGCCGGGGTCCCACGGCCTGCTTTCTCACAGGTCAGATCGCGCCAAGCCAGACCAACAGGCCATGGGAAGGGCCCACCCGTACAGGCCGCGACAGGCACCGTCGCACCGCGCTGCGCCATTGCACTTACCGACTCCCGATGGATAGGACGGACGACAACAGGCCACCGCAGGCCTCATGGGATGCGACGGTTCCCATGGCCTGTCGGTCTAGCCTGGCGCGATCTGACCCGTGTGAATGGAGGCCATCGGACCCTGGCTTTATCCAGGAGTATGATTTCCTATGGAAGAAGCTAGAGGAATCAGGCACTCCGGTTGAAGTAGTGAGGATTTTTAAACACTGGTACCGTAGCCAACGAAATCAGGTGAGATGGGCCGATAGTCTGATTGCGGGGTAAGACAGGGGCTGACGTCTCCCAAGCTGTTCAACTTATATGTCAATGAGCTGTTGGCCGGACTCAGCAGCATGCATGTGGGGTGTCACTTAGATGGCGTTTGTATAAACATCATGTACATCAGTTATTCAGACGATATGGTTCTGCTGAGTCCGTCCATCAGTGCCTTGAGAAAACTGATGGAGGCGTGAGGATTATGCTAAAGGTCACGGACTCCTCTACAACCCCAAAAAGAGCGAGGTTATGATAATCGAGGCAGGAGGACAAAAAGTTACTTTTACACCTCAAGTTAAGCTGCAGGGCACCGCCCTGTCATTTGTGAAGAGTGAATTGGTCAGCGATTCGGCAAATGGCCACTAGAGGCGCTGCAACTTTGAAAGTCTGTGCAAAATGACAGTTAAAACAAAATGAACGTTATTATCTGTGAAATATGACGCTTCGCTTTTTAACGAGATTGACTTCGATTTTGTTTCGATTACTTTTTTGAAAGTATTTTATTTGAATAAAGTACTTTGAAAATACCTATTTTGTATTTAGTATTTAAATACAAAAAGCAAAAGTATTTTGTTTTTTCCTTTTCAAATATTAAAGTAGAAAAGTATTTGCATTTTGTATTTAAATACCTTTTTCAAAGTATTTTGTACATCTCTGGTCCTACGCAAGAAAATCGTGTCGATGCTGGGCCGACCCAGGGGAAGTACCAACAGCATTCTGGGTGTCATTGCAGACCGCTATGACTGCCCAATCTTATCGCACCGGGTCGGGTCTGTTGCATTGCACTATTGGTGGGCAAATGGAGTACCTGTTTATAATTTAATTGTATAACTAGAATATAATACTAACATACTTAGGTTAAGTAAAAACCTAATACTATATGGATAATTTGTCCGAAATAAAGAGTATTATTATTATTTACCGAGACGGGGCTGCTCCAACTCAGTGAGACAGGTAGTACCTATCGGTTAGTATAAATTAGACAGACAAAACACGTCCGACCGAACCTACTTATACACAGCATAGTATTGAACGAAGAACATTCCGAAAAATATACCCAAACCTATTTATCTAACAACTACAGAAGCGAATTCGCCAATAAATATTTTCTAATCAGTTCCAGGAGAAGGATTTGAACAGTTGCGTCGAAGGGATACAAAAATAGATACCCCAGAATCTATTCTTCAGGAGCTCTATTATTACCAAAAGGTACCAAAGGGTCTTAAAACTTCATTGAGAGCTACTACTTATGTAACACAAAAAATGATTGCGTGATTTGCGTGTGTAACCACCTAGCTTTACCACTTAACGTACAAATATGTAATCAAAACAAAACGTATTTGATAAGTATATTCAAGGAGGAAGTAGTCTCAATTCGATGTAAGTCGAATGCATTTTACCCTGAAACGCCAGCAAGCGTGTTTCCTCATAAGACATGCCTACCTAGTTATCCATTGAAACTCGACATACACCAGTTATCAGTAGTGGTCGCAGAGTAACAATGATCGAAACTAGTATTTCATTGCAGACGGGAGCAGAGACACCCTCCACAACCTTGAGAGACGACTACGAGACAGTACACAGGCTGTGTCCAGGATTATTTCACAATACCGTTAGTAATCAATAGTTATTGGGCTGGTCGTTTTAATTACCTACAATAGACAAATAAATATATTAAATACGAGGTTTTCTCCAGTACTCTACACTGCAAACAGATTTAAATAGAACTAGGAATTTATATTTTCACTAGATCCGCACTCATTAGATTAAGTAAATACTGGGAATAGCCCTGAATATTGTAGAAAAGGCAGTGAACAGCAGTCCTCTTTTGAACATTAAGGGGTTTTAAATTTGCACGCCAATGTATCTCTATAAACATTTCTGATGTGCCAAGGTCATAGGCAGTTGACACCTGGAATATAATTATATTAGGTTTTCATGTTCATCTACTGTTACTAATTACCTATGATATGAGAGGCGAAAGAATGCTCTCTGCTACTGAGACTGTTTAATGTTTATTGAACAGATTACAGTTTAATAATTACACTATTCAACTCACGTATTAAATGTCACTACGGGCGACATGTTTCGAACTTCGGGAGTTCTTCTTCAGCGTTATTTCAACATGTCTCACGTAAGTTTAAATTCGAAGATTATAGTTTACACATGTGAATTGCAGATCCCCATGGATGACGCCAAGGAAGCCTTCCGCAAAGCGAAGAGAATTATTCGAGCCATAGTCAACTCCCAGAGTAGTTTAGGTCCATTGTTTGACATAGATTTTGCTAATAACCTCCCTTACTACCCGACTGTGGAGCAGCGGCTGGAAGATATTCGTAAAGAGATCGCCCCCCGCCAAATATTCTATTAAAACATTAAAATTAATGTTTAAAAAATAATAATTTTATTGCAATACAATTAAGTAAATTAGTACATAATAATATATATGTATTATACACGAGTGGACAAGAGACACGGGTGTAGATCAGCGAGAATTCCTTTATTTACCACTATAGCCTTAAATAACACTGTATGGTACAAAACGTCTCACACCACGATCATTTGAACACCATGGTGTCCAGCATTGCTCCTAGATTTTGAACTATATTGTTTGACATTAGGACATCTACTTTCTCTTCTAAATGCCTCTTGGGGTCCTGCTTACCTACATTCTTGATGGCCAGCTGCTCTGGAGTCATCTTTTCTTCATCTTCCAAGGCCTTGTTGTAGTTCTTGGCCAAGTCTAGCATGTCTGTCACTGTGGTCTCATTGATCGCACAGTGCTCTTTGTAGTCAGATAGTGTGAGTCCGTCCATCCAGGACTTTTTATGAAGGTTCAGTAGCATTTTCTGTTCGAGTTCATTCTTACGGTAGTTTATACTGATAGAGTAGTAGTGGCGGTTGAGGCCGTGGATGAGGGCTTGTACTGAGGGTTTCTGGAGATGACCGAGGTTGGAAGTGGTCTGCCTAGGTTCCTGACCTAGGACCATCATGTTGGGGTTGATGAGACGGAATGCATCGATGACGACCTTGCCCTTCACGGACTGGATGGGGTCGACGACCACGGCGACGGCGCGCTCGGACAGCGCCTCGAATGACTGCTGCGTGTTGATGTCGACCCCTGACAGCCAACAGCCAAACCCGGGATGCGAATGGTACCTGGAAATGTATTTCGTTACTTTTAATTTAAAATAAGTTTTTGTCAAAAATAAATTTTTGGTACAATCTTTTTTTGCACAGTCATCTCATTGAGAGGGTTCCAATGTGCCCAGGTGTCTGCAGGTTTATCTTTTGTAGTTTAGGAGTGGCTTTGGCCACCTTCTGTCGCCATCATCAGAGCAGCTAGATGGTGCTATAATATGGCATTGTCACTGAACTTACATGAGTACACCAAATCTCAGCTCTTTTGAATACCTGCAAGTAGCTGAAAAATGGGCTGAAGTGTAAATCAGCATAGATGATAGCTATATTCTTCTACCTAAGGCATATGTAGGCTGTAAAAGAAGGATGAACGTCACCATGATCATGATCATTTTACTGTACAAATTTATGTATACAAATATATATAAATGTTTATTTGTATACATTACACATGTTCTTTCCTTGATGTACATGCCTGTTTTTTATGTGATGATCCCCCGGAAGGTGAACTGATGACCTGGTAAAGGTCACGGGAGTCTGTTGAAAGAGGGTAGCGATGACACTGTGGTGCTCTTTCGGGGAGGCCTAGGTCCAGCAGTGAACGTATTTCAGCTGATATGATGATAATGACAGCCATTCTTTGTGGGATTATCAGACTGAAGGGAAAAGACTTCTTACCAGCCAACCACCATTTCTGGGCGGCCTGTTTGCTTCAACATGTCCAACATCTTAGCTTGGAAGACCGGGTCCACAGCCTCTACTGACACTCCTGTACCGGTCTGAGGCATCGCGAACACATCTATCACGCGCACTGTGTAGTCATCCACGAATTCACCTGGAAATATCAAATCAAATGGTCATCAATCAAACTTAATGGAAATTAAAGAAATTTACCGAGGATTTTTGCTGTCCGACATAACATAGGCATTTACCCGCAGCAAGATACTTATCGGATCCGCGAATTCGTGATACATATTGACCTAAACTTGACAAAATGTGGGCAGGGAGCTTGCAGTGGGCGGGGCGGGGCGCGTTAGAAACCTAACGCTCGCTAGGCCCCGGGCCGCCAGTCAGTCAAGGGCCGGCACCGCGCGAGCGAGCACACGTGCGTCGTGCTGTGATCCGCCGCCGCCGCCGACTTGAACGCGACGAACCGCGCGTATCTATTTTTGTCTTATTAATTACGAGGTTTTAAAGCACGATGAAAACGAAAAACGGCCACAGCGAAAAAAAAAAGCATAAGGTATATTAAAGTACAACAATTTGTAATTAACTTATTTTTATTAAACAAGTGTGTCCGTCCGTTGTCTATCCTATCCTTTCCTAACCTATATGCAGCACTTTACCAAAATAATGTCTACCTTTCTGATTCCAATATAGGAAAACGTATTCTCATAAAAAAAATCATGGCAGTCACGTCGTTTTGTGTAATTCACTTTTGCGGTGATAACGCACTTTTTGAGCTAGATATACTCTTAAAAAAAAGTACCTACTAAACAGAGTAGGTATGTTAATAAAACCGTATGCTTTTTGAACTTACTTGTGAAAAAACTTACGAAATAAATTTTCAAAAGTTAGGTAAATCGAACTAGTTACTCTCTCAGAGAGTAACTAGTTCGATTTACCTAACTTTTGAAATTTTAATTCGTAAGTTTTCTCTATTGAGAAGTAGCAGATCAGTTTTATGTGACATACATATGAAGTAGCATGCTCTAAATTAATATCGTTTCACTTTACTTAAGCGACATCTGGTGAGCTAGAACATTTTTTGCCTTCATTGACGTATTCTTGGCGTGACAGCCCTAGCGCTACACGTGCCGTGTGTGAATGAATACAAGTTCTACGTTAGACAGAGATGCACAGAGTAGGCAGGTTTCTTATGCCTGAACACCGATTTTGCTAGGAAGTGCAATTTCTGTACTTGTACTATTACTTATTCTGTGAGGGGGAGTTGGGGTCAGCTTCTAAAAATAATGCTTTTGTTTCTCTTTGTTTTAACTCCCAATCTAAAAACATAAGTAATTGCTAGATTATATTCATTATTTTATATTTACCATTGAACCCTGAATCAATCTGCTTCTTAAACTTTGATAATTAAGCTGGTAAATTTAATAACAGAATTTTGTGCAACATTTTTACATGGAAAATAATTTCATATAATCAATGTAAACTTGAAACCATAATTAGATTCCAAAAAAATAACCTTAAAATTGACACTGGAAATGAAAAAAACCGACACTGACAAACTTACACTTCCAAATGATGGTTGTAGCTAAAAACTAGCTCTAATTATGGTTTCAAGTATAAATACTTGAATATGCATTTATATGGGTGTAATTTGTTTTTTATTTACAAATAAAATTGTCTGCTCCCACACAGCTGACCAAGTTTAGGTAAATATTTTGTCTGTATATCCTATCCCTACTAACAATAGATGGTTCAGAATAGATAATGTTTACTTCATACATATAAAAAAGGTAGTGAACCACGTTATGTCCCCTTAACTAATTTCTTGGCTCCCATATTTCTAAAAATATATGTAATGGGGCTGTCTCTTCCCTCTTCAAAGTTATAGTTACCTATGGCCTAAAGCACATTCCCTTGAATAACTGAGTAAAACAAGGTTGAGTTACATTTGCACCTTACTAGTATTGAATACTATATGCTCAACCATTTTATATTCATTTGATTAGGCTGATTGAGACTTAATGACTATAAATATACATATATTATAGAGGTCAAATCTTCGGATTAGGTGGCAAAGTGGACCCCGGGCCCCCATAGGGCACAACCAGAATAAATTATAGTAGGATGAGAGAAGTTAAATAGTGTCCGTAAATTGGGTCACTGTATATGATTGACAAGAATATCTAGTAATGTTTTAACCCTTTGAAAGTTAACTTTAATGCGTGTAAGAAAAAGGCACCAATACAAACTCATGTTTCAACAAAACATCAACATGCTTATAAAAAGGTCTAATAATGATATGGCAGTTTTGTTTAATATACTTATGAACAAAGTACAGTGTTTGTTTCGTCTGAGACACAAGGATATTATTCTCATGAAGCAAATATAATTGGAGCATAGATAAAGTTCATAAAGATAGGCCCAACAGGCACGAGCAACTCCTCCAATGCGGTGGCCCGACACTGGCTATTTTGGGCCACCATGCCTTAGTCTGTGTCAGGACGACTGTACCGTTCAGCTGTCAAAGTGTGTCACAGTATGTCAAGCGAATACTGTTCGGACAGGCGTATCTTTACTCATTGAATTGAATTGGAAGTACTAATAATATAGTTTTTGTAAACTTTGTAACATGAAAAGGCAAGTTTTACCTAACATGAGCCCCATAACCTCCATAGGAACGCCAGCGCGGCCGTGTTTCAACATTTTGAGGAGGGCCAAAGACGAAATGTAAACTTGCTCGGCTGTGTCCACCACCGGGGCGTCGGTTGGCGGCGGCGCCTGCGACAGCCCTGTCATCCCTCCACCAAGACGCAAAAGACGATCCATTATTCACTTACAACTGGTGCTCTGTAAAAAAAAAAAACAACCACTAATCAAAGCGGGATAATAAGTTATCACTGTAGCTTCTTCAAGCACCGTTCGACATTTATGTATTTTTATTCAAACTGTTATTATAAACCCCACTGTACTTACAGAAAACTATTTTCATTGACTTTACTACCAATACTTTAGATATCTTTGTGGTTTTTGGATTTCAAAATTAATGAGAACGAGAGAAAATGAATGACAATTCGTTTACGTCGAAAATGCAAGCTCACCTAAAGATATTTTATTGCCAGGTGAAAATAATATGCTACAGCTACACCAACTTACTTTACTCTTTGAGCTACACGTTTTTTTCAGCTATTCAGTTTTTAAATTTTTGTAACAATATTCCAACAGTTTGCAGCCCTCATTCTCACTATAATGGATACTGTAAATTTTATTAAAATTGTACTAATTTATGTAGATATGGAACGAAAAGATCTACAATGATGACACTCGTTTTGGAACATCTCATGAACAACTGTCAGTGTCAGCCGCAGTGTGGTGTGGTCGACCTCGACGGTCGTCTGAGGGCCTACCGCGAAACGAAAACGAACTTCGTTCGTGTATCTCTCTCTGTCGCACTTGCTAGTTCGAGCGACAAAGACAGATACACGAACGAAGTTCGTTTTCGTTTCGCGGTAACCCGTCTGATCGTACCGTACGGTCGTAGGTACTCCGTCAGTCAGTAACACAGTACGTACATAAATATACTTATATACTCTTTGGTCAGTAACTGACACTGACACTTGACAGTTGTAATTTGTAATGTAATGTAATCTTATTTTATCGGTAGACGAATATTGAATGGTACGAAGATTGCAAATTCAAGGAAATTAAATCAAATTGAAGTTTAATTCAAAAATGACAGACGACAGGACGGTTTTATCAAATAAATTCTCCGACGGGCCGCGTGGATTAGGTTAGACCGTTAAGTTTACGTAAATGGTTTTTGAACCACCTGCCTGTATATCCTAAGTTGCCTTGTGTTCTAGGTGATCCTGCGGATCGTACTCTAAGAAAAGTAGAAACGGAAGTAATGATACCAAAACTAATGCGGGACAAGGCTAAAGCAGAGAAATGTATTAAAGAGGTGGCAGAATTTGAGAAGTGTGGTAAAGCAGCATCCATATTAATGGTAGTTAAATGCCGGAAAGAAAATTCAGCTCTTAAAGACTGCCTTTCAAGTTGGTATCGCAACGACAGCTTTAGAGAGCTGTGCACTGAGGAATATTTGAAAGAAAGAAGTGAATTCAGGAAGACTGGAATCAAAAAGTCAATAAGAAGGGCTTAATTTATTTGTATTTGTAAGATATCTGTTTAGTGTAAATAAACCAAATACAAATTAATCAATCTCGTCATTTATTACAATTGGAATATTCCTAGTTAGTAATATTTCCCTCACATTGTACTCTTTTAAACCTTCCGGCATATCCTCTGGATATTCACTTGGTTCATCTACTTCTGCAATGAGCACCTCCTGAAAAAATAGAAATAGTATTAAAGATTCGTGTATATTCATGCATTGTACTTTATTCAAAAATTAATATACTAGTTTTTTTTTTTATACTAAGAGAGCAAAGACAGCCCTTGTACGCACTAAGAGGCTAGCTAGCTAGCTAGGTTTTGTGTTTGTGGTTTCATATGTTTTGTCCAACTGCACAGCAAGCCGCACGCAGCTAGCCACTTAGTGTGTTGGCGTCCTGACTTATCTGAGGTTACTATATCCTACTTATCTTATAAATGCGAAAGTTTGGATATTTGTTACCCAAACACGCTTCAATGGCATGGATTTGGATAAAAAATTTCACGCAGACAGTTTATAGCCTGGATTAAGATATAGGATAGCTTTTCCCGGGTCACCGCAGATGAAGTCGCGGGTGGAAGCTAGTAAATATATAAATCAGATTTCTCATTCACAGATTCTCATATAATATTCTAATTGTCTTTTATCACATCTATTTCATATAATTCTGAGTCAGAGAGCAATCAAGTTGTACCTTTGTAGTTGTAGTAGCCATTCTCACATGCCCAAGTACTGAAACAAAATCAAATTGGTCTTCTTTGCATTTCACCACAACTATGTACTCAGAATGCATTACTCCAGGACCTTCCCTGTACAACACTGAAACCAAAATAATATTCAATTTGTTAATTTACAAAACATACAATTAGTAATGTTGTAGAGTTGGGTATTAAACATGAATTTAAATGAAAGGAAAAATTAAAAAATGTAATGTTCCGAGCCCGTTTATCACATTACTGCTTAACACATTTGCAACCAAGAATCCGCCTAGCGGGGACTTGTAATGTTTGCTCAGATGCCAGCCCCCACTAGGCAGGCATTAGTATGAACTTACACTCCTAGCAAATTCTGTCGGTTTCTGGTGAATTATTCCATTTTTAGTCCGGTTGCGAAAGTGTTAATACATTATCAAACATGATCTGAAATATTTTACTGAATCCAATATGTACCATAATCTCCACCAAATTTGATGCCTGATTTGACAATGTAACCCTTGGATCTGAAGTAATGGTACACCACATATTTGGGAACAAACTTCTTATCAGTATCTGTAAATAACTTCCAACACTCCGCTATTGTGAGCATCTTATCAGCACTGCCAATAACTTGCAGACACCCCAGACCATAGGAAAGAAAGAAAGCCTCTTGCAAACTCAGCATAAGTTTTTCTTGCAGTTTTATTTTATTGGCACAACACTTTGGTTTCAAGCTTTCAAAATAGTTGCCATCTTCGGAGTCACTGTCTGGAACAATCACAGCCAGTTCTTGGTCACCTTGGAAATTATAGTCATCAAATTGTGGCTCACATGAGTCAAAAGCGTCATTGCTACCACTATTGCTATCATCACTAGACACCAAATCTATCACATCTTTGTTTAAAAATTTTCGGCTGTCATGTATGATCTTACTCACTAACCCATCCATATCTGTTAATAATTTGTCCACAACCGACACCCCATGGTTATCAGCAAACTTTTTATACCAATAGTTTCTTTTAAGGAACTGTCTTTTACGCATAATTTGGTTGTTATGGCTAGCTCTGGGCTTGGAACGTGAAACAGAGCCCTTTCCAAAACACCCCATGTGATACAGCAAAGCCATTTCATCTGGTGATCTCACTTCAACACTAAATCCATTATAATATCCCGTAAATACTATCCGCATCGAGCTGTCCACGGGAAATCGTGCCGATTCCACTGCAATTGATAGAACATTATTTGGGTCATTACTCTGACATTCGCCTTGTATTTGTAAAGACATGACAATAGAACTGGCCGGTTCCCAATTTTATTTACAGCCACATCCACATGTGTCACTCCAACAATTTCAAACGCAAATTGTATGTATCAGTCAGTTTTTTGATGGTTTAGACATTAAATGATAAATTACTGAAAAATTTTCTGCAATAATTATAACTGTTCCAAAATTTTATAAATGTCTGAGACAAGAGAGGCCAAGAAAACTGAGATGGAGGAAGAATATCACAGTAAGCACAATTTTATTTTAAACAACATCGTAAGCAGTTTGTGAAATCAAAGCAGCCAAACAAACGACTTTGCTATACATATTTTTACCTTGCTTGACATTTGACAATCTACTTGATTTGACGTTGACGTTGCCGGTGAAGCACCAAAGAGCACAGACTTTCCCGCAGTATCATAGAGCCCTTCAATTTATTGATTTCTAAACGAAACGAAATGACATTTTATATATTTATTGGTTGCAACTCTGTGTCTGTTCACAAGGTAGACAACATTACAAGTTATATATCTGTCTCTTTTTTTCTCAGCATGGAAGGTGTACAACAAAGAAGGTAAGAAAATATACGATTCACACTATACCAACGTCACTTTATGTAGTCACAAGACCTCTCAGCTGAGGCTGTCGACTTTACTTGTTTTTGGGATTTATTGAATTCTTTGATCTTTATTCCAATTGTTATTGGCGTGATCATAATTCTGTGATATCCTAGCCAAAATGGCTAACATCAGCAGGGAAAATGTCAGTAAGCTTATTGGCGAAGACAATATCGGTAAGTTGCTGCCCATTGTACTTTAATTTCTGTGATCAATTTGCAAGGATGATTATGAATACCACTTCCTCGTTTTGCAGACATGATCGCCGCGACCAGCGTTCTGCAGCTGAGGGCGAGTGAAATCCGTCAGACGGACATAAAATGGCAGTCTTATCTGCAGTAAGTAAGATAAATCAATTTTTGTGTGCTCCATCCAAAGGCTGCATTTTCAATGTATGGTATACTTTAGATCTCAGATGATCACGCAGCGCGATCACGACTTCGTGTTGGCGCTGGACCGCGGCAAGAAGGACCTGCCGGATAAGAGCCCCGAGGAGTGCTGTTCGGTGTTCATCAACCTGCTCACCCATGTCAGCAAGGACCACACCATCCAGTACATACTGGTTATGATTGATGATATCCTGTCGGTAAGTCACTTCTTAGCAATGTACTAGTGTGTGTATTTTTACCTACCAACATAACCAGATTATATCTAGATATTGCAACCTATATTTACCAATTGATTAATATAATAGTATTCTAAATTAAACAGTATAAGAGTGTTCCTTCTTTTTGTATAGTAGGCCTTTTTTTATTTTTTTGTTTAGTTTTCTCATAAATCTTCAACAGAAAGAATGAAATTCTGTAATTATATTTATTTATTTGCCTCAGAAAGCAATCAAAATGATAGAGATATACCCCCTTATTCATAAAACTTAAAATGCCTTTGCTAAATAAAAGGTGCTTTGTCCCTTTCTTACGAACACAAATGTCAATGTGAAAGATAAGGACAATAGAATTTTATGGTGTTTTAGTTAAAACAGGCTTATAGGACGTTTATGAATACGGCCGTAAGTATCTGCTTCAGTAAGTGGCTTATCCCCATATCAATCTGCAGTAGCTACTAACCTAAGATAGAATTAGGTTTCCAAATCATTTTGAGTTTTTGAAAACACCTTACTTAACTATCTTATTACCAGACATTGGAATTTCTGGGGACTAGAGATAAAATGTGATGATTTATAGGCTTCTTTTTTTCAGTGATATCAATTATTTGCATTAATTATTGTAAAAAAAAAATGCACAACATTCTTTATTATTAATGCTAAGGTAAAATCCCATAAAAGACTTACGGCCGTATTCATAAACATACTTCAAGCCTATTGCCGTTAAAGTTCGTTTGTCTTTATCTGTCACTTTGACATTTTGTGTGCGTAAGAATGGGACAGAGCACATTTTATTTAGCAGAGGCATTTTAAGTTTTATGAATAAGGGTGATAGTTGGGTTTCCATAGTAAGTCAGCTTAAGTACATCAAATGGACTCGGGTGTTTTTTTGTGATCACGTCTTAATAGTGAAGAATTTTATGCTGAATAACAGTTAATTGACTTATGATTTTTAAAGTTTTTTTTGTGTATTTTCTTTTGGGATGTATGCATTATCGATTTGCTTCATATTTTGAAATGATGTTGTTTATTTAGATTTGCATCACCATCCAAAAAACGAATACTAGTTAGCATATAAAAAAATTTATATAACCTTTAGATTTTTGCTCTGAATAGACCATACAGTGGCCCTGTTGTTGTTGTCCTACGGCACCCTAGATGTGCATAGGGCCTTCATAAGCTCGCGCCACGCCTTCCCATCCTGAGCGACGTCCCCGGCTCGCTCCAGCTCAGTCCAACTGCTTGCAGCTCACGCTCAACTGTTCGCCACCATGTGTGCACAGGATGTCCACGAATTCGCCTTTCGTCCACCAGCTTCCGCTCAAAAGCGATGTTTGCATTATTAAGTTCCCCTCTTCGTATCGTATGGCCTGGCCTATCCATCACCATTTGCACATCGAGATCTCTATGGCAATGGGTTGTTGCCTGCACATACTCCATAAGTCCTTATCGGGCTCAGGGACTAATTGACGAAAACTTGCAACTTATAACCACACATTGGCAAAAATTGCGCTCGTACCTTTGCAAAAAAAATAAGCCACATGAGAGTGCACCAGAGAGTAGAAAGAACAACAACACTCCAGTCATTGCTAATCGTTAATATCAAATTTAGAACACACACTCGCTGGCCGAAATCGGTCATGAATCGTCATTCGTCACGTCATTGAAACCTGAGTTAGTGTTTCAATTATATAATCCTGTCTCCAATTTTCCGCGAATGAGACTCATGAAATAAAACGATTTAAACAGATTTTACGAGTATCGCGTATATTATGTACACAATATCTTTCATCATTTAAAAATAAAACTTTATATTTCCCAAAACTGAATCGCCATGAAAATTCCATATAATAAACGAACCTGCTCACTAAACTTTACGAGAATCACTTGAGAAATGCCAGCTGTAGAGGGGAATAGCCGGACATCTAGACAGCTAGACATACAAAACCCATTTTTTTTTACCCAATCTGTTACGGAACGCTTCGCCTTCAATTATATCTAGTGGTTATGTTAGCTGTAGATCTCGCATATCTCTCATTTTCTTTTTAATCCTTTTTTAATTTACAAAATCTACAAAAAAATCGTACCTTCTCACAAAATTTGATCTATCCCCACTAGTTCTATAATACCTTACTGATATTAGAATAGATACAACCTCCGAACAATCCGGTTATCTACACTAATATTATAAAGAGGAAAGATTTGATTGTTTGTTTGTGTTGAATAGGCTCCGAAACTACTGGACCGATTTGTTTTTTTTTTACCATTAGTAGCCGACATTATCCCTGATGAACATAGGCTACTTTTTACCGCGGGAAAATGCTTCATTCCTACGCACTAACCGTGCGAAGCTGCCGGGCCGGGCAGCTAGTATAATATATATGTACCTAGTCTAGCCATAAGTTCTGTTACTGGCAGTTAACAATGATTTTAAGAAAAATAATAATTCGAATTTCGAATGTTGTGTTTTGACGTAAGTACTTGGATGTTTTTGCCACCATTTATATACAATATAATATTAAAATAAGTAAATTAATAATGGAGTGGGGTGTCAAAGAAAATAGAATTGCTGTGATTGCTCTGCATAAGGTAGGAATGGAGCCGTCCCACATTTTTGAGACACTAAAAAAGTTAGAGATCAGTCGAATGTTTGTGTATCGTACCATTCAAAGATACACCAAAACGTCCTCTGTCGATGACAGTAAAAGATCTGGCCGACCACGTACTGTTAGAACAAAACAAGCCGTTAATGCTGTAAGGGCCAGAATTCGCCGAAATCCCATAAGAAAACAGAAGATCCTTTCTAAGGAAATGAAAATACCACCTAGGACACTTTCGCGTATAATCAAAGATGACTTGAGTCTTGCAGCTTACCGACGATATACAGGACATATGTTAAATCAGTCACTAAAGGACAAGAGAGTTGAAAGATCAAAAAGCCTTTTATCTCGATACGCACATGGGAAATATAAAAATATTCTTTTCACGGATGAAAAAATTTTTACTATCGAGCAGCACTACAACAAACAAAATGATAAAGTGTACGCACACAACTCTCGAGAAGCTAAAGAGATAGTTGGAAGGATTCAGCGAGGTCATCATCCCGCTTACGTCATGGTTTGGTGGGGTGTGTCGTATCAAGGCGTCTCTGAGATCCATTTTTGCGGATAAGGAGTGAAAATTTCAGCTAAAGTGTATCAGGACACGATTTTAGAAACAGTAGTTAAACCACTAAACGACACAATGTTCAAAAATGTACACTGGACCTTTCAGCAGGACTCAGCCCCGGGTCATAAAGCTCGCACCACCCAGATTTGGCTGCAAAGGAATGTTCCGGACTTCATCAAGGCAGATGATTGGCCCTCTTCCAGTCCCGACTTAAATCCCCTGGACTATAAATTGTGGTCAGTGTTAGAGGACATGGTCTGCTCTAAACGCCATGCCAATATCGATTCTCTAAAAAAATCTTTGAAGGTAGCAGTGGCAAATTTCCCAATGGATACAGTGCGTGAATCTATAGACGTGTGGCCGGATCGTTTGAGGGCGTGTATTAAAGCTAAAGGCGGGCATTTTGAATAAAAAATATATTGTTTAGAAACCTTATTAACTTACCTATAAATAAACATTTACTTATGGTAAATTAATTACATCCTTTTAAAAATATGTTTCATTTCATTTGTAACAGAACTTATGGCTAGACTAGGTATGAACGTCTTGAAATTTGGTAGGTGAATTAAGGAAACAAAAATACTTTTTTAATTCGAACATGTGCAATTCAATCACGGTGTTGCAAAGATAGAGGGCGTTGGTCGCGTAACTTATGCGAGGTGTACCAAAAATGGGGTGTGAACCGATCAAGGGCTCAACAGGTATCGTGTTCTGATAAGAAAAAACAGAAAAAAAAAATTGACGCGATTTTTTTTTACCTTAGTATGGAGCATTGGCTGACTGGGGTGACAAGCTCCATAGAAATGAAAAAAAAAATCGCGTCAAAAAATTTTTTTTTTCTGTTTTTTCTTATCAGAACACGATACCTGTTAAGCCCTTGATCGGTTCATACCCCATTTTTGCTACAGTTTGTATTTCGGGGAGACCACCAGTTACAATTCAAATGTAATTAAACGATTTCAGGAGAACAAGAGCAGGGTGAAGATTTTCCGCGAATATAACAGGACCGGTCAAGTTTGGCAGCCGTTCCTGAACCTGCTGAACCGGCAGGACGAGTTCGTGCAGCACATGACCGCTCGCATCATCGCCAAGCTCGCTTGCTGGCATCCGCAGCTCATGGACAAGAGCGACCTCACCTTCTACCTGACTTGGCTCAAGGAGCAGCTCAAACAAAATGTAAGTCTTTCATACAATCACATGATGTGAAGTTTACAATTTATGAGCATGATTGCGTCAAATGATTTGTGATATTTTTTTATTGAATTTAATTATATTGTGATACGTCATTCTGTTAACATCATGGCTTGGCTTGGCTGTTCTGTTGACTGCTAGCATTAAGGTGTATTTTCACGAAGGCGATTGAAATGGTAATTGTATACGATTTGCGATAAAATAGTAATTTGGTTCGTATCAGTCGTATGGAATTTGCCACGCCATCATTGAATCGTGGAAAAGCACCTAAAATTTTCATTTTAGTGTTATACACCTCACCATACAGTTTTTTTACTAGCACTTGTTTTGCACCAGTTTTATGCGTTTGCAGGGAACAAATTATCAACATTTGGAGTAGTCTAAATAAACATTTGAATTAAAAATACACACATAATGAGACTCCTTTCCTTATAGTACCTTTTTTGTATAAATGCACTGTTTCTATGTTCAATTCTTCCTTTATTGTATGTCAAACATATTAAAATTACTAACATTAGTGAATCCTATGTCTATCCTAATATATATTTATTCATTCACTTAACATAGCAATTTTGATTTTATTGGCTCAATCAATATACAAATTTGTAGGTGCACCTCAAATAACAGTCACATATTTTTGTTTATATAACATTACACAATTCACACGAGCATCAGCTTTATGCAGAATTATGCATTTTCATTAAGCTGAAGTAACATCTAAAAGACTGTTGTTTCTTGAACATATATTTTTGAATATCGTGCAATATTCCTTTCACAGTTTATTACATTGGTCAATTTATAATGGGTTATGGCCACTTTAAAAGATCAACCAGCGATAAAACCTTGTCATGACGTCACATGTTACTCATCTGAGCTGGTTATGTCACTGTTGAATCTCACAAAGTGTTCCAAACACATGATAAATAAGGACCAAGATACACGGATAAACTAAAGCATGATATTAATATATGTTGGTTTAAGACTAAATCAATTAATCTAGCCGTTAACAATCGAGTCGTGTTCATCGCGCATGTCACCGCCGGGGGCTATCGCATGTGCATTGTTACTGAGAGGTTTGTTTTCTGGTAAGGCGGAGAAAATGTCTGCCGAGTTAGCGCATGCCGAGCAGGTTATGTTGGCTCACGAGAAACCGATCGTGGACAAACACAAACACAAGGAGAAGGCCTCTGACGCCCACGGGAAATACTCCAGCCTTTACACATCCTTCGATGACCTTGCTCCGCTCGAGGACTTGCCTCCGGGCTCCAAGAAGGTACTCTGTGTAGCTGCTGAAGACTGTGCGTAACAACGATGCTAACCTGTTTTTAAAGCTGTTACTAATTTATTAATATTTCTTGTGTTCATTAATCGTTTAAGGCATGCTTTCATTAACCAGCCTGTAAGTATTATTATGTGTGTACTTGTATAGGTACTTAGTGTTGTATATGCTTGAATTTCGGAGTTTGTCCAAGTCTAAATGATAAATGCAAATAGATGGGCTATTTCTATTTGCACTCCGAATATCACTGCGAAGCCGGCGCTTGCTTGTCGCAGAGAACGTTGGGCTGTTTTTTTTTCTATTAAAGTAACAAGTTGCATTTCAGCGTGTTTGAGGAGTCGTCTCTTCAGTTCCAAAATGATGATCTCTTTTGTATATACATCATGAGTAAATGAGTAATAGTCAAGTGTCCCTGCAATTGGAACGGAATTTCAAGTGACATGCTTATATGTATCAACAATTGTTGCACATATTGGTGCTAGTGTTTTAAAGTTAATTGCCTATTGTATGTTTTCTTCAAAATACGGAACTAACATATTTGTTGCACCTTCAAATGAAATAATGAAGCAAATTATATCTATGCTAGTTTCACGAGAGTTGAGGACCTCAACTGGGGTGAATGATTACCACACACAGCTACATGAAGTACTGATTGCATAAAAAGAAAAAAATCAATGATTGAAATGAGTGAGTGAACGTAAATAAAAACGCTTAATTAAAATTTTAATAGGCATTAGAAACAGTAAAAAATATTAAAAAATGATTTTATAAACCATTGTCACTTAGCATATCTTCATCTGCACGGCTATTATGCGACGGCACGCGAGCTCTCTCGATTTTTCTCGCACTAGCCGTCTCTTTCTTATTAGAACACTTAGAACAAGAGATATAGGGCGAGAAAAATCGAGAGCTCGCGCGCCGTCGCGTGATAGCCGTGCTGATTCGTTAAGTGCTCAAGGTGATAATGTATACGGCCCAATAATGTACAGCCCAATAATCCGCGTCCACTATTTTGGACGCGGATTATTACGTCGTGCATTGTCAGGGCGGACAAAAATGGCTTGTCATAAGCGAACTCTGTCTTAGGTAGGTTAGTTTAGGCTTCACTTGTGTCCCTCAGACCAGAAATAGACACCCCTGGAGATTATTAGTCCGCACAGATTATGTACAGCCCGATAATCCGAAGCCACAGGGACTCTGATTATTGGGCCGTGCACTATCAGCTCGTACAAAATTGGCTTCCAATTACTGCCCCGGACCATGTTTGCTCAGAGTGATAATGCACAGCCAAATAATGCACGACCCGATAATCCATTTACACAAATGGACGCGGATTATTGGGCTGTACATTATTTTGGCCGTGCATTATCATGGCTGTACATTAACCGGCACCATTACAAGGTTATGGTTTTCGGTTAAATCATCAATCCTAGGTTCCATTATCCGGTATCTTTCTTCTCTTTCTTCGGTTTATCTGTAAATATTGTGAAACGTCTCTTTGCAAGTACAGTGCTTCAATTTCTTCGTTTAATTTTCTCATGACGCTATTAAATGTGAACTCAGTATTACTGGCTGCCACTCTTCCTTTAATGATTCCTCGACAAAGTTGTATAGGGTTGAGTTCAGGATGGTACGGCGGCAGACGTAGGGGCCATTCATACATGACGATAGTCATTTTATTAGGCGGGGAGGGTCCATTTCAAGGAATAACAGGATGATGATGGGGGGGGGGGGGCGGTGTCAAAAATCGCCAATGACGTAATTTATGAATGGCCTCGTAGTACTGAGTGCCCATGTTCTTCCAGCATTATATATAGAACTAATTTCTTATGTCGTGGCTTATCTTATAAAGCTATATAATGTCATATAAAGTGGGCTTCGTTCTTTTCAGGATATGGTATTTTATTTTTATTTTGCCAATTCAACATTTCCGCTTTAGCATAAGTATATTTAAAAAAAAATCCTTTAATTTAAATTTATAGGTAATAATCAGTGATCGGAATTAGGTGAGCCAAAATACCTATTATTCGCAACAGGACATAATGTAGAGTGGATACAACCGGGTAGAACAATATTTTTTTTCTTTAACACCGGGTAATCGTTATTTTTCCGGGTACTATAAGTAGTCTCTAATGTTAAACATACATATTTTTACTAATAGTACGGGATTGTTTATGTTAGTTTGTAGTAAAAAGGGAAGGAAAAAGTATGAAATGGTTATAACTTTTAGATTAACATTAAACATCCCGTTCTATAAGTAAAAACATATATGTTGAACATTACGACTGGTACCCGGAAAAATAACGAATACCCGGTATTTAAGAGAAAATTCTGTTTTCCTACCCGGTTGCAACCACTTTATATTATGTCCTCTTGCGAAGAATAGGTATTTTGGCTCACCTAATTCCGATCACTGGTAATAATCTAATTAAAGTCTAATTAAAGTTTCCCAATAACCTATTTTTTTACTAGAAAAAGCCATTTTCCGTAGTTATTCAAATAAGTATTGTAGGTTTACTTAACTTTGGAAAATGCAGTTGTCAATAGGTATGACAACGATGTAACGAGTGCAAGTTACTTCAATCATTTTTTAAGAGGTTTGATAACGAAATAACAAAGTAATGAAAATATAGGTAATAGTTATTTGTTATACAAGGGTGCAAAGTTGTATTTTACCCGCGAGTGTGGAATTGAAACACGAGCAAGCGAAAGGATGCTATAATTGAACCACGAGCAAAGCGAGTGGTTCTAAAATAGAATCCTGAGCGTAGCGAGTGTCTCAACACACAAGAAGTAAAATACATTTGCACCCGTGTGTAACACAAATCTTTTCACCTCACTGTAGCGAGGAAAGAGCAACATGCAAGACAACTTTATTTAAAAAAAAATACAGTAATATTAACGTTATGTAATATCAAGTAGAATTTTGGTCAAGTGAGAGTCGGATTTTAGTTTTCCCATACATTTTGAGACCAGAATATTTATTTTGTTCTGTTTTTTAGTATCTGTTGTTATAGTGGCAACAGAAATACATCATCTGTGATTTTTTTGTATTATGAGCGTTTTACGTTTTGTTATCTGTCACAAGCTACTAAAACACGCTCCAAAGTCAAATTACTTTCCCCTCTAGTGGATAAAATGCGTTTTTGCCCACTGGTTTTAAAGGATAAAAAGACGGCTATCCGAGGCAGTGAGGGGAAAAGACAATTTTTACAGCTACATAAACGAGGCAATTTATTACTTATTCTCTTTGGTTTCTACGATTAATATTGTATTCATATATCTGACTTTTATTTATGCATATAACCAATATATTTAAATAAAATCACTCAAAATCTTTTATTTTCTGTTTTGTTTGAAGTCGATGAATTGTTCTATATAATACTTAACAAAATAGTTAAAAGAAACTTTTTGGTCTATCTTACATTTTTTTACTGTTGAACTTGCTATCGGCACAATATAAGAACACTAATTTCAAAATCCCGCTGTCATTACATGACAGTGTTATTGAGTGCGTGGCCGTGGCGTGACCTCAACTCACGTGGAACTAGCTTGAACTAGCTTATACCTACCTACCGCTGAGTCCTAGGTGTCTATAGAAAGATCAAAACGGTTCAATGGAATATAAGTCAAACTTTAAGAGCGAAATTATTTATTTCTACCAATAAAACACCAAGAATTATTTCGAGATATTTTAGTGTAAAAGGGACAGTATTATTACTTCTAGTGTGATAAGGGCGCTATTTTCTCTTCTTAATAAAAAACAATGAAGAGGTTTCGGTTACTGTGTTTTATCTGTTTTATGAATTAAGTGTAAAGCTGAAAGCACTATGGGCTTAAATAAATAAAACAAAATAGTACATATGTAATAGACCTTATTGTAGAGACATATTTCGGCATCACTTTTTAGCCATACGCGACGACCAGCCAAATCCTTACTAAGTTCGAAGTAAAATAGTTTTACCTTTTAAAAGGCCCAAATGGATTAGGTGACAGTTTTGCCATATAAACACGTTAAAGTTTACATGAACAGACAGCTATTCCATTAATTTACTGTCATCATCATATCACCCGAAAGACGTCCACTGCTGAACATAGGCCTCCCCCAAAGAGTGCCAAAGTGACCGGTCAAATTTACTGTCATTTAGCATAAATGGAATTAAATATTACTACATACTCTAAATTATTTGTGGAATCTGAATAATGTCAAGATTTAGTCGCTAGTATTTAATCGATGATTAAATTAATCGTGACTAAATTAGTCGAAACTTAAGATTGATCAACCGTCATTTTTTATCGTTAGTCGCGATTAAGTAGGTTAATCGTTAGTCGATTACGTTTTGCCCATCACTGCCCCCCCCCCCCATTACTTCGGGTCCAACTTCAAAATGGTCATTTGGCTTCCACGTTTTTCCATTTGTGATATTGAATCATTCCATTCCGTAACTCAGACGAGTTTGAATAAGGTTAGGGGCATTTCGAATAATGCGCGTGGATTTGGCTGGCCTCCTGCCCAAACTCCGGTAGTGATGTATTGACGCGCGTTACAGAACATCGACTACATACAGTCGGTGGCGCGCTGCCTCCAGATGATGCTGCGTGTGGACGAGTACCGCTTCGCGTTCCTCTCCGTCGACGGTATCTCCACCCTGCTGTCCATACTCGCCTCCAGGGTCAACTTCCAGGTATTTATTAATTTATTTATTTTATTTATTTAATATGAAACAAACGGTCATACAAAAGTATATCATTACTTGTTGGTTAAAGTACAAATCAGACCTATAGTTTCCAATATGTATCCCAAATTATAGCAAAAACTTAATTTAAGAATGATTACATAGTTGCAGTTATTAGTTGCTACAACTAAAAATAGAAAATTTTGCAATAAGGTAAAGAAATGACAAAGAGACGCGAGCAAGAAAATTACTACTACTACTATTACATTTGCAAGTACCTAGGTAACCTAACTTTGTTATAGGAATATAAATCAAAATTATCTAGATGCGATTTTTTAAGGAACTTATGTTACAGTTAAATATATCAATATCTTATAATTTATTGTTATTGTTATAAAGCCCAGAGGCACGCTTAATAAACATATTTTTTGCATAACTTGTTCTACTACGAGGGACGGAAAAAAATATTAATTAATTATACCCCATTCATCACCATCCCCACCCACAGTCAAACTGTGCAAACAGTTTTGTGGGACGTTGTATTTAGTTTTAAGTCATTGTACAGTGCTTTACTGAAATAATAAATAAATAAATAAATCATCGTCATCATATCAGCAGAAATAGGCCGCCCTCAGTGAGGTATTTATCCAACATGTCCACGCGGCTCCGCATGCATATTACAGATAACCTAGCCGGAGCCAGCCGGAGTTTTTATGCATACATACTATTTTACAAACCTTTCCTCTTTGCGATAGTGTAGATTATCCGGTTTTCGACAGACGCTCCTCGCTAGCACAACACTGCGCGCGAGCTATCTCGCCGAAAGATAGACTATCCGTCTCTTTCTAATTAGAACACTTATGATTATCTATATCCGACCAGCGAACGAAAAACCCATAGAATGCGAGCTCCTTACAAATTTCTACCCAAACACGTGCCTAAAACCCGGTATGCTGTGTTCGAACTAAACTGCTGCCTGGCATCATTTTGACACCCCGCCTCCATCCCCGCATAATGGCAATGGCACCCATTCTGTGGGGCCATTTTGCGGCACTACAATTAGACTTCTATGGTTTTTTTCATTCGCTGTATCTGACTCATTTATGACGACCGCTTTAGCCTAGTTGGTAGTGACCCTGCCTACGAAGCAAGAGGTCCTGGGTTCGAATCCCGGTAAGGGCATTTATTTGTGTGATGAGCACGAATATTTGTTCCTGAGTCATGGATGTTTTCTATGTATTTAAGTATTTATTTATCTATATAAGTATGTTTATCGTCGTCTACCCATAGTACAAGCTTTGCTTAGTTTGGGACTAGGTCGATTTGTGTAAGATTGTCCCCTAATGTTTATTTTATTTATTTATATTTATTTTCCTTAGGTTCAATACCAGCTGGTGTTCTGCCTGTGGGTGCTGACGTTCAACCCGCTGCTGGCTGAGAAGATGAACAAGTTTAACGCGATCCCGATCCTCGCGGACATTTTGAGCGACTCCGTCAAGGAGAAGGTCACGCGCATCGTGCTCGCCGTCTTCCGCAACCTGATCGAGAAGCCCGAGGACGGCCAGGTACATAACTACCCGTTCGAACTAGAATTCCAGACATTTCGCTGCTAAATCACTCTGTGAACATTTAACCTCCTGCCGCCCAGTTAAATTGACCATAAGTTGAATTTACTGCTAACTGGGTGTTTGACATCAAGTTCTCTTTTAGTGAAAAGGGTATTCCAGAACTGAAAAGGTTTACGTCCTTTATTCCCACAAGTATCAATTATATCAACCGTGAGCAATAAAACCGATTAAGCTTATTGACATCACCAATCACTTCTGTATTGGTATCGGTCGATGTCATCACTTTTTGCGGCTTTTTGAACCTCTAATAATAAATAAATAATAAAATAAAAATAAAAAAACTATTTTGACTTCACATAGGTCATAGCTGCTTACAGAATAGGTACAAAATGTCCGGTAGCAAAAGGATAATATAAACAGTGAGTAAGCGTCTTCTGTTCCCCGCACTAGTAAAAACTGTATCAAGGTAGAACAGGATTCCCCTCACCTCGTTGTTGTTTACAATATATATAAGTATTTAATGTTAAATCTAAATTTGTAAGCCCGTTACAAAATATGTGGGTCAAGTTAAAAATAGAAAAGAAAAGAAATATTATCAACAAGGTTGGCAGAAGATAACAATATGAATAGTTAGCTCAACACTACACGCCCGCGTTGAGCAGAAGAACGTATGTCGCTAGGGATCGAGCACTAACATAGACCCCTCTGGCTCAGCGCGGCAGAGCGGATAGCTAGTAAACAGGTAGTATATGCTAGGTTAACAAATCAATCATTACTAAAGTAAATGTACTACTTAACTAAAATTATGTTCACTTTTACACACAATATATGCTAATTTGACTTAATTGGCAACATCGACCACCACCAGGATAGAGCATGATTGTTTGATCTTGTTTGTGTCTTACATAAAGCATTTGTCCCGCTCGCACTTACTGGTGACTGTGCAACTCGTACATCCAACAGACAATTGTACATTTTATATTACTTATCCAGGTGGCGAAAGAGCACTGCATCGCCATGGTGCAATGCAAAGTTCTGAAGCAGCTCGCGATCCTCGAGCAGAAGCGCTCGGACGACGAAGATATCATGAACGACGTGGACTACCTGAGCAACCGTCTGCAGGCCTCCGTGCAGGACCTCAGCTCCTTCGACCAGTACGCCACCGAGATCAAGAGCGGCCGGTGAGTGTTTAACGTTTTCTAAATCCAAATGAGACTGTCAAGCCAAAATGATTGTCCATCATTATCATCAGCTTACATACGACCCACTACTTGGCACAGATCTCTTCTCATGAATGAGAGGGAACTAACATCATTGTTACAAGCGAGCAAATACAAACCTTATATGAAAGAAAAAGAAGGTGCCATGACACCTGTAGTTGTTCTTGGCGCTGCGGGCACGACAACACTGGAAAGGGCCTTTAGGTGTTCCTGGCATTTAAGAGTCCCCAGTAAGCTCGCCCGAATTTCACCTTCCCCTACAAACGTAGTTACGCTCTCATTTTAAAACTACCTGTTGGATTGTGACGAAACTTTGCATATACAATGACATGAGGTATATCTATGTCTGTAATTAGTTTATATTGTTCCAGTTTATAAAACAAACGAAATACAGCAAAAACAAGTTTTGTATGAAAAACTTAAATTCGCTGTATTTTTTTAACATGGTATCTGAAGCTACATAAACTAAATTACAGACATATATATACCTCATGCATGTCATTGTACATGCAAAGTTTCGTTACAATCCAACACGTAGTTTTAAAATGAGAGCGTAACTACGTTTGTATAGAGAATCGAGCTTACTGCGAACTCTTAAAGGGTTAAAGATCCAGGGCTTCTTCAGTATTCAGTGTTCACTTCCTGGAAAGTCAGGGAAAGTTTCGGCAAAGTCAGGGATGTTCGTGGTGGTGATCTTTTGGAAATTGCATGACCGAGTTATTGAGAGGTGGACGGTAATATCCTATGTTAAACAGGGCCCTATCAGCTTATGGACGTATATGTTGTTACTTGTATAGAATTTACCTAGGCAGGATTAAAAATAAGCGAGTTTGCCCATCGTTTATGAAAGGCGCTGTCTGCTCTACATGAACTTCGTTACTTCACAGCTATTCGTTCAGAAACCTAACATCAACCAACATAGTCAGTACAGTCCAACAAACAATACGGGTGTAGACTCGAAAATTATTGCTCCAAAAGAAAGAAGGCAAAAAAATATGCCTAGTGACGAAAATCCCATTCAGATATCTCAAAGAATTACGAAGCTACAGCCGTTTTAATATTGCTTGTAAACGCTCGCAGTTAGTGACGTCACAATCTGCGAACGTAGTAAATGACAATCGTTTCATATGAAGTTGCGTTTTGGGAAAAGGGACAGAATATACCCCTTCTTAAAACTTTGTACATTTATAACTTTGTGATTATTTAACCGCTTGCGTTGCTTTTTTCTCCATTTGACTACATTTGTAATCCTTTTTCGTGAAAATACGACATTATTGATTTTTTTTGACATTATTGACATTCAGTGTCTACCCCCTCTTACAGAATTGTAATATTTATGAGCTTATATATAACGACAATCTTTCGCAGCTTGGAATGGTCCCCCGTGCACAAATCCGCCAAGTTCTGGCGCGAGAACGCCGCTCGCCTCAACGAGCGCGGCCAAGAGCTGCTGCGCACTCTCGTGCACCTCCTGGAGCGCAGCCAAGACCCGGTCGTGCTCGCCGTCGCGTGCTACGACGTCGGGGAATACGTGCGCCACTACCCGAGGGGCAAGCAGTGAGTACACTGCCTTACCAACTTACCATACAGATTTTAGCATGTAGCGACACCTTAGAAGATACTATGGCGATTCGATCGCAAATAGGAGAGGAATTTCTGAACTAATTCGAAATACGCACTCTATTCGCGCGAGTCTTAGGGCTGACGTACATACCACATTTAATTTGCCGAACACAGCACGGCGCAGATCAACATGCAGATTTGAAATGAGTTACTAACTAAATACTACTTATTAAACTGCCTCAGGAAGGCTAGGTTTTTCGAGCTTATGTATGTACTAGCTTCCGCCCGCGACTCCGTCCGCGTGGAAGTCGTTACGGCTCCATACAAACTTTCACCCCCCATTTTAGGGAAGTGGGGGGTTAGAAAGAGACAAAAAGTAGCCTGATGTCACTCTCCATCCCTTCAACTATATCCACTTTAAAAAACACGTCAATTCGTCGCTCCGTTTTGCCGTGAAAGACGGACAAACAAACACACACATACACTTTCCCATTTATAATATTAGTATGGATGTGGAGAATAATTCCATTCCACGCGCTACAGTCCAAACCGCTGGATACATTTTGACAAATGAGGTGTCGTTGGATTCCCCTTAAGAGTCCGCAGTAAGCTCGATTCTCCATACAAACGTAGTTACGCTCTCATTTTAAAACGTGTTGGATTGTAACGAAACTTTGCATATACAATGACATGAGGTATATCTGTCAGTAATTAGTTTATGTAGCTTCAGATATCATAGTTAAAAAAAATACAGAGTATTTAAGTTTTTCATACAAAACTTGTTTTTGCTGTATTTCGTTTGTTATATAAACTGGAACCATATAAACTAATTACAGACATATATATACCTCATGTCATTGTATATGCAAAGTTTCGTCACAATCCAACACGTAGTTTTAAAATGACAGCGTAACTACTTTTGTATGGGAAGGTGAAATTCGGCCGAGCTTACTGCGGACTCTTAATCGTGGGAGTCACATAAGCTATAATATATGTGAAAAAGCAGCAGGTTTGTTGGAGAATCTTCTAACTTTTTACTTTGACACTTGTTAACTTGCAGTGTTATCGAACAACTTGGCGGCAAGCAGCGTGTGATGCACCTCCTCAGCCACGAGGACCCCAACGTGCGCTACGAGGCCCTGCTCGCCGTGCAGAAGCTTATGGTGCACAACTGGTACGGACACATCATTTTAAGAGTGGTTACACACGGCGACTTATTGCAACTACACAAACGCGCGACACTAGCCACAGGCAGGGGCGGTTCACTCTGTGGTTTCGTCGCGTCGATACAAGTAAACGGCGGCCACCTACTTAGCTGGTATGTTAATGGACTTAATGGCTGCCAAACAATGACAATCTTACACAAATCGTTCTAGTCCCAAGCAAACTAAGTAAAGCTTGTGCAGCGTAATACACATATTTCGTAACGGGTTACTAATGTGTTGCATAAAATTGATTGTCATAATTTTATTTTGCATAACAGCCCTTGGCAGAATCATTTCGCAGAATTACTTTTCGCATAAATTTCATTGCATACAGTCATTTCGCATAACTTCCTTTGGCAGAATAGTACATTGGCATAATGACGATTGTAAAAATAGTCATATGATCGAATAATCGTGTCACCGAAATTTGTATCGCATAATATTTAGCTGTCATACTGTCATTTGGCACAACGTCCTTGGCAGAATCGTACAATGGCATAATTTGTTAAGAATAATAGTCATAATGACCAAATAATTGTATCGCCAAAATTTGTGTGTTTGTGTGTAACTTGTTTTAATATGTTTGTTGATAATAAAATAAGTTTTCTGCTCTTTTATAAAAAAAAACCTCTAAGACGGAAGCGGGAGCAAAGCTCCCGCTTTCGTCTTCTACCCTATCCGCGATCCGAGTCGGTTTTGCCACTAAGTCCCTGTTCCCTACTGCCTACGTGATTCGTGAATCCAACATGCATAGATTTGCTTATTAATTAATTTAAATTGATATCTGTATATTTTGTATAAAATATTTAAAAGTTAAAACAAAAATAATGACAATTCCTTGTTTTTTTTATAAAAGAGTTCTGCTCGTAATATGTTTGTTGATATTAAAACAAGTTTTCTGCTCTTTTATAAAAAAAAACCTCGTAGACGGAAGCGGGAGCGAAGCTCCCGCTTTTTGCACGGCTTGGGCGAAACGTATATTCTGGCACATAAAATTATGCAAAAATGAAGTCGGTGATATTAGTTGTATGCTTCAACAAATTCGGCGGAATATACGTTCTGCTACGTAAAATTCTGCGAAAGTAAATTCGGACATATTACTATTCTGTAATTCAAAATTCTGCCAAATGAGTGTTATGCGACATGATAGTTATGCTAAGTATATGATTATGCTAAAGTATCATTCGGCTAAAAATGTTTCTGCGATAACTGTTATGCGGAGTGTATTTCGGACAATCGATATTATGCCAGATAAAGGGAACCCATTTCGTAACACACCCTTATTCTTATAGTAATAAAGACTACTAACTATATGACGCTGACTGTACTACCCTTACTTGTAAGTATGTGCTTACGGGGATTCGAACCTGGGACCTCTAGATTCGTAGGCAGTATTCTCACCACGTACTAGGCTAACTTAACACGACTTAACACTATTATTTTTCTAGGGAGTACCTCGGCAAGCAGCTCGAAAAGGAAATCGACAAGCAGGCGGGAACCGTGATCGGAGCTAAAGCCTAAGCTACGTATATTTAAAGCATTGTTGTTATTATTGAGTATATATTATGTAGAATTTGGGCTTCTACTACTGTTACAAAATGTATTAACGATTATTGCGATAAGTGTGATTGCCCTGAACTTGTAAATAAGTCCCGATTTGATGTTACCCAGTTTCAAATAGTAGCAGAGTATTATTTTGTCAGTCGAAATAAGAGCAATATAATTTATTTATTGTGCACCTACTGTTCTTTTTTTAAAGTAAAAAGTCTATTGATTGTCAATATCCACATTCCTATTTATAATTGTTATATAAAAACGATTTATTAAAGTATAGTGACTTCTTAAAGGATACTGTTATTATGAATGAAAGTAACTAAAGTAATATTGTTAGAAGAAATTATGTAGCCACTTGTGTTTTACAAAGAGCTACTGCAGTATTGTGAATAAAGTGAATAAATAGCGCAAATAGTTTCATTTATCTAATGAACATACTACCGGGAATTCTCGTAACAAGCTGAATACAAAGCAGGAATGCGGAATAGTCCCTTTTTACCTGACTATCCCAGAAGGAGGGTTATGTTTTTGGAGTGTATATATGTGGTCAAGAAAATTATATTTCACGGGCTACAGTCCAAACGGCGATGGATTTTGGGCATATGAGGTGTCGCTGGATTCCTCATAATCATGGGAGATTAGTATTTGAAAAAAAGAGTAGTGTTTTTTGAAATATTTCTTACTTTAAGGCATTTAACAACACTACAAAGCGTTAATGGTGTATGGCGCATCCAGACGGCCGAGCATAGCGGAATGCCGGGGTAGTTTATAGGGGTTTATATGGGGGATAGAATCCTTCCTGGGCATTATCCGGCTTGCTTTCAAATTCTCTTTGTTTAATTCTCAAGAATAATTAGTACCTATGACTTTCGATTGTGGGCAAGAATCGTGATTGCACATCACGAAGCTGGCAAAAATAGCAGTATCAGACCGATAAGGACGTAGCCTAATCAAGACGGAATCACGCGGCGGATTCCTTTCCATATACCTTTCCCGCATACGTTCCGCACGGACACAGACTCAACCGTTCATGTCTTTTTTTAAGGTGTACCTCAAAAGGAAATAAGGGAACCCTTACAGGATCACTTTGTGGTCCGTCTGTCTGTCTGTCAAGACAGGTCAAGACCCTTTATCTCGGGAACTCGTGTAGGTATCGAGTTGAAATTAAAACGATGTACTCAGGTCTACAGTCCCTTGAAGCTGTGAAATAATCAAACGAAGTTAACGTAAAAAAAAGATACGGCCGTTTATGCCGCAAAAACTTATAATTTCGACACTAAAGGGAATCAAAATGTATAGAGTACCTACTACTTTCCGTTGACCTAGAACTATGAAATTTGGCGAGTAATATCGTCATATACTACAAGTACAAGGAAAAATCTGAAAACTACGGCATACTAACGGCACCCTCGGTGGGCGAGTTCGACTCGCACTTGTCCGGTTTTTACAATTCGCTGACTGGGATATTCGGATCGTGTATCTGAACCCTAATATAATAGCAGCGTTTTTTAAATTTACAAAAATAGAACATGTCTAACAAAACGCCAGAGCTGTCAAATTGACTTCTTGACATTTATTGGATTTGGAATTGGATTCAATTTGGTTTGGTGTTGTTTGGTTCCCGATTAGCCTTTTAATTTCGGAGCATTTTAATATTGTATTTAAAATGGATAATGATGTTATAGTATTAAAAGACTACAAAACCGTGCCAGATATAGTGCATGAATATGAGCCTTCTTTAAAATTTGGGCATATACCTTTGGTTATCGACAATGGTAAGAGGTTGTACGAAGTTTAATCATAGGAATTGTCCATTATTTACGCCGACTAATAACTTGAAAACTCTCAGGTTCCTACCAGTGCCGCGTCGGTTGGTCAATATATGATGAACCCAATTTAATATTCAAGAATTTAATAGCAAGACCTCGCAAAGATAGAGTTAAAAAGGACGCTGAACCGCCGGTAACGCCGCCAATACAAATTGGGAATGATATCATTAATATAGAGGCAGTGAGGTAAGTTTAAACTTGGGAAAAATATCGTAATTTTGAATTAAATGAAAGTTTCAGATAAAATAATCATTTGTACCAGCTTTTATTGTCAACTCAACTTGCTTTGTTTCCAGTCGTAACAAATTTTTAGGAAAGTTTTAATGAGCCTAAACGTAATGGGTTTATCTTGTTTTGTTTAGGAATTCATATGGACTTATGTGAACTTCAATCAGTTGTCAAGTAGCTGAAAAATGAGTTACATATTTTGAGGTTAACATATTATGAGTAAAGGGTGGATGATGGATGTGATGTGGTGACGAAATCATAAGATGGATAAGACTTTTATTACATCTCCAGATTATGATTTTAAAAGAAATTTGAGTGATGGTGACAATGTTCCTGATAATGGTGAAGTATCACTATGAATATGCATCTCTTACATCTGTTGGTGTAGATTTAATGTTTCCCTATAAGTGGATGGTAAACCATAAAAGGACTGGACTCAAAATATGTAATATAGAAATAATTATGATTACTTACTACAACAATAAAATTATATAACTATTTTCTTTTTTAAACCAATTGTAGTCATATCCATAATTATGTATATCATTTGACATGATTTTGACATAATTTGCATCTGCTGGCTGCCCATTAATTATGAGTGTTAAATAAAAGCTTGTAAAAACAAGGCTTTCTGTTTCAGATTTCAGTTAAAAACACAATTTGATAAGAATGTGGTGACACATTTTGAGGCACAGGAGCAAGTATGCGACTACATTTTCTCACACTTGGGCATAGACAGTGAGGGCAGCATACCCCACCCTATTGTAATGACAGAAGCTTATGTGACCCCAAATTACTGCAGACAATGTAAGTTACTTTCAGCTTCTTTATAAGTAAGTTTTTAAACATTTGAATGTTTCATAGAATCCTACTAATATTAAAAATGCGAAAGTTTAGATGTTTGGATGTTTGTTACTCAATCACGCTTAAACGGCTGAACCGATTTGAATGAAATTTTGCACAAAGATAGTTTATAGCCTGGATTAAAATATAGGATAGTTTTTATCCCGGGTCCACGCGGACGAAGTTGCGGGCGGAAGCTAGTACAATAATAAATATTATAAAGTGTAAAACTGTTAACTATTTATGTAAGTTAGTTCACACATTTCAATTTAGCTTGGGAATGGACAGATAATAATTGTAACAATAGCTTGTTACAACTGCATTGTTTTTCATTTATAATAATCTTCTTCCTTCTGGACCTGGTCCCATTTTCATATATAATATTCATTGTAATTTATATATTTACAGTAAAAAGTCATATAATTAATATTATATTCCTGTAATTTATATATAAACTCTTGTAAAACAATTGGGAGTACACTAGGGAAAAGTTACTGTCTCTCTCAATGCATTCTATATCCAAGCTGTTCCGTTAACTACAATAATGAACCTAATTTCAGTGATGTCAGAGCTGCTATTCGAAGGCTATGGTGTGCCGGCAGTGAGCTACGGGGTAGACTCCCTGTTCAGCATGTACAGGAATGACTTCGGGGACACGGCCCTCATTGTCAACTGCGGGTATCACACTATACACATCATACCTGTTATAAGGGGGCGAGTTATTGATGAGCATGCTAGGAGAATTAATTTAGGTAAGTGAAATAATGGAGTTGGGCCAGAGTGACGGTAGGTGGACCAAAACGTTAACGGATTGGTGGCCACTAATAGGAAAAAGAAGCGTCGGTCATCCACCAGCACAATAGGTTGACGACGTAAACAAGACCGCGGGTCATTTCTGGATGAGACTAGCACGGGACCGGGATAAGTGGCGTACTCGAAGAGAGGCTTATGCTCAGCAGTGGGTGATTAAAGGCTGAAAATGATGATGATGATGAAGTGAAATATGATTTTTTTTTATTGTCATTTGTTAAATGTGGCTAAATTTGATTTTGGAGATACCCAGCCCTCTCTCTCTCCAAAATTCTTGATTATGAAATAGAAGTGAATTGGTTCATGCATATTCTCCGGTTAGCATCCCAAATGTTTGATGTAACTCATAATTATGGTAGATTGAAACAATCACCTGTTAGCACTTTTTCTGGTAGATATACATATGTATACCTATCGTTTTCTTAACAAGTGTTAAATAAGCGATTGTGAGAGAGTGGTAAGTAAGCATTACCTTTATGATCTGAATCTGATCACAATAGGCAGAGATACGTTGAAGACGGATATACCCTCATCTGTTATTTGATAATGACTAATATTACGTGTTAGATAATATATAGATCGATAAATCGCACATGGGTTGCCTAGCGAAATCGTGGACCAAAGCTGTTAAACAAAATAAATAGGTAACTTTCAGCTAGGTAACTTTTTTGAGTCAACTACCCTCATGTGTTATTCATAAAAATCGAGCATTAGCTGGTAGAATATGACACAAGGAAGAGGAAAAATAGGGATTGCCTACTCTCAGCCTGGACTGCTATGGGGTTGCATGGTTTGAAGAGGTCACCGAGTAGAATATATATTAGGCAACCTAAATAAAATAATAATCTGTTATTTAATAAATAGTTTTATGAAATGAAAGGATTTTTTATATCCTGTCAAATGGTGTTAGGTTGCCTAGGCAAAACCTGGATACAAAAATCGGCCAAGTGCGTGTCGGGCCACGCGCAGTCTACGGTTCCGTGGTTGCCTGTCTGTCTTCGCTAGGCAATCCATGTGCGAATTATCAACCCATTATGCTAACGTCTTTATCAAATAACAGATGAGGGTATACATTTCTTCAACGGATCTTAGACCACAAGTCCTTAAATCATCTTTTCTACATTTCTTGATAATTCTCGTAGAATTGTAGTTGTAATGCCTGGGCTGTTATCTGTTTTCCTTAAGGTCAGTCATCGCCTTGTGTAAGAACCAGGCAGACCACGAGTAAGAGTCCATACCAAATCCAGATTCTTATTCAATTCAATCGTTTATTTATAAAATGGTATTTTACATGTCAATTATTTAATTATTGCTATAGTTGTCACCTCTTATGCTACATTATAATTATTAGGTTAAGATTTACATTGCGCAATGTTAAACAACAAATTACTTACTTATTTAAGCTAAGGTTACATTATAATTGTTGGGCAACCTGGGCTACTTATGAAAACCTGTTTGGATTTTACAAAATAATGAAATGTTTTGCATATGCTTTTGAATACAGGCGGCAGTGAGATGGTCACCTACCTCCACAAGCTACTCCAACTGAAGTACCCAGGTCACGTAAACGCTATCACGATGTCGCGAACCGAGGAGATCCTGCAGGAGCACTGCACCATCGCGCTGGACTATCAGGAGGAGATCAGGAAGTGGGCCAACCCCGACTACTATGAGGCTAATGTGAAGATGATACAGCTTCCTTACGTGCAGGCTGCCAGCTCGTCGGGTTTGACAGGTGAGCTGGAAACGGAGCTGCAATTGGATAGAAGTAACTGCGATATTTATTTGGGCGGTTTACATTTTGATTACCTAATTATTAGTGCGAGTTCATAAATTTGCTGCAAGTGTAGCTTTTGTATGGACTTGCACTAATCAACGTGTACCTAAACAGGGCTTAGGGTACAGTAGGTATACACTTTTCGACCTTACTTTCTTTATACTAAGTCCTAGAACGACGTAGAGCAGCCATACTGAACCAAAAGGTTCAGTGTGGCTGGTTCAGAAAACTCTACGATTGCCGCACCGCACACTGCCGGGCCACAAGTTACATATTTATGGTTTTTATACTAGGATCCCATGGTGGATGGTGGGCCGCCGGTTGAGTATAGCTGGCCTAGAGTGTATACTTACAAGTTGATTTGTTGATACATCCTAGATGACTGTGCCTCATTTATAGATAATTCAATTGGCGATATATTTAGGAGTGGGGTCCTTCCTGCACTATTGACAAAGCGCAAACTATCCTACTATCGTGCGCTCGATAGTAGAATAGTACTAGCAAATACATTCGTAACATAGAAAAGGTTTTTTTCTTGCGATAACCTTCAGTTGCTCAGAGGCCTATTAAAAGGGCTTCTCGTCTTCCATGGAATTTATACTATTTTGAATTGGAACAGAATTTCAGTAGTTTTGTTCCGTTCGATTTCAAAACAAAACAAACTACTCTGTTTTCAAATTCCATTGCCATTTTTTCTAATTGCTTGTATGGTGGGCGGACTCAGGAATAAGATTTTCGACTAGTCACTCAAAAGTAAAGAAATTGCCCTGAAGTTGAATGCTCATATTGCTCATTCGCTCATTAGCAATTTGTGTAATTGAAAATCGTTTATACCTCTTGTGGCACTTGCAGCTGAACAGCAAAAGGAGAGAAAGAAAGAGATGGCTCGGAGGCTGCTGGAAATTAATGCTAGAAAAAGAGAGGAAAGACTAGCAGACGATGAGGAACAATTGAACCACTTACTCTCAATCCAGGTAAGTAAACATTCTGTTTGAAGGTCCAATGCCATAATAAGCATCAAACGTTAGATATAACATAAAAGAAAATTGTATCTTATTAAATTTATTAAGTATGATCCACATATCATAACTCAATCAATAATAGTGTGCAAAGCTTGTAATTTTCTGAATTGTTTTATTTTCAGGATATAATCGATGGCGGTGATACCGATGAATTTAATGAAGCTGTCAAAGGGTTCGACTTTAAAAGCTTTGAAGATCTTCAGGTAAGTCCATAAAACTAGAAGACGAATAATGGAATCCACCCTCCTAGCGTTATTCCCGGTTGTGCCCTAAATGAGCCCAGGCCCCGCTTTGACATCTAATCCCAAGATTTGGCATAGGCACTAGTTTTACGAAAGCAACTGCCACCTGACCTTCTAACCCAGAGGGAAAACTAGACCTTATTGGGATTAGACCGGATTCCTCACGTTGTTTTCCTTCACCCAAAAGCTAACGGTACATATTCCGTACATAAGTTCCGAAACTCATTAGGCCAGTCATATCGAACATTAAAATCGCAAGCTAACGGCTAGTTGTGATTTTTAAAAGCTTTTATTTAACTTACAATGTACCTATGTAATTTGTTCGGGTGGAATCTTTGAACTCAATTTTGAAGTATCTTCAACCGATTGAGCTGGAATTTTGTATACCTACCACATACCTACACGTTTAGTTTGGATGACAATGCACGATAAGGTACGTGACGTCATTCTAAATCCAATATGGCGGACCATCCAAGATGGCGGAATAGTTATTTTTATGGCACTTTTTAATATGTTAGGACCAATACAAGTACCTGGTAAAGGTTGCTGGAGTCCGCTGGATGCGGGTGGCGCAGGACCGGTCACTTTGGCACTCTTTGGGGGAGGCCTATGTCCAGCAGTGGACGTCTTTCGGCTGATATGATATGATCGGCTGATACTGTATATCCAAGTTTGCAGCTTCGCGAGACCCGTCCTAACTTTGCAGCACTCGAAAAACACGCAATTTAGTTTTTTTTTTAGTATTGTCAATGTAAGTCCTAAACTATTCGGTTTTTGAAATAAAAACCTATCCGTTTTTTTTGAAGTAGTCTATAATTGCTACAATTTGAGATACGTATAAAATGCGCTGCAGTTGCGTGAGGTCCATAAGTAGGTACTCGACTTCCACCTTGGCAAATAAGCGACATATCTGTCGACTGAAGAATATAGTCTGCTTGTTTACGGATATTTTCCACGCCTCTCCATTGATAGATAGTAAGATAAAGTGTGTTTTGGTTTAGTTAGTTTTTTATAAGACGTCATCGAGATTTCTCTAGCAATGGTTGTGAGGATAATGGAAACTGGGCTCTTTATTTAAATGGGTTAATGGGCGGGGTAATGGGCTTTAAATGGGTTATTACCTGAATAAACAACAATGTTATTTATTATTTTATTTATTTATTTATTATTATACCTCTACTTCCAGAAACAAATAACGAACCTGAACATGCGCATAGAGAAGAACAAGCAGCGTATCGCAGCGGCGGCGACGGCCGAGGACAGCGTCGAGCTGCGCCCGAGCGGCCGCTTCCAGCCTCCCGCCGACCCCGTCGCCTTCCAGACATGGCTCAACGACACGCGGACTAAGGTCTGCTATGTTTTTTCAAACTAGCTGTCTTGCTGGGAGGTGTGGCCGCCCATTTACCGCAAAACTTGGCTTAGGTTACCTTGCCGGTTACGATCAACGCTCACACTGCCAAATTGAGCCGCTATAATGTTGATGATGGCCCTAGATACTTGTAATTATTTGATTTATAATATACTAGCTTCCGCCCGCGACTTCGTCTGCGTAGACCCGGGATAAAAACTATCGTATATTTTAATCCAGGCTATAATCTATCTTTGTGCAAAATTTCATCCAAATCGGTTGAGCCGTTTAGGCGTAACAAACATCTAAACTTTCGCGTTTATAATATTAGTCTGTTAGTAGGATGACCTCAGAAGCTAAAGTTTGTATTAAAACAAGGCAAGAGTGTTTATCCAATGCCAGGCAAACATAACATGTTAACTTTTGGTAAACAGTGTTTGGTATCATTTGTGAGCATAAAAGGTTGGTTTGTTTACGCACTACGCACTAGTTGTAGTTGTACGCATACGCATACGCAGTACCGCGAGCTGGTGTCGCGGCGCGAGGCGCGGCGCGCGCGGCGCGCGGCCATGGCGCGGCGGCGCACGGCGGCCGCGGCCGAGCGCATGCGCGTCATCTCGCGCCTCGCCGCCGCCGGCGACGACTTCGGGAACCAGGACTCCGACTGGGACGCCTACAAAAGGTAACCTGAAGGCCAGTGTTACGTTTCCAGCACAGCACTGACGTATAAACACGGTCGGTTGGCGAATGGCGACCCGCATAGGGATCAGGGTTTTGTATAGTACTTAGGTACTTTCGCAAAAATGCACGGAACAGTGGATGTCACTCCCTGTTTCTACAAATAATAAGGTGAAGTGTTCTATTATACAGCCATATAAATAGATGACACAAGTGTTTTTTTTTTCTTTTGGAACCGCGACTTTTTGGTAGTTTCTGAAACTTGCGGTTTTCAATGGAAAAATACACTTGCGATTCTGTTTAAGCGTCGTATGAGGTGGGACTCGGGTGTGCTCCTGAGCATGCGGGTGCGCAGGAGCACTCCTCCCGTCTGCATGTCTTGTCGCCTATTATATCGTCGCGTATTGTGTTATATGGACTTATAGCACAATAATCTTGACCTTATTCCGCATAGTTACAATAATCAACAACATTTAGCTGGTGTGACGTAGTAACTAGTTTCCAGCGCTCAGTAAATTAAATTGCTTCCACACTGACTGGCAGCAGTCATAGAAAGAATCGATGGCAATCATCCAGTGCGGATCCAGAATTTTGGTTTACGGGGAACCGATAAGATTTTAGTAGAAACACAGAATGCTTTTGGGGGTGGGCTTGAACCCGTCAGCCGTCCTGCAGGATCCGCTAATGCAATCATTGTTGTAAATTTCAGTATCAGCCGCGAAGCTGACTCGGATTCTGAAGCGGATGGCGAGCGGCTGCTAGAGTTGGAAGAGACTTTACGAGAGCACGAACCGCTGCCGCCAAGCGACCAGCGCCACCAACTGCATCTCGCCATCGAACCCTTCAGGCGAGTCCAACAATATACTACTTATCTCGCTGTAACATATAGATGCCACGTATAGTTGGATGAGACTACGAGAGCACGAACCGCTGCCGCCAAGCGACCAGCGCCACCAACTGCATCGCGCCATCGAACCCTTCAGGCGAGTCAAAATGTTGGGTAAATGTCTTGCATATTCTTATGCTGTAGGTACAGTCAGCATCATAAGTAACTGCCCAAACTAAGACGTCAAAAGTCTTTATAACAAAATACTACGTATCTCGCTCTAACAGATAGACGTCGCCGCCGAGCGACCAGCGCCACCAATTACTGCATCTCGCTATCGAGCCTTTCAGGTAACAAGATAGGTACTACTTCATCATCGTATCACCCGAAAGACGTGCACTGCTACCCCACCAAAGAGCTCCACAATGACCGGTCCTGCGCCACCCGCATCCAGCGGACTCCCGCGACCTTTACGAAGTCATCAGTCCACCTTGTTAGGGATCTGCCAAAGTTCCGGGACGTAGTCGTTCTACGTGCAATGTGCCCCGACCACTGCAACTTAAGTTTAGCGATTCGGAGGGCGATATCGGTTACTATGTTTCTGCTGCGGATAGCTTCATTCCTGGTGCGATCACACAAAGATACAGCATAACCCTCTCCATTGCACTTTGGGTGACTTTCTGCCTCACACAAAGATACAGCATAACCCTCTCCATTGCACTTTGGGTGACTTTCTGCCTTTTTATGATTATACTAGTGAGCGACCACGTTTTAAGATTCTACTTAAACGCAATTTTATGGCACCCCCAAGCTGATCTGATGAGACAGAACAGAAGGTGGCGATATTAACTCAGTGTTTAGGCTCATTGGAACCGTCTTAATGAGAGTAGTTGATGACTGTTAAAAAAAAAACGGACGGCAACAAAAGCTTATACAGTCGATGTCAAAGATGTAGACATATCTTTGACGCTGACCATACCAAAAATCAAAATTATGTCAGCCATGGTCCATTAGATTATATTGTATTTGAACAGGGCTCCAGAGCTAATGTTCCAGCCGTCCATGATGGGCAACCTGGAAGCGGGCCTAGCGGAGTCGCTGGAGTACGTGTTCAAGCACTTCAGCCCGGACGACCAGCTGCTGCTAGCCAACAACGTCTTCCTCACCGGCGGCTGTTCGCAATTTCCAGGTGAACATGACCTGTATGTTAATAGGGCTCCAGGGCTAATGTTCCAGCCATCTATGATGGGCAACCTGGAGGCGGGCCTGGCAGAGTACTTGTTCAAACACTATATTCGGGTTCGGGTGAATTCCGTTTTATGTATAAGCAATAAAAAAAAACACTATTCATCATATAAGAATGGACTATGGACAGTCAGTTCTGCAAAGAAATGTCTACGTGCGAACAATTAATTCTCAGACAGAGATGGTCGATGGGTATAAAAATGTTTTATTTGTGTGAATGGCTAATTTAGGAAAACTTTGCTAAAATTTGTGTTAATGTAAGTAAATTATATTCTGTATAGTTATATATACATTGTATCATCAATGGCGAGATTGAGAAGTGCCCGTGTCCAGCAAAATGCACATTTTCACCACCGTGACCACATGGTCACGGTGGTGAGTAACGATACTAACCTAGCGACCAGCGAAGTCACATGACTTCGCTGGTCGCTAGGTTAGTATCGTTACTTATCGAGCCAGAAATGAACAGCAAAGTGTCATTGCCATCAAGTCGATGAAATAGGGGTTAATTAGTACCGTTGTTATATGTATGTAGGTACAGCCGCGGATTGAAAAGGTTCGCAACATCATTAAAATAAAGTAAATAGAAAAGAGGCGAAACTTTTCATTTCTCGACTATACATAATTGCAAAATACTAAGGTCGTACAATTTCTAATTCCAGGTTTAAAAGAAAGACTCGAAAGAGAGCTCCTTGAGATGCGGCCGTTCCAGTCGACTCATAAAGTGGTCATCGCTAATAACGCGAGCCTTGATGCTTGGTACGGCGCCAGAGACTTCGCCGGCAGCAACGAGTTTGAGAACTGGTGTGTGTCTAAAGAGGACTACTATGAGCTAGGAGGAGAGTATCTGAAGGAACACCACGCGAGTAATAAGTATTTCAAGAGCCCGGCTCCGATTGTTGACAATACTATGGCTCCTGCTGGCGACGCTAATGTGGTGAAGGAAGAAATAGTTGTAGACTGTTAGCAGTGACATATTTAGGTATTCATTATTAGTTTGTATGTTTGAAATAAATACGAATAGTAAATCACAACAATACCTTTTCCTTTTGGCAGGGATTACACAGTGACAATTATTGCAATATTTTTATTTATTTATTTAAACTTTATTGCACAAAAGAAAACTTATCGTACAAAAGGCGGACTTAATGCCAAATGGCATTCTCTACCAGTCAAACCTTAAGGCAAAGCGGAAAAGATGTCAATATTAAGGTGCTCAAAATTCTATGGATAAGTTGCTTCAATACATGTGATATCCCGTGTAATCGCCACCAATTTGACATAAAAAAAACACTGATATCAAAGTGGCGGATAAAAACAAACGAAGTTACCGCCATGTTTCACCCCCGTCGAATAAGACAGTTATGATATAGTACATTACTTACCAAGGGCTGTAAAAGAAAGCCCAAAATCGCAGGTATTTGTGACCCCGAACCGCAGGCGAGGATTGTAAATATGCGATAGAGGGCTTTCTTTTTTACTGCCCGTGGTGAGTACACAATTTTACGTCTTCACCTAGTGACAATGCGAGTTTTACCATACGCGCAGCGTGCGGTAAAACTCACATTATGGCCAGGTGTGATGTAATAATTTTTTCAACACAATTGCTCGTAACGTACCTCTTATTGTGTCGCTTTTAGGCTCATAATCCTGGATATTAAACACGCGTGTTTAATAACATTACGATACTTGTGTGTTATGGTTATGTCCCGATTAAGTCACGTTGGCACCTTGCAGCAAGATGTATGCATGCACACGGTGCATTCTTAAACTAACCGGGTTGTACAGAATGTACAGCTTTTTTTTTAATTCTCGGCAAATGGATTCTTATCCGACTAAACAAATTAAATCCTTTTTGTTAATTAATTGACTATTTCTTTTTGGATATGATATAGAAACGGTTAATTTAGTAAAACTATTCACTATTGATAACATTTTACATGAATTAATAAAGATAACATTTTAAAACGAAATTATTTATTTTATGTTGTATTGGCTGTTTAGAGATTTCATCTAATGCGCGCGCACTGCGCAAACTTCACAAAAACATTGATGCGCGCCATAATACTTAGGTTATTTCACAGATATTTGTAACATTGTTAATGCGTGTTGGGTTATTAACAAAAATGTTGATTCGTGGTGACTAGAAAAGTAATAAAAATAAATGACGCCACTAGAAATTCTTGACGATGTATACAACATGTGAGTAAAAACCTGTTGACATCAATAAGTAAAGAAAATAACTTGACAGGCCTATCAAATATTCATCTTATGAAAAGGATTTTTTCCTCGCAAAGTGTGTTGAAAAACGTCGTATGAAACGCGTGAGCTTTGATAATTACAATCCTCGGCTCTCTTATCACGCTCACCTGCGGCTCGCGTGATAATTCCGCCTCTGATGTAATTATCAACATACCTCACTTGTATCACAACGTACTATAACATGTGTATCTGGCTTTCTATGGCATCGTAGCCTGCAAACGGATGAACCGATGTCAGTGCGGTTTATTTATTCGAAAGTCTTGTAACTGCTATCCGACAGACGTTTATGAGCATTAGAGTAGGTTCTCTAACTAGGGGCGACGTGAATGAAAACAAGCGAGTTAGCCACAAATATCATGGCACGTTTATTTTTCTCCACTACATGGCGACTTCTAAAAGAATCGTGACTTGTTATTTTGCATTTCACATAGTTTCTTTTTTTATTAGAGCTCTGCAAATGAGCACTAAACAATAATTTTACAATGTATATTTTCCATAAAATTAAATAAACTCTGTATTTATTTTGATCTCGATATATGTCACTATGAACTGAAAAAATTTTAAAACACTTTGTTAGTTCGCTAATTATATTGATTGATGAGACTATAATAAAGAGTACATTTAAAAAATCACATTAAAGCATATACATAATGCTGACTACATAGACTCCCACAGCCTCGCCTACCGCCTGTGTAAGGTTGCATACTCAAAGTATAACAATAAACAATCGTAAACAATAAAGTATCCTACTTATAATTCACATAATATGAAGACTCAAAAGAAAAATTCAAAAATATTTGATAAAATATCACAAGTAGTCAGAGTATAAACAACTAAATTAATGTTGCGCGTAGGGAGGCTGTAGGAGCGATACTCGCGTGCAGTTTAATACACCACAGTTAACAAACCTAACTTAAAAACTAGCCTAAAAATTTTAACAATAAGAGAACAGTTTAGTTGTTAAAGTATTGGTCATTAAAACTCTGAGGAGCTATAACTAAATGACAAACGTACCAACCCATCATGCCATGATGTTTGCTTAGAGAATTTTTAATAAAAATTTGGAATTAAAATTATGTAAAGTACTCCAAAACTTGGTAAGTATGGCTTAAAGCCACGTATAATTTTATTTTATTATAGACGATAATTGTAAAAACAATAGTGACTTAGAAATAGCTCTCAGTATATAAAAAAAGTTAAAATCCTTAGGCTGTACTCTCATAATGATTACAATGTAAGCAACGCAATAATTGGCAAAGCGGAAGTTCGCGTAAATCTAATGATACAATAGAACTAAATATATGTACCTTAGACATTATGATTACACAAGGCTCACTGTTATCTGCTCGTTAACCTACGATCATGTAACTGGTCGGCGGCGCGCGCGCCGCCCTAGACTAGGACTCTGCCTCGGGAAGTATACATTACACTCACGGAATAGGATATGTACGATTTCATTAACCAAATAAAAGGGGCTCAAAAAACAGCGGGTCGCTCCATCGCCACAAACGCTGACGGTAAAAAATTATACAAAAATGTAACGCCGCCAATATGAATCCTGAGTATTCTTACGTTTCAATATGGATTTTTCTTTTTAAGTAATTCAGTCTTTCCTACGTTTGAAAATAAGTAGAGGAGACGATAAAACTATTTTTACGGTTACGTAAATTGAAATGGCTCATTACTTTTCTATATATAGTAACTAACATCGGTATGTAAAATAGTTGAGCAGTGAAGGCACACAACAATAGATCTCCTACGTTATTGCCAGACCGTATGCTTCATGTTCCTTCACTGCTGTTATATTATATATGGGTCCTAGTGCCTTACGAAACATATTCCTCGGGAACTGAATTCACCGGAGATTCATGTGGTCGGTTGTACCTGCATTAATCAAAAAAGGCAGAAATATATTTCGTAACTAAAAGGACCATGCCCCAACTTCTGGTATGGCTCGGATAGGGTGAGGTACTACAGCTCATATATGTATAATTTTAAGATAAAACAATGATAAAAGAAGTGAACAAATTATAACGAAAGTATATTATAAATTCTAGAAATAAAACGTGATCACCCTCGCCGCGCCAACGAGAAGTTGTAATGCAATATACATTTATATATTTTATATGTACCTAAAACGCTATGTTGGTGTTTCTATTTCCATTCATATAACTATGGATAATACATGGTGTCAACACTGCGGAGCACCTAAAAGGTAGTGCTACACAATGCCGTTACAAACTATGTTTTAATAAGTTTCAATGGTGAGTTATAATGGTAGCTGAAAGATTTATACTACTCGTAAAACTCAAGTTAGTTTGTCTAAATAATACTGTTCTCAATGGCTTGGTAAGAAACTTACTAAAAGTGTACAAGAACTTGAAGACAAGTATCAGATAGTCGTATAACTTATACTTTTATTTCTGGGCAACTAAATGCATCCGTCGTACTCATATTACCGTATTATCTTAAAATATTGTGTACATATTTTTTATTTAAAATGATAAATGAGATATTGGCCTATTTTCTCGTGTTTTCTTTTAAATACAGAACTATCAAAATATAAAAAAATATCGAGGACTATCAAACAACATCCATATGTATATTATTATATGTACATACATCTACAAGGAAATTTTGTTTTTTACCCAAAAGTAGTCCCACACTAAGTATTCTAATTTTAGTCGAACGATGTTATTCTCAATCACGACTCTTATATTTGGTAGACGACTCGTCGTTATAGTCCCTATTTTTTTAAATTGTGGATTGTTTTCTTTCTGTTCCATTCAATAAATAAACCCTACCAATATTTACAATTCCTAACCCAGCACATGGACACACGCAACAAGATGGAAATAAAATAATGCATCTATGCAACAAGGTAAACGATAACAAGGAGAAATATAAATCCAAATAAAACAAATAAAAAAGTTATGATGTCGGCACGTAACACACATAGAGAAGGCGCGTACTCTTACAATATTCTATTTCCAATCTACCCTGACCTGCAGACTTAACTAAACTTACTCTACCACATCATTTACAAGAAATGGCACCAATCTATCTTTGATATCAAAATGGCAAACCATAAGGAACCCCGCAGCGGCCGCGGATGCACGCTCTGCACAAACGAACGTCTCGAGATATTGGAAGACTACTGCGCTATATACTATTCGTTATTACTATTATTCGACAAACGACTAAGGGAAAAATAAATATTATGGAGTTTTATCAATTTTCTTTGTGATACGGATAAGGGCGTATATACTATATTTTATCCTAATTGGTAAACGATAACACTCTGTACGACATTTTTCAAGAAAATACTCTACATGAACATTCACATTGAAAATTAGTTTAATGTACCTATATGAAGTTTTAATCAATGGTGTTATGATGATATTGCCTAAGTCGCTATCCGCTAGAAGGCACACAAAGTTTAGTAAGAAGCTTCACAAATTATACGCTCTGTCCGTGGAGCCCCGTCGACCGCAGCTCGCAGCTCGCAGCGCGCACTTATTGCCACGAGTCGCCACCCGCCTCGCACACACCGTGCACCGTGGCGATCATACGCGTTGAACACTGAACATAACTTTACCAACGAACCCAATACGATTCAAAAATATTGCCAATTTTATGTTGCAACAGGCACTTCTCTGGATTTCTCCAATAAACATCATATTAAAGTTATTCATTTTGTGAAGCTTTCAATATTGCCTCTGAGGAATCTGCACTTTGTGGAATTATTTGTACTTGTTCATTATTATTAGTTTATATGAACTGGAACCGTCTTATGGATTACTAGAGTCTAGTAATTAAATATTTTCAGTGATCAAAATTCGTCTCATCGGTAACAGCTCTATACAATTATCCGACTTCATTATACACCGACACACTCTAGTTAAGTTAAAGCATCGTAATAAGATATTGTTACAACTCACCGCCTTACGAAGACTGTATGTATACGACAAGCGAACGGCGAATGTTAAAATTTAGAATTTCACAGTTGGAGATTTACCATTCACGATCCAAAAAGTTACGACTAAGCAAATTAGAATATGAGATCAAAAATTTAGGCCTACAATCTATATGATGAGACTTTTTTTTAAGTAACGATTTATGAATGCCACCACGAAGCTTAATATATATGTGATGGTATAGATAAATCACAGTTGTGGATATAAATCACAATGCATATCATAGGCGGTACCGCTACTGACTACTCGCTACTCTCGTCTGTTGTGATGTCCACCAGCCGTGGTGCCCGCCTGCCCGGTCCCGCGTCACGCCCGACGAACTCAACAGTAGCTAAATAAACTCTACAAATAAACATGCCAATCGAATCCGTGCTCCGGTCCATGCTCAATCAATCCAGACGGAAACATCCGCTCTCCTCGATATTGATCTTCGTTTTTATATTTTATTCTTATTCTGTTAATAAGCTGCTCTTGGTGATGGCTGCCACTATATTGCGCTCAGGCTGCTTGCAAGTCAACCGAGAGCTGGAAAAGATATACCATCATCAGTTTTTTAAACTAGATCAAAAAAATATTTACCTTCGAAACGTCTCAATCGAACGCTTGCCTGCAATGAGATTAGGTTCGATATTAGATCATCTTGAATTTAAATGGGTTTTCAAGTACAGTACAAGTAGATGCGTTCTGTTCAATCATCACTAAATCATTCTTAGCAGGCAAGTTGCCGATTGCTGCGTATAGTAGGGGGTGTCCATTAATTACGTGAGACGTTCCAAGGGGGGAGGAGGTCAAGCCGAATCTCATCTATGTTACTTTGGGGAGCGACAAATATCACTTATTTTTATTTCAGCAAGAAACAGTAAAATTTCGAGAAAATATAGATTTAAATTAAGTAAAACACGTTTCTTCACAAAAACATGGCCAAATCATGCACTATAATATTTAACAAGATTTTACTAACGCTGCAAAGTTGCACAGGAGCACGTCGTTTTTTTACGCGTAATCTCACGTGAGACTGGGGAATGGGGGAGGGGGATGAGCCAAATCTCACGACATCTCACCAGGGGAGGGTTCAGAAAATTTATAAAAAAACGCCTAACGTAATTAATAGACGCCTACTAACTAAATATTTATAGAAAAATGTTACCTATTTTGGCGATCAGTCGGCCAGATGCATCTGACCCGACATTTGGGGCTGCGGAGTGGGTGTGTGCGACGGAGGAGGCGAAGCTGTTGGAAAACGTACATGGATGACTATGCGTTATGGAACTTTCGCCAAAATTTGGCAGAAGGTTTAAAAAGGAAGTAATACTTACATATCGACGCAATAGATTGTGGCGACATTGCAGACATCTTGCTCGTGTCTTGCATGGAGACCTGTGTTCCTTGCGAAGTCATATAACGATTCACCATAGGAACGAAGCTGAAAACAAAGATGAATGTAACAATTTATTATAAAACTCCCGTCTGGAAAGTCTTCCAAACTCAAATTTGGTTTTACAAGATTTGAACTAATGGTTATATAGCAGTGATCATAATTATCATATCAGCCGGAAGACGGGCACTGCTCGACAACGGCCTCCTCCTGCGCCACCCGCGTCCAGTGGACTCCCACGACCTTTACCAGGTCATCATCCCATGTGGTCGCCACTCGAGAACATATATAGCAGTGGGACTTCTAATTAAAAGTGTATGTACCTTAAGTCACAAACGCCCGGCGAGTCGAAGTTGCTGTTGTTCGAATTATTGGTGTTGGTCGCGACGCTGTTTATGGTTCCGATGCTGTTCGCCGACACGTTGCTGTGGTTCTCGCGATGCACGCGGTTGTGGTGTCTATGCACAAGGTAATAAGGACTACATTAGATCAGTTACATACAAGGGACGTTAGTTCGCACTTGGCATATTCTACATACAAGAACATGCTGTCTACGAGACTACTTCTTGGCAATTTATGAAGCAGACGTCTAACGTTCAATCTAGTCTATTATTTTATTGATATTAGAATACCTTTTGGGTTCCTGAAATAAAAGTCTATTTTTTTTGAGACTTAGATTACTATGCAAGATTGACCAAGATTTTCCGGACTCAAATTGAATTGAACAAATATTTGTACATTTATGCCTCATTGGGATTTTTTTCCGCGGATTATCAGCACATTGTTTTAGTGCAGGTAACTGCAGGAATATCATCGATTCTTAATTATGAATTTTCCTGCTTAATTACCAGTGGTAATGCCAAAACGTATCAAATGCGTTGTCTTCCGATTGAGTTCTTTCAAACTAGTTGGTAGCACTATGGAGAGGCATCGATATCAAATGCGACTAATCGTGTTAATAAGGCAGCCACTATGAATCAACCTTATTTCTATGTGAGAGGGTTCAATTCTATGAAAAACCAGATGCCTTTATTCCCGTTAAAGGGTTAAATAATCATATATTATTGATGTCTGTCCACGGTGCCACCAGCTGCCACGTAAAGCATTTAAAAACAAACCTAATATAGTAGCTATAGATACCAAGATCAAAGAGCAAAGAAAAAAACTGCTACGCTGGTGTGCGTGTTCAATTTTTCATCATGCTTTGATCTTGGCAGAGTAGAGTTCACCAATATCTATACAGTGTTTATTGTCACTGACATAAGGCGTATGAGTACATATTTTACAAGCTTTCTATTAACCTGCAATGTAATTACCTAACAATGTAACTTGTGCGGGTATGTTTGTACGGCTGGAATCTTGCAACTCAATTTTGAAGTTGATATCTTTAACCGATTGAACTGTAATTTTGTGTAAGTATAGTTTGGATGACAATTCAATATTATCGTACCATCGAGCTGATCTGATGATGGAGACAGGTGGCCATAGGAATTCAGTACTTAACCGACGTAACCCCGTTGAGTTTGGGTTAAACCTCGTTAGAATCGTTTCAATGAGTAGTTGATGACGGTATACAGAAAAGTACAGTCGGCTTGTAGCAAAAGCTTGTACAAAAAATTCAATTTTTGACAGACTCTTATTTTAAAGGTATTGGTATTGGATAACTATACAGACATATAGATATTGGAGAAATCGGGCGTACTATAAAACTGTGGTGTATTTTCCACATAAAATTACAAAATAAGCAGGTATCAAAAAAGTTCTTATTTCTAATTTTGTTGTGTTACCGTATTAGATAGCTGTCCCTGACGAAAGTGCGTCCGCACACGCTGCACTCATAGCAGGAGCCGGCCGTGTGCGTGCGGATGTGCAGCGCGAACTGCGACTTGGACGTGAAGGTCATCGAGCAGCGGTCGCAGTTCAGCGGCTTGTCGGCCACGTGCGACCATCTGCGAGGAAATTTTATATTGGTGGGCTAATATGGACCGGAAAGCGCACAAAGTCAGCCAATGTAAGTAAACTTCACTTTCCGGACCTCTTGTCCGAGAAGACACCGCGGCGGTTTGTGGCACCTTTCATCGCCGGTCTTTCTGTCAGCGTTCAGTGATAAAAAGTTCAACAAATACCTTACTTTCTAAAATAAATATAGAAACTCTTTTGTCTTGAGAACCCAACGCCAGTTATAAATACCAAATTCATGAATTATAACATTTGATTATAACTAAAAATAGAAAAGTATGAAAGAGGATCCTAAAATTACCTGTGTGCTGTTACGTAGCTCTTCACAGCGAATCGTTTCTGACATATGTCACAGGCATATGGCCGTTCTCCTAAAAACAAAAATAAATGAACGACAATCGAGAAATGAAGAATCAAAATGCCTACTACAGTACCCGCCACGTAAGTTTGCGTTTCTGACGTTAGCTACTAGTAGCATCGCAAAGGTGTCAGGAGGGTTCGACGGGAGGCAACTCGAGCCTAACTTCACAGACGCAAACTTAAGCGGCGCGCATTGTACTAACTAAAGAACACTACTGAAATAAAATGATTCAGTAGATGTAAATAAAGCAAAAGTGAAAAGCAAAATGATGTTAGAAAGACGGCAAGATGCAATTAGACAATGATCTGAAATCAACGAAGCCAGGAAATTATAATAAATAATAATTAAATCAATGATGATGCAGCGGATGATAGGAGAAGTTACAATAAGTTGTCGGTGCCACATCATTGGGTCCTGCAAGACAAATGTTTCCTTCTCAGACGAAAGTTGCCACTTTGACAGTTGTCAATAAGTCGTTACTTGTATATAAATACAGTTACAAATCGTCCTTATTGACAACCCACAAAGTGGTTCATTTTGCCTGGGAACGACTCAATTGTTCTGTTGTCGCAATTTGCCGTCTTCGTAACTATGCAGTATATGCGGTCTTGTGTCGCGGTAACGAATTAACACAGCAGCCAAATTGCTTAACTAAGCAAAATCACAGATCAAAAATATTAAAATAACTACTTAAAGATATATGTTAACCGACTTCCATTGACCTGACCCGATCCTGATGCTTTATAAGAACGAATGCACAAGATAGCTTCGAAAAATAAACCACATTATCATTTTACTTCGGGAGTTGGGGACAATAAAATTGGACCATTTAATATAAATAAACTAGGAGTACTAGGACCATTATGCACGATTAAGTTCCATCCATACCAATATTATAAATGCGAAAGTGTGTCTGTCTGTCTGTTACCTCTTCACGCATAAACCGCTGAACCGATTTGGATGAAATTTGGTAAAGAGATAGTTTGAGTCCTGGGGAAGGACATAGGATAGTTTTTATCCCGGAAATCACCCCCCAAGGGGATGAAATGGGGGGTGAAAGTTTGTATGGAGCTACGATATACACGAGTTCCACGCGGACGGAGTCGCGGGCAGAAGCTAGTTTAGTATAAATAAAATAGGACCATACAGGGTCCAAGTTTAAAAAAAAGATCAAATTGAGATTAGTCTCTAAGAGGTCATGTTCTAACTGCACTTTTTAGAAGTCGGTTGAAAACATAAAAGCAATAATTGTGTGAACATGTTACCGAAACACGCGGTCTCTATTAGGAATGGTGTTTAGAAGATTTTCTACCATTCCGGTTTTACATGCTATTAAACTGCAACACAGTGACACTCACAAAATAAACTCACGACTCAAGTTCTAGAAGGAAACTTGATTTTACAATAAATGCCTAGAAGTTAGGCGCTTCGAAAACGGCAACTGGTGAGAAGTTTCATGAACCCAATAGAATCCCCATCAGCTAATTAAGTTTAAGGTGATTCGCAATGATTCTACATCCAAACAACTCTTGAGAATTCCAAATGTTTTAATGACTTTTCTGGCTTAACATTGGATCAATGGTTTGGCGAATGTTATCTTAACAGGCGCCGAATTATATACCGTCATTTTAATTAAATCTTTGTCGGCTTTTACAGTTAATTATGGACAGCATCCGCCACTTGTAACAATTAGCTGATAAGGACTGCGTATACGGCCGCTTCTCTACGTCGACAGGACAACGAAATTCGACACTTTTGATGCTGATGAAGGGATGAAAATCTATAATGTGTAGTACGCGACTAGGCGGGCATGCGGGCGATGTGTGAGGTGGGAGGTATTATTTCACCCTCGCGTCCCCGAAGGTACAGTTCTCGCTACAAGTTTGCGACTGTAATGTTAGCTACTAGCGTCGCAGAAGTTTCAGAAGGCTTCGACGGGTGAGCGGGAGGCCAAATGAGGCTAACTTCAGAGACGTAAACTTATGTGGCGCGTGTTGTATGCTGTTGTAAAAACACCGTCATCCCTCACGTCCGCCTTGGCGCGTACTAGGCTATCCCGCGTCATCTTAGTATGAGGCCTGCTTTGCATAGAGAAGCGGCTTGCGACCCAAATTTAGATACCACAGAACACTGCAAGATTCCATAGAACCTCACGACGGCACCGAAACTTGGGTCGATCGTGTGACGTCATACCGGTGTGAATTCGCTTGTGAATGTTGAGCGTCGATTTCTGCGTGAAGCGCTTGTAACAGACATCGCACTCAAACGGCCTCTCGCCGGTGTGAGTCCTCATGTGAATCTCCAAGTACGGCTTGCAAGTGAACGCGGCCGGGCACTCCATGCATTGATACGGCCGACCTTGCACTAACCACCATTACACATTAGTTCAAGTCCATGTGGCACCGACAATCGAGGTTAATCCAGAAGTAGATGATGAACAAAAAATGATTTAGTGAATAGAAGCCAGAGGAAAAGAACACGCTTTCTGAGTGGCGCGAAAACTAGGCTAAAAGTTTGTTCGGTACGTAATTGTTGAAATTGTGAATTTCTTACGATACTTGGAACCAAATAGAGGTAGTCATTTCGAGACACATAAGTTAGAAATGGCGGACGTACTGCATAAATGGTGTCCTTGATATCGTTAAATTATGATCCACACGAAGTCCCAGCGCAACTAAATCAAGATTACGGAAAATGCAACTTATGCTTGGTGTTTAAGTTCTAGTTTGAATTAAGGAGCTTGCCATACAATTTCATATTGTATTACTTTGCAAGTTCTGGTATTTCTGGGAATCGTACTTGGGTGTACGGACCTGACCAATATACATTTCGAGCCACCAAGAGAACGGAATTGAACTATAAAACAAATGTATTGCATGTATCGAATGGGGATAACAGAATGGCTTACCTGTGTGCGTTCGTTTGTGTATGTTCAGTGTGGACTTTTGCGCGAATCTCTTCAGGCACACGTCACACTGGTATGGCCGCTCGCCCGTGTGTGTGCGGTTGTGGATCTCCAGATACTGCTTGCACGTGAACGCGGCCGGACACTGCAGACACTGGAACGGCCGGCCCTGCACTGTGAACGAACAACACGGTCAGCGAGAATCCGCGCGGACGCCTACCGTCCCCGTCAGTAGCCCACAACGTTCATACATCCCTAAGCCATTATGTCATACTGTTCAGTACCTGAGTGCGTCCGCTTGTGGATGTTGAGGCTGGATTTCTGCGTGAACCGCTTGAGGCAGATGTCGCACTGATACGGCCGCTCGCCCGTGTGCGTGCGGTTGTGGATCTCCAGGTACTGCTTGCACGTGAAGGCGGCCGGACACGACAGGCACTGGAACGGTCTGCCCTGGACTGGTGCCCAACATAGATATTATAGCAGCGGCCAGGCGGCAAGGACGCTAGGCGCCCTCGCGCTACGGAGATCGCGGCGCCGGCGCGGACTGGTCGCCGCTCGCCGCTAACTCCGCTCCAAATCTTTACGCTACTCGATACCGCGAGACATCACATTTACGACACGGATTATCGAATGGGATAACGAATAACACACAAGCACGACAAATAAAATAAGAGAGATTTGGAGGAGAGGCAGAGTGTGAGTGGAGAGAGACATTGGGCGGGCGGAGGGCCAGTCCGGCCCGGCTGCCGGCTGTCACCCACCTGTGTGCGTCCGCTTATGTATATTGAGGCTGGACTTCTGCGTGAAGCGCTTGAGACAGGCGTCGCACTGATAGGGCCGCTCGCCTGTGTGCGTGCGCATGTGAATGTCCAGGTAGGGGCGGCGGGCGAAGGCCGCCGGGCAAAGCCCGCACGTGTAAGGGCGCCCTTGCACTGCGCCCAGTGCACACACAAAAGCGAGTAACGCACGTCGCCGACGCACTGGCCGAGCGGCCGGCCGCTGCCGATCCCGCCGAATATTGTCGCGAGCGACAACCCCAAGCCCCAATTTTGACCCCTTTTTGGATACGGTACCGAATAAGATACCGACGCGCCAAGTGAGCGTCATTGCGGCGATTGCATTACCGCTTTTGTGAAAGAATTAATAATGAAGAAATGATGATATACAAAAAAATGATATCGCTAAGTCACCGATATGCATGTATTTAATGAGAGCGGATGGCCGACACAATAATAAAACATGATAGGAGGAAATGAATGGTGAGTGCAGAAGAACGTAAAGCGCGCGTCGAGGGGGTTAACGATGTCGAGATGTTAGTCGAAAGCAACGAGTTCGGAAGCTTGAGTGGGAAACGTAAAACAACGGGTTAGGCGGGCAACGGAAAAATAAGAACGAAGCATGATTGCTAGATGCTGAATTTCGAGATTGATGAGTGACTCGCCTCTGATCGAGCTATCGCGAAAGTGTTTGTTTAGGTAGGTATATGTATGTGGGCTACTAACCCGTATGTATTTTTTCGTGCAAATTGAGCGCGCACTTCTGCGTGAAGGACTTGAGGCAGACGGTGCACTGGAACGGCCGCTCCCCTGCGCGACCAACCACGCGACGCGGGGGGACAGAGAAACAAAACAAAACCACGATGGACAAATAATACCGTGGCGATAGTAGGCCGGCCCGGACTCAGACAGACCCCACACCGGTCGGCTCTTTACTATGCTCTGCACTACCATGAGGGAATTATAAAGCACTTTATTTGTCCATCAGACATCTCTCTCTCCTACTTTAACTTAACGAAAATCCTCACAACGTACACATGCTTTACTTAATACCGTTTGTGAATAGTTTTTGAGCGTGTGTTACCTAATAGGAAATCGTTTGAGGAAATACTACGAGACGCTTGCGAGCCGCGGACCCCGTTTCGAACGAACAAAATATATTAGGTATCCCGGTAGCCCTGGGCAGCCCTTAAAAACTATTCACAAAACGAGGGTGTCAAAGCCACAACAGCAACAAGTCGGAGCTCAGAAGCGATGGACGTTCGGATTGTGGCTTAGAGACCAAATGCAAATAAAAGTGTAATATCAAGGGACCCACCAGTGTGTATACGTTTATGAGTGCCCAGGCTCGACTTCTGCGTGAACCGCTTGTCACAGACGTCGCACTGATACGGGCGCACTTTGTTGATCAGCGATTGGATGTGCTCCTCTAGAAATACCAACAAAATTCAGCTACAACAACGCTCCTGTCCACGCACTGCCAACATAATAGTGCCTGATAACGTGAGCTCTAAAATAACAAATGCATTGTCTACTTAAGGATTTTAGGGCAAAATGCCTACCAGTATGTATTTTCCCATGTCGGCCCAGGCTGGACTTCTGAGTGAAGCGCATAAAACAGATGTGGCACTGGTACGGCCGCACTTTCTCTAACAGGGCTCGTCTGTGCTCCTCTATAAGGTATACGATGTTCGATATAGCAACTCTGTTCCCTCTCAAACATGTTATTTATGATTACACCTAGCACGGTAACTGTCAAGGTCTCATTCACACACATTCAGGGGGAGGTAGGCTACGGCACGCGTTAGTTAGACCGATCTGCCTCGAGGGTAGCGACACGCACAAGTTGGCGAGGAATAGGTAAGGACCCACCGGTATGTATTTTTCCGTGCCGGCCCAAACTCGATTTCTGCGTGAATCTCAGATAGCAGACGCCGCATTGGTAGGGACGTTCCTTAGCCAGCAGCGCGCGTCTGTGTTCCTCTGAACGAAACCATCGTACAAGTCAGAATAGTGATTTTACGTCGACGGAGTCGAGTGACTAGAGAATGATCGGAGGGGCGAGGGTGGGCGGGAGGGGTGTGTAAGGACATGAACCCACCCGTGTGTATTTTCTTGTGGCGGTTGAGGCTGGAGCTCTGCGTGAACCTGACGCCACAGAGCTCACACTTGTAGGGCCGCTCCTTCACCATCAACGCGCGCATGTGCTCATCTAGAACCCCAACAACGCATCCAACACACGCTCCACGACACCGTCAAAGGACCACCAACGGGCCAGCCGTTGCGAGTCCTTTACCTCCCCCTGTTTGCCTCACAATAAAGCCTTCCTCACGCCCTGATTTATTTGTGTTCTACACAACACAACTCAAAAACTATTCACAATGGATGTTAAGCATATGTATTGTCAACTATTCCATGATGGAACTGTGTGTCGCACCAGTGTCGCTTTTTATTCGGATCTATAAAATTAGATGTAATAGATAATTATCATAATTACTACGTAAATATATTTATCTAAAAGCTCCATCCAGTGGCCGCGGTTTTAATTTACTGGAGAACTCAATTTCGTGATATATTACGAGTGAAAAAGACGAAAGTTCCTATCGTTGATGCCATGTAGATAAACTTGGGTATATAAAATTTAATGTAAGATAATTCAGATTATTAAATCTCATCATATTTTTCTTTCCCTTACTAATAAGAAAATCGGGTCGATTGGTGTCGTAATCAAAATGAGTGATCGAAAGGAGCTATTTCGCTGTTCAATCATTTTAACTCGGACGCCATACACGCTTGTTTTCTATTAGTAGGTACCTATCTATTAAAATACCAACGAACTCGCGCAAACCTGACATACAAGCAATACAAGACAAAAAAAACTCAATAAACTTAACGCAAACTTTGAAATAATATCGGTAAAAATTACTAACATATACAATTGCATGATTCCAAAAACTTTAGCCAATGTTTCAAAAATAAAATAGTAAAAAGACAATACATATTAAATATTCAATACATCAGGGCGTCAAAACAGGACATAAGCAGATATTTACTATAGGACTTGGCCAATACGAAAATTTAAAAGAAATTCAAAAACAAAAAGTTTTACTTTTAGTCTCGCGGAAACAGGAGGAGGTTGACTTGAGTGAAAGTATAAAAATACAATACGTGATTCATAGATATTCGTTTTTAAACAATCCCCTCATGGTACAATCAACAAGGGAGCTACTTTTCTCACTCTACTATAATGTAACTTCCATATAAAGAGGTACTGTTCCCTAAACCTCCATCCCGATTTCGTTTCACTCGCGCCCATTGACACTATAATACCCTACTTGCAACTCTTGCCTCTCATACCAATAATTTCTTACTTTAATTTGGACAAATAAATCATGAAATAATATGGAAATTACATTAAAACTGCACATCGGTCAGATGTTACATGAATAACTAACATTTCTGTTATGTGTAAGCCATTCATGTAGCATTCTTTCGTATCATTATAGCAACATAGAACAGAGATAACAAGACAATTAGTATTTATTAAAATAAAATCATAGCAAATCTGTTCAATGTGAATAAAAGCATGCTAAATTGCTCAATTAGTACTTTTTGCGATGCTATCACAAGGGCATTATTTATGGCCGACCTAACTTTCTCGTCTCTTTCATCAAGTACCTATAGAATGTAGCGTGACGAAAACTATGTCAACGATAGACAGTGCCTGGGTGGGCAGCATGGCATAAAGTACATCACAGACATTGAAATGTAGACGCTATATTCACTCAAAAGCATAAGTGCGGTTTCACATTATCCGATCCTATATCGGAACCGATACCGATACGTCGGCGCCAGTGTTAGGCCTCGACAGCTTATGCATATGAAACATGTGAAATTTTATCGAATGCCAGATCGCTCTCCGATATTAAAATCGTACAATGTGAAACTGCTTTAAGCATCCATTCATACGAGCTTTTCAACGCGCTGCAAAAAGAGCGATAGGCACGCAGCCATCGGTCAGAGATATATAGTAATATACACCACAGCGTATAGTTGCTGATTTTCGAGTGAGCCTTCCCTATCGTGAAACAAGAGCTTTTTATTTATACAATGGCTTTCTTTACCTACTTGAGGGTGGTATACCACATGTCCAATTTCTTTGTCCAAGTTTTGGAGGTACAAATACCTACTTGTACCTCATATGTTTGAAAATGAAAAAATGAAAATGTTTGATGAAATCATCCAGTTTCTTTGATCAAATGCACTTTGGACAAAGGTCTTGAACAACCCTTAGCCTTAATGTGAATACAACTCCTTTGTTTGGCGATGAAAAAGCTCATTTCTTAAACCATCAACTATACTAGATAGCCACGCTCCTACCGCTCTTTTGAACGAGCGTTGTAAACCGTGTGATTGGCTGGTATTGCGAGCTCAGACGAAACGTCACCTACTCGGTCCAAGACTTACCGGTGTGGACGCGCTTGTGCGTGTTGAGACTCGACTTCTGTGTGAAGCGTTTGAGGCACAGATCGCACTGGAAGGGCCTCTCGCCCGTGTGCGTGCGCATGTGGACCTCCAGGTACGGTTTGCGGCAGAATGCTGCGTCGCAAACCTAGACCGGCAATGGTTGTAGTCAGTAAAGTCGCTTAACAGGACTAATTTAACTTAAGCCTGGTCTACTTCAAGAGCAGTTAAGTTTGTAGGTGGGACACCCTCTAGGCTCGTCTTTACGGGCCGAGCTAAGGCCAAGAAAGGGACGTAATTAGAAAGAAGGTACAAGTAAAAAGAGTAAAGAGAATGACAACTTCTAATGCTTCTGTACTCATCTTTGATCATTAAAAAGAAACAATTTCCAACCTACAGTATCATAGTTTGCCTTACGTAGGTACACTCGAACCCATAAATAGCCGAACACCTTGTGACTCACCGTTTGACAACTTCGTGTGGCTGTTTCAACATGACGTTAAAACGACACTGTAAAAAGGTTCAGCCTAATGTGAGGCCGACCGTACCTAAGTGGGAGGAGCTCAAAAAGTTAAGTTCTGAAGGAACAAGTTTTATATATTTAATGCCGCGGTCTTTTTCATACGCTCGCGGAGTCGCGCGGACAGCTAATCCTATGTAATCACATACAAAAAACTTAAATTCGTTGCATAGATAGATCGTCTTACCGTGCACTGAAAAGGCTTGTTTCCGGAATGAAGCTTCATATGGACGTAATAAGACGAAGCGGACGAGAGTACCTTACCGCAAACCTGTAATAGTAAAATTCGATTTAGGAAACATCCGGCTCGAAGGACCAATAACGGCCGTTATTTAAACTTTAAGTCGGCACTCGAAATTTTAATTCCGAACATTAGTAAAACACAAGGTGTATTTACACTATAGGGACTCGGACCCAGCCACGGGGATACTTCCAACTCTTCCAAGTAAATGGCACACTATTTGTACAAGTTTGGACCTTATTCCTTAATTTCGCTATTCTTATTTCTACGCAAAGGGTGGGCGTGTCCCTTCCTAGGCCTCCTTTTAAACTTACTTTACAGTAATTAAAAAAGGAACCTTTAAATCGTGTAGTGTAATTACAGCTATAGTAAAACAAAATGTCATAGGTGAGATTCAATCGTATGTCAATATCATAAAGATTGACAGGGAAAAACCTCAACATCTTTCCGTTTTTCCTTACCTTACAGGCCTGTGGTTTGGAACGTGGTGTTGATTGGCCTCCATTTGATACCTCCATTTTTGTTTGAACTGAACCCATATCGACGCCCAAGCCCTGTGAACGCAATAATAATTTAGAATTTCAAGTATAATCTTTATGACGATATATGGTTGAGGACCAAATTCTTGGCCAGTAGTCAGCCTAGTTAATCGGTAGTAGTTTAAAAAAATCCGTTGTGACACAATAATTAACCATAGAATTGTATGGCTAATTTTTGTGTCAAAACTTAACTTCGGACGCGCGCCTGTCTGCGAGGTCTGTGGTCGTCAACAGGACTCATGTAGATTTAAGCATCACGCTTGTAAGCGATGTGGAGTTAAGGCACATTTAAAGCGTATGTGCCCAAAAGGTGTTTCTCGACACTACTACGTCGAGTGCGGCGCTGGTGAAGACGAGGTGTACGGTAAGCGTATCGTTTGCAATATCCGTACGGTTCATGGCGAGCCCATGAAGGAATCTGTAGTAGTGGATAAAAATGCTTTAAGTTTTGAAATAGATACCGGTTCCGGGGTGACGATTATTCCAGAAAGTAGGTACAAGTCGTTGTTCTGTAATTACCGGCTACACCTTAGCCTAGTAATGTACAATTGCAATGTTATAACGGAGGGCGCATCGATACACTCGGCACGTTAATTTAACCGTTTATGTATCGGTCAGTACAGTAACTAAGGATATAACGGTTCACGTGGTACGTGGCGAGGGCCCCTTACTATTAGGCAGAGATTTTATTTCAAAATTTCAACTTGAACTTTGTAAGGTACATTTTTGCAAAGCGGATATAGAAGATTCAATTTTAAAGTACCCACAGCTATTCTCAAATAAATTAGGTTGTTTCAAGAATGCAGCAGTTGAATCCATACTAATATTATAAATGTGAAAGTGTGTCTGTCTGTCTGTTACCTCTTCACGCTTAAACCGCTGAACCGAATGAGATTAAATTTGATATGAAGATAGTTTGCATCCCGGGGAAGGACATAGGATAGTTTTTATCCCGGAAACCATCCCCGGAGGGGTCGAAATTGGGGATGAAAGTTTGTATTGTGCTACGATATAAACGAGGTCCACGCGGACGGAGTCGTGGGCAGAAGCTAGTTAAAAATAAAACCAGACGCAAAGCCAATTTTTTGCAGAGCGCGCCCGTGGCCTTTCGCATTAAAGGAAAAGGTGGAAAAAGAAATAAATAGGTTGACAGGGTTAGGTATCTTAGTTCCCATTCCATACTAGTATGCGAAACCAGATGCAAAACAAAATAAATCATTAGATTGTGCGCGTACTATTCAGTCTCTTTAAACAAGCAATTACTTGTAGAAAAATATCCTTTGCCCCGAATAGACGAATTATTTGCTAAACTTAATGGGGGTGAGCAGTTTTTAAAACTCGATCTGTCGCGCGCGTTTGTACGTTACGTTATTTGATTGTTCAAATAACGTTATCGGAGGATTCGCAATTATTAACGACTATAAATACTCATAAAGGCCTATACAAGTATACTCGGCCGTATTTGGGTTAAGTTCGGGACCAGCCATTTTACAGAGAATCATGGAGACGTTATTAGCAGGATTAAACGGGGTTCTTGTTTATTTGGATGACAACTTGATCACAGGGAAAAATAAACGTGAGCATGTTGATAAACTTAATGAGGTGTTCCATCGATTAGAAACGGCCGGACTTGTACTGCAAAAAGAAAAGTGTTCTTTTTTTCCAGAACTCAGTAGCATACTTAGGGTTTATTATTGATAAGCATGGTATTCACAAATCACCAGAGAAGGTAAAGGCCATATTGGAAGCTAAAGTTCCTAGTAAAGTGTCGGAGTTAAAATCATTTTTGGGCGTGATAAACTATTACAGGAGCTTTGTGAAAAATGCGTCAATAATACGCAGCCCTCTGCACGAGTTACACAAGGTGGAGGGATGTTATGTGGGTAGCTTTAAGACGCGATAGGGCCCGGCTGCGTACCGCGCGGAGGCAGTCAATATATACTTGTCATAGTGAACGGTCCATGTTTGATTTGTCTCCATTTCGACTCCCCTCATTGAGATCTAACAGTTTTCAAATTACCTGAGAGCATTGGCGACCATCCATATCCATTTCGACTCCTTCATCATCCATTCCTTTAAAGCTTAACTGTAAATAAAAAATACCAATTGACAATCAATATATTAACAAAGCAGTATAGTTTTTAGGGTTCCGTACCAAAAAAGGTAAAACAGGAACCTTCATGGTGCGACTCCGTCCGTCTGTCTGTCTGTCTGTCTGTCACAAAAGAAATATATCACAAACTACTTAAGCTATCAATTTGAAATTTGGAATAGTTTTAAATGACAGTTATCCACGTGCATGGAAAATGAGAAATTTAAAGAAACATTTTAATTTTCTATGAAAAATTACGAATATGAGAGGGGGGGGTAAAAAAAAATTCAACTATTAGGTCAAGTGGGGTATCATATGAAAAGGCTTGAGTTGTACTTTTTGAAACAGTTTTTGTTTTTTCTTCTACATTGGTAAAATTTTGATTTATGAAGGAAAATGTAAAAAAAATACCATTCCCCCCCCCCCCCTTTATCTCCAAAGTTATCCAAGCGAAAAATTTGGAATAATTACTTGTGATTAAGATAAACATAAATATTACTGGAAAAGTATAACTTTTTCTATATCTAGCGTACATACGCTAGATATAGAAGCCCAAGGGGGTGAAACGGGGGGAGTAAGTTTGTGTCGAACTACGATATTAAACGAGTTCCTCGCGGACGGAGTGGCAGGCAGAAGCTAGTTCTATATAAATCAAAAACATGTGAAAATGGGAGCCAAGCCAAGAATATGCCTGGTTGTTGACTTCGCTGACAAAACAATTGAAATCTGAATGGGTGTTAAGTTCTGTAGATAATCTTTAACAGTCCTGCTGACTGTAGGTACCACAAAGGTGACATACCTCATCATCCTGCTGCAGGTCCTGCTGTTGATGGTCCATCAGATCCTGCTGATGCACCTGTTGCTGAATTATGAGGCTGTCCTTGGAGTCTTCCGGGTGATGCTGGTTCATGTTGATGATGTGTGCTGAGTCGGAGCGGACTATCGTGGGCGCGGAGTGGACGTGGGCGTGTGATGTGTAGAAGCTGGGGAACAGGCTAATTTATGTTTATATTTCTTCATTCTGGTCAGGGTTAGTTTGAAGCCATAAATTGAGATTATGATTTCTCGGTATGGGTAACGGAATTGAGGGATGTCAGCCTTAAAGATGTCCTTCTGTTCTGCAGGAAATCGAGAAGAATGGAAGAGTTTGAAGTGGAAACGCCGCCGGGGCAGTAACCTGAGGCTCCAACCCTAGTCCCTTCACAACATGGATAACGTAAGACCAGCGCTCAGTGGCGGATCTAGGATTCTGGTTTGGGGGTGGGACATTTCTGGTTGTAGCATTCACAAAGCACATCAAGTTAAATTTTATGATATGTGTGATCCAATGGATCAGTGGATTGATGTTAAATGGATGGTAAACCAGCCTGCTTAGCTGTAGTACAGAGTACGTTTAGGTACCTTAGTTGTAGTCACCACACTCAGTAAAATATGTTGAAATAGAGACTAGTCATAGGTTGTTTCAAAATAGAGATTTCAATGTTGAAATAAAGATTTCAAAGGCAGTATTAGTGACTCATCAGGTGAGGCCTATCCAGCAGTGGACGTCTTTCGGCTGATGTGATGATGATGAGACTCAGCTTAAAGTAAAATGGTTGGCTGCAGTAAAAAGGCTTAGAGACCAACCTCATAGGTTCAGCCTTGATCTGCTGCTCGAACATGGATATAGTGGCGAGGAGGTCGCCGGGGGGCGGCACGGGGACGCCCACGCCCCGCGCCACGCCCCCGACGCCCACGCCCCAGTGCGCCGGGAAACTAATGGTGCCGTCGGTGCACCTGCACCCCCATCCTTAACTGCTGCCTCCTGCGGGACATACTAATATTTTACTCTATTTGTCACATGTGTACATAAAATTTCATAGGATCTGCCTGCCCCTTTTGGGAATACAATTTCCCTACCTTAACACTGGTGTAAAGGCTCAGTGTGAAGGTGGGTCAGACGATCAGTTGGCGCCATGTTAGAAGCCCATGCCAAGCTGTATAATGAAATGAATAATAATAATGAAATTTGTTGATTGACCAAGATAAATAAAAAATGTTATAAAGACCCCGGTCACATGTGGGAAAATTTAATCTGGAAGTCCATATTTCATGGGTTGGCAAGTAATATAATTATTTTATTATGTATTATTTGTTACACCTCTCTAGTATTTATTTATTTATTTAAGCCTTTATTATACAAACTGATTGCTTTCGTTTACACATTTCAAACTAAAATACATTAATATTATATACTAGCTGTTGCCCGCGACTTCGTCCGCTTAGAACTTGATTGCTATTAAATTATTGTGGGCGGAACCTCAATTATCGCCGACCCAAACAAAGTTCTACCATCTTAAGGTATGGTTTCTGATATAAAAACTATCCTATATCCTTCCAAGGGTCTCAACTCATCTGTACGAAAAATTTCATCTAAATCCGTTCACGGATTAAGCGTAAAAGGTAATGGTGCATGAGTTCATTAGTTTAAATTGCAAAATTTCAATTGAAAACTCCGTTTTTACAAATATAATATCTTAAGAAACATCAACAGACGTTTCTGCTTAAATTGTATATTTTTTCATAATGTAGGTACCTATTAAAGAAAGCTACATGACTGAAAAATTTTGCTTAAATCCGTCCAGTAGTTTTACTCAAGTTAGTTCGGGCTACCTGTATAGTTTTGAAAGCAAACTTATCTAATGCTAAAAGACGAAGAACTTTCCATCTCCATCCACCGTCCCCATTTAACGGTGTTAGAGAATAAATTATTTTGATTAAGCCCCTTTACCCCCTGATTTCACCCCTTTAGGGGGCAAATAAATCTACATATTATAAAAGAAACCTGCTGTCCTGCTTTCATGTTTCTAGCCACAGTTTAATATTAAAAATCACACATTGCTTAGGTCATGAACTTTCAACCCCTAAATACCCCTTATCAATATTTTTGACTGTACAGTAGGAGCTTGTGGCCAAAGTTTTAAACGTCTAACTCTAAAAACAGCATGATTCCCAAACAGACTTTCAACTCTTTGTTAATCCCCTTAGGGGATGAATGTTTGTAACATTGCTTAATCATTTTAGCTTTGCTTTTTAGTAAGATACCCTCATACAAAGATTTAAGTCTATAACTTTCCAAATGAACGATTTCCATACAACGGTTCGACCCCTATTTCACCCCCTTAAGGATTGAATTTCGAAAAATCCTTTTTTAGTGGACGTCCACGTACTGTAAAGAATATATGTTCCAAATTTCATGCTTATATCGTTAGCGGTTTAGGAAATCACACATTACTTATGTGAACTTTCAACCCCTATCTTAACCCCTTCAAGGGATGAATTAGAAAAAAACCCTTATCAATGTTTTTGACTGTACATTAGGAGCTTGTGACCGAAGTTTTAAATGGCTAACTTTAAAAACGACATGTTTCCCATACAAACTTTCATCTCTTTTTTAGCCCCCTTAGGGGATGATTTTTTATAGCAAAGTTAAATCATTTGTTTGGCTTTTTAGTAAGAAACTTTCATACAAAGATTCAAGTCTATAACTTTCAAAGTTGAATTTCGAAAAATCCTTTTTTAGTGGACGTCCACGTACTGTAAAGAATATATGTTCCAAATTTCATGCTTATATCGTTAGCGGTTTAGGAAATCACACATTACTTATGTGAACTTTCAACCCCTATCTTAACCCCTTCAAGGGATGAATTAGAAAAAAACCCTTATCAATGTTTTTGACTGTACATTAGGAGCTTGTGACCGAAGTTTTAAATGGCTAACTTTAAAAACGACATGTTTCCCATACAAACTTTCATCTCTTTTTTAGCCCCCTTAGGGGATGATTTTTTATAGCAAAGTTAAATCATTTGTTTGGCTTTTTAGTAAGAAACTTTCATACAAAGATTCAAGTCTATAACTTTTAAAGTTGAATTTCGAAAAATCCTTTTTTAGTGGACGTCCACGTACTGTAAAGAATATATGTTCCAAATTTCATGCTTATATCGTTAGCGGTTTAGGAAATCACACATTACTTATGTGAACTTTCAACCCCTATCTTAACCCCTTCAAGGGATGAATTAGAAAAAAACCCTTATCAATGTTTTTGACTGTACATTAGGAGCTTGTGACCGAAGTTTTAAATGGCTAACTTTAAAAACGACATGTTTCCCATACAAACTTTCATCTCTTTTTTAGCCCCCTTAGGGGATGATTTTTTATAGCAAAGTTAAATCATTTGTTTGGCTTTTTAGTAAGAAACTTTCATACAAAGATTCAAGTCTATAACTTTCAAAGTTGAATTTCGAAAAATCCTTTTTTAGTGGACGTCCACGTACTGTAAAGAATATATGTTCCAAATTTCATGCTTATATCGTTAGCGGTTTAGGCTGTGCGCTGTCTGTCAATAGATTAGTAACAAAGAGTTTTATATATATATATAGATAATGTTTTTACGGTTCTTTTAAAACCTAGGCCTCTTCTGAACCTCCGTTTTCTATTCTTGCTAGGTATTTGTCTAGCATGTTCTTCCATTTTTGCCGGTCCATTGCTTACTTTTTTTCCAATCCTTGCCTACTGCTTCTAATAGGTCTTTTTCCCATCTTGTATTCGGTTTGCCCACTTTCCTTTTACCGACCTCTCTAGTATGCTACACAGCAAATCATGCAAGAAACATGTTGATGAGAGTGATTGTGCTTGATGATAATTGATAAATGATAACAGTATTATGACAAGTGACTCTAAATAGAAACTTAAAGCGCAATGGTTTCAATACAGTCTAACGGGAAACACATATGAAGATGTACTTTTTAATACTACTCTTTCAACATGCCATGAAATTTAGTGTGTAATTTGTGTGAATATAATTGTATGTCTAATTAATAATATACATTGTTTCACCTATACATATTTGTATTAAAATTAATGACACAAATGACTGTTTTTAATTGATGTTCATTTATTTTGTCTCTATTCTGATATGCCTTACATGCTGAAGTTTGAATATTATGAACACTAATGGCCGGTTCCAATAATCAATCCACTGATAGTTTTCCTTACCAACAGTTACAATTTGACACATTTTCTACGGGTAATCTGTCAAAATGTAACTGCCGGTAAGGAAAACTATCGGCGGATTGATTATGATTATTGGAACCGGCTATAAAAGAGCAGATATTTTAAGAACATTTACATAGCCTTATTAGATAACCATAGATCTTAACAAATGCACAATATGTACAGCGCAATTGAATTTCAATCATCATGTAAATCTTAATAAACTACATTGAGTGTCTTAACAGTCATAAAGCCCTTTGCATATTTATATTTTATACTGATGATTTAATATAACAGTGTAGGGCTATAAAACTGCTCAATAGTGAGAAATACGAGAGAAATTCAAAATAGAGGTTAAACAAAAATTTCGATGATAGTATAAGAAGCGATTAATTAAAGTTGAATTAAATAATAACTGAAATAAAAACGATACAAGTAGATATAATTTATTTTAATAATTAGTATGCATTTTAGTTACGTATAATTATCAAGCATCAGTTAGGTATATTAATATATATAGACAATTCAGACTATTATTTGATAAAATTAGATGATTTAATATTCATTCAGAATATATTTTTCTTATAAGAATTTTCACATACATAGTTATTGGACAGTTCCAACTTACTAAGTGGATTATTATTAGATGAAATATATCGTAATAAAATATAAACAAAACTAATAATCAGAATTAAATGACCATTGAAGATTTATTAAACAACAAAGAAATATAGGTTGCACTAACTAAACAGTTCATGCAGAAGGGCCAATGCCCAGCAAAGTTAAAGCTCTAAATACCTACTGTCGCAACCTACAGTCTAGACTTTGCTTACAAGTATACATATATATATTAACTAATAGGTACAACCGCAGTGTATAGAAGTATAAAACGTATAGCACGCAACGCGCGCTTATCTACTCCACATACATACATCAGGAAACTTAGAAATGTTTATGAAACAGTAAACAAAAACATTTGCTGTAAAAGCAAGTTGAAATTGTTTTTAGACAAAAATTAAATGGCGGAAGCTCACCGACCGTCTGTCTCCACCCAGCCTCCCCCCCGACCATCAATAAAATGGCCAATTCGTTATTGAATTTTGTCCCTAACTTTCAAGCCGAAGCTGCGCGTTGCCGCCGGTTGTTATGCGACTTGTTAATTTCATACCGCTACTACTCAATGTAAACAATACAAGTTTATAACGCAATAATCCGTACGATTTTATAGAAAGTTATGTCACATCGTAATTTTAAGTACACAAGATACATTCATACGAACGTGAATATCAGTAAACATAAACACCGCACACGAATAAAAGGTTCTTTATTGAAAATACATCGACCTTTGGTATACCGAAGTGAATAAGACACATATTTATTATTATTCCTTTTTTATGCAAAATGGTAAGGTCTCATTTGTCTCTATCTATATATTTATTCATTATATATATACGGCAAAAGCAAGATTCTACTCACATAAGTATAGAAACACCTATTTACAGTAGCGTGTGTAGAAACACATAAATTACAGCACTAATTACACAATTTCGTTAAGATTGGCCATTCGAATTATGTTTTTCTTTAGACACCGATATAAAATGGCTGCTACCTCATTGTTCTGCGCGTTCGTTCGTGCGCATAGAAGCCGTGAACGCTTGGGGACGACTTCTCCGCCAATTAAAATTATGGCGCGAAATTTAAGGCGCCATTAAATTGATTTTAATGCCTGTTATTCGAACAAATTATTCATTGCAAACCGGTAGCTCATCGATACTGCTGTGTAACAAAATAAATAAACTGTTATAAAAATGATCAGAAACATTGAAAAATACAATTTAGAATTGTAATCATGATGAAAATCGTTCGTATCAGTTTCATTTTCATTGAAATGTAATATTTGACGATATTGATGCGGCCCGCCATTTATATGTTGTTGCAATTGTCTTGCGGAGTTTGTGTATTTACGCCAAACGGAACAATAAAACTGAATTGTTTTCGTATTTAATGACCGTGCCTGATTCATTATATTATAACAATTTTTCTTACTAGACTGCCAACTTTGATTACTGTAGGTATTCTATCTCTTCTCATTATTTGCCGAATGGAATATAAACATAAAGTAGGTAGAATAGGTTCTACAAGAACACGATATAAGCGGGTATAGTAATTATCATTATTTTCAACCCCACAAATCAAGGAAAACCAAATTAGATTCCAATTAGTTAGGATATTAATTGTATGGCAATTATATGGAATTTGCATTTTTTAACGTACCCACAGGAATTTTAAAGTTTAATGAATACTAGGGCATGTTTTAGTATTTTATTAATGTCAGGAAAAATTAATTTCCTTATCCCTTTATTAATTAAATCCGGTTCGAAGGACCATATGTTTTCATATCCCTTCGTATAATCGTTAATAAAAATGCTATTACGTTAAATCGACCTATTTAAGTCGTTAAAATATTGGCATTTCGGTTTGTGTTGTGTGCATTTACCCTAACATAGTATAGTAAATGTTTGTTATATCCTACTATCGTAATATTATAAATTCGAAAGTTTGGATGTTTGTTACTCAATCACACTTAAACAGCTCAACCGATTTGGATGACATTCAGCACGAAGATAGTTTATAGCCTGGATTAAAATATAATTAAAGTATAAAATATAGTCGTTTTTATCCCGGATCCACGCAGACAGACACGCATAATTCATAAGTAAGGTAACGGGCCATAAGTTCGTGCTAGTACGTCATTTCGTTAGTTTTGTTTCTGACTCTTATAATAAACAATTTAAATATTTTTTATTTAAATTGTACATTTGTAAAAAATCTATATCATTAAATATTTCCAAAAAATCAAAGTATAATTTTAACGACTAAACTAATAGCATCACAACGCTGGAAACTGTCAGTCGGTCAATAACAGCTGTGCGGTGTGCGCGAACTGCTTGTTGACGTAAGGTGCTCGCTCCGACTTCTTAAGGGAATTGACAGAGAAAGGGACGTCCATTTGAAAAAAAACTTTTAAAAGTGCTTTGTCTAGTTCCTTAATAATGGATTTAATAAGAAATAAATGTGTATTTTGGTATTTTAATAAATGGACTCACGAACTAACAGTCATGATATTTTTCGTCTGGCTCCTATTTCGTGTTACTACCGAATCAAGGACTTTCTATATACATTTTTGTCTTTTGTATTTAAATTATACTTAAGAAATTGTTAATGTTAATTAAAAAAAACCGATATTGTATTTAATGACCTTTTCATTGAGCTAAATTCGGTATATGTTTTATTCACTTGAATTCTCGTAAAACGAGGTTGAACGTGACCTAAATTTAAAATTTTAAGTGGTATTCGCAAAATTTTTTGCAACATAATTTTGGTTAATTGCTCAATTTCTGTAATGTATTTTTATGTTTATTTATTACATACCTATAGGATAGTTAATAGTTGTTGAACATAATTTAAAGGTGATCTACATTATTGATTGCGGGAATATCCAAGAACTAGTAACACGAAACAAGGGACTACTACTTTTAATACTTTTCCCCAAGTTCGTGACAGAAATATTTATAGTGGTAGGCAAACACACAGATCAATCTTAGTAGGAGATAATGTATGGGAAATGTGTACCCTAGCCTGTTATTTGATATTCTTATTGAAGAGGTAAAATGTCCATTGATATAATGCAACAGTGTTGCCTGGGTAAATCCCGGGAATCTTGTTATTTTTGCGGGATTATTTTTATTAAATGAAAGTTTACTTTGTACCCTATCAAACAGTTGCTCTTTCAAAAGTGTGTCCCATACAATGATGTAATATTAAAAAGAGGTAGATACGTTGTCTATATGAAATTCCTTGTTTAAAATTGGGCAGGCTTACGCACACATGAAAGAGCTGCGAATATTGCAGATACACATTAATAATGGCTATCAAATGAGAGCAGGACGGTATGCTTATTTCCGGGAGCGAAAAAGAGACAAGTAAACGTACGATGCAGAAAAACTATACTTGTCTCCGTTTCTCCCACAGAAATTACCATAGCATACCGTCTCACTTGAGAGTATTATAAAATCAGACGAGACACTTTGCCTCTTAATCATATTCTCGTTTCGTACTACTGTACATTTATGTCTCGATTTAAGATGCTCGGCTCTTCATACAAATATACGTCAGTCGAAATATACGTTTTTTGCTGGCATAAACGGTCGTCAAGGGACTGTTAACCCGAGTATATGGTTTTAATTTCAACTCGATACCTCCATGCGTGATCCTATAAGGGTTCCGTTTTACCCTTTTGAGGTACGGAACCCTAAAAACAGAGCGTGTAGAACGTTTTTCATACGAAGTGTCTAAAAACTTTTTTAATTTTTGTTATATTTCTTTTATAGTTTGTGGCAGAACGTAGTCTAATTTCCAACCTAGCGGCGGATGCCATTACTCCCATTATCTATACAAAACAAAGTATCATGCTATTCCAGATTGCCGTTTTAAAATGACAACCAAACTACGTTTGTATGAAGAGCCAAAAATAAAGGGTCAAAAATAACCTTATCGGGCTATACAATTATTTTGTTTTTATCTGTCAATTTCTCTCTAAACTAAATAAGGATAATAGAAATATATATATTTTTTTTATAATACTTTCTAAACCATACACTTTCTCAAAAATCACGAATCTTATGCCTACGATCTTATCAAGACCCTCTGTTTATATATTATTATTTGACCGGCAAAGATATTGCTTCTCTATCGCACTCACGCTTCGGGTATATTTTTGTTGCACTCAACGTGTTCTGGAAATTTCTTTTATGCACGTAATTATTGAATACGTAAAATGTATTAATATTATATATAAAAGAAGATTACTTACGAATGATACGTTATTCCCTGGCTTTTCTTGGCTTTTTTAATATAATTAGTGCAAAATCGCATCACACACGACGGCATGGTTTTACTTTCGCGCTGCAAATCTGACAGCTGAGACACGTTCACACGTTGCCATTGACGGCGCGAAACTGAGGCGAGGTCCAACAATTGACTGAGTTTTAGTGTGCCACTTTTGGAGCGCTTGTAACGTATCTACCTCTTTTTAATATTATATCATTGGTCCCATACAACATTCTCGATTTTCATCTTAGGTTACCTAATCATTCGTAGATAATCAATACATAGATATACTTATCTAACTATGTAGATACGTTATAAGGAATACTCAGACCATAAAAAAGATAGATATGTATATATATCTCTCTTTTCTTGGTCTGAGAAGGAATATATTGACGAAAATGAATGAAGAAGTTTTTATTATTTTTAGCATTTGATATCCTGGGACTTGCTATTCCCGGGACTTTCTTTATTTTTAAGGTTTTTTTTAAAGAAGTGAAAGGTATATTATTGCTACTATTAAACAGGATAGCGTTTACAGATACATTGCACGTCCAAAAGGTTGCCTAGATATTGATCTTACGTTAAACAGTTTTGGTGAATATAGATAGGTAACCTATGTGAGACACACTTTCTAAAAGTTGACCCTGTACTAATCGATAAGTTACGACTTACGAGTATTTAAACTTACATTTCATAAAAAAGGAACAAAAGTCCCGGGACTTTAAATACCGAGTTTTACCCAGACCACCTACTGGATTTTGCCAATAATCATGTTACTTACCTCTTCAACAATCTTGTTCAATATCAAATAATATATGAGGGGCCATAAACAGAACGTTTCTCTTACTACCTGGCAATCGAAAACTTTATGCCGAAACAGGGGCCAAGAACTCACAAACTTAGGAGCAGAGCCAAAGCTTTATCACGAAATGGGGTTCAAATACGAGTTCTACAAATAAATTATAAAAAAATAGTCATTGAAACGAAAACTGTACAATTCTTGTACTAAATAATAGGCAAGATATTAATGTTCATGACACAAAAAAATTCAAAGCGATATCATGTTCAATATTGTCTTTAAAAAAAATACTAATTCATAAGAGGCTTAACATGCCGACAATATAAAATTAAGGAAGTACCTACAGTGCGTTATTTAATATAAAACAGCAATAAACATATATATACATATATATCTACATACATTTTAGGTACAATTTTGAAGCACTATTAGCTATTACGAGTAAGTGACACGAGGTGTGTCCAGTGGCACGCCTACATCCCACGGTTTATCGATTCCTTCATCTCTTTAGAGTACGATGTTCGACAACCATAGTTTCAACAAATTACAATCAATAAAACATGCCCATACGTAAATTATTATCATCATCTTTCCAAATGATTTCATTCCCCTCTGTACCCGGTAGACTGCCGGTGTTAAATAATAATAAAATTGAATATCTACCTACGTCTGTCTGTCCATCTTGCATTCATACTGTACCGGCTATACTTAATACCGATTACAGATTATGAATTATAATTTTAAAAATGGACCTTTTCAAGTTATATAGAGCACAAAATGTGTAAAATTGATCGTCTCGTGATAGACGTGTAGCACGTATATCATGAGACGGCCGCGACATACTCTCGATTTTTCTCGCACTATACCTCTTGTACTAAGTGTTCTAATAAGAGAGAGACGGACAGTGCGAGAAAAATCGAGAGAGCTCGCGCGCCGTCTCATGATAGCCGTACAGCACGTCTAGCACACGACGGCCGCGACATACTCTCGATTTTTATCGCACTATACCTCTTCTACTAAGTGTTCTAATAAGAGAGAGACGGATAGTGCGAGAAAAATCGAGAGAGCTCGCGCCCCGTCGCGTGCTAGCCGTGCAGAGCGGCTACCGCGAAACGAAAACGAAATTCGTTCGTGTAGCTCTTTCTTTATCGCTTGAAACAGCAAGTGCGACAGAGAGGGAGATACACGAACGAAGTTCATTTTCGTTGCGCAGTAGCGCCTCAGCATGCCTGTAAAACAGATCGTGAATAGACCTTAGTAAAATGTGGCCCTCGTATTAAAATTTACAAATTTATACTGGTAACCCTATTTTGACACTGACATATCTGAGTTCTATATTGTTTATGACTGCTTGAATCCTTTTTTAGGAAATTGTGATCATGACGGTACGTGTTTTGTTAAGAATGAGTGAATTTATCCACTTTAATCAGTGAAAATCGTAGCGATTGAGAGCTCTGTTATTGTTTAAGTGGTTTTATATTTAATTGTGCTCATAAGTGAACGTATATTTTTAGTATTAACATCCGTTATGGGCCTTAACCTATATCTCGAGCTGATCAAGTCAACACAGAAAACAACAAAATTATTTGTGTGAAGATGCTTATATTGAATTGAACATGTATTTTTCAGCGCGTACCACCGTCCGCGTTGAGCAAAGGCAAGAAGGATAAGAAGGAAAAGAAGCCACCGAAGGACAACTCTAAAAATGTTATGCGAAACCTTCATATCAGGAAACTGTGCCTGAACATCTGTGTCGGAGAGTCTGGAGACAGGCTTACTCGTGCCGCTAAGGTTCGTAATTAATATCTATTGTCGTATTACTTGATTTTAATGCGTCATACGCCGGTGTATTGTGTACTAATGTTGGCATGTTTAAGGTTATGTCAGAAGCAAGTGGCAGGTAGCATGAATTGTTCAAGTCTCACATATTATTTGTGTTGCTTTGTAAATTTATGCAATAGTATTATTTCTTATTTGCAACTTCTGAGCACTATTATTTTACTGTCCAGAATACTAAGAGAAATGACATCTTCCTACCTTTACCCCAGCGGGGCTACCACGAACTTCGAAAGTCGAAGTTCGTAATACATGCATCCCTGCACTCGAGTAAGGGAGTGCGATAGAGATGGAAATACCCGAACTCCGACTTTCGAAGTTCGTGGTAGTGCCGCTGGTCCACACTTCGCCCGAATGTTGTCGCTGTCCTTATCTAACGTATTATATATTGGATAAGGATGGCAACAACATTCGCGCGAAGTGTGGCCTTAGCGTTATATGAAGGGTTCTCCTACACTGAAAAATATTATTGGGCATCATTCATGCATCCTGAGATTCATTCATGTCTATGAATGAATCTCAGGATGCATCTTTCCTGGGTATCTAAAGTAGATTGAAAATTGATCATGTCATCTCATTTGAATCAAAATAATAAATAAAATTTAATGCATTAGTTAAATGATCATACACTTTCCATGTCACTTCGTTCTGTCACGGTTGGCCAATGCCTAATGTTATATTGTGGAAGCTATGTCCAACCCCAGAGTAAAGCTTGACCATTATGGAGTTAAGACAAGTTTCTTGACATTTTAGTGACTCTCATTAACAGATGTTTTATATCTGATTTACATAATTTTTTCAGGTGTTGGAGCAGTTGACTGGTCAGCAGCCTGTGTTCTCTAAGGCTCGCTACACTGTCCGATCTTTCGGTATCAGACGTAATGAAAAGATTGCTGTCCACTGCACTGTCCGAGGGGCCAAGGCGGAGGAAATCCTCGAAAGGGGTCTCAAAGTGAGTATTATGACATTTAGTCTTAAGTGATGTATTTTGAAAATCATGAATGGGTGTTATTTTATTATACAGTGTCTATGGTCAATCCACAGATAGAGGGCAAACAAAATATTTTGGGAAGGAAACCAAAGTAGCAAATTTTGAAAATAATTATAAATGGCATTCACCAGTTTTTTAGGTAATAGTTTTTTATTAGGGTTCTGTACCCAAAGGGTAAAAACGGGACCCTATTACTAGGGCTCCGCTGTCATTCTGTCCGTCTGTCTGTGTCACCAGGCTGTATCTCAATGTGATAGTTAGACAGTTGAAATTTTCACAGATATTGATGTATTTCTGTTGCCGCTGTAACAACAAATACTAAAAAACAGAATAATATAAATATTTAAGAGGACTACCATACAACAGACGTGATTATTTTGCCGTTTTTGAGATAATGGCACTCGGAACCCATTTTGCGCGAGTCAGACTCGCACTTGGCTGATTTTTTTACGTTCATTATGTTCCGTATTTAACGTCAGAGTTGGTGGCATACATAAGTTTACAAGATGTGTTTAACATTTGATTGTTGTTATCATATCATTAACCCCCAACGCAAAGAGCACAAACGGATGGACCGATATGAATGCGGTTTTTTTATTCGAAAGCTGATGTGATCCCAAGTGTTCTTGCCATGTTTCATGAAAATCTGTTCAGCCATTTTTGAGATATTGGACTTTGAAATGAAAATTTCTATGTTGTACTTCTGTAATAGTAAACTCCAGTTTCATATTAAGATATGTTTTATATTGAATTTTTGAAATAGGTTTATTTTATCAGGAAAATTAGGGTTTCAGTTGCCCCCAGGGCGGTAATTTTGCCTTCCACCCTGTTTAAGGATATTTATCAGTTTACCCAATAAGTCATTATAATGGTTTTGACTATGAGCCATTAAAATTGTTTAATTTAACTTTTAGCAATATATATTTACTTTAGGCAATTGATGTTGTTCTTGTTTCATACACATGCATGAATTGTTCAAGTCTCGCAATCTATTTGTGTTGCTTTGTAAATTTATGCAATAGTATTATTTCTTATTTGCAACTTCTGAGCACTATTATTTTACTGTTCAGAATACTAAAAGAAATTACATTTTTGATGGGGCATTATTTCCAAGATTTTATAAATAAGCTAGCTTCTGCCCGCGACTCCGTCCTCCACGCGGACGCGGACTCGTTTATATCGTAGCGCGATACAAACTTTCATCCCCCATTTCACTCCCTCAGGGGATGATTTGCGGGATAAAAACTATCCTTTGTCCTTCCCCGGGATATAAATAATCTCCATACCAAATTTCATCTCAATTGGTTCAGCGGTTTAAACGTGAAGAGGTAACAGACAGACAGACACACTTTCGCAATTATAATATTAGTATGGATTAATTCATATGTTGTTCACATACCTACATGACAGGATTTTTATTAGATAATTGTGAATCTTGGTGATTTGAGTAACAGCAATACGAAAGTTGCATTTGTATTTATGCATTACTTTTATGTTTATGGTTTTCTAGGGGACATGTGATAATGATTCTGGTTGCACCTTGAATAAGAAGTTTTAAATGTATTTACAGACATTACAGTACCTGCCCTGCTATTAAATACCTAAATGGTCTATCTTGTTTAATTTCTGAATTGCAAGGATGCATCAATAATGCAGCAATAATTAGGATGTCATTGTACCAACTGTACCACTTTCATATTCTTAAATATTTTCTTTCTTTCATATTTTTTGTAAATATTAATTTTATTGACCTAAATTAATTTATATGAATTTTTATAATTTTTTGTATGATTTGATTTAATATGACTATCTGTACCTACATATTGGCATTCTACTGCTATCTATATTGACAATGTATAACCAATACTGAATAAATAATATGAATATGAACAAGATTATCACTGACACTATCAAAAACAATTCTGTGACACTTAACAAGATTAGTTCTAATTGCGGGCAAAAGTGATACGATTTTTATACTAATTTATTTTCCTTGCAGGTAAGAGAATACGAGTTGAGGCGTGACAATTTCTCCGCCACCGGCAACTTCGGTTTCGGTATCCAGGAGCACATTGATCTGGGTATCAAGTATGACCCCGCCATCGGTATCTACGGTCTCGATTTCTACGTTGTCCTTGGGCGACCTGGTAAGTTTATTGCACCAATTTCAGTTTACAATATTATATTATTTATGCCTGCCACAAGGTGTCTTGGAAAAGGAGGCTGTAAAACATCAGTGCAAGATAATGCTTATGCTTGGCAGCTGGCCTATGCGAGCGAGACGCCAAGTGTGTTGTGCATGTTACGGTTTATGGCCATATATGAAAGCTAGAGTGATTGAGTATACAAATTGGTGTCAACAATATTGGCCGTAAGGCGCAAAGCGTCGCTGTCCCGCCACTTTCCTAAGTGTAAGAGTGTTGTCGCTGTTATATAGTCACTTTTAGATGGGGTGGCTATGTGCGTCGGCAATTTGCGGCAGGTATAGTGAAGAGGACAAATTGTTTTTTTTTATTTTTTATTTGTTTAAGCTGTATGCACATTTGTTCAAAAGTGATGAATTCTCCAAATCCTCACTTTGTAAAGGATGTGCTAAATTAATCTTTATTCAAAGAGATTTACTGTGTTATTGGTATTTCTCTTTCTAACTAAGGTACAATTTTGTAGTATTTTTTCTGTAATAAATTAAAATATAAAGGTTGAAAAGTTTAATGGATCAGTAAGAGTGGCTGTTATGTTCTTGGTATAACGTTTTCATTGCACGTTTTTTTTGTATAATTCGCAAATGTCCGCTCACCTTGTGAAAGACACCTTTTGACTTGAAACTACCCATGCAAACTACTTACAGAATGGTTCCTAAGGTTCCGTTATTCCGTAATTTTATAGAGATTTTGAGTCTCGTATTTCACGAATGGTAACATGTTTCGGGCTCATCGAGAGTCTTTAATCCGGTTGCCGGCTAGCTAACGACATCGAAGAGCGGCGGTGCGCCTTTCGTTTCCACGATGAGCCACCACAGTCGCTACCCGTCGCTTGAAATATGATCGAGCACTGCGCAGCCCTAAGATGATCACGTCACTCTCGAAATACATAATTAATAAATAATTGCATACTTGTCAAAACGTGACGGATGTCTTATCCACAGCGATACGTGATATAACGACAACTTAGCAAAGTTGAAAAACCCCCGACATTTTCATTTCAAAGTCCAATATCTCAAAAACGGCTGAACAGATCTTCATGAAACATGGCTAAGAACACTCGGGATCACATCAGCTTTCGAAAACGCATTCAAATCGGTCCATCCGTTAGGGAGCTACGATACCACAGACAGATATACAGATAAGTTAAACTTATAACACCCCTCGCTTTGCGTCGGGGGTTAAAAATGGCAACCATCTTAGGCCCGCAGAGTATACACTCGCTAATTCTGACTCAGTAGTGTGTTTAACATCATTATTCATTTATTTGTTTCAGGTTTCAACGTAGCACACAGGAGACGCAAGACTGGCAAGGTTGGGTTCCCGCACCGCCTCACGAAAGAGGATGCCATGAAGTGGTTCCAACAGAAATACGATGGTATCATCCTTAACAGTAAGAAGTGAGCTAAGAGTAAATGACCTTAAAAACTTATATTGTCTTTTAATTTACTAGTGTAATTATCCTCCCATACGTCGCTTCTATTTGGTTCCTACTGAGACGATTAAGCGCTTACTATGGGCCTCATAAGAAGGCTCAAAGTCACCCAAAGGGCTATGGAGAGGGCTATGTTGGGAGTATCTCTGCGTGATCGCGTCAGAAATGAGGCTATCCGCAGCAGAACCAAGGTAACCGATATAGCCTTCCGAATCGCTAAACTTAAGTGGCAGTGGGCTGAGCACGTTGAACCTATGGCCGTTGGGGCGGAAAGGTTCTCGAGTGGCGACCACTTGCCGGAAGGCGCGGCGTGGGTAGGCCCCGTACAAGGTGGACTGATGACCTGGTAAAGGTTGCTGGAGTCCGCTGGATGCGGGTGGCGCAGGACCGGTCACTTTGGCACTCTTTGGGGGAGGCCTATGTCCAGCAGTGGACGTCTTTTGGCTGATATGATGATGAGACGATTAAGGGTGAAGCCACACTTATAAGCATCGAATCGCATTTAGCTGGATGATTTTGGACACACTATACGCATCAAAAGTTAAAGTATGCTGTAACATGTGTTCAGATGCTAAAGGGAGCTAACGCACGTTTTCAGTCAGCTAAAGTATGCGATCGCATGCTATTATCGAATTTGAAACGCAAACTGCCGCAGTTGAAGTTGAAAACTGTCATGGATAGGTCAACTATAAATGTTATTGTGCTAGCGTGTATTATAGAAACAATGAAAAAGAAAAAAACGCAAAAAACGAAGCACATGGATTAATCCACTATGGAAAAATAGGATTATCAATGGAAGTTTTGTAACACTTGTGGCAGATTTTCGCACTCCTTGCATCCCATGTGTAAGCAGCCGTTATCAATCGCAAGCGTTATGTCTCACGCGTAATCAAGTATTCTCATTCACAAGCATCTAGTTTCACGTCCTAGCCGTCGTCCTCGTGCTTTATCATGAATTAGCATTCTTCAGTATGTTAAATGGATAGCTACACTTATACGCATTTAATGCTGAAGCTGCATCGATGCGGAAGGGTGAATTGATGCGGACGCATCTTCATACAATATTGCGTTTTTGTATTACAAAATGCGATTCGATGCTGATAAGTGTGGCTTCACCCTAAGTAGACCGTCCACGCTTAGTCTGCATTATTTATAATTATTTTACCTGACATTTAAAAAGTGGTGTTGGTAAATTATGAGTTACAGTCCGTCAAGAAAGAGAAGAAATTAAATGAGGGCGCCACTTTCTACGTAACTTGTCACATTATTCCACGTAATGGCAACAATTTAGTGTGGTATTTTTTTAGTTCCATTTTATTTAATTTCTACTCTTTATTGACGGACTGTACCGTGCACGCACGCTAAAAGACTTCCAATCGCTATAAAATTGTGTTCCTCCGTAATGCCCGATCCAGACTCCACGAGGCTACAGGAGGGAACGCGAGTCGTACGAGTGTGGACGGTGCGCTCGTGTTCCCTCGGCTCGCCTCGCTGTCGCTCCGCTTGTCGGTTTTTCGGACGCGAGGGGGTGAGGCGAGAGAATTAACCACACTCTCGCGCTCGCTCACTTTGTGTTTGCTGCTGCAGAGTAACGACCTAACCTAACGACGCACGTGTTATTTTTTAATTATGACGGAGTGGAGCAACGATTTGTTCCACTTTATGGAGTTCTATCAAATGGAACCAGTAACGTCACTTCAATCACATCCATCTTTTAGTAGACATTGCGAGCAACTGAATAAATCGAGTGTGGATGGCTAGCACTCCTACGGCCTCCACTCGCCAGAGCGCCTCGAGAGAGTCTGGTTCCGGCATAATAATAACGGTTCACTAAGAGCGCTTACACGGTGACTTTGCAGCGATATAAACGCGCGTTTGATTGTTTCGCGACACTAGACATAGATCACTTGCATCAATACTCTCTAGTTTGTATCGATGCAAAAGTAGTTGTGTGTAATCACTAAATGTCGTCGCATGGTACAAAAACCCAAAAAAAATTGGAACTATTAGTCTTTTCTGATTCCAAACCTCTTCTTGAACATGAAGACACTGACGCAGTCGTGTGTTGTATCCACGCGGCTAGAATGGATAGGTGGTGACCTTATTAGCTGACTGTGGAAGGAGAGGAGGGTTGTTTTTTTACCTAAAGTTATTTAGAGCTTGTGCTCAGCTAGCACAGCACGTTAGGTCTTATCGTCACGTTTTACGGCGAAAGTGTAAACGTCACTTAAAACGTGACGATAAAACCTATCGTGCTAGGGCCTCTGTAGCATGTAATGAACGGTGTTCAAAGAACAACGACTGCATAACTGTATTCTTTTCATAGAAAAATACCGGACGGTGTTCAACTACGTTCTCTTATTTTTGTTTTCTAACTGACTCGTCTAATTAATATATCGGCATCATTACCTAGGTACAGTCAAGGTCAAAGATATGTTTACACTTTTGCACCTTATTGCCTTGTAATAAGGTGCAAAAGTGTAAACATATTTTTGACCTCGACTGACAATCTTTGAATATCGAATAAGTATCGGGAATTGAGGAAGACCTTATTTTGTATGATTACCGGTATAAGTATGTATATAGGTTCGTGGTCCCAGTTCATAAGAAGTCAGGATGCAACCTACGTGTGAAATAAATTCGATTTGAGTTTGCGATAGACGCATCATATTATTACCTTTTTTTCTGTGACAGTTGGGTAAAAATTCCGTCCAAACGTGGTCCTGCGTAGTCCAAACGCTGGTCCAATTAAAATCGCTAGATGGCGTCACTATTACATTCGCGTCTCTCGACAGCACTACATCACCATAGCAACGGAATTTGTTGAAGTTTGACGTACACTGATGGCATATTTTATACAATAACACTCGCAGAGAAAATATCATCGCTACGGCGTAAATAGATCAAGATGTATAGAAAGGAGGATGAAGAGGAGGATGTGCTGGCCCCGAAGGAGCCGCAGGTGTCCTCTCAGGACCCGGAGGAGAGGAAGGCTGGCAGAGCTCTCCGGATCAAACGAAGGCAGGAGGCTATTAAAAGGTAACTTACTGCTAGTCCCAACAACGTATCCTATACCAGGGGTCAGGTGTCCTCTTAGGACCCGGAGGAGAGGAAGGCTGGCAGAGCTCTCCGGATCAAATGAAGTCAGGAGGCTATTAAAAGGTAACTTACTGCTAGTCCCAACAACGTATCCTATACCAGGGGTCAGGTGTCCTCTCAGGACCCGGAGGAGAGGAAGGCTGGCAGAGGTCTCCGGATCAAACGAAGGCAGGAGGCTATTAAAAGGTAACTTACTGCTAGTCCCAACAACGTATCCTATACCAGGGGCGCCTCACACCGTGGTTTATGGGTCAGGTGTCCTCTCAGGACCCGGAGGAGAGGAAGGCTGGCAGAGGTCTCCGAATCAAACGAAGGCAGGAGGCTAATAAAAGGTAACTTACTGCTAGTCCCAACAACGTATCCTATACCAGGGGCGGCTCACACCGTGGTCTGGTCGCGCCGCAGGGGGTATGTTAGCGCTGCTACGGCACGAACGCGTTCTGTCGCAGTACGTAGCACTATTATTAGTTATTAGTATTATTATTTGTATGTTTTTTCCATATCTCAGGACCATGGGGTCCCAGACTTTTGGAAGGCATGCGTGGGGCCGAAGCCAACAGCGCAGAGGCCCTTTAAAACCAATATAATATAAAGCGAGGGATACACATGGCGGATACCATCTCCGAGCGCACAACATGATACACCCGGGTTTTTTTTTAATTTATTTAGAAACACAAACAGTCGCATAAACAAATATATAAGGGGTACACATAGAGTAACAACAGACGTAATGCAAAAGACCTGGAGGTTCATTAATATTATGATAATTGTGTTAACAAAAAAAAAGAGTCTTAATCATGCAACTAAAAATTAATGTATACATTTTTCGGTTAGAATACTAGGAGATCTGAAGAGTAAGTATTATTTATCCTATTCCTAACTATACTAGTGGCTCTGTGAGCTGTAGACCTCGCGGGTTTATTTCAAAACGGTTGAATTTAGTAAGGGTCAAGATACAGTGGACGGTACATAAAATTTGTACCAAGTCAGAAGTCAACGCTGACCCCTTTCTCGTAATTTTTTACGTTTTCAACCCATATCTCCGCCATTTTTCAAAATTTCGAAAAACTGACTACAAAAAAAACCTGTACACTTACCGAACCTACTCACAAAATTTCATGAGAATCGGTTGAGAAATGTGAGCTCTAGACGAGAACAGGGGGAAATCCAAACATCCGGACATGAGGAAAAACGATTTTTCGTCCAAGCTGAAGCATAGACGCTTCGCTCGCTCGGTCGAAAATGGGGAATACTTGTATATATGTATACATATATTTGTATTTACGTTCTCGAAAACTACAGCTTTAACGATTTCGATGAAACTTGCATTTACGGCTTACGGAGGCGAAAAATCAATCCAGCTACGTCTCATATCTCTGAAAATTAGTTTTTTCACCCGAATAGAGCTCGGTCGCCCAGGTACTTTAGTATGAAATGATGCATGATCCAGAGATTTGTAACTATGAACAATAGCAAACAGTAGATTACTCTCCAGAAGTTTTGAAGAAGTGTGTAGACCGTCCTGTGACTGGCAACTCACTCTCTCTGCACTCGGCACTCTGTATTTAATACCTAGTACAGTTAGTTTGCTTCTTTATGGGTTTTTTTAATACTACAACGCAACGGTGGCATAAAAACGCATGGCCCGTCTGATGGCAAGCAGCTACCGCCGCCTATCGACTCCAGAAGAATCACATGCGTATTGACGACCCTTTATTGATTGATGATTCGTTGCGTTTACAGTTGGAGACAAAAGCAGGAGTACTACATATGTATACAATAGTACAGTTGTAGTTATAACTTCTTTATGTAAGACTGACTAGTTTAATCTGCACTAGATATGGTGCGCTTACTAAAGAAGACTAAAGAAGTAGGGAAGTATTCCTTTTAATCTCAGGGACCCGTGACCTACGTATACTCTCTGAAACCCATAAGGTTGCATGCGTCCATAGGCTACTTGCACGATGTCAGCTTATGATCAACCATCGAAGTTCGACCGCCATAAATCCATTCTTGTCCCAGAGCTGAGGCGCCTCCCGAGGAAGCGACCGCTGAAGAGGAGCCTGGTCTAATAGAGCAGGCCACGGCCACTGCGGCCGAAGAATTACAGCGGCTTGGGCTTGACGGCGCCGCCAAGGTCACCAACGTCAAGGTCACAACTGATGAGCGCGAGGTTATCCGCCGCTCGCTGTTCACCAAGAAGCAGACAAGTATGATAAGCCTTATACTTAAACATATTTCCTATGGGTTTTCTAATATGAGCACAATGAAGGTCGAATATCGAAGTTACAGTTCCATCTGCACCATCTCTTATTTTTTTATCCCTGTCCCCCTGGTTCACTTTTACATACATACATACATTCACGCCTTTATTCCCAAAAGGGGTAGGCAGAGCACATGAAACGTATGTTCCAGCGCCACTTTTAGCACTGAATTTACCTACGGGTTTAAGTCAGCCAAATGTAGGGTTTTGTTAAGATTTTTCACCGCTCTTTTATGGGTCAGTTGTTCATGTTGTTGTTGTAGCAATTGTTCTAAGAAAGTCGGTCATTTGGTCTCCTCGCTAACCAGACAGAATACTCGTAACAACGCGCAGCGTGCAGTAAAACTCGCATTATAGCCAGGTGTGATGTAAAATAAATAAATGCTGGACTCAATTGTTTAAGAGGGAAGAATAACAAGAACTGGTTGTTTAAAGTTTACAAAATACTTGTCCCAGCATGGCACTGTTGTGGGCAAACTTGCAGATTTCACGATAAATGCGCGATAGTCGCGCAGTTACTTATAAATCTTATAATATAAATAAATATACATATTTCAAGCGCTATTTACTCGTAGCTTAATTTTCGTTTGTTTATATATTTATAATGTATCTTGTTTTCTAAGTGTCGATGCAAAAACTGGAGGCGGAAGCTAAAGATGCCCAGGCGCAATATGAAGTGATCACTGAAAGTTGGGACGATATGTTGGGTATCAAGGATCCCTTGGACATTCAAGCGTCCATGAAAGAGCAAAAGGAAAAATGTGACTCACTATTGGCCCAGAAAAACAAAATGATTGACGAGTTGAAGGATGATCTGAGACTCATGGACTTTGCTTATTACGACGATTTAGAAAAACAAGTATGTCGATAACGTACTATAGTTATTTGAATGACTTTTAGTTATATAATATTTATATTGATGAACTGATTTAAAAAAATACAGTGAATCGAATGTAAATCTGATTATAGGACAAGGACATAAAAGAACTGTCGGATAGAATTGAGAAGCAGGTTACCATTATGCAGAAGGCTTACCAAAAGCAGCTAACACTGATACAAGAAGCGATCGAGATAGAGCGTGAAGGCATGGTCGACCACAATAACAAGCGATGGGAGGCTTTATACAAGCAACGTGACAAGGAGGAGGTTGCTCATATGGAGTATAAAGAGGAACAGGTTTGTTCATCAGTAGATGACGTTTAATTTGTTGCCAGCTTTGTCATTACTCATTATCAATCTAATATTAACTATTATTTTTTTACAGTTGGACGAACACAAACTAGAAATGGAAGCTATTATGTGGGATCACCATGGAAAGTTTCGCGTAGCTAAAATCGAGCTAGAGTGTCTAATACAAGAACTACAAAAAGAACTGGAGAAACTAAAAGCGACCTGTATCATAAATACGGAGAAGATTGGGTATAACTATCAAGTAGGTCTCCTTTTTAACCGACTTAAAAAAAGGAGGAGGTTTCTCAATTCGACCGTATATATATATATATTTTTTTTTTATGTATGTCCGCGGATAACTTCGTCGTTTATGAACCGATTTTGATTATTCTTTTTTTATTGGAAAGGGAGTATCCCAAGGGTGGTCCCATGGTAAGGAAACCAGGATCTGATGGTGGAATCCTGAAGAAATTGAGGGAAACTCGAAAAAATTGTCTTTCCGACTAGTGTGTTCCTTAATATTATTCAATATAATAAAGAATTTTAAAGCCCTATTATTTACCCTAATAATCAACGCATTTGCTCTCGGAAATCAGTTAATGTGGTAAATTGGAAAATAAATGTGGAAATGTTCTCGTGGCTTGGCGGAGTACTAAATTGAAGTCGGTTAAAACTTTGTTTCTAAAGTAAATTATTATTATTCATTCACTTACATTTTAGTAGGAGATCTTAGGGTCACCACCTTGCATTTTTGAGACAAAGCAAACCACTTGGAACATGTGTTCCTGAGGGTGATCTGAGCTGATTTAGCCCGGTTGCCACGAGGTTCCCCCCAGCAGGTGGGCAGGGGAGGGGGGGGGGGGGGGGGAAAGTGCCTCCGGCGCGCCTCACTCTAAGCTTTGTTTCTGCATACATTTAGCAACTATATCAATTTTGGTGTCTTTTTCGTATAATTCGAGGATGAAGAATTCATTTCTGTGACTAAATTGTCAGTCACCCATACAAAAAATACGAGAAATTCAAAATAAAAAAAAAACCACCGTTTTTTTTTCGAAAATCCTCTACAGAATTAAAACTATTAGGATTAGCTCTAGAAAAAAATACCTGTGAATAGCCCAGTTATCCTACTATATAAAATAATAAACTTGTCAGCCATGTATGCCTTATAATTGTAATAAAAAAAAAATGTTTTGTGTCGCACCGTGGACCGTGCTAAAGTCGGTATTTAGTTTAATGCGTAAGCATTTAGTTTAAGCACGCATTCTCTAAAACGTTATTCTACACTAGTGTTTAGTGTATAAATCAAGGAAAAACTAAAATATTTTGCATTTTCGGTCCAGTTTTCTAGATACACCAACTGCATAAATAACTTTGGAATCCCACAAAATTATATAGGATTACCAAGTTACATTTGCAGTGAATGGGACAAAAAAGCAAGAATGGGACTGCATTCATAATTTGTATGTATTGATAACACAATAACCTACAAAAAGAAGTTAGATCCCATAAAATACATTCCATGTGAAAAAGAGGCCAAGTCTCGAAACTCTTCCACCGTAAAAAGTTGTGAGATATTTCGAAGAGCCAAGTCTCAGGCATTCTTATTAATCTTTATTTTCTTTCTCAATAAAATTTTGTGACTTGGCAATCACACAATACATAGTTTTAGGTATGCAAAAATCCATAAATGCAGTAAAGTTGTGTGATTGCCAAGTCACAAAATGTCACAAATAAACTTGGTCGTCGATAATATTAATTATCTAAGAGATGCCCAAAGTATCCATTTAGAGAGCGCTCCCTATGCGAGACCAGGTCCGTAGGCCCTAGGGCGAGCCCGACGGGCACTCACTATCCTCAGGTGTCTTGCAAGCGAGACCTGAGGCCAAAGCCCCGAGATGGTGAGCGGCGAGGCAAGCGAGGCCGAAGGCCGAGCTTTTCATTGGAATTAAAGGCCTAAAGCCAATCCCTCAGAAAGCGGTCTCAATGCGAGCCCGAGGCCGAGCCTTCACGGATACTCGTTATCTCCGAGTAACTTGCAAGCGAAACCTGAGGGCCAAAGTCCTGAAGGGAGAGGAGGAGGAGAACAGGGAGGCAAGCGGAGCCTAAGGCTGAGCTTTTCGTAGGAATGAAAGGCCCTAAACATGCTTTTAGAGAGCGGTCGCTATGCGAGCTCTTGGGCTGAAGGCCTGTGGGTGAGCCACCATGGACAACTGGGAACTCCTCGAATCTATGCGCTAAAGACTTCAAAATTGGCAAGTATATACTTGACTAGAAAGTAAAAAGACCCCCATTCAAACTTTTAGGATAATATAGATAAAACGTGAATAAACACGGGATTTAAAATAGTGCTAGGCGGCTAAAGACTATATTAACCAAAACTGGTTGATTGATACCTCCACAGATTGTAACTGTTAGACATTAGAGACCTAATTATATTAATTGGAACTCCAGTCACTGACGACGTCGCTGTTGATATTGAAAAACCAGCAACTTTGATAGATGACTGCCTTCATATATTTGATATGAAATCAGAGGTCATCTAAAGTTGTTTGATAGGTTGAGTTAAATACTTATCTCGAATTATCATAATTCACCAACGTCAAGGTATGTGGGTATAACATTTGGACAAAACGGCATGCCGCGGAGAGTTGAGTATATTAGGTACCAATTTTTTTTCTGTAGAAAACTCCCATCACTTCCTGAAATATTATTGGGAGCGCATAAGGAACGAGCCCTTAAGGGATATTTTGGGCCTTTCATTCCTATGAAAACCTCAGCCTTCGCCTTGCTTCTTTTTTTTATTATATAGGAGGCAAACACGTTTGCACTGCACTGATTCAACTGCACGAGTTGAATCACCTGATGGTAAGCGATAATCGACGGCCATGGACACTTACAACACCAGAGGAGTTGTAAGTGTCCATGGCCGAGTTGTAGGTGCGTTGCCGGCCTTTAAGATGGGAGTACGCTCTTTTCTTGAAGGCTTGAAGGTTATAACGGTCCGGAAATACCGCAGGCGACAATTCATTCCAGAGTTTGACTGTGTGAGGCAGAAAGTTTCGGGAGAAACGCACTGTTGAGGACTGCCAACCATCTACGTGGTGAGAATGGAAAAGTTGTCGCGTAGGGCGATGGCGGAAGGAAGCGGCGGGGATTAATCCGAACAATTCTTCGGAACACTCCCCATTGTACATGCGGTAGAAAATGCAAAGCGAGGCTACATCTCTACGCAGTGCTAAGGAATCAAGCCGATCGGAAACACGCTGGCTTCTTCTTCGCTTGCCTCCGGCTCTCTAGTTTCCCTTGCAAGACACCGGAAGATAATCCTTAGGGGTCATTGCTCGCATTGAGACTGCTTTCAGAAGGGTTTTTTGCCCTTCGGGTATTTGGGTCTTTCATTCCAACGAAAAGGCCTTGCTCGCCTCGCCGCTCGCCTTCGGAACTTCTTTCGGGGATTTGGGCCTCAGGTTTCACTTGCAAGATAATGAGTGTCCGTAGGACTCGCCTTTCATTCCAGCGTAAAGCTCAGCCTTTGGCCTCGCTGCCATCTGGGGATAATAAGTGGCCTTCTGCCCCCGAGCGCTTTCTTAAGGCTTGATTTGGACCTTTAATTGTTACGAAAAGCTCGGCCTTCGGCCTCGCTTGCCTGGCCGCTCACCTTCGGGATTTTGGTCTCCGGTTTCGCTTGCAAGGCACTAGGAGATAGTAATTATCCGTGGGGGCTTACCCACAGGCCTTCGGCCCAAGAGCTCGCATAGCGACCGCTCTCTAATAGCATGTTTAGGGCCTTTCATTCCTACGAAAAGCTCAGCCTTAGGCTCCGCTTGCCTCCCTGTTTACCTTCAGGACTTTGGCCCTCAGTTTCGCTTGCAAGTTACTCTGAGATAACGAGTATCCGTGAAGGCTCGCCCTCGGGCTCATATTGAGACCGCTTTCTGAGGGATTGCTTTAGGCCTTTAATTACAATGAAAAGCTCGGCCTTCGGCCTCGCTTGCCTTGCCGCTCGCCATCGGGACTTTGGCCTCAGGTCTCGCTTGCAAGACACCTGAGGATAGTGAGTGCCCGTCGGGCTCGCCCTAGGGCCTTCGGACCTGGTCTCGCATAGGGAGCGCTCTCTAAATGGATACTTTGGGCATCTCTTAGATAATTAATATTATCGACGACTAAGTTTATTTGTGACATTTTGTGACTTGGCAATCACACAACTTTACTGCATTTATGGATTTTTGCATACCTAAAACTATGTATTGTGTGATTGCCAAGTCACAAAATTTTATTGAGAAAGCAAATAAAGATTAATAAGAATGCCTGAGACTTGGCTCTTCGAAATATCTCACAACTTTTTACGGTGGAAGAGTTTCGAACTTGGCCTCTTTTTTACATGGAATGTATTTTATGGCATCTAACTTCTTTTTGTAGGTTATTGTGTTATCAATACATACAAATTATGAATGCTGTCCCATTCTTGCTTTTTTGTTCCATTCACTGCAAATGTAACTTGGTAATCCTATATATTTTTGTGGGATTACAAAGTTATTTACGCAGTTGGGGTATCTAGAAAACTGGACCGAATATGCAAAATATTTTAGTTTTTCCTTGATTTATACACTAAACACTATCGTAGAATAACGTTTTAAAGTGAATGCGTGCTTAAACTAAATGCCTACGCATTAAACTAAATACCGACATTAGCACGGTCCACGGTGCGACACAAAACATTTTTTTTAATTACAATTATAAGGCATACATGGATGACAAGTTTATTATTTTATCAGATCTCCCTCAGGAACACCTGTTCCAAGCGGTTTGCTTTGTCTCAAAAATGCAAGGTCCCCTTAGAACACGGGCCATAAGATCTCCTACTATTTTACTTATATGGCAACTGGAGCTCTTTTTAAGTACCTTGGTGTAACATTTACCTATAGGTTTTAAAAAAACGCGAAGAAGAAAACGTATTCGTTCGATCGCAACAAAAACGTAAATTAAACAAAATGTCCGACGTCGCCAACAAATTGCGTGCAAAAATCCGCAAAGCCGCTGAAGACGGCGCCATCGAAGAACTTAAGGCAGACGCGGAAATCGTTAAGTTGATGCAAGCTATGGATGATTTGGAAAAGAAGTCTTATCATTTCGCTCATGTGAATAACTACAAGTTTAGCCAAATTTGGCGCATGTCAGTTGCGCGATGCACAGAACTGGCTAAACAATTGAGATTGGCGGAGGTTGCTCTGCACGCTCATATTTTGGCAGAGCCGCCGCCTCCGCCGCCGCCACCTCTCCCAAAAAACCCTCTTTGGAAATACGGTGGGTGATCTGGTTTCGAGTTGCTATGTACCTATTTATATTTGTTTATTATTAATCCCTAATTAACCTGTCATTCAACATATTTATACAGAGCATGAAACATCCGATGATTCTCAAGCAGTTGCGATTGTTACTAAGGAATCAGTAGATTCCAAAAATATGGTAGCACAAACAGCGAAAGATAAACTGGTACATAATTTATTTTTTTGTTACATATAAGTATATTGTAGAGTGGGCGCTTGTTTGTAGTACTATAATTCTTCGGTTTTTAGGTCCGGCACATTCTTCAACTGGTTGCTGATAACACGGGGTTTTTGGTAGAGGATCGTTTACTAAAACTCATTGAGAAATATGAACTAACATCAAGAAATTTGTGCACTTTAGATTCCATTTTCATGGTAAGGAGCTTTACGACAATTTTTATGAATGTATAGTTGTTATACCTACCCACGTTCGTGCTGCCCAATGTGCAACTGAATGTAGGTACTATCGACAACACAGCTAACTGACCATCGGTGCACCTTAAGTGCATTGTAATAAGGTTCTATATAAACACAGGATGGTCAGTTAACAGTGTTGTCGTTTGTACATTAGTTTTTAATGATAGTTAAACCATTCAAAAACGTATTTATTTAATTAATTCATAAAATCATGAATAACTTGATTTTAATTTTTCTGCACATTTCTTTGTAAACTGGGAGGCACTAAGATAATAATATGTAAAGTGGGGTTTACACGGGTGACTAAAGCCGCCCGATTTTTGCCGCGCGGCTAAAATCGACCGTCTAAATAAAATGGCAATTCGGCGTGACTAAAGCCGCAAGCCCCAAAGTTGGGTAGCATCCGACTTTGGCCGCGCGACTAGTCGCACGGCGAAAATCGACACGTGTAAATCATACCTCATAACTTAGCCCACAATCGCATGTGATGGGAATGAAGAATTAATAAAATTAATAAGATTTTACTTTGTTTCGTTTTAACTTTTCAGGCACTTGAGATTCAGGCTGAGGAAGACGTTGAATTGTTGTGCAAAGTCTTTTTGAATTACGCTTTCTGTCCAATATGCGTTGGGATAGATAACGCATCGGAATCTGCAGAACAATCCTCTATTCTTGTAAGCGTTTATACAGTTTACCAAGTACCTACTACTAATGATAGTAGATTACTAGTATTACTAATGGTTCAAAATACGTTGTGTGCGCTGCGGCAATTGCGTTTGTATTCTGAAGCCAAAGGAGATTATTTTGATAGATACCTAGTCGTTTTTTTTACAAGCTTTTATTTACTTTACCTGTCCCGTTGTTTGTCTGTATCAAATCTTGCAAGTTAATTTTGATCCACTTCCCGGTTTCCGATTGAGTTGAAATTTTGCACGAATATGCAAATCGCGCGACAATGCAATATTATGACGACGTGGAGCTGATCTGATGATGGAGCTGGAAGGTGGCCATAGGAACACCGTAATTTGGGCTCGTTAGAATCGTCTCAATTAGTAGTTGATGATGGTATACAGAAAAGTACAGTCGGCAATAAAAGCTTGTACTAAAAATGAAATTTTTGAGTGTAACTTTTTAGACTAATAGTTGTACTTTGTGTGAAATATTCTAGAAAACGTGTAAGTAAAGAAAAGTATTATATTAATTTGGTCAATATATTTATGAGCCACCCCGTAAGTAAGTGACAAAACCTTAATAGGTACTATCACTGGGACTCTATGTTTCAGGAAGAAGGTTCACGTCATACAATGACCAGATCGGCTCGAGGTACCTAATATTTGCTAACCAAATTGAGTTATTTTATAAAAAAATACTTAAAATTAAACTATTGGATGTTTTTTGTTTAGGGGACAGGTCTTCTATTAGGGCACGATCTAGCGCGGGAAAAAGTATTTCAGCGAGCACTTCTCGAACGATCCATGTCGGCTTTAGGTAGGAAAAATGAGAAAATTGGTAATTCTGCTATAATTAACTTCTATTTATCCGGAACCTTGGATCAACATGGAACAGATTACAGTGATTATTACTTTCTTTGCATATATTAGGTATGTTAAAGAGGAGTAATGAATCGTTAGGAATCTCTTAGTATTTGTCAATATGACATGGTCCCATGGTGGTTCAGGGTCTCATTTTACACCTACTGTGTGTGCTTTCATGAAACAGAACTTTTTTTAGTGTGTTATTTTCAGAGGTCATGATTTGTCGCCGTCAGACGTGCAACTAATGACTGAAGCAGATGAAATTATACAGAAATGTGGAGAATTGCACGGTAAATAATATTTTATTAAAAAAGAAAGCCCTCTATCGCATATTCACAAATACCTGCGGTTTCGGGCTTTCTTTCTTTGCTTAATAACATAACATGTTATTTTGTTATAATTATAACTTGTTCAATATTTCTTACTCTAAATGCTCTATAATTTTAAAAAATCGTAGCAAATATCTATACCCTAAAACTAGCAACTTTGTCCATTGTACATAGCTTATTGCCCCGCGTCTTATACCTATCGATTGCCCTAATAATAAATTATTATAATTTGACAAACGAAATAACCCTACCTTTAAATACAGTCGTAGTCGGAGAGTCGGTAATAACCCTCTAGCACTGCCTCGTTTTTGTATGGACGATCGCAAAATATTTTTTTTACTTTGCCCACTAAACATTAAACGTAGAAGTATTATGTTTAAGTCACTTCTAATAGAATAAAACTATAGCCATACTTATCCTAGACTATATAGTCTTTAACTTAAAAAGACTTGAGTTTTATTTAAAATTCTGTTCATTTTTGGCTCGCATGTTTGAATAAGAATTTCTAAAATAAGAACACACATAATATAAAACTTGGGTTCCGGACTGATGACTGGTTCCATTGCTAGGTTCCACCACATCTACCAGTGGGTTCAGCAGGATTATCAAGTACCTACTCGTGGACCTATTTACGTAGTGGAACCAACGATATTAGTTCTAGGCAGTACTATTTAGGACGTAGATTAGGCTCGTTAGGTATGTTCAGATGCCTGAAGGGCAAACAGACCAGGGAAATAGGAGCCCCGCAGAGCGGGCCTCCGTCAAAACACCAGGAGACCATACATTAATAGGAGAACCTCGACTTTTTTCCCATTTTCATAACCAGAACCTCCTATTAATGTATGTTCTCCTGGTATTTCGACAGTTCTACGGAGCCTCATATTTCTGGTAAACAGCGGAAAACAGCCCTTCGGGCAGCTAAAGATACCTAACTAAGGTTCGGGGCTCCTATTTTCCTGGTAGGGTAGGTACCCTACCTATCTAGCTTTTACAACAGAAGTGGAGATATAAATATTTGCAAATCCTAAAAGCCCCACCATTATTATACTGTGGGTCCACGAGTGGGTATGGGTACCTACTTGAAAATCCTACTGGACCCACTGGTGGAACCTAGCTGTGGAACCTAGCCACCAGTCCAGAAGAAAAACTTGTTACGTGTTACGAAAAAGTTATCCAAAACGACACACATGCAAAAAAAAAGTTTGCAAAAGGCGGGAAATGTTGCCAGGTTTTACGATGGCAGTATTCATCTCCATTTATTTATTTATTTTAACTTTAATGCACGATAAAGGATAAAGTACAAATGGCGGACTTATGCCGTAAGGCATTCTCTACCAGTCAACCATTGGGCAAAACAGAAACATTTGGTGCAGGCATTTAAATTACACTGCTTGAATATGTTTTTAGTGGGCACAGCGGGTGCTGGCACTATGCCCGATACTGGAGGCTCCGCCACCCAGCGGCGTCCCCATGCACGAGGCGTCACCGTCACTTCACAGCTCAGTCTCGCTCCGACCAAGGCCGTTAATCCATTCCTTTGCCCAAGTAAGTTTAGCACACGCTCACGCACACGTATACAAACAAAATTTCACAAAACTCGAAATAGGTGATCTTGACATTATTGCGACACGTGCTGAAGAGGGATTATGAAGCTTCTTATTTCCGAGACCCCTTTTCTGACAAAAATACACGAACATAATAGCAGTATTTTTAAATTTTTAACGGACTCTGAAATGGGGTTTTTTGTTTCTTTAACTGATGTAGTCTTTTTGTTTGCAGTGGGGCATTATTTAGAAATAGAACCGATGCAAGTACTTACGGCCTTAGGAGAGTTTGTATCGGTATTCGTTCCACCGGAGAAGAGGAGGCTTTATGATATACTGTAAATATAAACTCGACCAAATATTTCGAACGCTAAGGCACCGTGTTCAATTCTAATCCGATAATGAAGGAAACTGCACGATTTCGCTCCTTTATTAGGTAGTAGGTAGACTTTCGAATTGAACGCGGTGCGTGACGCTGATGTCAACTTTGGCCCAACGGGGCAAAGTTGACATCAGTCATAATATGAAAACGCCGTTACTTTTAGGGATAATGTCAAACCACCCGATTTCACAACTCCATCCCGTAAGTTGAAACCAGAGGAAATACAACAGTATTGGATAGAGTGGAAGAATATTTTCGCGTCAGATAAGGATAGATTTTGGGATGGGATGCTGGCGGCGTTGAATAATTATTTGCCAATTTTACAAGGTAAGCAAGATTTTGTCTTCGCCTTTTTGAATACAGTACCTGGGAAAGCGAGCTTTGCCCGGCGTTAGTAGTATGGGACCAGCGGTTACCCGCTTAGGGTAAAAGAGTGGGGATTTAGGCTACTTACAATCTGATAGTTTCAGTCATTTACTGAACAGAGGCTCTAGTATAAGTTTTATCGAAACAAAACGTTACGACCGCGTTCGCGTTTAGCTGTCAAATCCCATACAAATTGAGGGTAAAACGCAAACGCGATCGTAAAGTTTTGTTTCGGTAAAACTTATACTAGAGCCTCAGAGGTTCAATTGGCTAGGTTTTAGACAAGCTGCCTCTGAAAGTACCGAGTACCGATGTGGGCATTTTGAGTGTGATGTAGAATGTAGATAATATTATTTTGTTCGCTAATTACATTGGGGGCCTGAGGGTCATGCCTAGGCCATAACATGTATGGTTGAGATTATTTAATGTGGCCGGCTTTTTATAAACTTGAAATAAATGAAATAAATAAATAAATGATAAATGAATTTTATTCTGCAAGTAGGCCGTAATGGCACTTTTTACAAGTCAAAATTCTACCTGCGTTTCTGAAAAAGAAGACCAATTAAGAAGAAACGCCGAAACAAACTCATTTTTTGCCAAAAAAAGCTTATTAGAATGATGGTTCTTATCCTACTTAAAATAAGTCAAACTTAATATAAATACAAAGAAAAAAATCATCATAATGCGTTGTTCTACAAAAACACATGTCCGAATAAGCTATATGAATAATTGAGCTATTTTGGGCTCTGCATGCCATGCATTTCTGTCAGTTAGATAGTCCTCAACCCTGTAGGTGATAAGCCTTTGACATCAATGTTTTATTCAAGTAATTTTTAAGAGCTGGAAAAGGTAGAGCCAGAATTTCATTAGGTAATTTATTATAAAAATGGATACATTGACCCGAAAAAGACTTGTCTACTTTACGAACACGAAACTTTTTGGTTCCTATTTTATTTTTATTTCGTATATTAAAATTCTGGGTATCAGAATTTTTACAGAATGAATATATGTTCTTAATGACATAAACAATATTTTCATAAATGTATTGAGACGCTACTGTTAAAATGCTAATTTCTTTGAAGAGTTCTCTCACGGATTCTCTTGCTCTCAGGTTATATACACTTATATAAGATTGTCTGTATGTCAGCTGCTTTACCTATGTCGGTGTGTATGTATGTACGGTATTCACCGTACGACATAATTCTATGAAAATAACTAGGATAAACTAGGCGAGCTGTTTCAACATTGCTCAGTTGTCTAATTTTTCTAACAGCATATACCAGCCAACTCGGCTATATGGGCACTACATTGTAGATTTTTGTCTAATGAGAAGAATATTGTTTTATCGACTATTTCTAAACACTCATCATTTACAAATATACTAGTTTCCACCGGTCTAACATTAGGCAAAAAAAATCTAACACATTTCGTTTTCTTGGCATTATATAGCAGATTGTTAACGGTAAATCGAGTAGGTACTTTGACTAGTGTGCCATTAATTTTGCTATAGTCTGTTGATTTTCGGTCAACCTTAAAGATTAATGATATATGTATCATCGGCAAATAATACTATATCACAGAGATTGCTTACTATAGACGGCAAGTCATTTATGTAAACCAAAAATAAAAATAGTCCTAAGATAGAGCCCTGAGGGGTGCCTCAGGGCACAGTTGTTGTAAATGGAACCCAGTCTAGTGGAGCTGCAGTAACGTTAGGGGTGCCTAACGTTACTGCAGCTCCACTAGACTGGGTTCCATTTACAACAACTGTTTGTATCATATTGCTGAGCATTCCATGATCCACGCAATCAAAGTAATTGGAATTGGAATCTTCTATTTTGGGCGGTAGAGTTGCTTTTTGAATGAACTACTTTAATGCAATTCTACCACCTCAAATAATCTCAAGTATATGACTATGTGCCTTTTATAGAACGGGAAAGACTTCACGAAGAAGTGACCGGTCTCCGTCGTCGCAACGCGGCACTTCGGCGCCTCATGCACGGCGCGTTGCCCCAACTGCCGCAGGTGCAGCCGAAATACATGGGGCCGTACCCGCAAGCGTTCACGGGCACCTACCCTGACGAAGCACCCTCCGCTTTTGAGAGACTACCGCCTATATGAAGCAGCTAGTGATTCTAGGCTACCGGGTTAGGGCGATATTGATGCAATATAATGAAGAATTTAAAACGAGTTTGACGTACGCGGAATGCGAATGAAATCAGAAACCATTCAACTTGCAAAAACATATAATAAAAATAGTTATGTATTCAAGGATGTTTGATATGATAACATTAAATGTTAATTCAATTCAGTAAACTTTAAAAATAAGTTATTTTCATAGTTATGTTGCCGGGCAAAGGCGAAGTGACCAAAGAAGGGTTTAACTGTGCCTTTGCCTAGTGCGGTTTAACGTGCGTATTACTGTTATAAATGAGTGAAATATTAATATTCTGCAGTGACATTATTTATTTTCAAAATCGTGGGATACGCTGTATATGTAATCATTTTGTAATTTGTTTTATCTACTTCAAATGCCAATCCGACGAGGGCCATGTTATATCATCATTCTTAATATAAAGAGTATTTATTTGATGACGATGGTGTTTCATTAATTACCTATTTAAACATACCTACATGACGTCTTGTCCAAATAATTGAGCTAGGAGATACTACGTATAAGAGACGAATCAGTAGTACTGATGGTACTGATGTAGTATCTACTAAGTCTGAGCTGAGGCCGAAAACGCGAGCCGAAAGAAACACTGTTTGTCTTAGTGTGTCCTTTTCTAGTATCTATATATAGGTAGTTATAATATCTATATAATACATACGCATATTACTTTTATTTTTTTGAGGATGCGTTCTTCAAAAGTAAAAAAATAAATCCTTATAGGATCACTTGTTGTCTGTCTGTCCGTTTGTCAAGACCCTTTTTCTCAGCACGGCTAGCACGCGACGGCGCGCGAGCTCTCTCGATTTTTCTCGCACTATCCGTCTCTCTTTTATTAGAACACTTAGAAGAAGAGGCATAGTGCGATAAAAATCGAGAGTATGTCGCGGCCGTCGTGTGCTAGACGTGCAGGAACGCGTGGAAGACGTCTTGACAAACGGCGTATCGAGTTGAAACTAAAATCACATGCTACTCAAGTCTGTAGACCCTTGGAACTGCGAAAAAATTTAGGTGATCCTGCACGGCTAGCACGCGACGGCGCGCGAGCTCTCTCGATTTTTCTCGCACTATCCGTCTCTCTCTTATTAGAACACTTAGAAGAAGAGGTATAGTGCGATAAAAATCGAGAGTATGTCGCGGCCGTCGTGTGCTAGACGTGCTGATGTGAGATGAGAGTAGATTAACCGTTAATCATCTCGAGTTTCCTAAAGTGGGTTCCGTTGACAAGTCATCACTGTCATCAGGGTTCCGCGAAATTATTTATTTTTGACTGTGTAATAACAATAACACTACAGTTAATTACAAATATTATTTTGAAATAGCACAAAATACGTGATGAGCGGAACTCATTAAAAGTGTTATGTTAGTGATAGTACACTTTATACAAAAAACAAGTTCAGGTTGAGATTGGATGGTGGTTGGAGTCCGTAAGCCCACTCCCAAAACAGCCAAAGGTGGCCAATTTTGGCACCGTCTGCCAAGTACTTCCTGCCATTTCAGGACTGAAAGACTTGTTTTTACTCTCTACGATTAAATGAAAGGGCTAAATGATGCCATATGATATGTCTTGTACTGTTGTCACATGACGTAAATACAACCTACCCATACAAATTTTGACCGGAAGTGAAGGATTTTCAACCATCCAGCCAATTTTAGGTGCGAAATTTTTCTGATTCTTGCTCAGCACTTTTTTTTTGTACAACGACGGTAGCAAACAATCGTACGGCCCGCCTGATGGTAAGCGGACACCGCAGCCTATAGACGCATGCGACTCCAAAGGAGTAACATGGGCGTTGCCGACCCTTGATATGTTTGAGAATTCGCCGTGTTGACAGCTGAAGGAACAAATTCCCTCGCTCTCAACACAAAGCATCCTCGGGAGCTCTGAGCTCTCTCAATCTGCTGCCATGCATTTTATTGTATTTTCATGAGACATGGGTGTATTGGGAGCGGGCTTGCGTACCTTTACAACTGTCTGACATCATACCGAACTATAAAGCAATTATTAGTACATATTGTATGTTTTGAAATATGTCTAATGAAAGATTTGGTTCTTATTTCAATTACAGTGTCTTTGATTTATAGTCATTTGATATGGGGTTCCATAAAATAAAAGGTACCTATCTAATTGGTGGGTGTTCCGTTATGGGCCCTACAAACCATACAATTATCACTTCTGATTTGTTGCATCCAATTTCTGACAAATTGATAAAGAGGCCATTTAGGGATACCATTTAGGAAAAATAATATTTCCATACCAAAGCACTGTCTCATGATCGTAATGTGGGGTATACAGATTATGTGATTTTACCCCAATTTGTCAGTACAACATGTCGAAGTCATAATTGGGTGTAGCGTACAGATATAACAATCCGACCACATGTGCATGCAATTTCTCAGAACAACTCGTTTGACAGTTGGATTAGCAGCGCACCATGCCTCCAGACGATAGCAATTAGTCAGCTTCTATTATACCCCATTATTATTAGTTTTTCCTAAGATATCGCTATTCGCATTATATACGATTCTCACCGACCGGGCCGGGCCGGAGCGCGCCTGCGCGTTTTTTACAAGTTGCCAAAGGAATTCGTAGCTTTAATATAGACGTTACATTTCATATTCGAATGTACTTGCTGCCGGTCGGCTACTCGTGGACGTGGACGGCTGCGGTCAGCTGTCGTTGCATGTGACCGGCTCCATCCGGAGGGAATCATACATTAAGATGCAAACCCGATTTAAAAATAAAATACAAAGACATATAAGCGCGACGCTTTAATAAATGCGTGTTAAATTTGTGGAAAGGCTCATCATCATCATATCAGCCGAAAGACGTCCACTGCTGGACATAGGCCTCCCCCAAAGAGTGCCACAATGACCGGTCCTGCGCCACCCGCATCCAGCGGACTCCCGCGACCTTTACCAGGTCATCAGTCCACCTTGTTGGGGCCTACCCACGCTGCGCCTTCCAGTACGTGGTTGCCACTCGAGAACCTTTCCGCCCCAACGGCCATCGGTTCTACGTGCAATGTGCCCCACCCACTGCCACTTAAGTTTAGCGATTCGGAGGGCTATATCGGTTACCTTGGTTCTGCTGCGGATAGCCTCATTTCTAATGCGATCGCGCAGATAAACTCCCAACATAGCCCTCTCCATTGCCCTTTGGGTGACCTTGAGCCTTCTTATGAGGCCCATAGCAAGCGACCACGTTTCCGTGCCATACGTCAACACTGTCAACACACACTGGTCAAAGACTCTCGTCTTGAGACAGTGGAAAGGCTAATTACGAATTATTATATAAAACTTTTAATATTTCACTTCAAAATTATCTTACGGAAAACTTGGCTGATCATAAATATTACCATGGTCCAAATTGTATTGATTGTGATTTGCATGCATTTTGTCAGTACAACTCGTTTGACAGTTGGATTAGCAGCGCAACATGCCTCCAGACGATAGCAATTAGTCAGCTTCTGATAAATTGTAGCTGACGAATCATGACATGTATACACACTATTAGCTTAAAAGTTTATAGGGCTGGACTAACACATATTAACATACCTATATATAATTCATACGGAAAGAAACAGTAATCAATAGTTGTGAGATAAGGATACAAATTGATTCGTGTAAATATTATCAAAGAGCGTTCTTAAAATCTCTTTCGTCGTCAGTTAAAATTTATTGGTTTTTGAACGTGCCCCAGTTTGGTTTGCTGCACGTCAGTGTCACTGTCATGTCAAAAGTCATTAAGTCACAAATCACAAATGTCACAATCGGTTGTGAGACTTGAGTTGGTTCGATAAGTCCGTACATTTTGGTTTTAAATCTTAGTCCTAGTATCTATTAGGCAGTAAATAATTAAGATGTGGTGTCAACGTTTGTTCCATTTACTTGGGGCCTTACAGTTCGCCTACGGGTGCTATTACGATCATACATACGTAAGAATACCAGGTTTGAATGTTGCGGGATCCTTTGGAGGAAAGTTAAAATTTTTGACTTTCATTGATGCCGTAAGTACTTTTACCTATGTGCGACATAAATTCGATACCAATTATTCATGAGACTAGTTACTTATTAAACTTGTTGATCGTTTCAGATAATTCAAACGGTGTACTTCGCAGTCGCGCTGATGAACGATGTATGGGGCACCAACGAGCCGACGCCATCAACGAAGCCATTGGTTCGTCGCATAAAGGACATTTTGTTCAGTACTTTAGCATTCCCAGTGGCAATGTTTGTTGGCATCTCATTCTGGGGTATCTATGCCATTGACAGAGAGTTGATTCTACCTCAAAGATTAGATGCGATTTTCCCTTCATGGTTGAATCATGTGATGCACTCTAATATAGTGGCTTTTATGCTAATTGAACTTCTTGTGTCATTCAGAATGTATCCCTCAAGAAAGCGAGGCATGTCACTTTTAACCAGTTTTATGCTATGTTATATGGTGTGGGTAAATTTTATTTATTACCGTACTCATACTTGGGTGTATCCGGTTTTGGAAGTCCTTAACTGGCCATTGAGGGTTGCATTCTATTTGTTCTGTCTTGGATTTGTATTGACACTGTATCTTATTGGAGAAAGAATGAATAAAGCTGTATGGTCTAAAGAAATTGAGCAGACGGTTAAGTCTGGAAAGAAGAAGGCAAAATAATGGCAGTATCCAGTACAAAATAGGATTTAGGAGATTGCTTTTGTTTTTGTAATTTAACTTTAGATATATTATCAGAGGTCGGCGGGGGTGAGCTATTTTAGTTGTGTGTTGTGTCTTGTAGATATTAATATGGATAAGGTGTTCCATAAAGAAATATTAAAAGAAAACAAAATTGAAATGATTCAACATAAAATGAAAATTCATTACAAATGAGTAAAATTAAATTAACTGATTTATTACCTATCTGAAGAGGTTTGATATCAAATGATATATCACATGATTAACCTTCCTAGTATCATATGCATATATATATATATATATATTATCTAAGGAAGTTTGCTTTAATACTAGTTGAAACTGTTTTCCCACTTAAGCGGAAAGCTGTGCAAAATAGAGTAACATTCTGTAGATTCTTATAAAATTCATTTGTTTTGATGGCGGTGTAAAGCTCGTAACAGAAAGGCAGCCTAAATAAAATCATTTCATTAGTTAGTCAATATTTACCATTGAATGACAAGGTATGTCCATGTTCTGCAAAAACTGAAAACAGCTCACCCCTGCCGACCTCTGTATATTATATTTAACTAGGTTATTGATAAAAATACATTGGTTGGTGATACAATTTTACAGCTTAATGTTGTGTAATTTTTTGATGAGGATTATGTTGTAAGTCATGAGCTCATGAGTTCATAACAAGCTGGTTGTGATCAGTGATAGCGCAATATAAATTATATTACTAATCATTGATATCCTAAATTATTTAATTAGCTAATAACTGGGACAAACAGTGGGGTAGGTGTAACTAGGGTAACCATGCATTTATCCAGACATGACAAGAATTTTGGCCTTAAATCTTAATTTAACTTCTTCATTAGTCCAGGTCCAAATAAAAAAAGTCTTCTATTTGTTTGAAAACTAAGAAAGATATTTAAAAAAATACTCATATGCGAGACATTAGTCTGACCAAGCAAAACTAAAGCCAAAAAAATTCTCAAGATTTCTAGTAAGTAAACTAAATTAGATGTATTTTTTTAGTTTATTAGGTTAGGTGCAGGTGTGGGAAAAAGGGTTTTTATTTATTGACAGTTTATTCTATACAGCATCTGACATTCCATTTTCGAAGCATTTCAAATGTGTAGTTACGAGGGACGGCTGAAAAGAAATCTACCTAAGTATGAAACAAAAGACTGTCATCTATGTTTTTTTTTTATTTTTCAATATAGTCCCCTGCTAGTGAAATACACTTATTACATTTGTCAAATATTGACATTAACCCATGAAAAAAAAAATCTTTCGGCTTCTCGTCAAAAAAGTCACTAACTGCAGCCTTCATTTCGTCATCGGTCAGAAATCGTCTTCCTCGGAGATCTTTTTTGAGGTGTCTAAATAAAAAATAGTCGCATGGGGCTAGGTCTGGACTGTAAGGTGGATGGTTAACGGCATCGAACCCTAATTCCTTCATGGTAAGCGTCGTTGTGCGGGCGGTATGCACAGGTGCATTATCGTGTAAAATCAGGATCCCTTTGCTAAGTTTACCCCTCTTTTCTTTTATCGCGTCTCGTAACTGATGCAGTAAGCTGGAATAATATTCAGCATTAATTGTCCTTTTTTTTGGTAAATAATCTATTAGTAAAATTCCTTCTGTATCCCAAAATACGGTAGCCATAAGTTTGCCTGCCGACGGCCTGACCTTAAACTTCCGAGGAGGCTTCTCATCCTTGAATTTCCACTGCAAAGACTCTTGTTTGCTTTCGGGGTCCCACTGTCGAATCCAGGTCTCATCACACGTCACCATTTTAGAAACAATTTCTTGCTCATTACCTCGACTCATTTCCAAAAACTCCTCACAACATTTGACGCGTCGGTCCTTGTCAAACGCCGTTAACATTCTGGGGACCCAACGTGCACTCACCTTGGACATATTCAGATGCACATGAATTATCTCATAGACTCTTTCTTTACTGATGCCCACATCTCTAGCAATCTCCCATTGCTTCACTCGTCGGTCTTCTAAAATTATTTTTTTAACTTTGGCTACATTTTCGTTCGTAACGGCAGAAACCGGCCTTCCACTACGAGCGTCATCTTCCAAGCTCTCACGACCGAGTTTAAATTGTTTAGACCAAAACTTTATAGTAAATTCGGAAGGGCACGAACTACCGAACACACACATCATACGTTCTCGGATCTGTGAGGGAGTATTTCTTTCTTTTGTTAGAAATGTAATCACTGCACGATGTTCAATTTTAGCAATATTCATTTTTTCAACCGATATGTCGCAAACATTCGAGAATTGTAGAAAAATGGAACAGAAAAAACAAATGAACGTCAAATAATTCAAAAAAAGAATAACCAAAGAACAAGAATGCATTTCAGCCAGTATCATTTTCGCATATTTTTTTAACCAAGGAGATTACTTTCCAGCCGCCCCTCGTATATGTGGTACCAGTGTAACTGGTATAATATAAATTAATAAAATATATAATTTCATGGCCATACTTTTATTTAGGGATATACAGGTTGAAATCCAAGTTTAACTACATTGTTCATTATAAGAAGGGTCTTGAGTCTCACCATGGAGTAGGCAGGTACCTAATTTTATGAAACATGAGTAATAAACCATTGTCACATTGTCCAGTCAATCCCTACAAATCATTTGGGCGTTATAGGGCATTACATTGCAGCTTGTTAATGTAACAACATTGTGAAACAAAGTAACTCTATTTCTAAGTTTCCTTTTTATTTACCTACATAATATGACAAGCAAATACGTAAATTTGGCCTTTCTTTGAACTCTGTATTGGTGACATGACATCTATTCTGACCTAGGTTACCTAGACCAGGGGGGCTAGTACGCTAAGTTTTATGTCGGACATAAAGCATTCGTCCCATTCTGGCAAATATGCGAGTGCAAGAGGCATGAATGCTTTACGTCGGACATAAAACCTAATGTGGGGGCAGGAAGCTCTTGAATAGGGTGAAGACTGGATTCATGGTTCCTACCACTTATATGAAACTGGTAATTTGTCATTGTTCGTTCATTATTATTCTACTTAATTGGTCTACTTAATTATTTTTAACATGCTTTACATGCAAAAATAACGTTAAAACACTTGCCCAAACCTGAAACTACTTGTCGTGAAGAGAACAATGGCAGTGGCACGTGGTAGCGCATTAATAATTATTATGAATTAGGGAACCTGTTATTTTCGAGAATGGTGAGAACCTATCTCACGGTAATAGTGAGCTCTCCCGAGCTTGAGCTTTGATTAGACAATTTATAAAGAGACGGATAGTTCGAGAGAGCTTTGCATTTCGTTGAATTTCATTTCTACTTATTAAGATAATTAGATAAGATGGTATTCCACCGCCTACTGGTAGATACTTGTATCCATTCGTACTTAGATTATTATATTATTAAAGAGTACCTTGTAATGAAGTGTTCATATTGCTTATCGGCGATAGAATAAGTCTATCACTTGCTTTAAATTTTGTTAAATAAAGCAATACTGTTTTAAATCATGGTGTTTTCATTTATGAATATTACCTTTTTAAACCCCGACGCAAAGAGAGGGGTGCTATAAGTTTAACGTGTCTGTGTATCTGTCTGTGGTATTGTAGCTCCCAAACGGATGGACCGATTTTAATGCGGTTTTTTTTAATTCGAAAGCTGTTGTGAGCCCGAGTGTTCTTAGCCATGTTTCATGAAAATCTGTTTAGCCGTTTTTGAGATATTGGACTTTGAAATTAAAATGTCGGGGGTTTACAACTTTTCTAAGTTGTAGTTTTATAGGTAACAGGTTCGGCGACTAAGTTGCTGCTGTTAGTATGCTAAAGGTATGTACAAACGACAACACTGTTAACTGACCATCCTGTGTTTATATAGAACCTTATTACAATGCACTTAAGGTGCACCGATGGTCAGTTAGCTGTGTTGTCGATAGTACTTTAATCATAATAGAAAACAGTCAAGTGAGAGTCTAACTCGCGCTACGAGGGTTCCATATAAAACTTCTTACAACATACCCCGTTAAAGGCTTGGCCAAACACACGGCGCGACACAGCGCCGCGGTCGTGCGGCGCGACCGCGGCGGCTTTAAATACATGCTAACAGGTTAGCGACGTGAAACAGAGGACGACATATCAAAATGTCCAAGAAAAGCTCTCATTTGAAACCCCATTTGGCCTAATGACTAGACATAGAAATAAAATAATATGCTTAGACTACAATTATTCCAAACTAGCTTCCGCCCGCGACTTCGTCTGCGTGGACCCGGGATAAAACTGCTTCTGCACTGTATTTTTAATCCAGCACGGCTATCACAAGACGGCGCGCGAGCTGTCTCGATTTTTCTCGCACTATCCCTCTCTCTTATTAGAAAAGAGAGAGAGCTCGCGCGCCGTCTTGCGATAGCCGTGCAGGCTATAAACTATCTTAGTGCAAAATTTCATCCAAATCGGTTGAGCCGTTTAAGCGTATTGAGTAAAAACATACAAACATCCAAACTTTCGCATACATAGTATTGTAGGATTACTAATTGATAGCATAAGTACTTAGTTAAAGAGATATTTAACGTTGTGTCAGACAGACGGATATAGACGCACAATAACGGCTCCTTTTTATCTGAAGTGAAAACTTCTTTAGCACTTTTTGTGACGGGGAAAAATTGTTTAACTCGCCACAGGTCACGTGACCGTAAGATTAGTAAGATGTGAGATTCGAGACAGGTCACGTGACCGGAAGACGGACACGTGACCTGATCGAAAAACTATCACAATGTCATTGAGTTTTCACATCTGCCGGCACTCCCGGAGTGCAACCAGGTCTTTTATCTTTTCAGTGACGTGAAAAGCTTAACCTAAGTACTAACCAGCCTTTTGCGAGGGAAAAATTGTTTAAAAATAATAAAACAGAGTTCGTTTTCAAAAGCCCCCTTTAATAAAGAAAATAATAATAATCTGTGAACCTTAAAAATTACATTGCACTTTAAAAAAACACTACAATTATAACAATATAGTGCTATAAAGATAATAACGCATACAATGGTAACTTATTATCACTAAGATACGACTAGAATTAAATCTTTTAAACACAAATGGAAATAACTAATGTATAATTAATACAAATATGAGAAATTATTCTTACTTAAGTACATAAAAATACAATTTTCTTCATTGTGTTATATTATCAAAACGTTACTATCGAATGTTTTCGTATCATAAAAAACAAACAGCTTTTTTATATGAGGTTTATTCGGTTGTACCTCGTTTTACCGACAATTGTTCCATCGATTGTATGTTTCGCAGAATTTTAATTTCATCGAAAACCATTTTTTTCAGGATCAGTTATTTTTTCAGGAATGTTATATAAAAAAAATAAAAAATACCCCTCGGAAAAAAACCACTAAAAACGAACAAATAATATTTAAAATCTATTATAATGATTATCGTCACATATATTATGTCATCATATCAGCCGAAAGACGTCCACTGCTGGACGTAGACTCCCGCAACCTTTACCAGGTCATCAGTCCACCTTGTGGGGGCCTACCCACGCCGCGCCTTCCGGTACGTGGTCGCCACTCGAGAACCTTTCCGCCCCAACGGAAATCGGTTCTACGTGCTATGTGCCCCGCCCACTGCCACTTAAGTTTAGAGATTCGGAGGGCTATATCGGTTACCTTGGTTCTGCTGCATATATTATGTACGACGTTTGGAAAATAAAAATATTTGAACTTATCTAATTTTTATTTTACATTTATTTTGTCCTTTTTAAAGTGATAATCTTCAAACGGCTGATCAGGTCATGGTTACTTACTTATCACCACATACCTTTAATATCATTGAAGTAATACGGTACCAAATTTCGAATCGATAGGACATATGGAAGGTATTCAGATCCCCTCATCAACTATTAAATAGGTGATGATCTTCAAACGGCTGATCAGGTCATGTTTACCTTACCATATACTTTCAATATCATTGAAGTAACACGGTACCAAATTTCAAATCGATCGGACATAAGGAAGTTAGTCAGATCCCCTCATCAACTAGAAAAGAGCTGATGATCTTCAAACGGCTGAACAGATTTTCATGAAACATGGCAAAACACTCGGGATGTAATTATCTACGACACAAAAAAAACTAAACGAAAATCGGTTCATCCGTTTGGGAGCTACGATACCACAGACAGATACACAGACACGTTAAACTTATAGCACCCCTCTCTTTGCGCCGGGGGTTAACAAACCTAACCTAATGGGTTCTACACATTGATTTAGTATATATACTAAATCAATTGTATAGAAATAGATGCACAATGTCAAACAAATATGCCAAGAAATGTGCCCCAAAATGACAACTCTAGCTACATTTCAGTAGTTGCTAATAGCGTTAACTTATAACCTGCATCAAGATATATGTTTCATAAAAAAAGAACTCAGTGTTTTAGATTCTAAGCACCATTTTAGCAAACCAACATCAAAATGTGACTTGACTGGTCACGTCAAAACTTTAGTTACCGTTTAGCGAATGAATGGAGTCGCGTTATAAAATTATTTTAATAATATTTTATTTGTTTACACAAAAAGACCAATAAACAGTTTCAAATGTATATACAAAACAATTGTTGGGTGAGATTTCCGTAAGTACATACAGTGCAGCTGGCGGAGTCCTTAAAAAGAAAGTCATTTTAGTTTCCTTGAAATAGATTCAGTTCGTTAAATAATTGTCTTTTGGACCTGCCTTTACTTTTGATACTTTCTTTTTTTGCGATGTAATGTAAGCGTACAGTCAAGTAGCGATCAGCTATCGATTTTATTAAAACAATCCTATGATTGTTGCTGTGGTCTTTTTCTGAGCTTGAATTAAAAATGTCTACGCTCAAGAATGTCTTTAATACCTTTTTTGCTAGTATAATTTGTTATTTTCTACTCCCATTCGCATATTACATCTTATAAAACCTTCAGTGGTTTTGCACACAGTAATTTACATCTTCAGATGCATAGAAAAGGCCACTCAAGTTTCTAATGTAAATCAATTTGTGAAAATCGTGTCTTTCCTTTGCCAGAAGAGAATTAGTGTCATATCAATAATCGCTTTCATTAATTTGGGTACTACGTATGCAGCAATATATCCAACTACTTGTTTAATATATTCAAAACAATTTTCAGTTTGGTCAAGACCACAAGACAATATGTCACAGTTTGCTTCGAAAACTGTTTCTATATCTGATTTATGGTGTATATCGGTGTTGACTTCTCTTTCAATGTCTTCGCGGAACAGATGTATTATGTAAATGGGTTATTGTATTTTGGCCATTTAAAATTGGTAAATATATTTTCTAATGGAATTGCATTTATGGCCAATATGTTACATATACTACAGTTTGGTTTAAAAAAATCATCATCTCGACTGTCGCGTGCTATGACTGCAGCCCATTATGCACGTCGCTGAGGATTTCTTGGAAATCTTAAAATGAAAACCATAATTATGTAGGTAACGACATCATAAAAAAGTATCTAATACCGACTCCTTAGATTTATGTTCCGCGAGTTTGTCATTTGAACTAACAAAATTAATTAATTAAACCATTTTTAAAATTATTAAATTACAATGAGTTTACACAAATTTCGTTACGTTACGAAAAGAACATACTTAAAGATATAAATCCCATCTTTTTTTCTTGTTTTTTTGTTGGTATTTACGGTTTTTGACTGAACATTTAGACAGAACTGACAACCAACAAGTCTCACGGTTGAAACCAGACATATATATAGAAAAGTCCTCTGTGAACCAGACTAAACGCGAAAGAGCCGGCCGATACAATCGGCCGGCTCTTTTGGACGGCCATTTTTTTCGGCTGATTGTGTATCTAGCTCTATATACTAAATTAATGGTTCTACAGAATGACTTCTTAGCTGTGCCTAAAAAGTTAACGGTTTCCGAGTGCAAGAAATTCGATGAAACGAAAATTCGGCGAAATCATGCGTTCGGTGAATCGTTTGTCGGTGAAATAAGGGGACACCGTTTTATTCATAGCTTCATTATTAGGTATAGATTATATACAGCTCCTTTAGTTAAAACAATGGCTGAGTATAAAAGCGGTCACGATTCCATTCTTTCTGTTGCACTGTGATCGCTTTTATACGACGCCATCTCATCAGTGAGCTTTTATATTATATCTAGTCTCTGTTTTTACGAACGGAATTCTAAAAGACTTATCCTTAGGTTATTTTGATGCGTTATTTTTCTATTTACGGTAACTACGAAAAATGTTATGGTTTGATTCATGTTTGTGCAAGTTCCTACGTCAAATGTACTTCATAAGTAAATATATATGAATTACATCATATTTATACGGTAACACCCTATAAGCTTGTTTATGTCAGGCGTAGAGCATTTGACCCCTCGCACTGAAATGAAAGGCGTTGCTCTACCCCCGACAAACACGATTATGCTACCAGTATTCATAGCCGTATTAGTAGTATTTCATATTTATATTTAAGCATACTATTCATGTTCATATCTAAACATACAAGGGTGTCAATTTATATGCCTAATCATTTATTCTACAAAGTAGCCGCTTGCTATCATTAGCAACAAAAAAAGCGACCTGTATAATTTGTTAACAGTATGTAGTGTCATAGAATCATGGTTCGCGGGCACCAAAGAGTTTGGTGGGTGACACAACAGCTTCTTATACATATTTGGCATGCAAAAGGTTAACTGACTAATACCTACTGAAATGTGACCTTATGATGGAAACAGGAAAATGCTCTTAAGAGCATTTCCCTGTTTTCGTTATATTATGAGGCTTGGCTAGATATAATTTCACGCTTTAGCGTTATTGGATTTTATCAGCCCAAAACGATTGCGATTTATTTCCCCGCCAACAATATATTTCCGTAAAAAATAAAAGTACTAATCTCCACACAATTCTCAGATTGTTCTCCTAGTCCACTAACAGTACATACAATAAAATAAACTATATCTAAAAATACTTGGCATAATATTGATTATGAATATAAATTTAGGACTGAAAGAATGATTGACAAGTCACAAATTTTTATTTAGCAAGCAAATAAAGAATTATAAGAATGCCTGAGACTTGGCTCTATGAAATATCTCACAACTTTTTACGGTGGAAGAGTTTCGTGACTTGGCCTCTTCTTTACATGGAATGTTTTTTTTATGGGATGAAGCTTCTCATTTTTTTATTTTAAGTAAGTCAAATTAATGTTTGTATGTAGCTGTACTGTTGATTTCTCGTCACTCGCAGTCAGTCGCTCACTTAGTAATACTATAACGTAAATTAATTATTAAATTTTTGACACTTAAAACTTTAATTTACAGTCACTCGTTTAAATACTACCCTTAGGTATATATATATACATACAGAGAGGCAGTAGTGTCACTTTTATAGTAAGTAAATGTTATTTAAGTAATCAACGAACGAAAAAACTACAGATGTCTAAGTAGCGCCGCAAAATGGCCCCACAGAATGGGGGCCATTGCCACTATGCGGGGTTGGGGGCGGGTGTCAAACGATGCCAGGCAGCCGTTTAGTTCGAACATGCGCATACCGGGTTTAAAGGTGGCTTTCCACCTGCGAGGCGAGGCGGGGCGCGAATTGAAATTAGTATGGGACTTACTACCTATTTCCACTGCGCGCGCGCGCTCAGTGCAAATAGGTAGTAAGTCCCATACGAATTTCAATTCTCGTCTCGCCTCGTCTCGTCTCGCCCCTCTGGTGGAAAACCAGCTTTAGGCACGTGTTTGGGTAGAAATTTGTAAGGAGCTCGCATTCTATGGTTTTTCCGTTCGCTGTATTTAAGACACATTACGAACAGAGATGGCAATTAGAACCCTGTTGTGCAGTTGCGTGAATTCTCCGCCACCTTAAACTTATAAACAAATAACATTTACATTGTTGCCAGCTTAAGTACTAAGTACTGAAATTGTACGAAATATTCCTGCCTAGCTATACCTCTTTCCGTATAATATTAGAATTTAACGGACAAATTCCTCTACGCATCTTCGTTTATCTAGGGTATCAAAGGGAAATATTAAGTATATAAGTACTAGTTTGACTTATTTAGATCATTAGGCGATTTACATAGCGTTACAATACTAATGCTTTTGCCTTTCATAATGGTTTTTCTTGAAATCGCGTCACGCTGCCCATTAACGCACGATTTTTCTAATCTTATAAGAAATAGGGAGCATGTATAATCATCCCATACTAGCAAGTACGTAAGTACCAGAGGGAGTAAAGTTTTAGGTCCGACATATATGTTTTCAGGCTAGCTACGCTAGTGTATCCGTTGGTATCATTCTGTCCGAGACTGCTATTCATGTAAAATCAGCTATGGTTCGCTGCTGGCAATGCTGTTTTAAGAATAAACTGCAATAAGTTAAACTTTCTGATTACATATGCAAAAGGTAGTCAGGGGTATTAATATATTAATATACGTACATAAATATCTGTGCAGAACTCTATTATGAAAGTCATAAAGGCGTGTACAGATATTTATGTGCTTTTTAATGTACGTACTAGCTTCCGCCCGTGACTTCGTCTGCGTGGACCCGGGATAAAAACTATCCTATATTTTAATTCAGGCTTTAAAGTCTACGTGCAAAATTTTATTCAAATCGGTTGAGTTGTTTAAGCGTGATTGAGTAAACATATAAACATCCAAACTTTCGCATTTATAATATACAACTCAAAAGAAAATAGGGGCCACAAGTATGGTGATCGTTACGTGAAAATTATTTTAAACAGTAATATATATTTTTTCTAGCTTTTAGACTTGAACTCCAGCATGAAAGAGGTTAGATTCTGCCTTCAGAATATATTCGTATCCTTATACGGGAGTTCATTAATTAGCCACTTATCAATTAGTTTATGTCCAATAATTACAATGGCCCTTATTTTGTTTTGAGCAGTATATTAGTAGGATAGTAGGATATTACTACCCCTGACTGTACAGTTTACAAGACACATACGAGACAAGGTCACACATAAAAAAAATGCACGAACAATCACAATACGTTGTATTACATTTTACCTCACTTGTATGGCTTGACGATTAGATATCTAACAAAATTGTCTATGCGATTGTCTAGGAAAAATACTTAATTGTAGCTAAGTACATATTTGTTAACTTTTCACGATGACGAGCGACCTGGGTAACTTGATCTTTTTTATTTTCTAGTCTTCTCTTATTTGTCTTTTCCTAATATTTGCACTGCATCTAATGTAAAGTTTGATCTTTGATCTGGGGTTCCAAATGTACAGAAATGCGCTGCACAGTTCGACTGACGGCGCCATTGAACCTACGTCAAAAGTAAAGGTGCTTTTCCACTAGAGATAAGCTAAGCTACGTTTTCATACACAACTAAAGCAAATTGTATGGAAATGTAACTCAGTTTAAATCTGGTAAGAAAAATCTTACATTGTAGCTTGTACGGTACTGCGCACGGGCAGCGGTGTAGGTTTCAATCACCAGACAAATTTTGCAGCGACAATCAAATGTTGAGGCTAGCGTTGTCGAAACATTAAATTACTTTAGAAAGTTCATTTTCATAATTAACCAGTTTGGCTAGTCTCTTGTAAACGTACTCTTTCAAAAACCCCCGTATCTTTGAGAATTAACCTCTTAATTCTAGGGTAATACGTCACTTATTTTTCCATTTGTATCCAGTAAAAAGAGAGTAACGGGTTATAATATACTTATAGAGCGCCGTCGAAAAATAACACAAATTTGAATTGTCACGGCCAAGAACAACACTAGAAAAGGCCCGAGCCGGCAGCGCGACCTGTGCTAGTCTTGCTTTAAGGTATGTAATAAAATGCCTTTCCATCCGTTTAGACACGCAGCCGACCACGGAAACTATCTTTTCACACCTTTCATTCAGAAAAGTAAGTTTTGCTCCACGACGAGAGGGATTAAAATGACTTGATTAAAACGAACATATTTAAAGTTTTTTTATATGAAAATTTATGATTTTTTCGTAATATTTAAAAAATTGTAATAAAAATTAAGAAAATTTGTTAAAACTTGTTAACTAATTTTAACAGCATCTTTTTAAAATTTCTTCATAGTCGGTGTGAAAAATAGTATGTGTCACTGTAGCAAAATTATCTTCGTCTCAGGCGTTAACACTTCACTCAGGATCGTACGTTACAATTTTCTTGTAGGACCCCTAGCTACGTTCAGGATTCAATACACCGCCCTCGCCATAAATATACTATTTTGCTCCCTCGTGACACAAATAACTATTAACCTACAGCTTCGGCATTCACGGCCCGACTTTGACGCGGCGCTCCATTCGACTTGACTTTACTCTCATGAACTAAACCTTCACTCTCTACTTAGTCTTACCTCGCATCCCCCAAGTATCAGAGTATGCAACAGACGTGTGCCCTCGCGCGCGCCACCACGTAGCTTCTGAGCTACGTCTTCACCTTCCTCGTTCCCTTGTAGTGGCCGTTCTTCTTGTAGCTGTGAGGCGCCTCGCCGTTCATGAGGCGAGTCGCGAACGATGTAGTTTTGCTCTTGCTTTCGAATAGCACGTCCGACTCCGTGTCCGATTCGGTGAGGTCTTTCGCAGTGACTGTAAAAGTGAAGTTTAGCGATCGTTCAGTGAAAGTGGTGGATTTAGCACGTGATAGGGGTGTAGACTCGAAAATGATTATTGCTCCAAAAGAAAGAAGGCAAAAAAATATGCCTAGTGACGAAATTCCTATTCAGATATCTCAAAGAATTACGAAGCTACAACCGTTTTAATATTACTTGTTATAGAGAGAAAACGCAAACAGTGTGACGTCACATTACGGGATTCTGCCGGGGGGCCGCGTGGACGGCGGCGCCGAACACGGTGGGCCCGGCACATTGCCGTCTATTAGTGACGTCACTATCTTCCAGCGTCATCGTTTCATATGAAGTTGCGTTTTGCAAAAAGGGACAGAACATACCCCTTCTTAAAACTTTTAACACTTATAACTTCGTGATTATTTAACCTTTTGCGTTGATCTTTTCTCAATTTGACAACATTTTTAATCCTTTTTCGAGAAAATATGACATTACTGATTATTTTATTTAGTGTCTACACTACACCCCTATTGTAGATACTTGCTTATAATGCACTAAGTATGTAATTATTTCTCTCATTTTTCTAGGTTGTTTTCTGTCCCGGTAAGCAAACAGACAACAGTAACAGAGTTTCTTAGAAAAACCGGCCAAGAACGAGTCGGACTCGCCCACGAAGGGTTCCGTACCATTATATATAAAAACAGCAAAAAAAGAACATAAACATTTCGTATATGGGAGCCCCCCTTAAATATATGCTTTATTTTGTTTTTAGTATTTTTTGTTATAGCGGCAACAGAAAAACTAAATTTGTGAAAATTTCAACTGTCTAGCTATCGCGGTTCTTGAGATACAGCCTGGTGACAGACAGACGGACGGACAGACAGCGAAGTCTTAGTAATAGGGTTCCGTTTTTACCCTTTGGGTACGGAACCCTTAAAACTAAAAATTGGACACCTATATGCCAAGGAGATGCGCCATGGGTTCGTGGTGTAACAAGTATTTAAACACCTTAAAAACATAGTTTTAAAGAGTGCCTTAGGCCAGGAGACGTAACTATGGCAACAGGCAACAAAAAATAGTTGATTGGCGCAATTACAGAGTACTGTAGTTGTAATAATGTATTATTTATCACTAATAAATAACAAAATTATTTGTTATGCACGCTAACGCCTACTCCTTACTCATCAAATTTAACAAACTTCTGATAAATAAAATGTATTGTCCTATTCTCACAAACACAAATGTCAAAGTGACAGATAAAACATAAACGAATTTTAACGGTATATTAGGTAGAATGGGTTTGTTAAACGTTTATTAATACGGCTATAAACTGTATTAAATTGGAAGTAGTGTTGCCAAATTTTTTGTTGCAGCGCGCGCGCCGCGCCCCAGCAGCCGCCGCCCAGCGCGCACAGCAGCGCCAGGCCGCCCAGGCTCGCGTATACCACCGACCACTCTGTAACACATATAACTCACAGGGCTTGTCCTCGTGGTCGGCGACGGGCAGCAGCCGGTACTGGGGGCGGCGCGCGGGCCGGCGCGGCGCGCACAGGCGCCGCAGCGCGCGCGCCGCGCCCCAGCAGCCGCCGCCCAGCGCGCACAGCAGCGCCAGGCCGCCCAGGCTCGCGTATACCACCGACCACTCTGTAACACATATAACTCACAGGGCTTGTCCTCGTGGTCGGCGACGGGCAGCAGCCGGTACTGGGGGCGGCGCGCGGGCCGGCGCGGCGCGCACAGGCGCCGCAGCGCGCGCGCCGCGCCCCAGCAGCCGCCGCCCAGCGCGCACAGCAGCGCCAGGCCGCCCAGGCTCGCGTATACCACCGACCACTCTGTAACACATATAACTCACAGGGCTTGTCCTCGTGGTCGGCGACGGGCAGCAGCCGGTACTGGGGGCGGCGCGCGGGCCGGCGCGGCGCGCACAGGCGCCGCAGCGCGCGCGCCGCGCCCCAGCAGCCGCCGCCCAGCGCGCACAGCAGCGCCAGGCCGCCCAGGCTCGCGTATACCACCGACCACTCTGTAACACATATAACTCACAGGGCTTGTCCTCGTGGTCGGCGACGGGCAGCAGCCGGTACTGGGGGCGGCGCGCGGGCCGGCGCGGCGCGCACAGGCGCCGCAGCGCGCGCGCCGCGCCCCAGCAGCCGCCGCCCAGCGCGCACAGCAGCGCCAGGCCGCCCAGGCTCGCGTATACCACCGACCACTCTGTAACACATATAACTCACAGGGCTTGTCCTCGTGGTCGGCGACGGGCAGCAGCCGGTACTGGGGGCGGCGCGCGGGCCGGCGCGGCGCGCACAGGCGCCGCAGCGCGCGCGCCGCGCCCCAGCAGCCGCCGCCCAGCGCGCACAGCAGCGCCAGGCCGCCCAGGCTCGCGTATACCACCGACCACTCTGTAACACATATAACTCACAGGGCTTGTCCTCGTGGTCGGCGACGGGCAGCAGCCGGTACTGGGGGCGGCGCGCGGGCCGGCGCGGCGCGCACAGGCGCCGCAGCGCGCGCGCCGCGCCCCAGCAGCCGCCGCCCAGCGCGCACAGCAGCGCCAGGCCGCCCAGGCTCGCGTATACCACCGACCACTCTGTAACACATATAACGATACTATATAATAACTGCTTTATAGGAAAACCAACGAGACATATTAGAAATGGGTATGTGAAAAAACCAATCTGTTCAAATTGGTTAGTGGGTGACATATTATATACTAGCTTCCGCCTGCGACTTCGTCTGCGTGAACCCGGGATAAAAACTATCCCACATTTTAATCTAGGCTATAAACTATCTTCGTGCAATTTTTTATCCAAATCGGCTTAGCCGTTTAAGCATGATTGAGTAACAAACATCTAAACATCCAAACTTTCACATTTATGATATTATAATATATAATAGTAGGATCTATATTTCCGTCAAGAGCTGCGAATCTTGATAAGGAAGTTTTATGACATAAATTGTACTGGGATGACAGCTGTCAAATATGGGATTTAAGGGCATTTCCACTATAACTAGATATTTTCATTACAAATACATACATATATTACTAGTTTATATGTATTGGTTTATTAGTATGTAATTTGCTGACGTTTTACAAGAAGCGTCAAAGACAACTCTTCAACACGTCTCAATGTTTTCGCGTATTACAGCATGATGAGGAACGTAGTATTCAAATGTAAGTATTCGTTTCTCAATGTTTTCGCGTATTACAGCATGATGAGGAACGTAGTATTCAAATGTAAGTATTCGTTATGTTTCAGTCGAGTGTATTAAGAAATGCACCATAATCGGCTTTCATGTTGGATTTAGATACGGTTTATACCCGGAGCGTCCTCCAGAGCCTGACGGAACGAAAGCTTGACACAAAGATGACCACGTTTAAGGCGACCTGTATTTTCTTTTAAATTTGTAATCTGCATCTTATGAAATTTTCGACTCACAAGTCGCAGTGGGCATAGATAGATCGCGCACTAAGGGTTCTGTACCATTATCTATAAAAACGGTAAAAAAAATCACGTTTGTTGTATAGAAGCCCCCTTCAATAATTGTATTTTGTTCTTTAGTATTTGTTGTTATAGCGGCAACAGAAATACATCATCAGTGAAAATTTCAACTGTCTAACTATCACGGTTAATGAGATACAGCCTGGTGACAGACGGACAGACGGACAGACAGACGGACGGACAGCGGAGTCTTAGTAATAGGGTCCCGTTTTACCTTTTGGGTACGGAACCCTAAAACACAGATCCATTGCTTGAACGATGTTTAAAATGCACCGGCCTTAAATGAAATAAATGCAGTCAGTAGCGGCCTTCTCCCTTTATATGTTCGGAGTGTACATATACTGACCGCAGTCGGGCATATGGTGCGGCTGCACCGCGGCCAACAGGCTCTGCATCCAGAAGGCGTCGCAGCGGCACGTGCGCGACGCGTCGTCGCACACGCCGCGCCCCGAGCACGTGCTGAGGCAGCGCGTCGTGCGCACGCGCGCGCCGGCCGGCGCTCCGGCCGCCGCCGACGCGCCCAGGGAGAGGGTTAGCGCGCGGATGCCGTCCATCGCTGCGCCCTGTAGTTGACATTAGATAACGTTTCAGAGGGGAGTTCAACCATCTCACTCATTACAGCGAGCCGCTTAAGGTACTTCGACGACCAAACAAAACGTCTTTTGACATTCGCAAGCTAACGGCGTGATATTTTAAGAAACTTCGGAAACAATCTTTCTGTTCGGTGCAATGCACCTAACACGTGATTTAGCCTCGTGCGTCCCGTCAGCAAAAGACGCATTGAGCAATAAGTTATATTAACCTCGATTTAGTGTACTTTTCGGCTCTATCGCGACCGGGTGCATTCGAACATTAACATTTAACATTTTCAACATCTTTCTAACATATCTTTATAACATTTGTAATTTTAGGATTTTAAGACAATAAACATTTTAATACGTCTCTCCGGACTTTCTAACATTCAAGCTCATCCGCACCCGAATATTGGTCCTTCGAACCGTGGACCTCGCGCGTGTTTGAATTAATTTCAAATAGTGAGTGAGGTGCTTGAACTGGTGAACATCTGTGGGCGGTGAGCTGCATTGAAGGAGAAGCGTAACCAACAGCTGCAGCAGCGAATAAAAGTGTTCGGTAACGACACAGAAGGCATACAAGTAAGATCTTTCCTTTTTACTAACAAAACATCAAGATGGCGAGCATTATCCGTCAAGAGGAGATTCAGCGCTCTATCGAGTCTATGCTTACTAACTTTAAGAAGGATAGTGCTGAAAGGAAAAAGAAGGCCGAGTATTTCGAGAGGCGCTTTGATGAATTGAGTCTACTATGGCAAGAATTTGAATTCAATCACGAACAGATAGGGATGATAGAGAGTCAGACTCACCCGTACTTCACTAACCGCACTTACGAAAGTACGAAGCAAACTTACTTGGTTCTTAGTTCTGGTTTGAAGACGGGCTATCAGGCGCTCGAGGCAGGGACAACATCAACTACAACGGTAAAAGAATCAGCCAGAACATCGTCGGAGACCACGGACGAAGATATTCGGAGAAAACGAATCCAGGGAGGTTCAAATCTTAAAGGAGAAACACCAAGAGAGTCTGAGCATGCCCCAGGCGCTCAAATAGAAAGCCAACTACTTAAAATAGATGCTGGAACGTCGAGTAAACATGACGAAATGTATCGCAAACAAACGGCAAACATGAAGGCTTTCGTTAGAACCGTGAAAAGTATAGACGTGAACGCGCTAACAGATAAGTGGGAGTTAGAAGATGCACTTAAGTCCTTACAGGCTCGTTGGAACGCAATAGATGCACTCCATTGGGAATTAGAGAGTGAGGGAACTAAAACAAATGTGGAATACGAGACCTCATTTAATGCACATGAGGAAACATTTAACAGTTTGAAGAAAACTATTAACAAACAGATATGGTCAGGGACACATCGTGAAAAATCCACACCTACATTAGAAATACCGACTTTCCATGGACACTATAGCACTTGGGTCTCATTTAAAGATTTATTCAGTGAGGCCATTCATAAGAACTCTGCATTATCCAACGCTCAGAAAATGCAGTTTCTAAAAGCCAAAGTGAAGGGAGAAGCGGAAAGACTCATCCAACACCTACAAATAAGTTCGGATAACTACATAGTCTGCTGGGATATTTTAAACAATCGTTATAACAATACTAAGCTAATATTCACTTCTCACATGAATACTTTATTAGGTCTATCAAGCATGCAACAACAATCGGTGACACAATTAAAGAAAATGCATGATACGGCCAACGAATGTCTACACGCAATTAAGAACCTAGGTGTCGATATAAGTACCTGGGACCCAATAATAGTACATATTTTGACGCAAAAACTTGATTCCGAAACTCATATGGACTATGTAGAGTCGCTGAGCAACTCTAGAGCACTACCAGTCCTAAAAGAATTCATGGAATTCATGGAAGGCAAATTTACGAACCTAGAAAGCTCTCGCCGTAAACAGGAATCTGTCATTCCAAAAACATATCCCCCAACAAACTCATCGAGTACAACCCAGCGAAAACCCTTCCAGGCACAACATAATTATCGGCCGTACCCTAACAACAACTACGCAAACAACGGAGTCAATCGAAGTCATGGAACTTTAACGGAGGTGAAAACATTTCATGTTTCAGGCATCAAATGCCCGCTGTGTAACAATCAACATGGCATTTACAACTGCCGACAATTTCTACAAATGCCAATCGAAAAACGTTTTCAAACAGTTAAAAAACTGGCGCTATGTATTAACTGTCTATTTAGTCACCACGGCAATAAATGCAACTCGGCGAAAACGTGCCACAAATGCACCGGCCGACATAACACGTTGATACACGAGGCGTGCGTAAAAACAGTAGCATCAGCACCGGAGCCATCGACCTCAACGTCATCAGCAAATGCGACTATTACTGAAAATAATAAACTGACTAACATTTCGCAATTACCTAAGACAGAAGATTCTGAGATTTTGCTGGCAACAGCTCAAGTAAAGGTTAAAGCTGCTGATGGAACCTATCTGACTCTCAGAGCTTTGATAGATCAAGGTAGTCAGATTTCCCTCATATCCCAACAGGCCGCACAGTTATTAAATTTAAAAAGAGAGAAATGTAGTGGTATTATTTACGGTGTAGGACAGAAACAAAATAGCTGCAAGGGAAAATTAAACATAAAATGTGCTTCCACTTACAACAATTTTGATTTCCATGCGGAGGTTATCATTATGAACAGTCTCATTAAAAACTTACCGAATAAAACGTTTTCTAAGCCATCATGGTCCATTATACAAAACATAAGCCTTGCTGATCCCGAGTTCTATGTTAGCCGACCTATTGACTTATTGCTGGGAGCTGACATTTATCAACTAATTCTTCTGAACGGAATAGTTAGAGGAGACGATGCTGCTCAACCCCTGGCACAACAAACCCAGCTGGGTTGGCTGCTATGTGGTACTGCTCGTACCTACCACTGTAACGTCGTTATAAACAATTTAGAAGATATAAGACACTTTTGGGAGGTTGAAGACATTTCTGAAGAGGGAGATTTATCTCAAGAGGATCAGGAATGCATTAAACACTATCAGGAGAATACAAGGCGGAATCCTGACGGGAGGTATGAAGTGCGCCTGCCAATGAAACCAAAATACAAAGAAGAACTCGGGGAAACAAAAACAAGAGCAATTGCGCAATTTAGAAATATGGAAAGAAAGCTCGAAAAACAAGAAAGGTTGGCTGAAGCTTACAAAGCCTTTATGGATGAATACCATGAACTAGGGCATATGAAATTAGCCAGAATGACTTCAGGACTAGAGTCGTACTTGCCGCATCACATTGTGGAACGTGCTGAGTCAGCAACAACAAGGTACAGAGTAGTTTTCAATGCATCAATAAAAACATCAACAGGGTGTTCTCTAAATGATTTGATGTACACGGGACCGAATTTACAACAAGATTTGCAAGTACTTTTATTAAAATGGAGACAGTATCAGTACGCATTCACTGCGGACATCGAAAAAATGTACCGTCAGATCCTCGTGAATGAGACTGATCAACAGTTACAAAAAATCATTTGGCGTGACAGACCTGAAAAACCTTTACAAACATTCCAACTGACGACCGTAAGTTATGGAACCAAATCGGCGCCGTTTTTAAGCATGATGACCTTGAAACGACTAGCAGAAGACGAAAGAGAAAACTTCCCAGAAGCAGCAAAAGTAGTGGAGGAGGCATTCTATATGGACGACTTGTTACATGGAGCACACACACTCGAACAGGGGAAGAAATTGATTTCGGATCTGAATAATCTTTTGAGAGCAGGGGGTTTCAATTTACGGAAATGGTCGTCAAACCATGAAGGTATTTTGGAAAACATAAACGAAGAACATGAAATAGATACGATTTTTAACTTTAAAGTTGATAACATAACAAAAACATTAGGATTATGCTGGAACCCTGCCGAAGATTCTTTCACATTCAAATGTAAGATACCCCAAATAACAGGAAAACCGACAAAAAGAACACTTCTATCCGAAATATCCAAATTATATGACCCATTAGGGTGGCTCGCACCATTCGTAACAAAACTAAAAATATTTTTTTCAAAAGTATGGAAAGAACAGACGGGATGGGACCAGTACGTGTCCGACGAACTATACACAGAATGGTCACGAGCAAATATGGATATCGAACAACTGAACGAATGCAAGATACCACGGTGGTTACTATGCGAAGAAGATGACGTCATTCAACTTCATGGGTTCTGTGATGCATCTATACAAGCGTACGCTTGCGTAGTATATGCCAGAATACCGCGTCTATCCAAGGTGGTGCTCGTGGCAGCTAAAACAAAGCTTGTGCCACATAAGAAAACTTTAACGCTTCCCAGACTTGAACTGAGCGGAGCACATTTGCTAACACGATTAATGAAAAAGATAAAACATTCTTTACATCAACGTGAAATTACAACATTTGGATGGACTGACTCCCAAATAGTCCTCGGATGGTTACAAGGTAACCCAAACCGCTGGAAACCCTTTGTGGCCAATAGAACAGGACAAATGAAACAAGTGATGCCCGAAGACCAGTGGAGATATGTTAAGTCATCTGATAATCCGGCAGACGCAGCGAGCAGAGGTCTCACAGCATCTCAATTGAAAAACCATACTTTGTGGTGGCAAGCTCCATCCTGGTTATTAACTTTCCAACCAACTCCCACAAATGCGCAATACACTACTCACGAAGAAGAGAAAACATCCCGCTCAAAAAACTCGAACCAAGATAACACGAATAACAGTACCCTTCTTTGTGTGACGCAATCGGTTAAATCAGAAAACATTATAAATTACTTATTACACAAGTATAGCTCACTTGCAAAAATAATAAGGATCGTCGCATGGATATTACGGGCATTGACACCGACACGTGCCACATTACCTACATATCTCACGTTACCGGAGTTGCATAAAGCTAAATTGACAATTATAAAATTTGTGCAATCGGAAGAAATGGGAACGGACATAGAGTACTTGCGCAAACATAAACGAGTTGAAACAAAGAGTAACATTTTAAAATTAAAACCTTTTATTGACGAGAATAGTACTCTGAGAGTAGGAGGAAGATTGAATGAAGCGAACATTCCATACGAGATGAAGTACCCGAAAATTATCCCAAAAAATACACGCTTCACAACATTGTTGATTGAACAAGCTCACCTTATGTCATTCCATGGTGGTGCCCGGCTTACTATGGCTAAACTTAGAGAACAGTATTGGGTTATGGGCGGAATGAATACGGTGAAGAAACAAGTTGCAAAATGCGTCAGATGCAAGAAAGTTGAAGGAAGAAAACAACACCAGATAATGGGTGCCTTACCTGCAGCTAGAGTGAATGAAGCCAAACCATTCCATCATACAGGTGTCGACTATACAGGATTCGTGGACATCAAAGCCAACAAAGGCCGTGGCATAAAAACATTAAAAGGCTATATTGCCATTTTTGTATGCATGGTGACCAAGGCCGTGCACTTGGAGTTGGTAACTGAACTCACCAGCTCCGCATTCTTAGCTGCTTTACGAAGAATGGCAGCAAGAAAGGGAACACCACGTCATTTGTACTCAGACCAGGGAACAAACTTCATCGGATCCAATAACATATTACAGAGACAATGGCAAGACTTACGTAACATTTTTAAAGACAGTTTCCTAACGGAAATCACAGAGATGGAGATCGAATGGCATTTTAATGCCCCTGCGTGGCCCAGTGCAGGAGGTCTCTGGGAGAGAGCGGTACGGAGTCTTAAACATCATTTGAAGAGAGTGATAGGAGAACAAAAACTTACTTACGAAGAATACGCTACAATCTTAGCCCAACTAGAAGTTTGCTTAAATTCACGCCCATTATGCCCGTTGACTGAAGACATAGACGACCTTGATTTCCTTACTCCATCGCATTTCCTAACGGGCCGGGCTGGAGGAACAGTGATAGAAACAGAAGAGGACGCTAGAACGAGATGGCACCTTACCCAAAAAATATTCAGTGATATTTGGAAGAAATGGAAAGTCGAATATTTAAGCCAACTGTCCATCAGGCCGAAGTGGAACACAGCTCAAACAAACCTTGAAAAGGATGATCATCCAAATATGGATGGTAGTAATACACGACGATAACCTTCCCGCGGGAAAGTGGGCCCTTGGAAGAGTTATCGACGTTCACCCTGGACAAGACGGCTATGTCCGAGTCGTCACACTTAAAACAAAAAATGGAATCTTGAAGCGGCCAGTAATAAAACTCTCGAAATTACCATTACCAAAAGAATCCGAACAAACGGAAAAACAACAAACAGATAACCGCACAAGAAACAAGCCGAACAAGAAACTCGGATGCGCCACTGCAATTATAATGGCCTTCCTATACTTCATGTCATTACTAACAATGGGATGCTGCGTACAAGTGACTCGTGTCAATGAAAATCAAGGCCTATACTTCGAAAATATTGGCAACATGCTGCTTATAAAAGATGAATGGAAGTTGGTCGCCTACCAGGACCTAAATCCGTACTGGGAAGGAATAACGGCCTATAGAAAATATAATACACAACTCGAAAACATTTGTAAACAGGTTAAAACATTATCACACTGTGATATTATCATTCTGCAACTACGTCATTCTTATGACGAATTAGAGCATTATAACCGCATTCTGTCGAACCAGCAATTTAATCATGAAGCGCGAAAACGTCGTGGCCTTATTAATGGTATCGGAAACATCGCAAGTACTTTGTTTGGGGTTCTGGATGACAGATTCGCGGAACAATATCAAAAGGACATCGGACTCATACGAAGCAACGAAAAGCATCTAGTCAAACTGTGGAAGAACCAGACGTCTATAATCGAGGCCGAGTATAACATGTTAATAAGAAACAAAGTTACCATCGAAAAACAACATAAAATGATACACGCCCATTTGATTAGCTTAGACCAGGGCATATCCGCCTTACAAAAGGAAGTAAGCACCGCTGAGTGCATGGCGCAATTCACCGTTGTTGCTATGGCCGCCAACAACTTATTAAGTAATTTAAGAAATATTCAGAATACCTTACTAGACACCCTTACAAATATATATAATGGAAAAATGAATATTCATATCATCGACCCTCGACAACTTCAACGAGAACTAAACATTATTTCTGGACAACTTGTAAGCGACCTATCCCTACCAATAGATAACATTCAAATCAATTTACAAACCATCTATCATCTGTTAAAGATTAAAGCCAAGATAACTGACCAATACATGATAATAGAGATTCGTATTCCACTTGTAAGCCGAGACAATTACGATTTATACAACATTATACCTATACAACACAGCGCTGAAAGAAATATGATATCTATTAGTCCCATAGAGAAACACGTAGCCATAAACTTACGAAAGGATGCCTATTTGCCTATAACTGAGAAAGAGATAGAACACTGCGTGAATCGAGACGCCTTAACATACATGTGCTACTTAAAAACTCCTGTATTCAAAATGAACTCCGACAAAGATCTGTGCATTAAAGATGAGAATCATCAATGCAAAACAAACTCAGTCGTTTGTCAAAACAAATGGATTAATCTATCTAAAGTAAATCAGTACCTTTATTTTTGTTGCGACGCGTGTCAGTTACGCGCGCTATGTGGGAATCAGGTTACATCCCAGACAGTAGTCCAGACAAATATTATAAACATAGACGATAATTGCGTTGTAAAAACCGAGAACTTTACTATTCACACGCATCAAAACATGGAAAGCAAGATCGACTTGTCATTTAACATACAAACACCGAAAATAGATCCCATAAACCATATCATAAACATAACTTTACCCAATTTCGGAAATAATACCCTGGATACCACTTATGATGAGAAGGGATTAAAGAACATAAGAGACAAAATAAACATTATGAAACAAAGCGAAACAATTTTGGAAAACTTTTCTACAAACGATATACATCACTATACAGCTATATATTGCCTATGGGGTGTAGTGATCATCGGAATAATAATGTATGCGAGTAGAAGGACACGCTGCCAGTGGAAGGCCAGAGCAGCACCCTCACCCACGAACGTGGAAACGCATGCAGCAGCCGAGCAGAGCCAGGCGACGGAGCCGTCCCCCGCCGTGCGCGTGCGCAGCCCCCGCGGGAGCCGCGGGCTGGCGCGCAATTGCAGTGTTAGTGATAAGTGTAGTGCAAGTGCGAGTAAAGAGAAAAAGTGTAGTGAAAACGAAAACATTGAGTTGAATCAAGTGGACAGAGGCACCTCGCCGGTGTTTAGAAAATTATCGTTTAAGGACTAGTTACCTAGCTGTAGAAACCAACATTGTTGATCATCTTGTATTACTCATATTAAATTTTCATCTCATCTCATCGTTTGCCCCCGCCAAGATGTTCGGTGCAATGCACCTAACACGTGATTTAGCCTCGTGCGTCCCGTCAGCAAAAGACGCATTGAGCAATAAGTTATATTAACCTCGATTTAGTGTACTTTTCGGCTCTATCGCGACCGGGTGCATTCGAACATTAACATTTAACATTTTCAACATCTTTCTAACATATCTTTATAACATTTGTAATTTTAGGATTTTAAGACAATAAACATTTTAATACGTCTCTCCGGACTTTCTAACATTCAAGCTCATCCGCACCCGAATACTTTCATAAATTGGCTTTCTATTTGCGCGAAATTCCCCATTTCCTATAGATCTGCAAATAGATGATTCTTTGCATTGCAAGGTAATCAGACAATTGCACTATCATCCAACTGTTCGAGACGCAATTTCCTTGCGCTTATAAACTCTCTCATATACTCACATTTTCCCATAAGAAGAATATAAGCTGCGTGTTTCCTGAATCGATTTCCCCGCGCACTTTAGTGACGTTGATCTTGATGTCGTCTTTCAGCAACAGCGTCATCTTCTGTATCAGCGACTCGAGCTGAGTTTGCGTGAAAGACGATATAGGGATGTTCAGCGTCATTTCTAGCTGGTTGCGCTCCAGCCGATCTGGTTTCACCTGCGGGATTAATAAGGGTCAAAAGCGAAATCAACTCTAACCTAACATGACTACATTCATAAAAGAAAACTAAAGGCCCTGTCAGATCGACGCCCCTGCATTCGTTTCGGGCGGGTCCGTGCGCAAGAGCAGTTTGCTGCCCGTTCCTCGGCCGACCTCACAAGTAGTTAAAAAAGCAGCGTAGTCTCAGCGTCCGAGAGGCATGGCGGATGGCTCGCGGTATTTGAGCTCCCGAAGCGTTGTGGAACGCCCCCGTGCAACCCGAACTGAGCCAACTTGGACAGGAGCAGAAGTTGGAGGGAGAGAGAAAAAAAATTTTACACCAGGTGTTCGATTCAGACCAGCATTTCATTATATAAACAGCATTCACACTTTCAACCGCTGTTTCAATCGGCTGCATCGCTACATTTTATTTATCATCAATTCATCATCAATGATTTATTCTTGCCTGTACGCTGACGGTGTCGCGGTCCGAGTCCCCCTGGTCGTCCGTCACCTGCAGTTCAAACACGTAGCGGCCTGGCTCTATGTCCGTTAACTGGGGAATTACATTATATATTAGAAAACACACACAATATGACTTATAGCTCTAAGATAGTACGTCCAATCAACTAATTATTGCTGTTATTCTGTGCCGTATACCAAGAGACAATATGACAGAATTTCTCTTTTTTACAACATGGGTGCTTACAGTTGATTCACTAATTATCGATTCATGAAAAATGATGATTATATATTAGAAACTCGGCTTATTTGGAGCTGCATGTCTTATCTATTGTCCAAAAGTGCCATTTGACAGCCAAGCTAATTTCAGAGTACTGTGATGTTGGAGGGTGGCTCAGATCAGAGGTAGAATTACGAATACGTATGGCCGTTTAAACTGGATTCATTCGCTTGGAGAGGTATGCGAGCAGCATGGCCCAGAGACCAAAAGAGAGAGAGAAATAATGCAAAATTTTCGTAGTTTTCAAGGACTCTTTTTTCAATAGGGGTGTAGACTCTAACGGCCGTATTCATAAACGTCTTACAAGCCTGTTTTAACTAAATTCGTTTGTCCTTATCTGCCACTTTCACATTTGTGTTCGTAAGAAAGGGACAAAGAACATTTAATTTAGCACAGGCATTTTAAGTTTTATGAATAAGGGGGTAAGTGTGGGGGTGTGTAATTACTTCAAAAGAAACAAGGCAATAAAATATGCCTAATGACGAAAATCCCATTCAAACATCTCAAAAAATTACGAAGCTATAACCGTTTTAATGTTGCTTGTTAGAGAGAGAAAACGCTAGGGGATCGTGAGGTCACGATCCTCGAGCGACATAGTAAATGTTTCATATGAAGGTGCGTTTTGCGGAAAAGGGACAGAACATACCCCCTCTTAAAACTCAAGACACTTATAACTTTGTGGTTATTTAACCCCTTGTTGCTTTTTCCTCCATTTGACTACTTTTTAAATCCTATTTCGAGAAAATACAACATTATTGATTATTTTATTTAGTGTCTCCCTTATTCACTTACCATAAGTACTGGCTCCTTGTCCGAGTTCAGTATGACGGTCCCGGCGGCCAGCCCCGACCCCGACCGCGTCCACTTCCACGACACGATGCGGAAGTCGTCGCTCGACTTGGACCCGTTCAGAATAAGCACCGGCAGAGGTAGGTACAGCACTTGGTTCCCTCCAGCGTCCGCTTTCGGGGGACTATTCTGGTCTATATTAAGAAGGGAGGGAAAGGAAAGAATGATAGTTCATTTATCATCGAAGTGCTCCTAAAAATACATACTGACTGATTTAAATAAGTATGAGAACTTTAATTAATAAGGGGGGAATTGGAAGGTTCTATACAGCCTTAGCTTTAATAGTAGTATGTATTTATATTTCAAATCAATTACAGTATCTAATAATCTTCAGTATGTACTCGTAGGTTGTACATATTGATAAGATATCTTCACAATGCTAATGAAAGAAGTGTCAATGTAAAAAGGGTACGTGCAACTTCGATTTGTAGATTATTTTGTATATTCCTCGATAAATGAAATAATGTAACCTTCACCACTCCATCTATTCCCATGTATTAAAGCAAAGAACACACATCATGCTTAAATTAATGTTCAAGACGGTTAAGAATGTCCAGAATCGGAAACTTCCACGTTTCGATAAATGTTGTCATAATGAAATGTTAGGTGGTCACTAGTGGTCATCGTACAAAATTTCGTCCAATTCCAGACATACCCAACCACCAAATTAGTATTCCAACTTACTCTGAGCAACAGTGACGGTGACATTATCAGACGCCGAGTTCCCATTATCATCAAGTACAGTCAGCGAGAAAACGTACTGGCCCTTCGTGAGGCCGGTAGCGTTGGCCACGGATTCGTTGAAGTTGACGATGTTAGAGTTAGTGGGGCCGGCGAGGCAGCGCCAGGTGTACGCGACTATCCGGTGGTCGTCGTGGGAGGCCGAGCCGTTGAGGGTTACCCACGTTTGAGGGAGGGATATGAACTGGAATGATAATGTTACGTTTTCGATCGCGTCAGGGTAGTTTTTTACTGTAATCGTTTATTTGTTTATGACTGTGACAGCTGTAAGGGCGCTCGCACACTGCAGCTAATAATGACCACCACTAAAACCATCGCCTCTGCCGCACATTAACAGTCCTTACTCCTACAGCCGAGCGTATTTTGCCAAGTGCTTCCTTTTTCATTCAAGATTACGACGTAACTATATAAGTATTTATTAAAAAAACTGATAACGTACTTAAATAATAATTTCTTAAACTAGGGGCTAACAACGTTCAAATTTTCCTTTTTTCTTTCTAAACCTAAAATAAATGAGTTTTCTTGGGAGTCTTTTTCAAATTTTGCAGTGTGAAGTGTCGTTTCGGTTCTCAATTTTGTAGTCGAACAAGAATCATTTGGTACATGAATTATTAAAATTCGATAATCTTGAATGAATAAGGAAGCTTTTTGCAAAACACGCACTCTGCAGGAATAAGGACTCTTAATCCACTAGTGGCGCGACGCGAGCGACTCCCGCGGCTTGTGGCTCGGATGTGACCACTAAACGCCCGTGTGCTCCGATGGTACACAAAATGTATGAAAGAACTCGCCCGCAGCTTGGAGCGGCCACAAGTAGCTCAGTGTGCGGCGAACAAATGGTCAAATCGAATGAAGAGTGTGTGAACCACCCTGATTTCAAACCTCATGAAATTTTTATCATGTTAAACAGTTTGAATGGGGTGGAAATATTAAATGGAATACAGCATTCTGTAAGGCCAAACCTATGAGAACTTTAAGACATGAGACATATCTTCAGCTACGCAAAGTTTTATCTTCTATTTGAATAAGTCAAATATGGTTTACGCTGATAATGTACAATACGCAAAATGCTAACTGCACGCATAATGTGCAAACAGTCAAAATGCACATACGCAAAACCCACAACATGATAAATGTACAGAACGAGAAATGTAAAATACGCAGATAGTACAAGCAATAAAATGTACATATGATGATTGTACAATATGCAAAATGTACTCCACCCGGTAGTGGCAAAATGTGCAAAGTTAGAATGATCAACACGCAAATTGTTCATTACGGAAAAATAACAATACGCAAGATGTACTGATAAATTATAAATTATAGTTTTTGGTGCTAATAAGTGTCCGTTAGAATCAATTTTATTTTGCTTTGTGTACATTTTACGTTTTGTACGTTTGGCGACTGAGCATTTAGCTTTGGTAACATTTTGCGGATTATGCGATTTGCATTGAACAATTCGCGAAATGTAGATTTTTCTTTTTACACATTATGCATTATGTGCTTTCAGCGTTAATACATTTTGCGTACTGTTCATTTCTCGTTCTGTACATTTATCATGATGTGGATTTTGCGTACGTGCATTTTGACTGTTTGTACATTATGCGTGCAGTTAGCATTTTGCGTATTGTATATTATCAGCGTAAACCTCAAATATGTGTCAGAATGTTAGTTGGCATATTTTATATTCATCATGACATTTTGTGTACCCGTGAATTTACACATAGATTATAATTTATGATGGCTGCATCAACATTAATACTTGCAATAACAAAGCGGACAAAAATACCTAAACCGCCCTAATTTTCTTAGCTTACTTAAACTACAGATTTTTCACATAATATAAGTAAATTATAGGTAAACATATTAAGTAACTAACAATATGTTGTGTATTACATTAAGTTAAAGTAGGCCACCTTCCGTACTAGTTTATTTATACTGTATTACGGCAAGGTAACCTCTTTCTCCCCATCCTAATGGCCCTAATTAGGGCCAGAGGGGGTAATATGTAGATTCGTGTCTGATATTTGTGCGCGCTTCGTTGTGACACATGTTATTGCTGGTGACACGCCTGTGATCAAAGAAAAACCTTAAAATTGGACAAAGATGACTACATCAAATTTACTAGAAACACTGACATTTGATCAAATATGACGAATTATATTTCATTCAGAATGGCTAGGTATAAAAACTTGAACCATCATATTGGACGAGTGGAATGGGCATCTGTCAAAGAAATATTAAATATATACACTGGACAAAGATCTTGGACAATACCTGACTAGCTGCCTACGCAGCTCCACCCGCGTATAACAAATAACGCATACGGAGTCGCAAAACATAGCACAGCCTATGCTCATGCTATCAGTATATCAGTGAAAAATGTGGAATCAGATGAGTAGTTACGGAGACACAACCTTACTAACTCCCAAGCTCACAAAGCTACAAACATTGCCTCTTTAGAAGCATACCTTACATAATTAGAGTTAGAGCAACAAAGCATTGAAATGTATACAATTCACAGTTAATTTATGGTATTTTCTTATCAGTGGAAGTACTTTAATGCGCACATCACACTAGAAAACTTAAGTTTTATATAATTTTCATGCTGTTATTGACATGTCTGGAAATATCGAAACATATGTATAGTTTAACCCTTTGAATGACTTAGCACTGATCAGTGTTATCGAAAATTGACACTGTGACAAAAACGAAAAACTTATAAACTTTCAGTACTACTGTCATCAGACGCATGTATACGAAAGGTTAAACAATTAGGCGATATGTTGTATCTAGAGTGTCCTCTAGATACAACATATCATGCTGTCGCATGAGCATGCAATTTTCTTACGATATATATTTTGTAACATTATTATTTTCAAATATATTTTTACAACAAACCTGTCGTGATACCCTCTCTCAATGTATCTTGGCCTTATCACACAAAACGATGTAGTCCAAATATTGTACCAAACAATTTATTTAATTTTCATAATAAAGTTTACAAACTACTAATAAGTCACCTGTCAATTATAAGTTTAGTGATATAAGGCCCTATATGCATTTTTTTATACTACTAGCTGGCAAACAAACAGACACCGTAGGGTTATGGACGCTTACGATTCCAGAAGAAACACAAGCGCGGTGCCGACCCCTTGTTGATTTGAGCATTCGTTGTGTTATCTTGCTGATTTGTCTACACCGAAGGGAAAAATATTCTTTTTTTAAACAAATTGCAGCCTATGTTACCCGCAGCATAACTTCTACTCGATTGACAATTCAATTCAACAACATTGTTATGTAGGTACATTTTCAAGCCTATTTCAGCTATAATGCCGTTAAAACTCGTTTGTCTTTATATTTCACTTTGACGCTTGTGTTTGAGAGAAAGAGGCAGCACCCATTTTAGTTAAGAGGATTGTTAAGTTTTGTGACTAAGGAGATTAAAGTTTTATGGGACAAGGCATGTCGCGGTTACTCGCATATTTAAGGCTAGTACTCACGAGGTCCGGCCCCGCCTGCGCCTCGGGCGGCGTATTGGTGGGCGGCTTCACGAACACGTGCACGTCGGCCGCCGACTGCTGCCCCGACGAGTCCGTCACCTTCAGCACGAACGTGTACATACCCTCCGACAGGTTCGACAGCTGGGGAATTACATTAGTTACACACACACCGCGAGCACTTGAAAAAAACTTCGGGTCAATAGAAGAACCCGTACATTTTTTACGCTTGCTCTTCCATATTCTTATAATAAAATAATCGATTTCATGTTATCACTGCAACCGACGGAGACGCAGCTATAGTTAAAATGAAAGGTATATAGGTGAAGGTATATAGATTTCGGCCCGTCTGGACAGGTGCCGGAAGCATGGCGTCTTGCCAAATTGTATCCCTATCTCCCAAGGCTAGAGTTACATTTTTCTTGGTAGTAAATAGCAGTTTACACGGAATTTGCTTAGACTTCATTCCTATGGAAAGGGGAAAAATCTCAAAAAAGCCTGACTTAATTTTGTTAGAAGGCCTCTAACTCGGCTTATCAGCTGTTCTCATAATCAATAACTAAAACAGCTTAGCAAAGTTGAAAAACCCCCGACATTTTCATTTCAAAGTCCAATATGGTTGTGATCAAATACCATCCACACTTATAAAACTATGTTCCATGGAGTTAGTACAACCGTTGGTTAAATTAATTAATCAATAATTTAGTGAAGGAACGTTCCCGGACTTACTTAAAATATCTAAAATTAAACCTATTCTTAAACCAGGTGGTATTCCAACAGATTCTAGCCAATATCGACCTATAGCGCTTTTACCGACAGTATCTAAAATATTCGAAAAATGTATGACAAATCGCGTCTACAACTTTTTCGAAAAATATAACATTTTCAGCAAAAACCAATACGGATTCAGAAAACGTCATTCACCCTCGCTAGCTGTTTATCAGTACATTTTTTAAATGTTAGAACATAAATAATAAAACATATAGCGTAGGCCTGCTGCTAGATATGACTAAGGCATATGAAAAAGTCACCCATCAAATTTTACTTAGTAAGCTGTATGGTATGGGCATACGCGGTTTGGCCCATAAATGGTTTCAATCCTACCTCCATAATCGTAAACAATCCGTGGTAATTGATTACTACGATAAAACAACTAAACAAGTAAAAGATTCCACTTCTGAAATGCAGCATATTACGTGTTCCATTCCTCAAGGTAGTGTATGCGGCTGCCTCCTATTTTTAGCATACATAAATGACCTACCTACAATCCTAAACCCAAACACTACCTGCGTTATGTTCGCTGACGACGTATCATTGTTATTTAAATTTAAAAATAGTACTGAATGTAACTTACAGCTCAATCACACTTTTGAAATTACAAAAAAATGGCTCAGTGATCACAATTTAGAAATGAATTTAAAAAAAACGAAAATCATACAATTTAAACCAACGCTAAAAAGCCTTTAGAATTAAACTTAAAAACAATCACGAGTACTAGTAATAATATAGAGGAGGTTAAAGAATTTAATTTATTAGGCATAACTATTGACTCCGGCCTCAATTGGAAAGCTCATATTCAGAATATTAAAACCAAACTATGTAAATTTGCATATGCACTAAACGTATTGAAAATAAATACTAGCTTAGAGTGTGCATTATCTGCGTACTATGCGTATTCGTATTCGTGGCTCCAATATGGTGTGCTGCTTTGGGGAGGTAGTACCATGGCCCAGCAACTGTTTGTGATGCAAAAGAAGTGCATCCGTATCTTGGCTAACGTGCGCATCCCCAACAGTTGCCGTCAACACTTTATAAACTAGAATTGTTGACTGTGCCGTGTATTTATATATTGCAAGCCGCTCTTTTTGTACGTGAAAATCCTTTTCTGTTTCAAAAGAAAAAAGATGTCGAGACAACCAGAACGCAGCATAGGAATAAGCTATTTCTACCAAAAGCTAACTTGGCAATGTATAAAAATAGTCCACATTATAAATGTACTCTAATTACAAATAAAATCCCGCAACCAAATAAACAAGAACGTAACGAAAAAATATTTAAAAATAAATTAAAGAAATTTTTAATTGAGAAATGCTATTACTCAGTAGACGATTTTTTAAATGATGGCTCTTTAATTTTTTTATAAATGACATTCCTAAATTGTTAGTCCCTATTCTTAAGAATATAACGGGAAAATATTATTACATGAATTAATATATTCTTATTATTATTATATTACTAAAAAATATTATGAAATGAAAGTCAAACTTATAATTATAGTATGAATATGTATGTAATGCAAAAATGTTATTAATGTTGTTATCTTACGCATGCTAGTATTAAGCTTTGTGTGCCTTTACAGGGCGCCATGGTCTGACCTGAATATTGAATGTAACACCTTAATTACAATGTACATGGCTTTACAAAATAATAAATAAATAAATAAATAAATATCTCAAAAACGGCTGAACAGATTTTCATGTAACATGGCTAAGAACACTCGGGATAAAATTATCTATGACACAAAAAAACCGCATTCTAATCGGTCCACAGGCTCCGGCTTAAGAATGACTAACAAATAATTTACCTGCAAATATGGCGAATGTGTGTTTTGCATGTCGACCGCCTTGTTCTCGTCCTCGGCGGCCTTCGTCCACTCCCAGGAGGTTATCTCGTGGTCGTCCGTCGACAGACTCCCGTTGAGAGTCAGGTTGTTGCTAGGGAGGTAGATTATAACGTCTTGACCTGAGCAAAATTAAGAAGTTCGTTTATCTCTCTTCTTGCGGTTACCCCGTTTTCGTTAACCCGTTCAAATCACGGGACACGTGCGTCAGAGCACTAAGGGTGCTTTTTGCTACATATGGACATTAACACTTTCAGTGCCAGGAACCCGCCTAGCGCCTACACGGTAGGAAAAAAATATTATTTTTTTAAACAAAAGGTAGCCTACATCACCACCAGCATAACTTGGAATCGATTGACACCTCATTTATAAAAAATGGTTCTGATTTCTACGGATGGTCACCCGTAAATACAAACATAGACTGCTGAAGTTCCCTCGTTTCGGCTCTGCCGGTAGTCGGGCAAAAATATTAAGTGTATTTTATGTGAACAAAATTAAATATAAGTCAGCTGTTGAACTAACTACCAGTTGGCTCATGCATTAAGATCAAGTACGGACATTTAAGAAAACACTAAGATGAAGAACATCGTGAGGAAACCTGCATGTATCTGCGATGAAATTAAAAGGCGTATGTGAAGTCCCCAACCGGCACGGGGCCCGCGCTGGGGGCTACTACCCGTTCCCTCTCATCCATGAAAGGAGGCCTATGCGCAGCAGTGGGATGTATAAAGGATGATTTATTATTTAATAGCGACCCGCCCCGGCTTCGCGCCTTAAATCACTCTGTATATTAAACCTTCCCGTTGAATCACTCTATCTATTAAAAAAAACCGCATCAAAATCCGTTGCGTTGTTTTAAAGATCTAAGCATACATAGGGACAGACAGCGGGAAGCGACTTTGTTTTACTATGTAGTGATTTATTTAAGCTGAAGAAACAATAAGAGAGCTAAATTTTAGTAGGTAAGACTCCTGCTGGTTAGTAGATTCAGGAGCGGTTATGCATGTCTGCGTAAGCAAGATTGTCGTCTTAAGTAACTGCAAGTCTCGTTGTCTATTGTTCTTTATCTGTCCTGTCGCAATGGCCAAGGTTCCTATACGGTATATGTTTTTCTGCTATAGAGACAGGAGATAGGTCTTATATCTGAATGTGTGTACTGCACCTGCATTGGCTTCAGGCGGGTAGTCAGTATGATTGAGCACTGTAATGTTGGCAATAGTGGAATTCTTCACGTGGTCGGAGTCTTCCACGGTAAGTTTGAACGTGTAATTGCCGGGCTGCTTGAGGTCCTTCAGGACTAGTGTGGGCTTGTCTTCCAAGGGGGGCTGGTAGCCGATGGGGCCGGACGTGAGCTCCCAGTGCCATGCTATTATCGCATCGTCATCCTGAAGAAAATAAATAAGTAAAGTCGGATTTCTTATCTGACGTGTCATGTCGTGACGCGACCGAACGATATCGGCACCATACATCTAGTACGGTTAGATTCACACTCATCTGATGCACTCTGCAATCTACACTAAACCTTATTGCCACGAGATAAGGACGAATTAAGGTTAGGTACCGTAGTTATAAGCTTGTTTGTTGGCTTACGGGGTCCATCTTATTACTTTTAATTCCTGTAATTTAAGGACTTAAATATCAATCATGTATGCCTAAACTAAGAGTCGTTAAGCATAGCGTGCAATACCAAGCGGTCAGACTGTAAAAATCATGAAATATTATAATAATTTATAATGTAACGAATATTGTACTAATAATGAAATGAAAATGAATATTGTAATTAATCTAATAATTTCCGGCACAGTTTATATTGTTATGGAATAAATTGATTTGTTTTGTAATATGTGTGCATTAAGTAAGTAGTATAGATGTTGTTGTTTGTACCTTGCTGGCGCTGCCGTCGAGCACGGCTACAGAGTTTGGCAGCTTCACGGTCTGTGCTTGCGGCGTGACGAGCGCTTGCGGCGGCGTGTTAACGCGCAGCGGTGGCAACACCGTCACGTTGGCGAACCCTTCGCCGTAAGCGTTCGTACCGTTCACCGTCAGCTTGAAATGGTACTGGCCCTCGGTAAGCTCCGTTAGAGTCACCGTTGCCCCGTTTTGGTTCATGTTGCCTGAGGAGTAAGGGTGGGATTTAAATGAGCTCTGTTAATTCCACTATGACAATTGTAAGGGTGCGTTACGACAAGGTCGCAACATAACTTATTAAAACGATATGCATTCATCTGGCACTTATTGAATGCTATATGATTCATATTCCATCTGATTTACGATATTTTAGTAAAAAGTGCGAGTCAATGCCTTTGAATTCAGATATTCCGACTGTGTAATAGCTTACTGAGAAAACTAAATCTATTAGTCTCTCACCTGTAAATCCACCATTAGGTTGGTCAACCAGAGTCCATGCATAGTTATAGTGACTCATTGTAGCCTTCTCATCGGGAATTGTATACGCCGCCAAAGTAACCTCATTGTCCGGTAGTTGAACCTGCAAAATTAAATCTATTTAAAATGCATATTTGCTAGGATAAATCATATAATCACGATAATGGATTTTATTTACCGTTTTGGAAACAATGGAAACGGTCAAATTCTGACTAGTTTTTGACGCCTCTTTAAGGTCGGTTTTAGAGTCGGTCACTTCCCCACTTTTCTTGCTGTCCATAGGTATAGTGGGTCCCTTCGAAAACGGCCTCAGCATCTGTACGCACACGCCTTGTGCGTTTTCCTCGGTGCCAGGCACACACTTACAAATGCCGTTACGTGTTTTAAGACTTAGAGGAATGCATTCTGAGTTGAAGGGACAGTCTCCAGATGCACCAACCTCACAAGGAACTTTCTCTAGAAACCTAGTTGCGTCCACTAGCAACTCATTATCGGTGCTGTCCCTGTACTTATCATAAGGTCTTGAGTCGTCATCTTCCATCGGTAAGTTATTAAGGAAATGGGACAGGAAGTTGGATTCCTCATCATCTGTGATTATGTTCTGGTTGCGGCTTGTATAAGGGGAATACACTGATTCTTCTTCAGGTGAAAAGTTGCTGCCCACTTCTCTGTAGCTGGATTGATCCAGTATATCAGCCCAGTTTTCTGTAAATATTTATAGAGGCATATTACATTTGTTGATACACAGTTAAAGTTATTTGTTACACATAGGTTCATCTCATAGAATGACAACACTAGGCTGATAATGTTCACGTATAAAAACGTGTTACAATATAAATTGAGAGGAAACCTCTGTTAACTAAAATGGGTTTTGTCCCACTCCCAGAAACAGTGAAACAAATATAGAAGTGACAAATAAAAACAGGAATTGTAACTAAAATAGGTTCGATAAATGTTTGTATAAGGGTTTAAGAACTGTATAGTCACACTGAAGTTGTGTTTAGTGCTAGATCACAACTTAGTTGTTCCAGGTTTAAACCTGGTAATGGTAAATTACTATATTTAATCGCGTATATTATGGTTTAGTGCTAATCTTGAGGCTAGGTGGACTTGTGTAACATAGTTCTCTGATATTCTTTCCCATGTACGTACCACTGGGCAGCACCGGTTTGACCAGTATCATGGACACATGGGACTCCCACTTGGGGCTCCCCACTCGCAGCAGCGGCAAGCAGAGCTCGTCGCTCACACACTCAACATGGAAGCAGCGCGAGTCGAAGATGAACACGATGTTGCATGTCTCTACCAGGCAGCATGCCATCACACACTGCCTGAGGCCCTTGAGACCGGTCTTCTCAGAGTAGTTCCCAGCAGTTAGGTTACCTTAATGATGAGAAAATAATAATTATTTCAATAATTATGTTTCTTTTCATTTTTCATAATTGGGACATGCTTTTATTACCAACTATACTTTTCTTTGCACAGCAGTCATCAACTCATTCAAAGAATTTTTTTTAATTACTTATAGATTATTCCATACAAGATTAGAAAAATTGTGCGTTAATCATGATGATCCAAGTAAATGCACATTTAAATTTTAAAAAAAAGTTTTGTTGTATAATAAAAGCACTTAATAATTAAAACAAAATTAAAAAAATACAAATTTTTTCTTTCATATTGTATAAAAACAAATTTGTCCAAAATTCTAATGTTATATGGAATAGGTAAAAAAAAGTATTATATATTCCTGTGCATTGCTTAGTTGTGGAAATAAAAAATAGATATGTGTAAGGGTCTGCTGATATTTATAACAATAAGGTTCTACCTAAGCTTTCTTCCTGATATAGAAACATTTTCATAGAAAATATTAAAGATAATGTATGTTACTTACCTACTGGGGCATAATTGATAAAATTCTTTGGATACAATTTAGGGCACTTATTGCTCTCATATTTGTCACTCCAAGGCTTACTGTACTGGGATAAAGATGGTCGTATGTTAACGAAAAACACAAGAATACATAAACCAGCGCAAGCATTAGAAATACCGATCATTGTGTACGTTCGACAATTCAAATAGTCAATATTGTAGAAACTTGTGCGTTTTAGAACGAATACTACGGCTCGGCAAATGCTTATCTGGATAGGAATTGGAGTAACAATAACAGTTTAGGTTTGTAATATTCACGTGGGTGTGAAGATAAAATTCAATGATATTCCCCACATTAGGTTTTATCTTTATTTTGTTTCATTATCACTATGGATTTTAATTTTGAGGACACGACTGACAGTTTTAAATGACAAGTTTCGCTTGACAGATACGAGTCGTATTCTCTTACTGAACTTGGCGTCAACTTGGCAAGCATTTAATTTAATGCATGCCATTCACTGTCCAGTTGTGGTACCAAGCTAAACGAAAGTGGAAGTTTACATGTTTCTATCTCTGTCGCACTTGTACATTGCAGCGACAGAGCTCGTGTATCTCTATCGCACTTGCATATTCGAGGGACAGAGAAGGAAAACAGGGAAATTCGAATTTCATTTTTCGCTTTAGGGCTGCAGATACGTTGAGTGTAACTGTAAATTTGATGCTCTCTCTTTCTTTGGTTACCTACTTAATAATTATGGAATTGGAACATTTACATGTTTGTTTTTCATTCGCATTCCATCGAGAGGTTCCAGATGCTGAGGTATAATGTTAAAAATGTTGAAAAAATATATATTCCTCTTTGGGGGACCCCTATGTCATGTCAGCAGCGGACGTCTTTCGGCTGATATGATGATGATGATTATATTCCAATAATAGGCAAGTTTCTGTCAATCATACATTTTTGGGACGATCTTTCATTAGGTAACTATAGCCACTATCGGTACGTTTCTATTGTACAGTAATTTGAGATTGTAGAGTCCTAAACTCGATTGTTTTATATTCGTCATCAGAGGCTTTTTACATGATACAGTCTAGCAATGTGAACAGGTTCACAAGATGTTGCTGCATAAGCGGGGTTTCAGTTCAGCGACATACAAAAGGTAATGAATAACGGTAATGGCCGCTCCACATAATGGGCCATCCTGACCCATCATACAGGACGCAACTATGGGTTAAAGGGAGTAAGACATATTTATGTCTCGTTCTACCGCATAGCCGCGTCCTATGATGAGTCAGGATGGCCCATTGTGTTGAGCGGCCATAAGATTGGATATTTTTACATCATGTACCTATACCTAGGTACCTAAGACCTAATAATTAAGGATCTCTTCCTTTCTTGATGGGTCGTCTAAATAATAAGTAATATAAATATAACTGGATAGGTACTATTGGATCGAACGTTATACCTATTCGTAGGTACTTCCAGGGCATAATGCGGCCGGCCTACACCACGTATATACCTAGTCAAGCTTGTTACGCATCAGCTAAGTAGGTATTTATAATTTCGCGATTGTTTAAAAAAGTTAGCAAGTGCACCGTAAAATTAAATTCCGTTCAAATTTTAATTGAAATTCGCTATCCACAGTCGTCTAGCGTTCTTTACGTGGGTGTCAGCTAAGATGGGTGCGGGACAAATTGGAGGGATTGCTACTTTACGTAAATGTTCCCATTAACTAATTTATATTCTCTCTTCTCTTCTCCGTCGTTCCCTGACTGAGGATCTGATCGTAACCAATCACCATATTTGTACTTCAACATTAAAATGTAATATTTTGCGAATTGTATGAGGTACTATACTTCTATTTTTGTAAATCTTGGAATGAGGTGCTAAAGCGGACCCCGGGCTAGCAATGCACTATGGAGAAGTTTCCAACGTAGCAAAATTACATCCATGGAAAGTTCTTTCTAAGATTTAATGTACACATTAGGGACATAGCAGCTCGCCTAGTGTCTGCAATACGGCCACATCTCAAATGTATTTTACTTTCGAGATGTGACCGTATTGCACTGTGCAATAGAGCCACATCTCAAATGTATTTTATTCTTGAGATGCGGCTGTATTGCAGTCACTAGGCGAGCTGCTATGTCCCTAATGTGTACAGTAAATCTTAGAAAGAACTTCATTGCCTGTCTAAAGAAAACATTGTTTAGGAAGTAATTAATGATGCATCCATAAAAATTCCCTTCGGAAACTTATTTTTTAATTCTCGTGACATTTTCCGGAAATTTCTAAGAACCGTATACTTACTTGCTACCCTCGGACTTTTTTAATAATTAACACTTAGAGGATGATCACTCATTATTTATTGTAAATAGGTAAATAGACAAACACGTCTCTTCAAAACGTAGTGCTCTTTGCTCAAAATGTATTTTTCTTTGCAGTGGATTTTGATTTTAATAATGCAGCTGGCTTCGTGGGCAACGTTGCCAATAATCTAGATGGACAGTTTATTGTAAGTAGTCCCACGTCCTAGGCCCTTCACCTTACTACCTACTGAAAATTGAAATACTGCATCCACAGCATTCAATTGACACCATGCAATGCGCACCGATCAGAAGTTCAGAAACTGTCTACCTCACCACGCGTCCCATTCTTAGATCATAGAAACAACCCCTAATAATAACCATCCGTAGAGCTTACCGCGAAATTTGTTCGTAGTATATCTCTCCCGCTCTGGCATATTCGAGCAACAAAGGTAGCCGCTTAGTAGTAGAATGATACACCATACACACTTGCCTTTTTAAACATTATCATCAGTTTTTGAACATGATTAAAAACGATAATATTTACTCCTATTGACATCCTCATAGCGAAATGACCATATTGTCGAATTCGTAGGCGTTGACAAAATACCTACACCTAATTGCAGACTCGGAACTTATACTTACTGGTACCGTAAGTTATATCAGTTAAATATAGGCAGAAATAAATACATTTCAAGACTCCATTTATAGGAGCTATACAGGTTGGCCCATTTAGATCGGTCAGTATGGGAAAGTCTGACACTATAAGACGTATGAAGATCTGTTCTCAGGAACCATGTCATCGATTTTAATAACAAGAAAAACTGCATTCATACATTAAAACGTGTTGAATATTTTATGGAAAAAATGGTGGTCATTTCGAAAATGTAAGTACTTACGAAAATAAATTAAATAATATGCATTTTATTCATTTTAGTCATCATGTTTCATAGTCAAATTGACTGCTTAACCCCTACACAACCGATATATAAAAAAGAAATAGTTTTCGTTTTATTTATCAAAACGTCCGGGTTCGATTCCCAAGCTGAGTACAGGTTTTTTTTAATGTATGAATGCAGTTCTTCTTGTTAATAAAATCGATGACATGGTTCCTAAGAACAGATCTTCGTATGCCTTTTCTTATAGGTTCAGACTTTCCCATACTGACCGATCTAAATGGGCCACCTGTATATCCCTTCAGCTGTGGTCATCCCTCTGTGGGCTTCCCTTTTTTCCTGCCGGTCGGTGGAGCCCCCCTCGGAGGGGCGCAATGGCTGTGCTTACTTTCTTAGAAATAAAACCGCCATTCGTGTATTGATCTCGTTTTAATCCATTGAAACGTATAGCCGATGAAGCGAGACAGCTAACAAGCGACAATGTCAATGGCCATTGTAGGAAAATTATGAATTTGATCGGTAGTATAAAACAGTCAGTGGCGCGTTTGACACGGTCGGTGTTCGCGAGTGAAAATTAGTGGGTTTAGTGCTGAATTTTAGTGCCAGAAGGACAGTTCTTGTAGACATGTAAGTAATCTATAGAATAACATAAAAACAAGTGTTATTTTAACGGGTTAATTGTAATAAACCCGTGACTAACAGAACATACCTATTCATGCTCAAAATTTGGCAACACGTTTTTTAGCGCTTTTCTAATAATCTAATATTACTATCAGCTATTAACATTACCGTTATTTATCATACATTTGTTTAAAATGAACCTAAATGGATTAAAAATGGCTCGAAAGTAAATAAATCGATTGAAATTGGTAACGGTCATAACAAACCCCTCAGAGGGGTGGTTCTCCGACCAAGAAAACCCCTCAGAGGGGTGCCCACATAATACCTCGTGACGTCACTATGATCCGCACTCTATACTAATCATGACCTTGATTTATATTGTTTTTAGATCACGTTTTGATGTGATTTTTGTTTAACTGATGATTATATTATAATTTAAACTAAAAGTATACTTAATGGGAATATTAATAAACCTAATTTGTCTAGTCCAAAACATATGGTTGCTGTGATAATTGCAGTCGTTTGAAAGAGGTTATTTTGTATGAAAGTAGACATACTTTTTCATTTTACTCTCACATAAAACCTGCTGCACCTACAATAAAAAAGCTTCGGTTACACCTAGTTGATGACCCAAATTTATTGTTTAGGCATGAATTTGATTACATACAGTATAAAACACTTTAGATATAAACATGTAAATCGAAGCCCACACGAGCAACTTCTTAGTGTAGGCATTATTTTGGTAGAATATTTCAAATGGTCTAGTGTAAATAAATACTCATGAGCCTGCCATTTTATGTTTTTCTAATAAGTATAACACTATTTTTTTCAAATTGAGCCCATTAAACATCCCAAAAAACCAATTTATTATATTTAAAATAACGAAAATATGTCGTAAACTTCGGTGAACTGGTGACGAGGTCAGCTAGATAGCCTTAATACGACTTTAATGTAACGATGATATATCGTTGCAGTTAGATAATTTAATATAGATTGAGTTTCATCAAAAATCCTGGCTGTCATTATGTAAAAAACTAAAGAAAATTTACCTCACAAACCTTGTCGGTGGAGCGTCCCTCAGAGGGTGCCACAGACGTGGATAAGCGGCCATGTTTTTTCGCCACAGCTGAAGGGATAAATAGTTGACGCTGCTGTGCTGTGCAGAGGTTAACGTGGCATACGAAATCAATGGTACAGAGAAATCGGACATCTCAGTAGAGTGAAACTGCTATACCAGGCTTATTATTAAAAAACCGTGGCATTTTATAGAAAATATATTATTTCAGGTTTATTACTTCTCGCACGCCATGCTGTTCTGCGCTGGCGCACTCATCGAGCCCCACATGGTATTGACGCCCGCTGTGTGTGTTTTTACTGAAACGGACAAATTCGATGTCTTCGGCGGATCACACAAGTTTAGGGAGGGCTATGGCACTTCGAGATCAGTTGACAGTATTTGTGTTCATAAAGGTAATAATCGGCAGTCTGAATGTGGACTTGGAAAAGTAGATTTGGACACAACAGACGAGACTAGTATAGGTAAACCTATTCAGTACTAGACTACCTACTCATTACACTTGCCCATGACTCGCCAACTTTTCGTCACCTGTCATCATCGCTACACTTATGTATGCATTTTATTTCGAAAAATAGCTCTATAATCATTAAGCAGCTTTTATAATAATAACGATAGGTGCAATAACAATAAACCATTTATTTTAGGCATCTAAGGCTCATAAAAACAAATACCTTAAAGCCTACCTACAATACATATAAATATATAAAAACTAAAAAAAATATATTTAGGAGACGAAACAGCGTGGCTCCGTTGCATCGTCAAGTCCGTGCCAAGTTTAATGGCTAGGTGTCCGCAAACAAGCGTGTATGTCTACATTGTAGAAATACTTACTTACCAGCTTTGCAATGCAATAGCAGGGCCTAAGTAGCTAGCATGATGACGGATTTATCGAACATACAGCATTCGTTCTTAGCGAGTATATAAGCGCGACAGGATATACCGACCTTGAAATTCGAATTTGCTGTGTTGAGAACTTTAGCGACAGAAGCAGGTGCCTCGTCGTCATCGCCAGCACAGCACATGCTCAGGATCTCCCTACGTAAGAAGCGTAAGTGCAACTAGTGTAGACCATCAGCTATGCTATTAAGTAAGAAAAGAACATCTCGCGACAGAGGTGAAGACGCGTTTTCACCGGCGTCGGCGTTAGCTTGGACGGTATATCGGCATTCACTAAGGTTTTCTCTTTTATCGCGCCGAAACCACGGATTTGCCGGAATGTCATTAAACCAAGCAAACATGTTGTACCTACAGTACCTGATGATATCCATTTTATCCGAATTCATTGCGTAAACGTTCGTCTAGCCGACCAGCTCTCGTAGAACGTTTGTGCAAAATGCGTTTTAGGGTGAGTGTGCGAGGTTGCGAATCCACTTATTAGTGCGTGCCTGGCCGTGCTCGCTCATCGCTTCACGTTGGTCACCTCACTCACCACCTAGCACAACTGCACCGTTAAGCACAAGACGGCACGAGAGCTCTCTCGTATTATCCATCTTTTAAGCTTTCTAATAAATAAATAAAAAATCGTTTATTTGGATATCTTAAATTAGTTTTATAATAGTGGTTGAGGCCTCCTAGTAGGGTTTCATTTACCTGTATCAGGAGGTCTCGGTCCTCTCGTTAAATAATATATTTTGGGAGTGTCTTAGGCTACTTAAAGTAATTATAAACGATTTTGTAAATTACAATCATAATTATAATTATAGTTTAAGTTAATAGTTTAAAGTTTAATTTTGAATCTAAAACTAGTGCTAGTTGCTTTAAAAACATTTAGTATACTTAATCTATCGTGCAGCGCGTGACTGCATGTGCGTGTGTGTGTGTGTGTGTGTGTGTTTGCGCGCGCGCGCGCGCGCGTGTGTGAGTGTGTGTTTTCAGATTACTTAATTTTAATAGTTGATACTGTTTCGATTTGTTTACACCTATTTACCTATTCATATTCTATTTTAGTAGTTCTTCAGTTTCATAATAACTAAGACCTGTCAGCCACTTTTTTATTGTTTCTTTGCACTTGTAGGAAGTAAGAGGGTAAATGTTTAATACGTTGTTAATTTTATTGTACAGATGTGCAGATTGAACATTGAACTGTCTTTTAGCATAGACAGATTTATAACAGGGTACAGCTACTACTACTTTTGCTCTTCTTCGATTTGAAAGGAGGAGAGAGAGACGGATAGTGCGAGAGAGCTCGCGCGCCGTCTTGTGCTAACCTTGCTGGTGGATACTCAATTTCTCACCCTTAGGTACTGTCCGTTTTATCCAGCTTACAACCACTCTAAGCGATGGGACCACTGCGCGACCGACAATATAGCGCTACTAGTGCTTAACCACCAGTTCGAGATGCGGTACCACGAGCCCAAATCGGAGTTCATCATGAACAGGGTGCGGTACGGCGTTAGCATGGACACTATCATGGAGAAGACTCCGGACCCTAAGTGCCGCTACTTTGGATGGGGCAGTAGACGAAATGTAAGTGTTTTATACAGAACTTGAAGTTTATTCTGAACAGGGTGCGATACGCCGTTAGCATGGACACTATCATGGAGAAGACTCCGGACCCTAAGTGCCGCTACTTTGGATGGGGCAGTAGACGAAATGTAAGTGTTTTATACAGAACTTGAAGTTTATTCTGAACAGGGTGCGATACGCCGTTAGCATGGACACTATCATGGAGAAGACTCCGGACCCTAAGTGCCGCTACTTTGGATGGGGCAGTAGACGAAATGTAAGTGTTTTATACAGAACTTGAAGTTTATTCTGAACAGGGTGCGATACGCCGTTAGCATGGAGAAGACTCCGGACCCTAAGTGCCGCCATTTTGGATGGCAGTAGGAGAGGGTACCTGCCTACGTGTTTTAAATAAAAGTAGCATTTGCCCGTTTAGCACACCCACTGTCAATTCCACCCCCTTCTTTAGGGTCCTTTGGGGATGAATTACGGGATATAAAGTGTCTAATGTTTTCCCCCGCGACTCAACCTAGGGGTAGTTTATCAAATACCAAAGCATATATTATGGTGCTCTACACTGGCTGTTATAAAGGTTAATAACATAGTGTAACAAGGATAACGCTATGTAACACTAAGATGTTGAAAGGAAATAGTTGATGTTCTGTAACATTTTATAACTTCAGTGCGGGAGCACCATAAGTGTTTAGGTTCACTTCAGGGGGGCTAGCACAACTTTACTGACGCCGCGCCGCGATGTGAGTCGAGAAAGATCTACCCTCCTCTATCTAATTTGCACGGTGCGAGTGCGACAGGAGACGCTCACACGCGCGCGAATCGACTTGTCAGCAAGTTGTGCTAGACGTACTGAATAGGTTGGCGTGAAAAACAGACGGATAAAGTTGCCACCCCATTTATTTATAATACAGTATGTATCTGTCAGTATCTATCTATCAGTGGCGGCGGCCCGTGAAAATTTTCGATGGGCAACCCGGATCAAAACAAAAAGTTGATAGAGTAGGTATGTAACTAAATATAGAAAGAAATTTTAGGTAAGTCGATGGGAGTCGGCTTGTAGGGAAGCTCCGTCACTGGTACCTATGTAAAATAAAGAAACGCAAACACTTTAAGAGGGAAGTAGGTACTTTTGGAATACCTCATACTCGTCCATACAAAAAGAGAAAACGTTTTTCTACTTCTAAATATTTTCCATTCTCAATGTTTTTTTAGTACGTTATTGACACGATGAAAGACTAGATTTATAGGTGGACAACATTTTCTCCCGAAATGGAAATTTGATATAAAAAGTACCTGCCTAATTGTCAGTCGCGAGCTTCTAGCTATACTTCCTTCTTAAGAGGATGTTGTCCACTAACAAAATCTTGACAAATCACTTTGATTTCGAGGCTTATAGGCTTCGCTTAAAAAAAATTGGTGCCCTAAAATTGGAATTTATTGCAAATTTTGAAAAAAGGAAACCTACAAACCTATAGTCTCTTTCATTGTGTCAATCCTACTAATATTATAAATGCGAAAGTTTGGATGTTTAGATGTTTGGATGTTTAGATGTTTGGATGTTTGTTACTCAATCACGCTTAAACGGCTCAACCGATTTGAATGAAATTGTCCACGAAGACAGTTTAAAACCTGGATTCAAATATAGGATAGTTTTTATCCCGGGTCCACGCAGAAGAAGTCGCGGGCGGAAGCTAGTAACCTAATTTAAAAATATTTACAAAAAACCGTTTTCTCTTTCTGTATGGACGAGTATGAGGTATTCCAAAGGTATACTTCCCTCTTAACCCATTAGTAAAAGGTGGACTTAAAACTTATGATACATTTAATAGCAGATAAGAATTTCCTGTACTTACCACATTACGAATAAAATCTGGTTCGAATGACCATATATCCCTCCATAAATGAATGTTTTGAATCAATTCGACTTGTTCCCAAGATACATGCCATTACGTTTTCAATTGAGTATCCACTACTATATTGCAAGGCAGCAAAAAAAAACCACCAATAGCATTGCCGGGCGCGCTCGCCCATCGCTTCCTATTGGTGATTTTTTTTCTCGCTCACCGCCTCGCATCCTCGAACAGGGCTGTTATTCACTACGCGCTAATGCGGCTCACCCCGCCGGTCACCTGTCACGAAACAAGACCTTTACATACGCTTAATTACTACGCATTGCGGTGTCAAAGCATATTTGTGGGTGAGCGTTGAGGTGAGCTTAAAACAAGTTACAGAATAGGGGGGCAGGTCTGGTGGAGAGTCATCATTTCTCACCCTTACTTTACCAGTTTAAATAGTTTGCTATTCGCTGTATCACATGCAGGTATTATTAGGGATTGTAAACGATAAAATAATATGTAACATCTTCCATACTGTTTGCTTGAGTAACAACACTACACTACGATGTAGGTGATTGTTGACCAAATGGAATGCTAATATGTAGATCTTGTATTTGGTTAAGGCAAATATTTTTTAGTACGCAAGGATGTTACCGTCCATAGATTCAAGCGAATGTTATAGAGTAAATAATACTAGCGGTTCTGTGAGCTGCAGAACTCACGAGAGTGTTTTTTAAAATAATTATTATTAAAAAAAACCGAATAACTGAATCGTCAAAAAATCGCTATAATTATCGAACCTGTTCATAGAATTTCACGAGAATCGGTTGAGAAATACGACCTGTAGCTGTAGAGAACAGCGGGACCGCGTGACATCCGGACATACGAACGATTTTCGGCCCAAGCAGAAGCATAGAACTTCGTTCGCTTCGCTCGCTCGTTCGATTATAAATACTAGCATCATAAATCATAATAGCTATGCCTGGCGGTAACTCGATGATTGTGCCTTTGTGCCTTTAATCTTTTTGCCCGACGAAGTTCTGGCGGAGTCGAAAGGAAGGACACAATGTATATTGTTATGTGAATAAATGACTAATGACTAATTTTAGCGTGTGTTCCACCGTAGCGTTAAAGATACTGAACTTTTGTTAAATGAGTCAATCGACAGTAAGGTGACAACGCTTAATGTGTTTTCTTTTATTAGGTATTCTGTGTTATTTTTGTCACGAATAAAATAAATGTTTGAGTTTGTATCGATTCATAAATGCTCCGGGTGGCATAGGTGACATACTGTGTGTGAAAAAAAAACAGGTTTTTTTTTCAGTTAGTTTTCCGTAGTCAGGACACAGTTTTTAGGGCTCCGTACCCAAAGGGTAAAACGGGACCCTATTACTAAGACTCCGCTGTCCGTCCGTCTGTCCGTCTGTCACCAGGCATGAACCGTGATAGTTACACAGTTGAAATTTTCACACATGATGTATTTCTGTTGCCGCTATAACAACAAATACTAAAAAACTGAATAAAATTAAAATTTAATGGGGGATCCCATACATTCTTTGCCGTTTTTATAGATAATGGTACGGAACTCTTCGTACACGAGTCCGACTCGCACTTGGCCGGTTTTTTTTAAACTTTGTATGCTTGTTACAATATTAGTATAGATTATACGTGTTTTCAGGGTTTTTTGCTACCATTGCTGCTTCATTTGCGCAGAGTGGACGTGAAAATTCACATGGACAACCGGAAATGTGAGGAGATATGGAACACGGATAACAAATTCCTGTGCTTGTCGCGGCCGCAATGTATTGTAAGATGTTTATTACTATTGATATTGTAATAAAGGCGCTCCTGCGTGGCTAACTGCAAGCTACTAGAGAGAACGAGATGTGCCCATTTAATATTCCTGCCTCGCTCTAACTTATAGCTTTGCATTCTACCTCGCAGGATCGTCTGGTGCACCTTAACCCAATCAATCGACAGTGAGGTCACAACGCTTAATGTGTTTTCTTTTATTATTCAGTGTTATTTTTGTCGCGAATAAAATAAATGTTTGAGTTTAAATCGATTCGAAATTATGCTCTGGGTGACATAGGCTATACTGAGTGTGAAAAAAAAACAGGTTTTTTTCAGTTGGTTTTCCGTAGTCAGGACACAGTTTTTAGGGTTCCGTATTCACTTTCACTGCCAGGAACCCGTCTAGCGGACACCTACGCCGTAGTCGCTTTTCGCTACAAACCAGGAACCATGAGACTGGCTACGAGCGTAGCGCGCCTGAATGGGTTAAAACAATAATAGTTAACCATTTTTGTAAGCGTTTTCACATGAAGCCACTGTAGCCGAGCGTTAATAAGGCGCGCGACTTTTAATCCCGATTTCGTGGGTTCGTATCTAACACTCGCAAAAACGGAACCCTTATAGTTTCGCCATGTCCGTCTGTCCGTCAGTGCGTCTGCGGCTTAGCTCTGTAACCCTTACTACTAGAAAACTGTAATTCGGCATGGGTATATATAAATCAATCACGCCGACAACATTAGAATAAAACCTCGAAAAATATATTTTTTTAGTGTACCTCCCTCAAAGAGAATATAACCACTACGTTTTAAGAGGCGGAACATTGTTTTAAGATTCTCTTGTGTCTACTACCCACGTAAAGAAAATATTGCCAATCTATTATATTCTGTATTACACTATATACTCGTATTAGGTCCATGTATTCTGTGTTTTGTTAGGTTGGCTGCAATGGGACTTCGTCCCCGTACATTTTTTTATTATAAGAGAGTTTCGAAAGGCTGCCTGACACCTAAAGTGGTGACGTATTTTTTTTCTCGTTAAACCAATAATGTGGGGTAGTTTGTTCCAAAATATTATGGGTTTACCCCTACCATTTTTCAACTCAGTGATTCGTTTGCGAGATATTGGGCTTTAATGCCTTAATTTTTGTACGAGTCATGTGTCGCCGGCCCTCTTTCGGCCAAATCGCTACTACGGGGATGTGAAAAAAATCGTGGCAGTAGTACATGTAATGAATGAACTTAAAAGGAAAACTATCGCGGTTGCCGAGTAATAGTCTACCAACTTTTCAACTTTCGTAATGAATTCGGTCGACGCAACCGCACCATTTAGTTGGCGTTCGCGTGTCGATGTAGAGGGGCTACCGCGAAGTGAAAACGAACTTCGTTCAAGTATCTCCCTCTCTGTCGCTCGAACTATCAAGTGCAACAGAGAGGGAAATACACGAACGAAATTCGTTTTCGTTTCGCGGTAGGGCCTCAGACAGGCAACTACTGAACCCTTCATTGCGCGTGGCCCGACACGCACTTGGCCGTTTTTTTTTAAATGTTTAATCACGTTTTTACAGAATGACAAGTACGGAGCATTGTGTCCGGTAAGTGCCATTATCAACCATCTTATCGGACCGACATTCATTATACTCGGTGCTGTTGTGCAGTGTACCTAAATTGTATGTTGCAAAAAACAAATATCTATTTTAATACTGTAATACTATGTACCTATCTACGATTAGATGATCTTTTTTGGACACGACTAACAATTTGGATTTTGCCTGCCTTTATATTTGAATGCCTATTTAAGTAGATAGGTATCTATTTGTACCCTCTATACCTATATCGAGTCATTTTTCTTCGCAAATAATATTAAGTTAAGACAAATTCAGCTTATGTGTATATTTTACTCAGTTAGATAACAAGACAGATTGTCTGGCTATTCTTTTAAAATGTTTGGATTCCAGGATGACTTAGGCTCAGTAGTCGTATGCGGTGGCTACGTTCAAGGCCTGATGACGTCAGAGCTGATCGACCGGCCCTGCGGCGTCGGCTTCCTCAACCTCGCCTTGTATACAAAATTCCTCGAGTGTGCCGTGGATGACTCACGCGACGCCATGGAGGAGCTTCCTCCGGAGCCGCCGCTGGCTGAACCTGCGGAGACAGTCACCGTTGATGGTAAGCTCCATAATACGGCACCACAACACAATGGGTCATCAATCATCAGGGCCGCATAACAGGACGCAGTTATGCGGTGGGATGAGATGGAAATGTCTTTCTCTCTTAACGCTTGCATTCTGAATGATGGGCCATGATGGCCGATTGAGTAGAGGAGCCTTTAGCCATTTATCGCGACGCGAGGCTTCGAGGAAAAGTATTAAAAGTGATATTGCCCCGACGCACAGGTGCAACGTGTGTGTGTGTGTGTGATGTGTTCAGAAATTACGCTTTAGTCTTACATCCTGCAATGCAAGCCTCCTACAGATTATCGTAGGTCTAAGTTGTGCGTGGTCGAAATGGTCGTAAGAATGGTCGCTGGCATGGCAACAATGACAATATTGGCAGTATTGGACCGACAAGCCTAGACAGTAGCTGGGTCATTGTCAGCCAGTAAAACAAAAATCGTCTTTTCAGTGGGCAATAGTTAAGAAGCTTATGTTTATATATAATATGTTTTTATCGCATAGAATTATAGAAGAGGCGACGCCGTTTAAGCGGATTCAGAGTTCAACCAAAAATTAGGCTTTATAGCCCTTAACTTGACAATGTCCACCGAATGGACGCGAACCTAAATCTGACAATGACCCAGCTACATATGTACCAGCCTACGCAGGTTTCCGACGAGCCTCTGACTCGCCAGGGTTGTTTAGGAGACGCCAAACGAGCGAAATCGGCGGTCGGCCAAGCAAATTCACAGAAAATCTAGTACGGAGTGACCTTGATTTGGGCGGCCGCCGTGCTTCCGGTTCGTATCCACTCGGCCCAAATCAAGCGGCGGCCAGTCCGCCAATTTCGCTCGTTTGGCGTACCTTTTATTAATTTATCCTTTTAGCAATAGGTACCTTTTATCGAAACTGGGTCTGATTTCGTCAAAAGCGCAACTTCCATTGTGCTTCTTAACACAGAGGTGTGCGATTCGATTTCCAGATCCCGCAGCTTTAGCATGTTAGTGATGAGTTGATCTTTTAGATATTGTTAATACTGCATTGTTATTACTATTACACCTAAGGCGCCGTAAGATTCATATTGAAGCGCATTATTTATTTTAAATATGACTTTTTTATGCTTGTTGGGTCAATATCAATCAAGAAAATGTATAATAAATTTAATAATGTTATTTATTAACACGTGTATTTTATTTATTTAGATACAACGACCACTTGTTCGGATGAGACCTGCGGACCAAACGTTACGCTTTCCAAACCAACTCCGATGGATAAAGAAGGTACGTACTTAATCAATAATATTAGTGGAGCCATAATCTTCTGGTACTTTAGCCTCTCACAGATTGGCGCAGCCTGATGGCCGCGGCGGTCAATTAGTAAACTTTTCATTATCTGTCAAATTTACTATTGATCGCCACCGCATGCCGCGCCGGTGTGTAGCAGGCTTAATTCAGGTCTTATGAAGATTACACCGTAAGTATTATCGTGACATTTTATTATCTATCTCTATCTATAACATACAATGAGATAGAGACAGCTAGAAAAAATATCACGATAATACTCTCCGTGTAATGGCCGCCAATCATTGTCAGCGTCATTATGATTTAGTTAATTTATCATTATGATGAAATTATGTAATCGTGAGTAGAACAGCAGGTCGATCACGTAACGCATTTTACGTACGTTAGGTAGATCAAAATGTCATTTTTTACATGGAAAATGACAGTTGGACTGTCCTAACGCGCGTTGGAAACATTATAGGTACGTGATTTGATTACCCCTCTGATTACAGTGATTACGTTACGCTGCAATGCAAATGCTACGAAATTTTAAGACGATGCGCGGGTGGCTATTTCGCCATATTAACGTAATCCCCCGTTTTTTCCCTGGATGATAACATAAGAGCAAATATTTTGTATTTATACAATATAATCGTATTTAGTTACCTCTGCATGTCCCTATGTTTCGTTCAACCACATTATTTGTAAATTTCAAAACTACAAAATTCGCCGCCTTTCGGCGTTATAAACAGGCGCTCAGTAAATTGATTTAACGAATACAAAGGAGAAACAGAAAACATAGCGACATTTTATACAACGACGGTGGCAAACAAGCGTACGGCCCGCCTGATGGTAAGCGGACACCGCAGCCTATAAACGCATGCAACTCCGAAGGAGTAACATGGGCGTTGCTGACCCTTGATATGTTTGAGGATTCGCCGTGTTGACATAGCCAAAGCTCTCTTTATAAAATAAGTGAAAAAAAACTAAAATTGGTCCAATCAATGGGGATGGCCGAAGGGACGCTGAAGAAATCGAGGGAATTCTTCAAATTGTATAGACCTACTTGAAGCGACATGCATGAGTACTACCTATACTATGGCAAAATTTTAACCGACTTCAAATCTGAAGTAGACTTATTTGAAGTCGGTTAAGCTTTTGTTTTCAATGGCCTTATAAAACTATTTATTTTACAGTACTTTTTTAGTAGGCATTGCAGTTTTTTTAGTTAAACATACCTGCATGCCGTCATATGACCAAAATATAAACTTTATTGTACCTGCTCAGATAATTATGTCGATTTATTCGCAATCTTTGAGTTTGCAACGAGTACTTACAGTAGAATAACAAATATAAGTTACATTCTGCTGCCTAAATTATGGACCCGATTCTACGTGCACATGGCTTAACTAGCCTAAAACTAAATTGTCTAATTTTTAGACATAATTTACGCGGCAGATTAAAAAGTCATAATTAGAATAGCATATAGGCAGCTGAGTAAGTGGTATAGTAGACCGCCTAAAATGAGAAACGTCAGATTCAAATTAGCGCCGTCATTTGATTATGACAGCAGCGGGCGTAGCACGGTTGCCGTTTTACCACTTATCGTGTGGATAAGGCATACATCACTCTCGCAGTCGCATACTTGTCAGAGCGTGATGGGCGTCTTTACCACAACGATAAGTGATAAAATGGCAACCGTGCTACGCCCGCTGCTCATAGAATAGCCAAGTGTTTTAGCGACACCTAAATAAAATTAGGAAGTTTAGAGGCCACTGTAGAATCGGGTCCAGTAATTCAAGTACCTATAAATCGAAGCGCCTACATAGACTGTTCAGACCCTTAACATAGGACATTTATTCGTTTTTTTCAGCCGCCGCCGAAAGCATACTCACAACCCCAGATGCCACGAAAATACCAGCAAGACATGGTTACCCTAAAAATCTTTTCTACCCTGGCAAGAAATTCAAACGATGGCATATGTAGTCACTATATCAAATAAAACTGAGCGAGCAAGATGCTTCTGACCCCGTATCACGGTCGGCCTTAGGTATCACGCGATAAGTGACAAGATAGAGCGTCCGTCTCGTTCTATTGAACGGTGTTATCGTGTGATATCATCTGAACATCACGGCTTTCACAGATCACAGGACAGCCCGCGAGTTGTCTCTCTCCCTCGTGCCGCGAGACAGTTCGCGCGCCGTCTTGTGATAACCGTGCATTCGTTTCACGATCGAGCATTTTATTTGCAGCTTTTCTCATGAAAAGAATACTTGGTTCGCTAAAGAATGTGCTCGCCTAACATACGCTACGCTCGGGAAAATAATGCACGTTAAAAACATTTGCAAAGCAAATGCACCTGGTAAGTAGGTCAGTAAGTACATAGAATCTAGAAGGATGGGAGTGTGAAAATGGCTGCGAGGCTGCGACATACAGATGGACAGACATAGATGATTCCATAAGCGTAGCATTTTGGTAATTAGGTACAGAACACTAATACTGTAAGTACTTGGAAAACTTAGTGTAGGTATATTTAAGTTCCTATACGACATGTTTTAAAAATAAAACTATATTATTTTTATTATGTATAGTCGTTGAATTATATTGTACGCTGTGTTAAATATTATTATTCATTACAAAGTGAGGATTAAAGACTTATTGACTTATTTATAATGCCCATAAGCTGGTGAAACAGTAAAATATATAAGTATGTCCTATGTCCATATGGGTGAATATTCTGCGTTTTTACGCCGTTTTTCTCGTTATTATTATCGCAGCAAATATTACCAAGATGGTCATAATTAACTTTTGTTAGAAACGTATCAAGAACACACGGTGCGGTGCAGCACCGCTCGGCGCGGCGGTGCGCATGCGCATACTTAATTCTGCCGCGCGGAGGGGCGGCACTGTGTAATTATTCCGGCGTTGAGTTTGAATTGATCAAAATTCTGGCGTTTGTTTGTCTCAATGTTACGGCGATAATGACTCGAACCGAGAGCCTTAAACCGCCGCGCCGGATATTCACCCCTGTGTGGAATTCTTAGACTTGTTATTCGGCAGTAAATCTTACAAAAACAATAAGTTGTCACCGTGCCAAACTTGAATCCATCTTAACGTTTAACTTTTGCTATAAGAATCCGCTCCTTGGTTATTAATGTCATTAAATAGGTCAAACATAATTACCTAATTACCTACCTAGGTAATTATATAAAATATCACAATTAATACTCCAATATTGCGGCTGTCATATACTTATAATATAAATAGCACCTCACACACATTACACAATATCCACCTTAAAATAAAAATAATACAAAAGCTTGCCTTACTTAGCTAATTCACACTTACCCTAACCTTAGAAGCTAGGTAAGCTAAGTTTAGTCTTCTACTTTGCTTAGATTGTAACTATTATACATAGATACATGTCTATGTATTTTTTACCGGCTGTTCATAGATTTTTCAGTGGATACTACCTAGGTCGTACACTATTACAACTTTCGACTCATCAATTATATTCAGAGCAATGACGCGTCCAAGAGGCAACCGGATGGCTCGCGGTATTTGGGCTCCCGAAGTGTTGTGGAACCGCCGCGCCCTGTGCAACCCGAACTGAGCCAACTTGGTAGCTAATCGTCTTCGCGCCTCGCTATTCTAATTTGGTGACCCCTTATAGGAAAAAGGAGCAGCTCCATTTTCAGGGGCCCGACTTCGTCTGCGTCGATTTCGTAGGATCTGATGATTGAAGACATGACGCTTTTTAGTATCAACATGCCGTAATTGCGTCCTGTAAATAAAAGTACTACTGTAATTTTTTAATCGTATTAGGCCAGTATTCCTAGAGGTTTTTATCCTCTAGAGTATTCTGGCCAGCCCCCCACATGGCTTATCGAGATGGCTAACTTTTTCTAATATAACCAAGTAAGTATTTATTTGCCTTTGCTTAGGCCTATCAAATCGTAAACTCCTGAAGTACCTAACCCTAGCTTAAGTATGCCCCTCACGGCCGGCTCTTGCAAGGCTGTTTTGGAACCGGCATTCAACTTGGCTTATGTAGGTGTATCTTACATCTATACTAAATATTATAAAGAGGAAATGTCCGTGAGATTGTATGTATGGGGAAATCACCGGAACTGCTGATCAGAATTCAAGAAATCGTTCACCTGTGTACCTACCTACTTATAGAAGGACTTCCTGGATGAACAGGAGGGCGAGCCATGACCATGAGGAGCTAGGTCACTAGGATCCAACGTACCGATACAATTCCTAGGGCCGAAGCTGAAAGGCACGAAGGCAGCGCGGTGGCGGCCCGCCGAGCGCTCCGGCAGGAACCGGTCGGGGTCGAACCGGCCCGCCGCCGCGCCCCACGCCGCCGCCGAGCGGTGCATCGCGAACGAGCCCACCACGCAGCCAGTGCCTGCTGGCAGCGTTATGCCGGATGACGCTGGAACGTTACGAAAAAGAATACCATTTGGGATTTAATGTACCTATGTGCGCAGATACTCTTCAGTTCGGGAGCATTCTGACTGAGTGCTTTCACAAGCTTATTCTACTAGTCTCGTGATGATGATTACATTTAAGTTACCCTGACATAAAAGAACAATCCCTAGACTCACATGGAGCAACGACTTTTATGCTTTAGTATGATGATTTAGCACTATAATCCCTAGATCAGCTGGATTCGGAGGTATGGAGGCCCGGGGCAGCAGCCCCTCCTGGCCTCACCCAAAACTGCCCTGCCCTAGACTGAAGACTAGATATTGTAGCGACTTAACTTAAAGTAGATTAGCTGTCCATCCATCATGATTTGTAAACATGTCCATCATGTTTGGTATACTCCATCAAATAAAGAAGGCAATTGTTTATCATAGTATCGCAAAAATGTAAGATACCTACCCATATACCTACTAAACTTATGTATGTACTTACGCAGGTATACATCTTTGTCGACGTTACGAGCGATGATCGGGACGACGGTATACAGTCTCATGCTTTCTTTGAGCACTCTTTCTAAATACATCATTTGTGCAAGGTCTTCTTTGGTAGCGCCGCGCTTAGAATAACCGAAAATGGTCCTTTGCCTGAAAAAAAAAAGATATTTGCAGAGTTGGAAAACAATGCACGAAGATTTTTGCCAATGTAATGTTGTGAATAAAATAAATAAATAGGTAAGGTATGTAACTTAAATATATTTTTGAAGTGAAAACTTCTTTAGCGGCGCTGTGCACTTTTTGGGATGGGGAAAAATTGTTAAACTCGCCACAGATTTCGTAGAGTGAGATTCGAGAGTCCACGTGACCGTAAGATGCGTAAGGTGAGATTGGGAAGGGACGGTTTGACGTCTTTCTAGTTGCGAGACATATCGGTTGTTACCGTTACTATTTGAATCGATTCAATAATTCTATTCACGTTCACTTTACAAACGATTATCGATAGTTGATGATGTCAGTTCATCTTCATCAAATTAAAAAATGCACAACGTTAATATTCCAGTTTTCACTTATGCCGGCACTCCCGGAGTGCAAGCCTGTCTTTTTTATAATTATTGTTTTTAGGTGGAGTTCATGTTTTCTGTCTACTTACATAGTTTAGCATGATTCAGAACTAACTAACGATCGTACTTTTATTATTCTATCCTTATTGTTCATAAATACTTTTGTAATGAGGTATTTCTTGTTGCAATCAACTCTTCCATGGTTTTTGCCACAGACGACTTACTTACTCTTGAATAACTTTCTCTTGCGCATCCTTGTTTATGCCCAGTAGCATCAGGGTGTAGGCGATGGTCAGAGCAGTTGTGTCATTGCCAGCGATCGTAATCGAGTCAATGTGCTCACGAAGCTGTTCGTCCGAGAACTCAATCTCTGTCCCGAACAGGAGATCTAGCACCGCTTTCCATTTGCCATCTGCAAAATCACATTAGAAATTGCCCCTTATTATCCCTGATTATCATCATCTAGCCATTGTAGCGAATGTTTTATACTCGTATCGTTGTGTCGCTGATGTGCTCCCTTGGTAACTAACAGACGTAGTTGATTTTCGAAACAAGCGCAAGTCAGCGACCCTCCCTTTATAAACAAACAATAAAATCGGTTACGACCGGTTAGCCTAGTGGGTGCTGGGTAGTGAACTAGTGACGCTGGCTACGAAGCTGAAGTTCCTCGGTTCGAATCCCGGTAAGGCCAAGTATTTGTGTGTTCAACATGAATATTTGTTTCTGAGTCTTATATATATATAGCTTGTATATAGATAGCTTGATCTCGGTTACCCATAATTGTGATTATTTAATAAAACCACACAATCACTATACATTATTTTAATACATTTAGTAAATTATCATTCAAAATAATATGTCTATTAGGTAAAGTTAAATGTCTTGATTATCTTAGTCACTAAATCACTAATTAGTCCGCACTGCAATTATTACTTGATTTAATTATTCTAACACAAGGACACAACCGAACGTGAGACAGTCCTACATTGTACGACCCGCCTTCTTGCACTCCTTCATATGTGCGTCCGTCCTTGCCTCGATGCAATCGGGAACTCTTCACTCAGCAGGGACAATCTGATTCTGTCAAGCACCACGCCCATACGTCATGCCCATCACGTTAAGTTGAATCTTTAATTGCCGTGGCATCCCGACTTCTGGCCGCTTGGCTCCCGAGTGTTGCCGAAGTCTTCCGCTCCCCTCGCCCCTTCCAGGCCGCTTGGTCCCGAGTGTTGCCTGAGGAGTGAGTTGGTAGGATCCGCGTTATCCCTGGCCGCTTGGTTACCGAGTGCACTGCTGGGATAACGAACCCGCGTCCGTGATACTACCTGGCCGCTTGGATACCGGGTGCACTGCCGGAGTATCACTGTCCCGCCGTTACCGCCTCTCACCGACCCGAATCGTATCCGTTCGGCAACCGTGCCCGTACCGTGAGTAATAGAGCCCGTGTAGAGCATAAGTGTGTAGCATTTAATAAAAGGGCGACAAGACCCAGTTTTAACTATTAATCCGACCGCTGTTCTCATTTACCCCTGCTCCTGCTAGGATCCTTACCGTCTGAGTTAACTAGGAAACCCTCGATAGCCCTTCAGGCTGAGGGATATGTGTGTCCGGCTAAACCCGCACATCACATTTGGCTACATATACACACTGCTACAGCATACTGCTACAGCAGACATATATCTATTATATATATTATTATATCGTTGTCTAGCCTTATTGAGCTTACTATGGGGCTAGTTCGATTTGTGTAAGATTTCCCCTTAATATTTATTTAGTTATTAGTAACAGCAAGCGAGCAAGCAAATTTTTTTAAGTCACACCTGGCCATAATGCGAGTTTTACTGGCCTTACTATTTATGGCCCTCACCTTCGGTTCGGGCCACAAACAACTGCGGTCTGGGCCATTCACGTATTCACCACCCTAGGTAGGTAAGTAATGTACTAAAGTGCAACTGATCAGTTTGTCAACTTAAAATCTAAATGTGTTTGGGTTTATGTTAGTATCACTTAGAGAGTGAAACGTTTATTGCCACTTAGCCAATACGCGATTGAAGAACAAATAATCCGTCATGTAATCGAGGATTGCCCCATAACGCGCTACGCCGAAGGATCTCCAGAAGTCCTGGGGGCCGATTTGTGACTTACGAGCGCTCGAAAATTAAATAAAAGTAAATGCTATTGTAGTGTCAAAATTACAGGCACTTACTTTCTAACGATAGAATTGAATACGAGTGGTCAATACCCCTCTTTTTTAAATTTTCTATCGTCATTTCAAAATAGCTTTTCATCATTTTTGACCGTTTTCGAGCGAAAGAGTCGAGCGCTAGAAAGTCAAAAATCGGTCCCCTGATCACCCTTAGCGACAAGGCCATGAAGTGTATTGTATTTATCCTGTTTCTGTTTTCCATAAATGCCCTACGATTAAAAAAAATATCTTTCCAACGTTGTATCATTAGTGGAGTTTGAAAATATGTGCACGGACCAAGTAATCAAAAATATGTGAACTTCACACGATCTTATTGTTAAGGACATTAAGGTTTTGATTATACATTTTTCAACCTTTGGGAACGCAGGTGTGTAGATTGTAGGTAAATAATAATAATTAACTCGACTGTACCCAGGTTATGAATAAATGAAACGAAACGTGAAATAATCCTTGATGTAAGGTCAAGTTTGAGTGTTCAAATGTCAAGTTGAAAATACCAGTAAACTGCGTTAACCGTGCGGCACAAAACAAACATGGCCCCATGAAAGCTTATACGTTGGAACGCAGATTATTCAATTAGGCATTGACGTCCTCGTTCGATAAACATTGTAGGATATTTGTTAATAAATAATAGGAAGGTATCCATAATCAAATAACGTGGTGGCATGAGATCCGCAGTTTACGTAACTTTGTCTAGCACTCAGAGAAGCAATTGGCGCGACTATGGGCACTCGTGGAAACCACATTTTCCTGTCAATCGGTCGAGAGGCGGAGATTATGGTTATCGTTGAATGTTTACTAGACACTTTGACTTTGTTATGGAGATGACAATGTGTGAATAAACACCTGGTGCGTTTTATAGTAAGTGTCTGTTAAGTTCTTCAGGAAGCACTTATACTTGAGATTGATCGTTTGTATTACCTGTGTGATTGTTGTGTTTGTTTTTCTCGTACTCCGCACGTTTCTTCTTAACAACCTTAAATATAACAAAAAAAAGAGTTAAACTATCTGCCAGATTTAAATTAAAATGATAGACGAGGCGAGATTAGCGAGAACGAGATTCCGGAATACCTAAATTATTTTAGTTTTTAAATTAGAATTGAGTTGACTTGACGGTTTCCATGGGGCTATTAATGGCTATGTATCAAAAGTATTTCTATAGGGTGGGGTCTCAAACAGGTGAGGTGGCGGTTCATCAAAACGTATCAATATGTACAATATGGCCCGTCCGCATTACTCTAGGCCTCCACCCACCGAACGCGTGTCGTGCGCGGCGCGTGTCGGGCGCGGTTGAAGCGGTATATTCACACCGCAAGCGGGCGGCGTGTAGCAACGCGGGCCCGCCGCGTCAGCGACGCGTTAGCAACGCGTGCACGCGCGGGTCCGCCGCGTCATATCTCTCTCACTACCAACACATTTAACATGTATCTCACTGTCTCTATCACACTAGCAGCGCGGCAGCTGCGCGTGTACGACACGCGGCCGCACTGCCGAGTTGTAACTTTAGCGCCGCGGGCCCGCGTTCGGACGGCGTTCGATGTGTGTTTGAAGTGTAGTTTCAATGCTTTACAACTTGCGCGGGCCCGCGCAGCACACGCGCCGCGCACGACACGCGTTCGGTGGGTGGAGGCCTTAAAACGCTCCCTTAAGCTTAATACATATTCGGAGCGATCCGTACTGACGGTCCGCATGACACTAGAACCAGCCTTATATTTGAGACCAAACCAGTATGCGCAACAAATACAATATACTACGTGCTGATACTTAGGTTAAGCTGGCTAATCACACACCTGCTTGCATCACACTCTCAATATTGGCCCTGCAGCAGGTGAGTCGACTGAATAGCCAGATTTCGGCTATACTCGGCGTAAGTTGCAACGAAAGCGCGCGCATCAAACACCAATTTGATTTGAATTCAATACAGTCAAATAGACTCCCAGTTTGCGTCATGCGTAGACATTTTATGGTAGCCATGGAAAATATAATGTGATTAAATATTTATTTATGATAATTAAAATAATTTATTAGGTATATTGTTTTTGCAGGTATGTCCCTTAAGTGGGCAAAAAATGGCACTAAAACTACAATCCGCTAATATCTCAATAGGTACCTGTGTAACCTGTGTGCTTGAACGAATATTCCTATTTGAAGCATAAAATCGGCCTACATGTTGGCACTGGAATAAAAACAATCTATTCAGGTACTATAGGTACCTCTACAAAGGTAAAATCTGGCTAATAAAATAACCTACTGGACTAGGTAAGTGTAACAAAGAAAGAGATAAAATAACATGTAGCTATTATAGCCTACATATCTGCACTTTGTGGTAGTTTAACCTCTAGTGGTATTTTAGTAGCTGCGTATTTGCAGACATTCGCATCCGCAACTGCGGAAGTTCCGCACAAATTTCAACATCAGCATCCGCATCCGCATCCGCATCCGCGTGTTTTAGATATTTTCGCATTAGTAAAAAAAAACTTCTTGTCGTTTCTGTGACCATGAGCAGACGCATTTTTGATTTTAATTTAGTCTCAATGTGTTTGATGATTGCGTGATATGATGAAGTGGACGTTGTTTATTTACTTTTTTTATTGTTCACCCCAATATCCGCATCCGCGGATGTCAAAAAAAAAGCATCCGCGGCACCCCTGGCTTGTTGTATCAATATTGAAGCAAACACGCTTAATTTCAATATTTAAGTCATAAACAGAGTCTTTAGTCATCTGTTAACTAAAATTCCGCTTTTTTTAAGTTCAGCCAAACTTAAAAATAACCGAATAAGTGTGGTATAATACCGTTGTTATTACACTCGTGTTTTTCGAATCGGAGGTACCTAAAATTTTTTTTTTACCTAGTAGTCAATCAGAAGTGGCGGCTCACTGTTTGTTTAGTCTACAGATTTGTTATTATCATTTATTTTAATATTGATATTTATTGGTAAATTGACATTTACAAGTCATAAACCGTCAATTATCTTGTTAAAAAAATCGCAGTTAAAGTTTATTCATGTACATTTTAATAAGTACAGTGCCTGTGTATCGGTGGTCGCTAACTGAAGCTGGTCGTGAAACTGGCATAATGGACTCTTAGTACCGACCTCGTTATGCCCCATTGCTGGGCAAAGGGCGTTCCCCTCTTTTTTACTACCTCATAAAAATAAACATCAAAATCAACATACTTCGTCCGTGAACTTGTGAGTAAGCTTGATGCCTTCGTTGTGCTCCCTCGCGTAGCGAGTCAGTTGAAAGAGGCAGTCCGGCTGCAGCCACACCTTGAAGAAGCGCATGTTGAGGATCGTCATCACTGTGTGGCGCGCGCGCAGGTACGGAGTGTCCGGCCGCTCTTGCACGTCCATGCGTTCGCCCATCGCTGTCTCTGTCCGTACACAAATGCTGGTTATCCCCTGTCCCCGGTTTCAGAAACTACCTACTACTCCTACAAGCTACAACTTTTCAAGTCTAAAGGCAAGTTGGTCAACCGCCTCAGCGTTGCCAGGTTACGGTCCGGCCCGGTCATGACATTGCTCGAGTTGCGGCGCGGCAAGCGTTTTATCTGTTCAATGCGCGGTCAAGACGCGCATAGTACTTGTGGTTAGGTTCGTTGTGATCACACGCAATGAATTAGAAAAACCGCTGCTGCCGCCGTAACACTTTGTATAATGGTAACTTATATAGCTTCGTCAAACGGGACTCTGTACGAAGAAGCGAAGATGCGAGGAGCAACACTTCTTACTCATCATGATTCTTGGTGCAATTTTCACAAGTATTTAGTGCAGCGTTGGGTTGATAGTTAGCCTCAACCTCTTTAGTCCTGTACTTATTGAATAATTATTTAAAATGTATAGGTAGTATGGCCAGAGCTCGTGAGGACACGCTGTATTGACAGTTCTCTTCTGCATTTTCAATACCCCGAGACGCAAGCGTCAGGTTGCGTCATAAACAAGCGGGCCGTACGCTTATTTCTCGCTATTGTGGCAGGTAACATGTTAATAAAATAGTATTAACAAGCTATGAATGTGAATATGTTTTTATTCTTACCAAAAACTATGTCTAGCGTACAGGCGGTGATGAATTTGAGCACGTCGAACTCTCCCTTGCCGACCATCGCGTCCAATTTCTCTACCAACACGTCTGCCTGCGCCGCGAACACTTCCACGTATTCTTCCACCACTTTGTTGTTGAACACCGATCTCATTACCTTCCTGTGTGCTTTCCATAGTTCCACTGTAATAACAAAATTTTGGTTTAATCTAAACTAATATTAAGATGGTAGAAATTAATCTAAATTAAAATCACAACTGTAGCTCACTGCAACTTAAAAACTTGTGCTATTTGCGCACGAGACGCGAAAAATTGCGAAATATTGAGATTACATTTAATGTAGTTGCATATTTGGGTTCGCACTTTCTATCTGGTCCATACAATATACTTTACTAGTACTAGAAAACCAAAACTGCATTGATTCATATGGTGATTTCTACTGGGTTTCCACGGATGTCGGTCCGGATTTTAATCGGTCGTTCCAGTGTCAGAACATTGTATATGAAGCATTCACACTTTTCGGACACCAATTGGTATGAGGCGCCGACATCCGATAAAAAATCAGGCCGACAGCCGACAAGTGGGAACCGGGGGTAAGTGTGTATGTATCTCCGGATAAGTATATCTGATATCAACATAGGTCCAAGTCCTCATCCTCCTAGCGTTATTCCCGGTAGTGCCCCTAAAGGAGCCTGGGGTCCGCTTTGACACCTAATCCACTACTACTAGGGCTACTAGGCACTGGTTTTACGAAAGCGACCGCCATCCGACCTTCCAACCCAGAGGGAAAACAAGACCTTATTGGGATTAGACCGGTTTCCTCACGATGTTTTCCTTCACCGAAAAGCTTAACGGTCTATTCCGTAGATAAGTTCCGAAAAACTCATTGGTACGAGCCGGGATTCGAACCCACGACCGCCGCTTGACAGCCGCATGCCTGCACCACTAGGCTACAGTAGCTCTCTATCAACATAGGTTCAAGTGTTGTTGAAAAAAACTCGTACACGTAATTCCAATGCTCGTTTAGCGCGGATGACCGACTTTTTTTACATAATGTCATACCTACAAATTTGAGTAATAAGTCGAGGCCGAGGCCGCTAATACGTACAGTCTACAGTAGGTAATATGTGTTCAGAGTATCGTTACTTCTCACAAATAGGTGTCGGGGCGGAAAGTTTACAAAAAAACACATTCGTCATGCGGATGGATAGTTAACAATAACATACGTGTTGATGTATGATACCTACCTAGATAAAACATAGACCTAATCCCTATCCCATTCTTATGTTCTGACAACTTATGCATGATTTTTCAATAAGTTTCATGGCTTGTAACAGAAGCAATAGATTTAAAGGATATCCGCAGTTACTCTATATTGGTCCCCCATTATTAAATTAGGAAATTTTTTTTTTTGAAGTTGTGATCCATAATTATGAAATTTGACATCACGATATTCACGATATCGTAGCATGTAACTCATTAAATATCTTGGTAGAACACTGGGCTATGTCATACATAGTGATCTTTGTTTTCTATAAATGTATTGAGTTTTTTTTTACATTTTGTAAGATTTTTCTAATATCAGGTTTTTAAAGTCTAGTCGGATTCCAAGTGAATGCCGCCGTCTCGAACATTTCACTGTCAGTCAGGAATTTGCTCGCGCATTCGGTTTCGAAGTCATAGGAGTAAGGGTTTTCACACAAACCACAACCACAGCACAACGCAGCGGCAAAAAGTGGCGACGCGGTGGTTACGTGTGGATAGAACTATTTATTTTCATATTTATTCAAGCTGGTTACTACTACACAGAACAGAATAAGGCACATGGACAAACACTGAAAGTTGCAGGTGTACTTACATTTAGTTAAAATCTGATTTTTCCATGGACAACTCACTGGCGTGCTCACGAGTCTCAAGTCCATAAAATCTTCACGTGTTAGCAAAGGACGGGAAAACAAAAAACTTAGTTTACAGAAACGTGTTAAACTAAATAATATGTCGCAGTTACTAATTATTTATTTATCTGTTCATTAAATTCTGGTTGTTCGCATTATTGATGACTAGCTTCCGCCCGCGACTTCGTCTGCGTGGACCCGGGATAAAAACATTTCATCTAAATCGGTTGAGCCGTTTAAGCGTGATTGAGTAACAAACATCCAAACATCTAAACATCCAAACTTTCGCATTTATAATATGAGTAGGATTACAAATCAAGACCATCATTTTCTTTTATTATTTAAAAGTAAGCAATGATAAAAAATCAGCTTGGATAAAAAATAAGCTACCCAAATTACTAATTCTACGCAGACGAAGTCGCGGGCAAAAGCTAGTACCTAAATACAGTGCAAGCCAAGAATGCTAATCTGCCACAAACCCTATGTATATTAGAGAATAGCAACTTACAAGGTGCAACGAATAAACCATATCCCAGCCACGGCCGTAAGAATCGATACACGTCATCCTTGTCTAGGCAATTATCCAAGATTACTTGAGCATCCTCGGGGTTTGCAACAGCTGTAACATAAATAATATTTAAGGACGTAAAAAGTACACCGCCAAAGGAAACTTCCATACATCTGCGAAGAAATTCAGAGGTGTACAGGTATGTTAAGACCCCAGCCCGCACTGGGTCAGCATTAGGACTACTGCCCGTTCCCTTTCTTCTTATCCATGAGATGAGGCCTGTGCAGCAGTGGCATGTATATGTTTAGGCTGATTGGTTTTCCGTCTTCCGTTCGGTTTTTGCAATAATAACATAAAAAGTAAAATATTAAACTACTTATACATACTCGTATAAAATATAATATCATTCAATCATAATAATCTAACCTTGGGAGTTGGCTGCCCTGCAGCGAGGCGGGGCCTAAGCTACCGGGTATGTCAATAAGGTTTATTGTTTAAGGCTCCACATTCGAAATTTTCGTGAAAATGAGTTGTTTTGTAACCGTTTTATACATTATAACGTAACATATTTGGTGTCGGAAAAAATATATCATAATCTGCAAGATATGCGACGGGTCATAGTTTTCGTAGAAATCTATTTTAACAATAAAAATTAGAGAAAAATAAATCTAAAGTCACCACTATTTTTTCACTTGTAACCATTTTACTGCTCCATTTTTTATCAGAATAATATGAAATTTTATAACTTTCTTCATAAAATAATGAACAAGGGCATCATTTTCTTACTTTCTTTATTTTCTTAAAAAATTGTCTCGTTTTCTGAAATATTCCGCCAAAGTTCCTACGCCTCCCCGTTTTCGTCCATACGGTCAGTGCGGGACGAGACACGTTGCATGACGGATCTGTGTCACTTTGCGCTGCGCCGAAATTTTTAAATATTTGTGGAAATTGTGGACTATATTTGTTGCATAGAGTGGACAATCCGTTTTGTGATTCGTATAGTAGGTAACTAATAAACATTTGCGTATAGTTTAGTTTTTAGTGACAGATAATTTTGTTGCATAGAGTGGACAATCTATTTCGTGGTTTGTAAAGTAGTAGGTACTATAGACAAGACAGCTGACTGACCATCCGTGCACTTTATGTGCATTGTAATAAGGTTCTTGTATAAATACAGGATGGTCAGTTTACTGTGTTGGCGTTTGTACCTAATTAACATTTACGTAGGTATAGTTTAGATTTTGTTTTTAGTTCAAGATGGGAAATAATAATAATAATAATAATAAATTCTTTATTTCAGGCCAGTTTGCCCATAGATTGTTAGTAACATACAAACTTACGATACTAGAGTCAGTACGTCTTAGCTTAGGTCTCACAAATTTTTCAATAATTATTTTGGGTCTTTAATAAGCGCAGGAGGCAAATACGTAATATCAAGAAATTTTACAAGAGAAGAGGAAAAAGAATACACTAGTAAATACCTATTCTATCAAAGTATCAAATATCTAAACAGTATCAAAATTGGGAAATCGCTAAAACCAGACATTTTATTAGTAAATATATTTACAATATCTATTGCTTACGAGCATGAACAATTATAGAAACAATATTGTTTTATCTGCTCGTATTAAAGACTGTCAAGTGTTAATAGAATAAGTTCTAATAAAAATAGTGGGCTTGGCAAATATTGTAAGTACCTACCTACGGGTTGCATGCCAACTCCAAGTTCGATACAGAGTTATTATTTGATATGAAACAAAGTATGGTTAACGTACAACTAATCTATAAGTATATATTTACCCGAGGCCGATTTCTGTACAGTCAGCATAATATAGTTAGTAGCAGCCAAGTTAGCCAAATATATCGGAACGTACATTCATCGAAATAGTCTTTGTTACTATAAGTAGGAGTAAGGAATGTGTTACGATATATTTGGCTACTTTGGATGCTACTAACTATCTGATGCTGACTGTACACGCCATCATCATCAAATTAAGGAAGTAGAACGTAATAAATATACCGAAAATTAGTTTAAAACTTAACAACCTTACACTTACACAAAAGGTAACGGACAGACAGACACACTTTCGCATTTATAATATTAGTATGGAGTATGGATATGAAAGTATGGATAGTATGGATTATATGTCTTTCCCGCTCACGGGACAATGATGTCCCAGACCTTTGGGAGGCGGGCGTGGAGCTCTGAGCCAACACGTAGAGGCCCTTTTGACAATTTAATGAAATGCAAGGAGTACACCAAGCGGATGCTGTCTCTGCCCGTGTCATGGGACGCACACAGAAACAGCACCCGCTGGGGTCTATGCTAGTTGATGGAATCTAAATAAAACGGTTATCTAAACAGTATCGTACAGTCGGTTATTGGGTGAAAATGATGGACTAGTAGCTGGGCTATTGGATGAAACATCGGACGCCTGCCCAATAAAACTGTTTCACATTTTATCTCTGGCAGACGATGACTCGCTAACTGCTAGATGGGCCCCTATTAATAGCGACATTAAAAAATAGCCTAAGGGCAACAGTAGGTATGGATTATTATTATTACCTTTATATTTTTTCGCACTATCCGTCTCTCTCTTATTAGAATATTTAGTAACAGAGGTATAGTGCGAGAAAAATCGAAAGTATGTCGCGGCCATCTAGTTCTAGGCGTGCTGAGGGCCTACCGCGAAACGAAACCGAACTTCGTTCGTGTATCTCCCTCTCTGTCGCGCTTGCTAGTTCGAGCGACAATGAGAGTTATTCGAACGAATTTCGTTTTCACTAGCACGGCTAGCACGAGACGGCCGCGACATACTCTCGATTTTTCTCACACTATACCTCTCTTTCCTAATGTTCTAATAAGAGAGAGACCGATAGTGCGAGAAAAATCGAGTGTATGTCGCGGCCGTCTCGTGCTAGCCGTGCTGACGGAAATACACTAATCGTAAGTAAATAGTATTATAATAGTAGGGACATAATTTTTGAACTTAATCAATTATGTAATTTATGTATGACAAATATCACGTTTCAATTAAGCATGACGAATGTCACCCACCCACGTCCACCCTTGCATTGATAACGATGCGCGATGATGCGTCTGTAACTTAATCTATGTAACGCTTAATAAACGACGGCGGGTTGTGCGACTTGCGCGGGGAGAGGGTCGAGGCTCCGCCCATACGCTCAAGGACTTTAGCGGGTATACAAGCCTTAAGAGACTAAGAACCTCGAGACGTCGGCCTATAAACCAACGTCGTTCGTCTCGACGACCGTTTGCTTGATTCGACGATAATATAGCCAATTTACGCAATGAATTCGATTAAAATGGATATCAACAGGTAGTGTACCAAATGTTTGCTTGGTTTAATGCGATTCCAACAATTAAATCCGTAGAAGAGAAAACGTTAGTAAATGCGGGTATGTTATACCACGTTGCGACGTCAAAGCTAATGCTCAGCCCGTCTTCACCTCAAATTTGATGCTTAGTAGATAGCATAGCGGTTGTCAGTTGTACCGTCTTCTGTATCTGACCCTTGACCCAGCCATCTAGCGAGAGTCTGTTAAGGTGTTGGTCGAGACTCTTCGCTATTAAACTGTTCGTTGAAACGACTACCGGGATAATGATCGTCGAATTAACATCCCACATGGCGGTTACCTCTTGAGTCTGGTCTAGGTACATGCTGGCTTTGTCTTTCTCTTCCTTCACGAGGTTTGGCTGATTTATTATTTAAGGACATATTATTGAAACTGTTTATGTATAAAATAAAATTAACTAACGAGTTTAAAAACATTTATAATATTCATAAAAGTAAGAGCGGTTACATGCGGAGACTTTTTGCAGCGCTAGCAGTATCGATACGAAGATTTACAAATTTCGGATATCTCCGTGTCTATCGCACTTAAGGTTTTATGGTACTCGAACGACAGAGACAGAGACATACGAACTTCGAGATTCGATTGTCGTGGTAGCGCCGCAGGTGATTGTGAGCTTCATGCCGAGTTGTGACCCTTTTGTGACAAACAGTGTTCGGCCTATTTTTATTTTTAATTTACTATTTCTCTCTGTGTTTGTCATAAATAAATGCTTTTCTTTCTTTCTTTCTTTCTTTATTGTGACAGGTTTGTGTCGCTGCAAAAAGCCATCGTGCTTATTATAATCGTGCTAAGAGTCTTTCCTCATAAGATGCTTACCAACGTACAACTTGGGCCCCAGCCAAATTTTGGCAGTGCCTTTATGCTTTAAAGCCATGTCAGCGATGTTCTCCAAATTTTTTAGAATTTCTGAAAACAATTAAAAGCATTAGCCTACTTGGCAGAACATACATTGAAAATAATAGTTAGATTGTATTACTATAGGGAGCAAAATGGTATATTGTAACGAGGGTGACTGATTGAATCTATAACGGAGGGAAGGATTCCAGAATAGAATCCCGAGCGTAGCTAAGGATTCTAACGTGGAATCCTGAGCGTTGTGAGGGATTCTAACAACATCGCCCCAGGTATTACTCCTTTTCCGTATTAGGGAATGGTATTTTTCAATAATCTTAACATATTCATCCTGGACGGCAAATGATCTGCTAATCCGTTTTAGTTCTAATATCGTTACCCAAAGGCTGAAAACGGGACCTTATTACTAAGCCTGACTGACTCGCACTTGGCCGGTTTTAAGAAACTTCGCAACCCGGGATTGAACCCGTACAATTTGTTTAACCAGCCAAAAAATTACATCCCCGCTTTAGGTGTAGGGGAGGTATTCAAGTTTTTATTGTACTCTTTTGTCGGCGTGATTGATTTATAAGTATGCCGAAAGACAATTTTCTAGTAGTAATGGTTAACTAAGTCGAGGACGGACGGACGGACGGACGGACGGACGGACGGACGGACAGACGAACATGGCGAAACTATAAGGGTTGTTGACTACGGAACCCTAAAAAGCAACAGCACCTTTCTAATGTTAGTAACATATAATAAGCTATACCTGATGACTTAAAATTGTTAAGAGAAAATAGCTATGCGTGTTTTACCGCATACAGCGCGTACAGTAAAGCTCGCATTATGGCCAGATGAAGACGTAAAATTGGGTACTCACCACGGGCAGTAAAAAAGAAAGCCATCTATCGCATATTTACAGCCCTTGGTAAGTAATGACTAATGTACTATTTGAACACATTTGCTCGTAACGTAACCTCTAATTATGTCGCTTTTAGACTCATAATCCTGGGTATTAATCACGCGTGTTTTATATTATAACATTACGATACGACACACGTGTGTTATGGTTTTATCCCGATTAAGTCACGTTGGCACCTTGCAGCAAGATGTATGCATGCACACGGTGTATTCTTAAATTAACCGGGTTGTACAGAATGAATTTTGTTAATTAACTGACTATTTCTTTTCGGATATGACATAGAAACGTTTAATTTAGTTTTCACTTCTCATGCTCAAAAAGTGCGTCATATTAGGCTTAGCAAGCGGGGCTAAAGTAGTACATTTAGCCCCTAGGGAAAATATGTATACATATTTATGATTTATAAAACATTTTAATTTGACCATTCAAAACAGTTTAACGTAATTACATCAACCAGTCAAAAGTAAAAAAAAAAACATTAGTATTTGCTATAAACTAACCAGAATACAGCTAGACATTCAAATCGGCCAATCAGGAAACAGAATTCATTTCAAACATATGTGTTTTTTATTTATTCCCTAATTCACAATAATTAAAAAAATTAACGCCTCTGACCAACTATAGCCGCGTCCAAACGTTTAAGCATTTTTTTTTTTTTTTTTTTTGATAGGGCTAAACTGCAAGCCGGGCCTCACAGGACCCTTTAGCTCGGCGCGGACAGCGTGAATTGACCAGAGGGCCAAAACAGCAAAAAATATATAAAACTAAGAACTTATACTAGGTCTTAAGGCTAATTGCCCACTAGCCTTAGGGGCTTGTGGGTCTTTCACTCCCTGGAGTAGGGAGGATAATGGTGTCACTACTACCCCTGGCTAGTGACATGGATGACAAAGTTTGGTTGCAGTTAGAGTTGTCGCTCCCCATCGCAGGGGGAGGACTCGAGTTGATGCAATATGAGACATAGTTATCGCTCCCCGACTCAAGGGGAGGATTTATGTTCACAGAAGGTGACACAGAATGTATGCTCCCCAACACAGGAGGACTTAAGCTAACAAAGTTTGACTGAACCCTTGGGAAAGGGATCCAGGGGTAGTGTGGGGGTGACCTTGGGACGCCACCACGACGCAGTGAGGGCCTGTAAAGCACCCTGGGCTGTTGGGAGACAGAGTTAGGGGAGTCAGTGTCATTTGTCAGTGCAGATGTTGACGGAATAGTTGTTTTAACCCCGTTAGTAGGTTTGTTTCTAGATGCCAATTCTTTTTGCAGTCGAATGTCATCCTCGTGCACCAACGTGATCTCGTCGTCGCTGTCCAAAAGGGCGTTTAACGTTCAAGCATGGTTGCCTGCATACATGACATAAGCTATGAAGATTGAGCGGGATAGACTGCTGTCTATCTCGCCTTATCGTATGCTGTCCGTCACGCTCGGCCGTTTGGACGCGGCTATTAGACGGTCAGAGGCGTTTATTCGTGGTGTGAATATTTTTTATCTGTGTCAAAGCAGTTTATTAAAAAGAATGGCGCCAAATTGAACAATCTTTTCGCCATGGTATAATTGTTGATTGTGGATGGATAATCTTTGTTTTTACTGTTTTCTCACAGTTGAAGTGAAAAGTAGAGTGTATAACTCTGGTCTAAAAGCCATATTACCCCTCGAACTATTTCCCCTCACTTCGTTCGGGAAAATATCCATCTCGTGGTAATATGGCTTACTGTAGACCCTTGTCATACAATCTACTATTAACTATTCAGTTTTGATAACATTTTACATGAATTAATAAAGAACACATTTTAAAACGATTTATTTTATTTTATTTTGTATCGGCTGTTTAGAGATTTCATCTAAGTTTGGCTTAATAGTTAACAGCACTGCGCGAACTTCACTAAAAAAACTGTTGCGCGCCATTATAGGTTATTTCACAAATATTTGTAAACATTGTTAATGCGTGTTCGGTTATTATCAAAAATGTTGACTCGTGGTGACTAGGAAAGTGATAAATAGAATGGACGATACTGGAAATTCTTGGCAATGTACATACAATATGCGAGTAAAAACTTGTTGCCATCATTAAGTAAAGAAAATAACTTGGCAGGCCTATAAAATTATCATCTTATGAAAAGGATTTTTTCCTCGCAAAATGTGTTGAAAAACGTCGTATGAAACGCGTGAGCTTTTATAATTACATCCTCGGCTCTCATATCATATCATATCACGCTCACCTGCGGCTCGCGTGAACAATTCCGCGTCTTATCTGATGTAATCCTACTAATATCCTACTAATATTATAAATGCGAAAGTTTGGATGTTTGGATGTTTGGATGTTTAGATGTTTGGATGTTTGTTACTCAATCACGCCTAAACGGCTTAACCGATTTGGATGAAATTTTGCACGAAGATAGTATATAGCCTGGATTAAAATATAGGATAGTTTTTATCCCGGGCCCACGCAGACGAAGTCGCGGGCGGAAGCTAGTTATCAATAAACCTCACTTGTATCACAATGTACTATTTTGGATTGTGTTTGACATGTGTGATCGATAACTATTATGTTATGTTATGTTATTTATTTTTTCTCTCCGCTCCTCCTCATTATTGGTATTGTCATTTTTTATTTAATTGTTATTTGTGGCGTTCCATGCCATCCTTATGGCCGTTTCTAGTTAGGAAGATTTTAACATTTTGTAAAATGCTTCAAATTTATCTTTTTTTCGTATGCGTAGAACTACAGACCCATCTCACTTCTGAGCCATGTCTATAAGCTGTTTTCGAGTGTCATTACAAATCGTCTCGTACGCAGGCTAGATGACTTCCAGCGTCCCGAACAAGCCGGTTTCCCAAGAGGCTTTAGTACCGTAGTCCACATCCACACGCTCCGTCAGGTTATACAGACGACCGAGGAGTATAACCTGCCCCTCTGCCTAGCGTTCGTGGACTACGAGAAAGCCTTCGATTCGATTGAAACCTGGGCCGTACTACAGTCTCTCCAGCGGTGCCAAAGTTGACTATCGCTATATCGAAGTGCTGAAGTGTCTGTACGAGAACGCCAGTATGTCAGTTTGACTCCAGGACCAGAACTCGAAAACTATTCCGCTGCAGCGGGGAGTCAGGCAAGGAGATGTTATTTCTCCAAAGCTGTTCACCGCTGCACTGGAGCATCAACATCAACGGCGAGTACATCACTCACCTTCGGTTTGCTGACGATATAGTAGTCTTGGCTGAGACCATGGAGGACTTTAAAGTACGATGCTCGATGACCTCAGTAAAGCTTCCGAGCGAGTTGGTCTAAGAATGAACATGGATAAGACGAAGATCATGTCAAATGCCCATGTAGTACCAACTTCCATTACAATCGGACACTTTACGCTCGAACTTGTAGACGATTATGTATACCTAGGACAGACTATCCAGTTTGGTAGGTCCAACTTCGAGAGAGAGGTCAATCGTCGAATCCGACTCGGCTGGGCAGCGTTCGGGAAGCTACGGCATATCTTTTCGTCCAATATTCTGCAGTGTCTCAAGACGAGAGTCTTTGACCAGTGTGTGTTGCCAGTGATGACATATGGCACTCAAACGTGGACGCTTACTATGGGCCTCATAAGAAGGCTCAAAGTCTCCCAAAGGGCTGTGGAGAGGGCTATGTTGGGATTCGAGTTTCTCTGCGTGATCACATCAGAAATGAGGCTATCCGCAGCAGAACCAAGGTAACCGATATGGCCTTCCGAATCGCTAAACTTAAGTGGCAGTGGGCGGGGCACATAGCACGTAGAACCGATGGCCGTTGGGGCGGAAAGGTTCTCGAGTGGCGACCACGTACCGGAAGGCGCGGCGTGGGTAGGCCCCTCACAAGGTGAACTGATGACCTGGTAAAGGTTGCTGGAGTCCGCTGGATGCGGGTGGCGCAGGACCGGTCACTGGCACTCTTTGGGGGAGGCCTATGTCCAGCAGTGGACGTCTCTCGGCTGACATGATGATGATGATGATGATGATATGCAAAATAGTAAAATATACAGATAGACGTGTAGGTATTTATAGCTCGGTTACACTAGTGTACGTTAAGTATTTCTATATTAAAATTGGGTTCAATGGTTAGTAGAAAAGGGTCTTTCTGGCAGACCATATACTTACAAGAATGATGAATCTGTAGATAAAAATTGTTTAATAAAATCTACTTGTAACTTTTCTTATTAGCAAACCATGCATGCATATCTTTTTGACCGACTTCAAAAAATGAGAAGGATCTCAATTCGTCGGAATCTTTTTTTTAATGTATTTTCCCCGATTACTTGAAGACGCCTGTACCGATTTGGAATTTTATTTTTGTTTGAAAATCCCAAGTGGTCCCAAGTGGTTATGGGACCACTTGGAGACGATGGGATCATAAGGTCCGGATCCTGGAGAAATCGAGGAAGCTCTTCAAATAAGCCGAAGTACTTAATTTAAATCGGTTAAAAAATAGTTTTTAATAGAACATTGTGATACAAGTGAGGTATGTTGATCATTACATCAGAGGTGGAATTAACACGCGAGCCGCAGGTGAGCGTGATAAGAGAGCCGAGGATGTAATTATCAAAGCTCACGCGTTTCATACGACGACGTTTTTCAACACATTTTGCGAGGAAAAAATCCTTTTCATAAGATGATAATTTTATAGGCCTGCCAAGTTATTTTCTTTAGTTATTGATGACAACAGGTTTTTACTCACATGTTGTATACGTCGCCAAGAATTTCCAGTGGCGTCCATTCTTTTTATCACTTTTCTAGTCACCACGAGTCAACATTTTTGTTAATAACCAAACACGCATTAACATTGTTTACAAATATCTGTGAAATAACCTATAATGGCGCGCAACAGTTTTTTTTCGTGAAGTTTGCGCAGTGCGCGCGCATTAGATGAAATCTCTACACAGCCAATACAAAATAAAATAAATATTTTAGTTTTAAAATGTTATCTTTATTAAGTCATGTAAAATGTTATTAAAAGTGAATAGTTTTACTAAATTAAACGTTTCTATATCATATCCAAAAAGAAATAGTCAATTAATTAACAAAAAGGATTTAATTTATTTAGTCGAGTAAGAATCCATTTGCCGAGAATTAAAAAGAAAGCTGTACATTCTGTACAACCCGGTTAATTTGAGAATGCACCGTGTGCATGCATACATCTTGCTGCAAGGTGCCAACGTGACTTAATCGGGATATAACCATAACACACAAGTGTCGTAATAAAACACTCGTGTTTAATATCCAGGATTATGAGCCCTAAAGCGACACAATAGGAGGTAAGTTACGAGCAATTGTGTTGAAAAGTAAATTATTATTTTATAACGCAACGCATGTGTCGCGCGTTGTTGCATATTGATACATAAAGTTCGTCTTTCGTAATAAGTCTTCTTTGAACGGTAACAAGCGGGACATGGTACTTACTTTCTGTGTTCCCGATGAAGAGCATTGCGTTCCCTAGTACCGGCAGGCCAGGGACCCCAGGGAGGGATTCTGTGGCCTTCACCAGCCGCCTGGTGTGGTGCAGCCACAGGATCCACGAGGCACAGGCCGACAGGAACAGGAGGAACAGAATCACCATATTCCACTCTGCAGACAAGGAAATGTGAATAGAATTTAAAATAAGCGGGGGTTTTAAAAAAGTGAGAAGTACACGCAAGTGTAAGGCAACGTTTATATAGGTAAGTGCGTACCTATATTAACTTTTAATGTTATGACAACTGTACTAATACGGATCCGGCAATATGTTGGAGAGGACCGGATGAGAAATTCGAAAGCACAACATAGAAAGAAAGAACTGTACATAGGATAGGTACTAGATAAAGGTCAGTTCACGAAAGGGAGGCAAAATTATCGCCAACGTGCCAGAGCATGGAAACTGATTTGCGTAGGACACACAATATTAGTTTTCTATACAATAAAGGCATTTATTTCTATAAATAACTAGTTCTCCGCGCGGCGCCGCCCGCCAGGTACAGAAGAGCGAGGATGGAACCGTGAGATTGAATATACCTTGTGCCTGAATAAATTATTATTATTATGTATGTCTTTCCCGCTCACGGGACAATGACGTCCCGGACCTTTGGGAGGCGTGCGTGGAGCTTTATATTCTTGATCATCTGTTTAAAACTTAGAACTATTTGGATATATGATATGAAAAGTAATTAAATGTCGTTTATTCACATTAAAAATATGGTATAAGCACAGGTGTTACACACATTTTCTTGTTCCTTAATATTTTTAGCCCAGCCCCAAACAAAATTAGCATTACATCTGGCTCCGTATCATGGTCGGCATTATCACGCGATAAGTGACAAGATAGAGCGTCGGTCACTGGTTGATACCGTTCGATAGAACGAGACGACGCTCTTATCTTGTCACTTATCGCGTGATAAGGCCGACTATGATATGGAGTCTGGTTCATTGCTTAATGTCACGTCAAAGACGTACCTAATAGGTATACGTATATGAATCTAACCGCGTTTATAGAATGCCATTGGAGGTGACAGATTTTTAACTTGCTTTTTTATAATACTACGACGGTGGCAAACAAGCATATGGTCTGCCTGATGGTAAGCAGACACCATAGCCTGTGGACGCTTGCGATTTCATAAAATGCATTAGCGCGTTGCCGACCCTTTACGGATTTGCATGCATCCGCTTAACCCTTAGCACTTTCTAATGGGAGTTCCAGTGGCTCTAATCAGGCCCTCGACATTAGGTGTAGCGGTGAGTACTGAAGACAACTAAACAAACAAGCCCAAATTCGTACGCCGATTGTGCTACAATTTGGTACGCAGATAGTTTGAGATTAAGAGTGAGGTATGGATATAGAATACTTTATATCCCGAAAGAGTATGAAATGGGTGGACCTATGAAAGTGCGATAATTGATAGGTACCGGGTCGTTTAGGTACCGGGTATACCTATACCCGGTACCTAAACGACCTCCTGATAGCAATCATCGCTTATAGCGATTAACGAGTCTACGCGGACGAAACTGCGGGATAATTTTGCTATAAAGTTAGCCTTGTGTCGTTAGTTATATTTTGTTCTAGTTTCACTTGTTGAATGTTTACATCCAAACCCGTAAGCCACCGCCGCATCGCTTTTATCACATCAATTACTTTTTACTAGAATAAAAAAAAATGTTTTTTACTAATCGGAGTAGGTACGGTCATGGACTTTCATTGTTGAGCCAATTAGGTGTCAACTAATTTTCGTTTTTAATAGTTAAGGTTTGAAGGGTCCAGTATAAAGTGAGCTTTAACGGCTCAACAATTAAAGTCCCTGACCGTACCTACCATTGATTCTGCTAGAGAAAAAGGTGCCCCAACTTTATCTGCATTACCTATGAGACATTTTTATTAGGTTATTGCTACTTTTTCCTTTATCAAAATTAAAAAAAAATGAGAAAACATTATAACTTTTTTGAAACGTCCCTATTTTTTTCATTTAACTAACTTTAAAATATGTCAAAAACTAAAATATTTATTCTTTAAATGTCTTACCGGGTTCCTCAGCTAAAATACCATAAAACACACAATGACACTAAATGACAAACACAATGACTTTTTATTTTAATCTGCTAAGAACGGGCAACGGCACGGGCTGGCAGATTCCGACTCACTTCAATCGACAAATCCACATTAGCACATTAGCAGTAAGTACCTTGGCTCAAACATTACCATGAATCTTGCGACGGTTAGTTGACTCTATTATATAAATATTTGCGGAAATACACTGAACCTTCTACGAAGCACGAGACATTACAAGTTTAACCCAGAACTTTCGGTGATATTTACATTAAAAATAGCCAAGACTTGGTTGTCTGCCGTCTCTCGAGAACTAAAACAATAAATGTTAATTCGATGACACTGGCAAAACATAGCAATGAATATATATATATCGAATCGTCCTTGATATTTTGTGTTCCTTAGTTAATCATTATTTATATGAATTCCCTTTTTAGGGTTCCGTAGTCAACAAAGTACCCTTAGTTTCGCCATGTCCGCCTGTCTGTCCGTCCGTCCTCGGCTTAGCTCAGTAACCATTACTAATAGAAAACTGTAATTCGGCATGGGTATATAATGAATTAGTCACGCTGTCAATCAGTGATTAGTTTGCGAGATATTTAAAGCTTTAAAGCCCTAATTTATGTTCGAGTCATGTGACCCCTTAATGTGTACTTGGAAAGGCCAATTTTCGTACAAATTCGACCGACGTTGATATAACTACCCAAGTAACACAGAAAGCATTTTATCACACGAATAGTAAACTTATGTAGAACTTAAGGTCCGTATAAACTCTTATATAAGTTCACCGAACATCTTGACGCTTTATATTGGCATTTCAAAACCATTATGATGCTTTACACTGTATAACGGTAAGATAATGGCATATCAAAATGCTTTTATAAAGCCTTTAGTTTTACTGCAGCAAACCACAACGCAATTGTACAGCTTTCAGCTGTTTTTAGTGCCATTGGATCTATAATAGCATTTTTAAGTAGTAATTAAATGCTTAATGCTATTTAATAGCATAAACGTGAACCATTATAATGCCATGTAAATCCGTTAAACAGCTTTCAGCTGTTTTTTAGGCCTTAGGGCCTACTATAGCATTTTTAAGTAGTAAGATAATGCCTAATGCTGCTGAACAGCAGAAACGTGAATCAATGTAATGCTTGCATTATTAAAGGTCACCCGAGTTCTGTTTTACAGCTAACAGCTCTTTAATCTAATACACGTGAGTGCGTGTAATGCGTAAAGCTGTATATAAACATTTATTTTACAGTATTCGTAAAACGATGTGTCCGCCATGATTGGGAAAAAGCACACGCGCTTTTAGTACTAATAGTAACGAAATAAATAATTGCAAGCTCAAGGATCCCCAAAATTGCAATCAAGTAATGGCACTATTTTAGTCCACATCAAGTCTAGTGGCATACCGGTGAACCCATATATAACTACTTTATAGACAACGGCACCACAGTGGTTCACCAAAAGTCTTCTCTCTGGCCTCTGGCTTAATAATCGTTCACATGTGAGTATTTCTACTGCTTGCGGCATTAATTGGACTTTTTAAAGGCTCACCGAGCTGCTATAGCCCGACACCATTTTGTTTAATATTATAACCAAAAAATATTACCATGAGGACCTATTTATAAAAGTAATATACCTGAATAATAATGATATAACTTAATTTAATACTGCCCAACGAAAACTATTATGTCAATAATGCAAAATTCGTTGTATACTAGCAACAAAAAAAATGTTTTGGTTATTTCACAAATATCTTTATATAACACTTTATATAAAAACCACAAAATATCGAAGGCGCGTGAAAATATTGAATGAAACATATATAGACATTTACAGTAAACTACATTGCGCAGTAATATTTGAAGGCATAAAATAACTAAAGAGTTAAACACTTTACCATCTATCATAAATTTTGCAAACACTCGTCACTGCTGTCAGTTTTGAACACTCACGCATCCATATATTATATATTATTGCGAGACAATTAACATTTGTACTAGCGATGTATTCGATCGATGAAATTTTTATACTGATGTAGGCCTACATGTGAACATTTATAATTCTTTTAGTACATTCTAATTCTAGTCTAATGCTTTTGTAATGCAATTAACATGTTCATTATCAATAATATTGCCGGCTTAATGCTTCTGTAATGTCATTGGCAACTTCATTGACCATAATAATGCTGCTTTAATGCGATTGACACTTTCTTTGACCACAATAATGCTTGTATAATGCGCCTGTCATGCAATTAAACAACTATTGTGAACCTTTTTAGGATCTAAAGCAGTAAAATTTGTGCCCAAATAAGCACTACAATAGCCGTATAAACTTTTATAATGCTACTTTAGAACTAACTCAAAATGCCAAAACGATACACAAATGCTGTAACTCGGCTGTTATACTGCTTTGATGTGTTACTTGGGTAAGACAGACAGGCAACTACGGAACCCTACACTGCGCGTAGCCCGACGCGCAATTGGCCGATTTTTTAATATGAATTATGCATAAATAATATAATAAAGAATATGTATTATTAAATTGAATGCACCACCAGTTACAAAATAATCACTTAGTTAATTTAACTGTGCCTACCTACTATATGTATTATATACGTACTTCTTTGTAGCAGTAATCGGATTTCAATTATTTTAATTCATGTGCTTTGCCAAGCCCTGCTACTATATATAAAGGGCAGAATTGGGTGCACCAAAATGAATACGTCGAGATATTTTTAATGTCTAAATAAATAATAAATATTAGGGGACAATCTTACACAAATCGACCTAGGCCCATAGCTCAATAAGGCTTGTGTTATGGATACTAGACGACGATATATTTAATAGACATAGAAAACACAAGACTCAGAAATAAATATTCAACTCATCAGGTCATCACACAAGAACCGGGATTCGAACCCAGGACTATATGGTTCGTACGGAGCGTCACTACCCACTGAGGTTAACCCTAAGCGGCCGCCGAATGTCTGACCTTGGATTACGCTGTTATACGAATAAATGTTACACGAATTTGGGGTTCGAATAATAGGCAGCGTCTAAAGCATGTGCTACACGGTTGCCAACACGCCCCTCCGACCGAGCGACCTTGGTCCGCACCGACCGTGTAGACAGTAGTTTGCAACAAAATGTCATACTACAGCGGCAGCGGTCGGTGCCGACCAAGGTCGCTCGGTCGGACGGGAGTGTTGGCAACCGTGTAGCAGACACTTAAGCCTATCGGTGCAAAGTGGCAATGCAGCCAGCATCCTAGGGACCATGCCTCAAGCGGGTGAACGGAGTGGGGATTTTATATACAGTTTATAAAGTCTAGTTCGTAGTTCATTTTTAGTCTCAAAATGTCGTTTTTTTATTATGTGTGTAGTGTTGTGTTGCGTTCCGTGGGTCACGTACGGTGCTGTCTGAAAATCAGCGCTGTAGGTGTCTGTCTGACACCTCGGCATAATGCTGAGACAGCGACCGATTCACTGCCGCAAAGACACACACATTTTGTGTCATTTGTATTGTATTTCTACTCCCTTTGTCTCTGTGTGTTTTTTGTGTAGTGAATAAATGTCTTCTTTCTTTCTTTCTTTCTTTCTATATATTACCTACGTGTAAACAACATATTGTATTTCGTTAATTAAAGGATTTTCCCAATGATAGCAGACATGAAAGGTTTCTGTTCTGTGAATATCTGAGCGTCAATCGAAAACGGAACAATATCGATTTAGGACCGATTTTTCAATTCCCAGATAAAACTATCTGTCAGATAAATGTTAGCTCTGTCCTTTCATATGACTTAAGAAAAAGATGGTGATAATTTTAACTGACTAACGGATAACTTTATCTGGAGATTGAAAAATCGGCCCTTATGAGAAAAACGAAATCGTCCTGCCCCTGCCATTGATGACCCATATCGTCCAGTTCCCATCAGAAATCCGAAACATAATGAATAATCATCCTTACAAAAAGCGCATTAGTAACATCAAAAATGCAGCCGACTGTAGCTGCGGTGAGATGTTTTTTATCATTGTTTATTGACTATTCTTTTAATAATTTACTTTAAAAACAAAATTTTAACCGACTTCAATTTAGTACTCCGCCAAGCCACGAGAACATTTCCACATTTATTTTCCAATTTACCACATGAACTGATTTCCGAGAGTAAATGCGTTGATTATTAGGGAAAAAAACCCAATCACTGTATGTGGCCCGATAATATTTGAGGACTTCCGTCGATTCCACAAGGATCACCTTTGGCACTTCTTATCAGAATCTGTGACGTACATTTGTACTTTTAAGTACATAATTGAGGAATTCCATAAGTCATCTGTGGTCTTCATCATCAATTCCACTCCACCAAATTTATGATTACCGGGTGTAAATACACGAGTTAAAATAGAAAATACTAAAATCACATAATTGAAGAGTTCCCTCAATTCCTCATAATAATAATAAAATAAATAACTAGTACTCCTGGGGGTGTCCTGTGGTCAAGTTGAGCCGACCGGGTGGATGGTTGGACAGGCCCCCTGTCTCTGGCTTGCCTTTACTGGCCGTTCAGAGTGGAGTCGCAAGAGCTGTTGCTCGAGGGTTGATGTGGACACCAAAGTGGCGAGTTGGCTATATGTTTAAAGTCCAGTGCCACCTCTCTTCCCCCCAGCTTTCTGACCGGTGTTGCCCTTAGGCCATTTTTTAATGTCGCTATTAATAGGGGCCCATCTAGCAGTTGGCGAGTCACCGTCTGCCAGAGATAAAAAGTGAGACAGTTTTATTAGGCAGGCGTCCGATGTTTCACCCAATAGCCCAGCCACTAGTCCATCATTTTCACCCAATAACCCGTTTTATTTAGATTCCATCAACCATCAATAGGCCCTATACTCCTCAGCGGGTGCTGTCCCTGTGTGCGTCCCATGACACGGGCAGGGACAGCATCCGCTCGGTGTACTCCTTGCATTTTATTAAATTGTCAAAAGGGCCTCTACGTGTTGGCTCAGTTGGTACTTTGTAGGTACCTAGCTCCACGCACGCCTCCCAAAGGTCCGGGACGTCATTGTCCCGTGAGCGGGAAAGACATAAATAAATAAATATAAAGGGACAATCTTACACAAATCGACCTAGTCCCATAGTAAGCTCAGTAAGGCTTGTGTTATGGGTACTAGACGACGATATATATATAATAGATATAAATACTTAAATACATAGAAAAACATCCATGACTCAGAAACAAATATTTATGCTCATCACACAAATATTTGCCCTTACCGGGATTCGAACCCAGGACCTTCAGCTTCGTAGGCAGCGTCACTACCCACTAGGCTAACCGGTCGTCAAAATCACGATGTCTTTCCATCCCAATAGGAGGAAAAAGTGTCCCAAAATGTCCTTACATTTTTGAACTTTCCTATTGTGTTACCACGATACAAAGTGCAGATGTCGGGAAAACTCGGATCTTTATCGGAATACGATGACACCCGAACTGTCAATGAATTATCGTATTAAATCAGTGACATTCTCATACCCATTAATATGGAACTTTATTGTTAAGTGTCAAATGTCAAAATGAATAATGTTGTTGTATAATATGGAGATGTTACAACCGCAACAATTATTAGGTACTGAAAATGGGATTTTTAAAACCACTTTCTGTAACTTCAAAAATAATCAGTTTTATTGTCACTACTAAACAAAACATTATCTCCGCTTTAAAACATAATTAAAAGGACAACAAAATAAAGCTTATCGGGAAATATTTACAATGATAAAATTCAAAACCTGTCTATATTTTATCTTTGGCGTCCCTCTCGTACCTAAAAATAACCTGCGTGTGAGAGGAATGCAATCGATTCAAAAGGTTTCATAGGCAATTTCACGAAAGTTATCGCAACGCACACAACCGTTGTAATGAATGATAGAGGATTTTTAAAATTGGTGTTTTTTTTGCGTACCGATTGCAAGTTCAGCAGCGAACTGATGGGATGACAAAATGTTTTTTGTTAAGATTCTCACATTGACTCAATCTCTCTTCGTTCATTCGTTTTTCTTGCAATCAGTACGTAATGTAACTGGGTGTGGTTTCATTCATTTAAACTTTGGTAAAACTGGTATTTGGATCGATGTTTTCAATATTGTCCATTTCACAATCTGAGTCAGTCATATAATCGTCAGATTCGTCAGTGCTGTCATTGACGTTAATAACAATCCTATCAATGCGATCATCCATAGAGTGTTCCTGTGAGAGGTATTCATTTTCACATTTGATAGCATGATCACAAACTTTCTTCCATTCTTCCAGGCCAATAATATTTATTTTTTCTTCAATTATTTTTTTTACTGTACCCAAATTCATATCTATGTTTCTTTTTGATACATAACCTTTTATCTGTGACCATATATTTTCAATAGGGTTGAAGTCGGGGTGGTATGGAGGTAACCTTAACACTTCGTGTCCATGTTGATGTAAAATTTTGTCAATGGATTATTCTACAAAGTCTTCTTTATGCCGGCAAATAATTTCGTATAATTGTATTTTGGTTGACGATGAATTATGTGGAATATTGTATTTTTTTAACCAGTTTATCATAAGTGGCTTTGCGGTATTAGAGTTGGGCGGCCATTCCACATATTTATTGTGATAAGCAGCATTGTCTACTACTAGTACAGAATTTGGAGACATGTTGGGAATAAGTTGATTCCGTAGCCATTTTTCATAATTAACATTATTCATGGCATCGTGATAATCACCAGTTTTATCAGTAGACTTATACATAAGTAGAGCACCCGGTACAAATCCTTTGGCACTACCTGCATGTACTATAATTAGACGTTGACCTTTTGAAATTAACTGTTTCACTCCTTTATCCGTAGAATCGATCCAGCACTTTCCTGTTAAATGGGATGTGTGAACATAGGTTTCGTCAGTATACACAATATCTCTGCCTTCAGATCTGTACTTCCTTATAAGGTCTATGAACTTTATTCTTTTAAGTCTAACGTCATCTTTTTCCATCAGCATTTTACTATTATTAGTAATTTTCTTGAATAAAAAACCCATTTGGCGAAGTATTTTTCTTAGTGTAAAATCGCAGCCCTTCAAATTCATCGTTTCTATTAATTTGGACTTTTATAGTAGGGACCTGTTTAGAAATGAGATGAAAGTTATAAAACATTCGTCGTATCGCTGCGTAGTCAAAATCATCAAGATCTAAATAGAATTTCTTGCGTGGTCTACCCAGCTTAATTTTGTTTGTGTTGGGATATTCATTACTTCTGTATTGTTCTTCCTGGTTCTAATATTTTCTAATTGTTGGTCTAGATATTCCTGTTGCGTCCGAAATTCGCTGTTGAACTTTCCTAAAATACTCTGTCGTTTCTATTTTTGAATTTGCTATTTTCCGATATGAAGTACAGGTAAATATTAAATATAATACCTTGAATTGGATTTTTTTACCGTTTTCGAGATTTCGGCATGGCTATACAACCTTATTATAAGTAATCTGAAAATATGATTAAAATTACAGCGAATTTTTAAATTGCGGATTCTCCTTCCACTCTATATAAGAAGCAATTTGAGAGAGCACGATAAATACGAACTTTCCGAAAAATTACGAAGGAAAATAATTTCGCACTACATCTGTATAAGGTAAATGGTAACACAATAGGAAAAATATCTTTGGGGCAGTTTTTTGTCCTACCAGTGTCGAAAGAGCTACTGATTCTGAGTGCAAATAGTTAACATAAAATTCCTAGAAGTACGATTAATAATAGTGGCATTTTTTTTGAGACATGCTCAACTCATATACGAGACGAGACATGCTTCTACGAGCGATTTCCGCTACAGAGTGGAAAAACGCAGACGCCCGGTCAGCGAGCGCGAGTATGCCAATGAGCGCTTCGTTATAAGTATATAATAAATCTTGCAGTATATATCAACGGATCCCTATAATGCACAGCCAGATAATCGGCGTCCACGTATCTTTCTCGCTTTCCTTATTTATGGGTACAAGTAAGACGGTTAATATTATATATCTGCCAGTCATTCACAAGTGAGTTAGACGTTAGAGTAGGTATAGTTTTTAAAAACTAGTTTAAATATCGCTCCACCCAATGTATGATCGGAAGTTTGATTATGTAATTGGCATACTTAGGTAATCAAGATCAAGTTACATAATAAATTTCATGAGTCACTTATCCGAGCATATCAACAAAGAGGACACGTGCCGAGCTAATGTGTCCGAGCAACCGCGCGGTTCCTATACAAACGTGCCTAACAGGTGATCCGTATAGAGCTCCTTACAAATTTCTACCCAAACACGTGCCTAAAACCTGGTATGCGCGTGTTCGAACTAAACAGCTGCCTGGCATCGTTTTAACACCCCGCCCCCATCCCCGCATAATGGCAATGGCACCCATTCTGTGGGGCCATTTTGCGGCGCTACTTAGACTTCTATGGTTTTTAACCGACTTCAAAAAAAGGAGGATCTCTAGCGAAATGTCAGTGAATTAGCTTTGAACTTTTTGCCGAGCTGAGCAATTTTGTTATTGTTCCACCGCCGCGCCGTTCCCCTCCGCCCGCACCTCCCGCACAGCATTTACTAAAACGTTCGCTGGAATGATCGTGAAACTGTTCGTCGGTAGGTGTGCGAGAGACGAATGCTTTATGTCGTGCGTAAACGTGCATGAAGGAAGCGCTCGAAACTTCATGTTTGAAAGTCGCACGCATGGCTCATTTTAGTTAACACAGGTATGTTAATGTGTCAAGTTTTCTGAATAATACCGTAAAAATTACCTATAGGCCAGGCAACGAAAAGGTATAGAGGGAAATGCTTGGAACACAATTTTTGACTTCGTAACTTTGTTTGGAGTGAGTAGTAAGGAAGTGAACATATCAAAAGTCCCCGCCCGTGGCCCGTAGCCCTTGAGCCGGGGGGAGGGAGGGGTTTGAAGGTCCCATGGTTTTTCGCTTATATCTCGAAAGCTATATATTACGTCCTAACGACATTTCTGAACAAGTTATACAAACATTTAAGTTTTTCGATATCTTATATAGTTTACGAGATATCTGCTCTTGAAAGAAGAAAGTCTATAATTTTGTAAAACAACAACTACCACGGAATGAGATATACTTATATTGTAGTCTTTAACGGCTATTCCTCGTCAACCTCAAGCACGAAAGCAGCAGAACATCAAAGGCACTATTAACTCAGCAAGTCTGTTATCCATTTCACTGAAGACACCGAGATTAACCTCAAACAAGAAGATTTTCTATCGAACAAGTTCAAGAAAAGCAGAAGCTTGAGGACAATGTGCAATGGGATCAGGACCCTTCAAGCAGAAACTTCACCCGCAATGCCGACAGCTGTTGTTTCCGACATTTCCACAGCCGTATCCACGATCAAAACTTCCGCATCACTTTCTGCTTGAAGGGTCTGATCCCATTGTCCTGAAGCTTTACGTTAATGTTGATGAGCCCGCTTTTGTTGAACTTGTTCGACAGAAAATCTTCTTGTTTGACGTTTATCTCGGTATTTTCGGTGAAATGGATGTCAACAGACTTGCTGAATCGATAGCGCCTTTGATGCTCCGCTACTTTCGTGTTTGAGGTTGATGAACAACAGTAGGTACATCTCCTTCCGTGGTAGTTGTTGTTTTACAAAATTACAGACTTTCTAGAGCAATATCTCGAAAACTATAACAGATATATATCGAAACACTTGAAAAAATAAAACTGGTAGCGAATTTAATCAGGTTTAATTTTGTATAGAGTGATCATGTCACTAGGACGCATAGTTTCCGAGACATAAACGAAAAACCGAAAAATGTCACCTTCAAATCCCTCCCTCCCCCGACTCGAGGGCTACGGGCGGGGACTTTTGATATGGTCACCTCCTAACTAGTTCAAACAAGGTTACGAAGTAAAAAAATGTGTTCCATGCACTTCCCTCTATACCTTTTTTTGAGCATTCTTTGCGTGGCCTACTAGTTATATTCTGAAATCTTCATACACGATACATCATCTCTATTTTTAGAAGTCAGTTAACTCAATACATCATTACAAATAGGCATAATGCCTCATGTTCAAATTGATAACGTAGTGATGCTAAATGGATAGTAAACCATCAAATTATCGTAATTCAAAAAATTCAAAATTCTTTATTCAACAAAAACACGTAAATAATGAACAAAGGGATGGAGCCTCCCTGTAAGCAAAAAAATGCTTGTGTTGGGAGACACCGCTGACACCGCGCTTCCTTACATAGGTAACTTGAGGTAAGTACAGTAACATTTTGGTATCTACTGCATTGTTATTTACAAGTATAAATCTTAAGATAATTAAACCATACAGTCTATATAAACTGTTCAACTAAACTTCTAAACTTAAGTAACTAAAGAACTAAAGTAAGAATTGGTTCGAATGACATCATAAAATTTTTTTAGTCATCAGCCCTATTCATGTAAGGTGCACTCGGCTAATTCCGAAAATCGGGATATTCCGAAAATTACTAATATCTACTAAACGCGGCTACATTATTTGCTCTGGCAACACTCCCTATGACGTTCAACTATCTCCCTCCCCGCGTCAGTTGGCTCCGGGCGCTAGCGACAAAACTACGCGTGTGGCGCATCAAATTAGTGAAAGGGTGAAAAATTCCCGCTTTTTTGCCATTCGGAATTAGACGACCATCGCTAACTCTGTAATTTGGTGAGTAAATGAATTGACTGATTTTGTATTTAAGAGATTTTCGTTTTTTAGCCATTTTGAATAGGCTCAAACTATTCTAGTTTGAATTATAATAAATTTTCAGATTTACCCGAAGTGGGGAATTCCGTGTCACAAAGTGTTCCGGAATTACCCGACCTCGTTTTCTCATAGTTTAAGCCAGTGGTCCTCAAACAATCAAAATACCTATGGGGACCGAGATAATATATATTAAAATTACTCCACCGACAAGAGCGTAGCTCTTAAATTTGATGTGTGTGTTTTAATAAGTAATATATGATTGTCATGTTCGCTAGGTACTATCATGATTAGATCTTACTCACTGTGCTATTTTAGGGATTTTCTTTCTGTTAAGGCCTATGTTTGACTGGTAGAGAATGCAATTGGTCATTAAATGCGACTTTTGTATATATATTTTGTATTTGTGTATAATAAAGCTCAAATTACTGAAATGAGAAACAATGTTTCAGAAATATGCCGAGTAATTATAAAAAAAAGAAAACGCGACTTTACACTGAAGAAGACCTAAATAAAGCAATTCAAGAAATTCAAAGAGATGGAGTGTCAATGTACGCTGCTGCAAAAAAATATAATATTCCTACAACCACTATTTATGACAGGGTAAAAAACAATTATAGCTCAAATATAGTAGGGAGACCAACAGCGATTCCATTGGCTGTAGAAACATAATTAGTAAAAGTAATGGAAAAATGGGGATTTGGCCTGTCACGGGAGGAGGTATTGACCGTAGTAGAAGACTTTGTAAAGCAAAATAATTTAGAGACTCCTTTCAGAGAAGGCAAACCAGGCAAGGACTGGTTCATTGCTTTCCGTAAAAGGCACCGACTGTCAATAAAAAAAGCCCAACCAGTCGAGTACGTTAGAAAAAAATGACTGACCCATTCGTAGTTTCTGAATATTTTGAACTGCTGAAGGACAGACTACAATCTTTGGACTTATTTGAACGTCCTCACCAAATATGGAATCTTGACGAGACTTCACTCTCACTCGACCCCACGAGGACCAAAGTAGTAGGTGGCGTTAATGAACCGTGCTCAAGGACTACCTGCGGAACTGGGAAAGAAAATATTACTGTGCTAACTGCTGTGAATGCCGCTGGAGACAAACTGTCACCTTTAATAGTGTTCAAAGGTAAAAACGTCTGGGACCAGTGGATGACCATGACCGAAAATTACGACTTCGAATTATCGTATGCAGCAAGCTCAAGGGGGTGGATGGAGACGGAGATATTTTATAATTACATGAAAAAAATCCTGTTCCCAGCTCTTGGTGAACAACGCCCTGCACTCATAATTTACGACGGACACTCTACGCACGTACACGTAAATGTTATACAGCTGGCCATTGAAAATGATGTAACTATACTCAAACTGCCTCCTCACACATCCCATTTGCTGCAGCCCCTCGACGTGTCAGTTTTCAAATCCTTCAAGTCAAAATGGGATGCTAAATTAGTGGACTCGCAGAGACACAACGTTGGTGCAAAAATGCCTAAAAATGTGTTTTCACAAACATTCGCTGAAACCTGGAATGAAACCAGTCCTGAGGTCATCAAAAGCGGATTAAAAAAATCTGGTATTTACCCATTTGACCGTTATGTCAAACCAGAAGATAAATACGAGCCAGCAGCCTTTAGAAGATATCAAGAACATATATCAGCAGATGCTAATAAACCGATTGAGTTGAAATTTGGTAAACATATGTAAATTGGTGACCTAAAGATGGACGCGTAAAGTAAATTAATGAATCCTGAACAAGGGGGCCACTTTTGAAGGTGAAACTGAAAATTAAAAAAAAAGTTTTGCAAACTGTATTCTGTGACATATTAAATGATAGGGGTTGTTGTAAGCATCTCAGATATATATTTTTTATAATTTTAGCAAAAACTGATTTGAAGTAATTTGGGAAAAAAAACGAAAATTGACTATTCCCCCCCTTATCTCCGAAACTACTAGGCTTAAAATTCTGAAAAAAATGTGGAAATAGTTCCTTGCCTAAAGATTACAGGAAAACCTATAAGAAGTTTGAGTGTTCAAAGTAACGATTTTTACTATTGTACTATAGGTAATGGTACGGAACCCTTAGTGCGCGAGTCCGACTCGAACTTGGCCGGTTTTTTGATTCCAATCGATCCCATTCCTATCCAGGATCAAAAGCTTGTATGGGCCAAAGAAAAATTTCCGGCTAGAAAAGCCACCAATCGAAGAAAACTTTTCCCATACAATTTGTATGAGAATGAAATTTTTATTTTTCACATGCTATTTTTTTTGCTCTCATAGTAGATTCTGCTCCACATGTTTGAAAAAAAGTTTTCTTTAATCTGGGATTTTTAGTAAGTACATTATCATAAGTCGACCCCTAGAGAACTATTTGTAGGTACTGGATAGGAATTAAATTGATTGGCATAAAAAAATAAGTTCATTTTCATACATAATATATTGTTTGGGAATGTTTTCCTCGATTCGTGGCATTTCAAGCCGGATGTTTGGTTTTGTCCTCTTTTTAAGTGTCAATAAAGTTTGAGTAACACAGATTCCTGATCGGGTAATTCCGAAATAAAAGCTTGACAAACACATGTATAAGTACTCCTATAAGCCTAATCGAGTAAAAAGAGCAGGGAGGGTAATTCCAATCAAAAAAGTAACATGTACCTTATGCGACAAACACATAAAACTCGTTTTGAAGTGTATTCGGATTTACCCGAACCTATTCGGAATTGCACGTTGGCAACGAAAAATAAAACTAGATTTGAAATGCTTTTTTTTTTTTTTTTTTTTTTAATGGCTTCGCGCTCTCGGCGCATTCAGCCAAAAACGGGGAAAAGGGATTTCAGGAAAATACGGAAGGTCGGAAATATGGATAACAAGGAACATCAGGAAAGGGTACAATAGTATATATTAAAGTTTGATATTATTTAAAGATAAAAATGAATATAAGGCCTTAAATATATACAAGGATGAGTCATTAATAAATAGGAGTGAAAGAATGGATACAGGAAAAGGAACTTTAAGCAATGACAGCTGGTTTAATAATATTGAGCGATCGTATTGTTGACATTCGAAAAATATGTGGTTTAGGTCACCGGGATCAGTTCCACAAATACATGCAGAACTGGCCACGATGCCTAATCTTGAAAGATGCTCTGGTGTACACAAGTGACCCAGTCTCATGCGGATTACCATACTGGTTGCTGGTTTTGAAATTGATATTTTAGAAAACCATGGTTTAGCAGGAATTAACGGTTGTATGCCCCGGTAGCGTAAACCCGTCCTTGCATCAGGTGATGACCAAAGTTTCATCCATTCATCTCGTAAGTATACTTTGGGCAAAGCTAAAAGGTCTTCAGGTATATTTTCATAAGGAAACATATCACCACAATCAATGGCTTCACGGGCCAGCACATCCACCCTTTCATTTCCTTTTATCCCTCTATGCCCGGGGATCCAAGCAAATGAAACGGAATAATCATTAAGATAACATTTTAACAAGAGGCTATTATTTTATAAATAATTGGGTTGCTAGATGTGGACCTGAAAGGAAATTTAGCAATTGATTGTAGAGAACTTAATGAGTCCGAAAATATGATCGTCTTTTTAAGACGCATAATAATGATCATCTCTATTGCCTTCAGGATTCCAAAGCACTCGCCACTATACACAGATGACTCTGGCGGCAACTTTACTTTTTGATATATATTGGATTGAACATGCAGTACTCCAATTCCAACACAACTATTGACTGATATTTTAGAAGCATCTGTGTAAATATGATGAGCACCCAGGCCCTCAGTTCCAATGAAACTCAGGAACTGTTTATTTTGTTCCACATCATTCTTTGAGATGCCAATATTTAAGAGAACTGAAGGAACAAGTGTGAGAGAATCATAATCATGCTGGAAGATGGGCAGTGTAGAAGCGCTTAAAGTGGGGGCAAGTATAGATTTAACTTTTCCAAAACTTTTAATCAAACAAGGGGGACTCTTACGTCTCCAGTATTTGGAAGAGATTATTTGTAAAGAGAGGTTTAATAAAATAGGCCAAATTTGGTGATTTGAAAATTGAGAGCATCGGAAGAGATACCTATCAGACAGAAATTGACGCCGTAAATGAAGAGGTGGTTCACAACACTCAACCTGCATTGCATGAATGGGACTAGATTTCATGGCACCACAGATAATTCTGAGAGCTTTAGACTGTATACTAGATAATTTCTTGAAACCTACTACACTTCCAGGTTCTAGCAGAAATGTCCCATAGTCTAGAACACTCCTTATTAGGGCATTATACATCAGTTTTAAGCAAAAAGGATGTGCACCCCACCAAACTCCAGATACACACCTAAGTATATTAATATTCTTTTCACATTTAGAAACTACATATTCACAATGAGGAAGACCTGTTAATTTTCTGTCTAAAATGACACCTAAAAATTTTGTTTGACTTTTTACAGAGATGGGATTGTTACCATATTCTAGTGACCGGAGGAGGAAATAGTTTTCTTGTAAATAAAACTACTACACTTTTAGGAATGGAAAGTTATAAACCATTAGAGTCTAACCATAATTTCAATAAACTCAATGAGTAAGAAACGGTTCTACTGGCTTGTTCCACAGAAACATTTGGTGAGTATAATAGTAAATCATCAGCATACTGCAAAACTCTAACACTGCCATTTAAAGATGATTCTATGTCAAATGTATAAATATTGTACAACAGAGGGCTTAAAACAGACCCTTGTGGAAGTCCTCTCCACACAAAGCGAGTAATCCTATTGTTATCATCTATGAGAAGACTAATGGACCTTTGAGACAATAGATTAATTATAAAGTTGCTTAACATTATTGGTACACCTAATATGAAAAGCTTTTCTCTTAACACTGAAACTAAGACATTATCGTATGCAGCGCTAATGTCCAGGAAGGCAGCTATCACTGATTCATCTCTGGAAAATGCCAATCGGATATCTGATAATATCGCTAAACTATCATAAGTAGATCTACCTTTACGGAATCCAAACTGACTATGAGCCAGTAACTTATTGCTTTCAATAAAAAATTCTAATCTGTTTTTAATCAAGTGTTCTGTAATTTTAGCAAATACTGAAGATAAAGCAATTGGCCTATAAGAAGAAACATCTGAAGCTGGTTTATTGGGTTTTAAAAAAGGAAGGACTATTTGAGATCTCCATGAATCTGGGACTATACCGGACTGTGTAACAGAATTAATAATGTGTAAATAATAGATATGAATGCAATCACCGGCATTGGCCAGAAAAGAATATGGGACTCCATCATGGCCAGGTGCAGTATCTTTCAAGTTACTTAATACACCTTTCAACTCTTCAATTTTAAAAGGAGCATTAAAATTACAACTGTAATCGGGATCATATAAAAAGGAAGAAGGCTGAAAGACATATTCTTCTGGAACTGAAGCAGGTGCTAATCTGTCCATAAATTGCTGAGCTAAGCTAGAAGGAAGAATCTGTGTAGAAGCCTCATTAAAAGCGTGTCGGAACCTTTTAATATTGTTCCACACTATGGAAGGTTTAACATTAGGATTAAGGGAAGCGCAGAATTGTGTCCATCCTTCAATTTTTTTCTTCCGTAATAACTTCTTAGTGTCACGCGCTACCTGCATGTATAGCTCAAAGTTTTCGTTTGTCATCAAGTGACAGTACTGTCTTTCAGCGTCCTTTCGCCTTCGAATTGCCTGAGTGCACTCAATGTCCCACCAGGGAGGAGATGGAATTTTACCTGATGCACTATTTTTTACAGGGAAAGTTTCATCAGCCGCTTCAATGATGACTTGGGCTAATGCAACCGAACAGCTCATTATATCACTGTCAGCCACACTAGGCAACTGCAACAATTTATCTTCAATACGCCTTTTAAAAACTTTCCAATCCGCATTGCATAAATTGTACTTTAGCCTTGGACTAGGCTTAGGGGATGAGGGAACTGGATTGGAATATGTAACTATAATTGGGAAATGATCACTACCAAATGTTGATTCTAGAGTATGCCATGTTAAAGAAGATGAAATTTGAGCTGAACAAATAGACAAGTCAACAACACTTGTTAATTCAGAAGGTGCTGTTCGTCGGGTAGGGAGGCCAGTATTTAACACACAAAGATTGTGATTATCAAGAATCTCTATTATACGCTCCCCATGGTAACTGGAAATTGAACTACCCCATAGCTGATGTTGCGAATTAAAATCGCCTAAAATCAACATGGGCCCTGGAAGAGAACTTATTAATTGTTCAAATTCATGCAAAATAGATGAAGATGGATGAGGAATATATACAGATATGATACACATGTTATGTACAATGGCAGCAACGATTGACAAATCGTCACTGTGAGATGGGAGATGAACTGGTGCAAATGAAATGGAATTCCTGATGAGTAAGGCCACTCCACCATACCCATCAGGGCGGTCCTCTCTGAGACATGAATAACCAATAACTCTAAGAAGAGCTCTAGGTTTGAGCCATGTCTCAGAGAGAGCGAAAACAAATGGTTCATATATGTTTAATAAATGACTTAAATCATGTTTTTTATTTATTACACTTCTGCAATTCCATTGAATTATTTTGTCCATTATTTTGAATGGCTACTAAAAGTGTCTGAGCAAGAGGGGCAACGTTGGACGGTAAGCTAATATTCGGATTCGATAACAGATTAATTAGGGCTTGAATATCTTCAGATCCAGAATGAGATTCTTCTTTATCAGGGATCCTTTGCAGTGCACAACCATTTTGAGGAGGTGGCATAGAATACCCACTGATCAAGGCATTATGAGCAGCAACATCATAACCCTTAGTGGATTGTATAACATTACGGGGTTTCAGGAAAATAGTTTTTCTGTAACTGGAGCTATTAGGCTGGGTGGTTGAATTTGAGGCTAAAGTAGGTACACTATGTGATGAAAATGAGTTAACTTGTGGCTGAGGTTGAGTCTGAAGGACATCCGCAAATGACTTGAAAACTGATGGATGGAGCTTAACTGCTTCTCCATAAGAGATGAATTTATTAGCCATAGTGACTTTAATATCTTTTTGTCGCTTGTGCTCCGGGCAAGACCTGTTTGTAGCAAAATGAAAACCGTTGCATAAACAGCAACTGGCACAGTCTTCCTCCACTGAACAAGTGTGTCCAGCATGCATCTGCCCACACTTGAAACATTTAGGCTTTGATCTACAGTTAGTTTTTGTGTGACCGAATTTACAGCAGTTAAAGCACTGAATGGTTGGGAATATGTACAGTTCAACAGGAAGGGAATTGTAACAAGAAAATACTCTTTTTGGGAGGATTTGGCCATCGAAAGTAATAACTATGGTTTCTGAGGGTTGCCATGTAACAGACCCGTTAACTAGAACTCTGTGGTTTAAGCGTCTCACCTTGAGCACCTTTCCACACCCAGCGGGCACAGAAATGTTTTCTATGATTTCCTCTTCCAACCACTGTGCAGGAATACCACGAATTAAGCCCATGCGGGTAACTGTGAATGATGGAATAAATGCCGTCAAATTCTCAGCTTCAAGCCGAGAATCATTCAGAAAAACATTGGCGTCATCATATCTTGTGAATGCCATAGATATACGGGTCCTGCCGATACGCTTCACACTACCATTTATAATATTATTAAATTTATTCCTCATTAAAAACTTTCCAAAGGACACCGGATGCAAGGAAGAGTTTCGTTCGGTTTGCTTGAGTTGGACATGGATTGTAAATGGTGCTGCATCAGAGGGTGAGAATAAATCTCTACCAACTTTTCTAAATTTTTCTTTGCTTATATTCAAATCTGTAACTACAGGAGACTTAATCACTTGGTCTTTCGAATGGGTTTCTTGGCGCATTGATATCTCGGAAGACTGACAAGCGCAAGCAACAAAGTTAATGCCATCCTGACTCTTTCGAACTTTTTTGTTGCAATTTTTGCATCTCTTGCTTAGTTTACGTTTTAAATTACTCCTGCATTTGCCACTAGCAGAAGCAACAGAAGCATCGGTGTCCATACTGGACTCGTTATTATCAATGACAACATTGAACGCAACCTGAAGTCCTTCCCCCCCAGGGTCAGGAGGTTCCTTCTCCTTCTCCATATTAAAAGTTAAGAAAACTTACCTAATCCAATGCTAATTTATACACTAACTACAAAAAATAAATATTTACACACCATACAAGAAAACTATATACAATTTACCACTTTCCTGATCTATTATTACTAGAAATTTATAATAAAAAGTAACAGAAACGAAAAACTTGACCGCCACGTTCCACGTTTCCCGCGCTTTTTTTTATTTGAAATGCTTGTATTTTTAAAATCTGACATTATTTATGAAAATGTCTGTAATCGATTGTTAGGCTATACCATCTAGTAAGTAAGTTATTCACTATTTCCGTCTAAAAACCTTGCTATACTGACTGGTTCATGGAGACACATACAACTTATCAACTAGTGCAAAAATCATTCGGAATTACCCTAGTGCACCTTACTTAGAATATAAAAGGCACTGGCATCTTACGTCACTGGCCAGTGCAAGAAGACTCTGTAAAGGACCACTCGTAGACGCTTGGTTCATTTTCTCGTCGACGTTACCATTTAATAGTACAATGTTGGTTTTGGCAGTTTTGTTTGTGTTATGTATTAGTTATTATGCGTATTTCCGAAGCACGCGAAAGCATTTGTACGTGTTGTCTCGGAGTCTGCCCACCGTGGGCGAAGTTCCGGTCCTTGGACACACCCATTGGTTCATTGGCGGGCCCGAAAGTAAGAAATTTTCTCTATTTTTTTTAATAAGTGAACTTAATCTTTACGACCGTCATGGTCTCGTATGGCGACACGTCTGAAAGGTTGAGGTAAATAAATGGAACACGCTATTTGGAAAGTCTGGTAAGTTAAAATAATTATGTGCGTGAAATTAGTGAGTAGTTGGCGAAAAAACGAATAAGTGCGTACGTATACTCATACCTACATTTCCGGCGACGGTTATATATTGATTCCCTAACCTCAATGAGGAACTAAAGTTTGATGTTAATTAAGAAGTGCATCTAAAAACGAAGCAGAATTCGAAAAGTATGAGTCTTTCTCGAAATCATGAGCACTATTGATTTTGATAAAGAAAAAAAGTGTCTCTGATTTTTTTTATACCTCGATATGTCACGTTATTTCATACATTTAGTAAAGTCGGCCACATAGTGGGACTTAAAAAAAATGGGTAATTGGGGAAATAGTTTTTCTGTGTCAATGGTATGGTAGGTACACATCATCAATAGCAGCAAAAATATCCAGAGTGAGAAAATAAAAGAATGAAAAAATGAATATGTTTTTAACCCCCGACGCAAAAAGAAATAGAAAAAAATTCGCGACAAGCACAAAACAAAAGAGTGTGTGTCTGTCTGTGGCATCGTAGCTCCTAAACGAATCCGATTTTAATGCGTTTTTTTGTCCGAAAGCTGACGTGATCGAGATGATTCTTAGCTACGTTTCAACAAAATCGGTTCAGCCAATTTTGAGATATTGAACTTTGATTTGAAATGAAAATGTCGGGGGTTTTTTAACTTTTCTAAGTTATTAATTAGCAGTCTATGTTTGTATAGGGTGTCCCAAAAAGAACGCAAGATTTTCCGTACATAATGTATGGAAAATCTGGCGTTCTTTTTGGGACACCCTTTATTTAGGTAGATACGTGTGTCCGCCGTAACTGTTCAGAGGCTCTAGTATAAGTTTTAAGCTGTCAAATCCCATACAAATTGAGGGTAAAAAGCAAATGCGATCGTAAAATTTTGTTTCGGTAAAACTTATACTAAGAGCCTCTGAACTGATCTCGATAAACGAAGTGTCAATCGATTCTAAATTGTATGTTCCGGGTGGCATATGGGTGAGGTCAGAATTCTTGGCCAGGGCTGTTATTCGCTAAGCGCTAATACGGCTCACCCCGCCGATCACCCGTCACGAAACTAGACCTCTGCCGACGCTTAGTTACTACGCATCGCGGTATCAAGTTATATTTGTGGGCGAGCGTTGAGGTGAGATTAAAACAAGTTACAGAATAGGGGGGCAGTAGTCGTAGCCTGGTTAGTCGGTAGTTAGTCATACTAACTGAAGAAGTTGAAAAATTCCGTTGTGACACAAAAGTTAACCATATAATTGCATGGTTAATTTTCGCGTGAGAACGGAAAACTTTCATAGAAAATTTTATTGAGTGATTTAATTCTAATAAGGTATTTAGAATGCAGTGAACGATAGCAAAGTTTTTTCGGCGTGATTCCCTGGATGATTAAGTGTTATTATATTTTTTACAGAAATACTGAATAATATCGAAGCACTTGTTACGAAAATGGATGCATTTGGAGGAATAGGACATATATGGATTGGTCCCAATCTCTACGCCGGTATGTATAAATGTATACATATAGCCGATACCTACTGCAATAAAAAAAAATATACAATAGGTACGAATAATAAATAAGGAGGAGGAACACAAGAACAGCATTTTAGTATGGTAGGAGTAAAATATGATTGGAAGGAGGTTGGAAGATCTCAAGGGTGTAATGAACATGCACACAGGCGGTAGTGCATGCTGGTAAGGGAAAATACTTCACTTATGAATACCGGCGCCATTTCTTAGTATGTTGTTAGGCATGACCCCGAAATTGCCGGGACACAATATCTAAAGAGTGTCTCTCCAGTACCTACTTAAGAGTCCGTATACAGCCGTTTGCTGAATTCGCTAAACTTTTTGAGGTCATATCTCACTAAATATTCGTTTTCCTACAGATTTTATTGTGTAATATGAAAGATCATTTCAATTCAAGTTGAATAAGTGGAAAGGTTGTTTACATTTAGCTCTCAATTTACCATATTTTGGCTCAGTCCATCAGCTGTTTTCTCATTTTTCGCTCGGAGACGTGTGAAACGACTTAGGTTTAAAGAACTATTTCATTTCAAACCGACATAAAACAAATAAATATATATTGGATTGATAGTCTTCTTAGGAATAAGTGCAAAACATTTTGTAAGTTACATATTAAATTGTTGAGTAAAACCGTATTTCCATCCAACAACTTTTTAATAAAAAAACACGAAGAATCGCCAGTATTTTTGGCCATTTAGCAGATTATTTCAAAACTATGAAATTATAATAAGAAACTCCAGTTCAAGCGCTATTCGAAAATATAAAAATATATTTATGTGTAGAAGTAAATTTTGGCATAAAATATATTTCAAATCACCCTAAAATTCGTAATAAAACACCGTGCACGGCGACAAACTTTCCCGCGTGGTCGTGCCGGAGGCTCCCCCTGGATTTTCCCCAGGCTACCCTCCAACCACGCAATTCGACCGCTATATTGGGTACGTCCTATTATAGTAAGTCAGGTTCAAAAAAAAAAAGCTCGATGCGCCAGCCGGTCACCGCTAAGCGGTTCGAGGGAAAGGTCACGTCGCTCGTCGATTTCAAGGTTACGTAGCTATGGGCGCTTGGGCTAGCGGGATTATAGCGCGACGAGGCAGTCTTGATCATTTGTTAAGTAATGGTTTTTGTTACTTTTTATATGAAATTGCATTTGTACTAATGTAAATATTTTCATTGTACTACTAAAATTTTTGACCTATGTTCCATAGAAGGAGGTTCTTAATTAGTCTTCATGTTTTATCTATATATACATTAATCGATAATTCTAAAAGTACGTCATCGAATTTTCATCATTATAAGCCTATATATACGTCCCACTGCTGGGCACAGACGTCCTCTCCTGAATTAGTTGGACTGTTCAGGATGTTATTTTGCAGTTTCTTAATTTTTTTAGTCGTTTGTAATATTTCCAATTATAGGAATCTTATTCCTATTGCCTTTATCTGTGTGATATAAACTGCTTCCTGCTGTCCTGGTGCTACCTTGTGGCCTTTTTAATCATTTTTGGTTTTAACCATATTTATGCTATTTTACCTAACATCTGCTTCGATGACAGGTCTCAACACACATCTGTGTCACATGTTTTATCTCCATTTTTTTTATCGTCCATCTTTTCCTTGCTCAGATTCTTACTATTAATGTCGCTGAAGTAGTATACTATAATACAATATTTATAAATTGATCGGTTTTATTATTTTAGATTCAAGTATGGCGCCTAGGAAGACAAATCGTTCATTTGGTAAAGTAAAGAGAAAATAGTACATTACGTGCCAAGGGCGGTGAATTTGTGAAAGGCCCAGATTGCAGGTGTATGTCACCCGAACCGAAGGCGAGGGTCATAAATATGCGATCTGGGGCTTTACGAATTACCGCCCGTGGTGATTACACAATTTTACGTCTTCACCTGGCCACAATGCGACTTTTACCGTACGCGTAGCGTGCAGTAAAACTCGCATTATGGCCAGGTGTGACGTAAAATATATTTTGTGGCCCTAAAACATTAAAACAAGACTATAACGAAATCAGCACAATGCTGGAATCTGGGAAGGTTAACGAATTATTCTTATTTATCTGGTGATGAAGCTTATTATACTTCAGGAAAAATAACTGTAAAAAAGACTGTAAAACTGTACCTTAATTTCTAAATTACCTGGTATTTTATTTCAACACCTACACTAAAACCAAGAAACCAATAAGTCAGGTAAAAACTTTTCACCTAGAATTTGATAAACTGGAAACTGAAAACTCTAACAGTAATTAATTATCGACCGAGTGAGCGGAAGCGAATAAGGTCTCCGTTTCAGCTTGGACAAAAATGCTTTCGTATGTCAATCCGGATTTCCGGCTGTTCTCTTCTAGAGGTCGCATTTCTCGTAAAATTTGGTGAGCAGATTTGGTAATTAATTAGTTATATAGAATTTTTTGTCGAGCCGGTATTAGGGAATTTTTCAAAATGACGGAGTTATGCAAAAAGACAGACTCGTGAGGTCTGCAGCTCACAGAGCCACTAGTAAATGATATAAATAACCTAAGTTTTAAGATGAGTAAAGATATATAATAATAAATATTGGGGACAATCTTACACAAATCGACCTAGTCCCAAACTAAGCAAAGCTTTGACTATGGGTACTAAACGACGATATACATACTTATATAGATAAATAAATACTTAAATACATAGAAAACCAATATCCATGACTCAGGAAGAAATAATTGTCCATACCGGGATTCGAACCCAGAACTTCCAGCTTCGAGGCTAAAGCGGTCGTCAAACAAGCAAGTACTTAAATGAATTCTGAATTAGTAGTAATTACATAAATACATTATAATGAACGATACAGTTCCAAGTTACCATACAATACATATAGGTACATATAAATGTTAAGAAAAAGTCAGATAAAACGGTTAAGGCGCCGAAGGTTCGGCGAAGTTAAGCGAACAGTTTTTGAAACAATATAATGCGTCTGTCTGTCTATAATAATATTATTATAGACAGACGCATTATATTGTATTTCTTTGAAACCATATGGTTTCAAAGAAATACGAATAGTAATCTTGAGGCTTTTCTGCAGCGAGATCAGTGATTCGAAACGATAGAAAAAAATCACGAACATAGGTCTAAAATACACTTAAAATATTCGTTACAAATTATGCACAAAAGCTAAAAATAATAAAATTGCTTCTAAAAATCGGCAATATTTTTGAGATAACTCAGTGATAACTTTTTTATTTATTTAAAGGGCCAAAAAATATAATTAAAAAACGTGATATCCGCGCTTCCGAGCACGCACTTCCATCTCGTTTACGCTTAGAGAGGGAGAGAAGACCAATGAACCTACGGCGTCTTAAAGTATCAAAACTACTCTACGCCGACCTAGCCGCCTCGCTCGACCCCCACTACAATACCTGCGCTGGCGTGCTCGGAGGCGGGTAATAATACCTAGAATCGAATTTTTTCCGGGCCGACGTCACCAAAATCGACGCGGCTGCGTATGGAAAAGTGACAATTACTCCTAAACCATGTAGTACAATACCATACATACACGCGTGGGGTATCATATGAAAGCTAAATAAATTGTCTATATTTCATTGCTAGTATTGCTACGTTATATTTCAATACATACTTACGCAAGTTTAAGAACTATTAGTATAAGTATAAAAAAAAACAAAGGAAACTCCATGGATTTTCAGACTGCGGTAAAACTAGAAGAGATACGCGAAAGTAATGTACTTAACACATAAAAGATAATTTATTATTTCAAGATAATAGAAGGGCAAAATTGGGAAAAGTGGGAAACGCGGCCGCGCCGATTTTGATGACGTCATTTACTGGGGAGGGTGGGGAGACTAACTCCTTCAGTTTTGGGGTCCAGGAGACATGCCTAACAACATATTAAAAGACTAGCTGTACCTGCGACTTCGTTTGCATGCTCACGCAGCACATTAGTGAATTTTGCAACTTATCTTATAGCTTTACGTTCTAAACGAATGGTTTAGCAGTGTTTGATAAAACTTATAGCTTTAAACGCAACTCAAAATTGTATATGAGTTCATCCTGTCACTTGTAGTTGCTTAGGAACGTTTTTTGTTTCTACTTTATTACTTATGGTTGGGTAAAGTCGATTTTGCTACTTAAAGTTGCATGCAGGTTTTAATTGTCACTGAATAAGAAGCAATAGTGCTATATAAGGCCCTAAAGTCACTTATAAGCAACTTTTACATATAAGTGGGAACATACCCTCATTTGGAACTCTTAATTCCAAATGACTAGTATAATAGAGTTGTATATCACCTATAGTGGCTAAAGAGATAATTTTACGGCCCTTTTGGAACCTAAAAAGATTGCAACTATAGGGCCTAGAAGGGCCGTAAAATTATCTCTTTTACCACTATTGGTGATATACTACTCTATTATACTAGTCATTTGGAATTAAAAGTTGCAAATAAGGGTATGTTCCCACTTATATGTAAAAGTCGTCAGAAGAGCTCTTATTGCCACTCCAACGTTTAATTAAGTCTCAATAGGAGGTTCTTGAGTTATTTTCACTTATTTCAAACCACTAACGATCTGACAGTTCCAAAATTAGGACATAAATATTTATATGCCTATTGCTTCTGTCAAAATATATTATTCGTCCTGCGTCACTCTGTTGAAATTGTTTTGAACACTTAGTTTCTATTGATATAAAGTTCTAGACATTAAACTCATCATAAATGAATTCCGCGAAATAGAAAAAAATTAAAAGATGTGATAGTTATCATCGGCAGGTCGTAGATACTTTAAGGAATATTATGGAGATGGACACAGAAGATACCAGTTCAAACCATGAATTTTTAATCAGCAATGATTAGAATTTTTGCAAAAAATACCTGTATGATACAAAATAAATTAATTTGAATTAGGTTCTAATAAAATTGTAGCACATTAGTGATTTTTGCAGCTTATCTTATAGTTTTACGTTATGAATGAGTGGTTTAACAGTGTTTGAATAAAACTTATAGCTTTAAACACAACTCAAAATTGTATACGAGTTCATTCTGTCACTTGTAGTTGCTTAGGCATGCTTAGGAACGTTTTTTGTGTCTACTTTATTACTTCAAGTTGCATGCAGGGTTTAATTGTCACAGAATAAGAAGCAATAGTGCTATATAGGGCCATAAAGTCACAATACAATAATAAAATTAAGTCAAGAATAATTGATTACAAATTCAAGGGTTCCGCATACAAAAGTGATTTGTTTACTTGTATTTTCCGTAACTTGACATTAGTTGTTTATGCACATTTAACGTATGAAAAGTGTTGCATTTGAGTTAGGTAAGAAGCAAAAGTTTTATATAAGCCCAAAAAGTGACATCCCCATTTATTACAAATTACTGTAGTTTAGATCATTACAAACGCGAGACTAAAACTCTCGCGTTTCTATTATGTGTAGTTTAAAAGAGAAAAAAAATGAAAATTTTGTTTCTGAGACCCGGATATTACGAAAATATTTTGTGTGGCAAATTATTTATGAAACGTTTTTGTTGTTCAGTGTTGGATAAACCCTTCAAAGACATACATTGAGAGGCAATTACGACCGCTCTAGGTACATTTGTTACAAAGATATGAATTATTTTATTGATTTTGTTTTTTATTTTTTGCTTCCATATTCCGCCGTAGATATTTGTATGAAGCTTAATTGTTATGTCTTCTATCTATCCTATTTTTACAAGACCTAATTTGTTTTTAAATGTTACCGCGGGCTGAATGGAGAAGTCATGGGTTCGAGTTCCGTCCGCGGTTGCAATTTAGTAGTTATTAAAATATGACTCACATGTATTTGCTGACAACAACAACTTGGGATTTTGGAGGAGTATTGAGGACTCCTAATTCACGAGCACTACAAAAGAGCAAATAATTAGAAATTGGTAATAGAATTCACTGCTTTGCCACTCGCTAGATACAAATAAGTGATTTTCAGACCTGATAGTTCCAAATAGAGAACAAATAAGTGAAAATAAACACTGTAAGATTAAGATCTTCATTTTGCAAACATGGCGAAACAATAAGTTGTTTCGCCATGTTTTCTAAATGGAGTTCTTGAAAATGAATTATTCTAAACAAATTTTCATCACACTGACGCATAATCACAGACTTTTAATAGTTGTGATGATGTTACTTTAACATTGTACGTAACCTACATCGTTAGGTCAGGTTTTTAACAGTTTTATTTCTTATAGTATCAATTCCTTATTTGATTTAGCACTCTCTTTTTAAATATTCCTGATCAAATCAAAGGCGCATCGAAATTTACAAAGAAACCATACTATGGTTTCACGGTAAAAAATCATTCGCAAGAATGTCGTGCTTATTTCAATGCCTTTACGTGAAGTTTTAATCACTCAATAAACAGATGTATAAATCCAAAATTAAAATGGCAGATCACATGCACTTATTAACTTATTTATTGTTGCCACGCCACTCAAAGGAACTTTGGCGTCGCATTTATAAAATAATAAATGTAATGTAAAATAAAAAATGAAATATTGTTATTCATTCGTTCAATAAATCGTCGTTCACTGCGCATAACTTTCACCCATAGTTCTAACTGCCACTTAAGGTAATCGTGAGATCTCTTATGGATTCAATTTAGAACCAAAAATAGGCTGCAATTTTTCTCCCCGTGGTTCTATATTGGTTGCCTAAGGGTTCTTTCCACCTATATAGAACTTAGTCATGGCTATAAATTTCACTTAAGTATCTAAATAGATATGATATCCGAGCTATTTCCCACCCAGTGTGCTACTTGGGTGGTAATGTGGTGGGAGTTAACGCATTTCTTCTCTTGGAGATAGGACACATGCAGTTCTAATTTAGCCTATCAAGTAAAACGTTGAATAAACCTATTTTAGCTAAAATATGCCGTTCAAATTCGTTTGTCTTTATCTGTCACTCTGTTATTTAAATAGGGAAAAAAAGGGACAAAACTCGTTTTATTTAACAGAGGTATTTTAAGTTTTATGAATAAGGGGATAAAAGTTTAGTAGATGTTTGTGGCAATAGATCCAACAGGTAGGACACAGGTTGCAGCATTAAATGTTTATTGATCTTCTTCTCTACATATTTGTAACACTGTTTTATATTAAATAAATAAAACCGGCCAAGAGCGTGTCGGGCCACGCTCAGTGTAGGGTTCCTTAGTTTTTCGTCCGTCACAGTAAGTGTCCCACTTAAGCGTTAAAAAATGGGCTATTTGTTACATTGAGACCTATATATACTAAAACCCTAAATCCGTTTTTTTACTTTATTTGAAAGCACGTCATTTCAGAGTTTTCAGAGTATGAGAGATGAAAAAAGTATTTGTATTGTATTGTATTGTACATTTTAATCGTTATTTGTTATTCGGCACAAGTGATTGTGTTGAAAGCCGAGCTAGCGAAGCGGGATACTTCAATGTAAGCGTTCCGCGTACAGCGACATCTATCGGCAAATTAAGTAAAATATTGCGCGCGAGCTTAAAGTATGGAAGATGATTTTTATCCCAATTCTATTGCGTGAACCGATTTTCACCGTTTTTTTACTTTATTTGAAAGCACGTCATTTCATTGTGATTTTGTAGAAATTACAGGTACGATAAACACCTGGTTATACGGTTAAATTACAAACTTAGTTCAGAAATTATTTTGTAATTTTTTTCAAAAACTATTCAACCTATCAAGTTCAAAATAATTTTCCTAGAAAGTTTTTATAAAGTTCTACTTTTGAGATTTTTTTCATATTTTTTTTTACTTCTGGAGCGATTATCTCCGAAAATATTAACATTATCGAAAAATGATTTTAGCAAACCCCTATTAATTTTTAAATATCTATCCAACAATATATCACACGTTAGGGGTGAAATGAAAAAAAAACACTCCCCATGTTACCGTATAGGGGAGGTAGGTATCCTAATAAAAAAAAAACACTTTTTATTTTACCACTTTGTCGGCGTGATTGATATACATATTAGTACCAAATTTCAGCTTTCTAGTGCTAACGGTTACTGAGATTATCCGCGGACGGACGGACAGACAAAGCGAAACTATAAGGGTTCCTAGTCGACTACGGAACCCTAAAAAACGTGATGATCGAAATGATCTTGAGTCACTCCGAGACTCAGGTAAAGATGTATTTAGGAATTAATAATAGATAATCCTTTCGAGTACCCATTGACCGGTAAGTGTTTACGCTGAACAAAGAATCTCTTTTTAATTAGACAACAGAAGGCCAATTTATAATTTCCAAACTATACCTAACCACTAGGTAATTTCTACAACCATACGCGAGTCCGAGACCCTTTCTTTTCTATTAAAGTAATTATTAAAAATATTAAAGTAACATGTTTATTTTTTCATATTGCAATATTTCATTCAGATCGCACTATCACATTCTGCCAAATCTTGTGTATGTTCCCGCCATTGCCAACTTAATGAATGTGTTTTGCAGGCTTTATGATAAAAGTATTTTCCTGTATGTTGGCTCATTTCTGTGTCTCTATAAGGCTTAGAGTATATATAGCTAAAAGAGGCGACGTAAGTGTCGCCACAATGAGGGACGGCAACAAAGTAGATGATTCCCGTGGGGTGGCCATGTAACTAAAAATTACCCCATCGCTTTCATATGTTTATTTTAAATAATGCGCTTTTATTGTAAGTACTTTTTACTGAAGCTTTACACATTCACTGCCTAGCAGGCGCTTTGTTCGCAAGTACAAGTAATATTCAGCTTAATAACATGAAATATGATTCTAGTAACAGAACGTAGGAAATTAATAGTCCTTGTGAAAGCGGCTTACCCGTTTTTCTTATCAGCACAGTTATCACAGGACGGCCCGCGAGCTGTGTTGCGGCGAGGAAGACTATCCGTCTCTTTCTAAGCGTTCTAACTAGAAAGAGTCTACCTCGCCGCGACACAGCTCGCGCGTCGTCCTGTGATAGCTGTTCACAAGGACTATTAATTTCCTACGTTCTGTAAGTATTCTAGGTTCATGCTATAAGGTCTCTATATTGGCTGAATGTCAACTTGAAGGCGCGAAGTACGAAGTTATAATACCGCCTTAATACTGACGCGCTTGATAATGAATGTTTATAATAGGCCCGTTCTATACTGATTTAATTAATAAGTACATACTTACTGTTTATTGCTAAATAAATACTGACAAATCAGCACGGCTATCACAAGACGGCGCGAGCTCTCTCGATTTTTCTCGAACTATCCGTCTCTCTCTTATTAGACGACTTAGAAAGAGACGTATAGTGCGAGAAAAATCGAGAGGGCTCGCGCGCCGTCTTGCGATAGCCGTGCAGTATTATAACGAATACTCAGCGTGTAATCTTGCAGAAACTCAAACAGACTTTATGGCTGAACGCGAAAACAGCGCTATGCCATGCTATTAAAAAAAAGAGGAAGTCAGACTTTTGACGTTTGACGTAATGTTGTTGAAATTTGTTGATACATTTATTGAAATTACGCCACAATACGAATTTAGCGCATATAAGTTTCCATATCATAATCGATTATTTTTTTATGCTTTAGGATTTCATATGCGTTTTGTGAAGGTCTATCACAACACCGCACCGGATCGAAATTATTACTGTTGGATAGGCAGTAGGCAAGCCTGCCATTTTGACGTCACTGACAGTTGACAGATATGGCGGCTACGATTTGAAGCAGAAGAAATGAATAATTGAATGAGGTCAAATATTTCCGAAAATTAATTAATCGTCGCAGTCGGATAAAAGCTATCCTAAACGGAAGCTAGAGTAATAATGTACTTATAAAAAAAGTTACATGGTTTTCCGTTCATGGGAAGCTGAGATCATTCGGGACACACCATTGCTTAGTTTGATACTGGCTGATTCTTTTTTTAATTTAAAGATTTATTATAAGTGAGAGATATTATAAGTGAGAGATGAGAGATGGCGCTGGTATCCGAAAGTGAAGTACGTGTTCGACGGAATCCCGTAAGAAAAAGCAGTAAGGTAACCGTTTTTATAAACGTGCAAGCATCCATGTACCTACCTACTTCTTTGTATTTGTAAACTACTTATATCCAAACACCTTTCTTCTTTTATTTCGTTGTGTTTTTATTTCGTCATCTTGTACAGTCGACTACAAAGAGATGGATACGGCCAAAGTTATAAAAATATTGTATACCTACACGATTTTATTGCATTAATGATATTGATGAGATTTTGTGGATTGTGGGGTAAATCTTTACTCTTAATCAAAAGAAATGCCTTCAAATAGTGGTGTAGACACTAAATAAAATAATCAATAATACTATATCTCGAAAAAGGATTAAAAATGTAGTCAAATGGAGAAAAGAGCAACGCAATAGGTTAAATAATGACAAAGTAAGGTATATATTATACTGTCCCTTTTCCGCAAAACGCGCCTTCATATGAAACGATTGTCATTTACTATGACGTCTATGACGCTCGCAGTTAGTGACGTCACTAACCTTTTCTTTCTCTGTCAAGCAATATTTGAACGGTTGTAGCCTCATAATTTTTCAGATATCTGAATGGGATTGTCGTCAGTAGGCATATTTTTTTGACTTCTTAATTTTGGGTGATAATACATTTTGAGTCACGGAAAAAGTTTTTGATTTCGTGTTTTGAGTCTACACCCGTATTCTAGTTAAGTAGCATCGATCATATGGAATCCTACCGGCCTCACTTTGGCACTTGTCCCACCGCCGGCGAGTAGCGAATACTCTCATAGTAATTCTTACTCGCTTTTGCTCGCTTGAGCGAGTAGCACGTAGTAACACTCGCCGGCGGTGGGACCAGAGCCTTTATTTGATTTAAAAAGCATGTATCTTAAATTTAAAATATATACTACCTGATATCGTAGTTACGAATGTAACATAATTTAGTCCTTTAACATATTACTTACAATTTAGGAATTATTTTGTTCGCGATACCCACCGTACAATAATGATCATTAATTGTTTTTTGTTTTGTCTATTTCTTCTATTTTTTTACTTGTATTATTTCAGTATTATATTTGACTAGCTTCCGCCCGCGACTTCGTCTGCGTAGGCCCGGGATGAAAACTATCCTATATTTTAATCCAGGCTATAAACTATCTTCGTGCAAAATTTCGTCCAAATCGGTTAAGCCGTTTAGGCGTGATTGAGTAACAAACATCCAAACATCTAAACGTCCAAACATCCAAACATCTAAACTTTCGCATTTTGGTATCTTTGAACAAACTCGAAGATTTTTTTTGATTATTACGGTCAAAAAAGTACATTTAGGCAATTAGTATTGTTTCTATTGCCCCCATTTTATTGTTTCAAACTGGCCCGTAGTAAATTATTTAGAAAAATATCGGAAGGCCGTGGTTACTAATAAGAGAGTAGTATAAAATCAACTAGAATATCTATACTTTATATTACTTTACGCGCAATTAAAAAGAGATGATTGGTTTTTGATTTATAGACAAAATAATATTCCCAAATAATCTTACTCCATGTAGTTAAAAAACAATATAGCCTTGTAAAAAATCAAATGCGTTCGATGCCGTGAAACTTATGGTAAGACAAGTCCCGACACTAAAGCCGGTAATTTCCTTCTTGGAAACCCGGCCGATACCACCAACAGTTTAGGAAATATTAAGCTTGTTTCAAATAACCCGCGTTTCTATTGACCCCAGTCTTCCCTACATAGTAAATGTTTACTAAGCAGAAACGTCCGCTAACGAAACTCTAAGAGCCATCCCAAGGTGTAATTAGAAGAGTGGAAGGGGTTGAAAGACTCGTCGCCACTATTTAGCGGAGCCCACGGTAGGCACGGTAGCTCTATTTCAGTCCGACCCAAGTCGGGCATAGCGGAGTTTCTTGCTGGACTCTTTTCAGCTAGGCTAGGTTTTAGCGAACCAGCGATAAAACTCCCAGTAGTTCGATACCACTCACACCCCAGATTCGGTTGATACCGTTCAACCAATCTCACTGGAGCGCAAACTCATAGAGTATTCCAGTGTATAAACTTCCCCGCGTGGTCGTGCCGGAGGCTTCCCCTGCATTTTCCCCAGGCTATCCTCCCACCAATTCCCCGCAATTCAACCGCTATATTGGGTCCGTCCTATTATAGCAACAGTCTAATCTCGCTTCGCTCGTCGTCGTACCTACACCGACCTGCAGTCTACCAAAAAATTATGCTTACTGTACATTAGAAGAAGTTAACATTATATCATTCATATGTTCATTATAGGAAGTATGCATTAAATATAATAGTAAATTGTGATACAAGTGAGCTATGCTGCTAATTACATCAGAGGCGGGATTGTTCACGCGAGCCGCTGGTAAGCGCGATAAGAGAGCCGAGGATGTAATTATCAAAGATCACGCGTTTCATACGTAGCAGCACTCAGGTTAAAAAAAAACAATGGACGGCTTCCAGGTTTCAAATCCCGCTCATGGCGAATAATTTTTAAATTCTCCACTTTAATCGAAATAAAGTTTATAGTTTTTCCATTAAGTACTATATAGTTATTACCTATCTATTGATTGCAGTGATTATGAATCCTGAAGATATACAAATAGTTTTGGAGAAATGTCTGCAAAAAGATGCTTCGTATAAGTTCCTCCGGGCTTGGTTGGGAAATGGACTCTTTGTGGCTCCAGGTACGTACAACAACTCTGGCTTCTTGCTAAAATGCTTTTCCAAACACTTTTACCGCGTGTATCACACACACTGCAAAGCGCTACGCCCAGTTTTCTCTACAAGCTTAGGGCGAAATTATGGAACGCTTTATTCGGGTGTTTCCCGTTCGTCCGATCAATCGGTCCAGTGAGATTTTTTCCTCTGGGAAAGAGTGTTAACGACGAACGGGAAACACCCCTTTATTCAATATCAATAGTTAGACCAGTGGCCCATTCCACGAAGCTATATGCTGAAACCAAGAAAAAGGATAGACTGGTGACGGAGCATGACGAACAACCTAGTGTAGCTAACTTTAACCATGCCAAATAAGTTTAGCACAGGCTAACGCAGCATAAATAAGAAATTGCACAAATAGCGTTTGCGTGCTCAATTTATTTGGCATGGTTGAAATCCAGCTTTACTGGGTAGTCCTTACAAGTCTTCAATTGACAACACTGCATCCATGCAGTCCGCCGCGTGCATAGGTGCCGGAAGCACGGCGTCGCAAACTACTGAGCGGAAGCAATCGTTCATAGATTTACCAATTTTCCGTTACAGTGGATCTCTGGAAAATCCACAGGCGACTCCTACTGCCCATCTTCAGCAACCGATTGGTGGAGAGCTTCACCGATATATTCGGGAGACACAGCAAGGTGTTGGTTCAGATGTTGGAGGAGAATGTGGACGGACCCGACTTCGATGTGTTCAAGTATGTCACTCGGTGCTCGTTGGATATTGTGTTTGGTTGGTATACTTGACATTATTTTTACAAGCTATAGCCGCCGCCAGACGAGCGAAATCGGCGGAGGCGGACTGCATGCAGTCCACCGCGTCTTTTCCCGTCTGGACTTATCCACCGGTACTTATACCGGATGCACGGCGGCCTGCAAAACCAAGCTTACTGCGTAAATACTAGATCTTATTTGACCCTCCTCGGCCGTCCGCCGTTCTCTTATCAATTCTGTAATGTTTGCAGGTAAATAATTAAGTTACAACTTGAAATATAATAGTATAGTGAGTAAGAGTTTTACAGAGGCAGGGCAAAGCGGAATGTCATTTCGCTCATACTTAGAGCAGCCAAACTGCAGTACTGCACTGTAATCTTGAAAGCTAGGGATTCACTAGGAGACAAATCTCTGGTGAAGTGCTACAACATTGTTGGATATCATTCGACCGAGATAATTAGAATTATGAATTTATGACATACTTAACGTGTCCTTAACATTGACCTCAGGATCATTGATCCCCAATAAAAACAATCTGGTTCCTCTTTTATAGAAACAGCGATGGGTGAAAAGATGGATCTCCAACGGAAGCCGGAGCACCCTTACGTGCACGCGCGCAACGCAGTGATGTCCACCATCAACATGCGCCTGTTCAAGGCGTGGCTTCAACTGGACGCCATCTTTAAACTCACGCCGTACGCCACCATACAGAGGGAGAACATCGAGTTCACGCACCAATTTACCGATGAAGTATGATCTATTTGAGACTGATACGATACACAACAAAGTTTAAGTTTGTCATGAAATCAAAAGATTAACGTTTTAATTTCCGATGTTTCAGGTAATTAAGAAAAAAAAACATTTGAAAGAGGATTTAAGTAAGAACACTGCTGAACATGAAGGTAAATGAAATCCATACTTTAATAGGTATTATAATGCGAAAGTAACCATGTCTGTCTGTTGGGTACCTTTTCAGGTTTAAACTATGCAGTAGGTAGTAATAACTTACAATTTTTCATTAGAAACGTCCAGAGAGTGTAAATGAGCGTAGCACCTGCCTTGGAGTGGGTACTGTAGCTTATGGACGCTTGCAACTCCAGAGGAGACTCATGCTCGTTGCCGATGCCGACCCTTTACTGATTTTATGATTCGCTGTACTGACAGCGGAAGACAAATGTTTTCACTTTCATAGAAAAACTTCTCTTATTTAAATTATTTGGTTTTTCCCATTTCGCAGACGGAAGACCTCAACGTGACCTCCTAGACATGCTTCTGAGCATGGACGGGACATTCAGCGACGAACAGTTACGGGAACACATCGACTCTATCACTATCGCGGGGAACGATACCACTTCACTAGTGGTAGCCTATGCTCTCGTCCTGCTTGGCAGCCACGAAGAAGAGCAGGACAAAGTATACAGCGAGTGAGTACAATAATAATCGTGTTGTTACTACTAAGTATACGAGTAGACAAAGTCCTCAACTCTATTACGATCGCGGGAACTATGCCACCTCACTAATGGTTGTGCTCCCTCACATATTGAGTGAGTATGTTTAGTAGTTATGTTATAGTACCTATACGTTGCTTATGAAGCAAGCACGAGCACTATCAATACTATGAGGTATATCCTCTAACGTAGCTGAGACGATGCAGCGATTGAAATTCTGGATCAGAGTATAAATATTACCTAATATTATCTACACCTCACAAGTAATAGCTTATAATGTCGTTCTGCTTGGAAGCCATGCGGAAGAGCGAGACAAAATATACAGCGAGTTAGAGCGGGTTGCATCAACATACAGTCTGTCAAGGAAGAGAAGAAGTGAGGGCGCCACTTTCTACGTAACTGTCACATTATGCGACGTAATTATGGCAACCATGGTATTTTTTTAGTTCCATTTTATTTAATTTCTACTCTTTCTTGACGGACTGTACGATCACATTATAGACCGATCAACGTTAAATATGGCGCCAGCGGCTTTCATTCCATAAACTTGACAAACATACTAGTAGAGCAGTTTCAGGTGATAATGTGGACACGCTGGACAAAAGCATCCGTCGGCCATCTTTAATTTTATGGCGGCAATTTTGAATTATACGTATATCATTAATATTTCTAAATAACGTAGAATCACAAACTTAGTGTCTAAATATACATATTTGGGGTCAAGGATTTCAACTAGATTTTTTAGTCGTGTTCCCAAAGGATATCAAACGGAACCCTGTTCCTAAGCTTCCGCTGTCCATCCGGCTGTCTGCGTATCAGCAATAGCTAGACTTTTAAAATTTTCACAGAAGTCGTTTTTCTATTGCTGCTTTAACATACTTTCATAAAAATAAAAATAAATTAAAAATTAAATAGTGCTCTCATATGTAGGTACATGTAACATGAAACGTAATTTAATGACGTTTTTTTGCCCGCCTATAACAATCGGTATATCTCTAGAACCGTATATAATATGTAGACACTTGCAATTTCCGCAGATTATGTATTACTGTATAGCCTCTATAATTAACTATAATTCAAAATGGCCGCATTAAAATTAAGTATGGCCGACGGAGGAGTTGGTTCCTATCAAAAACTTAAAGCTAACCTACCTATAACAAGTGCCTAAAAAAATTGGTGCTTTTGAACAGCGTGTCCACATTTATGACAATTTGTTCGAGCACTCTGCCCCACTATACCATTCATTCAGATTTTAAAGAACACCGCTTACGATTACAAAATCTATCGATCAATACAAAATCAACAAAGCAGAATATGGATAAGATAAAGGTACTTTACGTAGGTATTGATGTAATAATAATTATAATTCAGATGCAAGGATGGCTTAAGTAGGTATACCTCATTCGTAGTGGCCCAATGATTGGGCCCATTTGTATCCTAGCCTAGCGCCATCCTGGCAGCCGTAGTACAGGTATTCAGATTCTTTCTTGCTGACAGAAGGCAAAGGGTTATGGTTGACTGGTCCTATATATTTTCGCTCAAGGCGTACTGTTAAATAAGCCACTCGCGACGCGGGAATGAATTAAAACTGCTACCTACTCGTGAGATATATTAAACCACATTAATATTCATTCCACTTTAGCAGATGACAGTTTTTTCACACACAAGACTGCACAAGACCAGACAGTAAGGTTTTTTCTGTCCTAACTCTTTCGCGTTTTGTAATTGTTTTCAACAGTAGGTAGGTAGTGAATTATTTATTTATTTATTTAAACTTTATTGCACAAAACCAAAATAATGTACAAATGGCGGACTTAATGCCAAATGGTATTCTCTACCAGTCAACCATAAGGCCAAACAGAGACACTTAAAAATTGGCGCAGAGGAAATGATCAATGTTTAGAGCGTAGTACAGACTTATTAAAACATAATCGTAGGATTATGTTTTAATAAGTCTGTGCTACTTATGTAGATATACTTATGATTACATATTATAATTATGTCAAAGAGAATTTCTAGAGTGCGGCGTCACCTACCCAAATAAATATCATAAGGTTATTGATGCGAGGATCACACTTTGAGACGTATGCGATATTCTTCAAACTGTGTATACTGAACTGAATGTGGTTATTTTTGTTTCAGGCTAGGACATATTTTCGGCGCCTCAACAAGGAAACCAACTAAGGAGGATTTAAACAAAATGGATCACTTGGAAAGAGTAATTAAAGAAACAATGCGGCTGTACACAGTGGTCCCTGTTATCGCTCGGGAAACACGGACTGAATTAAAATTATGTATGTACCTAAGTACAGGACACACAGCCGGATTAGGTGTATTTTTTACTCTGCCTATTTTTGATTTACTCGAAATCGAAGAAAAAAGCAGAGTAAACCAATTTTATACTTGACTTTATATCGAACATTCGGCTGTGGCTTGGGTCGATAAATTTACTCGGATGAAATAGCTTGTTTTATGCACTTGTTGTACAATCGACTATTACCCTACTTTACAGCAACCTATACCCTACCCGCCGGTGTGGGCTGCGCGGTAGTTCCCTTCGTGTTGCACCGCTCCAAGCGCGTGTGGGGCCCCGACGCTGACCACTTCCGCCCCGAGCGGTTCCTACCGGAGAATTCTAACCGGCACCCCTGCGCTTTTATACCGTTTAGCTACGGAGGCCGCAATTGCATTGGTAAGTTCACATGTAATGAATATTATCTATCCTCCTTATAGAAATTCTACTCCACTGGGTTTCATATCTAGGTACCTACATGCATCATCCAACCTCTACAATATCAATGCAGGGGTACCACAGGGATCAGTGCTTGGGCCAGTGTTTACACCTTGTACACTGAAGATCTACCTACACTAGAAGGCGTTACAACAGCGACATTCGCTGATGACACAGCAGTGCTAGCTAGCCATAAAGACCCAGCAATAGCGTCAAATCTGTTACAAAAAGGCCTAGATGAGATCAACAGATGGCTACAAATATAGAAAATAAGAGTAAGGGCAACAAAATCTGTGCAAGTCACATTTTCATTAAACGCAGGTAACTGGCCACCGGTAAAATTGGCTAATACAACCCTGCCTCATAAAGACTCGGTTAGGTATCTGGGAATGCACTTAGACGGGCGTCTTACGTGGACACAACATGTCAAGGCAATAATTTACTTTAAAAACAAAGTTTTAACCGATTTCGATTTAGTACTCCGCCAAGCCACGAGGACATTTCCACATTTCTTTTCCAATTACCACATGAACTGATTTCCGAGAGGAAATGCGTTGATTATTAGAGAAATAAACCGAATTGCTGTATGTGGGCCGATAATATTTGAGGACTTCCGTCGATTCCACAAGGATCACCTTTGGCACTTCATTAGTTGCTATTTCAACGAAATCTTATCAGAATCTGTGATATACTCTTGTACTTTTAGGCACATAATTGAGGAATTCCATAAATCATCTGTGGCCTTCATCTTCAATTCCATTCCACCAAATTTATGATTTCCGGGTGTAAATACACAAGTTATAATAGAAAATACCGAAATCACTACACGCGTGCCTAATATAATTGAGGAGTTCCCTCAATTCCTCATGAATTCCATCATCCAACGGAATTTTTGAAAAAAATGGGACCCACCTGAAAGCATATACTTACCAACAAAAAAAATACGAATCGGCTCAATTATGACGGAGTTTGAGGTAACAAACATTGAAAAAAAAAAACAACCGAATTGAGAACCTCCTCCTTTTTTTGAAGTCGGTTAAAAAGGGACTGTCCAAGCATCCAAACGAGCTGGCAACACACCTGTGCAGTCACGACTACAACAATAGGCTATAACGACATAATTATATGACATCCTAAAACTGGACCAGCGCTATTAAAGATATTATGACGAGTGAATATGCTCAATGGAGTAGGTACTCGCTCTACATACCACAACATCTACATCACATCAGCTTATAGTACTGGAGACTGATTACAGATAAAAAAAACTAGGTACAGAGAGAATGGGAGATGCCTGACATGTACCTTGGTTCACAATAATTTGCTTTTCTGCAATAACTAGGTAATATTAAGCCGCGTTTATAGACTTGCATCGGAAGTAGCCTTAAACAAAAACATAATAATATGCCGTTGCTGAGGAGTGTTCACGTTATGAGCGTTTATCCATAGACGCCTGAAAACCCGTGAGTCGCATCGCCGCACGCGTCGCCTTCTCATAAACAAGACGTTAGTTACGAATGCTTAATAATAATTAAGTTCGTTTCGCAGCAGTTAGGTAATAATATGTGTAATGCAACTGGGAACCCCTTAAAGGCTTAATGATCCTCCAGGAAGCCGTGACGCACATTGTCAAGAACGATTAATACTTAACCGATATTATTACGTTTTTAGGACGCCATTTTGGAATGCTTGTAATGAAGAGTCTGCTAGCGAGCATCCTACGAACGTACAAAGTCGCAGCTAAGCCGTGTGGTACTTTGAAGATAGAGGTATTACTCATTCCCGTATCTGGGCATATGATATCTCTGAAAAAACGGTGCTAGAATAAATTAAGTATTTGTATTTATTAAATGAATTATGTATTGAACTGAAATAAATGTTTTATTTAAATGAACTGTACACCTACTAAATTATTATGTAATTTATTGTAAAACCGTTCCTAAACCTCTCATAAAAAATATATACCTACTGATGACAGTGCGTAGGAATGGGAAGAATACTATTATACCATTACTGTTCTGTGGCGTAGGGTAGCTTTATTGAGCATCAATTCAAAACCGCCCAGGGTGCCAGGGCGGTTTGATTTGGTGTTTAATAAAGCTACCTACCTATATAAAGCTGCAATAGGGGAGACCTAGGAGATTAGTGACAGAGGTGAGTTGTGACAGACGCGATTTCTCCCTACCTATGAAGGTGAGCGAGCTGGCAACAACGCTCGATTGACGCTTTAGAGACGCGCTGGTTGACTCAGTACCCGCCGGCGGCGCATGCGAAGCGGTTGCGTAGTTACGACGTCCGCGTGCAAAAAATAGCGAAAAGTAAGTTTTTCGTCAAAATTTTGATTGAATTTAAATCATATCTTATTACATGTGCGTTGTTGTGTTATTTTTTCTTAAGTTGTGTGGTTATCTAAGTCTCAAAACGTGGCATTTATTTTTGTGTTTGCATCGTGTCTAGAAAATATGAATTATTATATTAAGTCGTAATTTTGAGCACCTAGGAGAGTTGTGACAGCCTGTCACAACTCTCCTCTCCTCTTCTATTTGACTACATTTTTCTGCTGGGTTATTTCGACACTGGATATGTTTGCTGTAATTACATATCAGATTAGATTTAAATTTTTGACTGATTATAATATGATTGATCTCAAAGCGATGCCATAATTACTTAAAAGATATAAATATTGTTATGAAAAGATTAATACGTTGTGTTTGTTGTTACTTGATGTGCTAAAAGATGATTAAACTACTTTTTGCAAAAAAACGTGTTTAATTTATTTATAATATGTGTAATGGTATTTTTTAATACTCAAACAGTCTAAATACATAGCTGTCACAACTTTCCTCGGTACCTGTCACATCTTACCTCGGTGATAGGGGAGTTGTGACAAAGGGAGTAGTCTTCCCTTTTGTTGATTTTCTCGGAAACCGTAATACTTTACTTAATTTTGATGATTGTTTTGGAAAGGCAAAGAATGGTGCTACATTTATTCACATAGGTCGTAACTGTGGAATGTTTCTGGAGCGAGATATTCCCCTAAAATTAAAAATTGTCACAACTCTCCTAGGTCTCCCCTACCTACCTACGACTCATTTACGTGGACATAATTGTTCTTCTAAAAGAAGAAGTACTAGAGGGAAAGCGTAGGGTGGCTCTCATGGGCTAATATTAAGGTACTTACTGATCGATTTACCCAAGGTGGAAATTACTTAATTTCACCCAGCATGGGCGTTTGTTAAACAATTAAATCTGTTTTCTGTTCTCAAATGTGTCAGAAAAGCTATTTAGCCCGCGAGCTACGAGCTTCCCCCCAGTCAACAACTTTTGAGAAGCTTAAGAAAGTTGTATCATGAAGCCCCGTGCACGCCAGCTGCGGCTCCGTTGGTGGATTGATCAGCGAAAGTTTGGGAGCAAACACGTAAAAAGAAAAAAAATCGTCATTTCCCCCGATTGATTTTATCATCAAACTATAGTTATTTCAGTATCTTGACGAAATAAAATCTTCAGCTGGCTGTATAATGGTGGAAAATCCATCAGCTGGTCACATGAACATGTTAAACTATATTCCTACTTTAAACGCGCGGTTAAAACGATGGCGCGATACTTTGCCATGCACTTTATAGCAGGCGTTAATCTACTTACCCAAAACCGTAATTTGTAAGCTTGTTGAATTGTCGTATCATTGCCAAGAAAACATACGTGTAAGGGTGGTATTCCGTGGGTATTCCACTTGTCCAAGACGGCCAAGCAAGGTCACAGAAAATCTAGTCATCTAGTTGATTTTGAATTTGACCTTGATTTGGCCGGCCGCCGTGCTTCCGACACGCATCCACATGGGCCGAATGTTGCGTCGGCCGGCGTGCAGTTCAGCCGATATAGGCCTGTATAGCGTCTCCTATAGGTTGATGTTACACGATGTATAATGACCTTTATTTGTGCCCGGCCTTACTTGGCACTTGGCAACAATGTCGTTAGAATGTTTGACAGTGAACAGCTAGCGTGCTTAGCTGTTGTAGTCTATGGGTAGAATTCTTTTGAAAGAAAACAAAACAAAATGCCAAATACTATGGTCTATGGTTGCGCGTATAGCGTAGCGTAGCGTATCTTTTCTCCTTTACCATTACCATAGGAATTAGGTTAACATTCGCGTTATTTTACTGCCTCTTTGTTTTAGTTAAATGTAAATAATTTGTGCAAAAATGTGTGCTGTGTTGTTGTGAACAAAGCCGCGTAATGTTATAGTGTGTTACGTTGACAAGGTAAGATTAACGAATGTAATATTGTAAGCCACATAATTGTGTTGGCTTCGGTCAAGTCAAGATTGATGTAGCTGTAACTATAATAAAATGTTTCTCTAAATAGGTATCGAAGTCACTAGCCATGGATTTCGGACACCCTCCACCGAATATGGGGATGCCACCACCCATGCATGCTCCAGGCATGGGTGGTCCTCTGGGTCCGCCCGGTCGCAACAACATGCGCCATAACTTTAGACCTTTCAACTACCAGATGCGCTTCCCGCCTCAGGGCCCCCTGAATATGACTCAAGACGATTTCGATGGTAAACGTTTACGTAAATCTGTTATGCGGAAAACCGTAGACTATAATGCTGCCATTATTAAGGCTTTAGAGTGTCGCGTTTGGCAGAGGGATTGGCGGGACAGACACGCTCTCCAGCCCGACGCTATGTACACTCCCGATCTGTTGCCGCCTCCCTCATATCCTGATAACCCAATTAACGCGGTCACTACACGTTTCGTCAAAACCGCCACTAATAAAATGAGGTGTCCCATTTTCGCCGTGGCTTGGACACCGGAAGGTCGAAGGTTAATTACAGGGGCGTCGTCTGGAGAATTCACGTTGTGGAATGGTTTAACATTTAACTTTGAAACTATTTTACAAGCCCATGATTCTCCGGTAAGGTCAATGGTCTGGTCTCACGGGGAAGGCTGGATGGTGACCGGTGATCACTCCGGTTTCATTAAGTACTGGCAAAGTAACATGAACAATGTAAAAATGTACCAAGCTCACAAAGAAGCCGTTAGGGGTATTAGTTTCAGTCCCAGTGACTCTAAAATTGTAACTTGTTCAGATGATGGCACATTGCGTATATTTGACTTCTACAGATGTCAAGAAGAAAGGATATTGAGGGGACATGGTGCGGATGTCAAATGTGTGCAGTGGCATCCTACAAAAGCCCTTATTGTCTCAGGCAGCAAGGATAATCAGCAACCGATAAAGCTTTGGGATCCTAAATCGGGAACTGCTCTCTCAACTCTGCATGCACACAAATCAACTGTGATGGATCTGAAATGGAATGATAATGGAAATTGGTTAATAACAGCATCCCGAGACCATCTGCTCAAATTGTTTGATATTCGTAAACTAGGAACTGAATTACAAATATTTAGAGGACATAAGAAAGAAGCTTCAAGTGTAGCTTGGCACCCGACCCATGAAGGATTGTTTTGCTCTGGTGGCTCTGATGGTGCTATCCTATTTTGGAATGTTGGGACTGATAAGGAGGTTGGATGCATTGAAGGTGCTCACGAATCCATAGTCTGGACAATGGCGTGGCACCCACTCGGCCACATATTGTGCTCAGGGTCTAACGATCACACATGTAAATTTTGGACAAGAAACCGGCCAGGAGACCTAATGAGAGATAAGTACAACCTTAACACATTACCACCTGGAGTACAAGATGATCATGACTTGGAGGAGCCCTCTATCATCCCTGGCATGGGTCCTGAGGATAAAGTCGAAATATTTTCTTCTGACACAGACAAAGTTATACCTGGTCTTGATTTGGACACAACCTCAATACCAATGGACTTTGAGAAAAAAATCAAGAAAGTTCCTTATAGTAAACCAATTCCCAGAAACTTCCAAGCACAGTGGAATCACGGTCCCACTGCTGACGATGCAACAACAGAAGCCCTGACACAAGCACTAGTGGAATCAGTTCCTGGGGCTGTGCCACTGACACAAATAACTCCAACAGCTATTTTCATTTATGGAAAACTTATTTCTGTAGAACCTGGCTCAAAACTTGAAAAGGCTATTTCTGAAGGCCCGATAGCACTCAAAAAGTATATTGCCACAGGAGAAATAGAAGAATTACATGATGTTATGCCGCATTTAGAAGAAGATGCGGAGGAAGAAACATATAGTCAACCATTTGAATATCCTCAGTCCGATCGCAATCATGACGCACCTGAGAATGAAGACGAGGACATGGATGATTACAGAGGTGAGGAAGGCTACGAGAATGATATGATGGATGACATGGAAGAGCAACTGGATCAAGACTTTAACCAGTCCAACATGAATAACATAAGACCAATGGGTAACATGCCACCAATGGGTAATATGATGCGACCACCAATGCCAATGGGTAACATGGGCCCAATGGGTCCTCCAATGCATAATATGCCACCACCTATGGGCAATATGCCACCTATGGGCAATATGCCACCTATGGGCAATATGCCACCTATGGGCAATATACCACCAATGGGCAATATACCACCAATGGGCAATATGCCTCCTATGGGTAACATGCCACCGATGGGCAACATGCCGCCCATGGGCAACATGCCACCAATGGGTCCCCCCATGGGTAACATGAACATGCCCCCTCCTAGACCACCATTCACCGACAATGGGTTCAACAATAAAGGACACTTCGACTCCAACTTCGATAACCAGTACCCCCCGGACAACGATGAGTACAATAACGACGAAAATCAGTCGTACCAAGACCAAAATTACGAGGAGGAGTCGTACAACGACGACGGTGACGACTACTCGCGCAATCAAAGGTGGGGGGGCGGGGAGCAGAGACCTTACCGGGGCAGGAACCAGGAGCGAGGCCGCGGGCAAGAGCGCGGCCGCGGGCGCGGCATGAACGGGCACGGCGGCGGCGGGCGCGGCAGCCGGCGCGGCCAGCGCGGCGCGCCGTGGCGTGGCCGCGGCGGCGCCGGCCGCGGCTTCCGGCGCGGCGGTAAGTCCGTGCCCAACTAGTGTAGGCCGCGCACCGACTAAACAGTTACTTTTAAGTTCATGAGACATTGAGTGTAAGTGTAAGAACGAGATTTGTTAAGTGATGCATTTGTGACAGGTTGTATATAAGTTTGTTCCCAGCTTGTATTTTATTTTCTAAGCTGAATGTTCTGGAAATAATAAATTTATATTGAAAAAAATAATTAAATTCTTGTACAGGGGGTTTCCATTACAAAGGCGGACCTTGGTGAGTTGAACTGTCCTATTTGTTAATTAATTCGAACTGTGAACTCTTGCACATAACGTGTTTTTATGCGCTCAGGTACTTTATTCGAGGATGAGTCAGCCTCAGTGGGCCGCCTGAACCACGCTGGTCCACGCAAGCTCGCCGATTTTGGACCACACCACTGGCATTCCTCCGAGGCGTCATCAAATCGCAACATCTTATAGTAAGATCCCGGTATTTTTTGATTTGTTTTGTTAATAAAAATAAAGTTACACCCTTTCCTTCATATGTAAAGATATATTTGTTTATGTGGGATTTGAATGTTGAATTAATAAATAAATAAAAAAAAGAATAAAAAGGAAATAAAGGCAACACCAAGTCCAAGGCGTATCCTGTCCTCTACTGAAGCGCAGCTAACATATTGAAATATATATCTTTTTATGTGCATTCTCTTGTTGATACAACACATACCTGAATATATTTAACATTGACAATCTGTGAAATAGTTCTGTTTTATTGGAATACGTGTTTTATTCAACAGGCACATATGTTATACCTGATTTTAAATAAATTGGTACTAATAAAGAGTCGCACCTAAAGGATGTGCATACCTATATTTTACAATGCAACTAAAGATAATCTAAAAATGAGTTTTATATTTATGATTTCTGTCTTTTAGGAATATCTTATAATTTTTAAGGATATTTACTTAGATAGCAAATTTTTCCGTTTTTTTTTCAAACTTCTTTTATTTTCACAAGTCAGGTTTTATTGATTTTGCCATTTGGCTACAGAACCCTGTAGCCAAATGGCAAAAAACGGAACCCTTATGGATTCGTTATGTCTGTCTGTCTGTCTGTCTGTCTGTCCGTCCGTCCGTCCGTCCGTATGTCACAGCCACTTTTTTCGATTATAAGAACTATACTGTCGAAACTTGGTAAGTAGATGTATTCTGTGAACAGCATTAAGATTTTCATACAAAAATAGAAAAAAAAACAATAAATTTTGGGGGTTCCCCATAGAACTGAAACCCAAAAAAAATATTTCCATCAAACCCATACGTGTGGGGTATCTGTGGAAAGGGTGTTCTAAAATGATATTGAGGTTCCTAATATCATTTTTTTCTAAACTGTATAGTTTGCGCGAGAGACACTTCCAAAGTGGTAAAATGTGTGTTCCCCCCTGTAACTTTTAAAATAAGAGAATGATAAAACTAAAATTAATATATGATGTAAATTACTATGCAAACTTCCACCGAAAATTGGTTTGAACGAGATCTAGTAAGTAGTTTTTTTAATACGTCATTAATCGTAAACCGCAACTTACCTTTCATTCAACGGATAATGGTACGGAACCCTTTGTGCGCGAGTCCGACTCGCACTTGGCCGGTTTTTTATAATTAGTTTTTAGCATATACATTTAACACCAACATAGTATTAATTACACATTGAAATGATTCAGTAGGGTATAGAAAATATAATGAATAGGTAGTCTTCAAAACGGGCTAGAGCTGTATAAAGCTGTTGGCTCTGGTCTGAATGCACTTTTGAATCTATAGAAATATGTGTTGGTTTAGCACGCCTTCAGACCCACCGACATCCCCGCTCCTTGGACAAGTTTTTCGTTTTAATTTTAATAAAGATTTACTACTAAGAGCTTTATTTTTCATCAACACTGTAGAAAACAATAAATATCTGAAATTCTGAAGGGTTTTATTTGACATCGCCCTACACCTACATAAATAAAGAATACTTGAGAAATTGATGTGCAGTTTAATTTTTTAGAGTAATATTTTACTGGGAGGGCATAGCGGGTGGTTATAAAGAATATTTCCGTTGTTCCAGATGAGCGTCGCGAGGAGTCTGTGCTGGGTTATAGCGGTGACCGCGTGTGGGGCCATGCACAGCGGCGGGGGCGACCGGAACTCCATAGGGAGAGAGTTCGACGCCAATCTCACGGACCGACTCGAAGCTATCAACGGTACCCCTAACTACAGACTGATAAAGCCTGACAAAAACACGCAATGGTCACCCTTCACAGGGGAGATAAAGATAGACTACTGCGTGAGACAAGCGAAATGCGAGCAGCTCAGCGACAAGACTTGTCTAGGCGTCGAACTGCCCTATGATCAGACGAGCGTTCATCTAACATTTTTTCGCACACAGCAAGAAATCCAAAATCAATTACAATTGTATACACATTTGATAAATGTGCCGAAATGCTGGGCCGTTATACAGCCCCTGATTTGCTCCACGTTAATGCCGAAATGTGAGAACGTGCTCGGTAGAGACATGGTGTACCTGCCGTCCTTCGAGACGTGCAACGTCACGGCGGAGCATTGCGCGATTCTCTACAATACCACTTATTTTCCGTCCTATTTGAAATGCAACGAGACGCTGTTTCCGCCGAAGTGCGAGAACCCTGCGAAGGAGAAGATGAAATTCAATACGACCGGCAAATGCCTGCCGCCGCTCATACACACGGAAAAACCTTTACATTTTTACGAAGGTGAGTTGAAAGTTCCGCAATTTTGCTTATCGCGGAATCTCAGTCAAGCTTGTGTATCTGAATTGTTCAATTACATTACAGTTTTATTTGGCAAATAAACTGAAATTAGCATATTTGCCCAAATGTCTAAAGTGATATGTGCAACATCACAATAAAAATACGTGACTGAGTATATATACGTGCATTCATATAAAACCCTTTAAAGCAAGCAAGTTAAAAGTCACGTACCTACATATTCCAAGCAGCCTTTAATTTCACGCGCACTATGCATGACGAGGTGGCCGAGTGGTTAAGGCGTTGGACTGCTAATCCAATGTGCTCTGCACGCGTGGGTTCGAATCCCATCCTCGTCGATATTTTTTTGTTGTTTAATTAACTAATTTAACGATTATACTTTCTATAAAGTACACTTTGCTCACCTTAAATGGTTAATATTTTAAGTGTTTTATTGCGTGTAAAAATACAGTTATATTTGCAAACTAGTTTGTAGAAACCTTATCTCATATTATAACTTAAATTCATTTGATATTTGTGGGTACCCATGGTTTGACCCACATTTTAAGATATTCCATTTAAAAACAACTTATTCAAAGAAACACACAACAAAAAATCTTATGTGATATAATAACTTACATACAAATGATTTTCTATTCGTAGGTACCACTGGTATGACCTACATTTTAACATTTTCCACTGAATTTGACGGAGCCAAGTGTCACAAGATATCTGGGGTTCTAACATATAGACGATGCCAAAGGCAAAAAATATCAATCTCAAGAAAAAAAAACACCTGGCTTGAAGAGTATGTAGTAAAACGTTACTTGGACGGTTTTTTTTGTTCATTTTATTTAGTAGTGCTAAGCTAAGCCAACCGTAATTAACAATATATTTGAATGCCTTGGTTGCATAGATAAGCATCTTACACTAAATATTCACTTCAATCATATCTCACTTATACTTCATGAATTAATCTTGTATTGATCAGTAACGTCGGCTTACGTTTTTTCATTAATTTTAAATTGATTACCTCACGTTTCGTGCAGGCATACCGAACTGCGGTCTCCCGTGCCAGGACCCCCTGTACACGGAGGACGAGCACCAGCAGATCCGGCGGCTGGTGGCCTGGGGCGCGGGCGGCTGCCTGGCGCTCAACCTGCTCACCGTCGCCACCTTCCTCATCGACTGGCGCAGCGCCAACAAGTACCCGGCGCTCGTCATATTCTACATCAACGTGTGCTTCGCCGTCGCCAACATGGGGTGAGGCTACATACCCACATCCATAACTGACCTATAGCCTGAGCAAGATACGGTTTAAAATAAAAAAACAATATCGGGCTAATTATTTGTACACGGCTTTTATATAATATAATTTAAAAGCTTTCTTGAAATCACTAAATCTATGGACTGGAACACAGGAAAAAAATTAACTAGCAAGCTAAAATGGTATCAGTATTTTTGTGATAAAAACATGTTTGTATATACAAATTTTGAGACTTACGACCTGTATCCAGAAATAGATACATCAGGAAATGACAGTTGAGATAATATTGAATTTCATCTGGCCTGTGGAAAAGGTTTTTGCATTAACAAAAATAAGTGGATTATGCGCGTAAGAACTTATATAGAAGTAGTAAAGTGTAAAGTAAATAATGTTTCTACCATTTTCGCCTGATTTTTACGGAATTTATATCAATTACTTTTAATTATTTTTTACCATCGCGGTATTAAATGTAGATGGATTATTTAAGAATACTTAGTCCAATTACCATACCAAATATTTGATTTGAAAAAAATGCAGCACGTCTATCATGCGACGGCGGCGACATACTCTCGATTTTTCTCGCACTATATCTCTTGTTCTAAGTGGTCTAATAAGAAAGAGACGGATCGGCGAGAAAAATCGAGAGAGCTCGCGCGCCGTCGCATGATAGCCGTGCTGATGTCTATACATTGTTGTTTTTTCATATACTTATATAGCGCGACCGTATCTTGCTCGGCTACCACAGCAGTTTTGTCGCCGCTGTTTTGGCCACCGCGGAAGAATGGGAGAAGATTGTCAAGCTGAAAGCCTTTGCTAATTAACTGCATCGCTCCATATCTTACTCGAATCAGAAAAGTTAAGGTAGAAGATATCCATGTCTATATCTATATGGAATACTTTTCTTAGATCTGGCCGCCAAGTCCTTACAAAAGGCAAGGATGGTTCCTGGGCTTGAATTCATTCGGACAGTATTGACACCCTATATCAATGTTGTTCGAACGCTAGAAGCTCTGTTTTAAAGAACGCAACTTCTCATCTAATGCGTTTTCACACATTCTGATATCTAAATTGGGGCTTCAAACCAACAGGGTCATGTTAAAGATTTAAATACTATGATTAGAGATAAATAACTCAAATTTACCACCACTTCGAAACCGTCACGCTACATGCGCGTGTGAAATCAGATGCTTACTGCGACTGTTGTCATAAAATACTCAGTCTACAATAGGGTAAATAATATGACAATGTAATATTTTGTCAGCCTGACGCCTGTTGCTCTTTTGACATTCAAAATATCTGCTTCCGCCGTGATGTTATGGTTTAATAAGTTTACAATTAATCCCTTTTACTACATAACGTACGAAGCTCATATTTTAACTTAAATGTATTCAGCTCATCTAGGTTTCTACCAATTTTCACCAAGATCGTATACTCAAGTTATCTATAAGGGGCTCATGTTGGACACCATACGCAAAATAGGCGCTGTAATGAAGTCGAAATGCGGCATTGAGTTATATCACTAGAGTAGACATCACCTAGCCTAAGTTTGCGCACGTCAACATACTCTCATGAGAGTATCTCGGTTTAGTCTGTGGCGGGCAGTGAGGGCGGTCGTTTCGAGTGCAATTTTGATTAGAAACTTTAAAAAATGCCTTCTTTTGCATTGTGCTATTGCACCAACAACAAACCCAACAAAATGTCTGTGAATTGCCGTACTTTTACTAGTACGGCAATTCACAGATATTTTAAATAACATGATTTTTTCTGTAATTTATAAAATACGCGCCGATGGCGGCCATTATTTCAAGGATTAAAAATGTTAAAGTCTCAATTTCCTAAGACTATTTTGCCTATTAGTAGAACATTAAACTTACTAGATTTACTGATTTGAAGCTTTAAAGATCTTAATTTTTGCACCATTTGCTTTTTTTTTAAATTTAATCGTTTTTATGAATAATTTTATTGGCAACGTTTAGTTGCTATTGAGATCTTAAGTTCTACTTATTTAAATCCTAGGTCAAATCTCTTATATAAATAATGTACGCGACGCGAGTATCGTTTCCGAATATGAATGAATTTCCAATTGCTTTCAAAATCTATATCTGAGGATCCAGTGGGACCTTAAATGTGGATGGATCTGACTAAAACTGAAAAAAGACGTAATTTAGATTTTTTGTTTTGCTGCGATTGCTATCAAAATCGATATTTGAGGATCCGCATGGACCAATAGGACGTTGTCATCAAATCTGACACAAATTGGACAAATTTCATCAACATAGTGCATCCTCGGGAACTATAAAGATAAATAACAATAATAATAAGCCTTTATTATTTCCATATTTGGTACATATGTAGATTTTACAAGGTTTATGTAACATTAATTAATATTGATCCCTAATTGGGTATAGGCCTCCCCCAGCTCTTTCCAACGTTCTCTCCCCACTATAAAGATATCCAGTATAAACAAAAATTACAAATACCAAATGTCGGTGATTAAATCAATGTCGTTTTATTTTATACGAGTAGGAGTGTATTAAATCACGCTATGGCCATAACTGAATCCGAACTCAGAAAATTGTCGCATCCACTGCACGTTTACATACTCTTTGATTTTCCAAGATGGCGGCCTGATTGGAAGACGTCAAGAAAAATGTTCTGGGTTGTAAGTATATACGTACTATACGTAGTAATAGGAAGTCAATGAGTTGCGGAAACCCAGCCCTACCCATACCTATTACCTATAAGGTGCTCATGTTATCGTCATGCAAACGTGCCACTCTTTAGTCGAATTGAATGTAAGAACTTGCTTGGCTCGGTCGATAAAAACCCTTACAATTTTATTCTGTTCAATGTTGAGGCGCCGAGTCGCATCTTTCGAGAGGAATGGTAGACCATCGAAATCGGTCAGTCCACTGGGACATACAGGCAGACACGAATATATAATTTAAAAATACTTTGTGCGTCGGAGCTAAACTAAAGAAACTAAAATATGAGAAAAGAAGAGGGATGAAGATAAATTGATGCCTGAAGTAATGTAACTGAAGCTTTGTTTTAGATGGCTGGTGCAATTTGGCATCGGGTCCAGAGAGGACATAGTCTGCTCTAAGGACGGCACCAGACGGCAAGGAGAGCCATCCGCCGAGGAGAACCTGTCGTGCGTCGTTGTGTTCGTTCTTGTAAGTTTCATCCATTTTACACACTTACGATGGCCATTTTTTTTTGGTTCGGCACAGTTATTAAACCGGGATTGTCACGGCTTGCCTCGCCCCTGGTTGCTTAAGCATAATGCGATGCGATGTTGTTACATTGTTGAAAAGTGCGTTACAGTTTCATAATAAAAATTTCGAACATTCGAGTTGAAGTGGTGCCGATTGCACGACAAGTTGACATATTCCCATTATTCTTAAGAATGTCGTTATTACCAGGCATATCATTTAAATGTATTTCACAGGTTTATTACTTCATGATGGCGGCCTGTGTCTGGTTCGTGATATTCACATACGCGTGGCACATGAGTTTTCGGGGTTTAGGTAAGCTGCTTATAATAATTCATTAATATCTGGATCATACACAGTGATATTTAAAACAAAAGTCGTCTTTCGTGTGGTCATTAGTTAAGGGCTTCCATGCATATGAGATGAGAGGAGACGTGGGTTATGCGGATTAAGAGTTCAACCAAAATTTTGGCTTTATCTTATATTATCTTTAGCAATGTCCACAGAAGACGCGAACCTTAATTCCTGTATGACCTCTCACCTACATGTTATCTAAATATAAATGTTATATAAGTATCACCCATATTTCCATATTTACAGCACTTCGTCACCTGAATATCGAATCCACGTACATAGATCTACTCGATTCCATCTACGACAATAGCACAGCAGACAAAATTACAATCTCCTGGTCAGCCGTTCAAAATCGAAAGAGGCGTAAAACAAATATTTCAAAGCTTGGCGGTCCGTTGGGAAAACAAAGGCATTGTCATCGGCGAGAATATATTAACAAATCTTCGTTTTGCCGATGTCATTGTACTGTTCTCATCAACAGCCCAGGAGCTCCAAGCAATGCTACAAGACCTAAGCTCGGCAAGCCTTCAATCTGGTCTCTCAATGAATGGATCCAAGACCCAGATAATGACAAATGGCACGAAGCGTAGGGTTGAGGTGGAGGGGCAGCCAATACATTACGTCGACGAGTACACATATATAGGCCAATTAGCTTCCTTCAACCAAAGGCAGGATAAAGAAATTGAAAGACGAATCCAGAATGCCTGGAGAAGCTATTGGTCTATAAAAGAGCTTCTGAAAGGAGATCTTCCTTTAACCCTGAAGCGAAGACTCGTCGATATGTGTGTGCCGTTCTAACCTACGGTGCCCAAACATGGTCACTCACCGAGGCACAAAAGACCAGATTGACGGCGGCGACGTGGCAGGCCCAGACGGAGATGGCGGGACGACCTGGACGTATTTTGTAACGATTGGCCAGAGAGATTGCTTAAATCCAGGACGAGTGGAAGTCGAGAGTGGAGGCCTTTGGAGGCAGTAGGACAATGTATAGGCAAAAAAAACATTCAAAAATTACTCTATTAACCACTTTACGTTGGGCCTAGCATCAGACTTTGGTTAGGCGTTAGTACTTTCTTTCATGTACGGAATTTCCAGGTAAAATCCAAGACCGGATAGACAAGAAGGCTGCCTATTTCCACTTAGTAGCATGGTCATTACCGCTGGTACTGACCATCACAACCATGGCGTTCGGCGAGGTGGACGGCAGCAGCGTCACTGGCATCTGCTTCGTGGGCTACGTGAGCCACCCCATGCGCGCTGGCCTGCTGCTGGCCCCACTGCTCCTAGTCCTGGTGTTGGGCGGCTACTTCCTGCTGAGAGGTCAGTGGTTGAAGAGAGAACTCCCTTTCGTGGTTTTTTCGAGGTATTCCAGTATAGCGTTTTTCAAGAAAATAGTGTACGTGACGTTGCCGAGTGCCACAATCTGCTTAGACAGTTACATTACTTCCTCGGTTCCTTACTCTTGAAGGGCTGAAGGCACGATCACACACGGTCCGTCAGCAATCGGTGCATTCGCTAATCGTGTTAGCCTAGTTATATATACCATTTTGAGTACTAGGCATTACAGTCATTCCAATGGGTGGAACACGCATACTTAGATCTGTCTCTCTATTCTATAGAGAGATTCAGGGCTTCATGATTCAGTAACGTATCTCCTTCCGCACAGACTAATGATGATTAATTTATATTTTCAGGAGTGTTCTCCCTAATAGCGGTGCGCGTGTCGAGCAAGGACGTGATCTCAGCCCGCGCGGCCAACAAGATCCGGCAGACCATCACCCGCTGCTCGCTCACAGCGGCGCTCGTGGCCGTGTTCATCTGCGTCACCTTCGCGTGCCACCTCTACGAGTTCCGCAACGCCGAGCTGTGGAGGGACTCCTTCAAGAACAACATCATGTGAGTGCAGGAACTAGGATCATGTCTTAATTCTCATAGGTCTTTCCTTACGACGAAATTTCTTGACATAATTTATATGCACCTTAATTAAAAGACACCCAATCTTTTTGGGCCCATGAGATTACGGATGCACACACATTCAGTGCCATCAATTTCGTAGCTCTCGAAGCCGATAACATGCAAAATCCCGTTTGCAGAGGAAAGCGCCTACGCTTGCATACCTCCGCATAGCGGGTTCCTGGCACTGAAACTGCTAAAGAAGAGGATACTTAGAGTTGTGTAGTTTATCGTAGACTTATTGTTTTCGTCTAGCTGTCGCCTGGAAGCATTGAGCGGCGCGCGCTTGTGCGGGCCGGGCGCGCGGCCGTCGGTCTCGGTGCTGCAGCTGCGGCTGCTGTGCGGCTTCGCGGCCGGCGCGCTCATGGCCTCGTGGACCTGGACGCCCGCCGCCGCGGCCGCCTGGCGCCGGTACCTCGCCAGGTAACGACTCTTGACTCGATCAACTCTTAACTAACCTATGTAGATTAGCCGAAGCAGGTATTAGATTGGTTCGAAGCTGCCTCGTTCTACACGTATCGTTATCAGCACCAGATCGTCCAGTCGATTGGGAATCGAACGCATCTTGGAAATGCGCCACGTTCGAGTCATTCGGTGCTAGATTTTGGTCCATTCTCTGCTTCGTTCGTGGATAAAGAGTTAAAAATAGCATTATTAACTCTTTGTTATATTGAATAGATACCTAAGTAGTTATTTTATTATAATAGATAATTTGTTGCTACATTATCGCATTGGGCCCAGCCTGTAATGATAATTGTATGTGTGGAAATAAATAAATAAATAAATAATGTTCAGAATGTTGTGATACCCAAAAGGGTTCGAAACTTTTAGATATCACCACTGATGCCCATGTTACCATATTAAGAACTTGCTAAATTTAGTGTTGTGTGAGTTCCTGGTTAAACGTTCTCTCTCGCAGGAAATGCGGATGCTCCGTAGAGGCGGAGGCGGGTCGGCGCGCGCGCAAGCACGAGCTGATCGCGCGCGCGTACCGGCGGCGCGGCGAGTTCGCGGCGCGCGGCCGCCTGTCCATCAGCCTCGGCGGCTCGCGGCAGGACCCCGTCGGCCTGTGCCTGCACACCGAGCCCATCGACTACCCCGACAACGCCAAACACGAGAGGTGACTCTTCGCTCCAAAACATTTATCCATGTTACCGTTAGCCCGAGTGTCATAAAACACGACTGAAGAGTCCTCGGAATCGCCACTATTACTGTTGTGTCCTTTAGTAGTTCGCGGTTACAGGCAGTAACAGTTTCCTCACAGTATATCTAGGACTCTCTGTCTCTCTCTGGTGTGACAGAATTTAGAGTATGTACGAGTACTCAATGGATTGACGACATAAAAACGATCACAAGTCATTCATGGATGAGACTAGCACGGCATCGGAACGAGTGGCGTACTCGAAGAGGCTCGCTCATTGCTCAGCACTCAGCAGTGGGCAATTGCGGGCTGAGAATGATGAGGTGTAAAGTAATATTTTTGCCCTTGGCACAGTTGTGAGCTATCATCATCCTGGGCGGCGAACCTGCCCCGCTTCGTGCGGCGGCGCGACGCGCTGGTGCTGCCGCCCGCGCCCGCGCCCGCGCACGCCTCGCTCAGCTCCACGCCCGACCGCCGCCACTCGCAGGACTCGCAGATCAGCATCAGCCTGCGCCACGTGTCGGTCGAGTCCCGCCGGAACTCGCTCGACAGCCAGCTCTCGGTTAAGATCGCCGAGATGAAGACGAAGGTCGGCCGTCGGCGCACTAAGCACGGGAAGGCTAAGCGCAAGGCGAGGTAAGCTGTACTCCGGACCAATTTGTCTCTCATTAGTCCACTCTGAAACCACTGAAATGGTATCAATGAATTTTGGAATGAGAAGTAGTTTCAGTCCAGAAAATAACATAAAATCGGGATCAAGGTTTGTATGCGAGTGCGACTAACGAATTCTATGCTGATGGAGACGAGGGCTAAAGCTGTTTTTGTCATATTTATTATGTAAATAGGCCTCAGTAAATCCTAGCTTACTAGCCATTCATAAAGTAAATCTCGAGACTAGAAATACTGCAAATCCGAAAGAAACTACATTATGCCCTTTTAAAAAAAACATAAAATGACATGAAAAACATACTTAATGAGCCCTATCTGTAATTTTACCTTGCTATGCTCTTCCGTCTATACCTACTTGGCGGGCAATCCCTTTTTCCCCGGCCTTTGCAGTAACGTACGTAATTATTAGTTGCGTGCGATAGATGTGGGTCCATTAAACAATGAACTTTATTCCAGATCGGCGCGCAAGGAGAGCACGCCATCCATCGAGAGCCAGATCAGCCGCTACTGGCTGCAGGCGGTCGCCGCCAACAACGACCCGGCGCGCGAGGAGGTCAAGTTCAGCTTCGATTGACCGACATATACCAAAGCGTAGTGCGTCCACTCATTATTCATGTTGGACACCGTTGATACAAAACGCTGATCTCTAAGTTGTCGAATATGAACAACTTTTAACGTAACTAATTCCATCCATTAGTGATTTGGGACTGCAACTGGCATGGCGCGCGTTGAAGCAAGCACGCGTGAAACCAGATTCCGGTTCGTCGTGTTAAGACTTATACGAGCCCGGAATGGAATGGAACAATGCAGCACCATAAGCAGGGCTGGCTGATTAAAAAAATATCGTAGCGGCGAATACAAATGTGAGTGTACATCTGAAGACACTGGTCATAAGCCAATGAGTGTTTCGTCTAAAACGTTCAGAGCCAGTCCAATGGATTAATATGATGTTGTTTTATATAGAGATCAGTGAGTAAACTAAGTTATGCCTTTTGGGTTCTTGGGCTTCATTTTTAGCCCGCTAATTGTAAGCGTGAGGTGTTAATTGGTGCAGTATTTTTGAAGTCCTTATATGCAGTGTACCTAAACGAATAATTTTAATTCGCTTAATGCTCTGTGATCCTACCATATCGTGATATACGACTTGAATATTAGTTATTATATTAATCTCTCCAGTGATAAAAATTAAATATCTCGCGAATTATACTCAAAATACATAAAATTATAGTTCTATAATTGTAAGTTTAAAAAGTGCAAAGTAAATTAAGTGTTTATCGTGGTAGAAATCGCTGTGAACATACATTCACATCATCACTGCCAAATGCGTTATAAATTTCGAATGACTTGTTGAATGAGACAGTTTCATATACGTTTGATATTAAGAAATCAAAAGACTGAACAGAATCTCTGCTAATTTTAATACAAACGCGACAAAACCATGACATATTATAAAGTTCATTTTATTGAAATATCTATTCTATAAACCAGACACAAGATATTATGCATGTGCCATAAATAGTATTTATTTATGCGTGAAATTTTGGTCAGATCAACATCGACTGATTCAACTAGCTTTATTTTTTTAAGTCACACCTGGCCATAATGCAAGTTTTACTGCACGCTGCGCGTACGGTAAAATTCGCATTGTGGCCAGATGAAGACGTAAAATTGTGTACTTACCACGGGCGGTTATTCGTAAAGCCCCAGATCGCATATTTATGGCCCTCACCTTCGGTTCGGGCCACAAACAACTGCGGTCTGGGCCATTCACGAATTCACCGCCCTAGGTACGTAATGTACTATTATTAGCGACTAAGAGGTAATTTTATAGACAAGGTTTCAACCAATGTGTTTAGGGTAACACTTTTCTGAGAATCTTGTAATCAAATCAGTGTTGAATTATATAATGTATTTTAAACGCACACGAACGGTTGTGAGATTGTTGTGAAGCGAGGTTTGTGAGGCTAGGTCTAGGTTTAATATATAACCCATCAACGAGGGAGTGGGAACCCAATCAGATTCCGTTCGAAAGGTGCCGAACTCATGACGGGTACGACACTCCGTTAATTGGGTCATAAGTTGTGGTTTCTACTAGTGCTGTTAAGAAACAGCTTAATATTGTATTTTGTACCTCAAAAACCTGTACTGTTGAAATGTTTTCTAACTCGTATTCCAACGTTAGAAGCTCGAAGGAGCGTAATCGCTAAAGCTTTAATGTTTACCTTTTTTATGACTCATAATATAGGATTATTAACAGTTTACATTTAGTTGATACAGTTGACAATATTTTTGGCATTCGCAATAAATGTTGCATTTGATAGAATTACTTATTTTTATTCCTCGCTTCGTTTCGTTCAATCGAACGGTGTCAGCCAGTGACGGACGCCCTATCCTGTCACTTATCGTGTGATAAGGCCGACCATGATACGGGGTCTGGTGTAGTTTGTTGTCAAAGCAACCTTCAGTCATCTATGTAAGGTTTGTGTTTGCTTTCTTATGACAGTGATGTTGGTGTGGCAATGTCTCTTTTGGTATTTTATCTTGGCGTAGAAAAAGGTTGTAGTGTCCTAGAAAAACTAAAAAGAAACGACAGTATATAATTTCCAGTTTAATAATAACAAAAGCAAGCAAATTATGTCACAGGAAATTTACAATAAATGTCATGAAATACACAGTGAATAAATTAATAAAATCTATAATACCTAGGTATTGCAGTTTAGGTACCCGATTTTACCTCTGCTGGACGTATTTGGAAGCTGCTTTATTATTATTTCATAAACTATGGAATGGATGCAAAATCACTTGTGATATCCAAAAACTCTCCACACCTACTGTGTTTCACCTATGCATAATTAAACTATCAACTTAATACTCTCATAATCGAACACCAATTCCATTTGCTAAGTGCAGAAGTAGGTAAAAACAGAATCAAGCTGACTTCCGCACATTCCAAATTGAGAAGTGCTGAGATCGACGACATGCATCATCTATTATGCAATTTACTAACAAAGGTACTTTAATCACAGATGCAATATTGCGGCGGCAAGAATTTGATGGATTTCGCGAATACAAGTCTTAATTTCAGCTGCTGGAATAACATTTGAAGACAAACATTACGCGCGTAGTTCTTAATATGATATTGTCAGGTAAAGTCCAATCGTACAATTTATCTTCAAAGTTACTCAACAGATATTAATTTGTTAGATAAAACACATATTTGGTCACCCACAAGATAAGCTTAAACACAAAACGTTACAATACAATACGTTTGATTTACATAATTGCCTAATAATAATGCTGACCAGCATGCAAAATAGCAAAGGTAAAGGAATAAAGATCACATACAAATAGGAAAACAACCCCAAAAAACTGAACAAAACTATAAAAACTTAACAAAATAGTAAAGTGCTTAAGTATTTATTAGGAACAAAGAAGTTCGAATCACTGTACTCTTAACTTAAAAGTCAAATTGCACTATTTTTATGAGAGCACGAACTCAATCTTTGGCCTTAAAACTAAGGAAATCACATATTCAGTATCTAAAATAAATTCGATTTAAAAACTTATTGTATATGAGCTGAGAATAAAACAATCACCACAACTAAAATATGTGCTTTTAACTATTATGCACCGTAAAGATTTTTGTTTGCAAATACTTAGTGCACACAATCTAAATTACGCTTAATACAATGTGTCGTCTTGGACGACATGCAACATTTAAAATCTATCTAAGTATGTGTACTTGTGTAGCAACACAGCTAATCTACATTAAGGTCTTATCACACGTTCACAGCAGTCTTTATGTCGCTCTAGCCTTGCGAATATTCTGCTTCTCAGCGTCGGTGAAGCCAAGTATGTTCTCTATCGCGTTCAGGTGGCCTTGGTGGTTCTCGGGGTCCGTGAGGAAGTAGTAGATCGCAGACTTGAGGAATTGCAGGGTCACTTCAGGGTCCACGTTGGTTTTGTTGCCCTTCTGCGACTCTACGATGCGACGATACATGGCCTGGAACAGTTTATTAAATTTGAACCTGCCTTGTATTATATTTTTAACCACATGCATTCATTTACTACTTTGCTTACCAATAACGCTAAAGTAACCATACAATATTCATTCATCTTACAAATTGAAATCTAATGACATGCTGTTCATATATTATGATTAACCGAAAGTATGTTTACACATAATTAACAAAATCTGCATCAATATAACTACTAAACACGAAGATATTAAAAATAAAACAAATCCATTCATTATGAATCAAAGTAATTAACTTAAAACTAACGAGAAAATTACAATGCAAACAATTCTAGTCTTACCTCACACTATAATAACTATTAAAACCATAGATATCAAACTAAAATTGTTTTAATAACGTATTTATACCAAGTACCGTATTATAATCCCGAAACCAAAAGAGGCTGTCTCAAATTATTCAAATCATGCAAAGCTAAGTTGAGTAAGTTAGGCGAGAAAACAAGTCAACTAAGCACCCTACTAATTGCAATTTTATTACGCTTGAATTTACCAACTCAACACATCGTTTTATCTTTTACATTGACTGCGCATACGAATTGACGTTAAGTCTGGACATAAATATGATAACAGAGATTGTTTAAACATGTTAGCACCTCAATATGTCAACCAAAACCAACAATAAAGAAATAATGCAGTATTTGACGATGTCTCAAGTTAGTGAATACAGCTGCTATGTCGCTAAAGCGCAGTTCCTAATCCTGTTAGTGACTAATAATGATCTTCGATTGAAAACGGAGATACCCTTCGTAAGTTGGGTAATCCTTATATTTAGATTTAGAGCACCAGACTCAATCAAATACACATTCAAGCATATTACATATATTTTTAGAGGATGCAGTTTTATCTTAAGAGTTAGATGTACTTAGAAGCGACGGATCTGATGGAAGGTCATGTCACTTATCACTTATCCCCCAACTTAATGGCATTGCCCTTATGGATTTTCTGCTAAGTGTAGGTGTAAGGAACAACACTCTTTATTTAAACGACAGAAAATAATGAGGTAATAAAACATTTAAAAAAGTATTTGTACATATCTTATCACCATAATGATAGAAGTTCTTTGAAACATCATTTGTATTGAGTGCGCACGCTTAAGCAGAGTGTAATTTACAAAATAATATTAAAAAAAAAAAACAGTGTTGAATGGTGAATGCTGTTCTATCCAATATTGAAAATCCAACCTTTCGAGCTCCTAGGACCCATAAAGAAACAGCCTCCTTTGCACTTAGCAGTACTTGGAATTTGGCCGTTCTGTCTTCAGTGAATGTCGTGTCCTGGAATGCACTACTCGTTAAAGCGGGAACCTGTTAATGGCGCTACATGCACACACTAGTGAAGATTGGTACTGTACTGGGGTTAGGTTCTAATGTCTGGAACCACTACTTCAAAGCTCCCATGAATAGTTAGACAATTTCTATTTGAAATGGTTGTATACACACACACAGTCAAAATTTGAAAAATACATATTATTTAGAGAATAAAAAAAGTTTTTGTGCCGTCATCACATGATACATTAAAAATATATTATTATTCAAGAAAATCCTTCGAGTTATTCTTGTACACAGTGTGCAAGGTACAAGTATGTCTACACTATTTTATTTTTATTACTAAAAAAATGGTTTAATGTGGATAGTAATTTAAAATTGTAATTACCTAGGAGACAACGCCCACAATATCGATACCTATATTATTTAATTCAATATATGTTGGTTCCAGACTTCAATTTAAATACTGTGTTAGCATTTATTTCAAGTTTAGAAATATGAAACTAGTGATGATTATGAACAGGTCACTTGGAACAACATCTTTGGTTACGGCATCGAAAATTACTATAATTATAATTAATTGGATATGATGTAATATAAAAAGAAATGTAAGATTTGTTTGTGATTACAACAGGAAATAAAAATAACTTTTAGAAGTGTCAATCAAGCATTGCAGTCGCTGTGATGGCATGAAATTGTTGAATGTGATGACAGATTTTTAACTATTATATCTATAGCTGTACATTCTTCCTGATAGTGATTGAATATACTTAAATTGAACTGTGCAATAGCATATTGGTTTAGATAGATAGGTACATATTTTTTATACTGTAACTAAACTATTCAAAGCGTAATTCTAACATCTTCCATTTGGTCTTTGTTTATTGTCGAGTCTCAAGGTAAGATTACTTTGAGTTTTACCAAATATTTCACCAAATAAATTAGTGTCTTAATTTAATCTCACAGTGCTCAATTAAATCCATTTTTTAGCTCACAGGAGGACAACCCTTGAAATGAAAAGGACTATGTTCAGACATGAAGTAACCAAAGATTTTATTGCGGTCATAGAATTGAATTAATAATGTAGACTACTAATTTCCATGATATACAGTGTACCAAAAATGGGGTGTGAACCGATCAAGGGCATAACGGGTAAGTAGTAAGAATTTTTTTTGACGCGTTTTTTTTAAATTTGTATGGAGTAGGTCGCCCCTGTCGGCCAACGCTCCATACAAATGTAAGTAAAAAAATCGCGTAAAAAATCTTTAGTTTTTTTTATCAGAACACGATACCTGTTATGCCCTTGATCGGTTCACACCCCATTTTTGGTACACTCTATATAGCATTCCTCCAAAACCAGTCACTTGGATTAGTATAAGTAAGGCTGCAGTGCCAACCAAAATATTTGAAACTGGGAGCATTTGAAACTGGGAGCACACATAGCCACACGCTTGTTTTGGAGGAAATTATGGAGATTGGCAGTCCATATTCTTTTCACATCTCCAATGGTAGTGAGAGAGAGTTAGGGGTCCGTATAATATAACGCCCAATAATTCGCGGCCACTCATCTTTCCCTCTATTTACGCATGGGTTAAAAAGAGACAGAGATATATTGATACTGGTTGCAGATTATTGGGCTGGACATTAACCGGACCCAAAGTTAATGCAGTGAAACAGATTGGTGGAGGGCTGTCAACTTACTCGGACATTTTCAAGCTCGGTCTGCGTGATCTGCAGCTGCGCCAGTAACTCCTCCACGGACACGCGGCTCATCGGGCTCTGCGACCCTCCAGCTACATCCTGGAAACAAATACAATGATAACATATTTACAAAAACTATTAAAGTTAAGTCCAATCATGACAGCAATCTGGTAACAGTCAAGGCGGCCTAGTACTGGACTTCTGTTAACAATGAGCAGCTATAAAAAAAGCTAGCAGGCTAGGTTTTACCGTCACGTTTTACAGCGAAAATGTACTGAAACGTCAGGTAAAATGTGACGTTAAAACCTATGGTGCCCCTGTCCCTGCTCCGTGCGGTACATTTTCCAAAAAATAGTATTATATATTTAATAATTTTATAATGATATCCTTTTTGCAACATGCAACAATAACACCGGCTAATACGTACTACACTAGTAAACAAGCGCAATAGCGAAACTCACCCTATCTATGTCCAATCTGGCCGCCTCGACCCCCTTGTTGTACATCTGCAGATACACCGCGCGATGCCGGTCCTCCTCCTCTTGTAGCTGTTTACTCGCTTCCTCCAACTGCTTCTCCAATACATGTATCCTCTCTTTCGCCTGCTCGCAGTTTGGCAGCAATTCACAATACCTAGTGTTCACATCCGCCAGCTTCTGAAGCAAAGCCTCTACTTTATCATTGTGCGCTTTCTTTAACTCCTGGGTCTCACCTACATGTGATCTCATAACATCTTCTACTTTCTTCTCGTAATACGAAATCAGACTTCTGCGATCTTCATCACCATCTAACTCTACCATGCAGGAGGCATCATGAGTCAACATGTGAACGGATTCTTTGGAATGTAATGAGGAATTAGTGAGATCATCAAAATGTCCAGAGTCAGTGAAGGAGCCTTGCATGTCACTGTTGCGGCCCCGGGTCGGTGTTTGGATCTTGAACAGAGGGCTGTCTGTGACATCAAAGGACCTCGCTGCATCTTCAGTCTTTGGGCTTTCCTGTTCTATTGAAGCTTCATCTGCATTCTCTCTTATTGTTACAATTTCACTGGAGTTAGATTTGTCATCAGGAGAACATACCGAGGCTTTATAGAGACGTAATTCCACAACCTCTTTGGTGAGGTGGAAAATCTCACTATCTTTTTTGTCTAGGTCTTTTTTGGCTTGGCTGAGAAGGTTTTTCAACCTACGGATTTGTTTTTGGGCACGTTGAGTGGGCGTGAGGTAGTCATCTCCCGCCAAGCCTGCATGCGATGAGCAGTGGAGAACATATCGCATGGAGCGGCCACTAAATGTTGTGCCATTGAATGGGGCATATCCGGCATCCACTGATGCAGCTGTGGCAGCACTGCCATAGCTGTGCAGAGAATCATCATCAGGCAAGTCCTCAGGGGATCCTGGGGGTGTGTGGGCAGAATCCGAGATGCTCAGTTTCCCGTTGTCCATGCAGTGCTCTTGTATTTTCAAGCAGGACTTGGTTGGTTTTTGAGCATTGGAGCTGAATGACTGTAAATAATCAGAAATATTTTAAGGACATTTATAAAAGCAAATACTTATTGAGAGCTTAAAATAAACACAAGACAGTGCAGAAGTGGGCTTTGCCCAGTAGTAAAAGAACTAAGGCTGGCTAATGGCTTTAAACTGTAATGCACTAAACTTCAATATTTATTAATATATATTTGACATAAAAACATTAGAATCTTGTTATCAATTGGGTAAGGCCTTTATTTCTTGTTCCTGATTAAGCAGTTTAAATCGTCTACATTTTATTCACTTCCAATGTGTTACGCCAATTAGCCATATAAATGGATTACTAATATTCGTAACACACGGGAAGTGATTAAAATGTAGACGATATAAACTGCTTAATCAGGAACAAGAAATAACGGCCTTACCCAATTAATGCTTAAATAAATAAATTATTTGAATGAATCTAAAGAAATGTATTTCAATAAACAAATGATAATTTCAATGTTGGTACTTGTACTAGATGACCTAGTTTCCATTTTAGTGAGCTATTGTCATGTAGGTTCCAAATTCCTAGGTTATCCCATATTCCAGTGGTCAAAAGTTACACAATCTAGTAAGACCCGTTTTTTCGAACAATGATATAGTTTTGCTTGGTTATATCATTGCATAAACCTTGTTACGGACTGACATACGCCAAATAAAGTTTGGTTTGGCTTGAGTAGCCATGGCAATATGTTGGTGCTGTAGTAACATATAAATAACATATGGTAGGTGTTTTTTTTATACTCACTTGACTCCGAGGGCGTTGGTTACGCTCCACGATACGGGCCCCATCGTTGCGATTTTTTTGATGTTCCGTGATTATAGGAATTGAAATTAATTTCCTAGTAGAAAGAGGCGAGCGTTGCACCATTTTTTCACCGCGCAGGCGCAGTGAAGAGGTGCGGCGGAAATTGCTTGAGACATTTCCCGCGCAGCAGTGCTCATCGTGAAATTCTGGTATTCTTCTACTTAAATTTCTGCTCATTTTCTTCAGTTATTCACATATGGGTTGTGCTGAAAAAATAAATAATTCACGTGTCAAGTCAAAAATTTGACAAATCAGCACGACCACAGATTAGGAACGGAGAGATGAACTGCTGTTTTTTTACATACGGCGGATTATTAATTTATTAATATTTGTAAATAAAACGAAAACCTAGCCATCTTTTGTTTCGTTATGTTTCAGGGCGCTGTAAAATATTTATGAATTATTTAAATCAGTTGTATTCAGTAGAGTAGACATAGGCGTGTTGGTTTAAATGTATGCAGTATTCAAATCTAATCTCAATTTAGGTAAAGCAAAGCGCTGCATATTGCATAAAAGCAAGTTTGCAAGTCAGAGCGCAAAGGCAAACGCTGGTGCTGGTATAATAATATCCCCAGAAAGCAAGTCGATTACTTATTCCTACCTCCATTTTTAAAAGTACACTATTTTTGCGTTTCCAGGAATAAGTGGAAATGAGGTAAGTAAAGTGTACTGGTTAGTGTTAATCACTTTCGTAATGTAATGTCGTTTCGTAATTAATTAATTAATTTTAACTAATAACTTACCTTTGTAATTTACCACTACCGTACTACTCGATACCTGCGTATGGAAGAGCGGTGCCCCTTAGCACAGGTATTACTTTTACTTAAAAAGGGACACCAGCACATGTTTAAAATTAGTACTTAAGAAAACAAATAAATCATTTCATTTTTTTTTTTCAATGTCGTAACATCGCAGCATTTTTTGTTTGTGAATGTTATGTTATGTGTTTTTTTAGTTACACACGTGTGATCTAACTTACGAGTGTAGGTAGAGCCAGAGAGGGTACCGCGAAACGAAAACGAACTTCGTTCGTGTATCTCCCTCCCTGTCGCTCGAACTGGCAAGTGCGACAAAGACGGAGATACACGAACGAAGTTCGTTTTCGTTTCGCGGTAGCCCCTCAGCAAAGGAAATAATTACATTAATGACGTGATCGAAGAGACCATACCTACCCCCCTAGCACACTGGATTTTATGTCCGACGTAAAGCATTCGTCCCATTCTGGCAAATATACGAGTGCAAGAGGGACGAATGCTTTACGCCGGACATAAAACCTAGTGTGCTAATGGCATAAAAGCATAAGGTCTTGCATGCAGTGCGTGGCGTATTTATAGGTACTCATGAAGTTGACTTTTTTGTTACCACGATGGTGCCAAACAAGGATATGGCCAGCCATAAACTGACGCCTATGGACGCTTACATCTCCGGATGAGCTATGCGCGCGTTTTATTGATTTGAGGATGCGTTATGATGACAGCAAGAGACACAATGCATATCCGTCTCCGTCACTCTTATAAAGGTAAGAAACATGTCGTCTGCTGCTGCTGTCTACGGTCGGGTTCCAACATGTACCTCTTAGCGCAACCTCCGGAGGTGCCCTAGGGTACTTACGTGCTCCAGTGAATGGAAACTTACCTATGGATTTTTTACCGAGGTAGTAACACCTAGGTACTGTAGAGGTCGTCTACGCAACCTCTACAGTGCTGGCAGACGCACTGTGCAGACGTTCGGAGTTCAAATCAAGCTGTCTGGAAGTCTATAAATAGAAGAGGAACCGAAGATGTCGAGGATTGGCCCTCGAGTCTTTACCATCTGAGTAACAACCCCTACAGTACTTAATATCGGCCATGACTGTTTTTATTGGACATAAGTACAAGTATTCTAGCTTGAGTTAGTAGGTATACCTAAATACTTCGGCCGTATTCATAAACTTAAACGTACTACAAGCCTGTTTTAACTAAAATGTAAAATGGCGTTAAAATTCGTTTGTCTTTATGTGTCACTTTGACATTTGTGTTCGGAAGAAAGGGACAGAGCACATTTTATTTAAAAATAAAATAAAATACGTCTAAGTTTACACAGTAAATGGGAAATCAGAATCACCAGTGAGTGAACACGATTTTCTAGTAAATTGACGATTCAAAACCAGTGAATGAACTAGGTACTTGTTAGTCATGTTTTCTTGGCTTACATATGGCTGTACCACCGAGGTTAGTCTATGTCTTTAACGTCAAAAATTTCAAACAAAAACATGAAATTAAGTGTGAACCTAACGTACTTTTGTAATTCTGATTGGCTTCGACGGTTGTTGCGAAAGCAAAGCCGTAATATTAGTGTATACCTTGCTATACTTAACCTACTTACGTAATCCAAGATGAGGCAGTACTGGCTTTGTCGTGCCTAATTCGATTGTAGCTAGGTTCAATCACGAACACAATAAACACAGGATCGTTCTAAAATTATAGACTAACAGATTACATAATGAATTTGTGTAATGTCTAACGTATAATCTCTAATACGTAAGTACTGTCCGCAAAAGTAACTTCGCTCGTAATGATACCTACTCAGTCCCTATTAAATTCTATTGTCATACATAAAGTCGAATTTCAAGTACAACTACCTACTTCTTTCGCGTAGGTCCTGATGCTGACTGTGACATTACTCTACTTACTAAAATCAGATTTTCAATTAAATTAAATTAAATTCATTTTTATTCAGAGACCAACATGGATCATTATTGTTAGTAAGACTTAGCTTAATATTAGTAATTACAGTATAAATACACAGTTCATATAGATAGCACACATAAAGTTAATTTAAAGAGTTAATAGTAATCTATAATAATAAAATAACGGTTTAGGCCAGTTTAAAATTTACATGACAGTCAACTACTTAATAATAAAACATTATAAATATTTAATAATCGAATAAAAATTATAAATTCACATGATGTCAAGTTAATTAATCACTTATTTAAATCTCAAAATGTCAAATGTCATTCGACCTCATAATTAACATGTGTGTTTGCGTGCGTCATACAGCAGTGGTTTAGATACACACAGTCCATCCGTTCAGCGATCATTTTCAGGATGCTGTTGGCACTGGCCCGTACCCTAATACGCACCAGGGATGTACAGCGCTTGCGCATAGTAGTGTGGAAACAGTCCACCCTCGCCTCTGCGAACATCCCTGACGCGCTGCAATATCGGGGCAGCCCCATCAGCATCCTGAATGCGTTATTAAATTGAACACGAAGAGCACTGTATTGTGTCTGAGTAAACAAACAAACATAAATAACAACACAAATAACAACAACCACATAAACACATAAATAACATAAATTCAATGAACGGTATAGGTATGTAGCCTACTTTGTTTTGTACCTAGGTGATCCTTCATTGCAACATTATAGGTATCTTTAGTAAGTATACCTATAGTTAAGTATCAACTTTTTACGTCGCTGCCGGTGGCGATTAAAAAAATCGTATGTAAACGTACCCATTTGCGCACTAAAACAATAAACTCCATATCTTAGACCGTGCGATTTAAAAAAAATGATGGCATCAACCAACACAGTCACCGGGCAAAGTAAAAGGCGATATCCCACACTAAAAGTGCAACAAACAATTGTTCCGAGTAAGTTGAGTGTAAACAGGTAAATTAAAAAAGAGAACAATGTCCGCATTTGGTCTCATTTGGACAACTACTGCTGGCTGGTTAGATTTATTGCCACGAGCGTTACGCAACCGCGCAAGAAATTCCCGCTTGCGGAATATTGCAGAAATCACATTGAGTCTGAAGTTTTTTATAATTAACGACCTAAGCGAACAATTCCATTGTGACAATGTTTGTTATGCAAAGTCGCAGATTTAGTTGAATGGTTTAGAGCAATGTTTTTCAATCTTTTACATGCCGCGACCCCCTTAGTATATAATAGAATGTTTAGCGACCCCCCACCCTACGTTGTTCAAAGTATCTACACCACTTAAAATACTAGTAGCCGCGACCCCCTTTAAAACCTTCTGGGGTCGCGACACACAGCTTGAAAAACACTGGTTTCGAGTGTCGCAGAGAGAGTGCAAATTTAGAGGGTTTAAAAATACAAATCACATTTTGTGGATCTTTTATATCCACATTTATGCTAAAAGTGGTACTGGAACACAAGTTTCATGTGCTCTACCTACCCCTTTCAGGGATAAAGGCGTGAATATATTTATGTATGTAAAATTGCACAATAGCGATTATATAGGTTATAGTATATATATAGTACCTACCGTAATGCTTTTGTAAAACCACAGCATAAATCAGTCTCCATTTGCTTATTAAAACGCGAAAGTGCTTTGAGTTAGTTAACCCTCTACCTAGTGAACCAAGTAACTTTCGCGGGCAACCGGGAAAGTTACCTGCACCACTATGCAACCGTTTTCTATGAAATAGCAGCTCCGACCGATTAAAACGAAATGAAAAATCCGATCTTACAAGTACCTATGTTATGCAATTTTAGATAGGTAGGCAAATGTATAGTTGTTATAAGTAGGTAATAGAATCTCCTCTCACCCTCAGGGTTGCTTGTATCAGCTTGGCAGGTAGGGAAGTTTTTATTTTTTTCCTGACCAGTATCGTTTGGGCTATTTAGCGACACCAGGACTTGAACTATGGACCTTAGCTACTTTTTGCGAATTAAAGGGTTAATAATCTAATTATCTGTACGTACCTATGCAATTAATCTCATTCCCAGAACCACTCGCATGATGGCTCCTCTACATGATGGCCCATCCTAATGGCCCACTAGGATGGGCCAGCGTGTAGAGAGGGTAGTGGTGTCAGATGGCTTATGGCGCGGCGATGTCTTTCTCCGTCTAACGCATAGTTGCGTCCTGTACGATGGGTCGTGATGGCCCACTGTATAGAGCAGGCTTCACAATGACACCCGCCCAAGTCATTTACGCTGCGTTTCGCACTGCAATTTGCAACTATTTTATATAGTTACAAACTAATAATCAACCAAGGTAACGGACCGTGGTGAGTTAACTCTGAATAATACTTAACCACGTTAGACTAACTCATTATAGCGTGCATCCCTAAATCGAATATAAAAATACATTACAAAATCATTTGAATATTTTCAGTGTAAACCTTCGTACCTCCTTCAAATTGTACAAACAGGGCACTTATAAAATATTATTTCGTTATGCTGCACGTTGCTATCGCCTCGCCTTGGCGATGCTATTGCATGAAATCATTTAGACTCTCTGTACTTACCTTGAACGTATTTCGTTTCTCATTTACGATTAATTATTTCGCAGTGTTCATGTATACATATAAACGTAAAAGTCCTGACTGACTTAAATCAACGCCCAGCCCAAACCGTTGAAACTAGAAAACTGTTTATATAACGTAAGTACCCACTAAGAAGGGATTTTTGAAAATTCCACCCTCAAGGGGGTAAAAAGGGGGTTGAAAGTTTGTATGGGGATGGAGTAAAATTTTAAGTGAGAGACCTTAAACTTTTTGTAAAGACTCCTTATTACAATACAAGAAATGCAATTAAAGCGATTTGTATGAACCCACCCCTAAGCGGGTGAAATAGGGGTGCAAAGTTTGTGGAAACTTTTGAGCTACAAAATTAAAACTTTATGGAAATATTCCTTATCAGAATACAATCAAAAATGTCTTTTTGCGTTTTGGAATAATACACCCCTAAGAGGGTTAAATATAATATAATAATATTATAAATGCGAAAGTGTGTCTGAACCGATTTAGATAAATTTGGTATAGAGATATTTTGAGTGCCTAGGATGGACGTAGGATAGTTTTTATCCCAGAAATCATCTGAGGGGGTGTAATGGGGGATGAAAGTTTGTATGGAACTACGATATAAACGATTTCCACGCGGACGGAGTCGCGGGCAGAGGCTAGTTAGTTATAAACGTTAGTTGTTCGGTAGCGTCAATGGTCAGACTAAATAAAATAATTATGAAAACCAATTGTATTTGTTTAAATTAGATAAGCTATGGTAATCAACTAATAACTATTAAAGTACCTACCTACTTAGCTAATTAAGTAAGTGATAGTTTCAAACTCTCGTGACAAAGTTGCCCGCAATCAGAGTAAAGTGCCCCACATCCTCCTAGGTAGTAATACTAATACAGTCTACGCAAAGATATAATGATATTTAATGACTGGCTATTTAGCTTGCTCTATTTTTTCCCAACAACCAGTTGCCCGGCGCGGCGGCGGCGTGGCCGGTTGAAGGCCAAATCAAAACGGCACAAAAAATAATTGCTCATATAATGTAGCTTTTGTACCAGTAAAGTTAGTTGGTGCCGAGGGTACGAGTACAATTAAATAGGAGCCCGTAATTGCCTAGTTACCTAGTTACGTGTTCATACGAACAATAAAAAAGTGGTGAAATCAAAACACCAGTCATATTTTCTTTATAATAATCGGCTTTCTGTAATCCATTGTTAACCAGCTTAAAAGGAAAGTTAATTAGTTTGGAAGTGTTCATTTGGATGAGTATCCGGAAAAGTTATCTTGTATGCGTTACATAAGGATTCGTCAGTTGTGCGTAACTGAAATGGAAATTGAAAATTGGAAAACGCGTTTCTTCAGTAACTATCGAAAGTAAAATTGAGAAATACTCACTAACAGTATATTGCACGAAGTTTGTAATATCCATCGCTGTCGTTGAAAACATTTATAATCACTAACACATTAGAGGTTACAGTCGTAGTTCGGTAAAAAAGTTAAATCGATTTCGTTCGCACACTTGTCGTTGGGAATCTTTATTGGTATCAACTTAAACATCGCAAATTGCATAGAGTAAACCATCCACGGTAACTTTTACACTAAGAATGTTGCGGCAAGTCGTCGGAGCGTGCTTGGTCAATGTTTGTTCACGGTGGTTGCCGCCGCCGCCGCACCGCCACCGCCGGCGCTGCAGCGCCCCCCTCGGCCGCGCCGTGCAACCGATTCCGTGGAAACTGTACCTCCATTGTTGTTAACTTTGGTCACTAACTGCACTCTTGAATCAGGAAGTTTAGAGACATAATAATGGCGCACACTTTCATATTTCATTTAGGTTGCAGTTTTTCAGAATGACTGCATTGCGTTTGAGGTAGAGCTTAGTCAATCTGTGCCATCTGGTGCACTTTTCCTGTACCCGACAGGTTTATGTAATGAAATTAGTGGATATGTTGCATCGTCCGTCTTTAAATAGTAAATTACGTACCAAGGGCGGTGAATTCGTGAAAGGCCCAGATAGCAGGTGTTTGTGGCCCGAACCGAAGGTGAGGGCCATAAATATGCGACCTGGGGCTTTACGAATTACCGCCCGTGGTGAGTACACAATTTTACGTCTTCATCTGGCCACAATGCGAGTTTTACCGTACGCGCAGCGTGCAGTAAAACTCGCATTATGGCCAGGTGTGACGTAAAAGTTAGTATTGGGTGTGATGCGGTTTTTACGTACTTAAGTGTGGAATTATGTTACTTACTTACACATCATATCTTTCACTATACCGCCTTTCGTACCTATAGCTATGTAATGCTGCTTTGAATGCTTACAAAAGTTAGTAAAAAAAAGAATGTATAAAATCGCACGATCGTTCGGCGTTCACAATCTGCGATACGAAATTGTTGATTGCTATGCGGATGGAAGTCAGCGCGTTTTTTGTTATTTCGCGTACAATTACCTGCGACATAGTCTAATAACTGTGGAAACAAGTTACACGTGTAAACGCGTTCAGTTTTCTCATTTGTTTTCTTTTAATTGATAGAAAACTGGATTGCTTGCCATTTGTGGCCAGCCAGTTTATCGATAGAGTGGTGACGCAACGCCTGGAACTTAATGATTCTATAATGATTCTGTAAGGCAAACAACCAAAAACAACCAATTAAATTCTGATTTACACAAACATACCTACATTACATTATACATGTGCTTACGCTCGCATCCCATTGGGGTAGACATAGATCACAGTGACGATATACCTCAACGATCCTTATAGACTTTCGCGTCAATCTATCTTTAAACTCATTCGGACTCGTATGGATGTGATCAAAGATATAATAGGTATTTCGGTCCTGATTCCTGATCGTGGTCGCCCTCTTCTAACCCTTCCATAGCTCTGCTTCTGGTCGGGTAAAGGTATACATATATGCCGTTATTCGTTATACTTGCATTTCAGGAAGGCGAGAGTGGATATAACGAAATTTGACTTTAACGTCATAATAAGTGATAGGAACGTGCCCACTCGCCTGCGTTACGTCTATTAGTGACAATGAGAGTTGCGTAATTTTGCATGCAGTCAATGTTCCCACCCTGCCTCCGCACGCGCAACGTGCAAATATCACCAAACCACCACCGATAAACCAATAATAAAAAAACCCACAACGCGTGTCTCGCCTCTACGAGGCATCATCAGATGCTGAATGCTGACAGGAGATGTTGCTGTGACATTGACACATTTTCTTTAGCGGAATAGCTAAGGAATATATTTCTAGAAACTTATCATGATTTCCGCAAAGTAACGCCGGATACCATCAATTACGACTGCATGAACGACTGAAATTGTTAATAACCTCGTACATTTCGCTCATTCTTTACGAACTATGAATACTTAGTATCCTTTTAAAAATAAAGAAAAGTTAAAACAGGTCCGTTGCGCATGCGCATAGTTGTTGCTAAAAAAGGTTTCTGGACTTTTTGGTCTGCTAAGTTCTATCTAAGTTAACTATGCGTATACATCCGGCGGGTGATGTATACTACTGATAAACAAATTGCCTTGGAACATTCACTGAAATAATTAAAGCAATTTAGTGTTTTAGAGTTCCGTTCGTGGCTGTGCTTTTTTAGATCTTTGAACGAATGAGACCTGGTTGAGAAATTCATAATCTACAAACCTGGGTGCGAATTCACATACAAAAAATGGCTCTCCAGTTGTCTGAGACGGATTGATTTACAATAAGAAACTCGGGATCATGCTGGTAGTGTGAAGTTTCTGTAAGTTTCAATTGAAGGTATTCGTTTTCCGTCTCTATATAACACCTTAAAAGAATATCTGAAACAAGATTGGTGAAATCAGGTCCAAATATCCGCTATCATAATATTTTGGAACTAAAAGCTCTTTGACTTGTGCGACTGTTGTATATAATTTCTCAGAAAAAAGGTTGGGGAGACCGAGGAGAGTTGACACAAAATTTACATTTCTAGTTATTTCTGCTTCATTATAATAATAATAAATAAATAATCACAAGACAGTCTTACATAGAGACAATCTTACACAAATCGCACTAGCCCCATAGTAAGCTCAATAAGGCTTGTGTTACGGGTACTAGACGACGATATATTTAATAGATATAAATACTTAAATACATAGAAAACATCCAAGACTTCCATCCAAGAATTCATATGCTCATCACACAAATATTTGTCCTTACCGGGATTCGAACCCAGGACCTTCAGCTTCGTAGGCAGCGTCACTACCCACTAGGCTAACCGGTCGCCGATTATAAAAGCTAGAACTATGTAAAATATATCATAAGAAAGCAAATTTCATGTGTTATTGAAGGCTATCAATCAAAATGGCAATTCAAAATTAGAACTATATAAAAAACTCGTTTTCTAAATTAAGTCACGCTGTTTCAACCCTCCTAGTAACGAGGTAAGTTGAAACAGGTAACAAGGTAGGTTGACACACAATGAGAAGGCACATTTTAAGTAGGTTTATCAATAATAAGTATCTACCTCATATCCTAATTATTAAATACTAAAATGCCATATTTCCAATAGAGGACATAATATGTGTTATATACATATAATATTATCCCACAAAAAATATTCAATGTAAAAAAGACGCCAAGTCTCGAAACTCTTTCACCGTAAAAAGTTGTGAGATATTTTGTAGAGCCAAATCTCAGGCTTTCTTATTAATCTTTATTTGCATTTATGGATTTTTGCATACCTAAAACTATGTAGTATTGTGTGATTGCCAAGTCACAAAATGTTATTTAGCTAGCAAATAAAAATTAATAAGAATGCCTGAGACTCGGCTCTACGAAATATCTCACAACTTTTTACGGTGGAAGTTTCGAGACTTCGCGTCTTTTTTACATGGAATGTTTTTTATGGGATCTCACTTCTTTTTGTAGGTTATTGTGTTATCAACACGTACAAATTATGAATGCAGTTCCATTCTTACTTTTTATTTTTTTGTCCCACACTGCAAATATAACTTTGTAATCCTATATGTTTATATATAATTACTTTTGTAACTTACTTACCTACCTAAAATAGTTTTATCTTTATTAAATGAGTGAGGTGCTTTCATTGTTTAACACTAAGTAGGTGTTTCGTGCATAGCAAAGAATAATTTGAATTATAACACTTTGCTAAATCACTAAGATTTTTTCGTCATAAGGTAACTTCTTCGGTGGCCTATTCGTATATCTGAACACAAATTTTGCCTCAATTCATCTTCATTCCTTCAACTAAGTCAGCAGTCAGCAAAAACCAAATACAAATTAATACTTTAACATTGAAACCGAGGCAAGTTGCAACAAGGGAGGTGGGTTGAAACAAGGTGTTTCAATTTACCTCTGCCTCGAAATTAACGATCTTTTATATATCATCGTGAGTATTAGCGGCAAGCCATTATTTTAAGTTTAAAATAAAGTGACTGCATAAAACGTAATTATAATTAACTACCTTTAAAAATGCTTTAAAAATGATCAATGCGCGCCACAAATTATATAACAAGTAAATAAACAGCGTAGAAAAACAAAAACCTACTTTTCGTGGAATTTTGAGCACTGATATTGATTCTGTAGCTCCACAACCATTCGCCTGGTGGCCTCGGCGTGTACTGACGAGTAGGTCAACAGGAAGGCGCGGTTAGAACTGCGTTGTTGCCAGAATTCTTATGCATATGGTTTTAGAGATTTTGACGTTGTGTCAACTCACCTTTATGTCAATTTACGTCGGTCTCCCCTACAATTACTTCTAAGATCTACGGAACAGTGAGCGTAACAGAGCGACATGTACTTGTTCACTTTTAATTAACGTTGCACTTGAAGAGTGACTGGTGTGCTTTATGACCCTGAAAGTTTGCCAGACATCTTTCCTCATTTTAATCGGACCGCAACATATCTTACTTTGCATATTTGTATACATGCTTTAAGAGTCCGCAGTAAGCTCGGCCGAATTTCATCTTCCCATACAAACGTAGTTACGCTCTCATTTTAAAACTACGTGTTGGATTGTAACGAAACTTTGCATATACAATGACATGAGGTATATCTATGTCTTTAATTAGTTTATATGATTCCAGTTTATAAAACAAACGAAATACAGCAAAAACAAGTTTTGTATGAAAATCATAAATTCGCTGCATCTTTTTTACTACGGTATCTGAAGCTACATAAACTAATTACAGACATAGATAAACCTCATGTCATTGTACATGCGAAGTTTCGTTACAATCCGACACGTAGTTTTAAAATGAGAGCGTAACTACGTTTGTATGGAGAATTCTCCATACAAACGTAGTTACGCTCTCACTACCTACCTACTTAGTTTAAGAGTCCGCAGTAAGCTCAATTGAGCTTACTGCGGACATACATGTATTAAGAAAAGAAAGACGGGACGATCTGACATCCGACATACACCTGCGGGTCGATCACGTAACGCATTGTACGTACGTAAGGGAGATTTAAATGTCAATTTTTATATGGAAAAGTGACAGTTGGATCTACCTACGCGCGTTCAAAACATTACGTGACTACCCCTCTGCTGGGCAATCGCGTATACCTAACACTTCGAACGCGCGTAGGACGCGTATGACAAAGTAAAGCTGCCATTTTTTGAAGGTGAAAATGATAATTAGTTAAGACGAGAAGGTCCTATGTAACCTGCCCAACTAGTTAACTTTCTTAAAAGAAACAAATAATTTCTGCCAAAATCAAGATCAAATATCTATTCTGCAAATAGGGCACAAGGGCACTTTTACAAGTCAATAAGTATATCTATTGTTGAATCTAAATTATACATCATTAATCAATCAATCATCATCAATAAACAATTCCTAATTCTTAGAGATGTAGGTATAACCCTGAGGGTCAAACTTAAAATGTTCACGAACTCGTTGCCGAAGGTATTTTATATTATAATATGTACTTTCTTTACAACAAACACATCCCAAGTCTCAATTTTTTTGAGCAAATGTCAAATAAACAACAACCTCAGCTCATAGACCAAAGAAAGATAAAAAACCAGACGTTGCAAAAAAGCAACGAATGGGTTGGCATTTAGCAACCGGTGGCAAGTTAATTGTATATCATTATATAGGTAACCTATGTAGAGATTGTTGGACGCACATTGCCTATGACAACGTAATGGCATATGAAAATTATGATAGTTTAAAATTTAACAGTACTTACCTACCCATAGGATGATCAATCCAAATGGGCCACTCAGGCCTTTTTAATTTAAATTGTTTTATAATATCATAATGTTCTGGTTTTATTTTAGACGATCATTACGAGATACGAGTATCAATATCAATATTTATATTCCCTATTTTGACTTTATCATGAATCATTTTGTAATATATGTCCATATGAATGTTGTATTGTACCTGTGATTTCATTCAATTAATATTCATTATTTGACGATCATTAAATAAATTCGTGTAAATTAGCTTAAAGTTAACTTATAATGTAAATTTATTTTATGAAATAAATAAATCTAATCTAATCTAATCAGGAAAGTCAGAAATAGAGAAATGTGTTCTTAGGATCGATGTCGTTAATATATAGATTTTGGTAATGTTTCTTTAATCTCTCTTTAATTCGTATTATAGTAATTATAATTGATAGTAGGTAGGAAGGCACAGGGGACATATTTTGTTATAGAATGTGACGCATTGCTTTTGCACGTGGAGAATTGCGTTTGTGAACAATTGCGATTAAGATGACACGCCTACCATAATGCCAATACGGACAGTAGAACCACAAATATAAGTTACATCGACAATATCCGTTCGAGGGCACAGGTAGCTAACGCCAACTGAAAAATCGCCAGTGACATTAAAAAGCAGCTACAGATAGCTGTAACGGCTTTTTTCGTACATGGTTCTGCTCGTTCTACTTACCGTGCATGGTTGAAGATAGACTCCTCGGCGGCTATTCTTTGGCTACATGCATCCGGAATCCCTGCCGTTATAACGTTATCCGCATTTGGCTTACATTATTGAAAACCTTGTTTATCTTCCACTTCTTATTCTTTGCCTGGGGTTTGTCTGCTAAGAAATGACCGTATTGGTAGAGGAGGTGGTGGTGGTGTTGCGATATATTTCCGGTCTCACATCCCATATTCCATCTTAGATAGAGCAGCTCAGTCTTCTTCGGACGCCGCAGAATATTTATTTCTCGAGTTGAGCTTATCTCACACTAAAATTATTATTGGTGTTTTTTATTCACCCTCGCTTATTTAATGTTAATTACGTATCTTCTTTTGAAAAGCTTCTCCAAGACCTTATGCCTTCTTATGATCACCATATCATTATGGGCGATTTTAATACTTGCCTGCTATTCTTAAGAATAAATCTCACTCTAAATCACCTTGTCTCGTCATCTGATCATGCTGCAAAATACTATCAATACTCTGCGGACTCTTTTTCCTAGCATCACCTATTGTTTTTATCTTATAAGAAGCCCAAAATTCTACTTCAGCACAATTTTAGTCGGTTGAATGTTGACAAGCTTCGCGAAGATGCCGCAAAGGTAGATTGGGAATCAATTTTGGAGGCTTGTATCGTAGATGAGAAAGTATAACTTTTTAACACCGCCTGAGACAAGGCGATATCTGTATGATATTCACCCTCCGGTACGCCCAACCAAGGTTAAGCACCTTCCTGCTCCCTAGGAAATTAGAGCACTTATAGATAGGGAGAACCTTGCTAACACATTTACTCGGCTGTAGAAAATGGTGATCCTTCTAGTCTGGATTTTTTAAAAGTCTTTAGAAGTTGGGAAATCTACACAAAATTCAATTCCTTATGATGTTGACTTCGACAAGCTTAACTAGCATTATTCTTCTTCTGCCACATTCAACGGGTCAGATAAGGATGATACTTTTAACTATCTCTAGAGTGTTCCAACTCCTGACTTTCCTTTCTCTCTTGCTCAATTCGCTGTCGGTGATGTTAAGAAGAACGTATTAGCTATTTCCTCTAATACCGTTGGTGTCGACAGCGTTAGCCGTAAAATGATCTTCCCTCTCCTTGATGTCCTTGCTCGGTGCTCCTGTTATTACCCATGTCTCCTCTGGTGTATTTCTCTTGTTGTGGAAAGATGCCGATGTAATTCCTCTTCCAAAAACATCCAAACATTCCTCTTTCTCTGACTATCGTCCTATTTCCATTCTTCCTTTCTTATCAAAAGTTCTGGAACGCCTTGTTCATCAACACCTCACATCTTTCTTGAACAGCAACAATCTGATGAATTCCTTTCAGGCCCGGCTTCCGATCAGGTCATAGTACGGCTACCGCTCTTATGAAAATAACCGATGATGTCCGAGCAGGCATGGACGACAGGAATGTAATTGTTTTATCGATACTTGACTTTAGTAATGCTTTTAGCACTGTTGATTTTGATATTATGCTTAGTTTATTACGTCCTCTTAACATATCTCCTGTGGATATTGATTGGTTTCATAGTTTTTTACATGGTCGTCGGCAGCGAATAAAGGTAGATTCTTCCCGTTCGTCGTGGTGCAGCACGCTTGCCAGCTTCCCGCAGGGTGTGCTGTTGTTATTACTAGTAACATCGTTTCAGCATAATCACCTTTATGCCGACGATCTTCAAATTTACTCTCAAGGGGTTACTGATTTACCTCAGGTTGTCCACTTCATAAATAAGGACTTGGACTGTATTTCTACCTGGAGTGAACGTTATGGGCTTAAGGTAAACCCTGCTCAGTCCGAAGCTCATTCCTAGGGTTAATTTTATGAACTTACCAGCCGTAATGTTCAATGGTGTTCAAATTTCATATTCGCACCAGGTAAGACACCTTGGTATCATACTCGTAATTGATCGCACATTGTCTTGGGTACCTCAGGTGAGCGAGGTCAGTAGGAGGATGTTTGCTTCGATTGCTTCCCTTCGTCGACTTCGTAACTTTTTGCCACTCGCCACTAAAATTGAACCAGCTCAATCTCTCCTTCTTCCCATTCTAGATTATGCTGATGTTTGCTATCTGGACCTTACTGAGGACTAGCTTAATATACTTGATCGCCTTCAAAATCTATCTCGTAGGGTCTTATTTGGTTGGCGCAAGTATGACGTTTCCTACTTTCGTTCTCAACTCAAGTGGCTTCCAATTCGTCTCCGTCGTGATTCTCACATTCTTGCGTTACTCTACAGTGTTCCCTCTACTCATCCATATCACAAAGAGCGTTAAGAGCTTCCCAAAACCATCTTCTCGCTCCACCACCTACATCTACTTAATTTTATAATAGCTGATTTACCTTTTCCGGCTGTTCGGTTGTGGAATGCTTTGCAGTTGCATATAAGGTGTGCAAAATCTCTCCCTATTTTCAAAAATCTGATGAAACCATATTACCTGTCTCTCCCTTAAGTTGCCTTTTATGTATTGTATGTATGTATGGTTGTATTTATGTCTGCATATTTATATTATTTATTCATTTATTGGGTTTGTATTTAAAAGTGTCTGGTTTAGTAATATTTGAAAGATTGATGTGTTAGTATGAATTCCTGCACTACCTGTTCAAAAATCTTGGCCTACTCATGGACGATGAGTTACGTTTCGAACAACATGTACTGGACACCGTTAGGAACTGCTACTATAGGCTAAAAGTGTTGTACCAGGTTCGGGCGTACCTTAGTGTTGACGTTAGGATCAAGTCATGCGATACATTAATCCTGTCCAAATTAAACTACGTCGACACGGTAATTAACGGATGCCTTCTAGCTCGCTCAAGAACACTTATTCAACGGATCCAGAATGCCTGTGCCCGTTTCTGTTTCCCTATCCCACCACGCACTCACGTCACACCCTATCTTAACCAAGGCGGGATGTTAAAAATGGAGGCCTGTCGTTCTCTTCATTTTGCCACTCTGCTTTTCGGTGTAGTGTACGATCGTCAGCCTCAGTATCTATACGAGAAGCTGACCTTCACTGCCCGGCCGACCAGAGGTGCGATCCGTCTTGTATGCCCAAGACACGGTAAATCGGCAGCATTTCGTGGCAGTTTTCGCTACTCAGCCACGAAATGCTGGAACAACATCCCTCCGCCTATTCGTAATTCGTTAACTGTAGGTACTTTTAAGCTCCACTTCAAAAAATATCTATTTACCCTACAACTCTCCTAGCCCGTGTCGTTAACTATTTCATATATTTTTTGTTAGTCGTATATAGCTGTATAGCGTCACGTTAGTCTCGAAAATCCTCATAATTTATCCCGTATAATTATTATCCAATATTCTGTTATATAGTCAGTTTCCTAAATACGCGTAGTACTTAATATGCATGCAACTTGCCACGTACAAACCTACTCCTAACTCTTCTTATAAGTAATTCAATATTATATTCTTATACAGTGTTTTTTTTTAATGGGACAGTATGGGGAAATCCGAATCTAAATGAGATAGAGGAAAAGTGTCCAAGGAGACATTAGGTGTTTTTTTATGTAAACAAATTTGGCTCGTTAAAATTTTTGGTCAAGCGTGAGTTGTTCTTAAAAAATTATAAAGTTGGTCAATTTTTTTTGACGCGGTGTAGGTATATACTGGATATGTAAACGTTGATTCATCATTTTATCCCTAAATGTAGGTTTTAGTACCACGTTTTCCACTTTTTGCTGTTCAGAACTATCTTACAGCCCTGGGCTCCACGGAAGACCAGCGCTGTGGCATTGTTTAATGTCAGAGCATATGCTGAGTGGTGTCCACTTGCGGCCACTACAGCAGCACCACCAGTCTTTCTTACGTACACGTTATTTTTAGTTTAAGCTGGTATTTATTAAGTTTCTTTTTATATATTGTCTTTTCTAATTAAGAACGAAATTATGATATGGTGTTATTTTGGCTGGCAATAAATTCATTTCTATTCTATTCTTAAATCTAGTTTTAATGTTTCCTGCTACTTAAAGGTTATCTAGAAGAAATCGCTTTAAAGCGCTAAGACCGCCTGTTGTTAGCATTATTTATGAAGCAATTTTTTTTGGTAAGATGTTTCTTTCTTGTCGTAGTGCAATAAAGAGTATTAATTATTATTTCTGTCACGGACCATTTACGATTTGAGATTGCTTATGATCGATCCGCTTAATCCGAAGAACAGTTTTTGCGACTAGCAAGTTAAGTAGTGGCCTGTGACTAGTGTGTCGCTACGAGAAACCTTATTAGATGTAGGATAAACCTAATGTCTTTTTTATAATCCCGTCTTTGCGAGTTTGCAGGCAATGGTGTGCTGTAAATAGAACGTTGTAGTCTGCAGTGTACGCACACCCGCGCAAGTCCACGAACCAGTTAGGCCAGCTTTGTGACTCCGAGATATTTAATAACTATGTATAACTGAAAGTTAGACTTATACTGGTTCGATCGAGGCGTGTTGGTAAGATTCGTGAGTAATTCAGCTATTATAGTCCAAACCCCCCGTAGCCGATTAAACGACCAACTGGCGTGATACATTTTGCAGCGATCTTAACGTCTATTGATGAAATGATGAGATAACGAAATTCTTTTAGTCGTACGGGACGTTTCATTAAGTTTCTAATTAATATCTAACAAGCAAGTGTTTAACAAAGACACGCTATTAAAAAAGTAATCTTAACCTAAACGAAACTAACGTAGCAAAATTAGAAAATATAATGTGACGTCGGAATAGTGTTGAAAATTTTAGAAATATCGTGCCTTTAAGAAAAATAATTGGTGACTAAATATCGTAGTTCTAGAAAGACACCCTTTGTGCTGATGGCCGAAGTTTTTATACTACGACTGTGGCAAACAAGCATATGGTCTGCCTGATGGTAGCCGGGTGCCAGAAGAATAGCGCGCAAGCGTGTTGCCGACTTTTTATTGATTTGAGGATTTATTGCGTTGATAGCTAAAGACTAACGCGGGTCCTCATTCTCAACGCAAAACATCATTAAGAGCGAGTTTTTGTTTTGTGAACGGCTATAATTTTGAGGAGAGCTATCCATACTAATATTATAAATACGAAAGTGTGTCTGTCTGTCTGTCTGTTCTGTTATCACTTCACGCTTAAACTGCTGAACCGATTTGGATGAAATTTGGTATAGAGTCCTGGGGAAGGACATAGGATAAATCATCCCCCAAGGGTATGAAGTGGGGGGTGAAAGTTTCTATGGAGCTACGATATAAACGAGTTCCACGCGGACGGAGTCGCGGGCAGAAGCTAGTTACTTATATCATTTCCCGACCCAAGATATTTAATGGGAGATGATTACTAGACGTGTAGGTAGACGTAAATTTGATATAATATAATAGGTACAATTATTTAGACGTTTAGGAAACTTTCACAACACAAGTCCATGACGTACGTTCCTACTGCCATTATATAGACTGAATAATAGCTATGTGATCAATTACTAGCCATTTGAAAATATGCGTGTGCATACTGGTGAAGGTTACCTGTACTATTTAATGTGCGTACTACTTTTTAGTTTTAACCGACTTCAATTTAGTACTCCGCCAAGCCACGAGAACATTTCTTTTCCAATTTACCTCATGAACTGATTTCCGAGAGCAAATGCGTTGATTATTATAGAAAAAAACCCAATTGCTGTATGTGACCCGATAATATTTGAGGACTTGCGTCAATTCCACAAGGATCACCCTTGGCACTTCATTAGTTGCTATTTCAACGGAATCTTATCAGAATCTGTGATATACTTTTGTACTTTTAAGTATATAATTGAGGAATTCCATAAGTCGTCTGTGGTCTTCATCATCAATGTCATTCCACCAATTTATGATTTCCGGATGTAAATACACGAGTTATAATAGAAAATACCAAAATCACTACACGCGTGCCTAATATAATTGAGGAGTTCCCTCAATTCCTCATGGATCCCATCATCCAATTGAATTTTCAAAAAAATGGGACCCACCTGGAAACATATACTTACGAACAAAAAAATATATTTATGAATCGGCTCATCAATGACGGAGTTCTGAGGTAACAAACATTGAAAAAAAAAAATACAACCGAATTGAGAACCTCCTCCTTTTTTTTTGAAGTCGGTTAAAAAGGAGAATAATTTTCTCTTAATTTAATAAAATTACATACCCTTAAGAAATGGAATAAGTAGTAGTCCTCTGTTTTTTAACCGACTTCAAAAAAAAGGACGAGGTTCTCAATTCGGTTGTATTTTTTTTTTCAATGTTTGTTACCTCAGAAATCCGTCATTGATGAGCCGATTCTTAAAATTTTTTTTTATTTGTAAGTATATGCTTTCAGGTGGGTCCCATTTTTTCAAAAATTCAATTGGATGATGGGATCCATGAGGAATTGAGGGAACTCCTCAATTATATTAGGCACGCGTGTAGTGATTTTGGTATTTTCTATTATAACTCGTGTATCCCCCGGAAATCATAAATTTGGTGGAGTGGAATTGATGATGAAGACCACAGATGACTTATGGAATTCCTCAATTATGTACATAAAATTGAAAAAGTATATCACAGATTCTGATAAGATTCCGTTGAAATAGCAACTAATGAAGTGCCAAAGGTGATCCTTGTTGAATCGACGGAAGTCCTCAAATATTATCGGCCCACATACAGCGATTGGGTTTTCTTCTCTAATAATTAACGCATTTGCTCTCGGAAATCAGTTCATGTGGTAAATTGGAAAAGAAATGTGGAAATGTTCTCGTGGCTTGGCGGAGTACTAAATTGAAGTCGGTTAAAACTTTGTTTTTAAAGTAAATTATTGCTTTTAGTCGCTATCATGTTCTTCATCTGAGCTGTCACAAGTATTGATAATAAGATTGTTTGAAATTCGATCCATTTCCCCTTCCTGACATCAGACAGTAAGAACTATGAAGTCTTACAGCCGTATTTATAAACGTCCTATAAGCATGTTTTAACTAAAATAGCGTTAAAATTCGTTTGTCCTTTCTGTCACTTTGACATTTGTGTTCTTAAGAAAGGGACAAAGCACATTTTATTTAGCAGAGGCATTTTGATGATGGCATGAATAAGGGGGTTAGTCTCGAGAGTTTTCAAAAAGATGTTTACGAAACTTGCGCTTGAATGAGAATTTACTCTGAGCCTGTCGTATGCTAAAGGGGAGAGCATTCCATAGACGAATAGCCTGCACAGTGAACGAACTGGACATGGAAAGGGAGCGGTGCTGAGGGACAGTGAGGACAAGTTTACGGGAGGAGCGAAGTTCGCAGCCAGGTGTGGGAGTTACAAATGTAAATTTATAATTTAAATATTGGGGTACAGATGGGCCATATAAAATGGAATAAAGAGGACCTGCGCTCCCGAATATGAAGTCACTGAAGTTGTCTCCGATAAGCAGATACGTGGTGGCGGTTACGTAGACCGAAAATAAACCTGATGCAGTTGTTTAGCAGCCGATCTAGCCTGTCCAGTAGTCTTTGTGTCAAATTGGTGTAGCACACATCAATATAATCGGCATTACGAGAGACTGGATGAGTAGAGTTTTTGTGCTAATTGGTACAAAATACTTGTCTGTAAAGCGATATCAGGGTGTTAGTATCCTGCAACAAACGTCAGCAACCTGGGGCTCCCATGTCAGGTCACTGTCCATGATTAACCCTAGATTTCTCACCTCGCCTGAAATTGGTATAACAACATTATCGAAGGTTATATCGGCACATGAGTTAAGTCGGTGTTTGACACTGGGCGTGAGCCCCCCATAATGAAAATAATCTCTAGACCAGGATACTATTGAGATCTGCGTTCATTTTTGAGATAGCACTGTCCAAATCGTCAAACCTCGCCTGATTATACAGTTGTAAATCCTCAGCATGTAAGTGGTAAGGGCACTCGATGTGTGGGGTAATAGGATTGATAAAAATTGAAAATAGCAAAGGAGATAGAATACCACCCTGAGGAACGCCAGAAGTGAGATCGCACCAGTTGGAACGAGACCGATTAGCGCGAATGGCCTGTCGACGACCCTGGAGATTAGATGCGAACCACTCAGCCGCTGATGATGAGATATTCAAATGGCGGAGAACAGCAAGGAGAAGATCATGATTGACAGCATTGAAAGCTTTGGAGAAGTCTATTAGAACTAAGATTGTGACGTAAGAGAATTCAATGCCTAGCCTCACATCTTCAATAACCTTAAGCAGTGCGGTAGTCGTACTGTGACCAGACCGAAACCTGACTGTAGTGGTGTAACGAGATGGTTAGAGTAAATGTGGCTAAAGTTTACTCAGCGTCTTTCTTGTTTTCCGGAGAAAACGAATTTTCTCGTAAACAAGACCTAGATCGATTTTTCGTTGTAAGTCTCATCGAAATCGTTATTGGTAATAAACATTTGATAATAAAAAATAATAGTATGAGTATACTAAGGATACTCCTGTTGACAGTAATAAACACCTTCGAGCATCTCGTCTTCATAGTAGGTAGGTACTTGGCTGTGTCGGGGAACATATATAGTCACTTTTACCGCTCGACTGAGCGCTCTCACCCGATTTCACAGTAGGTATGGACATTTGCATGCGTTACACCAAGCCAATTATAATTAAAAGTGCACCGTGTATCAGATAACGATGTATGCCGTGGATGAAGTGATTAACTGGTTATCGTACAAAATGGCTGGGCATTAGGGTACACTTATTTCCATTATGCGCTGGTAGTATACTTGTTCATCTCTCATACTCTGAAAGTAGGTCATTGTTTATCTAAACTGCGGTTTGAAAGTGAGGCATGTCGCCCCTAGGGCTAGGAAACTGTGGCCCCTAGGGCCACAGTTTCAGAAAATTGCACTGATTTTCAAACCTGTTAACAATCATACGTAATTTTTTAAAATATTGATAATATATTAATTATTGCACGACTATTATTGCTATTTTAGGTAACCTATCGAAGTTTCGAAAAACACTTGCCCGATTTTCACTTGTCCGAAAACGGTTGACCGAATTCTTATAATCCATATACTTTGTTTACCATACTTTTGAAATGTCGCTAGTTTGTTTTCCCACATTATCGTTTTCCCGAAACTCAATAACCCGAAGAACGATTGCCAACTTTATTATTTGACAACCAAATTGTTAACCACCTTTTCATAATTCCTATGCTACGTAAAATCGAAATCTCATTTTCCCTAATATCATTTTACCGCCACGATTAAAAAAACATTCAGATATGCAAAAACCCTACAAAAGTGCATTTTAAAAATGCAATGCGAAAATAAACTGACTAATAAATGGGTTAGGTTACATTTAAAACTGTGATCTTAAAAAATAACCAATTGATAGAAATGGGGCTTAGATTAGGTCCAAACATTATAACAACTAGAGTGCTGCACGAGCTCCCAAAACGCGCAAAAAGGGGGGCTCGGGGGGGCGAAGCTCCGCGCAGTAAAAAACAAGAAATGATCTTAACAATGGTATTATTTGTAGGTTAGGTTAGGGTTAGCTTCTGTCCCTTAGAGCGGAAATAGGCACCCCGCGGAGCGGGGTGACGTCGACACGTTGGCGGTTAAATTAGGTTTGATTTGCATCGACATGCTACAATTTTGATCTTTTGATATAGCGGGATAATAATATTTCGGACTTAATACTTTTCGGCACTTAAAACTAGTTGGCAAATGATCCTTCGGAATTTTAATAAGTGTATATTCGAATCGTAAGCGAAATAAAATTGCAACGAACTGAATATTGGGAAAATAATAATATGGCAAATGAAATTTCGGGCAAACAAAAATTCGGCCAACTAATAAAAAAGGAAGCGTTTTCGGGATTTTAATATTCGGAATTTCGATTTTCGAGTTTATGATAGGTAATCGCTATTTTAAGACTATTGAATATTTCTTTAAGTGTTCGTAGTTTAATGTGACCGCTTCAGAACAGCGTCCAAAAGTAATTTAATAAAAATAAAAATGGCAAAACCTATACTGCCACACTGCCATAAAATTGTGTTGATTTTTGAAGCTTGTTGATAGTTATGATGGTTTTCATTCTTTATTAGTTATTACTATATGGTATATAGGTATAAATACAAATAATAATGTAATGTATCATCTAAACAACAATTTGAATTAGCTTTTCGATATAACCACTTCAAAAGCGCGTCCAGGCTCATAGGTACCTCAAAACTTGAGAAGTCTACAATTCAACAAAATGTTACAATGTTCCATAGAAAAAGTTGTCAATTTTGTCAAATTGTACGCTTGTAAAGTTTTGTGATATAGGCGCCAGGAAATGGTCCACACACTAACATTATTAAAATCTGTCAACAATTCCCGCCCAAATGGTAATGTTAATACACAAACGCTTTTAAAATTGGTTCTATAGGATCTGAGTGATTTAGAAAATATTTGTTTTTGGCTTTCAATTCATTTCCTCGTATTCGAAATGAAAAGTAGTGTTTCACTCGGGGAAAGCCACCCATTCCAGCCTCGTCTCATTTCATCAGCCAAAATATCTCGTCAGGTGGCTTTCAACCCTCGGTTAACAATCTACTAATGCATAGCTACATAAATAACAACAATTTTGATCACGTTTATAGCCAACAAGCGTACCCACCTGATGCTAAGCCGTTAACGTAGCCTATGGATGCCTGCTACTCCGATGGATTAGCATGCGCCATTTAAAAACCTGGTACACTCCTATCTTGAAGACCCCCGATGCTGTGTTAATGTAAATTCAGGTCTCGTATTCGAATTGATTTATTTGCGCAAATATATTTTGAGTTTTGACGGTAGGTGATTAAGAAATGTAGGTACCACAATTAAATTGCCATATCGAACAGCCAAAATAGAAAAAATGAAAAGCATGACGGAGTTATTGAACATAGCAAATTCTTGTAACCTAAGGGTACCCACGAGTTCAAACCACAGCAAGCAGGCCAAGCAACAACCCAACAACAATATACAATTCCAATCACTAACTTCACTTTACGTGTGAATTAGACCTAACAAGGATAGAGTTGTTTCCAAGACATACCTCAGATTTAGTCCTGTTTCTTCATACGTAGCTGTAGAGTCTAATACTAGGTACTTTATGTAGAATGTAGAGCGTTAAACACCTGCTTGCCCTGCTGGGCATTTCGCACATTAACATTACCACTTGATCTATAACATATGCACTAAGATTACGCACAGGCTCTAGTATCTAAACTTCTAAAGCATTAAGAGCACACGACGTCATCATTTAGATCAGTGAACATGTGAAACGAGTTCGAAATTACTCCAATTACATAAATTGCGGTTACTTCGCAATATTGCACGTTTGAAGCTATATTTTTTAGTCTAGGTCATTATGTTGTTAGGTTTATAAGAGGTGTCCGCGTATGGATGTTGTCAGACGACAGGTTCCCTGGGATGACCCGTCCAATCAGCAATGTGGGTGACTACGAGTAGGTACTTAGAAAGCTGGTTGCAGATTATTACTGCTCCACGCCTAACCCTTAACGTCTAATGGGGCTGGATAATGATTAATGACTTATCGTTAAAATATAATTAAATAATCGAGAGCGTGATAACTAATAATAAAGACAATTTAATGATAATAATATTTGTTTCTAAAGTGTATATTCCATTTTGTTTCGTAATTATAAACAAGTTTGGATTAATTTGGATTCTTAAACTTGTTTCGATTTAAAGACATTAATGTTATAACGATAGTATGTTAAACGGGTTATTTTAAAACCTATGGCTATTTTGAATTTAGATTCTACATAGTTCTAGACACGGAATAAAGAATCCATTTATGCGAAAGTACCTATGAGTAATATGTCTCCTTAACAAAGGCACCAATCGGTAGAGCGAGTATTACTATTATTAATATAGGTAGCTAACGACTAATAAGTTGTAGTGAGTTTGCGCACGCACCATAAAAATGGAGTAACGAAGTACTTATAGCTTGAGATTATATAACTGGCTGAATTGCATCAAACTAGTTCATTAAGAAGCTAGTGTAACCACCGCTCAGGGCAGGGGACTCCAGAATTCCAGTCACAGTTTTAATAAAAATCGGACAAATTGAATAATCTCAACCATATAATGAAATGTATGGGGAAGGGAGTTATTGAGAAAAACTCAAGGTTCTTGAGGGCTATATGCGTCCTTGCCATGCGGGCAAAGCCGTTAGAAATCACTCTATAACGTTAAGTCAGAGAGCCGGGAACGAAGATACATACACTCACGTACTCGTCTATACACCCCATAATACATGCGCCTTGGCAAAAAGTTAATTTGACTTTAATGGCGGGCTGTTTTTTATTTGTGATCCACTTATCTTCACATAATATGCTGTACCTGGTGTAGGCACCTATTTTTTTAAAGTTGCAGACTGTAACCACGCTAACTAACATACTTGTCCTGTTTCGAAGCTCCCGAAGAGATCTTAAAATTCAGAATATTCAGCAGGAAAATGACATTGAATTTAAAAGTTAATGATTAAGTAATCCGAATTTCGTTTGATAAACTTCGTTTTACATCGTGATTAGTACAATATTTTTATAAATTAAAATAATAGTAGATTATACACTAAGGGGATAAAGCACTGTTTTATGTCACGGGAGCGAATTGAATCCCGAACGTAACGAAGGACTCATAATTTAACTCCTGAGCGTAGCGAGGGAGTTATAAGTTAATTCCTGAGCGAAGCGAGGGAAATAAGACTGAGTCCTGAGTGCAGTGAGGGGTTCAACCGCCCAATACTAAAACAGTCTTATCCCCGAGGTGTATACTCTACTTTTCACACCTTATGCGAGACAAAAAAACAGGCTCAGTAGATAAATAATGTTTATTTAGCAAATTAAAAGTACATAGTAACATTAGACACGTTAGTCCAATTATGGAAAGATAAGGTAATGTTTTTATTTGGTACGTTTATTGAGGTTGAGTTGGAGTTTCTTTGAGTTGCGTTCATAGCTTCGGATACTTGCGTCTGAGGGTCGAGATGTACCGTAAAGGTTGGGGAAGGTGGATTTTCAGGCAGTGAGCTTGATGTGGATGGGATGTGTTTTGAGGAAGATGGCTGTGGTGGCAGAGGTGTCCAAGGATCATCAATAGTAGACGATGGTTTCAAAAGTATTTTTTCACCAATACGATAGCTCGTTCTTTCTTTATTTTTTATAGAATTTTCTATGTAGCCCTCTGCTACAGCGTCAGACTTCCAGCCACCGTGTCTTTTTATTTGGGCCATGTCTGCTCCTGAATCAGCCAATAGGCTCGCCGATGTTCTTCTAAAACAGTGGCCTGTGTAGAGCTCGGGATTTTCCAATTTCAGGTATTTAGCAATGTCTCTTGGCATGCCACTAATTTTGTTTTTGCCAATGACTTGCCTGGTACATTTGCCATTGTTGTAGCCTACAAAAAATCTGTTGGTGTTTATATTAGCAGGGCGTAGTGCTTGGTACTTTTGGACTATTTTGGCATGGTCTTCACGAATTACGAATGACCGTTCTCTATTTGTTTTTGTATCCGGCAATTTTACAAGTAATAACTCTGAATGTTTTTCGATATCATTGACTTTTATGTTCACGAGTTCATTTCCACGACAAGCTCCGTTCACTCCAAAAATCAGGGCCACCTTTAACAAAATAATACATAATTAAGTAAGTAAACAATTTACTCATAATAATTATGTACCTGCCTACATGTAGGTAGGAATAGGTAATATTGAGATAGTAGTTATTCTACGGGCCTTTAGGTATTATAGGTATATATATGGTCGAGGGTCGAGTATATGTATACTTATATTATAATTAAAATATATACAGCCTTGGCCAAAAGTTTTGAGCTCGACTTCATTTTTATATAACTTCTAAATAAAACCTTATTTCCGAATTACAAAAAACATCAGATGACGCAGAATATAAAAAGTATTAATAAAAAAAATTGAATCACTACTCAAAGTATTTGTTCATGTAAGGCGGCCTGTACACCTGTAAGTTTTTACGTAAGTAGTAGGGACGCCGCTATACAATAGAGCGGGAAAGCGAGATCTCCATCTCATTCATCTGTATGGATGGCTGCGTCCCTACTTTCGTAAGCAAAACTTACAGGTGTAAAGGCGGCCTCAGGGAAACGAAAGACAAAAAACCGAGTCTCACATAAAGCGAGATATTATAACTTGTCTGTACAATTCTTATAACACACCATTCAAGGTGCCTTAGAGTTTGTATTTTTTTGTTACAAAGATAGGTAGAAAACAGTTCCAAATTCGATATTTGTATGAAAAATACAGGACTGCTCTCAACACTTTTGGCCAAGGCTGTATATGTTTTAACGATTAAATATGTAGGTAGTAAACTCGAATTTAATTTTTCAACTGCGTAACATAAAATGAGAAATACTTAGTGTAGAGATAAATTCAATCAACAATTAGGTTCATATAGGTTGTACCTACTCACTTTTATAGCAAGAAAACTGTGGTCGGGGGCTTCATTCAAGAAAGTCTCCACGTTTTGTGTCGTAAATATCTTTGATTTCTTTGCTCGATGTCCATCCGATTTCCTTTTTAAAAAGGCCAATAACTTGGCATATGTATTAATTTGTATGTCATGTTTGACACTTATTGTTGCCCTCAGCATCGAATATATACACCACAGGCTACTTGGCTTCTTTGTAGCTGACAAATATTCAAAATAGACCAGAAGCACTGATTCAGACACAGACTTTACGCCTTTTACAGCTTTCCATTTGTCAAAATCGTGGTAGGCTTTTAGGTATTTTTCCTTTGACTTCTCTGGCAGCAGATTGTTGACAATGCCTATGGCATCTAATTTGATAAACTCAGGAGTCAAAACACTTTCATCACTCGACATTTTCGATATTATTTTTGAAATTAAATCTTCTATAGGCACCTACAAGAACTCGATTTGTTCGTCACGCGTGAACAAATGAAGGCGCGCGACGTTCCAAATTCGAAAGCACAAGCCGAATCTAGATTCGAAATTCGAATTTCGAACACCGCGCTCCTCCGGACCGGGGTTCACACGGAGGCAAACTTCATTTATTTTGTCAAATCAAGTAGGCCATGGCCTAGGACAAATTGTGTTTAGCAAAATTAAACTTTATGCATATAGTAATAAGAATTTTGAAAAGTGAAATCATATTATTAACCAGCGGGTTATAATGAAATTCAGTACAACATTATAACCCGGCTAATACCAAGGGATTTAATGTTTTGCTTTCGGTAGGGTTTACATGACCTATAATTCGGCATTGTCGAGCATGTGGTTTGAAAATATATTTCTTATTGCTCTAGGGGATATATGTAAATGTAGTGTAATAGGCCCCAATAGGTTGTTAGTTTTATTAGTCATTTTAGTAGTTTCATAGACTTATTTGTAATATATTGTCATTATATTGTATAGTTTAATAATTTTGTATTGTGTTTGGTTAATAGTGGTCAATAAACTTAAGTAATATCGTTGTAGACAATAAATAGGTAAAAGAATAAATATCTATCTTAATGTAATAAATAACATTCGATACCTACTAGGTACAAACATGATTATCGCAATAAGCTTGTCACAAATTCCCTAAGCAAATTACTAAATCCTCACAGACAACCCGACCTACGTTCGTCTCGCTCTTGCTCAATAAGTTAAAATGGAAAAGCATGCGCCGCACAGGCCAGCATACCGGTTAACATATTCATGCGTGAGTCATCTTCATCTGCCGGCGTTATCTGACAATGACCTTGACGACTTAACCTATTAACGTTTCTACCAGTCATTGTTTCACGTAATGTTTACGACAGCTTTTCGGTCACGCTTTCTTGATGCCTTTGGATACGGTTATTAGCAACTCACGATCGATAATTTTGTTTAAAAGTATGTAGAGGGAAAATGTACAGGAAAATACCTATGAAAACGAGTAAGTTAGTCAATTACTGTCATTAATAAGTTTTTTCCAAAAACTGATTTCACAAAAATAATTCACGAGAATTACACAACTTTACTGCATCACACAACTTTACTGCATTTATGGATTTTTGCATACCTAAAACTATGTAGTTAGTGTTGTGTAATTGCCAAGTCTCAAAATTTTATTTAGCTAGCAAATAAAGATTAATAAGAATGCCTGAGACTTGGTACCTACTACGAAATATCTCACAACTTTTTACGGCGTTCCTTTATCTACATTTGTACGAGTTTTTTTTTCTATATTAAATATATATATTTTTATGATTTATTCAAAGTTTTGAGACAGCCTCTTTTTTTACATGGAATGTTTTTTTATGGGATCTCATTTCTTTTTTAGGTTATTGTGTTATCATTACATACAAATTATAAATGCACTCCCATTCTTGCTTTTTATTATTTGTCCCATTTACTGCAAATATAACTTTGGAATCCTATATTTATTATATATATTATTATATTTATATGGGATTACAAAGTTATTTATGCAGTTGGTTTATCCAGAATACTGGACTGAAATTGCAAAATATTTTAGTTTTCCCTTAATTTATACACTAAACACTAATTGTATTCCAAATTTGAAGCTTCTATGTCTGCTAGAATTGGCTTAGAGTTTTGATGATCGGTCAGTGAAGTGACAAAATTAAGAAACTGACTAGTTATTATTCTTAAACTACTGGTTCAAATTGAATGAAATTTCAAATATGCCGTGTTTATACAATGCTTGCTTGGTTACTGAAAATTCAGGCTTGTAGTTTTATCCACAACGAAGTTATAGGGGGATGGAAAATGGCCTGAACTGCTTCGAGAAAAGGATGGTGCGGCCGTGCCGCTGCTTTGCTCGACTTGGCGGGGGCACTACCGTGCCCCCAGATTTCACGAAAATGGTTCGCGAGGATATTGGTTGAAAAATGCCGCCAGGGCTGTTATTCGCTACGCGCTAAAGCGGCTCACCCCGCCGCCGGTCACCCGTCACGAAACTAGACCCCTACCTGCGCTTAGTTACTTCGCATTGCGGTGTCAAAGTATATTTGTAGGTGAGCGTTGAGGTGAGCTTACAAGTTAGAGAATTAGGGGCAGTAGAGGAAAACAGCCGGCCATCCGCCGGACGCCGGACAGACATACGAATCCTGTTTTGTTACTTTTTACCTTATTCTTCTTTATGTACCTATGTAGCTGTACGTTTGAACGAGGCACTGCTACAATTTTTAGGCCGACTATGGAAATGATATGCCTCACTTATGTCTAGTATCTGATAGTATCGGATAGCTGATAGTCTTATCAGGAATATCTATGCGATCGATAACTTCTCTTGCGGTTCCAGTGAGAAAATAACCGAAAGGTGAAACGCTGTGTGGTGTGCAATTTAACTATAGTACCTATACTTGAAACCATAATTAGATTCCAAAAAATAACCTTAAAATGGCAATTTCAAGGTTATTTTTTTGGAATCTAAAGTTTCAAGTTTATACTGTTTTACCCAGATGAATATATCAGCCACCCACAACTACCAGACACCATAAATAATTGGAACTTTTAGTTAGGCCGCAGGTTATAGTTTCTAAAACTCATTACAATGTAATTGAATTACTGCAGTTAATAAAAGGTTTTAAGTTTTTACACGGAAACAAATGATGAAATAATGAATACCTACCTAATATAACCTACAACCGATTTTAAGAAGTCAATTGGTGTAATTCAAAAGAGCTTAACAGTAATAAAAATCTTTATTTTGATCAGTTGATTATGTAATGTCTGTGCATGTTGCATGTATTTTGTATGAATGCTCGGTGAGTATTGAGCATATTGGGTTAAATATCCACATGCGATGGAATATATAACCCGTTTGAATTAGAGTTTTACGTAAGTAGGTACATACGTAAAATTTTAAAATTTTAAAATTTAAATCTACTAATACTATAAAGAGGAAAAGTTTATAAATAAATAGTAGATTTGTTTCATGGCTAATCTTCGTCTAGAATGGACCTTCTGGGTTGAGATAGTCAAGCACGTCAGGGTCATTCAGGTTTCAGGCACGGGGATAGCTATTTTGTTATAAATGTTATAATACTTAACCGACTACAGGACTGTCTACACTAAAACAAGGTATACGGCCTTCATGTTCATAAAAGGGCCTTAAAACCTTGTCAGAGCAGGTTTTTATGTCTCCATATCTGCTGAACGGTTGACGTTGGTCACGGGCAAGCAGCAATGAATGCAATGCAGTCTTAAAAACACATTTGTGAAACGTTTCATCATAATTTGTTTCGTTCAGGGGTACCACGGTTCATCGTTAAATTTTGTAGCCTAAATAGAAACAGATTCATAGCTTGGGCGAGCTCGCGCAAGTAATACCAAACTAATTTTAAAAGGCGTTAAGTCTAATATTAACATTCAAAATCTTACATCTTTAATTTATTCTATCAATAGCTGCTCACGGGGCTCCACCTGCGTATAACAGAGAACCCAGGCGAAGCCGCGGGATAAAATATAGCCTATGTCCTGAAGGTACATACCTATTGGGTATATACTGGTGAAAAGTTTTTTTTTAATCGGGCGCTGTTTCGTAGGCTTTACTCCCTACATACTTAAGCTTGCAACGCTTTAATCTTACAGACTGTTCCTTCTTATAGAATAAGTATAGAAGTATATATAGATAAGGATTTATTCCCTGTTAGAGTATTTAGGATCCAACATTTAATCTAAAATCGAACCTCTTTACAATATCATTTTATTACACGGCGCGTAAAATTTTATCAGAATTTACCGGAACCAATCCATAAAGTGTGGACGCAGTTCTCACGCCGCGACGTACAAAATTTAGTTCCCACGAGGGACATCCATTAAATTTTTGTGCTCCTATTCCGTCAGTCTTCTAAAGACTTTAATAAGTCACTAAAGTTGTAAACTTTGTAGCAAAAACAAGTAAGTTTATACATTGGTGAGCTTTCTTTCCTCGTTCCTGGAAGTATTCCTTTGTTTGTCTCTACATATGTATTTGAAGATTCTGCCTGCGACTCGTCCACATGGAACTCGTTTCTACTGTACCTCCTGCAGCGTGAACTGCAGACGTCGCCTATCGACTCCGTTTATTTTGATTGAGTATTTTATACCAACGATTTTTTGGTGTTTTATGGTTGTCAGTTTTGAAAGAACTGGGAAAATTCATTCTTGACATAAGCTAGGTATGGTAAACAGCTTTTCAGGACTAAAGACATTATTTTGCTAAAATCCAGTAACAGTTCTTGTTGGCTACTGCAGTTATTCAGCCTTCTTTTGATTAAAAGTGTCGGAGTTTCTACGCGCGAAGCGCGTTTCCGTAGCCTCAGAGGCGCGAAGGGGGACGACGGGAATACGAAGGAAATCCTGAAATCACCAAAATATTATGGTGGAACGTCGTGGAGACGTGATTTGCACCATCCTTATCGGTGGTAGATTTTGTCGAAGGCCAGGCGTCGAGTGCGTGCTGGGTAAGCATAGTGTGGTATTGTCTCGTGGAGTTTGTGGTTAGTGTAGTAGTAACGTAGAACTCACCTGTATTTTCTATTCGTAGCTTTCGGGTATGTACTCGAACCCTAACCTAACCTAACCTGCGCATCACGTCTGTATCTGCTCCTGGTTGAGCTGGTGTTGAGAAACCCGCGCAAGCAGACTTCACGTCAACCCCGAGGACGAGCGCGCTGAGCGAGCGACGCGAGCTGCTTTAAGAGGACTTCATGTGTTTTTCTGTAGACCCGTGCCCTAACCCTCGAGTGTAGCAACTAGATTTTTTAACGTAGATTTGTTCGTGCGTGTCTCTGTACTTTGCGGAGGTAAGTAGTACCTTTCGGAAAATTCAATCTTTGACGGGGACTTTGTCATCCGCTTACATTATCATCCTTCCAAAATTCATAAAGGCAATTATTACGCCAACGTCTGAAAATTTATTTGGCTTCTTATTTTCGTGATCATTCATTTTCCTTCGACGATCATTCATACCATCACATTTCAATTACAACTACCATCCTTTTACCACCCCTCCCTTTCAAAGCTGAACCATTTCGACGAAGGTTGAAGTGTATAAGAACAAGCAAATTGTTTGCGATACCCGCTGTAGCACTCCTAAAGTCTAGTTCAGGTTTTCCGGTGAAGACCGTAAATTCACCTGACCGCGTAGCGTTTAGCGGCCCGTGAAACTTCTTTGATTATTTAATGTATAAATCTTTTGTGTTTTAACAGTGAATTATTTACCTTTGGAAAAGTATTAAATAAATTACACGTGTGTTGGCAATGAATTTAATTTTATTTATCACTATTGTTTGTATGGAGCGCCATACAAACTTTCCCCCACCATTTCTCCCCCTTAGGGGATAATTTCTCAAACTATCTCCGTACCAAATTTCATCTAAATCTGTTCACCGGTTTAAGTGTGAAAAGTTAACAGACAGACTGTTACTTTTGCTTTTATAATTTAGCCTTCTCTGATTCTAGGTACTACCTATGTCGGAACATAGGTATGTTGGCGCACAGGTTCGCTAAGTGCAGCACGGAGGTCAAAATTACGTTATTTCGTGCGTATTGCCAATGTTTTTATACTAGTGGCCTGTGGGCTAATTTTAAGCAGAAATCCTTTGACTCTCTGAGGGTCGAGTATAAAAACATTTTCAGGGCCCTGGGTGAGGCTCCCGCGATACTGTAGTGCTTCTGGCATGTTTGCGGACGCGCACGTAGATGATTTTTACGCCATTATGCGCAAAAATATTGCCCTGATGCAATACTTGATGCGAGACTTGCACCGTATGCGTGGGAGCTCCAACGGGATCCCGAGAATGATAGCCGAGAGGTTCGATTCTGTTGTTTTGGGACGATATATCGAATTGCATGTTCACAATCATGCAGTTCGGTAGATCGGCCCCAATAATTTGCAATTTTTTGTATTAAAGTGTAATTTCAATTTCATTTATGTAGTTTAGTGTAGGTACTGTACATAACATAGCCTGTAAGTTAAAACTAACAACTATGGACTGTAATTGTCTGAAAACAAATGTTTTTAATTTTTTAATTTTTATTTATTTATAAGTAGTTAAATTAACTTAAGAAAACGATAAATAAACGATAAATTAATATTTTACTTTATTCATGATGAATGTTCTATCATCTTGGACATTCATTCCTATAAGGTACTTACTTCATCAAACATCAGTAACCTCAATTATTCATGATGTTATTTACTTATAAGATTGCCAACAGCGTCTTCGTCCGCGTCATACTCGTTTATATCGTACCTTCATAAACACTTCCGCCCCGATTTCACCCCCTTAGGGAGTGACATCCGGGATAAAAAGTATTCTATGTCCTTTCCCGGGATTAAAACTATCTCCATTCCATACCACACTTCATCGCACTCGGTTCAGCGGTTTAAGCGTGAATAGGTTACAGACAGACGGACAGACAGACAGCCAGTTACTATCGCATTTATGGAAGTATGGATTGAAAATAGCGAATAAAGGTAAATATTTAAAAAATACTAATTTTGCGTCTTTAGAGTTAAAAACCAATTTTATATTTTTTGTAGAGCCGAAAGTAAACTGTCATTTTATGGAATTTGCTAACTATGTAAACAAACAATGTATTGAAATTGACATTTAATGACAAATTAGTTGTACCAGTTTTCCTCTGTAAATAACACATAATCGAAAAACTTTATAACAAAAAAATTAAACCGCCGAAAAAAACTAAAAAGCAAAAAATAATAAACCTTTTTTATTTAGTTTAATAACTAAGTTCTTAAACTATTGTAAGTATACCTAAGTATATATTTTTGTAATTATTTTGAGTTTTTAATTAACCTTAATAACCAAGTTCTTAAATTAATCTACGTGTACCTAAGTAATTTTGAGTCGGCGCCAAACACAACACACACACACAAACGCACGCACACACGTGCGCACACACACACAAACACACACACACACACACACACATGCGTGGTCATACATTTCAATCAGTAAGTGAACAATCATACATCCCCTGTTTTAGGGTTGAAATTTTTATTTAAAATTTATGTGGGACCAACTTCAAGGTATACCCTTTCTAATAAAAAAAGAATTATCAAAATCGGACTACTCTGTAAAAAGTTATGCGTGGTCATACGGGTCAGGCCGTAGATTTTGCCACAAAGAGCGCAGCGGTGACGTAGAATTTTCTACGAACCGGATGCGCAGAGTAACGCAAAACAGTAACGCAGATGCGCAGAGTGACGCACAACGGAAACGCAAAATAATTAAGGTACGCGCAACATGTGTGATTTTTACATAAAATATTAGGAATTAATATATAATAATAGTAGATTGTGAACCGAGGGAAGAAAAACCCCATTACAGACGCGATATTAAAGGTGAGAGCGCCAATAGGTCGAGGATGGAATGGGTTGTTTCATACGAGTAAAACACTATACCTACACGTTTGATTTCGAATATGAGGAACGTAGAACAGACACGATGTTAGGAAATATCATACATTATAAAAATGCGCCCAAGATCACCAAGAGACTCCATACTAAATAGTAGAAATTACCTATCGGTTCTATTATTAAGCCTCAGGATTTTCATCATTTTGGAATGGTATGATTTTTTTTTATTACTTTAGACAAAGACTGAATTTCTTGGATTTCTCTACCGGAGTCAAAGGCATCTGATAGGAAATATAATAATTGTAGCTTAGCAAAAAAAGACACCTAAAAAACCGCAAATCTAAGCATTGTATGTGTGCACACCTTTACTAAGTAGCGCAGAGTAGCATACAGCCATTCTGCGTAACGTGACGCAGATAGAATCAATCCTAACTCGATAAATACACTGTTTTTTCCAGGTTTCTTTGCCTTGAAAGATTACACACACTACTGAATAGGGCACAATAACAAATATTAATTCAAGACTTACCTTGAAATCTTAAAAAATGCACTCCGCGACAAACAGGTTACCTTCCACTTTTTGCCAAAAATTGACTGCCGGCTGACAAAAATATAGCCGCTACCGCGTCATTGACCATTGACAAGGTAACTTTGGTGTTGTCACTACTGTAATACAAATACTGCTAATGTTTAACTCCACAAAATGGGGAGATGTTAGTTACGCAGTCAAAGTAGCGCAGAAAAATGGTTTTGTGTGTTTTTTTTTAGACGTCTGAAAATTAATGTACTTTCTTAGGAAACATGAAACGGTATTTAAAAGGCGGCTAGGTAACTATTATTTCATAACGTCAAATCAAAAAGATTATCAAAAAAATTTTTTTTTCTAATTTTTCTGATTGAGTAAAGTACAGTGACTACCTAAGCGGATTCGCGTTTTTTATGAAATTTTCGACGTTTTTCGTGAAAAAATATTGTGTAACTTCCCAAGTTTATGGATTTATTTTAATATCTTTAGTGACCAAGGTTCACCATTTCTTAGGGAATACAATGCTGTGGTTGAGAAATTAATATTACTTATTAAAGGTTAAAAAAAAGCAGCGGAGAGTTAGGTTATACCTTTTGTGGCAAAATCTACGGCCTGACCCATACATTAAAAAAATATATATACGTGTTGACTTGAGAACCTCCTCCCTCCGTTTTTTTCGTCGGTTAAAAATAAAAACAGAAGATAAGATATACTTACTTAAGAATTTATAATCAGGCTAACCGCCTGGTCAAAATGTCTGATCTTTGCGTTCAATCGTAGCACAGTATAGAAGAATAATACAGTAGGTAATCCGAGGCCGTTTAGGAGCGTTCGTTACCTACTTTCGCTCGATGCGCAGGGCTGCGTCAAGTTTGTGGCTTGGCATCTATAATACTAATTTGGTTTTTAAGTATGCAAAGTATTTCTGTTACAGTTTAATAGACAATAATGTATACACAATTAATAATATTATAGATAGTTGGGTATGTGTTTTTAGTTTCCCACTTCATGGAATATTTTAATACCACTATACTATGCCTAAAATATTTCCTAGTAAGTATAATAGTTGCTAAACTGCACTAGGTTGGTAGTTGCTTAGTTACAAGCCTATTCGGCTCCTTTTGATATCGTGGCACTGGCGGCTCGCTGTCTATGAAGACCTAGGTCTAGGTATGAACCTACGAGGCGGCTTCCTTTGAAGTAGCGAGTGAGAACGAGCGAACACCGCAACGGCGCGGCCCCGATTGAAGCATTCTCCATCATTCCCGAAGGCTATGTGTGTGTGCGTACCGAACACGCGCGCATGTGTGCAACCGTGCGATGTACCTTTGTTCGAAGTTTATCTACTGTTCTTATACTGTGATCGTAGTGACCCCCACGCTTCGATCGGACCAAATCAGAAGTTGCAATGATATAGGTACTTGCTATACCAAACCATTATAAGGTAATTCGATTAAGTACCGTGTTTTAGGTTATACGAGTATGTAACACTGATTAAGTTAGGCTGTTCCTCATCATATAACTACTAAGTTTGGTTTAATTGATATCCAAATTAAAAAATGAAGCTAGGTTCAATAAGAAAAGCAAACGTCGTAATGCAGTTATCGTAAATTCTTTTACGTCGTAATAATGGTAAGCAAATTATAAAGTTCAGGAAGCCGCCAGGTGCCCAAAAAAGCGATGGGCAATACGAAATAGTTTTTAGAACTCACAATTTTTTTGCAAAAAGTTCATGTAGTAGCCATGCCATGAACTGTCAATTAAACAAATTAATTTAGCGCCCGGCAGTTGATTTAGGACAAGTTACATTTTACAGTTAGATTTTAATTTGACTCCGATTCCGATGTATTTGGGTCCTCGCTTCCACGCCGAGTTATATAACTTGTCAGACAGAACAAGACAACACATTGAACAAATTGAAATGCGTCACATACGTCTCGATTCGTCCCCCAGCGATCAGGAGTCTAATTCACTGAAATAATTATATATTTCGCGACGGCGTCCCAAGACATCACCTCACTGGTCACCCCACTTCTCACCTCACCTGTCACCTCTCGCCTCTCGCCTAATGCGACAGACAAGATAATCTTACCCCGATACGTCACATTTCTTTAATTTGAGAAAATATTGGCTCTGTACTTATGTTTCACACACATACATACGATTAGCAAAGTTCAATTGTTACTTTAATTTATAATTTTTTGTTGATTATATTATAAGCCGCTTAGACTACTCTGCACGTCTAGCACACGACTGCCGCGACATACTCTCGATTTTGATTTTTATCGCACTACACCTCTTCTTCTAAGTGTTCTAATAAGATAGAGACGGATAGTGCGAGAAAAATCGAGAGAGTTCGCGCGCCGTCGCTTGCTAGCCGTGCTGATTAGAATAGTTTTAATACTTACTTTCCGTCGATGTGTGTATCGATAAGTAGAACACCACTAGGGGTGAGATGATTTGACAGTTGTACTGTACCTTATTCACTAAGCAGCACGGCCGCGACAGTGTTCTAATAAGAGAGAGAGACGGATAGTGCGAGAAAAATCGAGAGCTCGCGCGCCGTCCCGTGATAGCCGTGCAGACCGGCATGAGTATTCAGCGGCTATCGCCTGCCTCATCTCGGGAGACAGTCTATTTTTACCGCGCTAAGCGCATAGCCTAGCGGGCCATTGACCATGCGATGCAACAAGACGGTTACTTTTTTAATGTCGTTGAACTTGTCAAAATAGCGCTCCATCTATTCATATAGCGCTCATAATTATATTTTATTTGATGTTCTAAAACAGGGTCGCGTTCGTTATTTTATTACTTACTCTAGTTGTAAATATTCGATGCGTGTTGTTTATTCTGATTTAACAATAATCAATTAATAGAAAAATACTTATGATCTGTTCAGGCTTCAAGTACTTAAGTACCACCTGCGGTCTTATGCAGAGAGACCTTATAATGTTAACTATAGTTATAGGTAAGTATAATAGGTGTATAAGCGGATACAGGAGTTGTGTGCTGTTTTAGTATCTTTTCCTAAAACTTATACTTAATACCATACAAATATAATTTATTACTCACCAATAAATAAAATAAATTAAAATATCAGACAACAGGGAGTTAACCCTAAAAAATGGTACAATGTAAACATATTAATATGAGAACAAAGGTCAAAAGTGTGCTCTTTACTTATTTAGACAAATGGCGTCGTTGACATCTTTTTCACAACTTGTGATAAAACATAACCATCTATAATACCTCAATCACAATAATAAATATTCACGTGCAGCGAGTTCAGTAACGCCATTGTTTTTCCAAAGCAGAAATCATATTGTCATGGATATCAGTACATCATGATGAGTAATCGATAAAGCATGGTAGAATTCTAAAAACTATTTCTCTGAATGAGTAACCAGGAGTGGTTCGCGCATAGATAGCAGAAGCCCACATAACATAGTGTTACCGCTCTGTTATTAGTAAGGCATTAGATATCGCGAACAAAGCACGGACGTTAAACGATTTTCGGCCGTCGTTTGTACGTAACGTATAAGGCTTCATAGATATAAAGGTTACAAAGTTATATCTGTCTTTCTCTCTGGTAGAGGCGCATCTCTCTCGCACGCCGGGCTACGTCATCGCAGAAACCAGCCAGCCAATTGACCGGTATACCGTCAACCTTCAGTTTTTCTTTTATTTATAACTCGCTCTGCATGGGCAAGTTATGCTCTGTTTAAGCAGCGCCGCTAATACCTTCAGCTAACACGATTTAGTTAGAATATTTAATGTTGATAATCTACAAATTATAATAAATATAACTACAGAGATAGTACTCATAACACCAACCTAAATATTCTAACCTTAAGCATCATTGTTTGAATTGAATATGAATTCCGTTATGTTTCCAACAAGAATCTTATTTGTCGAATGAAAATTTTGTGTCAGCACGATCCGTTAAAAATAGATTCATGATTAACAGTGATTGGAATAGGCAGTATGAATACCTAAACTTAGTAGCACAGAGACAATACCCCTACTCTCCTTCGGCAGTCGGGTAAAAAGTGGAGACTTCCTTACGACTATATTTTTTGCGTGACTAAAGTCCCGGGAACTTACTAAGTAACTAATTGTTATAAATGGGATAAAAAACAATGTATTTCGGGTTCAATAGAATCAATTGGCAAAAAATAAAACAACCAATAATATAAACGGATTCTTATACCTATATTATTTTGTTTGTAACATTAGATATTACTAAATTATGTGATTGTACCGGAATATAATTTAAGTTACCACAATATTGTACCTTATTTATAGCAAATAAAGATTTATCTTATCTTATTTATATCTCATCTTAAGTCAAAATACAAATAAAATAAAAATAATTTATTTCAGTTTATTCACCCAGAAATAGCACATAAAAGACATAATGAAATGAAAATAATGTATAATAAAAATGAAAATCAAATCAAAACAAAATAAAAAAAACCATAGTAAAATAGGCATTAAAAATAAAATAAAAACTAATATATCTCTATAGTAAGTTCCCGGGACTTTAGTCAGGCAAAAAATATAGTCGTAAGGAAGTCTCCACTTTTTGTCTCTGTGCTACCAAGTGTAGGTATTTATACTCTGCCTATTCCGATGTTGATTAAATATTGATGGTTGTTTTTAACTGTAAGTACCAAGAAATTGTGACTACAATTAAACAGGCTGCACTTGTAATCCTTAAGCGCGCCAACTTGTTTAGTAGCGGAGGAGTGTGAAGGCAGCACTATACGGTTTAATGAACGGAGTGCGGCGGCGCGGCGCGGGCGCAGGCAGAGGCAGTCGGCCCCGAGCCCCGGCGGCGCGCGACCACGCCACGCGAGTGCATGACTCACCATGAACGAGTACGTCGAATACGACTGGAGGCTGCACCAGATGCAGAACGAGCTGCTCTGTGACGTGTCCCGCAAGCGGCTCACAGACGGCGACAAACAGCGAGCCCTTCACGGGCTGAAGGAAGCCGTGGATTCCAGCCTCAACTTAGCTCTACGTGACAAGAGCCGCTGCCAGGACGACGCCTTCCTGCGACGTTTTCTGTACGCGCGGAAACACGACGTGCAACAGAGTTTCGAGCTGCTAGTGCGGTACGAGCAGTACCGGCGGGAGCATCCGGAGCTGTGGGCGCCGGCGGACGGCGGTGTGCTGCGCGCGCTGGCCGACGGGCTGCCCGGCGTCTTGGCCCAGCGCGACCGCCGCGGCCGCGCCGTGCTCCTTATGTTCGCCTCCAACTGGACCCCGCAGGCCTGCCCCCTCATGGCCGTCTACCGAGCCCTCATCCTCACCCTCGAACGCACCCTTCTAGACGTGCAAAATCAAGTCAACGGATACGTTATCATTGTGGATTGGACCGAATTTACATTTAAGCAATCGTGTAGTTTACAAGCCAAAGTGTTAAAACTTATAATCGACGGTCTTCAAGATTGTATGCCAGTGAGGTTCAAAAGCATACATTTCATCGGTCAGCCTTGGTACGTGGAGACGGCGCTCGCAGTGATAAAGCCCTATTTGAAAGCGAAAACGCGCGAGCGCATTGTGTTGCATGGTAACAACTTATCGACGTTACACGACTCTTTGCCGTTAGACATACTGCCCGCGGAGCTGGGTGGAGAGGGACCCTCGTACAACTCCGAGCGATGGCTGAACGAGTTTTACCGCGCTGAAAGTAAAGGCAGTCCCAACGCGCCACCGGCGCCCCTGATGTCCATAACGACTGCAGCTCCCCCCGAGGACGACCCGCCGTCGGCGAAACTCGACAAAGCGTATAAACAAAAGGACCATCCCAATTTTTCATTTCATGGCAATGAAAAGAGTGCTAAGTCAGAATTGTTGCGTGATAAGGATTGACCGGTGGCGCGCAACGGTCGCGTGGTTAACAATGGACACTACTAGGACAGTCGTCTGCGCACGCCGCGAGCGCCGATGCGCTAGCGAGCATGCAATTGTGATATCGATTGTAATGCTAATTTATTGTCTAGAGATTACTAAGAACAGTCCAGAGTGAAACGCCTCATTAGAAAGTTGGAATATAATTAAGGTGCATTTACTTTAGTAATGTGTTAGCTGGATGGACGGAGCGATGATTCACACTGCTTTTGATCGTGATATTTCATTGGATTCAATGGAGGTTGTTAATTTAATTAGGGAGCCGGCCGGCGAGTGCGCCTGCGCTTGCGCGGTGGTAGCGCGTCCCGGCGCGGGCGCCTGGCGGCGTGTAACGGTGCCGAGCTCTCGTTTGACGCATCCGCTATCATTCGGTATCACCGCTGAATTCCTCGCTCCGAATACTTTTAGCAGGACTTGCACTCAGTATAGTTTAACAGTTTATTTATTCGACTAATCAGTACCTTGTAGCGTTGGCAAATATCTCACTATGTTATTATTTAATTCTCTAGTTAAGAATATGCATTTTAGAAATATGTTTGTACCTATACTATACATTACCCACGCTTTGGTCATGTGAGGCTTATTGCGCATTTATTATTATGTTTTAAGTTAGTATCGTGCAAGCATGCGGTATGCGAGGCGAAGCCTGCTATGTTAAAACACTATGTGATATACTTTTGAGACAGTATTAATGTAATGTATTATCTTCTTATAGAATTCATTCTGTATGTGGAAATTATGACTAGCTCTCGAGTATTTCAAAATATGCTCTCTTAAACATGTGTATAACCTCTAACTGAAACAATTGTATTTAGAAAAACAAAGTGCAGCGTCGCTGGAAGTGTTTTCCAGGGTGCTAGATTGCTTGGTTAAGCCGAAAAGGCATATGGTTGTTAAATGGGTGACTATCATATGCCCTTTATCCTTTAAGGCGATTAATGTCTTTAACAATGCCCTAAGCCGCTTGTGTCTGACAACTCTGACATGACTGTAAATATCCTTTCAGCTAAGACAGTGCTTTAAATATGGTATCAAGTGAAATAAATGTATTACACATACAACTTTTATCTTTTAACTTTCTAATAGTTACAAGTATTTAGGTGTTCTGTATTTAAGTGATCATTGCTCAATACTTGGCACCTATCTATTATATAAAATCGAAAAACCAGAACGGGATAAAACACGAAGAACGAGCGCGATAGCGCCTTACAAAAAACACGATCTCCGGCGACACGTTTCTAAAAACAACGCAAGTAACATGACAAATAAATGTTAGAATCAATTTTCTGGATATTACCTTAGAATACGAGCATAAAGGCTCCCGATTCCGTTGCGTATTTTTTCTACAATCACGTAATGAAATCTCGATAACATTGACAATTTGAAACGTAGGCCATTGTTCGGAAATCTTCGGAAATGTTCGGCTAATAACATTCAGGCAAATTCTATTTTACGTAATTTGATTACATCTGAGACTACATTTCCATAAAAAAACATACTGTTTATAAATAATAATGATTAAAAATGAACTTTGAAATTGCGGTTAGAGAATTTTACATGAAAAACGTACGCGGTTCTGTTCAACCTTCCGTCACTGGCACTGTTTGTTACTTTGAAAATTTGCCTTTAATTATTATTTATCGTTTGTTATCGTGTGCAACAAGTGCTCTGATGTTCGATCGGTCGGATATACTACCGAACACTACCTGTAGTCCACCGTCAAGATTAAATACTGGCCATGTCTTATCCATACTTGACATTGGCGGAATCATCAAGGCTTTGATGGAGCCATATAGCCCCAAAAATTGATTGATTGAAGTGCTCTGATCGACTGGACCTATTGTTTTCTCATCTGGACCTTGATTCGGTTATTTACGACATGCTCGGTAGTAAACTACAACACAGAATATCGTCTGACATATGGAAGCCAATCCTGGACATGCACAGAGAAAATTAAACATCTCAACATGCCAACGATCCTTGGAGAGAAGTTTATTAAACTTAAGAAAGCATACATAAAACCAGAAATGAAACATTTTAGAAAATGTAAAAAAATAACAGACTTCACCAAGCACTGTGCCTTAAGTGGAAATGGGTAGGCCATATCGCCACATATAAGGAGAAAAGATTGGCACTAGAAGCAACAATATGGTCGGGGCCGAAAGGCAAAAGAAAGAAAGATAGACCACAAAGACGTTGGACAGACAACATAACCGAGGTTGCCGGACCTAGCTGTATGAATTTGGCCAAATATCAGGAAAAATGGTATGAGATGGAGGAGGCTTTCACCCAAATGGGGTCCATATATGAATTTAAACATATATATTTGTATAAAAACTAACACAACACAACTTTTTAGATTAGTGAATACTAACAATATGGAAAAATAAAGCTTAAATAAATAAATTGTCTGTATACAAGATGTTATATTTTAAATTTTGTTTTTATTACTTTCGGTTGATAAATTAAACAGTGAGTGTCTTGAATTGGAGTTTTGTGTTCAGTAAGCGCAATCAAAGTGCGAAGATTCCAAATTTCCAGTTCAAAACATTGTGCTATGCAGATAAAAAAAGGAAATAAACATATATATGCATGTATGTAAGGCCTGTAACACCCTGCCGGCCTGTGGTGGCGGACAATAGTTAATTTGACAGCTAATGACAAGTTTACTATGGTCCGCTGCGGCCAGGCAGCGCCAGTGTGATGTGGGCTTAAGGCTTGTATACCCGCTAAAGTCCTTGAGCGTATGGGCGGAGCCTCGACCCTCTCCCCGCGCAAGTCGCACAACCCGCTGTCGTTTATTAAGCGTTACAAAGATTAAGTTACAGACGCGTCATCGCGCATCGTTACCAATGCGAGGGTGGACGTGGGTGGTTGACATTCGTCATGCTTAATTGAAACGTGATATTTGTCATACATAAATTACATAATTGATTAAGTTCAAAAATTATGTCTCTACTTTTATAATACTATTTACTTACGATTAGTGTAGTTCCGTCAGCACGGCTAGCACGAGACGGCCGCGACATACACTCGATTTTTCTCGCACTATCGGTCTTTCTCTTATTAGAACATTAGGAAAGAGAGGTATAGTGTGAGAAAAATCGAGAGTATGTCGCGGCCGTCTCGTGCTAGCCGTGCTAGTGAAAACGAAATTCGTTCGAATAACTCTGGCGCTCGAACTAGCAAGCGCGACAGAGAGGGAGATACACAAACGAAGTTCGGTTTCGTTTCGCGGTAGGCCCTCAGCACGCCTTGCACTAGACGGCCGCGACATACTTTCGATTTTTCTCGCACTATACCTGTGTTACTAAATATTCTAATAAGAGAGAGACGGATAGTGCGAAAAAAATATAAAGGTAATAATAATAATCCATACCTACTGTTGCCCTTAGGCCATTTTTGAATGTCGCTATTAATAGGGGCCCATCTAGCAGTTAGCGAGTTACCGTCTGCCAGAGATAAAACGTGAAACAGTTTTAATGGGCAGGCGTCCGATGTTTCATCCAATAGCCCAGCTACTAGTCCATCATTTTCAACCAATAACCCGTTTTATTTAGATTCTATCAACTAGCAATAGACTCTTACACCCCAGCGGGTGCTGTTTCTGTGTGCGTCCCATGACACGGGCAGAGACAGCATCCGCTTGGTGTACTCCTTGCATTTCATTAAATTGTCAAAAGGGCCTCTACGTGTTGGCTCAGAGCTCCACGCACGGACATAATTGTCCCGTGAGCGGGAAAGACATATAATCCATACTATCTATACTTCCATATCCATCTGGTGTCTGTCTGTCCGTTACCTTTTGTGTAAGTGTAAGGTTGTTAAGTTTTAAACTAATTTTCGGTATATTTATTACGTTCTACTTCCTTGATTTGATGATGATGGCGTGTACAGTCAGCATCAGATAGTTAGTAGCATCCAAAGTAGCCAAATATATCGTAACACATTCCTTACTCCTACTTATAGTAACAAAGTCTTTGTTTCGATGAATGTACGTTCCGATATATTTGGCTAACTTGGCTGCTACTAACTATATTATACTGACTGTACAGAAATCGGCCTCGGGTAAATATATACTTATAGATTAGTTGTACGTTAACCATACTTTGTTTCATATCAAATAATAACTCTGTATCGAACTTGGAGTTGGCATGCAACCCATAGGTAGGTAATTACAATATTTGCCAAGCCCACTATTTTTATTAGAACTTATTCTATTAACACTTGACAGTCATTAATACGAGCAGATAAAACAATATTGTTAGTAGGCAATAGATATTGTAAATATATTTACTAATAAAATGTCTGGTTTTAGCGATTTCCCAATTTTGATACTGTTTAGATATTTGATACTTTGATAGACTATTCTATACACAAGAATACACAAGTAAATACCTATGTATTTACTTGTGTATTCTTTTTCCTCTTCTCTTGTAAAATTTCTTGATATTACGTATTTTCCTCCTGCGCTTATTTAACCCCAAAGACCCAAAATAATTATTGAAAAATTTGTGAGACCTAAGCTAAGACCTACTAACTCTAGTATCGTAAGTTTGTATGTTACTAACAATCTATGGGCAAACTGGCCTGAAATAAAGAATTTATTATTATTATATTAATAATATTATATTACTATAATATTGTTATTATTATTACCCGTGTGGTGTCGGGTTAGAATAGCACCACCCCCTTTCTTCCCGTGGGGGTTGTAAGAGTCGACTAAGGGAACGGGGTTGAAGTGTGTTGTGGGCGATGGGCTAGCAACCTGTCACTGCTATATCACATTTTGTCGATCTTTTATACCCACATTTATGCTAACAGTGGCACTGGACACAGGTTTCATGTGCTCTGCCTACCCCTTTTAGGGATAAAGGCGTGTATGTATGTATGTATGTATTATTGTTATTATTATTATTTCCCATCTTGAACTAAAAACAAAATCTAAACTATACCTACGTAAATGTTAATTAGGTACAAATGCCAACACAGTTAACTGACCATTCTGTATTTATACAAGAACCTTATTACAATGCACATAAAGTGCACGGATGGTCAGTCAGCTGTCTTGTCTATAGTACCTACTACTTTACAAACCACGAAATAGATTGTCCACTCTATGCAACAAAATTATCTGTCACTAAAAACTAAACTATACGCAAATATTTATTAGTTACCTACTATACGAATCACAAAACGGATTGTCCACTCTATGCAACAAATATAGTCCACAATTTCGACAAATATTTAAAAATTTCGGCGCAGCGCAAATTGACACAGGTCCGTCATGCAACGTGTCTCGTCCCGCACTGACCGTATGGACGAAAACGGGGAGGCGTAGGAACGTTGGCGGAATATTTCAGAAAACGAGATAAATTTTTAAGAAAATTAAGAAAGTAAGAAAATGATGCTCTTGTTCATTATTGTATGAAGAAAGTTATAAAATTTCATATTATTCTGATAAAAAATGGAGCAGTAAAATGGTTACAAGTGAAAAAATAGGGGTGACTTTAGATTTCTTTTTCTCTAATTTTTATTGTTAAAATGGATTTCTACGAAAACTATGACCCGTCGCATATCTTGCAGATTATGATATATTTTTTCCGACAGCAAAAATGTTACGTTATAATGTATAAAACGGTTACAAAACAACTCATTTTCACGAAAATTTCGAATGTGGAGCCTTAAAGCGTATACGGCTATACCTCGCGCTTCGGCTGTTGACGTTGATGAGTACTTTTTGGTGGCCGCAGAGCACAAGAGGGTTTTTTAATAGGAGTGTAGACACTTAATAAAATAATCAATAATGTCATATTTGCTCTAAAAATAATTAAAAATGTAGTCAAATGGAGAAAAAATCAACGCAAGAGGTTAAATAATCACGAAGTTAAGTGTCCAAAATTTTAAGAAGGGGTATGTTCTGTCCCATTTCGTAAAACGCAATTTCATATGAAACTAAATATTAACGCTCGCAGTTTGTGACGTCACTAGAAGACGGCAACGTGCTGTGCCCCATCGTGTTCGGCGCCGGCATCGACGCGGCCGGCCGCGCGCGCGACGCGCTCTGCGGCAGCCTCGCAGTTTGTGATGTGACAAACTGTTTGCGTTTTCTCTCTCTAACAAGCAATATTGAAACGGTTGTAGCTTCGCAATTCTTTGAGATATCTGAATGAGATTTTCGTCACTAGGCATATTTTTCCTTCCGGCTGATTTGACACTACACCAAAATACTCTAATCATTAATAGACCCTAATTTCGAAATCACCTCTCAAAAACCTCTTTTTTCGAAGGACACTACTCTCGATACAACCCAAATTCATGTGGACTGCGGTCCCATTACGAATGAGTCTCAAAATACTCTATTCCCAAAATACCCTAAAATAGCTACACCTAAGCTAGTGGCGAAATAACCTAATGTCATAATCGCTTATTCTCAAAACCCTCTAGTCCCAAAATACCCTAAAATTCAATTTTCGTGAATTTATTTCGATAGGTATTTATTTCTATGAACAGAAGGAGGTTCACATATTAGGTTTAACCAAGGTTTAACCCTGAAATTTAGGGTTCCTTTGTCAAAAAGCAAACTTTATAGTTTCGCCATGTTGTCGGTCCGTTTATCCGTCTGTTTATCAAAAAACCTTCCTTGCAGTATTTAATTGAATGAAAAACTTTTATTGGTATCTGAATTATATATTAACAAAATAAAAATACAAATAAAACGAAAAGCCCTATTCCTCGGTTTTAGTAGCCCAACTAATTTATGTTTAAGCTCTACATTATATTTTTAAAACAAAGTGCCCGAAACTCATAGCATTCGCTTCCTAAGATTGATTACATTATTTAAAAATGTTGTTGCATCAATAAGTCCTTCGCTTAGATTCGTTAGTTGCATTTTATATTGTTTGTCGAAAACTATATCGCATCGTCTTCGCTTTGCCCCGCTAAATAATGAATTGCTGATGCGAGTGTCTTGATACCTCGCCTCTTTTTTCATTTTATATAGGAAGCGAATCAATGTAGGCTTGTGTGGTAGACGGATGTTCAGGCGCCTATGCCAGCCTTCGACTGGGTTGTTGCTTCGATGTTTTTCCGTACAGCAACTTAGTCTTTGTGGCCCCAACCTCAGCCACTGTTTCTCCATATAGGACTTGAACTGTAGTACTTCTCTTGTCACTGGAGCTTGGCTGATTATCGTCACCCAACAATTATATATTTCAAAATGGGGTAACAGCGGTAAATAGGAACACATTTCCACAATTTGGCGCCCTTCTCTGGACAATTCCACCTTCAAAAACTTTGCCTTCTTCCACACCGCACGATTATAGTGGTAGAAGCACCCAGTGAGCTCGTAATTTTCGAAAACAGATTCCATAGCGTTAATTTGCGCAATTTCATAATCACACTTGAATTTGTGAATAACGACACCCATTTGGTCGCGTATTAAGGTGAATAGCCTGCGGTAAGTTTTTTCAGTTTTGTTTGGCAATAATGCAAATATCACTGGTACAACATTTGTTGTTTTACTGTTACTGTCCACATCAACATGCAGAGTATATAATTGATAGAACGGCTTGGGCACTCTCTTAAATGTGCCGTCCCCGAAATATTGCAACTTGTGGCATGATGATGTTTTTATGTATTGTTTAGCAATATTCGTCGAAAAAATTTAAAAAAAATCTATGTCACCATCTTCTATAACCAAGAAGTTCTCTCGTAAAATGGCCGGTATTTGTACTTCTCGTACCCGAGAGAACTCTGTGTTCTTTTGATCTAAAAACCTGTGCCTCGCTCTATATAAGGGTTGGACTGTAGCAAAGGGTGGGCCGTTTCTGGGACTTAGAAAATGTTTACACTTTTTCTTTTGCTGTTTTTAGGCTTAAATTAGATTGAATCGTGAAGATTAAACTAAAATAAGCATGTTTTGTAATTCGGCATCTTTTTCTTGGCTTAAGGTAATCGATGCGTAGCAACTTTCAGAGCGATTTGCACACTTCCAATTAACAGTACCACCTTTTTTATTGGTGTGGCTATAATTATATTTGTGCCCTTCGTAAATAAGGGTAGGTTTTCCTTTCTGATTATTTATGAATATTATTTTGCTGCCCATTGTGAATGACTGATTTCACAGGAAACAATACAATACGGCAACTACAGTTTTTTTAAACATTGTATTGACACTTCATAGTAAGTGGCTAGTATTAATGCGAACAGGTAAGGCGTAATATAAAGTGGAAAAAGGTTTACCTTAATAACAGCAATCTCAAACGCATGCACGTTTATTGATAGTAAAATGCTGATAATTATTAGACTACTTTATTTATAGATAGCAGATATGAATCGAAATTCATTAACCTAATAATATGTAGCTGTATAAGACTGTTTGTTTCTTAATAAATTAAATAAATAAAAATGTGAACCTCCTTCTGTTCATAGAAATAAATACCTATCGAAATAAATTCACGAAAATGGAATTTTAGGGTATTTTGGGACTAGAGGGTTTTGTGAATAAGCGATTATGACATTAGGTTATTTCGCCACTGTTAGGTGTAGCTATTTTAGGGTATTTTGGGAATAGAGTATTTTGAGACTCATTCGTAATGGGACGCAGTCCACATGAATTTGGGTTGTATCGAGAGTAGTGTCCTTCGAAAAAAGAGGTTTTTGAGAGAAGGTGATTTCGAAATTAGGGTATATTAATGATTAGAGTATTTTGGGTGTAGTGTCAAATCAGCCGGAAGGGGCATATTTTTTTGCCTTCTTTCTTTTGTCTACGCCCGTATTACTGAGTTTCATGTTGACATTTTAATAAATGTACTTATATGAAAATATATACTCTTTTTTATTTCCATATCGTCATGATGCTTAGCAACGGCAAAGATCATAGACCAATAGAGACCATAGAGCAATGTATGGAGAGAGCCATTTTCCTTTTCTCTCAATAATCTTTGGCAACGGCTAAGCAGGGCTCATGAACATAATGCAATTGTGACAAATACATTCATATAATTCATTCACGCGGGTGGAGCCGCGGGCACGTCTAGTCTTATTATATATTTCATAGCATTCTCGAATCCCATTTCACGCTACAAGTGCAAACTGCGGGAACACAGCGGACTGCGGTGGCTCAAATTTCATGTTTTTGTATGGTTGTAAAGTATAGTACTTAGTTATAAAGTATATGTAAATGGAGTCGTCAATTATTGGAATTAAGGTGTCAACAATTGAGGTGTTAACCTTCATTATTATGAGTAAATATTTGATGTTATCAAAAGTGCTATCTACCTATGGGAGTGCCAGCCCCATTATTTGCTAATGACAATCCTAGACATGCCTCGTGTTAGGTAACACATTTGATTATGAATACATGTTTAGGTACTTATCTTAGGCGCGTGTAAAATGAAATAAAAACTAAGTCTAAAATCCAAGTGAAATAGGGACATCACATCAAATCGGATCCGCTTTGAAGCAGAAAATAAACATTGAATACTTATGAAAGTATCAATACAATTATTCACACTATTATTCTTAAGTGTGAAAACAATACAATGATTGGTACTGGTACACACAAGTGTTGAGGAAGTACTTTAATTTGGCATGGTCTGTTACTGTATATACATACAGATGTACAAAGGCGAACTTAATTCTAGATCGATATAAGATACCTACTTACTCTTTAGTACCTATACGAAATAAAATAAAAACACGTAAAACTCATAGTTAGTAAAGATATATGTAACAAAAATAGACCCATAAAAAATCAAGTAAATTATCAAGGCAAAAATAGTGTCAACCGTAGTAAACCTTCCTGTCAGTCAACTGAAGTTGGCATAGACTATTTTAACAGAGGTGTAATATAAAGAATTGTCTACTTTAATGGTTTATCTGTATATAACATTTGTTTTCCAATCAATAACACCGACGACAGTCTGCATGCCTCACAAGCCATATTATCCCGGTGAGTGAAGTTGTGCATTGCGCAATTTTGAGCCAAATTAAAGTACAAAAAATTATGTATGTATTTAGGTTGTTACTATTTAGGTTAGGTCTTTTAACATTTTCGTCCAAAACTCGACTTGTAAATCTTGTAAGCCTCTAAGGGAAATCTGTTTTTGAATTCTGTACATTTTCTTTGTATGAAATGTCACATGACACATAACGCTCCTCGGATATTAGATAGAATGTACCTAAACAAATAATCTGCGCTGTTTACTTTACAATTTAGGGTTTGCACATAAGTAAATGAAAATTATATTTTTTTTTAATGAAAATATTTTTTGGCGGTAAGTCATAACTCATAACATACTCTTTATATAAGGGACCATTTAACCAGCTTTCCTCTTTAGGGGTATTTTCTTAACATCCTTTATACACGTAATACATAAATGTAAATGTCATAGGAAACAAACTAATTCAATAAATAATTCAAGTATTCACATAATTAATATTTTATCTACAAACAGGATTCTGAAAGCCATTCCTTTTTCAGCGTCTCCTTTTAAGTGAGGTAGCACTACTTACTTTGCGTGTATTATTAGCACCTACATACCTCAACACAATAATTAATTTAATGTACAATTTACTACTTACTACACGATACTCGTATGCACTGAAAGACTCCAGAAGAAAGCCAGATTGACAGTAGGTATTTTCCGCAAAAACTCGCGTCAACTTGGGATACTTGGACTAGGATGTCTTCATCCTAGATTGATGATTCCTAGATGATTTTAGTGTTGAATGCGCTTGCCGAATGACACTTAATACCTACTAATCTTTAGTGGTGAACCATGACTAATCTATCTATATAAACGTAAAAGTCCTACCTGACTGTCTGACTTAAATCAACGCCCAGCCCAAACCGTTGAAAAAATTAAAACTTGGTAAGTATAGAGATAGTTAGAGGCCCAGGGAAGGTCATAGGATAGTTTATATCCCGGAAATCATCCCCCAAGGAATGAAATGAGGGGTGAAAATTTGTGTGGAGCTACGATATAAACGAGTTCCACGCGGACGGAGTCGCGGACAGAAGCTAGTTTGACATAGATTCTACGATAAATTGTTTTAAAAATATTTCATTATTATCAGGCACGATTATATCAACGTTTACCCTTAATGTTCTATTATTTATGATGTAATCATTCCTAAGCCTTTTCCGGGATCTAGGCTCAATCGAGCCCGGGGTCCGCTTTGTCACCCAAAGTTTAGGGAAAACTAGACCTTATTGGGATTAGACCGGTTCTCACGATGTTTTCCTTCACCGAAAAGCCACTGTTAAATATCAAATGATATAACGTATGTAAGTTGTTTGAAAACCCCAGTAGTACCCCCCGAGCAGTTCGAACTCGCGACAAAGTCGCGGCGCGCCTTACCGGTCGGCTACAGTGGCTATTATGTAAAGATTGTTATGAGATTCAAGTATTTAGTTATTGAGAATATGTATACAAATATAATATACTAGCTTCCGCCCGCGACTTCATCTGCGTGGACCCGGGATAAAAACTATCCTATATTTGAATCCAGGTTATAAACTATCTTCGTGCAAAATTTCATCTAAATCGGTTGAGCCGTTTAAGCGTGATTGAGTAACAAACATCCAAACATCTAAACATCCAAACTTTCGCATTTATAATATTAGTAGGCTGTATTATGTGTAATTATGTATGTAAATGTATTACCATATGTATAATTGAAATATTAATTGACTGGTAATTAAATATTCACATGATGAAAAAAAAAGTATAAAACAACATTAATTTTGTATAGGTACATAATCATCCTTTTGGACAATTAATTGTTGAGGATCAATTCTAAGCAGCGATACTGTATTGTCTAACCAGTCACGGTATTACAAAACCAAGCAGTTATGAGAACTAATTCAAAAGGCAGGCTTCACGACAAAGAGAAAGGTGTGTGTCAAACTTGTGCGTCATACATACAAATATTATTACTCGTATGCAATCAGAACACCTGGTTGGTCCCGTTCGAAATAAACAATTCCAGCGTCTTATATTTCAGTGTAGAGACAAAAACACGCAATAATTCACGCTTAAATCACCATTTGGGTAGGCAGAGGCAAAAATACACTAAAGTTAACAATTATCAATCTAACATTGGCATCGCGTCAAATACATCCGTAGGCAAGCCGGAGCTAATTTGTCTTAGATGTTTTTTATGTGTTTTTCTTAATAAGTATAGGAAAAGGGTGTTGCAAAAAAAATCTGGTGAATTAAACGTGACTTGGATTGGGTTCAAAAGCTTCCTTTTGCATACGCACGTAGACTAATGTGCGTGAGCGCGATGTACTTGGATGAAAACTCAACGCCGTCCGTCTGGATATCTGTCTGCATGACTGTCCTTATGCGAACTTTGTCCTACTGCACTGGAGTCGCAAGCATCCATAAGCTATGGTCACCATTAACCATCGGGAGGGCTGTACAGTCAGCCAAGAACGTGGTCTAACTCTTTTCGACTCTATTACTAGTGTGTTACCTAAAGTTCAGGTAGACCGCTACATTGGCTTACTGTACGTAGTATAACGTAAAGTACGAGGCCATGGGTCAAGCGCTAGAGTCTGTCACACAAACGACAATCAAACCTTAAAAAAATCAATACAGTCCAGTAACTTAAAATTACTTAGGTATTACTTTAAGTGTTCTCTATTACCAACGCCATCCCATCCCAAATAGAGTTACGATAAGTACGCATTGTGACCTGGACTTTAAACGTGACGCAGTCGCATAAATCGAGTGTAGTTTATGGTCGCCGTGGAAAACAATAGGGAGCTCATCGAACCGGCGTCACGTGGCTTCCGGCGCGGCGTGGCGGCGGCGCCCGCGCAGGCGGAATAAGGATACCCCGCTAAATAATATCAACACCGTTTCTTTAAAAAAAATATTCTATTCTCAACCATAACTCTGTCAGATAAAATTCTAGTTCAACTGAACATTTTTGACAGGTAGGTTGTTATATTATTAAGTGTGCTATACTATACTATATTGTATTATGCTAAAATTGTCTAGCCGTCACACAAAAGTATTGATACGGTTCGTCGGGTTAAAAGTATAATGTTTTATACCTTAAAACCTCAGGCAAACGTAACCGGAAGGATGTTACATTATCTACACCTAATTTAAGCTTATACTGTCACGCATATCAATTAAGGCGGTAAGTGTTTTTTTTTATATGTTATCAAAAAACAATTGTTTAGAAAAAGGGTTATTCATGAAGTTTGATTAAGTTAGAGCTTAAGTCAATTTTTTTATCGCACAATAGTTATTTGCTATATACTAGAGTGCAAAGTTGTATTTTAACCGTGAGTGTGGAATTGAAACACGAACTAGCGAATGTATTCCATGGTTGAACCACGAGCGAAGCGTGTGGTTCGAAAATAGAATCCTGAGCGAAGCGAGTGGATCAAAAACAGAATACTGAGCGTAGCGAGTGTTACAACACACGAGACGTAAAATAACTGCACACGTGTGTAACACAAATCTTTTCACCTCACTAAAGCGAAGAAAATAAGAAAAAATAAGTAGGTATCTGTCCAAAATAAAAATTTTGGTACAAGCTTTTATTGTCGACTGTACTTTTCTGTATACAGTCATCAACTACTCATTGAGACGATTCTAACGAGCCCAAATTCAATGGGGTTACGTTGGTTAAGTACTGCAATCCCATGGCCGCCTTCTGTCTCCATCATTAGAACAGCTAACTGGTATCATAAAATTGAATTGTCATCCAAACTATACTTATACCCAAAATTTCAGCTCAATCGGTCATCGGGAAGTGGGCCAAAGTTAACTTGCAAGATTTCGTTACAGACAGAGACAACGGGACAGGTGACACTAAATAAATAAAAGCTTGTAAAACATTTTTTTTTGAATTCTGTGATATCTGTATAGAACACAAGTGGAAAATGTATGCTCAAAAATAAATAGATTAATTGTATGTGTATTAAGATATACAACAAACTTCCCAGTGACATTAAGGAACTTCCCACTAAAATGTTTAAAAAAGAAGCTTTAAGCCTGGCTGTGTCAACTATGTGTATAGGCACTCTATTAAAGACTCACTTAACACGAAAAAAATAAACTCTATGTAAATAATTAATTTTTTAGACAAGTAGTTAATTGTGGCATGCTTACCCAAGCCGATTTTGGCGCACTGTAAATCCTACTAATATTATAAATGCGAAAGTTTAGATGTTTGGATGTTTGTTACTCAATCACGCTTAAACGGCTGAACCGATTTGAATGAAATTTTGCACGAAGATAGTTTATAGCCTGGATTAAAATATAGGATAGTTTTTATCCTGGGTCCACGCGGACGAAGTCACGGGCGGAAGCTAGTAATTTATAAACCACCTTGTATGTACCCATTTTCTGCAACAAACATCATTTCATATCATTTCATTTCAAAATAACTAATAACACGTTCGGATTTCAAATATTCTAAGCACTCTTGTGGATAAAATGCAGTTTTGCTATCTGTTTTTAAAGAGTAAAAACCGGCCAAGTGCGTGTCGGGCCACGCGCAGTGTAGGGTTCCGTAGTTAACTGTCTGTCTTAGTTACATCGACGTGCGCGCGGTGCGATTGCGTCGGCCGAATTTGTACGAAAATTGGCCTTTCCAAGTACAAATTAAGTTGTTCGACTATTACTCGGTAACTACGTATGCCTCCTTATCCGTGAACTGCCACGAATTTTATTACACTCCCAGTAGTAGCCATTTAGCCAGCAGGGGGGGGCACACATGACTCGAATAAAAAATAGCGCTTCAAAGCCAAATATCTCGCAAACGAATCACTGAGTTGAAAAATAGTGTTAATAAGTATGTAAATGTATATGTATTTTTTTAGGGTACCTAAAAAAAATTTGTCAAGCTTTTATTCTACTGTTTTCGAGGTGATTGATTTATATACCCATGCCGGATTACAGTTTTCTAGATGACTCAAATATCGGAGAAGTGTTTGTACGCTCTAATGGCTCGACTAATAGAGTTTGAATCAGACGTTCGCCATGTCCTGTCTTATATTATTGCGGTTGATCGTTTGATGGTTTAATTTAGCTCCAGCTGCAGGTCGATCATGTAACGCATTGTACGCGCGTCAGGTACCTAGATATATGTATATAAATTTCACTTTTTGTATACGCAAATTTCAGTTAAGTTGTCCTAACGCGCGTTCGAAACGTTGCGTGATCAACCCTCAGGTATTTAATTCACCCAAAAATAAACGAGGTAACATATATACCGTGATCTTTATTGTGTATTGACAGCCTGATGGATTTACCTATGTTTACCGTCACGTCACGACTCAGATTAACTTACCATCAAATATGAGAGTATTTTTTTGTGACAAACATCGAGGTCGTGTTTGGGGGTTATATTATTAGAAAACTATTGTTTATACCACGATTAAAGTATTTTAATTTGATCCTATCCAATCGCTCAGAGTATTGCATCTAAATCATACTTACAAGATCTATTGCAAAATCGGTACAATGGTAACCTGACCCTTATATTTACTGCGCATGTCCAGTTAGTACAGCGCATACGCAAGTTGCGGTTGAACGGTGGTCGCTCAATGCAAGAAGCGGATTGGCTTACAGGACATGGCTGACAACAGGAACTCACCACAAACGATTCCATTATATTACGCGTAATTTAATGCAATATTTTCTACGTCATAAGCGGTCATGTAAATCTGACTGCTGAAGAAAGTAGGTACCTACCTATTGTCTTCTCTTGTATCGGTATAGCTTCATTTTAAATGTTTTCGAATACAGCATTTCACGTAGGCGTTCTCGCAGCTGTTCTACACAAAGATGTTTGAACGTCATGAAAGCAGTGACACAGTGTCCTGTAAGATAATGTTTCCGAAATGCAACCACCAGAGATAAGTACAGTACCTAAGTAGAAAAAAATCGCTAGGGCTGCGGCTATGCTAAAACTGTGACTGAATTTTTCATACGAATGCTCTACTAAGAAAGGGTGTCCAATTGAGAAGAAGAATTGTATTTCAATTTCATATACTCATACTACATTTTATATTTTTCGTGCAATACCAAGCTCGTTTCTCCATACAAACGTAGTTACGCTCTCATTTTAAAACTACTTGTTGGATTGTAACGAAACTGCATACCTATACAATGACATGAGGTATATCTATGTCTGTAATAAGTTTATGCAGCTTCAGATACCATAGTAAAAAAATACAGCCAATTTAAGTTTTTCATACAAAACTTGTTTTTGCTGTATTTCGTTTGTTTTAAAAACTGAAACCATATAAACTAATTACAGACATAGATATACCTCATGTCAACGTATATGCAAAGTTTTGTCACAATCCAATACGTAGTTTTAAAATGAGAGCGTAACTACGTTTGTATGGGGAGGTGAAATTCGGCCGAGCTTAACGCGGACTTAAGTTTGCGAAATTAATTCTTTGAAAATGACGCCATCCCGCCTAACATCATTGGTCACCTATCAATAAGACAATTCAGAATGAGCGTTTGGAAAGTTTGGAAACACAAGAAAACGAGGTCAAATCGTCTGGCTTGGGATTGTACCAAAATACTCGGGTGATGTATCCTTGCCTTAGTAAAAAACCAAAACGATCTTAAAATACATATAGGTTTAAACGCTGTGGCCAAAAATCGCAAGAATAAAAATTTTGGTTGATAAGTCAATTTTTTGGCATATGGTACGTATTCACCACCATATGCCAAAAAAGTATAGCCTACTACTTTTCGAGCCTATCATTTATATACTAAGTTTCAAAAGTGATAGCCCACTTTGTTGGTCGATGTATACATTGGTCAATTAGCTCGATGCTTAAACACGATAGACTTTCCATTAAATTTTTCCGTTTAGGAATGTAACGTAACGAGCAAACTGCCTTGTTCTATGTCCTGCTGAATCCTAATAAAGAAAAAGTAACCAGTGAATATCCCAGTAAGGTAAAATTAATGGGAGCAGTATCACACGTAAAGCTTTTTTAATTCGTATTTGCGGACCGGGTACAAGTCACGGTTAATTAAATTGTAGTGTCCAATAAGATCGAGTTCTCTTTTCAGTAAAACCTAGACTGCTGTAGATGTACCTAAGGAGGTACGTACCTAACTGTCTATTTCCACCTGATTTTTGTAGATCAACAGCACAACTAATCCATTCTTAGTATAGATATCGCTAAGAAGACTAATCAGCTCGAAGTTATCTTATCATACTATAGTCAGACTAAATTTAAGATAGATGATATCTTTGTCCCTGAAATTGTTAAACTAAAGTAGTGCCTCAAGGTAGAAATTTTATGCGAACACTGCACAACCTTTACTTTAACTACAGTTATAATGATTTCACCAGACTGCAATGACTCAACCTTGGCCCCATTCGCCTAAAGACAAAATGAGACAAAATTACGCGTTACAGTCTGTACTTTCACTGGCCATACTTAATGATCTAACGAGATTTTCTCTGCGGTCAAAAGCATCGCTTCATTACAAAATTAAAAAAAAATGCTATCCGAAGATGCTAAGTTAGTAGACCTCTACTTTGATTCGACTATTTTTTTTAATTCTTATAATTGACATGAAATAGTTGTTGTTTGGGCAACATTTTGTGTTGTGGGATCCTGAGGGCCTACTGCGAAACCAAAACGAATAGTCACGTCACAAGATTGCCAAAATCGTCAGGTATTTTGACTTTAGTGCATCGGGCCCAAGAAAGCAAATTGATAGCCATGCCAAGTGTTTCGGAATGCAAGGTAACCGGAAGACTCACAGATATGTTAAATGTTATAATTAACAAGTGTGCTCTTTAGTTAATTGATGGTGTTAACCATTTAAACAGGTGAGAGCAAAGTTACTAGGTATGAAGTTTCCGATTTTTATGTTGATAATGATTATAATAATAGTAGGCATATGCACGTATTATGCCCGAAACTATATCAAGATTGGTTGTTTATTGTCGTACCTATTTCGCAACTTTCGGGGAAAGGAAAGACTTTATTGCTCTATCGTGTCTGTAACCAATGTAAGTTATGATCGTATGATACTTATGATAAGGTACTGTAAGTATTAGAAACGAACGGCTTTCAGTCTTCAACTCCCTTTCTAAAAAAACTTTAAAATCCGACCCAGATATCAGTGTAGTAGAATTTGGTATAGGAACGGGATTAACGATCCTACGCGAACCAAGTCACAGGCTTACTAATAAGTAGATGAATAAGATTATTTAACAAGCTGCATCTTAAGAACAGCCGCATTATACTGGGCCACTCCCGGGGAATCTGCCGGCCGCGCTGCATAAAAAGATAAATAAGCCATTGTTTACGCCTCACTGGCGGAACAAAGTGCCCTTATTCGGTCATTAGTCACTGATTAGGAAACCGATGCGTGATCTCCTTATTTACATAATCTATTTGCAGTGTAGCGCAGCCCGGCGATTAGTCATGGAGGCGGGAGGAAATCGTTTCCTTCGCTGACATTTAAAGGAATCAATCAATCAATCAATCAATCAATCATTTATTTGCTATAAAACACATTTATAAATGTATGCAAATATAGTTTTAACATACAAATAAAACTAACAAGCAGGTACAAGATTAAATTAAAACAAATATTTAATATTTAACTTACATTAAATGTCACAAAAGCAGAATTATCAATTTATAATTTTAATAACGCAGTTAAGAGGTAAGGTTCGGAGTAAAACAAAAAATAATTGGAGCAATAAATATCATGAAATTTTGTCGAAAATTCTTGCATAATATGCTTTGATTGAATAGAATGGACGGGTCAAAAAATATTCCTTTACTTTTTTGTCAAAGGATCTTAACTCTAAAATATCTTTTAGGTCGTCGGGAAGTAAATTGTACACTCTAATGGCAGTATTATTCAAACTCTTGTCAAAATGAACATAATGCGCATCATTTAAGTGTAGTCTATTTCGTTGTCTAAGATTATAATTCGTAGTCTTGCCCTGCTGGACATACAGGTTTCTATTGTTAAAAACATAAATACATAAACGGTACAAATAGAGAGAAATTACAGTCAAAATACTACGGTGAGAGTCAGGAACATTAACACATTTTTCTATTAGTCTCAGAGCTTTTTTGTTTGAGGAGCACTTTGTTAATGTTAGTTCCATTTCCCCAAACCTCGATACAGTATCTTATTATGCTTTCAAAATATGAAAAATACGTGGTAAGTAATACTTCTTTGGTGGCTATGTTCGTCAGTGATTTCATTGCATAGCAAGCACCTGCTAGTTTCTTATTAACCTTATCGATCTGGTAATTCCACCTCAAGTATGGGTCAAGATCTACACCTAGAAATGTTGTTTCATTTAGTTTTACATATTGATATATTACAGTCAAAGTCAGGACTAGATGTACTTCTGCGAAATGTCATGTAAAAGCTTTTGCTACAATTCATGGTTAGCCCGTTGGCCTCAAACCATGTAACGAGTTGCGTCCAGGATTCTTGCATATAATTACATAGGACTAAAGAAGATGGTGCATTTAAAATAATACTAGTGTCGTCAGCGTAAAGATAGGGGGTTCCACAGTTTAAAAAGTCTGGTAAGTCATTAATAAAAATTATAAATAGTAAAGGTCCTAGGACTGACCCTTGTGGGACTCCAAATTTAATTCATTTTTCAGCAGATCTAGTTGGATACTTAGATGACTGATCACTAATTTCCACGTATTGACATCGGTTAGAGAGGTATGAATTCAGCAAGGCCAGAGCATCACCACGTATACCATAGAAATTAAGCTTGTTTATGAGAATTCTGTGATCTACACAATCAAACGCCTTAGTCAGATCACAGAAAATTCCTTCACATGTAAGGCCGAGATTGAGATGTATCATAACTTCAGTTACCAATTTGCTTACAGAGGCTAAAGTGTTTCTATTTTTCCTAAAACCAAATTGATGGGATGAAAGTAGGCCATGATGTTCAAAATAACCTTGTAATCTCATGGCTATACATTTCTCGAACACTTTAGCTAGAATTGGCAATAATGAAATGGGTCTGTAATTATTCAAATCAGTTTTCCTACCTTTTTTATGTATAACTATAACCTTAGCTCTCTTGAATAGCTCTGGGAAAGTTTCATGATAAACACTCATTGAAAATTATACAGAGAGGTATACAGAATACATCGACATGCATTTTGATTATATTAGTGTCCAGGTTATCTGGTCCCGTTGAGTACGTGTTTTTAAGATTTTTAACTATCTTAATGACTTCTGGTTCAATTATTGGTGACATAAATATTGAGCCGCTGTTATTAGTGTTTTGCTTTTGAAGAAATTTCATGTATGTAGAGTCATCATTACTAACCGCACTTTGACCAACGTTAATGAAGTAATCATTGAAGATATTCGCAACCGCAGTATTGTCGTTAACAATTACATTATCTATTCTAAGGGCAATTTTTTCAATTCTCATGCTTTTACCTGTATTTTTATACTATATCCCAGATAGCCTTAGATTTATTTTTAGCCTTAGATATAGTTTTTTTAATATGGCGTCTTTTAGCAGTAATGAAGACTTTTCGAAACGTTCTTTTATATTGTTTAAAATAGGTTATTAAGCTAATATCATTACTTTTTCTCGTTATTAATTGCAATTTTAAGTAGAAAGATTTTATATTTTTGCTCGTCTACGCAATCTCTTTGTTTTCCCGCGCAAGTGTTACATGTTAACTGTTCTGTTAATGTCTATCTTAACCAATGTTCAAGAAAAAATAAAATAATAACGAAGTCAGAAACACACTTTGAGGCAAGAGGCAGATAGGAAGACTCTTGTTTACATTACTAGCCGAATCTCGGCCAAGTGTACTTACATTATGAGTGTATACAATAGATTATGCATTAATGTAATCTTATGGAGTCGTAGTAGGTAAATATCTCACTCAAGAGGTTATTGAAAATGAGTGAGAGGGTTATATAGTAAGTACTCAAGTACCATATTAACGTGAATGTTCACTATATACACCACATGGCATTGGCAGTAGGTAATGGCTGCTCCATACAATGGGCAATCCTTAATCCTAAGACATCATACAGGACGCACCTATGCGTTAAAGCGAGTAAGACATACTTATTTATGTCTCGTTCTACCGCATAGCCGCGTCCTGTATGATGGGTCAGGATGACCCATTGTGTGGAGCGGCCATAATCTATACATACATACACATACATACATTCACGCCATTATTCCCAAAAGGGGTAGGCAGAGCACATGAAACGTATATTCCAGCGCCACTTTTAGCATAAATGTGGGTATAAAAGATCGACAAAATGTGATATTGCAGTGATAGGTTGCTAGCCCATCGCCCACAACACACTTCAACCCTGGTCCCTTAGTCGACGACACCCAAGGGAAGAAAGGGGGTGGTGAAATTCTAACCCGACACCACACGGGGGCCATAATATATAAATAACTAAAAGACCGTAAAAGTAGTATAAAAAACATTTCGTTTTCGAATTGGTATCTAAAGTATTGGCATGATTAATAATTAATTGACTAGTTAAAGAACCGTTTGAAGTCTAATTGACCATTACGCTTGAAATAGTTTCCCCATTACGCTTCAATTAAAAATCAACATACAGAAAGTCCAAAACAGAAGTTGGCAGGTATAGGTAGGTTCCTATAAGTGCCCCTAATCAATACACACACGATGGTCTGCGTCTGGTTATTGATTAGGTCTTAGGCCCCTAATTGGACAGAGATCCCGTTGATTCATCAGACGCTTTCTATCAATTATTAAGTGCCTTTCTTTACCATACGTTAAACAGGAACAGTATAAAGTTTTCCGCTGAGCTGTCTTAAAATTAAATAGGAAGTTAAGTTAGGTACTTCTTCATCAATGAGGCTTCTGACTATTTTCGAAATGAACAAAGACATCGCAAATATCAGTGTTAACTGGAGCAGAGACTGGATAACAAATCCGCGAGGTCGTTCTTTATACTTAGGTACGTGACTCCTTCGCTCTTTGTGCACGATCTTTGAAAACCACAAAAAAGTGCCAAACGCAGTTCCTTGTTAATTTGGAGTTTTATTGGACTGGTGCGACGCAAAAATTTAATAAAAGGGTCGATAATGCCACACAGGTAACTTAATTTACAAGGATCACACGAGGTCTCAATCGTGTAGGTACTATCGACAACACAGCTAACTGACCATCGGTGCACCTTAAGTGCATTGTTATAAGGTTCTATATAAACGCAGGATAGTCAGTTAACAGTGTTGTCGTTTGTACAGTCAGCATCAAAAGTAACTGCGCAATAGAAGACGTCAGAAGCTCTTATTCCCGTTAATAAAGACTTTTAACGTCTTTGTTTGCGCAGATACTTTTGATTTTGACTGTACCCTACCATGATTCACTCGGTAATACTTACCTTGGCAGACTTAAAGCGGTCCCGAAGCCGTCAATTGTCTCGCGGACGGGCTTACTCATACCCATAAGGTGTTATTAGTAGATGCAATTTACAAGGACTTGTCCATTCGCTAGGCATGGACTCTCAAACGGCATTCCTTGCAGGTGGCAGCGTCGAATTTCAAAACAACCTCCGGTGCGCGGCGCGGGCGCAACACGGAAGGGCTTTGCGCGGGCGACGGTTGGCTTGAATTTCTCGCAACGAAACAAATGCTTGCGCTCAATGGATTTTGAGCCTTATCACAAGCGAGTAAGAATCGTAGCATCAGTTGAGTTTGTCGCAGCTTGTGTTCGACTAGTGGAAATTGTCGTTACATTGTGTGGCCGTCAACAATTTCATATGCAGCTTGTTAATTGTCACTTAGAGTTGTTCGTTAAATGAAACGAATCACCTAATACTACACATTATTATGTGTAGTATTAGGTGATTCGTTTCATACCCCCGCTTACCCTTTACCCTTCTTTCAAAATGAGCTAACGCTCAACTTGATAGGTATACTCATGTATCTACTTAGGGACCCTACGGTACGCATACTACGTGGCGCATTATTAGGGTTCCGTAGCCAAATGTCAAAAAACGGAACCCTTATGGATTCATCATGTCTGTCTGTCCGTCCGTATGTCACAGGCATTTTACTCGAAAACTATAAGGTGTATTTGAATAAAATTTTGTTAGCCGCTAAAGTTTTGTTTCATTAACTTACTAAAAAAAATTTTTAGGGGTGCATTCCATACATAACACTGAAAGCCCACGTGTGGCACATCAATCGATAGGCCTTTCAAAATAAGGTTACTCAGCAATTTTTTTGATTAAGTGAATAGAGTCTGAGATAATCGCCCCGAAAGTCACTAAAATTGTGTGCCCCCCCCCCCCCGTAATTTTTGAGCCGTCTATTTTAAAAATATGAAAAAAAAATCATGGACTAGGGCTTATTAAATTCTTTCCGCGAAAATTGTTTTGAACAAGATCGGTTCAAAGGTTTTCGACATGTTTCTAAAAACCTGCCATCCTTAAAGAAAAGGACGTAAGTGCCATAAGATTTTAGTAACGATACGACCTTTTTAATAGGCACGGAACCCTTCGTTGTGCGTGATCCGACACGCACTTGGCCGCTTTTTTTATAATTTTTGATCCGCCTCCCCCGACTCGGTGATCACCCGCCAAGATGCCCCTTCCCCCTCTAGTGTGGTATTTTGAAGACCCCCCCCTGAACGTAGGTAGTATGGGTACGCTCCGTTATATTCGACATGCATGTATGTAGGGTACATATAACTATTTATTTATTTAATTCAGGCAACAAGGCCCAAAGTACAAATTGTAGGTATAGCTGCTATATATACAATACATATAGTGTAGGTACTAAGTACAACGTATTTGGACCGGTGCATTAAATCACTTCAAAGGACAATCTTGTTCGGATCTCCCAATCCCAACGCATCTGAATCACAACGTACTTACTATTATTTAACTTACTTAATTTCCGACTGTAAGTTTTGCCAAGAGTAGGTAGGTATACAGACTACGTATAATCAAAAATGCTATCTCCGTTCCACGAAGGTTAAGGTCAGTGGAACTGGCGCACAGACGGCTCTCGTTTTGGGTTAACATACAGATTAAGGGTTTTCATTTGTCTTTTTCACTATGAGTGTAAGTAGTCCCATATTTTTATTTTACGACCAAAATTACGTTGCGATGTCTATAGTAGTAATAAATAAGTTAATTCATATTGTAGAAATCCTAATATATGATGAAAAAGAAATAACGATTTTTAAGGAACTTTAGGGATGTAATTTTGTTTGTAGGTGTACCTGTGCCCATGCATTAATATTGTGATTTTGGGTATGCAATGGGCCAACAACATTTGGTAATAGCAAAGTCAAATTAGTCCCTGTACCTACCAGGTTTAAAACCTCTGATTGATCTTAAAAACACAATGCCATCTAACGGCATCGCAGCCGATGGCCGAAGGAGTCATCAATCAAGCCGAGTTACGGCTACTAAATGAGTGACAGCTGTAAAACAAGAAAATCGCCGTTACCACATTGAGGTTGACGTGTGTTTTATTTTGTTTACCGTGTTTTATGGTTGTACCTACAGTCAACTGCCAAAGAGAATATAACCACTTGTCAACTGCAAATAGTGTTTTACTGCTAAATGGTTGTTATTTAACAGTTTTAACAAGTAAAACATTTCGACCAATTAATTACTTCTTCTCTTTATATTCGCTACGAGTATCTACAAGCCTCCATTGACTCTTAAATGAATTGACTTGTTGCTGACACAAAAGGAAAAAGTAAAATTAAAAATTAAAAAACCCCCGACACAAAAAAAAATACTGTAAAAACTAACAAATAATATTTTCAACCTATTATAATTATTATCGTCACATATATGATGTAAGTTCAAATATTTTTATTTTCCAAGCGTCGTCGCGTCGGGGGACCGTCGCATCGGGGGACCGCTTCAGTCGCCCGACGACGGTCCCCCGACGCGATTGGTTTAAAATATTGTTTGTTAGTTTTTACAGTTATTTTTTTGTGTCGGGGGGTTTTTAAATTTTTACTTTTATTTTGTCCTTTTTAAAGTGATGATCTTCAAACGGCTGATCAGGTTATGGTTACCTTACCATATACTTTCAATATCATTGAAGCAACACGGTATTAAATTTCGAATCGGTAGGACATATGGAAGGTAGTCAGATCCCCTCATCAACGATTAAAGAGCTGATGATCTTCAAACGGCTGATCAGGTCATGGTTACTTTACCATATACTTTCAATGTCATTGAAGTAACACTGTACCAAATTTCGAATCGATCGGACATAAGGAAGTCAGTCAGATCCCCTCATCAACTAGAAACCCTAGCAGCATTTTCGTTGGCATATCGTTGGGCCAACAAGGTGATCAATGGCCCAACGTGGGGCCAACTTAAAATGCTACTAGGGAAAGAGCTGATGATCTTCAAACGGCTGATCAGGTCATGGTTACATTACCATATAATTTCAATCAATGTCATTGAAGTAACACTGTACCAAATTTCGAATCGATTTGGATATACAGAAGTTAGTCAGATCTCCTCATCAACTTGAATAGAGCTGATGATATTCAAACGGCTGAACAGATTTTCATGAAAAATGGCTAAGAACACGGGTTAAAATTATCTATGACACAATAAAAACCGCATGCAAATCGGTCCATCCGCTTGGGAGCTACGATACCACAGACAGATACACAGACACAGACACGTTAAACTTATAACACCCCTCTCTTAGCGTCGGGGGTTAAAAAGGATTTAAATCAGAAATCAGTAGGTATAGAGGAAAACGACATGCAATATTTTATTGCTAAATAATGATAATTACCTTCTTTTATACTAAGGCGGTGGCAAACAAGCATACGGCCTGCCTGATCGTAAGCAGACACTGAGCCTAAGGTGGCCGAAGGACAATTCCGACACAAGAAGATTCACAAGTGCGCTCGAAGAATTGCAAGCTAGAGACAAATGTCCTCATAAAACTCACAGTTTAAAAACAATTTCAAATTTATATCAACATGTGTGTTTTTGTTTACCGTCAATATACATGTGTACGTCCTTTGCTTGCGTAACATACAAATACCTATATTATTATAATGGTAGGTAAGTTAAGTAACCGCAGTCGTCATAAATAAATATTAATTATTCTGACACGTTTACTTGCAACTGGCGTTACAATGCCAGGCGCCCTTGAAGACAGCTGTGCTGTTAACTAACAACTTCATTCACCTCCCCCCAGTATATCTTAACACCGGGATTGGTAATAACAATGTGCAATCGGAGGTCTGCCCTACGCTGGTGCTCCTGAGGTGAGGCGAAAAAGCGTTGCGAATGACGACTTTGGCTTGCTTTATCCTCATAGGGTCATTGAACCTGTTTTTTAAAGTTCGAATGGCAGTTAAAAACTTTCCGAACGAATGTTATTTTGTAAAGATGTATGGACTTGAGCGAGATGTTTCGAGAAATAGACTAATAGAGACAAATTGAATAAAAAACGTTAACGACCAGTTGATTGGGTTGGATTAATTAATGACGTTTACTCGCAGTCGTTTAATTTTCATTGTGTTTTTTGCACTGAACAAAAATAAACCCTTTATTTTTTGCACTGAACAAAAATAAACCCTTTAAAGACAGCTTTGCTTTCTATTGTAAGTAGGTATCTAAGATCAAGAAAATAATATTATGTTGTAGTAACTGAAAAATTACAAATAAAGTCACACTGAGTGTGATATGTATTATAAATGTGAAAGTTCGTATATTTGGCCAGAGAGACATAATACAAAATTGGAAGGAAATTGTATTTATACAAGGGATATTAAAAACTTCAATAGCGCGATGCAGAACATTACAAATGTCCACGCACATTCTAGCTTGGTAGTAGGGATAAAGGCGTGTATGTATGTATGTACGTATATCCTACTAATATTATCCCATAAAAAACATTCCATGTAAAAAAGAGGCCAAGTCTCGAAACTCTTTCACCGCAAAAAGTTGTGAGATATTTGGTAGTACCAAGTCTCAGGCATTCTTATTATTCTTTATTTGCTAGCTAAATAAAATTCTGCAACTTGGCAATCAAACAACTTTACTGCATCTCACAACTTTTTGCGGTGAAAGAGTTTCGAGACATGGCCTCTTTTTTACATGGATCTCACTTCTTTTTGTAGGTTATTGTGTCAATATCCCATTCTTGATCCCATTTACTGCAAATATAACTTTGTAATCCTATATGTTTATATGGGAAGTTATTTATGCAGTTTTTTTTAATGGAAATGCAGGCTTCTAGTTTTATCCACAACGAAGTTATATTGGGGTCGAAAATGGCCTGAACTGCTTCGAGAAAAGGATGGTACGGCCGTGGCGCTGTTTTGCTTGACTTGGCGGGGGCACTACTGTGCCCCCAGATTAAATTTAAATTAGAAGATGTGTCCCACTACGCTGGATTTTTGCAATGACAATCGATTTTTTAATATACCAATAGTAGAAGGAGGCATTACCATACCTCTAATACAGCTGAGACCAGCTGAGGGTTCTTCATCAGATACTTCAGACCTTAGATTTTTGACATCAAATGAAGCGGCCCACCAAGTTGAATATTTTTTGTAAAGGCGGTATAGATAGTGTGTTTGTGTTTTCTAATCAGGGTCACCAGGTACTCCAGATCTTCGATTATCCTAGTTTTTATAGTTTTCCCTTTATGTGGCCATTAAACCCTAACTCTGTACCAAATTTCAGTTCTCTGAGTTTATGGGAAGTACTAGTTCTATTTTGATGATCATGAGTGAGTGAGTGAGTGAGTGAGTGAGTGTCATAAATGCGAAACTTTGCTTTCGCTTAACTTCGGAACTAAATGACCTACAGATTTGAAATTTTGGATTTTAAGTATGTGATTATATAGCTTACTGGATGACGAACATTTCTGCGTTCTGGTCTTATCCAGAGTTTCTCAAATAGGGGCCTGAAAATGCGGCGAAATGGTTCCAGTAAAGGATGGTACGGCAGTGTTTGCTTCGCGCTCGACTTGGCGGGGGCACTGCCGTGCCCCCAGATAAATGCGAATACACCAAAATTAAGTTTGGAGGTTTGTTACTCAATCACAGCTCAACAGTATTAAGCCTACGTTTCGGCTTATCTTGGATAATTTTCGCGGCTTGCTACTTCCATTTACTCGGCTAAGGAACTCATAAATCGCATTAGTAATTTCATCGTATCTCTTATTTACGCCGTCAGTCTAATTAGGTATGCAAATTGTTTCTTGCAATTATAACGTTGTCTTAGATTTACTTGACAGAATGAATCCGGCGTGTATGGAGATCCCTGTAATTAGCTAACGGTGAACCTGATTGTACCGTTCAAGGCGTGTGTTGTCTAACACTAGCGTTTACCACCAACTGTGGCTAGACCTATTAGATTATGCTCTGTAAATTGCAATGCTTTCGAAATTAATTATTTTATGAATAGCTTCAATAATCACAATGTAGCATAGCATGCATTCGCTAAAATCTTTGTTTGGAGCGATAGCGGTCGGCGCACAAAAAAATTGAGCATACTTGGAACCTTGCCGTTTTGAAATTACATACCTATAGATACCTACTTATTAGCCTCGATGAATATCATCATAGATGTCTAAAGTTAGCTCATCAATTTCGTTGGCCAGCCGTATTACAATAAGTTCCTTTGTAAGTAACTCGTAAGTCGTAACAGAGGAAGACTTTTGAAAACTCAACCCCATTTGCAATGTAATTTTCGTAAGAACGGCATTTACACTTTCAATAAACAGCATTCTATTTTATGCAGAACTACATTTTGTGTTACGCCCCCTGGTGCCCAAGATAAAAAAACAACCTCCTAGACCACTTGAATTTCGTTTACTTTGATACTAAAGTAAATATATACCCACTAGATACCTATTACCTACGTGGCCAGCAGAAACTTGATGTAAGTATCCGCAACTTCTCAAGCATAGCTAACGGAAGCACATACGATATAAAACTATGAATTACTTCCTTTATTGATAATTCAATTTACATTCATCCAATTAGCTGGTTTAAAAGTTGCAACATAAATAGACTATACTGCAGATTCGTCAACACACCTATCACCTCACTGACTTGAGTCATTGAAAAGCCATTCGAGTATTAGGTAAAAACCCAGTATTGGCGATTTTTTTGTTTAGTTTAGGCAAGCATTACGTACCTTACCTACTCGTACACGGGCGTTAATTTCAAGGTGTATATAGGTAGCAGTTAATGCGCGTTAAATACTTGCACATTATTTAAGTATCTATTCAGTTATTAACCAGTTTTTCCAAATGATTCAATACCTGGGTTTGGTTAACTTGTGGTTCCCGGCGACACGTAAAGCATTTTAAACTTACTATAGTCCCCCAAATAAGGAGTGGACTCCAACCCATCACCAAATTTGGAAACCAACCTGCCTTAATGCCGATGTCCATATCATCTTATGATAATATTAGGTACAACTATACACTGATATTGCGCGTACGTCGTACAGTGATGGTAAACGGATACCTACATTGGAGATCATGTTGATCTGCAATATGGGGGCCAATCTGACATTTACAGTTCGCATTCCGTGTTGATATGGGTGTGTTTTGCGCGTTCGCTTTCATGGGCGCTGAGAAAAATAGGGCTGTATTTGTAAAGCTGTGTTAACGCATCATGAATTGCAATCAATTCAGCGAGGAAATGCCGCCAGCATCCTCGGCAGGTTCAATGCCTCGAAGGTCTTTTTAGGGTTCCGTACCTTAGGGTAGAAATGGGACCCTATTACCAAGGCTCCGCTGTCCGTCCGTCTGTCTGTCCGTATGTCTGTCTGTCACCAGGCTGTATCTCATGAACTGTGATAGACAGTTGAAATTTTCACAGCTGATGCATTTCTGTTGCCGCTATAACAACACATAGGGTCATTTCGCCGGTTAGCGACCACCTAATTTTATGTGCCGGTTGGCGACCACTTAGCCGAGTCGGTGAACTGAAAGGATATTTCCTCGGTTATTTAGTAGATTTCTATTCTAAAACAACAACAAAAATGCATGTACAACTAATTGTCTCAATAGGGTCTGTTGAATTGATGTTATCTTCAATAGAAAAACCTTCTCCTTCAGGTGGTCGCTAACCGAAGGTGGTCGCGTAACTAGCGTAATGACCTAAAAACCAGAATAGAATAAATATTTAATGGGGCTGCCATACAACAAACGTGATTTTATTGACGTTTTTATAAATAATGGTACGGAACCCTCTCTGCGCGTCTGACTCGCAATTGGCCGGTTTTTTAGATTTAATTATCTTTTATTTACTCGTCGGACCGTATATTCAAAATTACTTGGTAGAAACAGGCGTTCAAAAGTAGATACCTATCTGACACAACTCTATATTTGTAGATTCAGTGTCCAACATTTTGGCGCGCTTTGACTTAGTAGATTTCGTAAAGAAACCTCTCACAGTTTCAGTTATAACATATAACTCACAGACTGGCGAGGCCTGCGGAGGCGGTCAATTAGTAAATTTGACATTAACTGTCAAGTTTACTTTTGACTGCTACCTCAGCGCCAGTGTATTCAGCGGCGCTACCACGAACTTCGAAAGTCGAAGTTCGTAATACATGCATCTGTCACTCGAGTAGGGCAGTGCGATAGAGATGGAAATACCCGAACTTCGATTTTGACCGAAGTTCGTGGTAGCGCCGCTGCTTGACGTACCTACGTCAGGTAGATATACTTAACGACTTGTATGGGAAAATTACAGTTAATTGCTGGAGTGCGATTTTTGAATCTCACTGGTGATATCAAAGTTACCGGTGACTAAAATTATTCACCGATGACTTTTATGTCACCATTTTCCAAAAGCCGTATTTTACCAACATGCAGAAATTTTACAATGTCAGTCAGAGACAATCTTCCCGTTACGTTTCTTTTTACGCAGATGTTATAGTGTTGTCCTTGATACCGGTTTTTATTTTCTCATACTGTAACTTAAAATAGATTAAAGTTTTGAAAAAATCACTAGAAAGGACGAACAAAGAGAATATACTTAACACAGATTTTATAATTTATAAAAACATACTATGGCACTTTTGGCCGATGTCACATACGTCAACTGTCAAAAACAATCGCATGATGATTTCAATTACGAGTAGGTAGGGGCACTCGTAAATCGATATCATAGGTATGACAAATGTAAGTCACCGATGAATTTCAAAAATACGAACTTTCGGAAATCACATCGGTGAGAATTAGTCACTTGGTGAGATTCAAAAATCGATCCCCCTGGTCCTAATGCTCGTTCGAAAAGTTACGTGTTTATGTTGGTATCCGATCATTTCATAAAAAACGTTTTATAAATATTCTATTTAAAAACAACATTTGGCAAACTAATTAATTAGATGTTTCATGAAATATTGTTTTACAAATAGTTCATTAGAAAAATTATTTAGGTACTTGAAAAAGACATCATATTATAAACTATTATTTGACAAATTATTCATTTATTATTTCTGACAAGTGGCAAAGTTACGTATGGTAAAAGAACGTTTAATAAAATGCATTGTTTGGTAAATAAGTACCTTATTTAATAAATTATTTGTCATGTTGATAAAGTTTTAAACTACAATATAATGGTATAATTCTATACAGGTATTGTATCATTCTGAATGAGCACACGGATAAGTCTAAAAGTGGTAAAGTTGTTATTACATTGTCCTGAATTCAGTCACTGACGAGAGGGACGCCGCAATACGTTAGATACGATACGAGATATCTCATATCGTATCTAACGTATTGCGGCGTCCCTCTCGTCAGTGACTGAATTCAGGACACTGTAATAACCACTTTATCACTATATCCTACTTACAAGGAAGCCAATCATGACACCTGTTAGATTATTATCATTCCTAGTCTAAAAAACAACTTTTAGGTCTTAAAATGTACTGACCTAAGAGGCGGATTACCTACCTATTCTATCTAAGGCAGGTCGGTATAGGTACGACGACGAGCGAGCGAATCGAGGAGGAATGTTAGGAAGAACCGCGACCCTACAGCGCGCGAGCCGAGCGAGCGCAAGCGATCGTGCCGCGGCAGAAGCCAGCGAAGCGCCAAAACAGTTTTTTAAATTCTATATTTTTATGAATTTACTCTTTTTGATATCACCTCTCTCATTTGCTAGTTCGAGCGACAAAGACAGATATACACTAACGAAGTGCGTTTTCGTTTTGCGGTACGGTAGCCTCTCAGACCCATGGATGGTAGGTACGTCCGAGGTAAGTGCGAGTAGGTATATACTTAATGCATGTAGGTGTCTATATGTCCATTTAACTACACTATAAAAAACTATAACTATGGAACAATAAAGGATTTACTTAATTTACATGAGGACATTATTTGTATGGTCGAATGCGCTTTTGTTACAAGGATATTATTTGAGGTACGAGTGTGAATTATGGTGATATTATCTGCATTGTGCCTCACTTCCCTTTTATACAACATAGCCCTACAGAATGACATCATTAGTTCAGTTACACACGCAATATCAATAGATAGGGAGTAATTTAATATTGCAGACGAATACAACCATCATCCTCCTAGTATTTTTCCCGGTAGTGCCTTAAACGAGCCCAGGGTCCGCTTTGGCATCGAATCCCAAGATTTGGCGTAGGTAGGCACTAGATCTACGAAAGCGACTGCCATCTGACCTTCTAATCCAGAGGGGAAACTAGTCCTTTGGGATTAGACCGGTTTCCTTGCGGTTCTTTCATTCACCGAAAAGCCACTGTTAGATATCGAACGATATTTCGTACGTAGGGTTACACGACGACAGTAGGATAGGTTGCAGAACTTGCAGACGAATACAACTGGTTGACGAGTGATTTCTTCGCGACATTGCATTGCGGGACAAGGTAGGCGCCTATAAAATATGCACCTTTAGTACCTACCTATAACAGTCCCTGTGCGACTTGGGTGAAAATACAGATAAAAGAATTTTCCGAGACATGAGACCCAGCTAGATCAATTTTTCGCCCTCGTAAACCCCCAGACTCTAAAATCCATTGAAATCGTTAGAGCCGTTTTTGAGAACATGTTACAAATATATATATTTATATGCAAATATTGCTCGTTTAAAAGTATAGGATAACTTGATCATGGCAAATCGTTCATGATGCAACTCGGCTAGAGGTCCATACTACTCGTTCACCTAAGCCTAATGTGGATATTAAATTAATAGCCCTGGTCGAACCGCTTCAACTATGACGCTGAAATTCTTGTACCTACTATAGTAGGTATTTCATTTCAATAGGTTATTGAATTTCTAAACATAAAAACTAGTAATCCCTCTAATTTGTCTGTTCTTACTTAACCGACAGCAAAATAAAGGCTATTATTTTGCATGCTTATTTAAGTAGAGTACCTACGGCGGACTGTAACGTTTATTTGTACCAACATAATGTGACCCGTATTCCGCAAATAAAATATTTCATTTCATTTCATTTCATTTCATAGATACGAATCTACGTGGCCGCGGGAAGGGACAAGGAGGGTCTCCAAGATTTTGCCTTGACAACTCTCTCGCCACTGCAATCCGAACGCTGTACCACACAAATATTTAAAGGCTAGTTTTCACTTTGATTAGTGCGAGTGCAGGTGTGTAGTGCAAGTAGTGTCCAATTCACTGCGAGTGCAGGTGATTAGTGCGAGTGCAGGTGTGTAGTGCGAGTAGTGTCCACACGTGTTTAGTGGCAGGCACGCTGCGAGTGAGGTGGAGGGAGGGCGCGCGGGGCGTGGCTACTCGCAGTCCACTCGCAAAAAAATAGAACGCGCTTCTATTCACTTTACTACACAGCCAACTAATCACTTGCATTAATCAGTCGCTGTCCACACCTAGTCACTAATCACCTGCACTACGCACCTGCACTCGCACTCATCAAAGTGGAAACCAGCCTTAAGAGCCCTCGCTACCACGAAAATCGAAAGTCGAAGCTTGCAATATATCCCTCTATAGCGTGAATAAGCAAGTGATACACGAACGAACGAAGTGTTTCATAGTAACCGAAAATGGCACCTAGCGCCTAGTGCTTTTGTTGCATTCGAGAATCGTTGACAGCGCTCGAATGCGACAATATGCGCTACGCACGTTATGAGTACCGAAACCGTATATACTTTAGGCAGAGCAGAGGTTTTTCTGCCATAACATACTAAAATTTATTAGTCGTAAAAAATATATTTTATCAGAGGGGCTACCGCGAAATGAAAACGAAGTTCGTTCGTTTATCTCCGTCTCTGTTGCTCGAATAAGTAAGTGCGACAGAGAGGGAGACACACGAACGAAGTTCGTTTTCGTTTCGCGGTAGGCCCTCAGTTCAATTTGGAACTTCGTATAAGTTGGTGACACTGACAGTGACACTAGTGAAGGAGGTTGAGGTGAGGTGAGGTGAGTGCAGCGGACCTGAGTGAACTGACACTTCAAAAACAGGTTTGATGGGAACTCAAGTCACTAAAATTCTCCGCCCCAGTACCACGAAAATGGCGAGCTCCGTAGAAATCCAACAATTCATCAAAGATACTATTGCTAAGGAAAAAGTAGTAGTGTTTTCAAAGACATACTGTCCATATTGTACTATGGCTAAACAAGTACGTAAAACTACGAATAAGATTTGCAATTAGGTTTTTTTTTCTCGATTATTATGTACGGTGACTCATTATTTCAATTTCACAATACTTATTTTGAATTCAGATGTTACATTTAAAGAACAAAGCGACATCATCAAAAACTAACCTCATTTTGATTCGGCTCTGTAAGAAATGATTTGTCTTTTAAGGTACCTATCTATTTTATAGGGTTTCTTGCTTACCTCCCAACAAAATATCTGACTATAAATAGCAAGTGAGTCAACGATCCTAAGCTACAAGTCAACTACGAAATTAAGACTTTTTTAGCATTTTCCGTTAACATTCTAATAAGCAATCTAACATATGATGTTCAATGTTCCAGGTTTTTGAAAAAGTGAAGCAGCCTTTCCACGTTATCGAACTCGATCAGAGAGATGATGGCTCTGAAATTCAGGGCAGCCTTCTTTCAATCACAGGATTACGAACAGTAAGTCACAAGTGATATAATCAGAGGCCGGAATTCTCATGCCACTTTCGAGCTGTCATAGGGACTTCTCATTTATCGTCTTCCGATATTCATATTATATAGATACATTTGACTGTAAAAGAAGTAATTTAAAACCAGATAATTTGGAAAAAATATAACTATTTCTTTTATAGAGAAACTAATGTTGAAACACTTGTTAGCACTAAAACAGACTTTGAACATGAAATTGATAAAACACTGATTTGAACTGATTAAATGTGACAATGTTAACTTTTCATTTGGTTGCATATATATTTAGTGATAAGACTGCCTGTTGTTTACCTCTACTTTCAATCTCCTTTTTTAATATGTTGTGTTATATAATGTATCGATATAATAATAATAAGAATCCCTCGCTTTATATTATATTTGTTTTAAAGGACCTCTGCACTTTCGGCTTCGGCCCCACGCAAGCCCCACCAAAGTCCGGGACCCCATGGACCTGAGATATAGAAAAACATAATAATAATATTCTTTATTGCACCACAACATAAGAAAAACATGTTACAAAAGTACATTCAACAAATAAAGGTAACAACAGGCGATCTTATCGCTTTAGAGTGATCGCTTCCAGACAACCTTTGGGTATCAGGAAAATTTCAAGAAGAGTTATAAACAGGTAGTGCAGGAATAAATCAAGAAAAACTCACTAACACACGTCACATTATATGATAACTACACACTCAAATACACACTTTCATAAACAAGTATAGTATAAATACATAGATACATAGATACAAACTATAATACAATTATATAAATATATTACAGGACAACAAGGCAACTTAAGGCAGCGACAAGTAATATTGTTTCAACAGATTTTTGAAAATTTGAAGACATTTTGCATATCTTATATGCAACGGCCAAGCATTCCACAGCCGGACAGCCTGAAAGGTGAATGAGTTGTTATAGAACTTGGTGGGTGAAGGCGGTGGAGCGAGAAGATGATTATGTGAAGATCTGATGGAAGTGAGGTGAGAATGCTCTTTGAGATACGGAGTTGAAGGAACAAAAGTATACTGTAAAGCAAAGATAAAATGTGAGAATCCCGACAGAGACGAATAGGAAGCCACTTGAGCTGAGAACGAAAGGAGGAAACATGATCATATACTTGCGCAAGCCGAATATGAATCTAATAGAAAGATTGTGGAGGCGCTCAAGCTTATTCAGCTGGTCCTCAGTAAGGTCCAGATAGCAAATATCAGCATAGTCTAAAATGGGGAGAAGGAGAGATTGAGCTAGCAAAATTTTAGTGGCAAATGGCAAAAGTTATGAAGTCAACGAAGGGAACCCATCGAAGCAACCTCGCTCACCTGACCTCGCTCACCTGAGGTATTCAAGACAACATGCGATCAATTATAACACCAAGTTTCCGGACCTGGTGTGAAAACGGAATCTGGACTCCGTTAAACATTACAGCCGGCAAGTTAGGAAAGTCTACTGAATGAGCTTCGGACTGCCCACGATTATGTCCTGCGTCTTAGCAGGGTTAATTTATTTCATGACATAAATTACAGTACAAAGTTGCCTTAGTCAAAATTATAAGAATTTACATCACAATCGTCTCAAAATAACAATAATTCAAAATTATTTATAAAATGATCACAAATAAAATTATTTTATCATATCACATAATTAAGTACGATGCTCGATGACCTCAGTAAAGCTTCCGAGCGAGTTGGTCTAAGAATGAACATGGATAAGACGGTAGTACCAACTCCCATTACAATCGGACACTACGCTCGAAGTTGTAGACGATTATGTATACCTAGGACAGACTATCCAGTTACGAGTAGGTAGGTCCAACTTCGAGAACGAGGTCAATCGTCGAATCCGACTCGGCTGGGCAGCGTTCGGGAAGCTACGGCACATCTTTTCGTCCAATATTCCGCAGTGTCTCAAGACGAGAGTCTTTGACCAGTGATGACATATGGCACTGAAACGTGGTCGCTTACTATGGGCCTCATAAGAAGGCTCAAAGTCACCCAAAGGGCTATGGAGAGGGCTATGTTAGGAGTTTCTCTGCGTGATCGCATCAGAAATGAGGCTATCTGCAGCAGAACCAAGGTAACCGAAATAGCCTTCCGAATCGCTAAACTTAAGTGGCAGTGGGCGGGGCACATAGCACGTAGAACCGATGGCCGTTGGGGCGGAAAGGTTCTCGAGTGGCGACCCCGTACCGGAAGGCGCGGCGTGGGTAGGCCCCCCACAAGGTAAAGGTTGCGGGAGTCTGCTGGATGCGGGTGGCGCAGGACCGGTCACTTTGACACTCTTTGGGGGAGACCTATGTCCAGCAGTGGACGTCTTTCGGCTGATATGATGATATGATGATGATGACGATCACATAATCAATCATATACAAGAAGCTTGACTCTCCATACAAACATAGTTTGGTTCTCATTTTAACACTCACAACCGGACTAAAAAAGGGGAAAAAAGAGGGGGAAGGGTTTCTCCTAAAGAGAGGTTCATATTTTAGTTAATTTTCTACAAAAATATAGGACAGTTCTGGCTAAGGCAGAATACCAATAAAAAAAGTTGATTCAATAGACGTGTCCACACCGGACGAGCGGTTCGGTCGAACGCCGTTCGCCCTAACGCCTGAACCGTTCGGCCGTGTATCCGAATGCTTGCCCGAACCGAGCGCGACGCAGCCTATGTGGACGGTTGTTTTGTTCGGCCGAATTTTTGCCCTAGATAAATATCGAACTCGCTCACAAAAGTAAAAGTTCATACCTTGTCTTGCTTTTTGTTTAAGCCGCGTAATTGTTAATCTGTACTGTTTGGTTTCCACGGGACAGGTCTAGCCTAGTGTGGAACCATGGCAACTATGTTTTGAATTGCTTTTTTCGTGAATAAATATATTTCATTTCATTTCATTTCAAAATTTCACGAGAATCTGTTTAAAGATGCAACCGGCCAGCCGGACATACGAAAGCATTTTTTCCCCCTTATAAATATCGAATTCGCTCTCAATATTTCACGAGAATCTGTTGAGAGATGCGACCTATAAAGAGGAGGGGACATCCGGACATACGAAAGCATTTTTGCCCTCTTATAAATATCGAACTCGCTCACAAAATTTCACGAGAATCTATTGAGAGATGCGACCTATAGAAGGGACAGCCGGACATAAGAAAGCATTTTTGCCCTATAAATATAACTCGCTCACAAAATTTGTGCATACGTGCGGCTTCATGGCGATCGCGATCGCAACTAAACCGCCTCCCGTAGGTAAATTCGGCTGAACAGAGGCTAGTATAAGTTTTACCGAAACAAAACGCTACGACCGCGTTTGCGTTTAGCTGTCAAATCCCATACAAATAGAGCCTCCGATTTGACTCGGACTTGCCGAGCGCGTTTGCCCGAACGCGTGTCCACACCGACCGAGCGCATGCGGCCGAGCATTCGGACGACTCGCCCGAGCCGTTCGGGCGAGCGTTTGGACTGGCTCGGGCGAATCTTTCGGCCGAACCGCTCGTCCGGTGTGGACACACCTGTACAATTTACAACACACTTTTAAGTGTGTGTGAAGAGGAAACACCACGGCCGTTTTTCCATAGAAACGTAGTCCCCTGTTTTCTCCCTGGATAATGGCAGTAGAGCAATCATTTTTTTTTCCATAAATCTATGGCTACTATTGACATGTTCCTATGTTTTCCTTTTTTTCATAAATTTATTCTTAAAAGAGATATTCAATTTCAAAAACCTAAAAAAAATGGCAGATTTTCCGCTGTGTTCAAACATCCAGAAAACAATTTTGACTAGATTATTTAAAAAAAGGAAAACATAGCAACACGGCCAAAGCCTATCTTTGATTTTAAATAAAAAAATTGTTAAATAGGTCAAGTTTTGGAGAAGAAATCAGGGGACTACGAAACGTTGATTTTATGTAATTTTGATAGGTATTTTCGGTCCAAGCTGCAGTTGTCTATCGCGGCGGGCTATTATCTCGGCGGCGGGAGGCTTGTGGTTGGCGCGACAGCAATACATTTTACAAATACCTATTTCTCAATTATCTTGACCTTAGTGTTTCCTCTTAATGGTGCCGTTTATTGTCAATAGAAAACTAAAGATAACAAAAGATAATGCATACTAAGGCAATAATGACTTAGCAATGATTTGTAACCTCTACTTTAAATTGCCAAAATGTCTACAATTTGTTGTGTTCTTCCAGGTTCCTCAAGTATTCATCAATGGCAACTGCGTTGGCGGCGGCAGCGACGTCAAGGCGTTACACGAGTCGGGCAAGCTGGAGTCGATGCTCATCGGCTAATTTATGTGCTCAAAAAGATGCAGTTGTTACCTCAGTATCATTAAGCCATGTTCAAATGTTAATTACAATAAAGCAAATGTTTAAATAATGTTGAAAAACACTACTACCGCAGATCTGCTTACTAGCTATTTCTATAGGCTAGTTGAGCATTTCAGTTTCTTCTTTATCACATTCAGGAAATCTGCTTGAGTTTTTACACAGATGGAGTTCACTTATTGACACTTTATTTCAGTCACAAGTATGATATACAATATACCTACTAAATTATTTGTGTAGAGGATTAGCTTCTAAGTACAAGATGTCTGTTGTGCAACCAAGTTTTACCGATGAACTGAAATATTATACTTATGGTTTGGGTTGCTTTTATAATATTTAATAGTTATTTTGTATACATTTTGCATTGTATAATTTTAATAAATGAATATTTTCAATTTGTTTGAAGTATTTTAATGATGACTAACTCAAAAGCCGAATAATCTTAGAGATAATCTTAGATATCTTAGACCTATATCTGAGAGGTTTGCAGTGTGCCCACCAAACATGTCATCAAAATAGAAGTTGAAAATACAAACAGTGCCTACATAAGTTATACTGAAGGCGGGGATCACGTAACTTCGAACGCGCGTTAGTTCTACTCACCTGTCATTTTCCCGTACAATAAGTGACATTTAGATCTCTACCTGACGCGTGTACAGTCGAGTTCTCCAATATCTACACAGACAACCTTTCAAAAATATCTATACAGACTTTATTGTCAGTGACATAAGACACATGTTTAGATATATTTGAAAGGTTGTCTGTTTTTCAATTTGCTGAAGATCACATCTTTATACAAATATACAGGATGTTCGGGATAACGATGTAGGAACTTAAGGAGGTGATACACTGGGACTATTAGGAAGAGTTTGAACCTTACATTGTCTTAGTCCAATCTGTGATAGTTTTTTTGATCGAGTTGAACATTTTTTTTTAAATTATACATAGGTACATTGCGCCCGAGAGCGTGGTTATATTACTACAAATGATAGTAAGTATACAGTACAAATATTATAGTAGGGTAAGGAGGGGCACATCGAGCAGTTTTGAAATTATGCCCACATTTTTTCGCGATGGTTTGCAGTTCCTCCCTATCTAAAGGATCTAATGCGAATAATCCTTCTGAACTATATTTTATATATTGTATGGATACAATATTTTACCCGCCTTCTACATAGAACCCGGGCGGAGCCGCGGGACGGAGGCTTCCTGTAGATAAACGTGTTTATTTACGCCGCAATGAAAGCGATATGAATATTAATGCGTACATTTTTATCGTGGTCGAGGCTTTATCTGTGGAATTGCGATAACTTTAACCGCAAGCATAATCAGTTGTTTGGTTTGTAGTGCAATAAATGAATAGGTATGGATAATAAGCATTTAAAACTATATGTATCCAATATTTTTTCTGAGATTCATATGGAGTAGGTAGAACAACTTGGTCAAGAATCTCCACCTTACAGATGACCGCAGTATAAAGGCACAAGTTGGAAGTGTTGGAACCCGACTGCAGACAGCCGCAGCAGACGTGTCGCGGCGACACGACGATTTCTATGTATTCCTATGGTGGCGACGCTCGGCGACGTGTCGCTACCTATAATAGAAGTACGAATAGCATAGATATACATAGAAACCAGTTGTGTCGCCGCGACACGTCGTCTGGGGTCAAATTTCAACTTGCACTTTTTTGTACCAATATGGTGACAAACGAGCATACGACCTGCCTAATGGCTGCCCGACGTAACGTATTTTTGGTTTAAAGGAAAAACGTAATTTTAAAGGAAAATGAAAAATGTAATGCTCCGAGCCAGATTCGAACCGGCGACCACAGGCATTCATGGCCCGTCGCTACCAACTGAGCTATCGGAACAACCTGTCTCGGCCACTAAATCGGGAGGGGCGCCGTTTCGAATCCGGTTCGGAGCAGTACATTTTTAAATTTTTCCTATAATTTAAAGTTATAGTTTGGTTTTGTTTCGTACTGCTTAATACAAAATTATGTTTGTATGGGGTGGCGCATCGTTACAAACGTTTCTCAATAAAATTTGTGACGTTGGTGCCGTAAAGAAGCCTAAGTCTTCTGGTAGATGTCGCTACACGCCTCCCTAAGGCGTTGTAAGAAGGAACTGATGGTTTACTGGCCGAGACAGATTGTTCCGATAGCTCAGTTGGTTAGTAGTTAGCATAACATATTTTAATTTAAATTAAAATTAGTACAGGTACTTATTAATTACCTATAAGTTAATAATGTTTCTACATAGGTACTATAAAAACAGTACATACATAAGCTGAAGGTAATACAATTTTTGTAAGTTATTTAACATCTAGGTATTAAAAAATTAGAAAATAGGTGTGTCGAGACAGGTTCTGAATTGCACAAGTTGAAGTTATCAGAGTTAATATTACTGAGCCAATCATAAATATACCCACCTCCTAACCAAATATTAGAATGATAACTTGGAACATAATATGAAGTTACCAAGCCTACCTACTTTATTCATCAATAGATAGGTACCTATCTAAATATTTCGCAAGCAAATATTGCCGAATGCAAGTTGTAATTATGTAAATAATCTTTCAAATCTGGCGTCACCCCTTGACGAGCACGGGAGGCACAATCGGGCCGAATTAATTCTGGAGATTCCTCCATAAATCCTTCAGCGAAAGTCACTTGTCCCCTCTCTAAACGGTTTATTACGCTCTCGGGATGAAAACATCAGGCCCTCAAGGCCACTACGGCCCGGCGACGCGCCTACTATTAATATTATATCTCCTATGTCATTGATAAAAGCGTCGTTTTTGCGTAACGCAACTGAGTGTTATGTCAATCGAGGTAGTGTAAGGGAGAGAGAGCACCCTCGACGCGCCCCCGCCCTAGGTTGCGCGCGCTTGCCGCTAGTCGGCGCTGCGAGCCCGCCCTAGCACAACATGCTGTTACATAAAATGTGTCTTATTCAGTACAAATTCATGTAAACAAACAAAACTGTGATTTAAAATTCCAGGACTAATTGTTTGTGTTGGACACGGGCCTGGTGTTGCCGTGAGTGAGAGAGAGTGTGCTGAAGGTGAGTAATGTTACATGTAATGTAACTAGTAATAATAATAATGCCTCTATTTTGATACTTTGACTTTCTTGAACACCTGCGTTCACTTACATTGTTGACGGTCATTTACTCGTATTATTAATAAGTATTTCATTTTGTTGCTGCATAAAATGTGGGTACTTTTTATTACGGATAACGTATTATTTTTGGGTTTATTTTCTTTACTCAATGTACCTTACTAATATTATAAATGCGAAAGTGTGTGTGTTTGTTTCACGTCGCAACGGAGCGTCGTATTGATGTGATTTTTTGTATGGAGTTTAGAAGCTGGAGAGTGACATAGGCTACTTTTTCCAGCCGGAAAACATCTAATTCCCACGGGAAAATGCAATATGTTACATTTTCCTATAACCACGCGGGCGAAGCCGCGGGCATCAGCTAGTATATATACGAGAACAGGTACCTATACGCAGGTTTATTTTACTTAACCTATAAATACAGCACTCTTAGTTTTTTGTAATTATTATAGCCTGGATACGAGTCCTTGTTGTTAGTTTCATATACCTCTGTAAAGTCAGCACACATAGGTATCTAGGCTATATTATATAATAATGCACTCAAAAATATTTAGACGCGTGCCATATACGCACTGCATTACTCATGCCATTAGCCATGTATTTCGCGCTTCCTAAAGTAACTAAATTAAAAAAAAGTTTTTTAAGTATAAATTATGCCTATGTAGGTACCTAATCTCGGATTTTTAATTAACTAACTTGGCAGCTGAAAATGTTGTCAGAAATAGAAAAAAAATAGTGATAGGTTTATGTCGATACAAATATGTCGATATAACGTTGTACCTACTATAAATCTGATTCAAATTGTATTTTAACAAGTAATCATACTAAGTATTGAAAGGTTTTTTTTTACAAATAGAAAATAATCATGTTTTAGACATCTTGCATACATTGTTGAATAATAAATCTATTTTATGTTAATAACTTTACCAGAATCTACATATTTATTATTACAGTTTAAATAGGAATTTAAATTCAAAAAGTAGGGACCTACTCGTACCTTGCATAGTCCGTCCACCAACCGTGTCAGTAGTATAAAACCCGAACTGAAATCAACTCAGTGGGCGGGGCACATCACGTAGAAACGTATGACCGTTGGGGCGGAAAGGTTCTCGAGTGGGGACCACGTACCGGAAGGCGCGGCGTGGGTAGGTTAAGGTGGACTGATGACCTGGTAAAGGTCGCGGGAGTCCGGTGGATGCGGGTGGCGCAGGACCGGCCACTTTGGCACTCTTTGGGGGAGGCCTATGTCCAGCAGTGGACGTCTTTCGGCTGATATGATCAATATGATGATGATGATGACAGGACTATAATTTACAAATATTTCATGTTGAATATCCCCTTTTTAGGGTTCCGTAGTCAACAAGGAACCCTTATGGTTTCGCCATGTTCGTCTGTCTGTCTGTCCGTCTGTCCGTCTGTTCGTCCGTCCGCCCGTCCGTCTTCGGCTTAGCTCAGTAATCATTACTACTAGAAAACTGTAATTCAACATGGGTATCCATACTATATACTATAATATTATAAATGCAAAAGTGTGTCTGTCTGTCTGTCTGTTACCTCTTCACGTTTAAACCCCTGAACCGATTTGGATGAAATTTGGTATAGAGATAGTTTGAGTCCTGGGAAAGGACATAGGATAGTTTTTATCCCGGAAATCATCCCCCAAGGGGATGAAGTGGGGGGTGGAAGTTTGTATGGAGCTACGATATAAACGAGTTCCAAGCGGACAGAGTCGCGGGCAGAAGCTAGTATAATATATAAATCAATCACGCCGAAAAAACAGTACGATGAAATCCCAAAAAGTTTTTTGTTTAGGGTAACCCTACATCTAAAGCGGGGATGTATTTTTTTTTCTCGTTAGACCCATAGTATGGAATATCGTTGGATAGCTCGTTGTAAAAAAATATTATAGGTTTCATAAAACCATTTTTTTTTGTGCCCTGGAGTTTCCTAATGTTACCTAATAAATCATTTTATCAAATTATAATTTTTTTATCGTTTACCATGGAGAATTGGAGACGCTTGCGATTCAGAGGAGTTAGAGGCACGCTGCGAATGCTGTGATTTGAGGATTCGCTGTGCCGGCGACTAGAGACAATCGGGTTTTTCTCATGTTAAAATGTATAACGTAGTGTTGCTGTATTGAAGTCATAATAGATACCATCAAATTATTGTAACAAAAAATTGAGGCGAAAATATTCTTTTACGCAATTTTTTATCGTCCTAGTCTTACATCTAAGATCCTTAGGTTTTAATAAAAAATAATTAAGATAGCTATGTGTACCTAAACGTAGTATTTCCCGAGGTAATCAGCAATTTACTTGATTTTCCATACAATGGTTAGTACCAATAGTATATTGTGACGTCATTTGATATCAATTAGTATGAGTCGTTTCGGCTGTCAGCAGCGCGGTCAGTCTTTGATTCTTATTTTTGTCTTTTTATGTGCTCTAATTTAAGTATATAATTATTGCACAATACAAGATAAAGTACAAATGGCAGACTTAATGCCTTAAGGCATTTTCTACCGGTCAACTATTGGGCTAAACAGAAACATTTAGTGCAGGCATTTCAATTTGACAGAAAACTCAATCCCAATTAAATTTATCTAATTGTAGTTAGTCCCATACAAACATTTATTCCCCTCAAAAAACTAGTTCGAATGGCATCGTAAAAAACAAAAGTAAACAATTGCAGGTTGCCTTCTATACATACAGCACAATCCTGGGAGCTCTGGTGGGTGGCTCCAAATCGTCTGAATCGAAATGTATGAATTTATTGTCAAGTTTCTATCTATGGGATGACAGCTTTGTAATCGAAACTTGCTACAGCCAGCCGCCCTTACTCACAAGGAACACACCAGCCTACCTACTCAGGTACAGATTTTCGTCAGGTTATGTTTTTTAGCACTACACTCCTAAGCCTTACTTTATCCCGCCAGTAACTCTTGGTGGAGAGGTATTAAGGGTAGTGGAGACATTTAAATACTTGGGTCACATACTCTCGAGTGATTTGTGTGTTGACGATGTCACCGTCAACACACAAATCACTCGAGAGTATGTGACCCATGATGTGTATGGAGAGGGAGCGGAGGGCGTTATCAGTGAGGAGTAATATGTTGGCCCGCAGGTTCGCGAGTCGCTCTGCTGAGGTGAGAGTGACGCTATTGAAAGCAAATTACAAATCATTTTACTGAAGCAGCCTGTGGTTTCGATATACGAAACGAGCTTATAGCGCCCTTCGCATCCAGTACAATAACGCTTTCAGAATGCTGTTGAGACTTCCTAGATGGTGCAGTGCCTCAGGAATGTTCGCAGTAGACGCTCACACGAACGGGTTCCACGCGATCGACCGTGTCAGGGGGAGTCAAAGCAGCATTTTGAAGGTTTTAGCGGATAGGTACAACTGTCCCATCCTTTGTCACTGATCAGGACAGTAGTAAGATACATAAAATAGCCGTGATCTGTGTCACACCGGATTGGTCACCCCTTTGGATTTGAATTTTTTATTTATATTTTATTTTATTAATGTGCAACTAACGTATATGTATAGGTTCCTAGTGTAACTAACCCGATATGGATATTTATCCGAAATAAAGTATTTGAATTTGAATTGAATTGAATAATCACCCTTAACTAAAAAAATACGACTAAAGTTAGCTGCGTATCGTAAACAATTTTACGGTTTCTGGTGCTACGTACTCTTATCGCATGCGCGCTCTTAGACGAGCGTACAAAATGATTATCTGGTCTACGGCTAGTATCTTTTCTACGTGGTTGGTGTAAGTATACAGAGTAAATGTAAATTTAATATCCATCCAAACCAGTACGTCCAGTCAGATGATTCAAAACCTCCTAGGACCTAGGTTAGACAACCAACCTAGAGGTCACTACGTAACTGAGGCATTAGGAAATTAAACCAATTAAGCACCAGCTAAAGAGTCGAGAAAATAGAGATACTCGTTCTTAGACTCACCCGGACCTGTATTACACCCATTCACTCATAATTTTATTTTAGCATGACAATCAAATTAACAATTCTAAAAGGTTTAAAAAAAAATCTTTAAATTTCATGTTCACGTAATTTAAAAATTATACAAGATCAAAGAATGAAAATAACTGCTTTTGTTAGGCGGTATTCGGTAATTGCTTCTATAAATGTGTAAACATCGGTGCCTGATGTTTTCTTTACACGGCAAAATTTAATTAACGCCTGAGCGCCTAACAGTTTGGTTCCTGCCAGGCGCCAGGGAGAGGACTAATTAGTCAGATGTCAACCTGGTTACCCGGAGACGCTCTACAAGCCGAGAACACGAGCATTTCCACACAAAATACATGTATTTTCCTTTTATCTCTGTCCTTATTCCAGATAATAAGTTTTCCGTTAGTACTACTTATGTAACTCGCAGTCACTGAAACGTTTCCTTCCTTATTACGAGTAGGTTCTCTTTGGATGCCAAATGAAAATATAAATATCATACGCGATACATTTTCATAATCTCCGTAATGCTATGTCAGCGTATTCAAAGCAATATGTTGACTTATAAAGTGCAACGCTAAGCAAATCGAGGATGGATTTGCACAACCATTAATTTCGTCAGGATTTAAAATGCATCTCCCCGATGTCTGCAGTAATCTTGCATAAGATCTTTATATAGCCGATCTGTCGATAGCTCTACGGTGCTACGTCTCGTAGTACTTTGTAGGGGTACTTGAGCGGGAAGGGTGAGTTTAGGAGGTTGCGTGATTCCGTTAAAAGGGCGCGCAGGGCGGCAGGAGCCGCAGAGCGTTCGCAGCGCTCGGCTCGGCAACTCCTCCGTCGGGCCTGCACTAGGTTTCGTGGCGTTTCGGAACTTCGAAAACTTTTCCCGGGCGAATTTACCCGTCAATTTCCGCGCGTGGATTACAGTTAAGAAGAGTTTCTCGTATCGGCTTGCCTGTTTTGGTAAGATATCGATGACCGAGCGTATATTTTTGGTTTATTAAAAGTTGTACATTTCGATTTTTTTGCTTCTTTATTTTAAACCTCGACCTTTGTATCATCAAACCGCGATTACAATGTGATTGGAGGTGACAGTTTAGCCATATAAATACGTCAAACTTTGCATGAACTAACAGCTATTGCAATATATTCAGAGCAATGACGCATAGTTGCAGTTTCCAAGATGCAACCGGATGGCTCGGGCTATTTAGCTCCAGAAGTTGAAGGAAGAGAGAAGGAAGTTGTCGCGAAGCAACCGATTAAAAGGCGGTTGCCTGAAAGTGTGTACGCTGTTTTTATAATGAAATGATGTTTCAATCGAATACCTGGCGACAATTTTTTTTTCACCCCCTCTTCAATTTCCGCTCCGGTCCAAGTTGGCTCAGTTCGGGTTACACAGGGCGGATACAACGCTTCGGGAGCTCAAATACCGTGAGCCATCCGGTTGCCTCTCAGCTAAATAAAACTAATCCCATTCTAATCGCGGTTTGAAAATATCTTACCTCAAACATTGTAATGTTTTACGTTTATGCAATCTTTTTATCTTTGCTAATCTACTTTGATTTGTTTTTACAAAATTTAATACATTTTTAAATATTTTCTTCACAAACGTCCCATTGCCCGACACTGGCCGAATACTCAGACGGTTGTACCGAAAACAAAAACCTATCGCACGTGAAAAGAATAAATTTTAAATTGAATAGCGTCTGGATTTCCAAAACAAAGCTCGCTTAATTTCCTCGGTTTTTCCTCACGACACGCTAGACGAGAGTACTCCATCGCTTAGTCTGAAACGCACTTGATTTTATAATAAAAGCCTGTTTATCGCTTTTTGTGTCCCGACGTTGCTTTGAGAAAAAGCACTAAGTCGTACGACTTTTATGTCAACAAACTCTAGCAGCGTATGTTCTTTAGCGTTTTATTCTACTCAGTTCGTTTTTATAATGAATATATAATAGAATTTCACGTTTGGGTGTTGTTTTGAGTAGCGCGGCGGGAAAGCCTCTTATAAATACATCAATCGAATTATCTAACTTCCGTGTTTACGGCCCTATTTTTAAATGAACACCTTTTATTATGTTTATAAATGGATCCCTCAATGAATTGGGAAAAAAAATCATTTACGCTTGATTGACTTTAATCACGAGAAATTATTTAATAGAAAATCTTGGAAGGTTTGCGAAGGATAGTAGTTTGTTTTCTGATTTCCCTCCCGGATTTTTAATTTAAATTACTCCTTCAATCATCTGAGCAGACGTGTTTAATAATCTTCGTCCCGAGAACGGTGAATGAAAGTTTTGATGGAAATTATAATAATTAAACGCCGCAAATGCGTCGGAGCTGTCTCATCAAAAATGTATAGAATTCGTATGATTAGCATAAAAGTCATTTTATTGCCTCGGAAGACAAACAGAATGGGATATTGGCGGTTGGAATGAATCCAGCTCTGCGGCGAAGTCGAGGGCGTAGTGACACCCGGGCTCCGCCCGCCTCACCAAAGGGCCGTGTTTTAACCGCATAAAAACACTTCGCGAATAGTTACAAGAATAATTTATATAAATAAAAATAAATAAAAGGAATAAAAGTAAATAAATTGTAGGTAGGTACCTAATATTCACATTATGTTAGGTACATACCAAATTTTCGTATGCCACACGGCACATCATAGCCTAACTGAATTTTACTTATAACTGTCACCTATTTACCTGTTTGACGAAATAAATTATTTGTATTTGTATTTGTATTTTGTATAAATAAATAAATATTAGTGGACAATCTTACACAAATCGATCCTAGTCCCAAACTAAGCAAAGCTTGTCGTCTAGACCCATAGGTCTAGACGACGATAAACATACTTATATAGATAAATAAATACTTAAATACGTAGAAAACATCCATGACTCAGGAAATGCCCTTACTGGGTTTCGAACCCAGGACCTTTTGCTTCGTAGGCACGGTCACTACCAACTAGGCTAAAGCGGTCATCACGTGTGTTGAACCAACGCCAAAACCTTGATTTTGATGTAGATAAATGTATGTTTAATGGGGAAGAAACATTATTTGGCTTTTAAGATTTAATCGTGCAATACGCTATAAGTTATTCCCAACGCCGTGGTAATAATTAATCACCCTAAAAGGCAACCTTTAATCCATTAACGTCATAATAATCGACCCGCCCTATATCCCCCTGGGTCACCACGATAATAATGTACAAATATAAAGCGAATCCTTAAAGGACACCTCCCGTCTAGAAATTCATAAATCGTAAGTGTATGAGCCTTTAATATTTAAGGATTTACTAGATATAGAAGAAACAATACCTCGATGTTATCTAACCTTTATACAGTAATTCACCCTTATTTAAACACCCGGCAAGAATTTTAATGACTGACGCCGAGTTTGCCAAAGAATTCAATGAGCTTGCCGTAATAATGTGGAGTAAGTTTGCGCATTCATTAGTCATGTTGTTTAATATTCATCAGGACGCCACAAGTAACATTTTTACTTAGAGACGACTCCCAAGTACCTGCGGGCACAAATTACATGTAAATTGGACCAAGTTCGGCAGTACTTCGTGGCTAGGACTTAACTATACTAACTAAGGTTTAAAAAGATTTGAATGTTTCTTAAGTTCTCGAAGTTGGTAATGCTACTCTTACTTTCTAAACAAGTAGGTACCTACTTTAAGCCTTTAAAGTAATGTTGTAAATATTGTTTGTTACAGATGCTAAGTCGGACGTTACGCTTCTCCAGTTTCGTAGAATAAACGTATTATTTCGATTTAAACTAGTCTTAAATAAAATAAAGTACAAAATTATCGAACTTAACGTCTCGCGATAACTTATTTTCAAACGCTTAACATAGGTAGAACATAGGTAGGGTGGCGGTTTGCCAAATCGCCTCTATTTTCCGTAATATATTACAAGATAGTGTTTATCGAAGAGCGTCCGTAGTTTTATAGAGGAAAACAATGCCAGGGGTTCTCATAAAGCATCGATATCTGGGAGGTTGTGATTTTTCGTGGGTAGCGTAGGCGGGCGGGGCAATGTGCGAAGACAAGGAGGAGATGCGGGGCGAAGCTGCGGGCGCGGCGAGCCCGCGGCGGCTGTGCTGGCCGCGGCGGCCGCCCGCGCCGCTGCCCGACACGCGCGGCCTCTGCTGCGCCAAGCTGCTCCGCAAGAACGGCAAACCCAAGAAGGTGAGTCCATTATTTTCTTAGAGGAGTTCCATTGCTAAAGAGACAATGATCCTCCTCCTCGGGAGTAAAAACTAATTCTTTGTTAATTTTATGATTCTATTTTTTCATTTAATCTTAATAACCCTCTGCCCGGGTGTAGGGCTTGAATCAACTCTCTCCATTTGATTAGATCAGTCACTTTATCACCAGGGACCCCATCTTTTAGTCCACGGAACGCTGCCAAGTGGCTAGTCCTAGGATGACCTTTAATAAGCTTGCCGCCTGTCGTCCACGTGAGGGTCTTCTTGGATTAATGGTGGAACCTTATAAATATAAACATCAGTTGCCCGTTTATTTTTACAGAAGTATTTCATTAAGTAGACAAAGCAACGTTCAATCAGATCAGAAATTACTTACTTGGGATAACAGTTTGGGTTAGCAATTAGGTCCCCACCTATCAATTAGGGCCCGCACGTTGTGACCCGGAACTTACGGGCGGATTCAAGCCCGGGCTAACACAACGTATCGCATTTCAGCCCAACACCCAGCACCGATCCATAGACTATATAGCTTGACGTATTAAGATATTCGCACCAAATTTACATTTGTTGCGCGTATTGTATCAGCCTATCTGATATGTTAACAAACACGCACGGAAATTCTAAATTTGATCCCAATTTAATTTTACATGTGAATTCGTCCACGTTGAACTCTTTAATCGCTCTATCGTACAAACTTCTATCACCCACTTCATTCCCTTTTCTGTTCTTCTATGGGACTAGAAAACTCTCTCCACGCCCCATACAAAATTGGTTCTGCAATTCCAGCATAAATAAACTAGTAACAAATAGATAGTTACTTTCGCATTCCCATATAAAAACATACCTATAACGCCTGATTCCCAGAGGGGTAGACAGTGATCACGGAGTTCCACTTGCTACTTGCACCTGATTCTGAAAAATCCCTCATGCTTTCATTTCATAAAATTCTTCATACATACTCGTCGATTAAGAATACTCTTGATCAGACCTTTAAAACGTTATGAAAAAAAGCAATATCATTTTTTTTTTATTTTTTTTTTATTTTATATCTGCGATCAGTCGTAAGACTATAAGCGGATGGGTAGTAGGTGGTAGGAGTTTGGAGAGATAAGACCACTGTCCTAGCTCTCGTCTAGTTCAGGCAGCACGTTGGCTCTCTTGAGTCTCTTAATTGGATTGGGCTCCAATAGTTTGGCAGATAAGGGATTAGGATGGGCTGTAAGTCTGTCCTTGTACTTGGCTGAGTATCGTCTCGCTTCTTCAGAGACAGTCGGTATTTCCAGGTACTCGTGAATTTCCGAGTTGCGAGCGTACCAGGGTGCTGACGATATAACCCTGAGGATGTTGTTTTGAGCTCTTTGTATACGCATAGTATTGGATTTGCTTGCTGTTGACCAAAGTTGGATTCCGTATGTCCAGATTGGTTTGATGATCCCGCAGTAAACTCGCAGCTTGTTGGTTAAGGATAGTACAGCCTGTCTTCCCAGGAGCCAGAGCAAGTTCCTGAACCGAAGGTTGATCTCGTCACGCTTGTTTTTGATATGCTCTTTCCATGTCATCCTTCGATCAAGGTGAAAGCCCAGGTATTTTACGCATGTCGACTGGGGAAGGGTAGCTGGGCCTAGACTAACGGGTGGGCAAGTTTCACGCCGGAGTGTGAATGTAATATGGTGTGACTTAGGAGCACTTGCTTTTATGCGCCATTTGGACAGCCAAGCATTGGTGGCGGTAAGTTGAACCTGCAACAAGCTGCTTGCCTCTTTCGGGTCTTGGCTACAGGCGAGAAAGGCTGCATCGTCAGCAAACGTGGCTACCGAGACCTGAGGTGTCTGGGGTAGGTCAAGAGTGTAGATGTTGTACAGGATAGGGCCTAGAACTGACCCCTGGGGTACTCCTGCTCTGCAGGTAAGCAAGGAAGATCTAGCATCACCAAGCTTCACTCGAAACTTCCTGTCACTCAGGTATGATTCTATTAGAGGGAAAAAACAGTGTGGCAAATAACTTTTGATTTTGCAGAGTAGCCCCTTGTGCCAGACCCTGTCGAATGCCTGCTGTACGTCCAGAAAGGCAGCCGAGCAGTATTTTTTGCTTTCTAGGCTTTGTCTTATGGTGCTGTAGACTCTATGGACCTGCTCTATGTTGGAGTGTTTCTTACGAAAGCCGAACTGGTGGTCAGGAATTATTTGATCCATGTCTAGGCAGGGATTTAGTCGCGCAAGGAAGATCCGTTCCCATAATTTAGACAGTACTGGCGTCAGGCTGATTGGGCGGTACGATGACGGTTCGTTAGGTGGTTTACCGGCTTTATGGATCATTATAATCTCAGAGGTTTTCCACAATGAGGGTACATGAGACGTCCTTAGCGTGGCATTGATGAGTATGGTAAGGAGTACAATGGCCTTCTTCGGGAGTTCTTTTAATAACCTTGCGGTTATTAAGTCGAAGCCAGGGGCTTTCTTTGAGTCCAGCTTACGAATCTCTCTAGTCACCTCTCTAGGTGAGGTAGGACGCAGTGGCAGGCAGAGCTGGAAGTCCTGTTGAATGATTTTCTCGATTTCCGGGTCTTCAGGCTCATCGGTGTCGTTTGGTTTGAATATGCTGGCAAGGTGGTTGGCAAAGGCCTCGCATTTTTCTTCGCTGGTTCGCGCCCAAGTTTGACCAGTTCTAATTGGTGGGGAGCATTGTTGTGGCTGAAGGTTTTCCTTTATCGCTTTCCAAAGGTTATGAGCCCCACGACCGTTGGGAGTAATCTGTACAAGCCTTTGCCTGACGGATTCGTTAACAGAGTCAGCAAGGAGGTCTTTGAGTTCTTTAATTGCCCTGTTAAGTTTGGTCTTGTCGTTGCTCCTATGAGACTGCTGCCAAATTCTGCGGAGGCGTCGTTTCTCTTTAATTTTCTCTCTAATTGCAAGGGGTATCGGGGCGCCAGATGATGTTCCTTTTAACTCCGGTGTGCTAACCCAAGCCGCTACTTGTAAAATATTTGTGAAGTACAGGCACGCATCATCCACGTCTTCTTTATTTTTGAGTGGAAGTTTGAGGTCGATATTCGTCTCGAGGTATTCCCGAAAGTAGAGCCAGTCTGTGTGTGGGTTGTGCAGGTGATCAGCGTAGGGCTCGTGGAGCATAGGCACAGAGCTCAGCATTAGAGTAACGGGGGTGTGATCAGACGAGCCATCAAGACTTGATTTGACGATTGTGTTCTGCTTGCAAATACTCTTGGTTATGTAAAAGTCTAATAAGTCAGGCTTTTTCTGACAGTCCGTTGGCCAGTATGTGGGCTCTCCTGTTGACATAAGTGTTAGATTGATGACATCGCAGCTCTTTTTTAGTTCACGACCCCTAGTGGTTGTTAGTCTCGAGCCCCAGTGAGAATGTTTGGCATTCCAATCGCCACCAGCGATGAACCGGTTGCCCAAGGATTCGAAGAAACGGGTAAACATAGCCTCTTTTATGGTATGACGTGGTGGGCAATAAACTGCGGAGAGGTTAAGCGGTCCAGATCGATCTTCGACGCGTATCGTAGTGGCTTGAAGGTAGGGGGCCGTAAATGGGTCCAAAAGGCAATGCCTGATACTATTCTTGATAATGACCGCGGAGCCAGCATGGGCACCCCCGTCGGGGTGAGGGGTTAGATATACGGAGAAACCAGGAATGCATATTCTGCTTCGTGATGTTGTGTGTGATTCAGATATAAGACAGATATCAAGATTGTTTGATTTTTTGAACATTTCTAATTCGTGTTTGTTGGGAGCAAGGCCGTTAATGTTCCAAGTAGCTATGTGTAGAAGAGTCATTTTGCAAGCTTTGTGACGAGGGTTGCGATAAGCCCCACAAGGGAGCCTATTTGTTGTATTAGTAGATCCATTTTTTCGCTCTGTTTGACTAAAATTTCCTCTAGCTTGTTGTGGTATTTTCGGTCATTGTTGCCATTTGTAACTTCAGCGTATGTTTTTTGTTGTGAGTTGTCAGTAGAGCTCTTATCTTTAGATGTGCTGGGGATGGGGTTATTCATTGCAGCTGAAGCTGGGGTACTTTGAGCAGGTGGTCGAGCTCTAGGACTAGAATTCTTGTTTCTTCGAGCAAGAAGATCTTTGTATATTTGACAGCCTTTGTAGTTGGCCGGGTGATCGCAGGAACATAAGCAGCAGGTAGCAGGGGTAGCTCTGTCTTTTTTGCAGTCAGAGCTTTTGTGAGGTCCAGCGCATTTGACACATTGATAAGGCCTCATGCAGTTGTTCTTGGAGTGGCCATATTGTTGGCAACGCTGGCATTGTACAATGCCTTGATTTACGTGGATCCTCTATCTTGACTTTTTGATTATAGATATACTCGATCTTTTTAGCTGCCGGGTTGTTAACACTAGGCTCAATGTTAACAAAGAATGTCGAGGTGGGTGTCTTATCTGGGCCATAGCGAGCGTTGATAATTTCACCTTTAACTTTGTTATTAGTTGCATCTACTGCTTCGTTGATTGCTTAATGTGGAGTAGTATGGTGTAGGTTTTTTATAACGATCCGGTAGCATTTGGAGTCCTTTGGCGTAAATGTGTGGCCTATAAGCCCGTTTGATCTGATGACAGTAATAGTCTTTTTATATTCTTCAGGGGTTCCTACGAGGATGTGAAGAACGTATTTGTTGAGGATTTTTAGTTTAAACTTATCTTCGGTGCTGACGGTAAGAAGTAATTTTCGTAGCTCATTGACATCTTGTATTCCATTAAGAACAATCGGCGGGGGTTTGATGGGTTTCCTATTCTTTTCGATGGGTGTTTCGTCTGTTGCATCCAGCGGTAGGTTACTGAAGCGATTTTCCGTGGATGTTCCCTTTTGCTCAGGCGGGGAACCGCAAGTTTTTCTCTTTTTACTGTGGCGCGGTGTAGGCGCTTTCTGCCATGACGGCGGAGCAGGATAAGGCTGGTTGTCATGTGATGATAATTCTGTCGCGTCAGTCACAGGTTCTTTTGGAGAGTCTTCAGAGCTCTTAGGTGTGTTTTGAGCTAGGTCAGTCATGGAAGATGATCTTGGTCTGTTAAACAGTCCGGGGTGAAATACTTGTTGAGTTAGTTGGGGTTGGGGTTTTTGGTTTTTTTGGGTATTCATATACATAATTATTGTTCCCACGAGAAAGGGTCGAAATAGTGGTCGCTCACAGGGTAACGCCCATTCCTGTGAGAAGGCACAATACAACGATGTGAACCAGGTACATCGAGGTTAGCGCTAGCGACTGGATTCCCTCAGCCATCCATCCCCTCGGTACGCACCTTGGGATTGGGGTAATTATTTTATAGAGGTTTTCTTCCTCATAGCCCAGGCAATTAAGCCAAGGCTACCGGTCTTGCGAAACATGACCACAAGGATGCGGTTTGTAAAGGTCATTTCCTACCTTCACACTGGCTGGCTGTTAAGCTTGCCTAGTAGGTTAGTTAGCCGCCGCCCACGACTCGGCGTTTGTTGTTCTTTAGCACCACCCGGGGGACACGTGTAGGGTTGTGGTTAGGTAGCTCCTACGGACGCGAACAACTTTGCCCCCCTAAAGCAATATCATAACATTATATTTGGTTAGCGTTGAAAATTTTCTTTATAACAAAATCAGTATGCCCCATTACGGTATAAATATCATAACAGAATGAAAGCAAGTATCGTTATATAAAAAATGGTTTAGATTTATAACGTTATAAATATAAATAATGGATATCGCTATACAGCGCGTAAAATATCGCTTTTTTGGAATAATAACGTTATAAACGATAGCGCTGTTTGCGGTATTTAAAGGCCTGTGGTCTTGATTGGTCCTTTCTTTAGAATTTCTTCAATTTATTCATGTTATTTTCCCTCATTCACTGTAATGTTTCGATAAATTAGTCTCATATCCAGATTTACACCATCTTGCTACACGTATAATTCTGCTAAGGTTACGGTAACGGTAAAACCACAATGTGTACCGTCTTTGTTTGTCTTTTAAAGCCAAGCAAAGTTTCCAACCCGGAACGCAATATCGGCCCCGATGCGGTCCGATGCCCGATCAGGCGACTTAAATAAACTGTTGGGTAGGTAACAATATCCATTACTTGAGTACCTCTTAGCTTAGGGAGTTTAGATGAGCGCCGAACTTGGATTTATCCAAATACATGCTTCTGCCCGCGAATTCGTCCGCGTGCAAATCGTTTATCACGGCTCCATACAAATTTACGCCCACCCGTTCGCCCCTTAGACGATGATTCCCGGTATAAAAAGTATTATATATGTTAATCCAGGCTTATGTATACCGACATTTATTTTAATCTTTTAGCCGTTTTGGGTGATTGAATAACAAACCTCCAAACTTTCGCATTTATAATATTAGTAGGATATAATTTATACATAAAACATTAAGAAAAGGGTAATAATAAAATCCTACTAATATTATAAATGAGAAAGTTGAAAGATATTTGGATGTTTGTTACTCAATCATGCTTAAGCGGCTCAACCGATTTGGATGAAATTTTGCACGAAGATAGTTTATAGTCTGAATTCAAATATAAGAAAGTTTTTATCCCGGGTCTATGCAAACGAAGTCGCGGGCGGAAGCTAGTAAGGGTAACACTGGCCAAGATCGAGTCGGACTTACGCAGCGGTGAACCCGCGGGGTGGGCTGCGGGATTAGACGGCGACCCCATGGCCCCCGCAGAAAGAGTTTCGTATTTCTTTCGATTGGAGCCTCGAGACACAATGGTAACCCACACTTCTTAAATAGGAGTACGAAGTATAATATTTGTAGTCGTTTAATAACATAAAACCATAAAGTGATTTTTAACATTTTTTACTTGGCCTAAAAGGGTAAGCTGCCCGGCCGCGTGCCTTCGAACGTGTTAATACAAACACAATTTTAGATCTTTTTTGCAACTGTCATCAACGTCATCCGCCTAGCGTTATTCCCGGTTGTGCTCCTAAAGGAGTCCGATTTGATACCTAATCCCAAGATTTGGTGTAGGCACTGGTTTTACGAAAGCAACTACCATCTTCCAACCCAGAGGGAAAACTGGACCTTATTTGGACCTTTTTTACAATGATTATAACAATAATATAAGGTTCACGATTTCGAGTCACAAATTCAATAATAAATAAACATTGTTAATGCCTGGATTAACAATTGCGTTCAATTTCAGTTTGATAGATGTCGCTGATGTTAGTTGTCGAAATGCGCCATCTAACGAGCCTTATTTTAGTCCAATTTGAGAGATAGACACCGTTTTTTTGACCAATAAAAGACTTATAAATAGGTTTAATTTGTTTCTAAAATTATGTAAGAAACACTAATCTAAGTTTTTAAATGTATGCATAGTGTCACAGATATTTCGGTAACTTCGCAAACAGAACATTTTATCAGTCCATATTGTAATTAAACTTGGCCCACCTTAGGGTCGGGTTGGACTAAAAACGGCATAAATTAAAAAGATAAGACCGCATGTATGGATGGATGGATTCAAATCTCCAACCGTCGATGTTGTGCGTATGCTTTAGCTTTTTTTGTACCTGAGCTTTTCTCGGCTTTAATACTTACTACGAAAATTCTATTTCAATACAAAATGAAACATAGAACCAATTATTGGTCATTTACAAAACAAAAACAAAATAAAGTGATAAAATAAAACAAAAAACCTTGCTATCGCTGGCATACGAACTCGCAGCCATCAACAAAGAAGATCAACCATTGGTGCTTTTTGCGAGAAAATAAGGAGAAATCGAATTTTCTCAAGAATAAGGCCTATTTCTCTGCCCCGTAAACCCCTATACCGCAAATTTCATGAGAACATGATGACAAATATATGTTGGTATATTGTATACAAATATTGCTCAATATTCACTCTTCATGCAAACTTGCAACTCATTTTTGAACCCCTTAGTGTACGAATTTTCAAAAACGCTGAAACTGCTTTTCGTGTGTTTTATCATAAAACCATTTTACAAAGTTCGAATCTCTATCTTTAAAAAAAAACCCTTGCAAATTTTCAACTCTTATATCCACCCTCTAAAGAAATGATATCTAAAAAAACGCTGTTCCTATTCTGAGGTCTCCACTACGATGTTGAAAAGTTTCATCAAAACTAGTTCAGTAGTTTTTTGCTAAAATTGGGAACACAGGTTGCCACTAACTATATACTGGTTTTTATCGTTTTATTGATAACCAAGATGTCGATGTTACGTGTACGCGACTTTATCCAATCGGTAATTCTCTAATTTTCTCTGCGGTTACCTAAACTCCATCAAACTATTATGACTAAAAACTAAACTATTACGTTTCATATGGTCCGACGGAGTATATTAGCTAGAAGCAGACAAAATTCTGGAGAATTATCTACTAAGGCTAGAAATTTGTGATGTTCTGCATCGCGCTATTGAAGTTTTTAATATCCGTTGTATAAATAAGATTTCCTTCAGAACTCTCTTATTATGTCTATCTGATCACATATACAAACTTTCACATGTATAATATCAGTGTGATGTGATTTGACAATTGCTTATTCCTTATTTAAAGGGATGCCTTGATTCGAGTCGACCAACGCCCCCTTGACGGAGACACGCTTAGGAGGTATGCCTTCCGCGCACGAGAAAAAGAGTTGCAACACTTCGGGAATGGCTTTTTTGGACCATTTTCTATAAATACCTATTTATATTTCATTAAGTGAGATTTTAGATTAGATAAAATACTATACCAGTAACTTGATTGTGTCATAATCATAAAATAATGTATTGTTTGAGTAGACTGAGTAAAAAAGGAAAGTAAAGACCCAACTTTGGATTTTTATCTATAGAGGAAATTTTAGGCAATCATGTATCGATAAACGATCATATTCAAGAATCATATATTTGTAAATCAGACCTTATTGTTTTTTAATCTAGTCAGAACGGCGTTTCAAAGCACGCGATAATTTCCAATGCACCCCCTTAAAGTGCTTCTTTAAGTAGGTTACCTACCAAAACTCCGCTTTATTTTTGGATTTTAATTTCTTCGGGTAACGTTAACATGGATATTTTTGGGTACCTAATTGAACGAGCGAGCGAAGCGAAAAAGTTCCCCGTTTCAACTTGGGCCAAAATTCTTTCGTATTGCCGGCTAGACGGCTGTTCTCCTTTACAGGTCGCATTTTTCAATCGATTCTCGGATCTTGTGAGCAGGTTCAATAGTAACATCAATTTTTTTTTTGTCGATTCAGTTTATGGACACAAAAAAAGACAGGCTGCGAGTTCTTCACCTCACAGAGCCACTAGTTTAACACTAAAAATATAATTTCGTATGTTTTGTGTTTATAAAAACATTTCTATGAGAATTCGGTTAACCCGTGTAAAGTACAATTTCACGAATATTTAAATTTGACAGTGAGTAACAACGAACATAACAAACATGTCGCCCGTAGTTTCATTTAATGCGTGAGTTCAACCGTGTAATTATTAGCATTAGTGAGTCTATTCTTCGTTCTGTCCCACTTTTCCGGACAAAACTCGAACCCGATCCCGCCAGTGCAATTACAGGCAAACATTAACGCCAAGCTCCAGTGAGTTCCGTCAGTCAGGTATCCATAATATTTCAAGGTAGAACGGCTCCAGCCTAATATAATCGAAGTTTGAAGGCGGGCGGAAGTTTTAGACATGGCGGTTGAGCCACCGTACTTATGCCAAACTTGTTTCTCTTAATGTTTTACTGACGTAACTGGTTCAAGGATGATATATCGAGTAGAATTGGATAAAATACCGACCAAGTGCCGTGAGGCCACACCCGAAGAACTTTATAAGTTTATATTGTATGTAGATATTGTCTCCTCAAATTTGAAGTAAAATACACGTTTCTTGTATACTTTTGTATATCTACACACTTTTGGTCAATCTCTGCTTATTTTGGATCCAAGATGCTAGATGGGTCATACAGAGATGAGGGCCGCGTCTTTTCTTTGGACATTGCGAAAGTTGGCTATAGAGCCTAATTCTTGTTTGGACTCTTAATCCTCATAAACGGCGTCCCCTATTATATGATTTCATGTTATTAAAACGTTATTTATAAGGTCGTAACTATTGACCACAGGAAAAACGACTTTCGTTTTACTCGATTTTTATGACCCAGGAGATACAACCAAGTAATGGGACAGATAAGTACATTTTCAAAGCTTTTTTAAGTTTAAGCATATTTGGCTCGTATAAAAGCGCGTATATGCTTATATAAGGTTGTTCAAAGTTGACAGCGAACTGGAACACACTCTTTTTACGAGTATACGAAGTGCTACAATCATTTTTAGCACAAATTAAGTCTCACCGGCAACTTCATTAAGAGAAATGCACACGGCTGCGGGTTTGCGCAAAGTTATTTGACAACCGCATCGACTTACTACGAGTTCAGACATTGCGGCGATAATATGTGAACACACGGTACGAACAGTGTTAAGTATCATAACTAGGAAGGCAAATAAGTTGGCCGCGGAAACCGAAACTTTAGATCAAATTAGTTCCCGCTGACGCCCCCAAGTTTGATTAACCCCCCCGGGAACGCGTCAACATATATTAACACGGACTTTGCAATTATCTTGTCGGTGCACTGTCTTTGTAAGTATACTTTTGTTAGTTCTGGAAGACACACTGGATATAGTTTGAACACTGTAAATAATACCCGTATCTTTGTCTGACATACATATGGCACAAATGTTAATGTATATTACATAGGTACTCAAAGTAAAAGTTGATACAGGTTCTAAGGCTCGTGAAACTTCCTATCATACTTTTAACTGCAGTGTGATAGGATAAGCTTAAAAGTTTGACTTCTTTTCTTTGTAGAATGTATTTCACTTAGAAATAAGGTGCCTGTTATTGGCCTGGTAATATATGACTTTTATTCTTTCCATTTTAAAATAATGCCCCAGACAATTTATGTAAAATGTATTAAAACTATGAGCGCGACGTCATTTCTTTCTAACTTTAAAACACTACCAGAACGATTTCAAATTGAATTTATTCCTAAAAGAACCCTGAAATACTGTTTTTCTTTGAACCAAACAGCATCGGAGAGTAGTTGCAGGCACTATTTGCAATTCTAAGTTTGGTAGAGAGGTTTCAATCCTACTAATGTGACTACATACAACTATAGATATAAAGCAATACTGCACAGTCCCCGTTCATATCTTACCCATCATATGTATACCTATGTATGTAGCGTGCTGAGACGATACGTATACGATACGATACGCACGGCAGCAATTTTTGCTGAAAGCCTATTCCAATAGATTTAAAAGTAGAAACTTACGGGCCTAAGCACACATCAAATACAGTAGTATGCAGTATTTATTTGAACAACAAACAACTACATACGCAACATTAGACGGTAGGTGAATAAATATTGTAGAATAAATAGTGACGAGCCTTTGTTCTTTCAATCGAAACTTCGGAACGATCATTAAGAACGTGAAAAATGTAACGACAAAAATGCGCCAGCTATGAGACAGTGTGAAAAATTATCTGAAAAATAAAATGTCAAGCTTCCCTCACATTATACCACACCCAAGTGATTAATAACAAACCCTAGTCGATAGTACACGTCTTATCCCTAGCGTCACATATAATCTTATAGTAAAGTCAGCATTATATATGTCAGAGTGAATTGGGTATGAACAGTCTAGAACACGCTCTTATGTCCTAAACAATAAGGTCTGGTTTACATATATTCTACTGGAGAGAATCGGTGCCATAAACGACAAAGAACGAGGGCTGAACAATCAACCTGTATGCAGAGTCGAACGTCATCGTTACAGCCCGAAATATCAAACTGTTCTTCACCGTAGGGAATGACAATAGCGCGACTCAGCAGTTTGCTTTGCTAGGTTTTAATGAGTCAAACTATTTGCTTTTTACTCTGAATGAACTACCACTGAAACAGAGCATTTTTTAAACCTTTACAATGTTTCAAAACTGTGAAGGAATATAAGGAAACACGGTGTAACATTTTTAGTGGTAAGTAGGTACGTATTTGATGAAAATTCGTAGGCAAATTAGTGGCAAAAAACTGGCGCAGTAATTAATTTACGCGTGGCCACCGAATTCGCCTACTTCATTAAGCTTTGCATAATAATTAATACAAAAACTGATTGGCCTGCTTAAAAAAAGCTGAACGTATTTTTGCAGACATTAAAATCCTTTGTCAACTCAACGCTGATGAATAAGTTTTAAATTAGAAAAAGTTAGGGTGGAAAACGCTTCGCCAGTTTGACTGATGTCCATGAACCTGGGGGCCATTTCTGAAATACTCCGAAATATCTTCTCTTACAAGGTTCCTGTAAAAAGTCCCACTAGAATATGCTTGCCATAAAAATATGCATTCTGTAAAAGACATACCGTAAAACGGAAATGCGTCGCAAACAGTCGTCATAAATCTTAGAAGAAAAATAGTTATTTGTTATACAAGGGTGCAAAGTTGTATTTTACCCGCGAGTATGGAATTGAAATACGAGCTAGCGAAAGTATGTTCTTAAATAGAATCCTGAGCGTAGCGAGTGTTTCAACACACGGGAAGTAAAATACATTTGCACCCGTTTGTAACACAAAACTTTTCACCTCACTGTAGCGAGGAAAGTGCAAAATGCAAAACAACTATATTTATTAATTTTATATATTTATAAATTATATTTTTTAATTTTTTTGTAGTAATATTAACGGTAAGTAATATCAAGTAAAATTTTGGTCAAGTGCTAGTCGGAATGTATTTTTCCCATACATTTTGAGACCCAGCGCCTGATGAAGGCAACAAGCAATTTTTAAAAGTTCTTAAATATGTATTTTATTAGCGTTTTACGTTTTGTTATCTGACAAAAGCTACTTAAACACGCTCTTTCTTCCATTTAGTGGATAAAATGCGTTTTTGCCCACTGGTTTTAAAGGATAAAAGACGGCCTTCCGAGGCAGTGAGGGGAAAAATGAGTAAGACTCGAACCATAATTTTACCGGTATTTTACAATATGCAAATTGTGGGTAAATTACCTATAGTAAACCTACAGAATTTTTGTTATAAGATCGTTATTATTGGGTGATTTAAATAATGAAGTCGCGTTTTTTGCCAGTTGCATTTGTTGACGTAACCGATAAAATAAAACTGTTGAATACAATTGTAAATAAAAATTGCATAAATATTCCACCCAGATACCGAATTCCTTAAAATTTAACCCAGAACTATGAAGCATATTACATAAGTAAAATGACCCCGCACCTGCGCGGAAATGTTCGTTTCATTTACATAATCGGTAGATTATCCAGCTTCCTGGTACACAGCGACTACCTTCTTAAAGTAGTTTCCTCAGTCCCTTATTTAAGCACAAAGTTTGAGGATTAAATTCCTTTTCCTTGTACAGTTACCTCGTTACCTCTACTGATCATCTTAAAGTCGAAGGATACTTCGGGTAGCGTAAGAGAGGAGCGTACTTTCAGGGTATATTGCAGCGACTGGGTAAAAAAAGGTTTAAAAGTAACTTAACGATTTCAGCGCGGTATCATTTTGTAATATATGTCCATATGAATGTTGTATTGTACCTGTGACATTTCATTCAATTAATATTCATTATTTGACGATCATTAAATAAATTCGTGTAAATTAGCTTAAAGTTAACTTATAATGTAAATTTATTTTATGAAATAAAGAAATCTAAATCTAAATCATCCAACTGAATTGAAAAAAAATGGGACCCACCTGGAAGCATATACGAACAAACAAAAAAAACGCTTACCTACTTACTAATTTCAGTAAAACGATCCTTCGTAAAAACGATCCCTCGAACCGTTTGCGGTAAAAACGTAGTTAAGGAATAATATTTGGCTTGGGCATAGCTCCGTTATAAATGGCGTGGCGAACAGCCGCGCTGAGAGCAATAATTCAGCCGGCGAGCGGCGTTTAAGCGATCCGTTCGCAGTTTATCCGTCCTCGAGAGCTAATTCTTCGCGGCCCGACCACTCGCGGGATATAAAACCGTTTCACGCTCTCGCAGAATCACTTGTAGGAGTTTTGATTTTAAAAATCCACTTGGTCATCTATGTTATTTCGATCAGGATCTTAATAAGGATGTTAAGGTGGTTCGACGACCATACAAAACGTCTTTTGACATTCGCAGGCTAACCGCGTGATATTTTAAGAAACTTATGTAGGTACTTAACCAACTTTCATAAATTCGCTTTCAATTTGCGCGATATTCCCTTTCCTAGAATAATAATAATAATAAATACCCTTTATTGCACCACGACCAGAGAGAAACATCTTACAAAAAATTGCTTAATAAATAATGGTAACAACAGGCGGTCTTATCGCTTTAAAGCGATCTCTTCCAGACAACCTATGTATAGCAGGAAACATTTGAACTAGAATTTTAAACAGGTAGTGCAGGAATTCATCAAGAAAAGCATACTAACTAACACATACATTTTTTAAATATTACTAAACAGGACACTAAAACACATACCTAATAAATGAATAAATACGCAGACATATATACAACCTTACATACAATACATAAAAGGCAACTTAAGGGAGAGACAAGTAATATAGTTTAAACAGATTTTTGAAAATAGGAAGAGATTTTGCACACCTTATATGTAACTAGAATAAACTTCTATAATCTAGAATAATTTGAGAAATTAGTTTGTCACGTGATACTTTACTCGTAGGTGTTATCGAGTTGTATTTGCAACATTACACTTGCTATGTGAAAGTGTTTTAATGCATCTGTAAAAAAATATTTCCGATTATTTTCGTGAGATGTAAATATCATTCATGTTTACTGTTGTCAACTACCATATTGACATCATGAATCGTATAAGAAATAAAAACACCCAGGCACAAAGGCAGATCGGAAAACCGGAAAATTTTACTTCACTCCAGAGGAAACCTGCATTATTTCAAGTGTAAAATAATAACAATAGAATAGCGTGATGTGCTCATCGCCAATAATCCACGCATGGTTGAGCGCAAAAGAAAGGACAACGCAGCCGACGGGCGTCTCGTCGATGCACGTCAGAAGCTGTCTACAAAAATATTGAATTCCCGCGATATTCCCGCAATTTCAGTGCTGGCTCATGTTAAAATGCATCCCTCCCAAGTTAGCCTTGATGCAAGTTCAAACATTCAACTTGTTCGGCGCGTCTTACGCTAACTACTTTGACAGTTCTTTCTGAGAGCGATCCGGAGCAGCCAGCTGTTCCACTAGTTTTATACATCTTACACCGCTCTCGTCGGGATATTGAATGGGATAAAGAAGATTGATTTTAACGGCGATCTTCCACTTCTCTCCGCACTTACGCTAACTACCATTGATGGATAAATAGAAGAGATAGAGTAAGTCATTGCATATTTTCAAAACCCTTACATATTTCGTACTGTATTTGGCAATCCATTGAGAATTAAGCTCGTCACGCGCACAAATGCAGTGCGAAATAGCACTCGGCTTATTCGAATGTGGAATATTCTGGCAATCCCCGTCCATCACTGTGTAGGATCAGCGCTAAACCCAAATAGTAGCAAACGGTAGATCTACATCGCCCGTCGAAAACATCCATTGTTTTCCCTTTTTGTATCGAGTGGTACCTAAACGTTTGTGGAGATTCGTTTGCATAGCAATATCCGTATCGCCGTTTGACGCGAGCCGATGGCGTGAACCAATAAGCTACATTCCTGCACGACATGTATTTGCTACGATTGGGAGATAACAACTTCTGCCGCTACTGGGTAAAGTACAGTATGCCGAGGGAACTTTCTAAATAGGTACATTCAGGGAGAAGAACTGTTCATCAGAATGTTGATGTTTTCGAATTCTGAGTTTTACTTACGTTGATGAAACTACTTGGATTTTTTTCCCGGTAGTTTTAATAAACACAAATTTATGTTTTTATTGCGATGAAAACATTGTGCTGACTTTCATATAAGCCTAACTACATATAAAATGAGAACACTGAAATAAATGCGCTCTCCCCTGGCGATTGACGCCTAGCCCTTTTGCATTTAGATGCTCCTGAAATAAGCGGGCATACATAAAAGGGACACTTTAAATCACTACTTGCAACGATTCCGCCTTTCACGCGGGCTCTTTTTAAATTTTCTGTGAAATTAGGTAGCTCATTGATTTAAAGTAGGAGTTAGTTTGTAAGCACGTGTAGGTAGGATGGAAAGTACTTTACACTGGTTTAATAAATAACCATGGCGTACTATCGACAACACAGCTAACTGACCATCCGTGCACTTTATATGTATTGTAATAAGGCTGTGTTGGCGTTTGTACAAGCGCACGGCCTATCTGGTGGTTACCTACACCGTAACCTATAAGAATAATTTATAAGAATAAGAATAATTTATTGAAAAAACCTTATTGCTAACGTTACATTGTGCTTGCACTGTTTCATGTTAGGGGAATTAATTAAATGCGCCTGAACTAGGATTATCCTGTATCTCAGGCAAAGAGATATTATACTAATAGGAAAACAATTTTACAAATTAAAATCATACACAGCAAAGACATACATAACGAATTATCTTAAAACATAAATAATGTGTGCATATCAATCTAAGAATATTTATTTCATCACATTTCATTTACGTACGGGATTGCAGTGTCAGCGTCGACAATAGCTGCAAACTAGGTCATCGAGTTTATTTTATTTTTAGTGGACTTTTACCTTAGTGCATAATAATATAACAGCATACATTGCAGTTAGTTGATCGATTTACGGTTTACAAAACAGAATAAAAAACGACGAGTTGGTAATACAAGTATTGGTGACAGATCTATTATATAACATTTTATCGGCTTATTTGGGTAACCTACAATATAATTAAAACATCGTAATTAATAATCAAAAAGATAATGAATTGTCTGATACTTAGGCCCCTTCATAATCAATAGAATTTATATATCGTCGTTCGGCCATTTTCCTGGCGGGGCATTCAGTGTCTCCTGTTTTATGATCGTTGGGCTTTTTAAACAGTTTGCATGTTGTGCATGTGGGAGGGTCTGCCTTGTTTGGGCACTCCTTGTCCGAGTGCCCTATCTTGCAGCAATGTCCGCATGTGTGTTCTGGTTGCTTACATGTCTTGGCGGCGTGGCCAAACTGCTGGCATTTGAAACATCTAGTGACAATCGTGAAGTCTCTAACAGGGCACGATGACCAATTGATGAAAACTCGGTTCTGGGATATGAGCGCTTTGCGTACAAGGGCTGGAACTTCTATGACGTCGTTACACGTCTCGGCATCTTTTCTTCCCGACTTATGGCTTAATTTAATACTGGCTAAGATTTTGTCCCTAGTTAAATCCGGAAGCTTGTCGGCAAGGTTTTGTTCATATAGGCAACTATAAACTTCTTGTTCTCGCAGAGCTGACGGCACGCCGACTATTACAATCCTGGGCCTGCGCTTGTAGGGCTCATCGACGTTGAGATCCGCGGAAGTATTCTTAAAAGTCTTTTTCAGTTTTTCAATGTCGTCCTTAGAATCAGTGCTGATGATGACACCGCCATTTTTTACTTTACGTGGTGCTCTCACGTGCAATTTTATTTGCTCAGGATTAATAATTTTTTGTACCAAGGTTTTCGTATCCTCGCTTGATTTTGATTGATCGTTAGGGTAAATTGCTACTGAGCTCAAGTTGCTAGGGCGGATTTGAGTTTTGCTATTAGTTTTCACCATATCGGCAAAGGAAAGTGTATCTGTCGTAGGCCTGTTAGAGTTATCGATACTATCCTTTAGGGCTCGGAGACGGTCTGATAGGTCTTGTTTTTCTTCAAGGTCTACTAGAGTGCACTGGTAAACAGTTGCTTTCTGTTTGAGCGATTGGTAAAGAACTGCCATGTTTGCGGAACCGTGAGTTACCTTACGGCAAAGTTTGTGGACCCTTAGTTTTTGTTCAGAGTTCAATTTACCTTCCGTCGAGATGCTGCAAATTTCATTAAGGCACTGCTCTATGGTGCTCATCCAGTTCTGAATCTCTGGCGTTGATACCGCGTCAAGGTTTGTCTGGTCTCTCGTGCTCGGCGGTTGGACGTTGTCCTTCGCGGTGTTGGAAGGCACAGGTGTTGATGGAGGGCTACGGTGCATTTTAGAACTTTTAGTAAATGGGCTATTATCACCCATTACACTGTATTAGGTTAATATATCACTATAAAGTCATAATGACTCGCACTGCAGACGCAAAACAACGAACGCGTGACACAGATAGTCCAAATCGAGGTCAATACTTTTTGCACACGATTTTAATTTGCAAAAATAATTACAAGACGTCTATTCGCATCGACAGTCTGAGACTACTCTACCTATGGACGGTTGCGACTCCCTTTACTTTGTTAGCACCTTTTATATATTTTAATCCAGGTTTTAAACTATCTTCGTGCAAATTTTCATTCATCGGTTGAGCCATTTAAGCGTGATTGAATAACAAACATCCAAACATCTAAAGATCCAAAGATCCAAACTTTCGCATTTATAATATTAGTTGGATATATCATATAGTAGGAAGTAAGATAAGTTCATTTTTCTACCTGCTAACCAGAGTTATCATCAAGTGCTTCCCGTATTTCATTCCTGAGTTAAATAGTTGTCAGGCATTCGAGTCGTGCATCTTTCATCTAGTCCCCCGGGACCTTCATCAATATGGTCGGAGGTTGCTGCGAAATTGAAATCGTCCCGCCGTCTACGTGACGCTAAACCCTACCTGTCTAGTGTTTAAGAAATATCAAAATAATATTTCCTCGAGATAGCTTTCGAATTGGCTCTGCACTTCACACGCTCTTTGAGGTGAAAATTGGTATTTTATTTCCCCAGTGCTACGCTATTCCGTGCTCTGAGATTATGAACCGAAAAAATGATTCTGCTACGTTAATACCTAACCACTTTGTACTTTTTGTCTGCCGCTTCCCATAGTCGATTACGATCCAACTCATTAAGCTCCGATATCACTCAGTAGGTACCTAATCCTATCGGTATTTCTGCAGGATTTAATCCGCAATACTTATCTAGGAAATTCATTAAGCCAAATCGAAACGAAATCTCATCTGTTGGGAGGGTACTGCGCGCTGCCATTATCCCATCGGACGTTGATGGGTGCAAAGCAAACACTCACCTCACTACTGTCAACCCCCACTCAAGCTCCTGGCACCAACCTACTCAGAAGGTATAGACGACGCTCTTAGGCGATGTAAATGTGGAAATGGAATGTAGCTTAAAGTCGTTCCTATAATACGCAGTAAATGGAGTTGAGGCTGAGTAATAAATTAATTGGTAAGTACCTACTTAGGAGTAGCGCCTTAGCCTTATTTGCGGCTGCGGTCGCTTCGTCTTAAGTTACAGCGTAAATTGTGTAAGCACAGTAGTACAGAATGACTCCTATAAAAAATAATAATAACAAAACTTGTTTATGTGTTAATAAATTTACATGATTCGAACTGTCCGGAAGTTTTTCTTCAGGGTGAGTGTTCTCGTCGCCGTATCGCCCCGCACACACAACAACAACAACATGTCCACCCACAGTGACAATAAATATGTGTAATTAGTCGTTATAATTAGGATAATCATAGGCATATATTATAGGTATAAACAATGTATGGACTTAAAACAACCGTGAAGTCAACCCAATTTTAGTGTATAATTTCGTTCTCTATTGCACTAGGCGTTAAAGTTTTTTGTTGTACTTATAGAGAAATATTTTTCTTCCTAGACGTTGATCGTTCATTCAAGTCGGCGCGCAGTGCGCAGTGATTCCATTAAAGCACGTCACTCATACCACCCGCGGAGTATTCATACAGATTTAATCGCTATGCAATTAGTTCAACTAGTCAGCTGTCAGTGTCTCTCGTCGCGCCCTCATTCACTTTAATAAGTTTACTCGCGAATTTTGATGCGGGTTGCCTTTAACCACGATGTATATTTGACTGTAACATATTTGGCTATGAAATGTGTTAAATGAATTAATGAATGTAGTTTATTCACTATAAACATAGCACAGGTACAGGTGATGCAGAATTATATACTGTGTGGAACGGAACGATGGACTTTCCCGCAAGAGGGGGATTATTGAGCGCTAGTACGTCACATTTTCCAGATAAACTTTTTTTTTGACGCGATTTTTTTTTTACATTTGTATGGAGCTCGTCGCTCCAGTCGGCCAACGCTCCATACAAAGGTAAAAAATTGCGGGAAAGTCCACCGTTCCGTTCCACGCAGTATAGTGTTCCTATAAATGGCATGTGAAAATTATTACAATTAAAAAAGTCTAATAGAATTTAACACAAATACAAAGTTCAAGTCAAATAAAATTATATTATGTCAAGTCAATGGAAATCATTATTTTATACTATAAAATTTAAAGCATTCAAATCAAGTTAAGTAAGATATATCATCAACAATTACAATATTATACATTTCATCATTATTAGTCATGATTAAAATTTAAGTAAGAGTACAAAACCAGGTCAAAATTAAAATTTGCTGCATAGTAACCTAACATAACAAGAAATCAGTACATTACAATTATAAATTATCATCTTAATTAGAACATTAAATTGTGACATATCTATCAGAATGTGTGGTCCAAAAATTCTTTGATACTGTAAAAACCGTGGGCACATAATAATTTAAATAATTTAGTTTTAAATTCATGGTCAGATAATGATTTCAATGATGCCGGTAGTTTGTTAAAAACTTTGATGCACATGTTATGCGCGCTTTTGTTTCTAAGGGTTAGTTTGTTATTTTCCGGCAATGCTAAACGATCTTCTCTGTTGTCTAGTAGCTTCTTTATCGATTATGTTAAAAAGCTCTAAGTGTTTCTAGACAAAATTTGCTGTTTCGAAGATATAAAGACAAGGGAGGGAAAGTATGTATGTATGTATGTAAGCACTTTATTGTACACAATAACAGGTTAAAGAATACACATGTCACACAATAGATCAAAGTACAAAGGCGAACTTATCCCTATAAGGGATCTCTTCCAGCTAACCTTAAAGTAAATTAAGTTTTTTAAATAATGGTCTACATGATTCGCGTTTATTAACACCACACAGGATCCGGACGCATTTTTTCTGGCCTAATAAACGCACGATCAGCATCGACAGTTTCAAGTATTTACAGTTTTTTTTTTTTACGGTTCCTTAGTCAACAAGGACCCCTTATAGTTTCGCCAGTTCCGTCTGGCCGTCCGTCCGTCCGTCTGCGCCCGTCTTCGGCTTAGCTCAGCAAATCATTACTACTAGAATGACTGTACTGCTGTACTACTGTCATTCGGCATGGGTATATAAACGATTTTTCAAATTAGTGATTCGTTTGCAAGATATTGGGCTTTAAAGCCCAAATTAAATGAATATGAAAATGAATTTTTTATTCGAGTCATGTCCCCCCCTGCTGGCTAAATGGCTGCTACTGGTAATGTGAAAAAAAACGTGGCAGTAGTACATAATTATGTACATATAATGAACTAGCTTCTGCCCGCGACTCCGTCCGCTTGGAACTCGTTTATATTGTAGCTCCGTAATATTAGTATGGATTTAAAAGGAAAACTATCACGGCTAAGTAGGCATAACTAGATACAGAGTAATAGTCGGCCAACTTAAAATGTACTTAGAAAGGCCAACTTTCGTACAAATTCGGCCGACGCAACCATTTAGTTGGCGCGCGCGTGTAGATGTAACTAATAGTTAGGGAGCTGGCGAGCATTTCGGTATATGATTTGCGTCGTTTCACGTCGAGGTGGATTACAGTTTACATCATTACGAATTGATTTGGTCCAATCAATTAAGGTCCTATGTCGCTGCGTTTTCGTTACAGCGGATTGAAATTGCTTAAAAAAATCGGGGTATTAAATCATTTGCACATGTATGCCTCTGGAGTTCATGGTCACAATCATCTTGGAAACGAAGAAAATCGAAGAGGCAGACATTTAGGACTGCATTATCATGGGACGGAATTGTAAAAATGTTAAATAAAAAGCTCTACTAAGTCATTTGCACGCGGTTCTCATTGCGCCCATTCGATTCACTATGACTCCGTGGATTCGAAAAAAAATGTGGCAGGCACTTTGCTCACTGATTTTAAGTGCTCGAACTTGTCAATGACATACTAGCCGCCGGCAACGCACCAACAACTCTTCTGGTGTTGTAAGTGTCCATGGGCGTCGATTATCGCTTACCATCAGGTGATTCGACTGCTCGTTTGCCTCCTATATTATAAAAAAAAATGCTCCGGTAGTGCGGTTCGGAACGGTTTAAAAAAAAAACAAGAATGAAGGCGGGATCAATTCAATTTATACCTGCTAAGATTGGCGCAAGCGCCGAATTTTAAAAAAATCTAATGGTCTGCCTTTGGAATATCAGGGGGCCTAGACAAGGTTACAATCGACAAGCGCTAACGCCAATAGAAAACTAATAAAATGTATGGGAATGACAGGTGTTAACGAAAAGTGTTTCGTCGGCATCTGTCATTCGCCTACATTTTATTATTTTCTATTGGCGTTAGCGCTTGTCGATTGTAACCTTGTCTACGGCCCCTGAGGCCTGAACGTCTGCCTCATCGATTTTCTTGGTTTTCATAAGGAATTCAAACATCAGTCCAAGAGGCAGACGTGTGCGCATAATATAGCACACCTTTTTTTGAAGCACTGTCAATGGACAACGCAGGGGACATGTTAGCAGACTATTTTTCCGTGGTTCTTCTCATTGTTTTTGATCGAACAATTCAAATCTGCCAAGTGTGCACTTCATATACAGTTTTTTAATCATAAAAATAAATTAAAAAATTGAATACTACAAAGGTTAGAGCCCTGGATGTCTGCCTTTTCGATTCTTTGTGTTTCCAGGATGACTGTGATCATCAGCCTCAGAAGCAGACGTGTGCGCATAATACAGCACACCTTTTTTCACATTTTTGAAACGCTGTAAATTTACAACGCAACGCCACCATGGTGACAGACAAGGTCCTTGATGTTCTTTAGGGCATAAATATCACTATTAATAACGTCTGCGTTGTGTCCTGATCATATCGAAATTTTGCTCGCCAGCTCCCTAACTATAAGAAAGACAGGCAACTACGGAACCCTACACTGCGCGTGGCCCGACACGCACTTGGCCGATTTTTTAAATGCTCAATCTAATAATCAGTTTTCTTGTCTATAAAAAAACGTTTAATATTAAGTAAATGAGTTTTTCCTTGTCCTATTATAAAATGACGTTGAACAGAAAGACCCAAGAAAAGTTACCAAATTTTATTAAGGCAAGCGGGCCTGTCCAGAATGTAATTAGCTTGATCAGTCACGTTTTTTCATCGAAATTCTTTTATACTATCATGGTTAGAGGCACGGAGGAGCAGTAATTAATTTGATTGAAAGCCACAGAGCGATCAGAATTGTAGATGAGCCACTCCGATAGATGACTGCCGCCGTGCCACTAAGGGTCTAACTACTACGTGAATGTTCCAACCATTATTTTGTATCTGTTATTTTTAAATAATACTAAATTAATTTAACTTATGCCTGAAAACAACAGGCCACTGTATTAGCTACATATCAGGTATCCCACTGCTGGTCACATTTTTTTTTTCATAGAAGAGAGGAAATGGGCTGAACAGTACATAGGAACTAAGGCATAGGCTAAAGTTTTAAAAAACGGTTCATTCGTAAGACAGAATCAGTGAAAAAATAAGAGAGAGAGATAGAGAGAGAGAGAGAGAGAGAGAGAGGTACATTAAGAAATTTAATTGAATTACACGACTTCCCAACTAAAAGGAGTGTTTATACCTGGTGTTTCATTCTTTATCGAGATTGATTACAAAAAAAATCATCGCTGTAACCTCAGTCAATTTCGCAATAACATTTTGGCCAAGCAATAAAAAATTCAAGAGTTGCGTCTTCGCAAAAGTTATGGGTAGGGATGTTATTAAGGGTTCCCTTTTCTGATGCGTTCGGTCAATATATCGTATCGTGGTGTATGTGTTTGTAACGGTCGCAAAGCACTCTGTGCACAAACTTCTTTTATTTAATAAACAAGTGCGGCCCTCGATACAATCTTTACATGAGTAATAAAAATGTAAGCGTGGTTCGCAGCGATACCCTATTTTGCATTCCGGAGCGGCGGCGCAAAAGTGTTTTTCATTGTCCTCGGATCTCCCGTCGCGGCAGACGGACGGCTCCTTTTTGTAACCACTGTTCCTGCCACTCACTACGTGTACAGAGCTATTCACCATGTCTATACGGGATTTGCGCCTTCCTTGTTTTTACGAGAAACTATCGCGAAGGCCCGGAACGGGTCGCGCGACTTCCTAACTTGGGAAATAAAGTACAGATGTTCCTTTGTGATCGATCTTCATTGCTGATTGAATTTGAATTGAATTCATTAGATCAAACTCAGAAGTAGCTATTTACTTAAGCATTGTATACCTACCAACTCTTACATTACATTTGATATAGTAAGATTATGCTTATCTCTATCAATTTTATCTGTAATAATCGATAACTTACATTGTGAACATATTTAAACAATGCAATTCATAGTGTTTTATATATTAGTAGGTATTGATTGTGTAATAATTTGCGACCATGGTGGATTTTCGATAAAAATATAGTTTGATATGTTTACGTAATACCTTCATTCATTAAATGCAACCATGTTAATGCCCTATAGTATTTATATAAACAAAACAACAAAATACAAAGATACGGTTACCACAGTCTATACGGCTTACCTTATCTTGCTAATTGTACTTATTTTTCAAACCTTCATTGACTGTACCAGTAGAGATATTCGTTCGCATGCAGTTTAAGACAACATTGGTTTATCGCAAAATCGATCGAAGGACCTCCAAGAGTGGAGTAGGTTGAAAGGGAAATAAGGAATTCTCAATGCAATGTTTCTATCTAAGTTTCATAGTGATTTCACGACAATTTCTTTTCGATATTGTCTATTATTATATCATAAGAATAAAAGTAATAACAGTATTCTAATGTTAGCATCATTCCCGCGCGGGTTCGGTTAATAAGCCAGGCGCCATTTATATGCGCGGCGGCGGCGGCGGCCTGAAGGGTTTGGCAATCGCGACACGGTTACATTGTCTTTGAATTTTTTTCGAACCTTAAAACTCGTTATTATTCAGGCCACGTGGCGACCGCTAATGAAAGACTTACTTAAGTAACTGCGCCGGAGACTGGAATTAACAAGTTCGAAATACAATTTAGTCCTTAAACGAAGTTCATTTTGACGGCGGTAAAGTGGAAAAGTTTGCCCGTCTTCCTTTTTTAAGGGCATGAATGCAAAGTTTTTACGTCTTTTATGGTGCGATGTAGTGGCTAAAAGGATTTAGACGAAGCTGCTCTTCAACCGAATTTGCAAAAGGCGGGTTTTCATTCAACTAGTATGGATGCTTCCCGTTTTACGAGTGCTTTAATAAACGCGTTTCGTTGATACGTTTTTTTTATTACCGGCGTTCGATAGGTGATCTCGATAAAAGGTTTTTAATGAGAGTAAAAAAAACCTTTGGAGAAATTCACGCCTTTAATACAAAGGTAGATTCGGTTCAAATAAAAAAGTGATGGAGGCTATAAATAAAGTCACGGTGCGGCGCTATTCTTCATGTTTTCATTTAGTAGAGTCGTTAAATAAATAATAGTAATTTGTGTAACAAGGCCGACTGTAAAGCTCATCTGCGCGGCAATTAAGAAAAACTCGGCGTTATTCAGAATATCCAGCTGGCCGGCGCCCGCGCTCGCGCCGCCTGATTGCTAATTTCGCGACAAAGAACGCCATTACACGCCTGCGGTCGGACACGAATGAAAAAATCTCGGATACTATTCGTCACAACACTAATCAGCCTTCTTTTTCTTTAACCAATTTGGCTGTTCTAGATTTAAATGTAAGGTGTAGTTAGGATTTTTAAATTTGATTACGTACAGAAATCGTTAGTGCAGTTAGGAGTAGCACATATATCGTAACGTGTAAGAGTCGTGTTCCGTGCTGCTTGTGAATGCAAGTGATAGTGATTGTGCAACTGTCGTAAGGAAACAACGAAAATGTGTAATTTAGGCACCTATTAATAACACATTTGCCAGCAATTGCACAAGAGATAGATAGTGCATTTAATGGTGCAAAACACGTGCCAAACAGTAAAAAAAAACTCATTCATTCTGTCAGTCTTAATCGATTTGGCTCACTCAGATTTCTAAGTTGGTGTAGTGTAGAGCAGTGTGTGAGTTGTAACGACGAAGCGACAGGCCGAGAATTTAGACTGAGATTAGTTAAACAAATGTGTTGGTGACCATCCGGGTTAGCAGCTACCCGCAGTACATAAGTCAGTCTTATTCCGTTCCAGTAATACAACCTTATTGTGATGTTGCATCCAACGCCAATCACGACACATGCGTCGTGATACGAGCGCTTTCCGCTACATATGAACTTTAACACTGCCTGGAACCCGCCTAGGAACAGCAGAAAAACCACGGGATCTACTACGAGCGTCCCACGTAATGACTCTTGGCAGTGAATGTGTTAAGCTGCTACGGATTATGGCGTAGCGGTGAATAGGTTAATAAAATAAAACCAAAATTGAAAAAAATATGGGTATTAAAAATAATATTGTTTCATGTTTAAAACAAACTAATTTTTATAAACAACTGTTAGGGATTTATAATAAATATTCTTTAAGTGCTCCGTAAATAAGTGGATTGCTAGGACATCCCCCAAAGGCGTAAACGACTTTAGCGCATAAGAGGTTTAAACCCGACTTGAAAAGGTTACCCCGAGTGGTGACGGGTAAGAATAGCACCACCCAATTTCTTCCTGTGGGTGTCGTAAGAGTCGAATAAGGGTACAGGGTTGAAGTGTGTTGTGGGCGATGGGCTAGCAACCTGTCACTACGATATCACATTTTGTCGATCTTTTATACCCACATTGATGCTAAAAGTGGCACTGGAACACAAGTTTCATGTGCTCTGCCTACCCCTTTTAGGGGTAAAGGCGTGAATTTATGTGTGTATGTATGTACGTTGAAAAGGTTTTAAATATATTTTAAGAGCACTGAATATCTAAATATCAAAATAAATATAGGTCAGAGTATTACAAAGGATTGGGGCTTTAAACAGGTTTAAAATACTTTTTACAACTATATCTTACTCTATATGCCTACGAAGGCATTCTAATTACAGTCAACGCAATATGTACCTACCTACTTTGTTGAATAAAATCCTCACATTAGACGTAGCTACAGGCGGGACCTCCCGTAGCCGGGAGCTACGGAAAGTCGTAGCGTGAGGCGTCGTAGACAAGTCTACAAGCTATCCGCGCAACTTTTTAATTGCCTCAAAATATGAGTCTCTCCCTCAATACGAGTAGACCGACTGCGGAGCTCCGCAACAATACAGCCACATAATATTTTGATTACAGTACGAACGAAAACAATCACGAAGTAAACATGTTTGTCTTCGTATTATTAAGAAACTGAACAGAATACAGATCGTGATTTCGCGGTTGGATGTTGACAAAATTAATCACAATGTAGTTGGCGAATCTCTAATCAAGGCATCTTTGTTGAGTTCCGGCGAGACACGGCCCCGGAATTATGGTGCAATTAGAAGCCAACACAAATTACAGAGGCACGGATCATCAAGGAGCAAACGCCTAATTACACAGTATCCTCGAAACGCGCATTTACATAGGTTGTGGTCACTTTGCTTAAAGCGATCAGCTTACCAGTAATAGGTATTGGCCGATCTGTCTGGTTATTAAGTTATTATACACTTGCGGTATGACATGGGATGTACATCTGCCAGTAACATTATTTTCGCGTTCGGCGCACAATAAAGCGGAGTGCCCATTTTTGCTATCATTTAAAAATGTTAGGGGAAATTTCTGGGAAATGCGAATTTACCCTCGATTTACATTCAGGAAGGACGCTGGGCGTGAAGGGACCAAATTGAATTCCTATCCATTCTCAGGCACAGTAGCCCGGCCAAAAATCTACATTAAACATTTTTTTTTCGGTGAAACTTCCATACGAGTATTTTATTAGAAAATAAATGTCAGTTTTATTGCCCCGATCTCGTTTCCTGACCAAATTGTGTCATAATTTGTAATATTGAGCAAATATTTCGATATTTACCGAAGGGAAAGAAGTAAGTAAAGAACGGAAGCGAAAATAATGCTTTCCGATGCGGATGAAATACTTACAAGTTTTTCCGTAAAACTCCCCGATATTTACCATCTGGATTCCATCTCAACGAAATGAATAACAATTTTCGCGTAGTCATATTTATCAATTTTTTTCAGTTCTGTTTTCTTTTTCCTTCCTTATTTACTTAGCTCTACTACGTCGCAAGAATAGCGCGTTGAGAACTATATTCAATTACATATTCAGCTGTTGCTTCAATGAAATAGAAAAGTCTGGCTCTAAATTGAATGAAAATTCAATTTATTTTGCGATAAAATGCCAAGATTATACACGCTTTTGTGTTCTTCGTTTATTCAGCTTATAAACTGTTGAGTGTTAATTTTGACAAAAAAAGGATTGTATTTTATTTTGTAGGATTTCATTCTTTTTCATACTTTTTACAATTTTCCTTTTTCTCTGGAGTTTCAAGATTTATCACGAGAGCCGGACGTAAAGGAGTCGCATGTATTTTCGATCTCGATACTTTGTCCCAACAATTTGTCTAACGTGAATGCTCCATTGCATTGTATCCGACCCGACACAAAGGGTTGGATAAATCACATTACGGACGCGTGAATTGTAAATTGAACATTAGTTGTTACACCTCCGGCCTCCAGCGGTCGAGGGAGTACCCGGCCCCCGGAGGGAAACTCAACTATCCGTTCGGAATTTTTACAATTTCGGTTTAACCATTTTGGTTCACGATCGGGAGTACAACACAAAGCAGAGGTAAATGAACACAAATCAACGCGCGGTGGATAATGAATCACCAATAGCAACGAGGCTCGTTATATGGATGTAATTTGGCAATTGTAAATAAAAGCCGCGTTTAGTTGAGCAACCGCAAATTAGTAATACCTACGTAAAGTAGATAATCAAAAGGAAGCTCATACATACATACATACATTCACGACTTTATTCCCAAAAGGGGTAGACAGAGCACATTAAAGGTATATTCCAGCGCCACTTTTAGCATAAATGTGGGTATAAAAGATCGACAAAATGTGATATTGCAGTGATAGGTTGCTAGCCCATCGCCCACAACACACTTCAACCCTTCCCTTCCCTTAGTCGACTTTTACGACACTCACTGGAAGAAATGGGGTGGTGAAATTCTAACCCGACACCACACACGGGTTTCAGGAAGCTCATGTTGCTACATTTTGCACTAGAAACTTTAATTCAGGTACCAACCCCATCTCAATAGCTGTGCTGTCTAGCTGCTACGCGCTTACGCAAGAGGGAACGCATGAACCAAGGCAATCACACACGATTTTTGTCATGTCAAAAGGGTTTCCCGGAATAAGGTGCCTGCTTACATTACGTGCGCTGATTTAGTCTGGATTTCATCGCAAAATATCAACACCGTAAATATTTTTATTGACACTGAGATTGACTACCTATATTTGTATCCTGAAATATAGTTTACATGACCTACTTACTTTCAGCAATCATATAAACACTTTGCAGCTACATTTTGTTAATAACATGGTTTATTCATGCAATATGTTGGTGGGCATAGTTGGCTGCATATCTGTAGGGGCTGTGTTTAACTTGCATTAAGAAGCGCAATGCGACTGCCCACGTCCCACTAGGAATGAGAATAGCGATGCTCACAATAATTAAATCATATGCAATGTACTATCAGGGTTAGAGGGTCGTAAAGACTAGTTTGGAGAATGACTATTTAAGAATATGGTCTCATTTACATCAGGTCACGGTAGTAAAATGTCCAAGGATGTGAAATGCCATAATATAAAAATAACTGGGTATAAACTTGGCTGAATAAGCAAAATGTTCTTATACCAAATCGACTAAGAATCAAACATACTGAAGGGAAATTACAGAATTGGGCATATAAGTAGCCAGATATTTATTTAGTTTTAGTTGCAAGACGCCTACATAATTGAATAACAAGAAAATCACAGGGAGGTTCTTTATTAATAGATAAAAAAACTTCAAACGTCAGTTATGCGACGAAGACGTTTTGCTTCCAAGACATTTTTAAATCCGAGACGTTGTACTATCTGGAAAAAATACATAATGTTTCATTTAACAACCAAGGCATAGTAGAATATGATCCCAAATCTACCTACCCTACGGTATTCTGCTATATAATTGACGATCGTGCAACCAAGACATACGCAGTAGCATAAGCAGTAGCTTACCAGGTCATTGTTCAAAAAAGTCATTGTATTTACTGAGGTATTATACAATTACGACGTTTTGCGGACATAGTCATTCTACGACCTAGCCCTTACGACCCTAACCCTGCTATCAATATACCTACACGCGTACTCGTATTTAAAAACCGAACTATAAAATCTTATTATAGTATACGTGATGTGCTGATGTGTTTTGACACCACGATATTAATTACTCTTTGTGCAAGTTCCAATTACACCGAAATTCGTACCTATTTTCACTCTACGGTCTTCTCGTATATTTAGCAAAGTATACCCCTCCTCCGCCCTCAATCATACTTACGATGGTTGGTAATAATGAGAACATTAAACAAAAATATTAACGTAATTATGAATAATTTTCATGTGAAGTCAAACAATTCGCAAATTACGATTTCATTGCCGGAATATTTTCATGAAACGTAACATGTGAGCGGTGACATAATAAGTGTTTGCGGCTACAGGGTATAAACAGCCGGTCGACTGTCAGTTATTTTCCTGCAATCAGCCCAATACCGATCTGTAATTGGCGCCCAACGGGGACCTAACGAGAGAGATTGTTCGCTGATGCTACAAATACTGCCCGCCCTCTATTAAGCTGGAATGGGGTGATAAAAATAATGTTGTAAATAAACTCGATGGTTACGGGCGGGGCAATGTTTTCTAAATCATGTTTCCTGCCATATATTGGTTTTTATTACTTTTCTCTTTCCAATTGAAGAAATAAGTTTGCTATGTCAGTGTTTAAAACGAGTTCCTTTATGAATATCATGCAGTTTATCGGAATTAGGTGCTTAGATTCAAAATTTGGCAGACACTTGTACAATTATACAAATGTAACATTTCAAACGAATCTGTATATTTCCATGACCTATTGATGAAGTATCATCAATTGGATTTGATTCCTCTCATTTTGTCTATTTTTTATCTCCTATGTCGGCGAATTAAGATACTCAAACGCGCTGCACTTTGTGAATATTTGTACAAAATCGTGCAAGCAGAGCAATTGGTTATAAGTGAAAATTTATATAAGACCACTCTCGCATGTGGCTGTGGACTGTTTGAACAGGCATTTGTTTTGATTGTGTTACAAATTATAAATATGTAGGTAATCTCAATGTCTTTTCGAAGAGAAGGGTAATTGCGTAACGCAGCGCTAAAAATACATAGAAAAATGATATTTTCCTACTATTTACCTACATTTATATCACGGTACGCTGTTTTAAATTCTTCACGATAAAATGTAAATGATATACATTCTTGAGCACAATTATCTACAATTGCCTAAAGAAAGTTTACATCTCTTAGGTTCACCCATCTTTGATGAAGCCATCCCACCCCTTTTGAGTAAATCTATTTCCAAATTTAAAGACCATTCGGACCGCCTTACCAAAATTAGCAGTCACTCTGCTCTTTTTGTCTTAAAATTTTGTTTACTCATCCCCAAATTTACGTACCTGCTACGCTGCTGCCCTGTTTGGAAATACCCCCACCTTATCCAACCCATCGATCTTCTTTTAAAATTCCAAATAGAATCCATTCTTAACATCCGTCTCAGCGAGCAGGCATGGACCCAAGCCTCCTTACCGATAAGGTACGGTGGTTTGGGTACTCGCAAAATCTCCAGTATTGCTCTGCCGGCATTCTTGGCTTCTATCCATAGCACCTTAGATCTCGCAGGTAAGATCCTTAAGGCCTCCCCGGCTACAAACTGCGAGATTGCATGCCTGGTTGAAGCCTCCAATGCCTGGCTGGCTGGACCGAGCCCAAATTATCCGTCCCGACCTAAAATACAAAGGGCCTGGGATACCATATCCTCTATTTCAGTCAGAAATTCACTCATCGACGACGCGACAGGCAGGGATCGAGCCAGACTTTTGGCTGTATCCAGTCCAGAGTCAGGACACTGGCTACATGCATATCCATCGCCTAATACCGGAACATTCATAGACCCGTCCATACTCCGTATAGCCGTCGGTCTCCGGCTCGGGTCAGAGGTTTGTGTCGCCCACAGCTGCGCATCCTGTGGGGCCGCCGTAGACTGCTTCGGCCACCACGGACTCGCCTGTTCCTCAGGCGCCGGCCGCCTGTCCCGCCATGCCGCTCTCAACGACATCATTAGAAGGGCGCTCGTCAGTGCCAATGTTCCCGCAACTCTGGAGCCCCAGATCGTGCGGAGCGATGGTAAGCGCCCCGACGGGATGTCGTTGATTCCGTGGAAGATGGGACGTGCGCTGGTGTGGGACGCCACTTGCGCTGACACCTTGGCTGCGTCCTATCTTCTTTCGACTAGCAGACGTGCTGGCGCGGCGGCAGATACGCGGGAACGAGCAAAAGCGGTGAAGTACAGTTGTCTCGGCACCCTGTACGAGTTCGTTCCGTTTGGTGTCGAGACTCTTGGTTCGTGGGGTAAAGGCGCGCGTGGGCTTCACGGGGCGCTCAGCAAACGCCTGAAGGAGGCAACAGGCGACCCTCGCGCGGGCAGCTTTCTCGCGCAAAGACTTGCAATCGCAATTCAGCGCGGGAATGCTGCCTGCGTGATGGGTACCCTGCCAAAGGGTCCAAATTTAGGAATTATTTAGTTTTTGTTAGGTCGTTTTTAAGTTAGTTTTAGTTTTAATTTTAAATCTAGTTTTAATGTACTTTTGTATTTTATATATCTTGAGTTATTATACTAATAAACTATATTAACTAGAAGTCTACAATTATGTAGAAATGTACCTTTAAATAAAACATGTATTGATCAACATTCATTCCTTGTAGCGACAGCCATAAAATCCGCTCAGTCTCCGGAGCAAACTTATTTACTAAAATCGTTGGTAATATCGGGGAACGAGCGTCGTTTGTTTCATTTCCTCGAGAAGCAGGCATGTGCCGCCAATATTGTTGATATCGAGCCACATCGAGCCACGTCGAGCCGCGCCGAGCCATATCGGCCGCATTGCCGCATCACACTCATTCATTTCCAATTTAGTTTTGATGAGTGCTATAACAACATAGGGACGCGTGCCAATATTTGGTTTATTTTGATTCGTTTTGTGATGCAGTTGCCTGTGTGATGACGCGAATATCATTCGGCAAAACTGAAAACGTTTATGCATCCATGCGTTAAAAATCTATCGAGATGTATGCCTGATTGCGTGGCTGCTACAGTCAAATATAATAAAATTTTGTTCCCAGGTTTTAGTAGGAATGTTATGCAATATTGCCAAGCACCAAAATATGACCATTAGTGTTAATGGGTGTTTATTTGAATATTTCCGAAATGCACATATTGTAGACACACTTAACACCATTTGCAGTTGCCAAAATGATAAAGAATAAATTCTTACTAAGTGTTACGAGAATGTGTGTATAGTTGGGAAGAGGGTGGATGGAGGCCAAAAATCTTTTATGCCGATGCCCGCCATATTGCTAGCCAAGTAGTATAGACTGACGCATGTTGTTTGTTTCTACCAGTGACTTGGCATCCATAGAACTACATTGTAATTGATTTACCTATTTGTACACTATTGAGTAAATACCTCATTGAATAAATCAGAGAAAATAAATAGGTAAACTAAAATGCGGCATGTCAATTTACTACTGTTATACAGACTCTTTTAAAGGTTAGGCATGTTATTTTATATTGGCCTTTATCGTGTCCCACTGCTGGATGCAGGCCTCCCCTTTTTTCCGCCACTCGTTATTGATCCTGTATTATTTAGCACAAGCAATAGAGGCATGTATGGAGTAAAATAAGAAAACTGCAGCTGTTACTCGTATGACATCTATTGACAGCTTCTAAACTGTTGTGATTATAGAAAGTGAACTCATAACTATAATAGTACATTACGTACCTAGGGCGGTGAATTCGTGAATGGACCAGACCGCAGGTCATTGTGGCCCGAACCGAAGGTGAGGGCCATAAATCGGTTATTCTCAAATTTTGTGTCTGCGTCTAATTACCACGACTCCATATAAGATGTTCGTAAATGGTCGTGGTAATTAGACGCAACCGCAGACACAAAATTTGAGAATGGCCGAAATATGCGATCTGGAGCTTTAAGAATTACCGCCCATGGTAAGTACAGAATTTTACGTCGTCATCTGGCCACAATGCGAGTTTTACCGTACGCGCAACGTGCAGTAAAACTCGCATTATGGCCAGGGGGGCTAGCACAACTGACGCTGCGCCGTGACGCGAGTCGAGAAAGATCTACCCTCCACTTTCTAATTTGCACGGTGTGAGTGAGACAGGAGACGCTCAGTCGCGCGCGAAGCGACTTGTCAGCAAGTTGTGCTAGACGTACAGGTGTGACGTAAAGTCACTTACCTAACTGTTCAGTAGATACATAATAACTACCACACTCAGTACAAAAAAATATAGCCGTCCATTTTTAGAAAAAAGGCAACTCTAGCTTTTAGAAATATGACCCATATATGGTAAACAATGCAGGCTGGCGCTTCGCGTTGTATTGTGCCTGAAAAAGAATACAAAAAATATCAGATTTAGCACGTATGAGGAGGCCCATTTAAACGAATGAACGACTGAGCGGATGAATGAATGAACGGGTTCACGATGCAAAAGGAACGCAGTTTCACAGCCCGCTGCCGGCTGGGAACAATTGAATTATATTCAGCTATTAAACCTAAACGGATACACCTGATGTATGTATTTGTCTTTATTATTTTAGCGTTAATGTTATCAACATATTATTTAAAATATTGTACATACATACATAGATTAGATTCAAACTCAAACTCAATCATTTATTCGTGACAAAAACAACACAGAATAATAAAAACACTGTGGCTTTGTCACGATGTGAACCCAGCTCAGCATGTTTCTAGCTTTACAGCCAGCGCCGGTCTACCGCAGCTCGCAGGGTCCATTCGGTGAGAGCACGGTGGGTAACAACGACAGATGCACAAATGACATGAAACAAGCAATGAAATACTAAAAACGAAAAAAAAAATATTACTATTATATTAATTATATAACTAAAATACAAACTTTAATTTCAGTTAATGTAAAAGATAACTAACCTAGGATAAGTACATATTATCATCACTGTGGACCCCAGACGTCTTAAATAAAAAAAATATTATTTATTATTATTTATTTATTTATTTAAAATACACGAACAAAGAATCAAAATGTTTTTCTTTTTGATTCATGCCTTTGTCCCAAAAAGGGGTAGGTAGAGCACATGAAACTTATGTTCTAGTGCCACTTTTAGCAATGTGGGCATTAAAGATCGTCCATCGCCCAGAACACTTCATCCCTGTTCCCTAAAATATTGTAATATAAGGTGCACGAGCATCATCTTTTAACACTTTTATGTCCCGGGCCTTCTTATCTAAAATAATGTCAACAAGAAGTTACAAGATTAATAAGGTCAAAGCTTTAGGAGGTTAAAGATGCAAAATATAATAACAACAGTAACATCAAAGACGTCTATAATCCATTTCAGATTGGAAGTCGGGTGACAGCTGTCATCTCAGTACAGTTTATGCCATTAAACGTCAAATATGGCGTAAGCTGTACTAAGATGACAGCTGTCACTGGACTCTTCCGATCTGAAATAGATTATAGTATCCATGCTGCTCTTTGCTTAGTATGGGCCTAGGTCGATTTGTGTAAGATTGTCCGTATTTATTTAATAGTACATTGTGATACAAGTGAGGTATGTTGATAATTACATCAGATGCGGAATTATCACGCGAGCCGCAGGTGAGCGTGATAAGAGAGCCGAGGATGTAATTATCAAAGCTCACGCGTTTCATACGACGTTTTTCAACACATTTTGCGAGGAAAAAATCCTTTTCATAAGATGAAATTTGATAGGCCTGCCAAGTTATTTTCCTTACTTATTGATGTCAACAGGTTTTTACTCACATGTTGAATACATCTTCAAGAATTTCTAGTGGCGTCCATTCTTTTTATCACTTTTCTAGTCACCACGAATCAACATTTTTGTTAATAACCAAACACGCATTAACAATGTTTACAAATATCTGTGAAATAACCTATAATGGCGCGCATCAATTTTTTTTGTGAAGTTTGCGCAGTGCGCGCGCATTAGATGAAATCTCTAAACAGCCAATACAAAATAAAATAAATAATTTCGTTTTAAAATGTTATGTTTATTAATTCATGTAAAATGTTATCAAAAGTGAATAGTTTTACTAAATTAACCGTTTCTATATCATATCCAAAAAGAAATAGTCAATTAACTAACAAAAAGGATTTAATTTGTTTAGTCGAGTAAGAATCCATTTGCCGAGAATTCAAAAAAAGCTGTACATTCTGTACAACCCGGTTAGTTTAAGAATGCACCTTGTGCATGCATACATCTTGCTGCAAGGTGGCAACGTGACTTAATCGGGATATAACCATAACACACAAGTATCGTAATGTTATTAAACACGCGTGTTTAATATCCAGGATTATGAGCCTAAAAGCACTCTCAATAAGAGGTACGTTACGAGCAATTGTGTTGAAAAAGATATTTGAGATACGCGACATTCTCATTCGCGCTCAACAACCGTCAAAGACTCACGTTCTTTTTCTGCCAACACTACGTAATTTTAAACAGAGAAATGTAGATAAAACAACAAAGTATTGATTACACAAAAGCGCATTCGGGATGTGTGAGATACCTCAATTTTTCCGTGTGGCGTTCCCTTTGTTCCATCGGCACTTGGCACCCTTTGTGCATTAGTGGCGCCCGCGGCGCCGACACCAACCCCACGCCACGGTGCGAACTGTACAATTACCGGCTATGTGTACCTACTTATTGTTGCCACTGTTGCTATTTTTACCATCACACGGGAATTAAAGCGAACGGTTTGACGTTAAAGATTTCTTTAAAATTGGGCCTTTGTGTAGGTACATTTAACATTTTTGTCTTTTTATGTGCTTGAATTGTAGTTAGTATGGGACAAATATGTGTTCCTCTCAGAAACCTCGTTCGAATGGCATCTTAAAACCTTTTTAGGAAAGTAGCCAATTAACGTTAATGGATACTACGCTACAACATACAAAATTAAACAGCTAACTTCTATTTTGAAAAGTAAAAGTAAATAATTGTGCCATTTCAGTTAAATATTCTCGCCCGAAGCTTAAATAATGCAAACATTGCGGAGTCCGAAGTTGTCCGTTGGATCGTGCTCCCTATTATTGCAAGGGTTCCTTGGCTCGTCACCTTGCACGATGCCTCGCGGCGAGTGACCCTCGATCTATTTCGAGAGAACCCTATAAATACTGCCACGGCCCTATGAGGTGTAATCAAAAGAATAAGCTTTCATAAAAAATATGGGAAAATACGCGCGCTTTAATGGAACATTTTTTATGCATACAAGCATAGAGCAGTTTTCAACGTAAAATACATTTTTAAATTGCAAAAATCCGGATAAAAAATATTGAAACTTAAATCTACGCAATATCATGCACGTCTCTTTTTAGGTTTGTTTGGACTCCCGGGAAACGAGGTCATGTCATGTTTTATCATACTTTTTGTGGCCTGTCCTTTTCTCAGTAAAAAAACTATGACCTTGTTTATTCCATCGGCAAAACATACATACCTATTAAGAAGATAGTTAATAATTGTTTCAGTGAATATTGTAATCCACGTCTTCAAAATACACTGACCAGCGGAAAGTTTGGCCCAAAAACTTTTCGTGATTTCAAACTATAAATTGAATAGATTAAATAATGTTTTAAATAATTAAATTCTATTTTCTAATTTGGGCCAAATTTATTGCCGGTGAGTATATATTCGATTACCAACTTCTACATCTGTGAAAGTTACTTATACTTAAATAACGAATTTCAATATCCCATACTCAGACCAAGAAAAAAAGACAGACGGAGCGTTACGAACAGTCAAGTGAAGCCAAACCACATACAAACAAAACCAAGCTACATCAAGTTTAGCACACGCTCACGCACACATATACAAACAAAATTACACAAAACTCTTCAGCACGTGTCGCAATGCTGTCAAGATCATTTATTTCGAGTTTTGTGCGATTTAATTTGTTTAGCGTGTGCTAAACTTACGGGGCTTGGTTGAAAACCGGTTGGCTTCAATAGACTGTTCGTAATGCTCCTTCTGTCTTTTTTTCTTGGTCTGAGATCCCATATCCACTTTTCAACGAACCTACTCAATTTGTTTCGTTCATAATTAAGAGTATGACTTACAAGGAGAAAATTTTATTCTAGTATTAGATTAGGAAAAGCGTCGGGAGAAGTCTCAGTGCAATCGTGAAGTTTATGCATGCGTTATAAACCGTTATTAGTTGGCAAGTGCTTGTTAACATAGCTTTGTAGTGGCATTACAATATCTGTGATATGCTGATGTAGCCAACTTTGGCGGGTGCCGGTGGGGCGTCAATGCTCCCCCGCCACTTAATATTTATTGAGCCAATGTAGGTACGCGGTATATAAAGGGTCTTATAATCGTGAAAGTTCTATAATCAAATACTTAGGGATATCCCGGACCCCACAAAGTATTAAAACATCAAAATCTTTGACGAGAATTGACTGCTGATCAACATTGGGGACCCTATAATCGCGTGGGAGATGTCAATAAGTGATAAGAAAACATATTCGGAATTCCATGAATTCCGTAATGCATGAATAAATTTGGAATTTTCATGCGATAGTACCTAAGTATGTATTTTTTTTTTAAATTATATTGCATGAATTCAAAATAGGTAACAAGTTTCACATTAACAATAATAACCACTATGTGAGCTACATAGACTTTTTCACCGCAGTAAAGTTGGCAGTGCGATTGTTATAGCCATATAGATAATATTCCACCAGAAATCAATATATCGCTCTGGATCCGGAAAGCACAGAGGGTTAGAGGGTCTGCGCAATTCCTCTCGTGTCACCACTAGTTGCGGCCAATTATCTGATAAGCCACTTCACCCTTCCGTTCCGAGCGACTGCTAAAGCTCTCTATGCACGTCACCCGTCGCGATGGCAACCCGCCTCTCCAAAATTCTGCCAAATTATATTATTTCTTCCAATTTATTTCGTTCTCTACCCTCAATTAAAGTCTCGGTTGTCTAAAATTGATTTGTTATCTTCTCGTTTGTAGGTAACGCAATTGTCTGGGCAGCGAACGTCTAGTTAGTTTTATTCCCTCGTCGCGGCGGCGCAGCAACTTATGAAACTCGCAGTCCCAAGTCCGAGAATTCTCTTGTACGTATTTACTAGGAGGGTAACAGTTTCAACTTGTTTTGCCTAGTTGCGAAATTGTTTCTTTCGAAATCGAGGACAAAACGACTGACTTCTTTACTTTGTTATAAAAATACCTTCGGCAGGCAAAAAATAAAAGTAAGTACGTAGTTCCTATTTACCTACTTACTACATTCGGGTCTTTTTCGTCAGCACTAAAATGTTATGTGCATAGTTCGTACCTATACAAATAGGTACAGCTTGGCAAAAAGTCTAGAAACTGAGAAAAAAATCGGCTTGGTAACTGCGTTAAACTTGACATATGACAGTAGACGGATTGTCATCTGTGGCAAACTATTGTTGTTTTATACCTACCGTATTTATTCAAATGCAACAAAACTTCCATACAATGAGCAAGACCATACGGGGTTCCGCTCGGGAAGTAATTTATAAGTGTACATTACTTGCAGCAAGTAAGCAATGTCTTGAGGAATATCAAGCCGGAATCATTTTGGCGGCATTGAACAATGTTTACAGAAGAACTGCTGGAATGGCAGGTTTTTAATTATTGTAGAGTACCTACTCTATTCGTACCTAAGAATAAGTGCTAATTTATGAATGATTATATTAACTTTATTTACTCCTAACGCTACAATCACAGTAAATTGATAATTTTCGTCTTGTTTACATACTTAGTGCATTTTAGAGGTCTCGTTTACATAAAACAACCTTGGTACTTGCAATATATTTTCTGAATTTTAAGTGTTTTAATTAAGTGTAATTGTAACCAAAGTCAAATATTTGGAGGAAAAAGAATCTGTATTATTATACTATTTAATGAAATTGGTAAACATAACTTAATTGTATTTAAATTACTAGCATTCTGTCTACATACACATTATATAGCGGTAATGTTTTTGAGTTTGTATACCTATACCAATATGCATTTGATTGTAATTTTTCTAAATTGGGAACAAAATAAAAATATTAAAAATAATGTCCTAGCACAGTCCTAGTAAAAAGTGAAGTATCAAAATCTGTAGATCGTACTATTCGTGTTGCCATATTAGCGATAGTAGCGCCCCTATTATTTTCTAATAATACTCTTTTTGCCAGACTATACTTAGTAGATAAAACAATATTATCTATATATATTACACACTAGCTTCCGCCCGCGACTTCGTCCGCGTGGACCCGGGATAAAAACTATCCTATATTTTAATCCAGGCTATAAAATATCTTCGTGCAAAATTTCATTCAAATCGGTTCAGCTGTTTAAGCGTGATTGAGTAACAAACATCCAAACATCCAAACATCCAAACACCCAAACATCTAAACTTTCGCATTTATAATATTAGTAGGATACACAGATAATTTTGTGATGGTGACGGATAAGATTTAGATAGTGTCGCAGATTTAGCATGCATCTATGTAAAATAAGTGTCTCTATACGTATACTTAATATTAATATATTTTACACATACTTTCTGTTTGTATGTAACTACATAAGACCATAAACCACACACTCCGCAATTCAATTAAGATTAGCAAAACCTATTGAAACAAAATCCAATTGATTGACGCCGGATAACGCTGTGAACCTGTATGCAGCGGTATCAAAGGCTCGCCCGCAGTACCTCGGCGGACAATCGGGATTGAGTTAGGGGTCAGCGACACTGAGGTTATCTTACTACAATGATACGTTTGTGCAGAGCGGAATCTACGACTGGCGAGCATTAACGTCTTAAATACTCTTATTGTGATATTTTAAGGTTAGCTGGAAGAACCCTCAAAAGGATAATAATAAGTTCGCCTTGTTAGGGTTCCGCAGTCAACAAGGAACCCTTATAGTTTCGCCATGTCCGTCTGTCCGTCTGCGGCTTAGCTCAGTGACCCTTACTACTAGAAAGCTGTAGTCCAGCATGGGTATATAAATCAATCACGCCAACAAAACAGTATCTTGAAAAAAAGTCTACTTTCATACAAATTCGGCCGACGCAACCGCACCATTTAGTTGGCGCGTGCGCGTCGATGTAACAAATGGCTCCTCTACATGATGGCCCATCCTATGGCCCAGCGCTATGGCCATGCGATGGTTTAACGCCACTATACACGATGGCGACATTCAGTTGTGATGGACGTCGAAGCGATAGCCGCTGCGGCAATTTACCTATTTACATATTACGCTTTCTCCCGATATAATACGCTATTTGACAAAAGGCAAATCAGCTTCTTTTTATGAAACGTCAAAAACGCTCCGATAGTATGGAATTTGTAGGGATTACAGGCTTGTGACGTCACAATCAAACAACGTCCTTATTGTTCGTTTTTATGAAGTAAAAATCTTAAAATTGACAAATGAAAGATTGATAGTTTCCCAGCAATTTCGTAATTTTTATCTGTTGCTAATACAAAAACAAATAATATTCACTGTTGTCAAATAGCGTATTCCAAAAACTTTATTGTTTCGTGTTGAGGCCACGTACACGTCATTTTCGATAAAAAAAGCACGAACGTCCACACTCAACCGCGGTCGACCGCGCACTGCGGAATGGGCCAAGTGTAGATGCGTACCGCCATCGCTGGCCCACTCCCTTTGATGTGCGGCCGAAAAACCGACATCGCGGCCATCCTATCGCCATAAGCCATCCGGCACCACTACCCTCTCTACACGCTGGCCCATCCTAGAGGGCCAGCAGGATGGGCCATCATGTAGAGGAGCCAAAAGACAGATGGCCAACTACGGAACCCTACACTGTGCGTGGCCCGACACGCACTTGGGCGGTTTTTACTACTAATACTAATTTATATGTTTTTCTTATTAAAAAAACAGCAGAATATAAACCTGCACAAACTATGCTATTCCCTTCCCGAGACCATGATATGTACATCCATCACTTATTATATCTATGGAATAAATTATTTGATGAACAGTAGCATTTCCGCATTTTGTCCGGCTATTCAGATTTTTACTTGTTTTACAAAATAGTAGCGTAGATCTGCATTTCACCGTTGAGCTCGAGCCTTTAGCCACGAACACAACACGACGAACAACCGAAGCAACCCTTTGCAGACTCATCCTACAAATTGGCAGTTTAGGTTCTAGTCCGATGCGACCGGCCGAGGTGCGGGCGCTTGTCCACAGGCGTTCTGAAACGTGCTTTGCTTCTTTTTGCTATCAGCGCTGGGGAGATGCGCTTTGACATGCGCCGAGGTTTTTGCTAGTTACTAATCCCGTAAATTTCATGCGTTTTCACATAATGACGTTGATTCAATTTTTGCGTCAATTTTCCAAGGCTGAATTATTTATCAAAGGTATCGATCGATCAAAAGTAATTTTCAATGAGAGACAAAGAAAAAAGGGCTCATACTTTCACAACACGTAATTACACACTCGTAGAGCTTTCAGGTTTGTGCCTGGAAAACCCGTTAGCGTGTTGCAAATAGTGTTCCAAGCGTTTTGTAACGAACGGTTCACAGTTCGCGGAGCGGCTAATAAAACGTAATGAAAGCAACACCTCGACCGCTCGCTCACGCCAGGTTAATTAAATTCTCACATCACTACGGCTAAATTTCGTTTCGCCTCCAGTATTTCGCACGCTAAACAATTGCCAATCAAAGTTTATACCGGCTTTTAAACTCGTGCTGTGCATGACAGTTTACGTTACAAAAATATGGTTGATTCTGCAATAGTAATTTGATTTGATGTCGAATATCGTAAATTATAATTTGTCGACCTTCCTGGGGGGCTAGCACAACTAACGCCGCGCCGCGTAAAGACGTGCTAGACGTACTGGTCGATTCATGGCTTTGTGGTTCATTAAATATTTTATTTTATTTTCATTGAAATACTAATTATGTAAAATAATATTCATGTAAAATAGGAATGCCTTTTGTAGTTTAGTGTTTCTTTTGTTAATCTCGGCTTATCTGGATTACATAAGTTAATCTGGGTTGGTCTAAGATTTTTTAACAAAGGGACTCGTCGCTTTAGATCTGCTGGTTAACAACGTTGAAATTAGTGGTGACGCCTAGTCTCTGAGACTCCAAAAATGGATACAAACTAAAATATCCTTGATGGGTACATAACTATCAATATTTTTTTCTTGTTTACCGTAACTTTAAGTAAAAACATGTATGTTGAACAGTTCGACTAGTACCCGGATAAATATCGAATACCCGGTATTGAAGAACTATATATTTTTCTACCCGGTTCCAACCACTTTATATTATGTCCTCTTGCGAAGAATAGGTATTTTGTACTAGTACTAGTCTCACCTAATTCCGATCACTTTTAGTCCAGTCAATGAACTGACAACTTGTATGGAAAAAATGACAATTTTGGAAATAATTTATAATAGCTTCTTTTTGATGTGTAACGGATATATTATCAATTAAATAGTTACCCAGCGACAAAATCCGCCAAAATTCCAGACATAAAAAAAAAATAGCGTCTGAAAAGTCAGAAAAAATATTAGTAAATATTTTTGTATTTATTTTGGTTGATTTACATTTGCTGTATAATATTCAAGATAAATCGTACAAAAAAAGACAATGCATGCTTCATTTAAATCTACATAAATTGCTTCCGGGTGGAAATTTGTCGTATTCTTGAATAAATCATCTTAGAATTGCATTTTAAAAAGAAATCAACAAAAAAAACGCTATTATAAATTAATGTTTTTCAAAACGGTATTGTTCTTGGAGTATGTACATCACTGTCTTATAAAAACGCTAAGGAAGAATCGAAATCCGTGCCAAAGCTGTCACAATATACTACGAGTACTTGTGCTGCATATAGTATATTATATCGCAACCCACATAAATATTATGAGGGGTTCCATGTCGTATATGAAAAATTCCTCGGTTATGTCATAAATCAATTTCATACAAGCGCAAGGCCTAAGTAAATGTCTTTAATCGAGCAAACATGGATGCCGCAATATGAAAGATAATGTCAAAACAAACTCCAATATAAAAGATGATAATGTCAAAACAAACTTTGTCCCTCGGACGGAGCAATATTAAAGTGGACACTGACAGCTCACAAACAGCTATAGGTTCACATTCGTGGCTTAATACATCACTTGCGGTATTACGCAAGTGACAGTTAACTACTTACCTGATGTTTTTGTTACTCTAGTGCTACAAAAAGGTAGCCTGCGTGTTCACGATGTTCATTAATAGAAAATTGCTGACTAAGTAATACGTAGATAAAACCGACGATTCCGACGAGTTTCAATTCAAAACCTTTTATCAAGTTCCCATTGTCCATTTCAACTTTCTGACTACACGCACTTCGTTAAGCATAATCTGACATTTTGCACCTGCTATTATTACTTATGACATAAATTGCAATTCAGTATAATTGACAGGAGAGAGACACGTCCCCACTGACGTCTCTATCGTTTTAATTTTGATCAGAGACGTAAAATATATAGGATTAAATTTAATAAATCCTTTTTATTGGTTCCCTTAGGTACCTCCATTTAAAATTCTGATTTTCTCATAGGAATAAACATTAATATTTACTGTTTTTTTGGAAGTAGTCAACTGTACGGTAATAGGTACTACTGACCAGGAACCCAACATGTCGTATTTATTTAATCATAATCAGATTTTGTTAATATTTTTTTAAAAATACTGGTTTGTAAAATTAAAACCATTGACATTGTCATTATATTGAAGGCACAGCAACAAAACAATGTATACAGAAAGACAAGGAAGCAACTTGCCCTACATACTCGTAGGGTAACTACTGGGCAATTTCGTAAATTACGAGCAGAATAAGTAATGGGCTCTTCAGTGAATTACTACGACTGTTGAGTACCTTTTGTAGGAGTATCTGTAATAACAGTTACCGTACTCGACCTTATATTAATTTACCTAGTGCAACTCTAACTACTCTACATCAACCACAACAGGGCTTAGTGTAGAATAATTCTGAACCGTGAAATATTACATATTACAGAATCATCAAAATCACACCTTGGTTGTTAAGATAATCTAATGATAATTTTAACACTATCTAGACTATATTACGAAATTTTTACATCTTAGGGTTCTTAGGTTTAGGACATTTAGAATATAACATTTAACACTTTCGCTACCAGGAACCCGCCTAGCGGGCGCCTACGCCGTAGTCACTTTCCGCTACATAGAGGAAAACCACAGGATCGGCGTAGCGCGTAGCGATTCTTGGTCGCGAAAGTGTCAAGGAACGTCAAATATTTGTGGTACAGCCGTTATGCAAGACTGGTGCTACGCCGTAGCTCCGTAGCACGTGTATTCTACGAGATTGAAGCAAAGTCTCGCATGTTTTGGCGTGGTTTTAGGCGTGGGCTTGGTTATATACTATGAGTGTGCTGTGCTAATTTCGTCGAAACCAATCAAATTAGTTGTGATTAAGTAACACATATCCAAACTTTCACACATTCCTATGTGTGAAAGTTTGGATATGGAGTTTGGATAGACATAATCGCACGGCTAATACATACAAGCACGTTGCACGTAGTGGCACTGCCAGTAGCAATGGCGGCGTTAATCAAATAGCGATAGTCGTCACGTGCTTGCGCGCGGGGCCCCATTACCGTGCGGCCTCCAGGCTCCAGGGCCCCTTCAAGCTGGAGTTGGCTACGGCAGCTAGAAGTGGCTCATATGGGAGATATCATTCTTAGGGCGGGTTGCACCACACCATCTGTATTCGTAATCGGTGTTCGTTTAAATCTGAATGTATGGAAAGTTTGACAAGTTTCTATGGAATGGCAGCTGCCGGCGGCGGCGCTACATGTAACGTCGATCGGTCTGTAATCGCAAGTTGATGCAACCCGCCCTCATAGGTAAAAACTCAGTAAAATCCCTCTTGTTTATAGTTATGACCTGTTCTTGCAGAATAGGGAAGGTGCCATATTTTCAATCTTCCTTTCATTTGAAAGAATCGCATGTAGAATAGACCACGAAAGTATTAAAAAAATAAAACACTATAGGTAATTTATAGTCGAAAATTCCTGTTACACTGACAATTTTAACTTTTGCGCCTAAACGGATCTGCAGTTCCTGTGACGTCACTCGTGTGTCACTCGCCATAATTGTTTATCCGTGGTTCGTCCCTAGATGTCATAAATAGCTACCTAAGTTTTGACTTTTGACAGGAGTGACGTCACCAGACAAAAAACGAATGTTGGATTAAAACATGTTCCGTTTCACATTACTACAAATCGTAATTGTTGTTTGAAACTAGTATAAACAAGTAAAAACGTTTCAGTAGCTATTATTTTATGTTTTTCAACATTTTAGTCACAAAATAATGGTAAATATTATAGCTGCATCTTCCCCATTCGCAAGGATTCTGATAGTTCAAATATATATGATAGTTTATTTGAAAGTTTGAAAACTTTCATATTCAAGACACCGCAGCATTTTACATTCACCATTTTCCAGTAGAATACTCATGCGCAATGCAGAAGTTAGGAGGCACATCATGCTCCTTGACGGACGAGTACGACATTGCAGTACCAGGGCTCCTCGTAACTGGCCAACGCATCATTCATTAGTCAACAGTAATTTAAACTAAGCGATGTGAATTGCAACGAAAATGAACGTGGAGGTGTAGCTAATATTTTTATTTAAATCAATCGACTTAAGAAATGCAGAGATTCAAGTACCATTTGGCACGGCTGGCCGCTTCCAGCAGTGCACCGGGCGAGTGGCGAGAGGCGAGTACTAAACGCAGCGACTGGCACGGTCGAGTGCCGTCGAGTGTCGAGGACCGGGACGTGACTATCGACTCGGCGCTGCGATCTGCATGCAGTGCAATCGGGAGAAACAACCAAATTGGATCTCAATGCAATTCTGTTATAAAAAAAATGGAAGGTTCATTGGAGTGACTGAACTAATTGAAGCTCGTTTTGTATACGTATTTCGTTAAAGGTGATTTATGAATAGTGGATTCCGAATCTTGTAATAAGACAATTTAACGCAGAAATATAACAACATAAGTGAAACGGCCCCATGTTAGGTAAGGATTTAATTGCTATATAATCAATATTAAGTAAATAGGAAGTAAAAATACTACAGTAATTTAATCACTTAACTCGCCAAAAACATATTCTGATATATATAAATATATATATATATATATATATATATATATATATGTATAGTTACATAGATAGAGGACCCGATTCTACAGTGGCTTCTAAACTTCCTAATTTTATTTAGGTGTCGCTAAAACACTTTGCTATTCTATGAGCAGATGTCATATCATAATCCAATGCCAGCGCTAATTTGAAACGGACGTTTCTTATTTTAGGCGGTCTATTCAACTTACTTATATGTCGTTTTTAATCTGCCGCCTAAATTATGTCTAAAAATTAGACAATTTAGTTTTAGGCTAGTTAAGCCATGTGCACGTAGAATCGGGTCCGTTGTTATTAGTTTCGAGTGGGAAGCCCCTTGTTAAAACCGGCAAATGCAATTAAGTTGTCCGTCGCGACTTTTGCGCCGATGTTAGGCACAAACATATCTACATAGAAGGGATAAAGTTGGATGAGCCTTATTTTTATACATGGCTAGGTTAAAATGGTTTCAGAGTAACTTCATAGCTCTAAAGGTTATACGGTACCTAGATGTCCTTTTCTTAATCGCTACTACGGTATTATATAAATTTTAGATATTGTGTAATTATAAGCGGTCGTTGCTAATATACCGCATTTCCGAAATACCAGATTTTGCAAAATATCGGATTTCAATATATCACACTTTTAGCTTACCACATTCCCGTTACACCAGTTTATAAAATCGTAAGGTACTCATGGAACTAAATCGTTTTTTAGAATGTCCTATACAGTAAATTGGTAATATGATAAATCGAGAATGTGGTATTTTGCAAAATCTGGTATTTCGGGAATGCGGTATATTAGCAACGAGCGATTATAAGTAGTACGTATATATAGTAGTAAGTAGTATAACACGTTAATGACTGCGTGTAAGTATCATTTAATTTGGGTGCCAATTTTTTTTTCCTCCCACCAAAACTACTATTAAACATTCAAAAATTTGTATGTACTATATATAATTCGTTGATAAAGAATACAGGTATTAAAGATGTAGAAATTACGAATATACTTATAAGTCCATACACACAGTCCAGTGACATCCTTACCAGAATGGATGGAACCGAAAAGGGGGACTATGTAGGGTACGCTCGCTGAACATGTGAACATCGCACAACAGTCGATTTGAGTCCGTTTAACGTAGTAATTAATCGAGCAGATTGCGCTGTAATTGGACGACTCTTGTCGCGCCACTACCGCGCGACATTGCCGACAATTCCGACAACCCGACCGACAGCGAGCGCCATTGAATATTAATCGTACTCGAGTCGAGAGTTTTTGTCTGCAGTCGTATCTACCTGTACGATTTATGTATACATCCGTTTTTGGTTTAACGACGTCTGAATGTTCTTAGGACGATTTATGGAACATACGGGAAATTATTTAAGGTTTTTGAGTAAATGGTTGAATAAGTAAAACCAGTTCATTCATTAAAAAAACACCGTATATGTATTATTACATACGAATAAAAATTAAGCTAGTTAGCTAGAAGATCCTACAGCAAGATATCGTTTAAATAATGAGATTAAAGATTGTAATGATATACAATTTTATGACAGAAAACAAAGTTTTCCTCATTCTTTGTGAGATATATTTTTTAAACATGGTTTTGTTTCGGAATTTAATGTGAAAATACACCACAATTTTATTAAACCTACTTACCTATTCATACCAAGATCGAAGTAGGTAAGTACCTACAAAGAAAATATCGAACGCGCACACCAGCCGAGCCGTTTCATCTACGCCGGGTTCGATTCCTGAGCGGTACCTAATCACGAAACGTTTGGAACGCGCGTTAGGACAATTTAACTGTATTGTTTTCATATAAATATTGTCATTTAGATCTAGCTAACGTACTCGTACGTACCTACAATACGTTACGTGATCGACCTGCTGGTGTACGAGTATTTTTTTTATTTTGAACTTGCTTTCAATTACCTAATCAATAATGTATTTATTTTTAACATGTATTTGCATGACTACCTTAATACTTACAAAAGTCTCGAAAGAGTCAAAGTTTTAGAATAATGATGAATTTTGCTATGCCCATATTTTTGCTCTTTGTATGGGTAGATATATTAATTAAGATATTTCGCTATATGATATTAAAAGTAAAATAACAAGTAATACATACATTGGTTTGTTAACATTTTTGACTATCGAGTATCATTGTACGTATTCTCATTTGTGAGACATCTAAATAACTATAGGTATTTAAATTCACTTGACGTTACCAATCTCAAATTACTCGACTTTAAGCAACACAAAATCCTGTCTCGACTGATCTCAATGTTTACCCACGGTAAAGGCGTATATCGAGATAACCAAGTCGGATTTCAATCGTGAGATTGTTTCGCAATCGACGCGGATCTCTATCTGGATGGCACCGAATATCGAGCCTCCGATAAATCCGTCCTGATCCCAATGCATCAATTAGAAATACAACCGAGAATCTATGTAAATTGAACAATGAAACCCTTTTAAATCCATTAAATAGTCGCCGGGGACACTTCTCAAAGGAACCGGGGGCGCTGCCGTGCGACGTCGTGTGCGGAACTCAATCATTAGTGTGCTCACTCAACGTGAAAGCGATTTCAGCCCCGGAGTCTCCGCCCCTTTGAATCTGGCGCAATATTGTCGAAAGCAGGAAACTCTTTACGAAAAAAAATATTACCCAAGTCGCGGTGAAGAAATGAGAAAGGAATGCCGGGATCCAATCGAGCGAGCAAGTCGGCTGAGACATGTGGCTTTTAGTTATTGGCAGGCACGGCAGGAAGCGGCTGAGCGGCGCTCAAACCCGCGCCTGGCCTTCCATCGCCCGAGGACGCAAACTCGGGCGCCTGAAACAACTTCGTTACAACTCTGCACTGTTTTGTTCCACCCTGCAATATTAGTTTCCCTCAAAAAGCTATTTTTCAACTAAACGTCGAAAGGCTTGAAAAGTTTTCTAATTTAGTTAAATCGTGCCGCTCTTGCCCCGGTCGCCACATTGAAGACATTGTTTTTATAAAATTTGCTTGGTAATTTGCCTTTGATTGCTGAGATAACAATTCCAAAAGTCTACCAAGCTAAGCCTTAGAACAGCGATTAAATTATCTTCATTATTAAACGGAGCGTTCAATAAAATCTACCTATTTAAAGATCTATAAGACACTGCTGTGATAGATTTCAATCTAGAGTTGGTAAATGTATTTTGTTGGCTATTCACAACAAACATTATAAGGGCGCCTGGTAGAAGTTTTGACCCGGCAATTGTGGATCTTGTAACATTATATTATATTCTAGGAAAACGTTAAGCTAAGTTGAAGTTAGTATAACTAGTTATCTTTGGTGAAGTGGTTTAAATATTATTGAGGGAGGTTGCTCGAAATATTCGTATATCCCGTGTTAGGAGGCTATTAGTACCAAGTGCAAGATCGTACGAGGTTTATAACGGTCGTATAAGGCGTTATGGAGAAGATGAACGTCGTAATGAAAATCCTTTGTTTTCCACTTTTCTTTATAGCTGCGCGGGATATTTTGTATTTTGTACATTGCCTCCGAAAGTAATTTAGCACTTTCTTTGTGCGAATATCGTTTGCTTACCTAGATCGAAGAGTTATTTTATCACCATTATTATTTATTTATTATTAGGAGTTGGATTACAAGACGCTATTTGGAATTATTCCGTTGGCTATTTTTATGGTTTTGTCAGGATGAATATCTACCAGAGATGGGCGAAGCTGTGTTATCATATTATTAATTTCACACCGAGTTGTCGAGCATGTGATGTTTCAAATGTATAGAACCACATCTTCGCTCTTCTCTGGTGGATAATCACCTTTATTATCGGCGATTCAGACACCCGAAGGATGGTCCCCCAATGGGCCAACCTGATAGAGACAATTAACATGTCAATCTAGTCATATTTGTGAACAGTATTTGTTTGGCGCAGGTTCTGCTGTTTCCCGAGGAGGGCTGGGCGCGCAGCGCGTCGTCGTCCTACTGGACCCTGCAGCCGTGCTGGTGGCGCAAGAGCCGGTGCAAAGTTGTCGAGGTCGCTGGTACGAGAAGGTAAATGGGGGTGTAGACACTAAATACAATAATCAATAATACTATATTTTCTCGAAAAAGGATTAAAGTGTAGTCAAATGGAGAAAAAAGCAATGCAATAGGTTAAATAATCACAAAGTTTCCAAGGTGTCCAAAGTTTTAAAGGGGGAGTATATTCTGTCCCTTTTCCGCAAAACGCGAAATGAAACGATTGTCAGTTACTATGACACTCGCAGATTGTGACGTCACTAACTGCGAGCGTTTTCTCTATCTAGCATTATTAAAACGGTTGTAGCTACGTAATTCTTTGAGATATCTAAATAGGATTTTCGACAGTAGGCATTTTTTTTGCCTTTTTGCTTTTGGAATAATAATATTTTGTTGAGTCTACACCAGTAATGCATATATTTATTATATTTAAGTTTTGGCCGTATCTATAGGTACTACTCCATCTTTATGGAACTCGAAAATCGCACTCTATATCTAGTTCGTTGTACAAATTTAACCCCCATTTCGCCCTTTTAGATAATGATTTCTGGCATAAAAATGATCCATTGTAAAACAACTTGAGAAAGTTCCAAGACTCAAACGTTCAAGACGTTTTTTCAGATATCAGATATGAGCACCCTGTTAAGTTTTTCGTCTTCCGAAGTCTTTCGGAAGACGTTGTCTAACGCTACTTTGTAGCCTTAGAAATTTATTGTACACGATACGGTATTTAACATCCTATAGTACGCGATAATTGGGTGGATCAACTATTTTCTGTCACTAGTTGCCATCTCCTGAGTAACTTTTTAAAACTGTGATTTATGGGTTTTAAATCACCAAATGTGGCGTTGTCCGTCAAGTTCGACCCCATTTTGTATCGACCACCTGCTAGGCACGTTAGAAGTCCGTATTGTAACATTTTTTCTAAGAAACTCTGTGAAGGTATTTGTCTCCTGACTAACGGGCCAGAATAACAAAAAGAAATCGTTGATTGACCCAACTAGCACGGCAGCTTTGATAATCTGTGGTAAAGCAAACCGTATTTAACTTGCCCTCTGAAAATGTTAATTTAATTTCCATAATCTGTCCTGGGCGGTCGGAACATACACAAAAACTGCCGTATATTTTATTTTAAATGTCACTTCCCTTAAAATGCACTCATATATCTTGTTTAAAAGGAAACTGTATATCATGCTGCAACATTAACCGTATTTTCGCAATTAACCGCTCCCAGGTGGCTTAAGCGGCCATGTTTGACAAACGGGCGGAAGTGAGGGCGCCACTATCGCGCGATCGCGGCGCTAGCGCTGAGAAAGTGGTGTGGACGTGCCGTAAATAAAGATGGCCGCCGCTACTGGGCTTAGTGTGAACGAATCCCTATTTATTACGGTACCATACAACGTATTATTAGTTATCCTGATTTGGAAATGGTAATCCCATCCTTGAAAATTAAATTTTAGGTTATTTACTTATGTAGTCTGTCTCTGAAGCTAAATTAGGCTGAAACTCTGTTATCGTGAGCAGCACCCAATTATAGAAACCGTGATAGAATACAGCAAAATCTTTGATTGTCGTCTTATTAATCAAGATTTTTTCCGCTAAGGTTACCCAGCGCTCGGGCTCGCGTAACATAAAGATTAATGAGGCAAACAACCAGGTCATTATTTTTAATTTACCGCGAGTTTCCCAGGGCAGTAATCATGATCACACCAACCCTTAAAAATTTACTTAGCAACACAAACAAGGTGTCATGAAACTATTTTTAGAAGGCGATTAAACCTGTCCTCGAGCTGTAATAGAGGCGTTAAAAGAATTTCGAGACCAGCCAGGCACGACACGGCGGACTAAACAGGCCCGTTAGCGTTAACGATTATTGCTACCCTCCCTCCTATTTTAGCCAAATGGTTCGTGTTTCATGATAGAACGGGAGATCTTTTTCAAAGCGACATTACTACAGCAAAAACCCACAGAACCTAAACCCGTAATTGATATTGTTTTAAAAGAAACAAAACACGACTTAATTCCCTACGAAATTTCGCCGGCACATCGCGGGCCATAACACTCTGAAAGTAGTGCCAAAAGGGCGCATAAAGGTTTTTAATTTGTTCTGGCGAAGTTTAGGGAGGTGTTCTGGTATAACAGTGGCCCGCCATTACATCGGCCGTTAGGGCTGGCTACGTGGCGCCCTACTAACTGGGATACGTGCCGAGAGTACCGATGCAGCTATAGACAAGAGAAATTTATCCGAGACAAAAAACTGTCGGGACCTTGATTATTTTGAGGCATGAAAAGTTACACTGGAAATATTTTTGAGCATGAAATACATCGTAAATTGCATTAAAAAAAGGATTTTTCGATTGTTTTATATAAAAATAATAAACAACAGTAATACAGTTACTACTATCCACAACACAGCTAACTAACCATCGGTGCACCTTAAGGTTCTATTTAAACACAGGATGGTCAGTTAACAGTGTTTGTACCTACCTACTATGTAATCTAGTTATGATGTTGCTAACTCCAAGGGAAATGTACACTTAGACAAGACACGAGGTTGCACTTTCTGTATAAGATCATTCTAGAAAGAAGATTCTTTCTAAATTAGCTTCTCTTTAACTAAATTTTAGCTTGAATTAAACTTAAATAATTAGACATCAATTAGGTAACCAGTATACTCGCAACGGAATGAATTTATTTTTACAAAAGAATTTAACTTAGCTTATTTAGTTTCTTCATCACGGCATTGAGCTGAAAAGTAGAAAAAGCATCCTTGCCATTTTGTTATTTTTTTTTCATTCAATTATATAATACATACATAGTTACACCTTAAAATAGGGTATAATTATAAACTATTTAGCAAGGTAAAATGTGCTTAGTTATACGTACCTAATTACCTAAACACCAGAAAAAAATAAGATGAGGTACCTATTCTGCAAATTTTTCCGATACATATCCGTGGGCGGTACTGAAAAGTAGTTTAATTTTCCATTTCAAAACGACCCACTTAGGCGTTCATCCGTCACACGTCACTATCACACTTAAATCTCCGTAGAAAATATACGGGACTTGAAGCAGGCTGCGAGGCAAGGCTAGCATGCTAAACTAGAGAGTTCTATGTTTATATGGGTCTCAGTGATGTACGTCTTTTGGCCTGAGGAGAGTTGTGGTGAAATAAATCAGCGCGTGTCGTCGTGGCCGCAGGTAACCGCTTTTGCACTAATTCTCGCTGCGAGACAAACGGCCGAGGCAACGCCACTTTAAAGGCTTAAGTTTCCCCCGAATGTATTTAAAATTATTACCTTTAAAATTGGGTATTCGCCGTGTTCACTCAAATATGAAGCTTCATGTATCAACACTGGGTATGTTTCACGAGTATAAGTAATGGCATTTACCACATGGATGGATAGGCTACATTTTATCCCGTGGCTCCACAGCTAGTAGATAATACAGATGACTCGACGCTAACGGATTCGTGTCTCTGTTTGTTTACAGACACAGCACGCACGCACGGATGGTGGTGAGCGGCGGGAACGCCGTGCACGTCGTCGGCACCTTCAAACACCTCAACACCGACGCCGACTTCAAGGTAAACACAGTTTCAGACTCATTACTGTTTCATCGGAGCTGGTTCTGAGATGTGATTAGGAACGTGAGATGTAATTAAGTGTAATGACTGTTAACTGTGTTTGAGGTGCAATTAGCCATGGAAACTGCCAAGTCAAATTAGGATTAGGTGCAGACCAGATAGGATTATATCTTAGGCTGGTGAATATCGCTCAGACACTATAGATAATTGGTCCATTTAAAGATCGAAGCTGTTACCACAGGCTTCCTTAGCCAAAGTGCACTGTGTGAAACCATGTAAATGAGAAATATGCCAGATGCTAATCATCATCGCATTATTGACCAAGACACTGTCAAATATTAGTGTACATTTTGCCATAAAACTTACTTTGGCAGCGTCTTGCCTGGCGCACACTGGCGGCAACTCTTAGCCTATCCAGAATATTTTAAACTATTTAGTGTCAGCAAACTCTATTTTCTATTCTATGGTGATTTTAAACTTATAGACGTGCCAATTCGGTTATTAAATTGTATACTGCTCAAAACAAAATAAGGGCCATTGTAATTATTGGACATAAACTAATTGATAAGTGGCTAATTAATGAACTCCCGTATAAGGATACGAATGTATTCTGAAGGCAGAATCTAGCCTCTTTCATGCTGGAGTTTAAGTCTAAAAGCTAGAAAAAAAATATATTACTGTTTAATATAATTTTCAAGTAACGATCACCATACTTGTGGACCCTATTTTGTTTTGAGTAGTATACAATAAATAGCACCTTCAATAAATTGCGCTGTTACGACTCATGTTTTGTTGCGCTGTGTTAGTCAAAAGCCAATAAATTGTTTATTTATTTAATCGTATGGCATGGCATACATTATTTTGGCCTTTTTAGTTTGTCACTCTTTAGTACCACCCAGGGGACACGTGCAAGGTTAAATTCTTTGATTATACACTTTAATTGCAGTTGTATGTGATATGTATGTGATATGTAAGGTGTCTAATGGTAGTGATTGATGTGTTAATCTCGCCAACAGTTATACCTGACGACGAACGTGACGCAGGCGGACTTCAACATGGGCTACACGATGACGGGCACGCTGGAGCGCGGCTGCCGCTCCACCAACACCTTCCAGATGACGCACTTCGCGGTGCTGCGCCGCTGCGACCATGACGCACATCATCTCAAGAACTCATAGATCATAGTCGTCGCCTCTCAGCCGTAATTTACCGAGACAAGTGAATGCTCACTTAACTTCGGAACGTCAGGGGTCAACAACAGGGCCAATTAAACTATACACGACGCTATGTCTCATTATACAACCACTTATTAATTTCAAATGAACTTAGTTTTCTAATAACTCATATAATATAACAGACGAGCCTTAGGCTTGATTGTAACTTCTTACCGTTCTCAATATTCCGATTGGATCAAATTCAAATGTAAAGTAACTTTTTATTTTTCACATAACTACATTATATCTTAATCGTTAGAAATTGAACCCAAATAAAATAATCCTTGACACGTCACGATTCTGCCCAACTGTCCAACTAAAATTACGAAAACTAACAAAATTGGTATAACGTAGGTAACTACTACATTTAGTTTGTCAGTTTTGTCGAACCCAGGGAGCCCGTAATATTGAGCACGTGGAAAGGTCGAGCATGTGTGTTCGTTCTGCCTGATTAAGCGAATACATTCGCTCCGAACCCTGTCCGGGCCGCACTTTACCTGAGGGTAACGCAACCCGTTGCAATGCCTTTCTCTCCGAGCTAGCGCGCCAGTCCTCTCCCCTCTGTTCAGTAGGCTATTACGGCTAACAGCATTTGTACATTGGAAACAAAATGAATAATTCCAATCCAATGCCTGGCAGACAGCTCGATAATGATAATGGATGAAGTCTACTTTTAATTATTGATTGTAACCTGCCGGGGTTGAATTTTATGAGAAGCGTAGAGGCGGGCGGATTAGACGAAAATATTATTATAAAGTTTGAAGGAAGACGTTCCATGATACATAATAGTGATATTTTTAAATATTCAATAACAAAAGTGTCGACAAAACCTATTAGGTGTAACGCATGGTCTCGGAGGATTTTATCCTGATAGCTCTAAGTTAGTGCATAGTTTTAGGATACTCATAATGCCAAGCAATATTGTGATCTCGAATTTCAACCATTTTAATATAGTGAATACGTTCTTTGGCTAGCGATTTATTACAAAGTGTTATTTGTTACTGATTTATTTTTAAATTTTGCAGCTGTGGTAGATGTAAATATAACTGTTAACTGTATAAAATAATAGTAGTACATGTATTTATTTTTGTAAAAATCGATAACAATTAGGATAGCTTATAAAGTAGAGCCTTCTTTGTATTTATTGATGTTTTTAGTTTTTCGCTTTTCTCGTGTAGAGTTTCAATATTCTCGTTGTGGTTCTTTCTAAAATCTTAGATGTTCTTAATCAAGTCCGAAATTCCAAAGAAGATATTTCTAACTATACCTAGTCAGTTTTCCTTCCAAGTGAATTAGTGTTAAAATAGAATGTTTCAGTAAAATAAAATATTTGGGGTGTGGTCATGTGTCCAGATTTAATAATAAGTGCAGAGTCAGAAGTACCTGTTTTATTGATAAATGTAAAAATCCTCTACACTGCCTCAAAAGAAATGTTACAGTTTATTTTAGTCACCATGTCTTGTCCACAACTTCTTAGAGTAAATATTATTTAAAACGCAGATATCGTTTTTTTAAATCAAGTTATTTTAAATCAATCAACTTCGGATAACTACTGAAAAATACGTACATATTATACTCCTGCCAAGGGCACGCTCTGCTGAAGAACCGCCTCAGTAATCCGGAAATTCAAAAGGCTTTAGCATCGAAGTCGTAAACTTTGTTCAATGAATTGATTAAGATTAAGATTGAAGTTAATGAAATATGATGATGATAAAGTTAACATCTCGTAAGCAAAAAAGATATCTTCTCTATATATCGTGTCTTGTTCATATTTGAACATAACATTATACTTCAGACGATGATTAATTCAATATTTCAAGGACAACTTCAATGGCTTCCAAATGACACCATGATACACAACATCCCCTTGTTCTATTTAAGATCTTATATAGGAGGTTTTCTAGTAGATCAAATTTTCGTGATCCACTTTGGACTACTATTTTATATCGACTATGGATAGGTTAAATGATAGGGGTTATATTGTGTAAGGGTCGAACACAAACGTCCAATATCGCACTCCCTCCAGTGTTTACACACATCATTTTTGTACAAAGTTGCGAGTATTTTATTGGCTAATATTTGACTATATTGCCAATTCTCTAGGATAATTTAAGTCCGTTCGCAGTCTACGAATGTGTAAAGTCAAGTAAGGTAAATATTGATCAACTAATTAAATAGATACGCTAGTGTAATAAGAATAACATTCCTTTTATAAAATACTCTTGCAAATTACAACATTTCATAGGTGTGTAGTGATAGAGACCCAATTACTCAAAATACAGTACGCCAAAGGAATAGATTTGCGTTAATTGGTAATGAACATTAAAGAATCCAAACCATTAACCCTTTCTAGGGAGAATTTAAATCAACATTTCAATATTAATCATTCTATTTTTTGTGTAGATGTAAAGAACGCAATACAGATTTTACAAAGCGTTAAAGTGAAAAGGTTAAGGTTAGATATTAAGTAGGTGTCGCCTATTGTTCGGTATCATCTGTATGTTCTTTTCGGAAACAAGTCATTATAATATGTAAAATATGTAGGTAATATGTTAAGTCAACTTTGAAACTTACCATAATCTAGGCATATACAATGTACCTAGAACTTTACCCGTATTCTTTAAGAAAGAAAAGAATATTCTTTCTCCTTATACTTTTATTATTTTTCCTTAAGATATAGGTACAACGTTAAAGTAGGCCAGAAGTCGGCATCGCATGCACTCCAACCCCACCCCCACGCCGACCACATGGAAATGCATTTTATTTCAGTTAACATGAAACCACAAATTAATCTATGCTCAAACCTGCCCTAAATTATGTTAAATTACCAAATTATTATACTAGAATTGTTAATGAAAGCAAGTGCCAAAGACAATTTAGGGAGCTTTTACTGTAAGTTTCAATTAATTACGTAACGATGTGTAGTTAAGATATATTGTAAATATTTGCTTCATTCATGTTGTATTTCGTAAAAGTACCTATCGAAATGATTGAATAAATTGTATGAAACTAGAATATTTTTTATTTGTAACCCCCCAAGACTCAAATGCGGGCTTATTAGTCATATTTAAGGGTTCGTATACGATTTAGAAATATTGATCGTAGACTGCTGGCGTACGAGTAGGTACCTAGAAACGTTTGACTCACGTTATAGACAGCTTTAATTACGTTAAAAAAGAAAAAGAAATGGATAGTGTATTCTCATATTTTTGTTGCTAAAAAAGTCATATAAATTATTCTATACACACACACAACAATTGAATCTACAATATGAGCAAAATTTGAGCAAAAGCTCAGTACCTGCCTATCGTGAAATTCGTGAACTGAACTGCGTGAACGCTTATGAAGAATCGGCACTTTTTTCAGCTTATTTTAATTGAACAATCTTGTGATATATGAGAGACCAATTTTAACTGTCAAAGTTTTGAAAGAAGTTATTTCTAGTATTAGGTATATGTAATACTAGCTGTTGCTCGCGACTACGTCCGGGTAGACCTTGTTATCGTCTTAAAAAAATGATTGCTACTAAATTATGTTCGGCGCAAGCTTAATTATCGCTGTCCCAAACACACACTTCTACCATCTTAAGGGGTGATTTCTGAGATACAAACTATCCCATATCCTTTCAAGGGTCTTAAATTATATGTACGGAAAAAATCATCGAAATCCGTTCAGGGATTAACCCTAAAGGTAACAGTGCGATGAGTTCGTTAGTTTAAATTGTTAAATCTAAATCGAAAACTCCGTTCCTACAATTATAAATATCATAAGAATCATCAGCAAATGTTTCTGCTGAATTTGTATAAGAAATGTTTGCCTAAATCCGTCCAGTAGTTTTATTCACGTTAGTCCGGGCTACCTGTATAGTTTTGAAAGCAAAATTATCTTATTTCAAAAGACCTAGAACTTTCCATCTCCACCCCAGTCCCCAATTAACGTGTTAGAGATTAAATTATGTTGAATATCCATAATAAACTTTTTAAATTAACAAAATAATCCACAGGTTAAATCAGACATTACCTACTTTTCGGTTCTGGGAGCATCGCAGTTCTAATTCTAACCTAACCTACATTTCTGCTAACAGTTGGATTTTGTATTTTGACTAATAAATTGTTTACCATATAGTATATCCCACCAAAAACATTACATGTAAAGTGATTGCCAAGACTCCCTAGCTCATATATAGCATACAGCGTTAAAAAGATATCAGATCATAAATAAGTAGCGCCAAGCTTCCTATCCTACACAGTGTAACTCTACCACTACCAGCCACGCTCTACAAATTCTACATATTGGCTTTACATGTAATGTTTTTGGTGGGATCTCATTCCTTTTTGTAAGGTAATTTCTAAAGAAGTGTAAGGAAATATCTTGGCTAAAAAAATATAGATTTTGTAGAGCGTGGCTGGTAGAGTTAAGCCGTGTGGAGTAGGAAGCTTGGCGCTACTGAAGTATCAGAAAACGATAAGAACTATTGTATAACGGAAAAAGACCAGGTCCCATAGCGATAGAAATTTGGTTAGGCTCGCCGACTGGAATTGGTTATGTATCGAATGTTAGGGTAACGATTTATTGTTAATTATAGCCCCCTAACTAGCTATAGTCTAATAAACCGTGCATTCGCTCCAGTACCCTACTCCTTACTCGCTGGGGAACACGTCACTTGTATTATTTTCCGAGCATTATTTAAATTAAGTTTGTATGGGAAAACCCATACAAACTTCCATCGCCTAATTTAAAGGGTAGGAGAGAATTGCTAAAAATCCTGAAATATTAATATTTTTTTATATCCCTATCAAAATTTGCGGAAAAATACAAACTTCAACCCCCTAATTTAAAGGGTGGGGGGTGATTTACTAAAAATCCTGAAATACATATTTTATTATTTATAACGAGGAGTCCCTATATAAATTTTCAGACCCCCAGCATCAAAATTTGCGGAAGTCTCATACAAACCCTAGCAGCATTTTCGTTGGCATTTCGTTGGGCCAACTCAGTGATCAATGGCCCAACGTGGGGCCAACTTAAAATGCTACGAGAGAAGTTCAATCCCCTACTTTAAGGGGTTGGGGGGTAGAAGTTCCAAGTTTTTGAATGATTTTGTTGATTGTGTACTAATACTAGCTTACATACCAAAATTTCAGCTTTCTAGGACTTCAGGAAGTACCCTAGAGGTTTTGATGATCATCATCAGCCAGTGAGTCAGTGAGTCAGTGACAAAATCGGCGTTTTTTAGATATCAATAAAATCTTAAGTAAGTAAGTAGTTTAAGTAAGTAAGCCATAGCTTATAGTAAGTAAGCATACTTAAGATTTTATTGATATATTGAGTAACATATTACTGAAACTTTATATGTTTAATAAGTCCACTATTGACATCATATCCCGAGGATTTTGTTTATCCAAACCCTAGTTACGAGAGTTCAAAAAAACGACGAACCGCTTCGAGAAAAGGTAGGTAGTGTCCTTGCGTTGCGCTTCGCTTGGCTTGACTTGACGAGCTTTATGACCGAAGAATTCCCTAACTTCAAAAATTACTTGTTCCTCATACATACTTCCAACCCCTTTTAACCTCCTTATGGAATCAATTTTGCCCTCCATACAAACTGAACTAAAGGATAAATTGAAAAAAAGACTGAAATTTGTTTTCTATTTTTTAACAAAAGTCTAAACCCGAAGTTATAATCTCTTACTTTAAAAATGTCTTGCTCCCTATACAACCTTTGAACCTCCTTTTAACCCTCTTAGGAGATGAATTTCCAAAATCTAAAATCAAAGTTGTAGAAGGCTTTAAAAATATCTTGCTCTCTATACGAACTTTGATCCCCCTTTTAACACTGAAATGTGAAAGAAGGTATGAATACAAAAAAAACCACTAAAATCAGTTTTGTAGTCTTTAAATAATAGTCCAAGACCAAAGTTCTCTCTCTCTTATCTCTTACTTTATAAATTACTTTTCTCTCCATACTAAATTGGAACCCCCTCAACCCCCAATAGAAGATGAATTTTAAAAGACTGTAGTTTTAAATTTGCTTGCTCTGTATATGTATAAACCTTGAATCCCGTTTAACCCCATTAGGGGTGGCATTTTTCCAAATCGCTGAAAGTACTTTTTTACTCTAATAAGTAATCTTACTGCGTTTCAAGTCTCTAGCTCAAAAAAGTGTTTCTCATTCAAACCGTACAACCTTTTTGAACCCCTTAGGGGTGGGATTTTCAAAAATGCTAAAGTCACTTTTTTGTAATGTATTAATTTATGGAGTAATCTTTTCACAAAGTTGCAAGTCTCTAGCTCAAAAAAGTATTTCCAATACAAACCTTGCACCCCTTTTTGGAAAAATTTCCCCTCTTGGGAAATTTATAAAACGCTAAAAGAACTTTATTTGTAATCTTTCTACAAAGCTCAACAATTAAAATTTCCCCATACAAACTTTGCACCCCTATTTAACCCCCTTAGGGGTGGAATTTCCAAAAATCCCGTCTTATCCCTTGCCTACGTCATAAAAGGAAGTACAGGTGTAAATTTCAAGTTTCTAGTCCCAGTAGTTTCGGCTGGGCGTTGATGAATCAGTCAGGAAGTCTTCTTTTATATAATTATATAGAATATAGGTGTAGAAGATATTTAAATTATTTAATTATTTAATCTTTATTGCAAAAAAGAATATCTTATGGTACAAAAGACGGACTTAATGCTACAAAGCATTCTCTACCAGTCCACCTTAAGGCAAAGCAGATAAAATATGGGCAGTGCAACTTAATTGAAACAAAAAATCTTTAACAGGTCTAAAGATGGGATGGGTCATATAGTAAAATACAATACAATATCAGTAATATAATCCTACTAATATTATAAATGCGAAAGTTTAGATGTTTGGATGTTTGTATGTTTGGATGTTTGTTACTCAATCACGCTTAAACGGCTGAACCGATTTGAATGAAATTTTGCACGAAGATAGTTTATAGCCTGGATTAAAATATAGGATAGTTTTTTATCCCGGATCCACGCGGACGAAGTCGCGGGCGGAAGCTAGTATAATATAATTATAAAATAAAAAATAGAATACCTCATTACGCTAAACAACACGAAAATAAACCTGGGAACCTGAACATCTTCCTTCATTGGTTGAAGTGTGCCTTTTTGCTGCTGTACTAAAAGTCATTTAATACTTCCAATACCGCGGTGACCCTTCGAGGAAAGGAAGTAATATTCTCTTTTTTACAAGCTTTATATTAACTTGACTTGTTCGTATGTAAGTATAAAAGTATGTATGTAAGTAAATTGTCCGTCAAATCTTGCAAGTTAAAATTGACCCACTTCCCGGTGACCGATAGAGCTGAAATTTTGGGTATAACTATAGTTTGGATGACAATTCAATATTATGGTACCATCGAGCTGATCTGATGATAGAGACAGAAGGTGGCCATAGGAACTTCGTAATAAAACCACATAACCCCATCGAGTTTGGGCTCGTTAGAATCGTCTCAATGAACAGTTGATGATGGTATACAGAAAAGCACAGTCGGGAATAAAAGCTTGTACCAAAAATTATTATTTTTACAGAAACTTATTGCTCTACGTATACCACCCCGAATTCATCCTTTATATACTATTCATATCTTTGTACAGTACGCGCCACTTAGGTTTGCGTATATTAAATATATTAGCTACTAATAGCGTCGCAATAAGTAGTGTCAGATGGGTTCGACGGGTGTAGCCAATGATGTAATATAAAAAAGAGGTAGATAGGTTATAATTGCTCTAAAAGTAGCACACTAAAACTCAGTCAATTGTATGACCTTGCCTCAGTGTCGCGTCGTCAATCGACGCGTATAACGTGTCTCAGCTGTCAGATTTGATGGCCAATTTAAACAGAATTTCATATAGACAACGTATCTACCTCTTTTAGGGTTCCGTAGCCAAATGGCAAAAAACGGAACCCTTATGAATTCGTCATGTCTGTCTGTCTGTCCGTCCGTATGTCACAGGCATTTTATTCGAAGTAATAGGTAAAAAGTATAAGGTGTATTTGAATAAAATTTTGAGGATAGGTATATTTTGTTAGCCGCTACATAGTTTTGTAATTAACTTACAAAAAAATAGTTTTTTAGGGGGCACTCCCATAACTGAAAGTCAAAAAAAAATTTTCATTGCAAGCCCACGTGTGGCACATCAATCGATAGGTCTTATATAAATATAAGGTTTCTCGGCAATTTATTTGATTAAGTGAATAAAATCGTAGATAATCGCCCCGAAAGTCACTAAAATTGTGTGCCCCCCTCTAATTATTGAACCGTATATTATAAAAATATTAAAAAATTCATGGACATAGGGCTTATTAAATTCTTTCAGCGAAAGTTGTTTTGAACAAGATCGGTTCAAAGGTTTTCGAGATATTTCTAAACAACTACCTTCCTTACAGAAAAGGACGTAAGTGCCATAAGATTTCAGTAACGATACGATCTTTTAATAGGCACGGGACCCTTCGTTGTGCGTGGTCCGACACGCACTTAAATATAAATATAAATAAATAAATATAAGGAGACAATCTTACACAAATCGACCTAGTCCCATAGTAAGCTCAGTAAGGCTTGTGTTATGGGTACTAGACGACACTTGGCCACTTGGGCACTTGGCCGCTTTTTTTAAATATTACATCCTTGGGTGTAGCTATGACTATGACAGAGGGTCTGGTTGAACTAACAGACAATCTATGAAAAATAAATCGAGTTATCGTGTCACGAACGATTGGAGTACGATGGTGGCACGCTGCATCAAATCCGACCAATTTCAGAAACAATGCCAGTGCAAACAAACCGAACATAAAAAATTCAGCGAAATTTGAATGTCACAGTGATGTATCAACATGCTAGCTGAAAACTTTATGAGGTGAAATGTTTATTCGATAACCGAAATGACCAATAATGTACCTACATGACAATTTGAGGCTCTAGTCACCAGTTTTGATTACGACAAATTTATTTATCAGGTGGAGGTAGAAATCATTTGCCGATTCAGCTCTCGTCATTATAGTAAAGAGATACGTACCTACGGTAGCAATACTTCTTTAAGCCAAACCCTTTAACCTGACACGTTACTCCTTAATCCCGAAAAAGATACCTGATTACGAAAAAAAACATGGTTATAGATATTTATTTCAAAGGAAGACGGAAGAATTGAGCAGCATTCCGTCAAACAATGTTATTTAGTAACAGAGACATATTAACGTTGCTTGTTCATACCTACTTACGAAGATTAATGTGTATATGCTCGTATTTTCTGCCACGTTAGTTCGGCTGGCGTATCAAATTCACGGCGGAATCGAGTAAACAGCCTGTTGGAAGCGCATAAGATCTCGCTCTAGGAATTATTCTCGAGTCGGGCGCTATCATCAGCAAATCAAATTGACGTTACATAACCAATTTCTGCCAAATTGCAGGAAACCCAGGCTACCAGCAGCCCCGCTAAGTAAAATATATATTTCAGCTGAAAGCCCGTCCTTGTTCCCGTTGTTGAGCCTCTCGAAATGTCATTAATGCCCTGATAAGTTTCTTGAAAATACAAGTTATTCGCGTCAACTCGACACTCTGTTAACAAACGACGCAGATTAAAACGCCTACAGCTTTGTATGACAGACAAAGGCGCGTCAGATAAACACACTAAGATGTTTCCTCCTAGACTCGTTACTGTCGTTTAGATTGCCGATTCCCTGCGAGCGGTTTTCAGTTGATGCTGGTACTTTTCCGGGGTAATTGCGGTAATATATTCACTTATCTGGAGCGGTAATCCTTCCCCAGGTGCGTCGCTAATTCCCTGTTATCTTTCGTTAATTTCCCTCGCATAATCGTCTCGCAAATTGATTGTACTGCCCGCGTTCACGGAATTAAATTAAAAATATTTCCCTCTGCCGCTAATGGGCGTGAAAAAAATGCTCGCATCATTTTTCACGAGCGCGTCGTAATAACACACAGATTCCACGGGAAACTTTTTGAATTAATGTAACATAGCTGACTACCGACTTTTATATGTCAGCCTTTGTCCAGCAGGCGAAATGGCCAAGGACAAGTGCTGGAGTAAGTATTTGCATTATTACTTGAGAGCTCAAAAAAGCGAAATGTCATGATTTTATGTTACTGAAAAATTCGTTAGAAAGCCTGCGAGATTTTTATGAATTGGAGACTCCTAGGCTTCAAAAGCCGGTTGGTTAGTTGTCGGTTGACGGCGAACTTCATGTTCCCGCACCGTGTAGCTATGACGACGACGGCGGCAAGAGTAGCGTCATTAAGTGCGCTCCGTAGGCAACGTTATCCACGGATTAATATAATTCCCTAATTTATACGCGACAAGCTCGACGCGTTCTATTGTTATCGGGTACAACCGCGCCTTTCAATTACACAGCCAAGCCAGATAAATGTACGGAAGTTCAGGGCGAGAAAGCAATAGCAGTGCATAAGCTTCATACATGCTTATGTCCTTTGCCTTTGGATGAATTGAATTTGTATCCTATTGCTTTGTACCTTGGGTAACGAGCATTCAATTCGTGATTACACGGTAACTAACAAGTAAGTACATATGAAATTTAAACTCATACTCAAACTCATACTGTTCATTCAAAATAAAAGAAAGGCGCTACTGAGCTTCATGGAAGTTTTAATTGGCGTTTGAAAACTAAGAGACAGTTAAAATGAAGTTTCAACTTTTTTCGAGTCGACTGTGTGCCATGTCCGGGCTTCTGGTTCACGAGGCAAAAGCTTCGTTCCAAATTCTAGCTTCCTTTGCGAATTAAATATTTGCTTTTACTACCAAGAGCATTTATCGGGTTAAATATATATTTGCAAGTGCTTTATAATGTCAGAATTAGACATTTGTTTGATGAAATCAAAAATATGAAAGAAAGATTATTATTATTATTATTTATTAGATAAAAACCACTAAGGTATAAACTTAAGTAACATAAAAATATATATAACGAAATATAACTAAACTAAAACTACATTATAAACTAAACCTATAAAAAGTAAATGCCCCCAGATCCCCGTCATAGGCTATAGTGCCCAGAAGGCTGGCAGCGTTGCCTCTTTGAATTGCTAGGCTAATCCTTTGGTCAAAATAGCTGCCAGCCCTCTGGTCGCCGGATGTTTCAATGAGCCGCTCCGAAAGTTCCTTTCGCACCCAGTCCCCGCGGCCCCAGAGTTTCCACTCCAAACGGCGCAAAAATGTAGCCCTCACCGAGGACGAGATATTTGCGCCGCTTGTGTTGCTCTGCCGTGGTGGCCGCAGCTCCGGCTTTAGAGGAGGTCGCTTGGAGATGGGACGGGGCTAGCGTACAACGCAGGTAGCGTCCCGCACAAGAGTCCTCCCCTGCTTCATGCCGTCAGGGCGCTTGCCATCGTCGCGTGCGATACCGTTCGGCTCTATTTTTGTACTGCCTGAACTATGAAACTAATTGAAATTTACCACAACTAAAATAAAATAATCATAATTAAGATTATGATTCAGTGACTGAATTCCGTTTTGTTCTCTTGAGGCCGGTTTTACACGGGACGTGATTTACAAAAATCAAGACATCCCCTTAAGTAACCCATTTTAAGGCAAGCGAAATTCACTCAATTGCACTGAGTTCGATTCATAACAAATAAAGGCTACTTATTACAAATTCACAGCATTTGTCGTAGAACAGTCTAATTTAGAAGAACATCACTTACGTAAAACTTACACGTTCCTAAACTCATAACACAATAGGCAGTAGCATGTTTCAAATTTAAGACATCGAAACTCCATTCGTGTAGAAATTAATACGACAAGTTGGCAGTATCTTTGGGAAATAACGAGGGCACGTGTCGAGGGCATTATTCCTTCGTCTCCGTGCAATCATGCATGGATTTAGAGCATGCAATGCTCAACTTGTATTTACGCCGGCAGTTAGCCTTTACTGCGACTCTGAAATTATAATAGGGCGTGCTTTGCTTAGTATGGAGTGGAACACGATGATATACAAATGCAAGCGCAAAGTGCATACGTTACGACGGAATGTATGAAACTAAGTTTATCGTAGAACTGAAGTTCAGTTTAGTAACACGTCAAGAATGATTTTATGCAAATCTGTCTCAGTTTTATGCGAGGATTAGTCATAAATATGCTCATATCTTAACGCAGTGAGGTTATGTCATGACACTTTAGTTTTACTGAATATTTATTCATGACAATGAATATTTCGATCAAATCAACTGGGAATCCTTCTTAATGAAATCCACAGCATTTAAATAGGTAGGTACACTAACATATCTGTTAACTAACTACCTGTTACACTTCGTTTTTTTTTAGATTTCTGGGAATATAGCTGTTTTTAAATAAAAGACAAACTGGACTAATGAATTGATCTGACCATCAGAAGCGAAGTGGGAACTGGGCAGCCGCAGTAGGCTGTATCTTATTATCGGCCATCTCTATTTCGTGGCACGTAGCCTCGTTGTGTTTGCCGACAGTCTTGAAGACTCGCCAGCAAATGTGTTGGGTCTCGGGCCCAAGAGACCGACTGCGTGGATCTCAACTAACACTTTTTGCTTTGTTGCTGTCTACAGGAGAAAATCGCACGTATTCTGATCGAATAAAGCTTACTGACGTGATTGGTTTAATGAAAGTAATTCAACAAATGCACGCACTACTTACTTTGGAATTCTATTTCGAGACGTTGTGTGTTGTGATGTTGTCGAATCTATGTGACGTTTGACTCTTCACCGCCAGATACCTTTACCTATCTTTACCTTTATTTTTAAACTGTTACAGAATATCCAATTTCGGTAACAAAATATGAAATCGGATTGAATGTCCCTCTGGTCACATACTACTAAGTTGTTCTCACGAAATTTAAAGTATCTCACGTTGTTACCCTTATTTACAAATCCAAGCGCTCCCGAACCTCGAGGCGTCCCGGAGGAAACGGGGTAAGTAATAAAAAAGATCGCAGGCAATCATATTTTATCGGGAAAGCTATTTTTCGCAGGTGGATCCGGCGGGCGTTTATGTGCATGCCTCAATTTGCTCCCGGCTACATGAAACGACTTGTTAACAATACGCCCACGCACGGGGCCAGTTTTACTGTAAATAAATAATCATTTAAGTAAGTACATACGACGATAAATGATAGTGTTGCTGACTTGCACGTGCTCATATTTTTATAAGAAGGTAACTATTTTGTTCAAACCTGGAAACACAGGATGTTAACATACTACATACATAACTAGCAACAATTGCTGCGCGCCACTCTCATGTCCGATCGGCTGGTTTTCCCCGTATGTAGCAGAACACGACTATAGTTTAGGCACCCGCTATGCGGGTTTCTGGTAGTAAAAGTGTTAAGAGACCAGAGCTGTCATCTCAGTATTTTTTTTACCATAATACCTTACCTATAAAGTAGAAACTTAAACTGAAGAATCTGCTATCATGTTGATTATACCAATGGTTGGAATAGTGCACCACTTTTACCCGTTGGGTGATTTTCGTTACGAATGGAGATTAACTATAATATATTCAGTGCCGGGAAATCGACTATAGAGTGCCTACGTCGTAGGCTCTTTCCGTTACATACGATAAAAACCACGAGATCGACTACGAGCGTAGCGCGTAGCGATTCTTGTACCTGAATGTATTAACCCATGACCCTCATATGAGTCATGCCTCTACGAGCGACTCCTGCTACAAGGCAGAAAATTACTGTCACACGCCGCAGCGTAGCAAACCTAGCGTTGCTTGGCCTCGAATGGGTTAAGCTACAGCGTAGCGCTACGAGCGTAGCTTAGCAGTGAATGTGTTAATACTGTCACTGCCAGGAACCTGCCTAGCGGGCGCCGACGCCGTAGTCGCTTTCCGCTACATACGAGGAAAACCACGAAATCGGCACCATAACAACGTTACCATTTTAACAAACAAATAAGGATATCCATCACCCCCAAACTAGGCATAGCCTGTGTCTTGGAAGCCGGGAATACAGATTTACAAGTAGATTTTAAAATAATGGAATACGATGACCGTGCCAAGATAAGAAAACTTAGTACCTAGTGAAGAGTACATTATATACATTCCATGATTGAAATTTGTAACACGAGTGCTACCGTTTGCCAAATCTTTATCTTATTGGTTATCGGGGGGCACGGCAGTGACCTTCCAAGTCGAGCAAAACAGGCACGGCCGTACCATCCTGTTCTCGAAGCAGTTCGGGCTATTTTCGACCCCCTATAACTTCGTTGTGGATAAAACTAGAAGCCTGAATTTTCAGTAACCAAGCAGGCGTTTTATAATCACGGTATATTTCAAATTTCATTCAGTACTTTAAGAATTATAACCAGACATAGACGTTTTTGTGGCACGAATAAAATTGTCCTAAGGATTTTCCAGCGATATTTAATTTATCGATAAATTGAACATTCTTATAACAGCAATAACACTTATGACTATGAGATAACGTATAATATGAATTGCAACTTTGGGAAATAATATTACGCATAAAAATACCGCCTAGATAACAGTGTCGTGAAAATCTAATAAATTCTTAGTTAAAAAGCTGTGCGGATTTACGTAAACATGGATCTAAGATCTTTTGTACTAAATTCGTAGCTAAGAATTTTTATATAAAAAGCATTTGAATACTCAAAAACACAAAGGCAGCCGTATGAAAAATATTTCGTTTTATATGGACTTAAATCTCATTATCTCTAAACATCCGCGTATGTAGAATGTTTTAAAAAATTGACGTTATACAACCAATTATAAGGAATCTATCCCACTCATACAGAGATTCTACTTCGACCTAGAAATGTAAATAAAAAATAAAAACCAAAAAGGAGAAATTCTTTTTTTTGCGATGAGTCTATTCACATTTAAGAGCAAGTGAAATCGGATTAATATGCGCATTCAATTGCCACATAAAACGACGCCATGTTAAAGGATGGACTGGCTATAGTTTTTTTATAGGAATTAATTTTAGTTTTCCATTCGTGACAAAGTCACACAAACTTAGCGATGGTAAGTATCGTTCCGGTTAAAAAAAGGGGAAAGTCACCTTTCATGATCCTATCTTCGTCTCGGCTGGAGCCGGGGCGGACGAGGGTGACGGCCACGAAACAAATGAGCGTTTTTATCCCTGACGCCATCGCACAACCAGTCGATACGAGCGGCTCAACGGAACTATAAAGGATTTGTTCTGTTTTTCAACACAAGTGATATCGTTCACGTACTTTGTTATCGAAATGCTACTTTGAGTTGAAGTGACGGTTTCTAATTTAGTTAATTTAGATAGATACTTACCGATATTATGTTACTAAGACGTGAAACCACAACTCCAAACGCTGCCTTATTTGTTTTAAGTTTACGTAACGAACGCACGCTGCCTTACTTACTGAATTACAGTGTTGTGCTAGGATTTCTATTATTTACCTTATTGACGTCCATGAATCTCATTTAATATGATACAGTGATAGCGCGGATAATGTCGTGCGAGGAGGGCGCTGGGTAAACATGGAGAGAGCCGGTTAAGCCTTGCCTGATTGAATTATTGCTTGCGTTGTAATTTCGAAGGCGCCGGGGTCACGTTCGTTATATTATTATGATAAATTTCACCTATAGGTAAATACTATATACGCTGTTCAGGTATTCTTTGCTTCTAATGCCTTTATTTTCCACATAACAGCTTATCGTTTTTGGTAGCTGTTTAGATTTCAGTGTTTTGTTTTTGTAGTCGAGGAATGTTCAAATGCTCTTTTATCTTCGTATTTTATCTGGAAAAAAGAATTAAGCTTTGAGAAGACGCGGATGATTGAGAATAAGGCGGAACACACTATTATTAATAATGTAGTGAATAATTATTTAAAAATTTATATATACTGCGTGGAAGCACGCAGTATATATAAATTTTTAAATAATTATTCACTACATTATTAATAATAGTGTGTTCCGCCTTATTCTCAATCATCCGCGTCTTCTCAAAGCTTAATTCTTTTTTCCAGATAAAATACGAAGATAAAAGAGCATTTGAACATTCCTCGACTACAAAAACAAAACACTGAAATCTAAACAGCTACCAAAAACGATAAGCTGTTATGTGGAAAATAAAGGCATTAGAAGCAAAGAATACCTGAACAGCGTATATAGTATTTACCTATAGGTGAAATTTATCATAATAATATAACGAACGTGACCCCGGCGCCTTCGAAATTACAACGCAAGCAATAATTCAATCAGGCAAGGCTTAACCGGCTCTCTCCATGTTTACCCAGCGCCCTCCTCGCACGACATTATCCGCGCTATCACTGTATCATATTAAATGAGATTCATGGACGTCAATAAGGTAAATAATAGAAATCCTAGCACAACACTGTAATTCAGTAAGTAAGGCAGCGTGCGTTCGTTACGTAAACTTAAAACAAATAAGGCAGCGTTTGGAGTTGTGGTTTCACGTCTTAGTAACATAATATCGGTAAGTATCTATCTAAATTAACTAAATTAGAAACCGTCACTTCAACTCAAAGTAGCATTTCGATAACAAAGTACGTGAACGATATCACTTGTGTTGAAAAACAGAACAAATCCTTTATAGTTCCGTTGAGCCGCTCGTATCGACTGGTTGTGCGATGGCGTCAGGGATAAAAACGCTCATTTGTTTCGTGGCCGTCACCCTCGTCCGCCCCGGCTCCAGCCGAGACGAAGATAGGATCATGAAAGGTGACTTTCCCCTTTTTTTAACCGGAACGATACTTACCATCGCTAAATCTCTGACAAAATGTTGAGTTTATCTCGAACAATGTCCAAGTAGGGACTATTACTATAAGTCTAGGCTATCGCGACACTCTAGGGAGCTGTAATGGTCCTGCGGAAACGACCGGAAAAGAACAATGAAAGTCTAGTGCCCGCAACTTGATTTAGGGCTTTGGACACCTAATAATGTCTGTCGTGTAAAAAGGCTGGAGAAATCGTACGTAAGTTAACCCTTAGGTTTAAAATTAAGTCCACGAAAAAGAACGCTTGTAAGATATATTTTATCTCTCTATTTACAGCTAACGTTTTCTTTTTTTATATAGAGATGAATCAAGTGCGTCACTCCACGTGACACATTAGACTATTGCCACGTACCTACTTCCTCACAACACTGAAAAACCCGCGACGCCATCATGATATTACAATACAAAATTAAGTCGGCGATTTCGTCCATTTCACCCTTTGAAGAACACTGGATTTATTTTCTAAGACTAGAAAACTAATATATTAAGAGAAAAAGTCTGTAATCTCCAGAACTACTGATCCGATTTCACCAATTAATAGGATGGACATAGACTATATTTTTTTCGTCTGTTGTCGTCCTTTCCAAGGTGCCGTCCCTTTTGGGCCAAAAGGGAAGGCACCTTGGAAAGGACGACAATAGGACGGTATGGCATTAAAAGGGACGGGAAACCGTCCTTTTCGGGACGATCTGGCAACACTGATCAGTACCTTTGTGGGGGGGGAAAATCGTGAGTAAACAGAGTTATTGTCGCAGTTATAATTTTAGTATAAATACAGCGTGCTACTGGCCGTATGAACTATACGAGCCGTGCTTCGCCGGATGCGCGGAGGTGACGTGTGACAACCCGCGCAACCACCTGCGGCCCTGCTACCCGTACTGCGAGCCCGGCTGCATCTGCGAGGAGCCCTACGTGCGCGATGACCGCACGCATCTGTGCGTGCTGCCGCAGGACTGCTCCCCGTACGTACAACATCGTACAGTTAGCTGCAGAGAAGTGTTTCCTCCTGCAATATAGTTCAGAAGGGGTCGCGTTTCTCTGCAGCTGACTGTATATACTGGTCATAAGTATATGGTTCACTTCCAGTATTTAAAATATTTATTAACCTACTCAGCGCTAATCACGTACGACACATACGTCAGGGCGCTACGGGAGATTTTCGTGACATATGCAGATTAAGCTACCACGCAGTACGGCGTAGCGTTACGAGGATGTCTTAGCAGTTAATGAGTTAACACATTCGACGCCCAGGGTGGCACATAATATACGCGAAATGTTTTCACTACGTCACGAAAAAGATCTGCCACGAGCAACAGCGTACCTCGATTGGATTCAGTTGCTCTAGTTGAAGTAAGTAAACAGTAAGCATGCCATTTAAGGTGACTGCGCATCTTCGACAACAAGTATTTATATTTAGGTTTGTTTATCTCTTTGGGGGAGGCTTGTGTCCAGCAGTGGACGTCTTTCGGCTGATATGATGATGATGATGTTTATTACAAGGGGTTTTCCTCGCATCTCTTGTTAAAGTAAGCCCACTTTTATTAGTAAATTTGCAGGGGGCCTTACCATCATCCTGTTTTAATCAAAAAACGATGATGAAATTTATGAACAGCCCCCAGTTTTAATGGTTGCAAATTAACTTTTATTTACTGTTATTCCTTAAAATGGACCCTCCCCGCCTAATAAAATGACTATCGTCATCATTGGATGTGTGTGGAGGGGGGTGTGGCCATTGGGCCAGACCCCCCCCTCCTATTTTAAGAAGACCTAATTTATGAATGGCCCCTAGGTTATAACTTATAATATCGTGACAGTATTACGTAGCGCCTATTTATAATATTCATTTGATTGCAGGACTCAAATGGGCATTCCGGTACCAACAAGACATCCTGGGAAGTACAACACAATAACCCAACCCAACAGCAACACCAACACCAACACCAACACCAACAGCAACAACAACTACAATATGAGACGGTACTACGCAAGAAAAGAAGAAGTAATCCCGCAAGTACAAGACAACGAAGCGTTTTCGATAAACGACCCAACCAACTACCATCAGAAGATGCCAAATGATGTCTCCAGAATGGGGAACTACTTCAATATAGTCATTGCCCCGCCACCTATCAGAGCACTCTTGCCTAGGAAGGTTCTTCAGGGTGACACTCGCCGATCACCCCCTAAACGGATGTTATAAGTTTTATGCTAGGAAAGCTCTACTCAAACGATATTTTTATAAAAGATTTTAGTATACAATAAATGTGTAAATGATCTGTGCAAATATTTTTATGCCTCGGAAAAATCTCGTGAAACGAAGTTCAGAAAAGTCAGTTTCAAATTGTCGATCGAAGTAGGTTTAATGTTGTAAAGTAAGTGTATTCAGAGGCTCCAGTATAAGTTTTACCGAAACAAAACGTTACGACCGCGTTCGCGTTTAGCTGTCAAATCCCATACAAATTGAGGGTAAAACGCAAACGCGATCCTAAAGTTTTGTTTCGGTAAAACTTATACTAGAGCCTCAGATCTCACGTTTCGCGTTTATCGAAAACATATTTTTTCAGCAATAGTAATATTTCAGGATTGTTATAAAACAACCTAACCTAACCTAATGGGTACTATACAATTACCTTTTCGCTATAGGTATCTAATTCGGCGAAACAATGCATTCGGCGAAACAATGCATTCGGTGAAACGTTTCTCGGTAACGTAAGGGAATCCCCATTATTTATTCGTTGTATTTAATCACGGCGATTACCCCTTTTGCAACACCGCGCACCTACTCGAAGAATCTTAAATTAAACGTTATATATGTTCAAAATCTTTCTTACTCATAAATAAATAAATAAATATTTGGGGACAATCTTACACAACCTAGTCCCAAACCAAGCAAAGCTTGTACTATGGGATGACGATATACATATAAATAGATAAATAAATACTTACATAGAAAACATCCATGACTCAGATACAAATATTCGTGCTCATCACACAAATAAATGCCCTTACCGGGATTCGTACCCGGAATCTCCGGCATCGTAGGCAGGGTCACAATCAACTAGGCTACAAAGGTTGTCAAAGAACAATAAGTTCACTTACCAGAGTTTAAACTAAAAATAATTTCATATGTATAGTAAAATCCAGCTTGTCGATAACATTTAATATGTACATTATCATTTATCACCAATGATCGGCTATCGGAAGCATTTTATGTCAATTTGATGACGAAATTATTACATGGACATGACTAATTAATTTCTTGCACAATTTTCCTACTAAAAATGTACGTATGTTTTTTTATTTTACTTGAATTATAATAACAAAATATCAGTTTACAACTATGCACCTCTCACATCTGTTGATGTCGAACGGCCGTTCTCTTTATATAAATGGATCCTGAATGTTAAAAGGAATCGATTGACAATATCAAACATAGAAAAAATAATGATTATTTACTATTTAACAAATTAAATTCAGTTAGTTTTTAAGAATGTCATTACTAATCATTAGGTAGGACGTCAAAGTGACATAAAATGCTTCCGATAGCCGATCATTGATTATCACTAATAAATTGTTTTAATTTTGTTTAAAAAAAAATGATTGACACTAACTTATACTTATCCTAAAGAAAAACTGTGTACGTCTAGGTACTCTAGGTAAAATGGCATGTAAAATACATACCAAATTCATTATAGATCGGAATGTATTTAATAACATAATAATGTATAATTAATTAGTTAACTAAAGAGCTATTCTTTTCATTATATTCCCAAAACTGTCCCTTCCTAGTTGTAATGTTGATTCAAAGAATGATGACCAGTGAAATGTAACAGTCAATTAAAAACGTGCGAGAGCGTAGTTTGGGAGGGACAATTATGTACTTCCAAGAGAATTCCTGCCCGCCGCTCTCGACCAGTGTAAGAGCTGGTTCCTACTATGTCGGGATGGGGTAAGGGCGAGTATCCACCAGAGCTGCGCGAGGTTGAGGGGCGGTAGACTGTCATAAGATGATGGAAATTTCCCATACAGCACATCGAATGCGGGCGCTATCTACCAACGAAAATGTACCAATCATGCGGCTGTCAAACAGCGGTCGTGGGTCGAATCCCGACTCTTACCAATATGTTAGGTACTCGAAACGTATGTATGGAAATTATTTGATATTTGCCATTCACTTTTCGGTGAAAGAAAATATCTTGAGTAACCTGCATACATTTGCGAAGAAATTCAAAGGTGTGTGAGAAGTCCAGAACCCTCACTGTGCTGGCGTGGCGACTCACTCGCTCGCTCAGTCCCTCTCATCCGTGAGAGTAGACCTGTGCCCAGCAGTGGGACGTATATATGTAGAAAAATCTAAGTAGGGAGTAAATTAGGTCAATTTCCAAAAAAAAACGCCTAACTGGTTTAATAAGAAGAATAAGCTATCGACTTAACTTTGCTATGGTTTTGCTCAATCTGTTTCAAGAAAACGAACAAAAGATCACATCCGCAATCCGCTTATACGTTGAACGTCAAAAATGTGTGTGCACTTATCAACCTTATATCTTTGTAATAAGGCGGAAAATGAATACACGTCTTTGACGTACGTTCTCTTTGCCATGTCACTTAAAATAATCGGGCCATATCTTTTTCTAAACAACGTTCAGCGTGTTTGGAATTAATCGTCGTAAACTAGTCGAAGCAGTCAGTATGGCGAGAGTGATGGCTACTGCTGCTTAAAGCTTTACATGCGAGTTACTGTCTACTAGAACTAAACTATCGGACATGCGCTTCTTGTTATTGTTAGCGTTTATATTGTGTAAGTATTGTTTTTATGAATTTAGTGCTAGGTTCGTTGCATCGAGTTCTTGTAAATTGTGTTTATTAATTGGACACAAACTAGAGTGTGCCGTAATGGCTACTTGTTTATTTACTTTTGTTACTCGATCTGTTAATTTTGTTTTCAATTATTATAAATTGTACTGAGATGATAATCGTAGTTTCGTCGATTAAAACAACACTAATTTTCGATGAAAATAATTGTGGCATACAAAACAACGTAACGCATCCAAAAACTTCCAGATGACATCGTCGCTCAAGCCAAGTCCGGCTACGATTATGACGAGCTAGAAGCCAAGCGGCATTCGTTTACCGAAGACCGCAGGAACTGGAGGAAGAAATCTCTTGACCAGGGCGACCCAGAGAATGTGCTGAGGGGTCAGCGTCACTTCGAGGCCGGCGGCGGCGCTGGGAAAAGCGCTGAGAATTACGAGTAATTATGTCTCCTTTGTGACTCACGTAGCTATGATGCCTCTGGTTCCATAATATGCTAGTTTCATATTCATTTAAATTAGCTTGAAAAAAGATTTTTTTCTGGGATTCTTTTAAATAAAAAAATCTCAATTTAGGATTGCCAACCGTATATAGTATTGGACTATATTTTGACTCTTTGTACTGCATATATTCGGTTGAAGAAACGTACGCGAAAATACTATATTTTGGGGGACCTAACGAAGTGATTCAAATTGCTGAGGTTTTTACATAATAGCAATATTGGCCATATCTTTAAAGTTTTTTTTCTGAAAAACACTATATCTCCCCCAAAAATAGTTGGCAACCCTCTGACGACGGTTTTGCGGGCGTGAGCCCTGATATATGCAGCTTCTGAAACTGGAATGCGAATCGTATCATAAGTAAAGAGTATATTACTCTGCCTATCAAGCGGTTGCAAATTCTATCAAACGAAATATCTTACCAGCGTATTAGAAAGAGACGCGTAGAGTTCATAAGGTAGAGTCAGCAGAACTCGTTCACTGAATACAGGCGGAGCTGGAGGAAGAGAGCTCTTGACCAGGGCAACGACGCAGAAAATGCGCTGAGAGGTCAGCGCCACTTCGACAGCGGCGGCGCAGGGAAAAGCGTTGAGAATTACGAGTAAATATGTTTCCTTCTTTGTAACTCACGTAGCCAGTCTCTGGTACCGTAATTTCCCAGTATTCTTTTACGTTACCGAATGAGATGGCGACTTTAGCTAGTTTAACGAGCGTGAGCCTTTGATGCAGGACGTACCTATGCGTAGTAGTTATTTTAATTGGTTGTAATAGTTATTTGTGCAACCAGAGAGCAAAGTTTGTTTTTGCTGCGAGTGCTGATTTTGAGTCCAGAGGAAGCGAAAGATTCCAAAATTGAATCACGAGCGTAGAGAGAGAACAGCTTGCGTTCGGAAACTGCATTTGGTATACGATCATAAAATTTAAGATTGTTAAAACTTTCTAGTTACAAAGTAACAATCTTATTAGTTAATTAGCTAGCTTAATAAAATTCATATTTAAATTGAAATTGAAATTTTTGAAATTCGATGGTCGAACTATGGATCGACCTATGTCTGCCATTTTCTTTTTTCGTAATGAAATGAAAGGGACAGCGCTAATAAAGTTAAAATATTCTGAACTTGTAATAGACCCCATACGATGAAAAGTCAGTGCTTGGCATTAAAATTAAAAAGCTACTGTGTCTCACGGAGTGAGCAAAATCGCATTTTGTATGCTTGTTCTAGCCGCTGAGGTGAAAAATAACTTTACCACGTGTCGAATACAAAAATCGTGGCAATTTGATTTTAAAAAATAAAATAAAATAAATATTTACTTTCCTATCCCTAATACACAGCCAAAGCCGGGTGTGAAGAAAACTTCTAGGTCTCTAATATAATTATTAAACACGCAAACAGAGAGATATACTGCTCAAATGCCGTAATATACACAGTATCAGGACTTCTATTTTCGCACCGCTAAAATAAGAATTGTATTGGTAAAGACAGACAAATTGCTCACTCATAAGCAGATACAAGTATATTATTAAGAGCAAATGCTCGTCATTTGGCAATCATTGAATCGGATTTTTTTATTTACCGCAGAATGGGGGAGATTTATATACGGTCAGTACGTTTAATAAAAACATTTATTTTTCAGAGACAAAGTGCCAAAATCATCTGCACCAATGAACTGTGAACGACCCAATGAGAGGTATTGCCATATAAGTTCTCAATTATTCGGATTCAGTTAATTATTCATGACGTCTATAAACTTAGGCCGATTTAATTCGTTTTGAAGTAGATTATTTCTTTGAACAAGCAATTTCCGGTGAAACCCAACAAATGTCACAGACCTTTTTAAAAGTTTTGTACCAAATATAGGTACCTACTTTGAGGATGAAAGATGGGGGTCCTTCCATCTAGTCTTGAGCTCATACAAGGTGTAACAAAAATGGGGTATGAACCGATCAAGGGCTTAACAGGTATCGTGTTCTGATAAGAAAAAACAGAAAAAAAAATTTTTTTTGACGCGATTTTTTTTTACATTTTTATGGAGCTTGTCGCCCCAGTCGGCCAACGCTCCAAACTAAAGTAAAAAAATAAATCGCGTCAAATCATTTTTTTTTCTGTTTTTTCTTATCAGAACACGATACCTGTTAAGCCCTTGATCGGTTCATACCCCATTTTTTAACCGACTTCAAAAAAGGAGGAGGTTTCTCAATTCGACCGTATATATATATTTTTTATATCCGCGGATAACTTCGTCGTTTATGAACCGATTTTGATTATTCTTTTTTTGTTGGAAAGGGAGTATCCCAAAGGTGGTCCTGAAGAAATTGAGGGAAACTCTCGAAAAAATTGTGTTTCCGACTAGTGTGTTCCTTAATATTAATCAATATAAAGAATTTTAAAGCCCTATTATTTTCCCTAATAATCAACGCATTTGCTCTCGGAAATCAGTTCATGTGGTAAATTGGAAAATAAATGTGGAAATGTTCTCGTGGCTTGGCGGAGTACTAAATTGAAGTCGGTTAAAACTTTGTTTTTAAAGTAAATTATTGTTACACCTTGTAGACAGCCAGTACACAACTATACAGGTCCCAACATTTTATCGCTGTGGTATTATGTTATTCTTATCTAGAAAAAATGCCTTCAGCATATCAGCATAGTAAAAATGTGGATTTACAGTTTAGGTTATATCAGTTAGTTATAAATTTCTGATTGATAGACTGGGACGTAACTACCTAAGATATCCCTTAAATTGTATGTGTCTATCATTCTGAATACGGTTTTTGGACATTTTAAAAAAAAATGTACCCATTTAGCGAAGTCGCGTTGCGCGTGCGGTAGAACGAACATAACATACGTGAACTCACGCATATTTAACGTGTAAAATGTCGCGAATCGACTTTGAACAACTAAAAACACTAATTACAAGTGCGCTTAAACCGATTGAACTAAAAATCAGTGAGATTTTCACAAAAATAGACGGTCTAAACAGTGAATTAATTCAGTTAAAATCTGTTGTCTTGTTGAACAATGACGTGAGCTCATCCAAAGTGGTCACCAAAGATGAATCAGCTGATGCGCATGCGCCGTCTACACCAGTTTCGACGACTAATGCGACGACTCCTACTAGCCGTCCTGCTCCCACCTCTACACATGCACCGGCCCGCGCGCAGCGACCGGCGGCTGCAAGAACGAGAGAAAGAATCACCGCGCTAGCTAAACAGCCGTTAAGAGCGAAGCGAAATGACCAACCAGCAAAACATGAACCGCGGCAATCTATGGTCGACAAGAAAGTAAAAATGGCTCAAAACCAGTCCGTTAAGGATATAAATATCGATGAATCAAACCAGAAGCCTTTTAATACCGAACCTAGTTCTGTAGATAGCCAAGAAACAGTACTCCACTCTGGCATACCCGCCGATAATGACTTTATAACCTACCAAAGTCGCCATAACCGCCGTAAACATCGAAAATCTACCGTTACGATAAAGGGAACTGCGACAAACTCCTCAATAAAAGGTGTGACTGTATACAAGTTTTTGCATGGATGTTATTTTAAGAAAGATACCACACCTGATACACTAATAAATCATTTAAAAAGCATTTACGACGATGAACGATACACAGTCGAGAAAATACAGTCAAAACGTGACAGTTATAATTCGTTTAAGATAGGTATCCCGACTGCTGTTTACGAAAATTTCCTATTGACGACTGTTTGGCCAATGAACACATACATCTCCGAGTGGAGGCCCTTTCTCCGCCCCCGGGAGACCCAGTCTCCCGCAGATGACTGCGCCATCGACTAAACAGCCAGAAGTTATTAATAAACTCCTTAACGTGCTACATCTAAACATTAATAGATTAGCGAAAAAAACATGTAAACTTGAAAGTGAACTGCAACTGCAAAAAAACATAGATGTTATGTGTCTGTCAGAACACTGGCTTGACCCGAACCAGATTACATCCGTAAACGTCCTCAACTACCATCTTCGAGCCCACTACTGCCGACCATCGCGCATGGGTGGTGGAGTCGCCATATATGTCAGCCCACAAATCCTGACCATGGAGCGCAAAGAAATAACGGATCTATCCGTCGAAACGCAGTTTGAAGCGTGTGCTGTTGAGTGTATCGGCCTTGACCTTATTATAGTATGTATATATAGACCGCCAAGCGGAGATATTAATTTATATTTATCTAAACTTAATGATTTGTTAAATTTAATTGCCATTAAAAATAGTAAAGTTTTAATTGTAGGTGACATGAATTTGGATTTATTAATTGACTGTAATAACACAAAGCATTTACTAGATATCATAAAAATGGGTGGTTTAAAGAGTCTTATTAATGTACCAACTAGAATAACTTCTACCTCAAAAACGTGTATTGATCACGTATATTCTAACATTAGTAAACCTGACATAAACAAATTATATTGTACTGACATGAATTTATCTGACCATTTATCTACAAATATTAGTATTAAGATACATAACAATGTAACATCTAAATCCCATGTAATGAAGAGGAAGTTCTCACCTTATAACAAACAACAATTTACGCAAAGCCTTGATTTGTATGACTGGGATTCTCTCCTGTTAAAGTACAACTGTCCTAACAAAAGAACTGAATCTGTGATAAATGTATTAAAGTATTATTTTGATTTACATTTTCCTATTAAGTATCAACCCAAAAAAATACCTTATGATATCTGGGTCAACGATCTTATAAAATGTCAGCGAGGTCACATTCGTAAACTAAAAATGAAGCTGTCAGTAAACCCTCATGATTCTGAGTCACTCGCAGATCTTTTAAAAACGGAACCCTTATATTGGGCTTTGGTAAAAAACGTTCGTAGAAACTACATAAACGACCAAATTTCAAAAACCAATGATAACATGTGCCGTAGTGTATGGCGAGCTATATCAGACGAAACTTGTAGGAATAATAAAAACGGAAATCGTGCGATCGACATACTCGTCAGCAGGTCAGCGGGCGACTGCCCCGGCGCGCGCGCCGAGGCGGCCGCTGCTATGTTGAATAGGTACTATGTTGACGCAAACATAAGCAATGCAAAACCCTACACTCACACTGCGCTTGAATACCTAAAAATTTATTTAACCGAACCTCCTCCACATTTTGTTTTCACACCATTCACCTTAAATGAAATGATCGATGCTTGCAAAAAAATCAAACGAAAGGCATCAAAAGACATAAATGATATGTCTACTCATATTCTCGACTGTCTTTCGCCGATAGTTATATCGTTACTTCTGTTCTTATTTAACGAGTGTGTAAACGCGGGCGTATATCCCGATATATTAAAACTAATAAAAGTGCAACCGGTTTACAAGGGTAAAGGTGAGCTGTTCGCACCGAAATCCTACCGGCCGATATCTCTGGTACCTATTATCTCCAAGGTGTTTGAGCGGCTACTTAGTACAAGATTAATGCAACATTTTACCTCAAACAACTTGTTAAATTGCCAACAATATGCTTATCAGCCTGGTCGGTCGACGACGGACGCTACTCGCGATGTGGTGGCGCGGGTACTAGGGTATCTCGAGGACTCGCGACAGGTTGCCGCTATCTTCTGTGACTTGTCGCGTGCCTTCGAGATGATAAATCACTCGCTACTCCTCAATAAATTAGCACAGTACGGCATCACCGGTACATTCCACGAAACCATCAAATCGTTTCTAAAGGACAGGAAACAAAGCACTTATGTCCTGAGTTCAAGGTCAAATTTGGAGTCAACAGGAGACTGCTCCGTGCCTCAAGGATCTATAGCCGGAAATAACTTATTTTTGATTCTCGTTAATGATATCACAACAGCTTTCCCCGACCTAGACTACATAATGTTCGCTGACGATACCTGTATTGTTGTTCACGCCGATAATTTTAATAACCTGAGGGATAAACTTTGCCTTGTTATGAGCCATATTAAAAAATGGTTTTCCGTCAATGGGATGCTTTTAAATCTTGACAAGACAAATATAGTCCATTTTCAACTCCGTAATACGAATAAAAACCGGCTAAATATTGTACTAGATAATATCGAAATCCCACAGGTAGACACAGTAAAGTACCTCGGTTTCTGGATTGATACTGGCTTAACGTGGTCGCCGCATATTCAGTCGATTTGTGACAAATTAGCCTCAGCCTGTTACGCATTGTCACGAATTTCAATTACTCTTTCTGTCGAGAACCTTAAAATTGCTTACTACGGGTATTTCCACTCAATTCTAACGCAGGGTGTTGATCTCTGGGGGACTGCTGCTGATCGTGACAGACTGTTCCGAATGCAGAAACGAGCCCTGTGTATAATTGATGGAAAACCTGTTGACCATCCCGCTCAATCTTTATTTAAAAAACACAAAATTTTAACCTTACCGTGTATTTATATCCTGACTGCGTGCATATACGTTAGGACAAACATTCAAGCGTACAAAAAAAGTGGACAAACCCGCGAACCCCCTGCGCGCAGGCGGCCCCGACTACTTGCTCCACAGTGTCGGCTTGCTAAATCAAGACGATCACTCAGAGTCATGGGTTCAACTATTTATAATGCTGTACCTCATGACATTTTGGATTCAAAAAGTGATAATATTTTTAAAACAAAACTAAAAAAACTGCTTATTGAAAAAGCGTACTATAAAATTGATGATTTTATAAATGATCATTGATCCCACACCGCAAAATGGTTAATTAAAACTAAAAGGGGTTATTATAATGATACGAAATTGTGTTGTTAGTGATCTAAGTTCATATATATTACTTTGTAATTCATAAAAATGTGTTGACGTGTAAAACATTTTTACCAATAAAGACTGTATTACTGTATTACTGAAGGTCGTCAAACAAAAAAATTACTCGGTGTCAGTTTTGTGACGACAATTAAGTATTCAGTTTTTTATTTATTAACTTTTAGTATCAATTTATAAATGATATGCACATAAACACATTATTTAAATGTGAAACAAGTTCATTTTCACATAACTTGTATGTTGGTTTTTATCATAAAACTGACACTGAGTAAATTTTTGTTTAACAACTGACGCTTATTGGGTAGGTACACACATTTTTGATTTTACCCTTTTACAACAGTAAAAATTGTATTTTTAACATTTTCAGAAATAACTTCCCTAATATTCGAAAACGTAACTCTTTAATTTATTTATGCGAATTAAAAAGTTATAAATACTTACAGACCAAGAAATGGTGCTTGGCAGTTTGTTAACCATAGGTAGACAATTGTGACAATCGACACTTATCATGTCCCTAGAATTTTCATAATAACAGAGCGTTTTTGACATTTCATGAAATGTTGCCGATTTGATTATCAGTCGAATACCGTATTTGCAAATGAGACAATGTAGGGTAGTGACACGCCGTGGATGTGACACTTTTGAATCTCGAAAGAGAAAGCCTGGCCCAAGGATCATGTGTGGGTAACCAATGTGCTTACCTAGTGCAACTATAAGTATTATGCTGCCCTAATTACGAGTATTTCAGTTAAATAAGCGTATCGCTTATTTATGATAATAGTTACGTTACCTTTGCACAAGACATCCGTCACATGACGTCAGAAAGCCTGTTTTTCCTGTTTCCGAAATATATTTTTTTCGTGAAGAAATCCTATTCACCGAATTCCGAATCATCGAAGGACTAGAACGCTAGGCTTTACCAGCCTGTCGTGAGACACCCTTCATCAATTGTTATTGACTACAAAATCCACGGTGCCTGTCGTGTTTTAAGTGATGATATTGTGTCATCAGATACGAGCCATGTTTCTCCGGGTGCGCGGCGGTGTCGTGCGACAACCCGCGCGACCGGCTGCGGCCGTGCTACCCGTTCTGCGAGCCCGGCTGCGTGTGCGTGCCCCCCTTCGTGCGCGACGACCGCACGCACAAGTGCGTCATGCCCGACGAGTGCACCAAGTATGTTGTATATCATCTAACGTCTGATACGAGTCGTGTCTCCGGGTGCGCATCGGTGTCGTGCGACAACCCGCGCGTCCGGCTGCGGCCGTGCTACCCGTTGTGCGAGCCCGGCTACGTGTGCGTGTCTTTCGTTCGCAACGACTGCCCCAAGTAGGTTGCGTATCATGTTTAACATCAGAGGCGAGCCGTTTCTCCGATTACGCACGACCCGCACGTTGTCGTGCGACAAACTGCGCGGGTGCGGCTTACCACCCATTCTGCGAGCTGAGGGGCTACCGCGAAGCGAAAACGAACTTCGTTCGTGTATCTCTCTCTCTCTGTTGCTCGAATACGCAAGTGCGACAGAGACGGAGTTATATGAACGCAGTTCGTTTTCGTTTCGCGGTAGGCCCTCTGGGCTGCGCGTCACACCCGACGAGTGCAGCACCAAGTGCGCTCTATATAATCTTAGTTCACACTTCTACTGCGAAGTTCCAACCACTGCCTGTTAGTGTGGTAGTGAGTGGAACCTAGATCATGTCCTAGTGCTATCTCCATCATTAAATAAATACCTAATGATAATATAAAATAGGTAATCAATTGCCATTCACGAGTATGTATTTTGTTTCAGAGGCTTAAGAGGAGTTCCGGATATTGGAGAAGATGTATAAAAAGAAACTACTAGGAAATGATTACATATATTAAATAAAAGAAGACTTTAAATAATAAATAGTATGTACAATAAGTATAAGTAGGAACTTCTTTTATTTGTGCCTCTACTAAACATGTTCACCAAATATTGTTACTAATAACATCTACCATTCAAAAAGATGTAAGATTTAATACTCATCTAAAGTGTCCCCAGGAGGCTTGACACAAGTCGGCTCTCCATACAGTTGCCTGTCTGTCTTTATTACATCGACACGCGCGCGCCAACTAAATGGTGCGGTTGCGTCGGCCGAATTTGTACGAAAGTTGGCTTTTCCAAGTACACATTAAGTTGGTCGGCTATTACTCGGTATCTAGTTATGCCTACTTAACCGTGATAGTGTTCCTTTTAAATTCAATATATGTACTACTGCCACGATTTTTTTCACATTCCCAGTAGTAGCCATTTAACCGGCAAGGGGGGGCGGACACTTGAACAAAAATTAGGGCTTTCATGCCCAATATCACGCTAACGGATCCCTGAGATGAAAAATGTTTTTTAAAAACCAATAATATTTTTGAACAAGCTATCCAACGATACCCAACACCATGGGGTTAAAGAGAAACAAAATTACATCCCCACTTTGCGTGTAGGGCAGGCACGCAAAAAGTTGTTACCATTCGCGAATTACAGCTTTCTAGTAGTAAGTCACTGAGCTAAGCCGTAGACGGACAGACGGACATAGCGAAACTACGAGTATAAGGGTTCCTTCCTTGTTGACTACGGAACCCTTTGTTGACTATGGAAACCTAAAAATGGTGATACCAGCCCCTCAACAATGAAACCTTTTTAACCGACTTCAAAAAAAAGGAGGAGGTTCTCAATTCGGTTGTATTTTTCTTTTTTTTAATTATTATTATTAATTGGATGATGGGATCCATGAGGAATTTCATGAGGGAACTCTTCAATTATATTAGGCACGCGTGTAGTGATTTTGGTATTTTCTATTTTATAACTCGTGATCATAAATTTAGTGGAGTGGAATTGATGATGAAGACCACTTATAGAGTTCCTCAATTATATACTTAAAAGTACAAATGTACGTCACAGATTCTGATAAGATTCCGTTGAAATAGCAACTAATGAAGTGCCAAAGGTGATCCTTGTGGAATCGACGGAAGTCCTCAAATATTATCGGGCCACATACAGCGATTGGGTTTTTTTCCCTAATAATCAACGCATTTGCTCTCGGAAATCAGTTCATGTGGTATAAATTGGAAAATAAATGTGGAAATGTGTTCGTGGCTTGGCGGAGTACTAAATTGAAGTCGGTTAAAACTTTGTTTTTAAAGTAAATTATTCACAGTTATACTTGATGTCATTGTCTATGCCAAGCACATATTTTTTAACTCGACTCTACCATTGAAATATTTTCAAATAGTTTTATTTCTAAAGTATCTTTTTTAATAACTACGTTATAATCAAAAACAAGAAAATTTCCAAAATGACGATCATTCCGAATAATGTCAACATTGACGGGATGTTGATCAAACACTACGACTACAATATAAGTATACTAGCATAATGGTGGTGACCTCATTCATCACTTAGCTGAAATATCTAAAGAGAACAAATATTTACTTATCTTATTAGAGCCATAAGGATTATGGAGTAGGAACAGAACTAGAATCGTAATGGATGTATTATACTTGCAACTTTTCTTGTGAATAAAACAATTCATAGTTTACAAAATACATTCACCTTCAAGGTCGAGATAAGACCGCTATTTTCATTATTTATACTACCCACTATTTTTTCGTTTTTTTTTGTTGTCATCTTACCTACATCTGTACCAAATATTTTAGAAGAGATTAATGTTAATAATAATAAAAACAAAATAGGTTAAGTTACAATAGTTCCGCAATACAGGGTGAAATATTATTCACCGTTCCAATTTTGGGAGGTGATTCGGTAGATCACTTGATCCAATAAGTTGTATCCAAATCGCGGAAAAAAAACCAGCTGTTCCATACATACGGTGTATGCTCATTATTTGTGTGTGATAATCATATTGTGTGAGAATCGTGAAAGTTTAAATCAATATGGTGTAAGCTCAGCCGCCAAAATGCATGGAACAGCTGGTTTTTTTTTTCGCGATTTGGATACAACTTGTCTGATCAATTTAGATCGAGATGACCCACCGAATCAATTTCCAAAATTTGAACGCTGAATAATATTTCACCTTGTATAATATAAATGAGCGCGTTTCGCCATCAAACTCTTGGCTCTTGGTTTGGCGAGTAGCTACAGTCAGGCCAGGAAAAGATGAACCTAGAAAGGGCTTGTCAATATATTACGTCATCGTTTTTTTGTCGATTTTTGTTTGTTTCTGTACGAACACCCGCTCGCCACCCCGCTGCCCGCTGGCGTACAGACCGTGGCCTTAGCGCGGAAGGGCGCTGCTCTCCCAAATGCGCCACCGTATTATTCGTGGGTTTTTTGACAGAAACTTATTACAGTACGATTACTGTTAGTTAAGATCTGACAGATGGATTGCCTTCATTTAATTTTCAACTTTAATCTTATACAAATAAAATAGTTATTACTAAATCGGTAGATGTGGGTAACAGTATTCTGAAAAATGCTTTATTTGTATGAAATTAAAGTTGAAAATTAAATGAAGGCAATCCATCTGTCAGGTCTTAACTAACAGTAATCGTACTGTACTCGTATAGTCTTTTGCTTTCATCGATACTCTAAATCGAATGTTATGTCAACTTTGGAAAATCAATTCTGAAACAGTTTCGAATGCCAAGAAATAGATAAATAATTATGAACTTTCCAATGACAAGGAAATGATACATTTTATGTACACTAATTTATTTGAGGGAAATAGCCGATGGCACTGAACCTTTTACATGGAGTGATTTTGAGTAACTGGTCCTAATCTCTAGTTAAACAGATTCTATTATCCTTCGCCATTATCATTTCAATGACGCCCATTGTGCAGTTCCAAAAGGAAACCGACAAATCCGTCATTGTATTCACTAGCACAAAAAATCCTTTTTGAAATTGCATTTAGTAGTCATCAAACATTAGAGATAGGAAGTGATACCCAGTGAAATAAAAGCCGTAACTTAATTGAATTTCGTCTTTAAATATGGGCATTTATATATTTATAAATACCTTACACCTAGGAAATTAATCACCTGTTGTTTTGTATAACATAATGTAATATTAGTTTATAGTTAAATTTTGTACTTTTTACAAATGATTATTTTAATACTTTTTCTACTAACCGCTAAATGTTACGCCGGCCCCGGTCATTATGGTAAACCATATGGAATATTATTGAACTACGTATATAAAAATGACGGTTAATTATTTTCTATTGGAGATTTCGTAATGTGTTGATTTTCGCAGAGTGCGGTTTGAACGGAAGATTCGAGTACTGCATAGATGATTTTCCGGGATGCGTTGTCGGTTGCCACTGCTATCCGGGCTACTACTTCGACACAGATACCAAGATTTGCGAGCCCAAGTATTAACACACATTTTTCTTAAAGGGAAAATCAATACATATCATACTTACAGTCCGAGAGCTCTTAGAACAGTATTCGAGTTCGGGTGAAATCGGTTATTTTAGCATAAGAACGTGTAACAGTAAGCGAGAGAGAAATAGAGACCCGCATCCTGTTCTAAATATTCACGTGCTGCAAGTACATGGGGTGGCTTCAAGTAATATGAGTGCTAAATACAATCTTTATTTTCAGCACAAAGTTGACCCAAGATTATAGGCGTCATCTGACTCCTACCGGCTACGACCTGCACGGGCCTGGCGGCGCTGTGGTCGGTCCTCCAGCGCCCGCGCCGCCCGACCTCCCTCCCAACGTCGGCGACAACACTCAAGACCACGGTGACCTCAGCGATTGGCTCTACAACCAGTTCTTTAAAACTATAGAAAGCCAAGTCGTCAACAAAACGGATGACGAACCGTTGAAATTGGGAACGAGAAGGAGTGGTGGCGGCATACCGCTAGAACCGTTCCTCACTCGAAGACATAAAAGTAGGAAGCGGAAAAAATCTAAAAGACATGGTTCGCGAAAAAAAGTAGCACGAGATGATGACGATAGCGCCGATTCCGATTCAAGTTCTGCTTCCGAGTCGGATTCGGATTCAGACGAATCAGGGAATTTAGGTAGTTGGGAGCGCTTCGAGTGGGGCCCGCCGCCAGGCCCCAACACCGGTCAAGCCGCGCACCGGCAGATAGTCATGTACAGCAAAAAACCGAAGCCACCGCTGCCGTCATTTATTTTCTTACCAAATATGCACACGGGATTTTATCCGCCGATAGGGCTGCCCGCACCTTTACCGATGTACCCCATGGTGCCTGTGCCTCCGATCCATCCGGGTACGTTTTCTAATCGTACCTATCATAAAGTATTCGTTTAAATCGTATGCTCGTAAATTTATCTCCGTGAAGTAAAAATCTAGATACAAAATCTCGAACATTTTACTTTACAAATATAACGTTTATGCCATAGGAGGTCAATCGGAAAACGATGATGCTACTACAGCGGCACCAACGCAAGAATCCACCACCGCACCCACGACTACTGCGGCCGCGCCTGCCACAAGCTCCGCGGCGCCGCCCCCGCAGCCTCCAGCGACTGCCACTACTGTACCAAAGCAGGCAATGCGAAGCCACAACGCGTATAACTTAGTAAGCCATTTGAATCATTTCCATCATTGTTACGAAATTTCAGTTTTCTGTATACTATTTGACCACGTTCCCTGTTCAGCCCACCCATTAGGATACTTAAACCATGTTACCCTGGAGTCCGTCTATTATCCAATTGGACATATGTGTGGAATGGAAGTGCTCGATTTATCTTTATATCGTGGAAAGGGAAATTGTTAATCGGGAATCAATTTGGTTTATTGAATGAGGGACAAGGAAAGTATTATTTAATTTACTTTTATAGTGAACATAATTTTATAATTGCTCCATATAGGTAAATTTTATTGACATTGTTCATTCATAAGAATATTTTCTTTGTCATTGTCTACAGCCCCCACATCTTCGAAACAAACTACAACATAGACCGTTTAACAAACCACCTCCACCGACACCTATGGACTTTTCTTTAAAGCAATACGATGACTTAGACTACGATGCAATGTTCCTGGGTGATAATAATTTTATACCTGGAATGGATATGCATTCAGACAAAGTGAACGACGGCTCCAATTTTAAATATATAAGCGAACTGATTCATAAGGACTACAATACTACCACGACACAACCACCTATGAAACGAAATCCTAAGAGATACGAGCAATTTTTTGGCATGAAGCCTCCGATGCCCAATAAGAATAAGAAACGACAGCCAATTACACCGGGACGCTTAGACGCTACGCGACGCCGCTTCGATCCGAGGAAAGATGGAGAAGACGACTCCTACTACAGTTCATTAGGAAAACAAATAGCAAAGCTTATCAGAGGACTGGATTCCAAAGGTATCCGTGAAGCTGACATTAAAATTGAACCTGCACAAAATCCCCAATCTTCACATCCATTCTTCAGCGAAAGCAGCTACGCAGCGCGATCTTACTGGGAAAGATTTGTACGGTCTCCATTGAGTGAGAGATTAAAGAATTTCACGAGATATGACGATTTAATAGCTAACAATGAACAATTATTTGATCTGGAAAACCAAGTTCAAGAAGCAACGGCTGCACCTCCTTTAAGTTGGGTAGAACTTGAAAATGTTATTAATACAATGGGGACGATACAAAATCATATACACGGAAGAGAATTTAAAAACAATAATTATAGTAAGCTATCTAACAGCAGCTTTAATGTTAGTCTGCTACCGCTATTTAATACAAGAAGGATGCACGCGTCTAAGAAACCAAAAATAAACACGGACCATATTAGCACAGGCGGTGGAGTTATTGAAGAATTTTCAAGGTCTAAACCAACACAGAAGATCGGTAATAAAGTAGTTTTGGATAAATTAAAAGAACTTAACGAAACAAATATCAATACTGCGGTACGTTCTCTACCTGGAACAGTAAATCTCAATACAAAAATCCACAAGCTACGCAACTTCCTTCCTACAATAAAACCGAAAATCTCAACTTCAGTTTCAAAACGAAAAAAACATGACGTTAGACAAGCAAAAGTTAACAACAGTGATAAACATTATGAGAATGAAAATAAACCGCATATGATAATAGCCGGTGAAACTACTTACGTAAAATCTAACAAATACTTCTTTGATCCTGGTACCAATTATCAGTTTGAAAATTGGTCCATGGACTAGAGTAGGTAGACAATTTTTCCAAAACAAACCCTACATTATGATACGGCACTTTCAGAGTCAATTTTCGAATAATAAGCCCAATTCTCAAGCTGGGTGTGCTCGCCGTAATCCAGCGAGTGTTTACGATACACAAACTCGGAGCGGCATGCCAAGTCCGGCTGCAGTGCAGGGGATACCCTCACAGTACGCTCGTTCTTGCGGCCGACAGTTGCCGGTTTTCACTAAATGCCCTCTCACTATTGCGGCATATATTCAAGCTTTGTTGCTACACTCCGTGTCCAAAGCAGTAATGTAAGCGTTGCAATACTAGTTGTGGTTCCATGTAGGGGTAGGAATAAACGGTAATCCTGTTGTATTCTTCACAGACAATTTAATTCCCATTTCATAACGCGAGACGTGCATCGGGCCCGCTCGGCGGCGAGTCGGCGCGGTGCGGCGGTGCCTCTAGTTCAGCTTATGCACCAGCATCAGCAAGAAATTTGTGAATTCGAGCGCAAGGGACGCGATCACGCCGCCTGCATTGCTGCTAGTATTCCCACTTCCATTATAGCCAACTTAATCTCCTCGATACGAGATTTCCATATTTTGAACTCGCTTCTAACATTTTCATTTAGGTTGCTAGTTTCGAGCCGATTATTATAATTGTCAACCGATGTAAGCATATACTGAAAAGCGCTAGACTAAAGCTGTATAAATTGTCGCAATAACAGTTACATGCAGGTCGCATTGCCCAATTTAGTTCGAACGGTGTCGTTTGAACGGGTTTTAGAATGTAAATAAAGATTTGAATAATGTTATTTCTTTTTATGATGCCATTCTCGACAAAATGCCACTGTAGAATGGTGTACCTATCGTATTGACGACTTCTTTTACCCAAAAAGGATAGGTAAAAAATATTACATGTATTTACGCAAGTATCAAATGGCTCATTGTATGCCCTACCTATTTACGACGCAACTTTCTGGGCTGCGATTCCATTTGTCCTAATTGATAGGAGGGATCATCAGTAGAATATTGGTCTTGTTTCATTTGAAATACAGAGATAAAAAAAAACTAAAAATGGATATGCCTATGACATGCCGGGGAGGGAGAAGACACAGGATTGCCATATCCAAAGTCAGTACACACTACACTATATCGTTATTACAAAGTAATTTAGCGGACACATGCGGGGAAGACACGTTAATTGGAACACGTGTATCGACGGAGCGGAGACGGCTCGCGCTGTCATCTACTCGCCCCTAATCCACTAGAGCATACGCGTCATATATTGTAGATAGTGCTTACAGACCCTCCAGTTAACAAAACAGTACAAACTTTCTAATTTTCTTCGCCTATTCCTCAAACTAGCCCAAACATCCAAAATTAACAGGATAGACTGAAAAATATTCGTGAAAGACAAAATCAGATGCATACAATACAAAAAATCATGATAAACTCAAACAATGCAATGTTCACACCTAGGCTCTTTCGTAAAAATAGTTAAGGAAATCAAAGCAATCAATCGTTCGGTTCGGTTTATCGTAGAAGTCGCATTCTTATTCTGCAGGCAGCTGACAGACAATTTTTGTCTGCTTTATTTGATTCCCTCAAACATTGAACGAATTGAATGTTTGGTAGAGCCCTTTACAGCATACGATTTGTCTTTGTCATGCCTCCAAATTGCTAGTGAGGCCTGTGTTAACATAAACGACTTTTGAAGCAAGCGTTTCTACATTTGCAAATTAAACATTGATAAGATTTAATAACAAATAAGTATAATAAATAATAGGAAACGATTTTACACAATGCCTTACATCTTTTAATTGAAAAAACTGCTTGTTGTTGCCATCGTAATATACCATGACCTGTGGAGGTGACCTATGGCTATGAAGCCATGAAGATATGACTAAAGTTGCGTGTAGCATTTATAGAAAAGAAAGTAAATCCCTTATTTTAACGAATAAGGTACCCACAAAAAAGCTGTGGGCATTTTAAGCCATTTGAGAATCCAGAAGAAGAATTTTCACCCGTTTGGCTTACCCCAGTTAACTTACCTATGGTCGACGTAACAGCGGCAGTAACATACTTACATAGTAACTATGTTTTAGATGGTTCAATAATGTCAGACTAAACAACTTTTGGCCAAATGTTTCATTTCTGAAATAGAAAGAAGAAAATACCACCGTTTTGACGAAAAATGCATTAGGTCAAATGAAACATTTGTCAAATGATACATTTGGCTAAAAGTTGTTAGGTGAAGAGACAGGACCCCGTTTTAGATAGGTACTTATTTACACGGTACGTTACAGATAGTTATATTCCAGCTGCCGAACTATCAAGTACCATTGGAACCTACTCAACAGCGCAGTAGCACATAAAAGTTTATTTCACGACCCCGATGTGATCGTAGCACGGTGTAAGCGACGCTCGCAGCATGCCGGCGCCGGCTCGTATTCACAACGCTTACCGACAATTTACCTCGAACGAGTGCAAGTTTAGTTCGACCTCCACGTATTCGTAGATGTCAAAAACCTTGGGGCCAAGACACTAGGTAAATGGAGACATGTTGTGAATCACAAAGCTGGCAAGCTGCGTGTGCATTCGCGTCCCCACTACGTGTTGTACACTCGACGTTCTTCCATACAAAACTTTTAACTGAAATATTTTGGCTCAGGACCGCTTCGGCCTCAGTTTCATTTCGTCATCTCCATAAATCGTCCACAGTGCCATGTCGTCAGCCTACAATTCCTAAATCGTCACCTTCCTAACTTGCCTACTTTCTGATATCGTCAATACCCCATTTTGTCTAAATTCCTATTTTGACCATAGTGCCAACTCGTCCAATATCTGATATCGTCAATATACCATTTTTGTCTACGTTCCTATTTCGACCAAAGTGCCAACTCGTCCGCGTTCTTTTATCGACCTAGGAGTAGTAAAAGTTATTTAAATAGTAGGCACACACTGGCATTTATGCAATTATTTGAATTGAGAATGTAGAATTAATACTGATTGTCACTTAAACTGTCAGAAGCAGCACTATTAGGGCTGCTATGTAGTTGACGAGTTGGCACTGTGGTCTAAATAGGAATGTTGACGAGTAAGCACTATGGACGAATTAGGAGTGTTGACGAATCGGCACTGTAGTCTAATTAGGAATATAACCAAGTTACTACAGTGGCCCACGTAAGAAAGCGGGCGAGATAAGAAAGTGACGATATAGGAATGCTGGCGAATCGGAACAGTAGACCAAATGCGAATGAGAACTACTTAAGAAGTTGCCGAAATGAAACTGAGGCCGAAGCGGTCCTGAGCCAATATTTTGAAACGGCCGACATTAAGTTACGTCACAAAATGCCAAGATGCAAATAATATTTCCAATCACACGGTGAAGCAATAAAAATCACGTTGATGCGAGACGTACGGAGGCGCGGGTCCAAACAGTCTGTTCTAAATCGGGAAGACGACGCGCCGCCCGAATACTAAGCAGCCTACTTACTCACAAAACATTATCTCGACTGCAAGCCAGTATCTATTATAGTTTGACCCCAAGATTCATTACAGATATGTGTAAATAGGAGGCCACAATTATTCTGGAAGACATGTAGCGAATTATCAAGCGTAGTGAATGCCAACACAGGCCGGTTGAATTCCGCTGGTGCTGGGAACACCACATTATTCCCCGAAATGTTAAATGTTCGACTGCTGACAAACAGGTGACAGTAACATTTTTTCATTCTGTATTCTTAAAATACGCATATATGCAGAGCAATGGCGCGTAGCTGCAGTGTCCAAGAGGGAACCGGCTGGCTCGCGGTATTTGAGCTACCGAAGTGTTGTGGAACCGCCCTTTGCAACGCGAACTGAGCCAACTTGGACTGGGGCGGAAATAGAACAAAATGTATGAATTTTTATTTTTGTCGCGAGGCAGCCCTGCATTAATACAGCGGTTGCCTGAAAGTGTGTACGCTGTTTATAATGAAATGCTGTTTCAACCCTGGCAACATTTATTTTGAGTGAGTCATGGATGTTTTCTATGTATTTAAGTATTTATTTATCTATATCAGTATGTTTATCGTCGTCTAGTACCCATAGTACAAGCTTTGCTTAGTTTGGAACTAGGTCGATTTGTGTAAGATTGTCCCCTAATATTTATTTAATTTATTTCATATTTAAGATACAGCTAAGTTTTCAATGATTTTCCACAACAAAACATTAAAATAATGAAAGATTAACTTACACTAATTAGTTGTGCGAGGAGACCGGGGTGAGTTGGAAACGCATTAAACTTGACGGGTTGAGGCCACTGGACCCCACTCGACCCTAACCGGTTTACCACACAAGAGCTCTCTAAGCCTCACCCCGTCCTTTTAAATATACAATTCAAGTTTTTGTTCTAATTGCCGGGACAAGGACCCAATGGATTTACATAATAATGAAGAATGCATGGGCTCAAGCATAAGGATAATTCCTAATTTGGAAATAATTTGAAACATGAAATACCAAAGTTACCTATTGAAACAGAAAATTGTCGTCGACCTTATCATAGAAAGTGTAATATTAATTATATAGGCACATTTCATAACATCAAACAGATTTAGTACAGTCGACGTCAGATATATCCCATAAAAACATTCCATGTAAAAAAGAGGCCAAGTGTCGAAACTCTTCCACCGTAAAAAGTTGTGAGGTATTTCGTAGAGCCAAGTCTCAGGCATTCTTATTAATCTTTATTTGCGTGCTAAATAAAATTCTGTAACTTGGCAATCACACTACTTTCCTGCATTTATGGATTTCTGTATACCTAAATCTATGTAGTATTGTGTGATTGCCAAGTCACAATTTTTTATTTAACAAGCAAATAAAGATTAATAAGAATGCCTGAGACTTGGCTCTACGAAATATCTCACAACTTTTTACGGTGGCAGAGTTTCGAGACTTGGCCTCTTTTTTAAATGGAATGTTTTTATGGGATCTCGCTTCTTTTTGTACGTTATTGTGTTATCAATACATACGAATTATGGATGCAGTCCCATTCTTGCTTTTTCATGTTTTGACTCATTCACTGCAAATATAACGTTGTAATCCTATATGTTTATATGGGATTACAAAGCCGCACGCAGCCGCCGCACGTCATCAGGTTTACACATGATTTGGATTTCTGCAAGTAATGTTGTGATTTTTTACGGTAACTATTAGATCACCTTAGATCCCTGTGGTCCGATTGGTCCCGCTGGTCCAGCTGGTCCTGTCGGCCCGGCGGAGCCTGGCGCGCCAGGCCCCCTCGCAGGCCCCGCAGGACCTACGCCCCCATCATGCCCAGGCAATCCCTCAGACCCTGTACCTCCTGGTGGACCCGGTGGTCCCGGCTCTCCAGGCTCTCCCTGAAACAACGCAGCCGAGAATATCAACACTAGTACATTGATATAATATAAAGTATGGGAAATGTTCTCATCTATAGATTTTAATTGGATAATTTTTACTCTTTGGAATAGGAGTTCGTATTGGATTTAATAGTTATTATTCAATAGATAATCAGATACTTAATTGCAAAAAAATATTTACATAACTACTCTTATTCGTCGAGGTACCTATCGAATCACAATAGACGGGTGTTAATTAGACGTCTGATAAATTCAATTCAATTCAATTCAATTTTTTTTTTTTTTTATATAAATGTTAATAAAATATTTCTATAAGAAACATTAATACAAAAATTTAGGCATTTATTTTAAAATATTCATGCATTTGCAGTAAGCAGACGAGAAAAATTATTTATGCAGTTGGTGTATCTAGAAAACTGGAGTGAAATTGCAATTTATTTTTTTCTTGATTTATTTATAGACTAAACACTAATTGTTTTCTAAATTTGAAGCTTCTATATCTGCTAGAAGTGCCTTTGACTTTTGATGATCGGTGAGTCAGTGAGTGACAAAATTAAGAAACTTTGACTAGTTATAATTCTTAAACTCTTAATATCGTGGTTTTACAATGCGTGCTTGGTTACTGAAAATTCAGGCTTCTAGTTTTATCTACAACGAAGTTATAGGGGGGTCGAAAATGGCCTGAACTGCTTCGAGAAAAGGATGGTACGGCCGTGCCGCTCGCTGTTTTGCTCGACTTGGCGGGGGCACTGCCGTGCCCCCAGATGGGAGCGGCCAAAGTGCTTACAAATATCTGAACACGTGTCTAATGCCTCGATAATAGAGACGTGTTCAGATATTTGTGAGCTCTTTGGCCGCTCCGATATATCTGATGGCGACTTTTGACAAATTTCGCCGGACGGAGGTGCGGTGCAGTGTGTCGTACCACACGGAATTTATATACAAACTGAAACAAAATGGAGATGCGGAGCAAGCAAAGTACCTACCTACTTGCATACAACGAGCTCCGCATCTCCCGGAGATGCGGCGCAGTGTGACATCCACCTAAACCGTCTAGTCGCCAAGTGGAACCAATTTTACGAATTCAGAACTTATTCTCGTTACCCGGCTAAGTACCTAAATATTTTATTTACGAATTTAATCATTGTAATTAAATGTCATGATATTACCGGGGCACAAAAGGCCAGAGATTGAAACGCTGAAACGCTGAAACGCTTCCCCTTAGAATGAGCCAGTATCCTTGTATCCTGATATGCCTACTATCCCTATCCAACAAACAAGAGAAAATCAACGAAATTCTGTTTAACCTTTTCGCCGCCACTGACTTGATCTCAAGTTCGTCACTGTTTCAACCACCCTGCCACCGGCGTCATACGAAGTCCAAAAACAATAGACTTAACCCTTGCGTGGCTGCGTACACACATTCGTATATTAGAGGTACAATTACCTATTTAAATTTGTGTGAGTGGGTTAACCAATTAGCTTGGATCGGAATCAGATACAGGTAACGGAATGTATACATGTGATGTGACAGGTGAGGTATGGATCACAGAAGAACTAGGTATCTGCTAAAACTGGGTACGAACAACCTGGGGTTGCTGACTGGTATCGTAACTGGTAACAATACTCTTAATAGACACTTGAAGGTCATAGGTGTATAGCAACGCTTCCCACACTGTGGGGAGGAAGAAACTAGTAAGCATGTATTAGCGGAATGTATTATGTACGCGGCACTGCGGTTTAATACATTCGGTACAGATGTGTTAGAGGGCAGGGAATTGAGGGATGTCAGCCTTAAAGATGTTCTTCTGTTCTGCAGGAAAACGAGAAGAATGGAGGAGTTTGAAGTGGGAACGCCGCCGGGACAGTAACCTTAGGCTGCAACCCTAGGGAATGGGGCGGAATGAACGCAAAAACCGATCGACCGCCCGCCTGTTTCCGGCCAGGCGTCCCTTCACATCAACATTAACATACATGTGATGTGACACACTTGATAGATACATTTAATTTGAAACCCTAATCACGCCGCTTCGGTAAGTGTGTAGTAGGTACATGTATACGTGCAGTACAATTATCCCATCCGGGAAGCGGTAGATAGCGCAATGGTGCTTATAAGGTACCTACTTACATCGGAATATTGAGCGTACAAATAGGGTTGAATTTATTCTCCGCGGCGGAGCGTTTCCAATTTTCATATTTCCCACGGTGGGCCGCCCACCGCCGTGTACACTCAATCCCGACCTGATATTTATATGGGCGTGCACTCTTATGAATCTTATGATGCAAAGTTTATCTTTTAAAGACATTATTACAAATTACAATCTTGACTTACGTTTATGGTTATTTAGTTAACACTACTGAATATATCGTTCAATTTTTTTTTTCTGAATATAAATAAAATACCTTACTCTCATTTATTACCTTGATCAAGTAATCCAAAGGCTCGCAAATATTGGATGATAAACTCTCTTTTTTTAGAGTTATTCTTACTTCTTATATAGATAAATAAATAAGTAGTTAAATGCATACATACTCAGGTAGCAACTATGTGCTATGCAGGAAATTTGAAAATAGTGGTCCGTTTTACGAGCCGCGGGTAGCGCTCGGGGCGGCCTGGGTACGATCAGTACGAGATCCTGAAGTACTCCGTATGGGAGCGCAGATGCCGCCGTGTAGTTTTTAATGGATAGAAATACCACATAACACGTTATTTATCCTCCGATGACTGGACAACTGGTTCGCAGGCTTTCTCCACAAAAAAAAGAAGATTTGTCTATTTACAATGTATAAATGTGAGACGATACTTTGAAAATAAACAGATGCTCTGTTTACGTGCTCCAATCTTTGCTTTAGATAACAGATAAATTAAGAACGCGAAAGAATTAAGTAAAAAGCTAAACAAGCAATCCTCTCGAGCAACACAACAGCCTTTACTCGACTGACAAAAGCCCCAACTTCCATTCTTATTATCACAGCCGTGCGTTTATTTACTTTTGTATGCATGGAACGAAAGAATACTACTTAAGCTAAAGCGGCAAATCCACTGCACACTTTCCAAACCTCCTACCTCACAGTTCCATAAGTTCGAAATATGGCTTTTATTGCGATGAAAACAAGGTTGATTTTAAAGGTACGGGGATGAGGGTGATGCGAGATTGAGGAAGCGGTGTTGTGGAGCGGGCAGAGTCGCTGGCTCAGCGCGCGCGCCGCCGGGATCGGTTGCGAGCGTCAAGAATTTCCCAGAGGCGTGTTTACGACACCTAGCCTCTCCACCTTCGGCGCAGCACACAGATTGTCTGCGTCAGCTTGGAAAAAATAAAAAGGGTATCTTCTACTTACATTTCAGGAGGTAACCGGGGAAAATACCATGGCAGTCGTACCTGCAGACAAACTGTTAAAACAGTTTTAAGTTTTCTATCCCATTGTTTAGTAATAATAAAAAAATAAAACATTAATATTTTGTTTAAATTCCTTGTTGAGCTACAATATACCCCAGAAGCAATGTCGCGCTGCATTCCGCCCTGCGTCTTCGACTTTTTTTGTTCGTACAATATATAAATAGAAAGGTTACCTAACCTATCGCAATCACTAAAATTGTTTTCCCAACTGTATAGTTTTTCCGAAATTTCAGTTTCGCAAAAGTCGTTTTTCGCTAAAACCGTAAAGTTTTCAGGATTATTATAAAATAAACCTAATCCAACCTGGTGTATAGGTGATAATTATTTAAACAATTTACTTTAAAAACAAAGTTGTAACCGACTTCAATTTAGTACTCCGCCAAGCCACGAGAACATTTCCACATTTCTTTTCCAATTTACCACATGAACTGATTTCTGAGAGCTAATGCGTTGATTATCAGAGAAAAAAACCGAATCGCTGTATGTGGGCCGATAATATTTGAGGACTTCCGTCGATTCCACAAGGATCACCTTTGGCACTTCATTAGTTGCTATTTCAACGGAATATTATCAGAACCTGTGACGTACTTTTGTACTTTGAATTACGTAATTCATCTTCATCATCAATTCCACTCCACCAAATTTATGATTTCCGGGTGTAAATACGAGAGTTGTAGAAAATACCAAAATCACTACACGCGTGCCTAATATAATTGCGAAGTTCCGTCAATTCCTCATGGATCCCATCATCCAACTGGATGTTTGAAAAAAATGGGACCATCCTCGAAGCATATACTTACAAACAAAAAAAAAATTGTACGAATGGACTCATAAATGACGGAGTTCTGAGGTCAAACATTGAAAAAAGACATGATTTAAAAATATATATATAAATATATATACAACCCAACCTATAGACATTAACTTGTCGCCTGTGCTCGGCAGTGGGACTGGCCTTCAAGCTGATTTATTTTAACCGACTTCAAAAAAAGGAGGAGGTTCTTAATTCGGTTGTATTTTTTATATAAATATATACATAAACTGTTCAGTTCCTAACTGTCACTAGAATACTGTTTAGTATTCTCCGCACTGCCGATACCGACCGACTGAGCTTACAAACTGTGCCAAATTACCTCAACAATAACAAACGGAAAGAAATTCTGGAGAAGTTGTCAACTTGCGTAAAGTAATGCAGCGAGTTTGAGAGTCCATTTATTATTGCTTGCGGGGGCCGCAGTTTCTGCCATTCACAATTCGAATCCTCTCAGCATCAAAGGTCATTAATTATATTTTTGGGTAATTTAGAGGAAGCAATGTTGTGATGATGAAATTTGCAAATGATTAAAGGAAATGATGTTGTCGTTTGGGAGAGATGTAAAGGTTCAATTAAAAAGTTCAGCGCCTAACCTAACCTAACCCCTTGTTGTGCAGTGTTAAGCTCCGAATAGTTAGGCGTGATCTCGCGCCCCGTCAACAGCCGCTTGTCGCAGTCAACGGTAACCACCCGACCCGAATTTTAAGTGGTTTCAGCAAAATTTTAGGAAAATAGTAGGTTTATTGAATAGCTTATAATTTGCATAGAGTTCAGCGGTGGAGAGGCTCTTGGCCCTAAATTAATTTACGATGGACTTCCTCCAACAAATCCTATACAATTAAAAGAGCAAGCAGCATTAGGATTATATCAGAATTCTGTGTATTTTTAAGGTGAAAACAGCAAATACCATGCTAAACGAAAACTCAATTTTCCTTAATTATCCAGGTAGAGCGCACTTAATTAAACCCAATTTTGTACGTTTGCCGATGGCCCGGCCACTCGCATCGCATATTTATTATATCAATGTACTCGGGGTAATGAAATTTGCTAGCTGATAAGCTTGCTTAGTTGATAAGCGCGAGCCCCTTCGAGGTAAATTTTCATAAAATCCATTTCGTCGGCGGCGGCGAGCGGTGCGCTGCATCGGACATCCCATTTGTCGGCCTTAGCAACCGGAAAATCTTCTCACCTTTAACTTTGGGACGGTGTCTTTTCATAGATTTCATATTTGCCGGCACGTATTGTGGTAGCTAGATCGAAAAAACAAGCAATAGAGGGAAATAAATAATGAAGGTGGATGGCAATTCTTCCAATCAGATGATATTGACGCCAGAGGCAGAGAAACGAGCAGCGAGTCACCGACCGCTACACGCGTCTCTAGAGACAAGGTATGTAGAAAGAAAAGGCTAGTAGAAAGAAAAATGTATAAACATTACTTTTCAAATACTTACTTTGTCACTTAGGTACTTTACTTATATAGGTCTCTGTTTCCCGTCAGCAGAATTTGGCCTTTCGACGGTAGGAGCGATACTGCCTCATCTGGAGCGCTGGGTCGACAGGCGACACGGAACGTTGACGTTCCACATGGTGCAGATACTTACTGACCATGGATGCTTTGGTAAGTATCTGCATCGCATAGGGTTCGCATTAGGTTTCGGTTAGTCCGTCATACCCGTCCTGCCTCCCCGGATAGAAAGGGATGCGTAAACGCATTTCCCCAACTAGAAAAAAAAGTGTTTCCCAGCATACAATGTTAACATTCACTGAAAGGCTATACGAAATTTAAACTTTGGGCTGCTGATTTAAATGTAAAATGTAAGTTGCGGCGTCTTATTTGATTTGTAAGAAGATTTTCTGTTTACATTGTACAAGTTTGTCTTTCATAATTTGAAACGCGAATACCTAATATGGAGGGAAATAACATCAAACAGTTCTCGATGACTTGTGTTTAATTAAGGTTCTCATGAAACAGTTGAAAGCTAACTTTAATTCCGTCTTTATCTAAGAACATAATTGTTGGTTTTGACTGCACTTTTTGCTTCTGGTTTCAATTTTAGATTTAAGCTTTGTCGCTGTATATTACGATTTTTCGGTAAAATTATTTTCATGTTCAGCGGTTATATTCGGGTCATTATCAGTCAGTAAAACAAAAATCGTATTTTCAGTGGCTTATAGTTAAGTGCTTATGTTTATATATAATATGTTTTTATCGCATAGAATTATAGAAGAGGCGATGCCGTTTATGCGGATTCAGAGTTCAACCAAAAATTAGGCTTTAAAGCCCTTAACTTTGGCAATGTCCAACGAAAAGACGCGAACCTAAATCTGACAATGACCCATTCCATCCTTGTGTTCAGGCTCTAACTCTCTACTTTAAATCCACAAAGTCGCATCCCACTTCTACCTACGCCTACCATGGACAAAATACAAAATGAGTAGGTACGTAATGAGAAGCAGTGTGTGTTAACAGATATGAACGGATTGAACGATATATACCTACCAATCCTACTATACAATATTATAAATGCGAAAGTTTGGATGTTTGGGTGTTTAGATGTTTCGATGTTATTAGATGTTATTTAGATATTTGTTACTCAATCGCGCTTAAACCGCTCAACCGATTTGGATGACGTTTTGCACGAAGATAGCCTGGATTGAAATACAGGATAATTTTTATCCCGGGTCCACGTAGACGAAGTCGCGGGCGGAAGCTAGAATGAGATATTTTACACAGTTACAGTGTTTAATTAGATAAGTAATACAGAGCAAGTTCTTAAAATTTATTGGTTTTGCTAAAGTTCTTAATTAGGCTAATATCGGTGGTGCTCGCAGGCACAGTTCGATTCCCTTCTCGCATGGTAAGCTAATTCCTCGCGAATCCGCCAGAGACCGCCTCCGTCGCCCGTTCCCTCCGAACGAATGTTGCCTGAAGAATACGAAGCGACAAGATAAAACGTCGAATCGGAAAAACTGCTTATTTTATTACTGTGCCGAGCTGTAAGGCGGATAGGATAGGCCTCGGGCGGGATTGGACGAACCTCAATTAAGGCCCGTGCACTGATTCAGAGAGTAACATCGCTACGGAACTTCAACTTCTTGTGTTTTTTCGTATTTCTGTTGATGAACATAGTTCGTTCTATTAAAATAGCAGTTTTAAGAACGCCACATATTCTGAATCGGTCTGGAAATACATTCAGGCACGTTCCTTGTAAGTGGCGGCCGGTGGACCAGTGTGCATAAACATCCTTTCTGCGAATGTAAGTTAACAAGTAGGGATTTGTGTTGGGAATGCTAATTAGACATACATGCATAATTACTACCGCCTTGTAGGGCATTTTGGAGGCGTTATGTGGGTTACATTCATCAAAGTTACGCCATAGAGATAAAGGCGACAGATCAAGAAATATTTATACTTGGAGAATATTTTGTTTGCGTAGGGTCCCGCCGGGGCGGGCGGTAGAGGGCGCGTCAGGTTCGTTTTCAGACGTGCGCTCCCGGGGGCCACGTCACCTTACGTTATTATGATTAGGGAACTTTTTTATAATAACTTATTTATTTTACATCAGGGAAAAAATATCTGAAAGGGAACCTTGAAGCGGTAGCAAAATTGTGCAAATTTTGAACCGAACAACTTACATATTAATTACGATGATCATTTTGCTTGACTATCTTGTTTTGGGCTTATAAAAAAAACCGGCCAAGTGCGAATCGGACTCGTGCACGAAGGGTTCCGTACCATAATCTATAAAAACGGTAAAAAAATCACGTTTGTTGCATGGGAGCCCACTTAAATATTTATTTTATTCTGTTTTAGTATTTTTTGTTATAACGGCAACAGAAATACATCATGTGTGAAAATTTAAAGTGTCTAACTATCATGGTTCATGAGATATGAGCCTGATGCCAGACGGACAGCGGAGTCTTAGTATATACACCGTGTCCAATAAGTTCGAATACAGTTATGATCCTTAATAAAATAAATGTACGCGTAGTTTATGTTATGAAAATTATATTATATGAAAGGCACACTTATATTCAATATTTACAACAAATGTTTTGGAATTACTCCACCTTTAACTTTTTTTACAAGCTTCAAACGTTTCTCAAAAGAGTCACACGCTGCACGCACCGCTTCAATCGGCCTATCGTCCCAAATTTGCACGATAACCTTTTTAAAATGGTTCAGGTTTGCGACTTTATAATTATTTAGTTTCGAGAGCATGTATGACCATACGAAATAATCTAGTACGTTTAAATCTGGAGAACTTGGTGGCCATTCATTTTTCGGCAAAAAATCGGTCAAATTAGCCTTGCACCAAGCTTGAACAGCGTTTGCCGTATGCGACGGAGCTCCGTCTTGTTGGAAGACATAATAATCATCTCCAAACATATTTTTTAAATTTGGGGCAACATTTTTCTCCAAAACCTCCGATTTATAACATTCCGCATTGATTTTAACGCCTTTATCAATAAATACTAAAGGCAGTTTGCCTCTCTTACAAAGAGCACCCCAAACCATCACTGATGGTGAGCTCTGGAACCTAGGCACATTCCTTTCATAGTCTGGAATGTCTTCTATCCTTGCTGACCACAACCGGTCGTTCTGGGCGTTATGAGGCTGCTCTAACACAAAGAGTTTCTCGTCTGAGAAAACAAATTCGTCCCCTGCGTGCCAAGAAAGTATGGTGCTACATCTTTCTACTCTCTTTTTCTTGGTCGCATCTGAAATGCCATGTACTTTTCGTTTTTTGTAGGCTTTTTTCAATATATTATGTACAGATCCCCTGGAAATTTTCAGATCAGCAGCTAATTTTCTAATAGAACGGTGTTTTTTCCGCCGAATTCGCTCTCTTATAGCCTTCACCACTTTTTTGGTTCTAGCTGAGCGGGGCCGACCGGATCTTTTCCTGTCCTCTGTAGAAGAGATCTCTTTATACCTTTTTATAGTACTTAGTATAAACCAGATTCCGTTTAACTCCATGGGGTTGTAACGCCTTGAAGATAGCACATGGCCTGTCGCCATTAAGGAATTTTCTAATAATTTCTTCACGAAAGTGCTTCATCGTGTATTGAAACCAAACTAAAAATACGTGACTTATGAAATTATTGTATTATGTTTATGTCAATATACTTTTTAAATTAAAATAAGAATTTTATAGCCAGCAATCCGTATGTCTATACAGCAAGTGCTAAAAGTTTGTATTCGAACTTATTGGACACGGTGTAGGGTCCCGTTTCACCTTTGGGTACGGAACTAAAAATGATGACGGAGTGTTTGATCGTGTTTCATTTGACCACATGTATTTGTTCTTCAAATAGTAATTTTTAAGCCTTACAAGATTAAACTATTACAAATGTTACAAATAATTAGAATGCAACCGCATTGTAATTTTCAATTACTTAAACTACTAAAGATTGCGCATGATGGGTCGATTTAGAATTCTGATCGATATTAAACTGTGATATAACACTGGCGGCAAGTATTATATCACAAATAAATATATCATGAACGACTTTATCACGAAAACTTAATCATGAAAAATTCTTATTATACGAAAACTCACAAATTGACTACCTGTAGCGCGAAAAGACTGTGTCACAAATAGAAATTATAAGAGATCAGAAACGATTGCGATCACGCGATCCCACTAGGTAATTTGATGCTCAGTTTACCTATTATTAAGTAATAAAAGTATTAGAAACAATTTACAATTCCAGACGTTTCCCTCCTAACTCGGAGTCCTCCATAAATTTGATACTCCTCCTAAAACGAGTATCAAATTTATAGCTGTTTTTCTTACGATTGAACAAGCTTTCATTAAATAAAAATAATTTTTAAAAATTATATGTTTTCGTGAATCTATTCCTGATAAAGTCTTCGTTTTGCGGATTATTCGTGAAAAAAACGTGATAAAGTCGTTAGTGAAAAAGAGTTCGTGAAAAAATTTTACGCGACTAAGTACTGATTCGAACACTGACATGTGTGTGTGTGTGTGTGTGTGTTAATGGCACAAAGTATACCACACCCACAAGCTTTATTTTCGTGTTTGCGATGTTTAAAAACATCGAAAACACGGCGCAGCGGACACAGCTTAAAGCGCAGCACTGTGAATACTGCGTTTAGTTTTAGCGTCGCAAGGGTAGCTCTGTGGTTTTCTCGCTACACTCAAATGCAGTGATGTTGAATACTGCGTTTGTCTTTAGTATTCGTTACAATAAAGTTGCTGCAAATCTTGTTAGCAAAACTAATATTTTAGTGCAAGTAAGTGTAAAGTAGTGTAAGTGCTGCGTTTCTGGTTAGATAAGAAACATGATTATAATAAAAAAAGCGTCCAAGTGCGTGTCGGACCACGCACAACGAAGGGTTCTGTGCCTATTAAAAAGGTCGTATCGTTACTGAAATCGTATGGCACATAAGTCCTTTTCGTCCTGATTAAGACCTGTCTTTAAGGAAGGCAGTTTTTTAGAAATATCTAGAAAACCTTTGAACAGATCTTGTTCAAATCAATTTTGACTTTGAAAGAATTTAATAAGCCCTATGTCCATGATTTTTTTTCATATTTTTAAAATACATTCTTCAAAAATTAGAGGGGGACACAATTTTAGTGACTTTCGGGGCGATTATCTCCGACTCTATTCACTTAATCAAAAAAAATGCTGAGAAACTTTATATTTATTTTGAAAGGCCTATCGATTGATGTGCCACACGTGCGCTTGCAATGAAAAAAAAGTGTTCTTTCAGTTTCATGTATGGAGTACACCGCTAAAAAATTTTTTTTTTTAAATTTCAATACAAAACTGTAGCGGCTAACAAAATACACCTATCCTCAAAATTTTATTCAAATATACCTTATAGTTTTCGAGTAAAATGCCTGTGACATACGGACAAACAGACAGACAGACAGACATGACGAATCCATAAGGTTTCCGTTCTTTGCCATTGGCTACGGAACCCTAAAATATTTTTTTATTAGGCGCTTGGGATGTAATTTTTGCAGAAAAGTGAAAAATCCCAAAAATGAAGATTACTGCAAGTACAAGGCAGAATAATAATATTCATTATTGCACCACAACATAAGAAAAACATGTTCCAAGAATAGATCAAAAAAATAATGGTAACAAGAGGCGGTCTTATCGCAATATGTGCTATACTCGTATTTAAAAATACCTTGTGATGAGAACAAACTTTTACAAAACAGAACGACCTTGTTACTCGGTGTTAGTCTTGTTTACCAACTTTTGCAAGTTTCAACATCTTGACTAAATTGCTAGTTGCTTCCTTATGCTGCTGTTGCTTCCTACGAAATGTTCAGGAAACTTCTGGTCTAACATTTTTAAGCAAATGCTTTAATTCCGGACACCTGTTATAGTTGGCCGTATATAAGCTAATAAGACCCCGCGTGCTGTTCTCCAGGCGACCCGTGGAAGTTACAAGGATATAGAAATGAACAAGCGAAGAAAAGTGCATAAGCAAAGTAAGTAAATAAAGAGATATTCTGGTTTTCCGTCACTTCAGACCAATTTATATGCTTTATTTTTCACTCTATAACTTTGATTGGATGTTAGGAGCATCGCACGAGACATGACTGCTCATACATCAAGCATCTCCGACAGATTTTCTGCTACGTATGGCACTGTGTACACTATAGGTACTGCATGCTGTATGGAGCAGGGACTACAAATTTTGTACTCCCCTAAATAGTCGCAAATGAGAGAGCAAAATAGTAACTGCATAGACATTGCCGGGCAAGGAGATATAGACGATTTGTATCTTTTTTTCTGCAAGCTGCAATGAAATAAATAAAAACTAAAAGATTTTTTTTTATAGCTGAACATGATGTTTTGTCACCAGTTGATATTAAAATCCGGCTCTTGTGGGAAATGGACTAGGGTTGTCGCACCAGCCCGGGTGGGAGCGACGTAAGAAGCGAGCCCGGGAACCAAGATATGTGAGACTGAGGTATGCGAGCTGGAATGTAGGGACGATGACGGGTATGGGAGAGAGCTAGCAGATGTGATGAAAAGACGACGAATAAATGTAGCTTTTTTGCAAGAGACGAAGTGGAAGGGTGAGAGAGATAGGGAAAGAGTATAAGTTTTACTACTGTGGGAGTGATGGCAAGCGCAATGGTATCGGTATAGTACTGGACCATAACTTGAAACAGGGTGTGACGAATGTCAATAGGAAGAGTGACAGAATAATTGCTGTGAAAGTAATTCTGGAGAACGTGGTCCTAAATTTTGTACGTGTGTTTGCTCCTCAGTGTGGATGTGATGATGTAGTGAAAGAGAAGTTTTGGGAAGATTTTGATACAGTGATGATGGATATTCCAGACAGAAATAGATGTAGGTGGAGACTTTAATAGACATGTGGGAAGGATGAATATAGATTATGAAAGGGTACATGGGGGGTTTGGCTTTGGAAACCGCAACAAAGAAGGGGAAGCCTTGCTGCAAACTGCTTCCGCATATGATTTAGGCATTGCCAATACATGGTTTAAAAAGAGAGATGAACATGCTCCATGCATGCTGATCACCTATAAAAGTGGCCAGCATGCGACACAAAAGGAAGAAAATCAACTGTGTCAAGGACTGCAAAATAATACCGGGCGAACATTTAGTATCACAACATAGCCTATGTTATGGAAGTGATCATTAAAATCCAACCCTAAACAAAAAAAGAACGGGCCCCCTGTTCAAACAAAATGCCATAATGTTAGAGAAGAATGTGTATGCAAATAACTTTAAAGAAAGAGTGGTAGATAAAATGATAGAAATGAAAGAGATGGAAGGATTAAATGCAAAAGAATGTTGGAAAACGATGGCAAATTATATAAGGAGAGTAGCAAAAGAGGTGTTAGGAGAATCGAAAGGGAAATGTGTGATAAACCAGGAAACATGGTGGTGGAATGATGAGGTTCAAGAAAGATTGGAAAAAAAGAGTCGCAACGTGTTGAATGTGGAAATGAAAGTGAGAAGGAAGCTAAGAGGATTGAGTACAAAGAATGTAAGAAGGTATCTGTGTGTAGATTGTAAGCACAGTATTCTTGTACTTACCCATGCACGGTAATTTGTTAGCCTGCGACCGACCGATCTCTCGGGACCAGTCTGAAAACCAGCGCTGCGCCTCGCCCAGCCCCAGCACATGCCGAGACTGGGGCACATCGTCCACTGATTCTGTTTTTTCCTTATTGTTTGTTTTTCTTTTGTAAGTTTTTATTTTTTCTTGTAATTTTTTTGTGGCAATATCCTCGTATACGTTTCTGATTCCGATTCAGAAAATATGTAAAAAAGCATGTTTTATTTATACGACGGTGGCAAACAAGCGTATGGCCCGCCTGATGGTAAGCGGACACCGCAGCCTATAGACGCATACAACTCCAAAAGGAGTAACATGGGCGTTGCCGACCCTTGATATGTTTGAGGATTCGCCGTGTTGACAGCTGAAGGAACACTTCCTTCGCTCTCATCACAACGCATCCTCGGGATGTTACGTAACATAACAATAAAACTGGCCATGCTCAAAATGTTGTGTCTGCGTCTGCGGTTGTCCAATTACCAAATATATGAAGTCGTGGCAATTAGGCACAGACACAAATATTCATAGTGAGTCTGTACATTTATTATTTAGTACAACTTGAAAATAATTGAATTGTATAAATAGTAGGTACCTATTGTATAACAAATATAATAATTGATCTAACTTGAAATCAACAATAGGGGTGTAGGTACACACTAAAGAAAATAAACAATAATGTTGTATTTTCTCGAAAAAGAATTAAAAACGTAGTCAATTGGAGAAAAATCCAACGCGAGAGGTTAAATAATCACAAAATTATAAGTGTCCAAAGTTTCAAGAGGGGCCATGTTCTGTCGCTTTTCCGCAAAACGCACCTTCATATGAGACGATTGTCATTTACTATGACGCTCGCAGATTGTGACGTCACTAGTTGCGAGCGTTTTCTTTCTCTGACAAGCAATATTAAAACGGTTGTAACTACGTAATTCTTTGAGATATCTGAATGGGATTTTTGTCACTAGGCATATTTTCTTTAGGAGTCAATACATTTTGAGTCTACATCCGTATTCAACTACATAATTGACTAAAGCTAGGCACTTCCTTTCGCCTCTACATCCACAGCGGCACATGTCTTCAGCAAAGTTCGGATACAAGCCTGAATATGCAGACAGCAGATGTTAGCCGCCCATAAATTAAATACCTACACGCCCGCAATCCGCGCCTACCTAAACTATCATCTCATATTAAATCATTGCCTATTACGTCGCGATGTCCACACTAATAGCTTAAAGCGGAAAATTGTAGGAGTTTGCTATTCGATTCTACTCCATATTTTCTTAATCAAATATAAGATCGTCCCCTTATATATATGTATATAACAAACCGGTTTGCATGCATATTATAAACTATTAAGGGGAAGCCTCGATTTTTGTGAACCACGCCAAAGTGTTAGAGACACGTTTATATAATATGTCAGGCACACTAAAAGCGAGAGGCAACACTTCGGGAATAGCTTTTTTTGGACAAATGTCTATAAATTAATATCTTGTGTGAAGGTTTTTTCATTTTTGCTTCAATGCAGTTTTAGATTATGATGAAACTTGATTTGACCAGTATCATTTGAAAATGGAGTGGGTTTTCTGAGATATAACCGCCTCGTTGGCGGCTTGTAGAGCCAAAAAATTGTAATCAAAAAGTAGTAGCAGCAGCGCATATAAAATTATTACAAGATACAATGTCAAGAAAATGATTCTAATCTTGTTTTATTTTCTATATAGATAACGATTGTTTATCGTTGGCTTCTGCCAAACAACCCGATATTTCCATCTGAAAATTATTTTATTATTTTCTTTCCTAGTTCACCCTCTGAAATGCTCATAATTTTCGAATGTATACCCTTAACACCAGATCAAACATGGCTGACGAAAAGCGAAGTTGGTCCTGACATCGAAAAGTGTAACAATTTACAAGCATCCTTGCTCTGTATGATAGTTATCAACTTATTTATCACAACCTCGCCCCAGAGGCTTATGGACTCCGAGTCGACGAACACCGCACTAGTGCCCGACCAGGAATAAAATGCTATTACTAATTTAATTATCGCACTTTTTATGCAGAACTGGTCATTATTGCGGTCTGGTGCAGCAACTTTCGAAGTAACAGCGTTATGGCGGCGGATACGCGGCGCGCCGGGAAATTTGAATTTTTCCACCGTTACCTGCGCCTATAAATCAAGTGTAAAGTCACCCTAAGCTCTCCCAGATCGCGTTCCTAACTTTAAAATTTAAATTACAATTCCTCGCGATAGATATGTAGATGCATGCCCTTCAATGCACGATCATTAGACTGGCGGTGTTCGAGAAGACAATAAAGTATCCTAACTCCACGTACTTACGCAAATTACCTCAATTTGTAGGGTGTTTATAGTCATGGATACCTACCGTTCGTTAACCTTACTAATTTTCTCAACCAGCATATACATCATCATCATCATAATCATATCAATCTAACAACAAAGGCCTCACCCAAAGAGTACCACAATGACCAGCATATACATAGTTAGGTTATAAGCATTTACAATTCTCAAATACAAATAATTTATTGTATGAAAGTGTGTAATTATAAAGGTGGTAATACTTCTATGGTTCATACATAACAATCAGCCATTATATGGCATATAATATAAGGATTATATCAACATGTTATTGAAATTTAATGTTAGAGAAATTAAAGTAAATACATGTAAATAGCATGCATAGTATTATTAAGGTGTATTTAGTTATTAGGGTGTGTATCCACCATAGCCGAGCGAGGTAGCGGAGCGGCAATAGCATTGCTACTATTGCTACCCTTGCTCGCGCATCTCTTCCTATTGGTGATCTTTTTCCCCGCTCACCGCTCCGCTGCCTCAAACAGCGCTGGTGGGTACTCACTCTTAAATAAAAAATATAAATAACTTGCAATAACTAGAAATAGTATAGCAAACCATTTATCATTTTTAGTGATTTATCGCAGCAATGTATCTTACTAATTTGACACTTCCAACCCACCTTTTTATCATTGCATTGCAAAAACGTTTTAGATTTTCAGACATCAGTTGTATGAAGGTACTTAGTAATATATATATACTTTTATATAGTACTTAGTAAATATTAGGTTTCCAACAAGTCAACGTTACCCTAAATGTTCAGAGGACAGCTTCTTGTTTTTTCACATAAAATCTACAAAACATCCCAAAATGCCGGAATAAAGGACAATTTACGGAACATTAAAAGATAGTTAATTTCGAAGTATAACGCGGCTAATTAAGACAAGCAGGGTGACTCCAAATTAAAACTTATGGGTTTCAGGGCCATTACCATATTCATTAGAGGGTAACGACTATATTCAGAGATGTTTTCTGAAAGGGATACGAGCGCCATCTAGTTAGAAAATACGATATTATGCGCACGGCAGACTGCAGTCGAGCTACGCGAAGTCGACCGCAATACGACTACATGGTAGAGAGTATGCGACCTAGTGTTAGTAAAGTTCGCCAGAGGGCGAAGTACTTTGTGAAAATGTAGGTGATATTTTCAGGAAATAATATATACTACTCAAAAGAAAATAGGGGCCACAAGTATGGTGATCGTTACGTGAAATTTTATTAAACATTAATATATAATTTTTCCAGCTATTAACACTTAAACACCAGTATGAAAGTGGTTGTATTCTAAATGATGCGGGACATCATTAATTAGCCACTTATCAATAAGTTTATGTCCAATAATTAGCAATAAAATAGAAAAATGTAAGTGGCCCTTATTTTGTTTTGAGCAGTATATATTATGAAATTTCTATAAGTTATAACCTGTAATTGGTTACATGGTTTTACTATTGTGTATATGAATGTTGCGCTGTTGGTTTTCTATGTATTAATAAATAAATAAATAAAAATAAATACATCTCCTACCTAATTATTATATGATTTAAGCTCCAGCTAAGTAAAGTTATAATTTAAAATTAAAATAGTACTATGGGCTATGTATTAGGCATGAACATGAATGCAAATTATTTTTGATTCGTATTAAGCCCAAATTATATTGTAATACAATCATATAATTAAATGACTTGTATTTCTTAACTAAGGTGGATGTTAGCGCTTTTTTGAAATCAAACCTTAATTTTAGCAATAGCATTTTACGGAGTACATATTATAATTTATACAAGTAATAGATAATTGTGTTATGTATATATACCTAACTAACGACATTATTATTAAAATACGGCTATTCGACTTTTATTATAGTATAGACATCACCAGATAATTAAAGACCGCTCAATAGCAGACAATGCCACGGCCGATTAAATAAACGTACTATATATTTGGATCAATCAACTTTTCCTTTTATTATCTTGCCCCGGTAATAGCCCGTAAGCCCACTCCCAATACACCTACGTCTCATGATAACACGATAAAATGCATGGCAGTAGCTCGAGAAAGTTGTGCTGAGCAAGAATCAGAAAATTATCGCACCTGAATATGACCGAAAGTTGGAAAATCCTTCACATCCGGTCAAAATTTGTAAGGGTAGGTATATTTACGTCATGTGACAACAGTAGGAGACATGTGGCATCATTTAGCCCTTTAATCGTAGAGAGAATAAACCTATAAGTCTGTCAGTCCCGAAATGGCCGAAAGTTGGCAGACGGTGCCAAAGATGGCCACCCTTGTGGTTTTACCACTTGGTTTACCAATACGTGTTTAGTGGATTTAAACCCCATAAAATCATAGTTTTAAAGAGTGCAAGAGTGAACCATGGCAACGAGCAACAAAATAGAGTTGATTGGCCCATTTGACATCGACGTAAATTCATTCTTCTAGCACTTTAATTCAAGCAAGGGGTTCCGTGTGAATTATGTTTACCGACGCCACCTGGATCCTGGTGCCATCCAAAATATATACTGCCAAACCCTTAGACAACCTGTAACCCCGTAGATAACCTGTCAAAATCACTTGAATCGATACTGTATCGCGTTTGAAGCGCTGCCAAAAGTCGCTGTATGTAACCGGCTCTACAATATCTCTATCTGTTTCTTTGTCACGCTTTGTTGAACGGCTGCACGGATAATTTGACTTATAGGGTGCCGTTAGAATGGCAGAAGGTATGACATTACTGTAAACAGTTTTTTGAGCTTTTGCACCCGCGCGGGCTGCTTACTCGGTCTACAAGACCCTTCTTTATCGTAGTAGGGCAGTTTCAGGTGATAATGTGGATACGCTGGACAAAAGCACCAAATTTTTGTCAGGTACTTGTTTAAAAGTTTTAAGTTTTTGATAGGAACCAACTCCTCCGTCAGCCATCTTTAATTTTATGGCGGTAATTTTGAATTATACGTATATCATTAATATCTCGGGTTCTAAATAACGTAGAATCACAAACTTAGTGTCTAAATATGTATTATTTGGGGTCAAGGAATTTAACTAGATATTCGTGTATTCGTGTCCCCAAAGAATATCAAACGGAACCCTGTTCCTAAGCTTCCGCTGTCCATCCGGTCTGTCTGCGTATCAGCAATAGCTATAGACTGTTAAAATGTTCACAGAAGTTGTTTTTCTATTGTTGCTTTAACATACATTCATAAAAAGTAATTTAATTAAAAATTTAACATTTGCCCGCGCATAACAATCGATATATCTCTAGAACCGTAATATTTAGACACTTGAAATTTCCGCAGAATATGTATTACTATAGCCTCTACATATAATAAAAAGTAATAAACATAACTTAAACCAACTCTAAGAACAAAGATGTTTACATGTTTATGCAGTGTTATATCGGTAAAATACTTATTTAGTTGAATTCCCTGACCCCAGATATGTATATTTAGACACCAAGTTTGTGATTCTAAGTGCCTTAGCTTATACACTTTTTACTCGATCAGCCTGTGGGTTAAATATACAAAGCGAGCCTATAGCGCCATGTGTGTCCAATACAATAATGCGTTTAGGATGCTGCTGGGGCTGCCGAGGAGGTGTAGTGCCTCGGGCATGTTTGCCGAAGCTCGTGTAGACGGGTTCCAGGCGATCATGCGCAAAAGATAGCCTCGCTATTAGGCAGGGTGAGAGCAAGCGCCAACAGCATTCTACAAGCAATGGCGTCAAGATTTAATTGTCCAAATTTATCTTTCTGGGTTGGGCAGATTAAGGGCGTTGCCCAATTGATCATTTAAAAATTGTATATCGTTTTTTATTTTTGCTTACTGTTACTAACCTAATTTAGTTTTAAGTCGTCTCGCGTCTGTTACTAACATACTATGGATTAACCGGTCTGAAATAAAGATTTTTATTTTTATATTTATTTTATTTTATTACTAAAAGCTAAGTTTAAACGGAGATCTTTTATTAGTTCACCTTTAGTTAAGTACTCGCTCGGTAAGCACTGCAAATAACAGCCCAAACTGTCGTCTTGCTGGTACTAGGCGTGTGGGCTGTGGCATTAATACAAGTACCTATTGTCATATCAATATCCACAACATGCCCAAATGTCAAGCTGTTACGTAAGCAACAATTACAATACCCACTTACGTGCAATTTGTTATTTATGGCTCATAGGACGCAGTGAACGAATTCACAATTGGAGCGGCCATTTCAGAATGATATTAAGGCCGTACAGATGATGTAGACTTAAGCTGTTTAGAAAATTACTGATTCGATTGAATCAACGATGTTCAGTCCCAATGATTAGACTAAATGGCTGTTTGACTCTAGTTTACGATCCAGAACTCTGTGGCATACTTTTACTTATTAACATAATTTATTACATTACAATAGCATAGTTCAAAAGACAATGTATCTACACTCGCTGATTGATTTAACTCCATACGTATATGAAATTAATTAATGTCATTCTTCATGAAACTGTCAAACCTCTCACAGACTGGCGCGGCCTGCGGTGGCGGTCAAAAGTTGACAATAATTATGCAATAGTATTGACCGCCACCGCAGGCCGCGTGAGTGTTATTCAGGCATTTGCGTTTAGCAACAGGCGGTAAAATCGAGTCTTCGACCGATGATGGCAAAAGGAACCAGCAATCTTGACGACTTTTATGGTGTGATATCGTAATCCTGAAAAATAACTGTTCCCCTAATTTGATATTGTACTGTTTAAACATTCAAGACGCCTAATAGATTTTTTAAAATCATTTCACTTAACAATACAATACAATACAAATACTCTTTATTGCACACCTTAAAACATGAATCAAATAGACATAACAACTTATAAAAAATAGATGTTAAAAACCGGCGGTCTTATCGCTAAAGAGCGATCTCTTCCAGACAACCTTTAGGAAGCTGGGAAATAGCAACAAAAAGTTACAAAATAGGTAGGTGGCAAAATTGGAAGTAAACGAACTTACAACGTTACAACATACACAAGTACATCAATAATAAACGTACACACATAAAGCATACAAATAAACTTACATATAATGATATTTAAAAAATATTGCATGGAGGTATTATGCTAATGGGTCGTCAGCGCAATAACAAGTGTCAAAAAAAGCCATTCGCCTTGTTGTTATGCTACAATTTTCGATATTGGAAGTAGAACGACATAACGAACATCCATCGACTACAAGAGCGAACTGTTCTGTGTGACCTAAATTTTCTATTTATTCATCGCAAAGTTTATTTTAAATCCATTTGTTTTTCTTTATTTACTCAGTTGGCTTTCTTCTAATAACGTGTGATAAATTTAGAAGATTTTAATGACTTTGTAGCGGACGGACGGACGGACGGACTGACAACCGTCGTCACGCCGCGCCTGCCGTGGCTATTTCCATTTGCGGTTTTCAACGGAAATTTCGGTAATGGAAATTGATTTCGTGCTTGAAACCACGCGTAAATAGATGAAATTAGGTAACGTATTTTTGTAATGTTTTGGTCATGATCATGTTAACTTTACCCCGCAATAACAATAACAATAACATAATAAATTTAATGTCGCTATTAATAGGGGCCCATCTAGCAGTTGGCGAGTCACCGTCTGCCAGAGATAAAAAGTGAGACAGTTTTATTAGGCAGGCGTCCAATGTTTCACCCAATAGCCCAGCCACTAGTCCATCATTTTCACCCAATAACCCGTTTCATTTAGATTCCATCAACCATCAATAGGCCCTATACTCCTCAGCGGGGGCTGTCTCTGTGTGCGTCCCATGACACGGGCAGGGACAGCATCCGCTCGGTGTACTCCTTGCATTTTATTAAATTGTCAAATGGCCCTCTACGTGTTGGCTCAGTTGGTACTTTGTAGGTACCTAGCTCCACGCACGCCTCCCAAAGGTCCGGGACGTCATTGTCCCGTGAGCGGGAAAGACATACATAATAATAAATCCTTTATTGTTCCTTGACTGAATGCTAACAGGTTCTTAAAAAAAAATAACATGCAATAAAATAAAATAAACTAAGTTAACTATACATTAAGTTGTGGGCCCAATTCGGGTACCTATAGGCCTCCTCCATCTGTTTCCATCTTTCCCTATCTTTCGCGATTTCAGTCCAGTTGCTACCCGCTACTTTCTTTATATCATCTATCCATCGGTCCTTCGGTCTGCCTCTTTTTCTTCTGCCTTGCGGGCCTTTCCACATTGTAACTGTTCATTGTAATTTCTTTTAAAAACACAAGACGAAATCCACAGGAGAATAAACATGACATGGAGAAAGTATTGGAGCTCTAAGGAAATAATTAAATCGAACCTTCCAATAAAGTACAAAACAAAGATAATGAACTCTAACTTACTACCATGCCTAACATATGGTGCCCAGACATGGCTTATCTACAAAACAACCAAAACAAAAATACGATCATGCCAACGCGCTATTGGAGAGGAGCATGCTGGGCATCAAGCTAATAGAAAAGCAAAAAAGCAGCTCCATTAGACACAAAACAAAAGCAATTGATGCAGGACAACATGCACAATGTCTGAAGTGGAAATGGGCCGGCCATATGATACGCACAAAAGATGCAAGATGGACAACAATAACATAACTGACGGCAAAACGATCAAATACGCTCATATCACTCACTGACGCGTATAAAAATATATAGCGTCTAATAAGCTATTTATTTCAGCGCCTCTAAAGCCGCTTTGGAGTTATATTTCACGCTTCTTTTTAGTTTAGTTTTTAGTAGTTCATTTCGGGCTGATGATTATAACATCGTCACTAAGAATAGGTACGGTCCGGTCCGACCATGACCACAAGCAACACTCCGAAATAAACGATGATAATGGTCAGGTTTTCATATGGGCAGGTGAAATATTCTGTTATGATGCTCGTCTTGAAACCCCGGAATTCACTATCAGTTAATTCATGAACCGTGTATTTTTAATGCGCCATGTCTCAATGTTGTACTTTGATCCTGAGTGAGGTGAGGCAAGGTTAATGACAGGCTCCCTCGGCTCACCTGATGTAGGTACAAGTGCATTAATAATAATAGCTAATCTTAGAAGCTTTTGTTAAGATATAACGCGATATGATATGTGAATTATGTAATGCAGGGTAGGCTGGGTTAAGTAAGCTACGGTAGCCTAGTGGTTCAGGCATGCGGCTGTCAAGCGGCGGTCATGGGTTCAAGCCCCGGCTCGTACCAATGACTTTTTCGGAACTTATGTGTGGTATGTATTTACTGTTACCTTTTCGCTGAAGGGAAACATCGTGAGGACCTGAGTTTACCTACTTAAATAATGTTTTTCTAAAGAATATATTTTAATGTGAAATGTGATACTAATTTAAATTTATTGGATTAATTGTACTTAGACTAAAATTTTATCATTTTATACATTTTTTATTTTAAAACTATTAATTATTACAAATTATTTTTACGAAATATTTTAATATTTTAGAAAGTGATTATTATTTTATTATATTTTTTATACTTTAACTTTTTTACTAGTCAAATGAATTTAAACTTATTTTATATTTTAAATATTTGTTGTATTATAATAATTAACTGTAACGTTTGCTATGCCCTAACGGGGTCCTGTGCATTGCCTAGCTTTACGTTGCATGTGTCAATTGTACAAGGTTGCAAATAAATAAATTGAAATGCTTATGCCAAAAGTGGACCCCGAGCTCCTTTGGGGCAGAACCGGGAATAACGCTAGAAGGATGATAATTGATGATGTAATAACGGTAGGCACGTCTATGTCTATATATAGATATATTAGATATGCTATTTTTGAGGCCACTTTCCGCCCTGTTGCAATATTTGTAAAGCCACGGTCTCGACACCAGTGGTCAGCGGTGCGACCAGAGACTTCATTAATTTGATCGAGTTCAAGCTAATGAACTGAAAAGACACTTGGACAACTTGTCTCATCACTAATAGTGCTACCTTAAATGCCACAAGTCGGTGCTCTACAAAGCATTTGCGGTACGTTTTACCATGTCAAATAGGATCTCAAAAACGAAAACGATATAAAAATGCTTATAAAAGAAAAAATATTAACATAATATACATTTTTGTATACCTACCTTTCTAAACGTTAGTGATACTCAAGCACATCATTCGAATGATTAGGTATGCATGGTATCACGTGATTTAATCGAACTTACTAATTTTCGAGTGATGATCACACGGAAATTAGTAAGTTTTATCAAATCAAATCGCGGTCCATTTATTTAAATGTACCTATGGCATAAATTATTTCGCCTTCAAAGTTTGTCACTCTTTAGCACCACCAGGGGACACGTGAAGACATCACATGAATTTAGATAAGTCTGCCTTCGTTAAATTTCATGGGTACCGTTTGTACAACAGTCTGGTGGTATCTATAGCAACCACGAAAGCCAACGAACTTAAAAATTGGGCTTAATCGAATACAAAGTGTCCATTGCCCTGTGAAAACGCGCACGCGCACAGCAGCCCTTCTCTTTATCTTCCTAGCTTTATGAATGTTACGAGCGTAAAGGAAGAAACGAGCGAAATGGAACATAAGTGTTTTTATAAAACTGTAAGGTTTTTAGGTACTTAAACTTGCCACTTCTTTTCAAGGTTCCGTAGTCAACAAGGGACCCTTATAGTTTCGCCACGTCCGTCCGTCCGTCTTCGGCTTAGCTCAGTAACCCTTACTACTACAAAACTGTAATTCGGCATGGGTATATAAATCAATCACGCCGACCAATAAAAAGAATAAAATAAATAATAAGTGGGGATGTCATTTTGTTCTTGTTAAACCCATAGTGTAGGCTATCGTTGGATAGCTTGTTTAACCATTTTTCAACTCAGTGATTCGTCTGCGAGATATTGGGCTGCCCTAATTCTTGTTCGAGTCATGTGCCCCCCCCCCCCCCCCCCTGCCGGCTAAATGGCTTCTACTACAGGAAATGTGAAAAAAATCGTGGGGAAAACTATCACGGCTAAGTAGGCATAGATAACTAGTTACCGAGTAATAGTCGACCAACTTAAAATGTACTTAGAAAGGCCAACTTTCGTACAAATTCGGCCGACACACCACTTAGTTGGCACGCGCGTGTCGATGTAACTAAGATAGACAGGCAACTACGGAACCATACACTGCGCGTGGCCCGACACGCACTTGGCCGATTTTTTGTCATATTCTGCAACATTGCCTATGAAGCCTAACTTTGCCTACCTTATAAAACTGGGATTAACTCGATTGGGTGAGTAAGATACAAATGGTTGTACCCGGCAGCTGCTCGCATTCTTCTCACAAAAAAGCAGGTTACATACAAACCCCCTTATTCATAAAACTTAAAATGCCTCTGCTAAATAAAATGTGCTCTGTCCCATTGTTACGCACACAAATGTCGAAGTGACAGATAAAGACAAACGAACTTTAACGGCATTTTAGTTAAAATAGGGTTGAAGTACGTTTATGAATACGGCCGTTAGGTAACAAAAAGCAAAAAGGTAGGCAAAGTTAGGCTTCATAGGCAATGTTGCAGCATATGACAAAAAATCGGCCAAGTGCGTGTCGGGCCACGCGCAGTGTATGGTTCCGTAGTTGCCGACCTATGTATTATCATTATTACCTATTCATTATCATCCATGAGAGGAGAGTGAGAGAGACTGAGGGATGTATATAGGCTGATTTATTATTATTATATGTACTTGCTTACATATTTTGTTCGTTATATTGATAGGAAATTACAAAAAAAAACAAATCTTGCTATTCTTCAAAAAACTTCTTAATCTAGTAGTACCTACCTATCCAGGGTATTTTATACCTACGGGTATTTAAACCTACGTTTTAAGTTATAGTCCATTCTCATAGAAATAGAAAAAATGCTCTGATATTTGTTTCAGCCCTTTAGGTATACACACAGTCTAGTGATATACATTATTCATTCAGTTTATTCATATTAAATTGTTAGCGAGATGACTCTCAAGCTCAAGCACTATTAACGTTCCGGCGGAAAGAAATCTTCTCCTCGCCTTCCGCGACACATAAAGATAAAAGCAATTGTCTCCCTCCGTCCCACAACGTCATAAGTCACTGTTGTAGGAAAATAGACGTGAAGGCCCATGAATCCAACTTTGCAAAAAAATTGCGAATTTGCCAAGTAGGTACTTCACCAAACAGCCGTCGAGATTTAATACTTTTTAATTATATGGAAAGCGATATTTTATAAATTATAATAGATAATAATTAATAAATATATGTATGTTACACTGTTTTACGTTATATCATTAGTACCTCAAACGTCACCCGTTAACACAAATAATTGAGAGATTACTCTAACATTTTACTCTGCCGGTCATGGTACAGTAAAGAGTCTCTCTCCGTCGTTTACTACCCATGCCAATCATACCATACTCCCCAGGCCTTGACTAGCTTAATATAGTGTTACTAAGCGAAGATTACGCAGCATACTCGTACGTTCATCGAATAAGACGTTCAGCCCTGTGGTTGTGTGCTAGGCTGTATTCCCGTTACGTGACAAGCGCGGGCCTGGGCTGTTATTCGCTACGCGCTAATGTGACTCACCCCGTCGGTCACCCGTCACGAAACTAGACCTCTAACTACGCTTACTTACCACGCATCGCGGTGTCAAGATATATTTGTGGGTGAGCGTTGAGGTGAGCTTAAAAAAAGTTACAGAATAGGGGGCCTGCGCAGTAGGGCGGGCGCTCCGCACAACGCCGCCCCTGCCTCGCCGCGCGCCCGTGCCAGTCGCCAATAACCCTTACAGAGTGAGTAATTATTTGCCTAACAAAATCGATCAAAGTATTTAGTGTCACTAAAGACCAACAATTTACATTTCGAGAAATTGTATCGATTAGTTGGCCAAGCAATATAATAAATCTTAATCGATATCGTGTGTTTGCGTAATAACCCGGTTATACAATGTTTAAATGTATCATTTGATTATTTTAAAGAATTGTACATGTTAGATTAAATTGGTATGTCAGTGTTTGCTTCTTACGGTTATGATTTCTACATAAAAATAGTAGATATACCTACCGTTACTAAGGATGAGTATTAAGTGTTTGTTATTACTTATTTTATTAATTTAATGAGCAAATTAGGTATGTGTTACAATTATACCTAGATTGTTACATATATAATACGTCTGTGATTTGGTCATTTTTTGGATATTGAAGGTTTTTCTTTGTTTACCCTAATACAAGCCCTTAGTCGATATTATTTCTACCAGCATCGGCAGAGCCCAGTAGGATAAGATGGTATTTTGATATGAATTCATTAAATCCTTATTGAGTGAAGTTTAGCTGGATGGGATTCCTTTCATACGTAGCTTTAATTCAATGAAATCGCTGTGCTGAATCAAATTTATCGTCACATCACGAACTTTCAATATAACCAATAAATAACTCATTATTGAATGAAAAAATAGTGCAAACCTTCGGCCACGCGTTAGGTACTTACCTTCTTTTGTACGTTTGTGATTTTGCAAACCTACATTGACATAAGTAGCGGTCTCTAAGATTGTCGGAGTCGGTTAACAAGGTCTACCCATTGTTCAGACTGGCTCGAAAAGCTGTGGGTCAAAAGGTTAAAACGAAGCTTCGGAATACGCCCGATTACATAATTTTGAAAAGTCGATAGGTCCGCGGGCATAGGATGAATGGGGCCCGCGTTGGAGGATCGCACCGAGGTCAACGACCGCGTTTAGCAAATTCAGCACAAACTTCGCGCTATCCTTAAGAGCCTTTTCAGTTTGGAGTCCATTGACTTTTTCCGGTGCGTGTGTTTATTTTGGATGATGGCCGGCTTTTATGAGACCACGACACCGTATGTAAATATTTTTCTTTGATTATACATAAGTTTTACAGATATTGGTATCTACGTCGAAAGAACTGGTTTATCCAACCCGCGGCGCGGTAAATTGCTTTATATGATGGTAATAGTAGTTATTATCGTTTAGCTCCAGTTCTGTATTGAGTGTTTGGAATACAATACAATACAATACAATACAATACAATACAAATATTCTTTATTGCACACCTCACACAAACAAAGCAGTTAAAAAGAAAAACAATACAATAACATGTAGGTAGAGGTACCGAGGAATACCTAATTTCAAAAAGAAAAATATAAAGGAATAGAATATAAGTACTATATGCTTACCATATCAACATGATCTGTGTTTGAATAAGCTACCCGGGCGGCTACCGTTGGTGGTGGAATAAAATCTCGAGCCGTTGTGACACTGTTTCAGTTTGGCAGTAATAACCTCTCTGGCGGCGCAATATTTGAAAACTGATAGTCTCATGTATTCTTTTTCAACCGAAAAAGTTTTATCTGATTGTTTTGATATTGTGACTTTGTCATTTTGTTGAAACTGACTCTTCTGACAATCTCATTCTCGTCTGATCACATGATAAATTTGTTTTCGAATAGGTCTCATAGTGAAATGTAAAATGTCTATACATAATTTTATGCCAAATCAACCGCAAGAACCACAAAAAGTTCGCGTCTTTATATGCATCACAGATGCACCACATTCGTGGTCAACGATTGAAATGTCAGCCGTAATGGTATGCCGACTACGCTTCGCAACAGAGATTTATTTCTACTACAGTTGCTGTTCGCTAGTCGCTAAAGACGCACAGTCAGAAACGCTCGCGCTGAAAAACTCGTCGCCTAGACCATAGTGCACGATTTCAGAAGTTAAAAAAAATCTTGGGTCAGTGTCAGTGTCAAGTGCGTTGACATTTCGTTGATATTGATTTGCTGTGTAAACAAGCACGTAAGTTTTTATTTATTTTTGAACTGAATGTGACTATTTGAAAGTGTTGTCCGAAATCTAACCCTTATATCATTATTTTCGGCTTTATGCGAAATTTTTAATATAACGGAAACTTCTACTTATTTTTGCATTTAACCGATATGGTCATCCTTAAAATTCAGAATAAATTACGTGTTTTCCGGTTAAAATTAGTATCATACAATAAATAAACCAACGATGCTTACTAGAAAAACTATAAATAGGTATTTCATACTTTACAATATATTAAAATGTATACATAATAAATAGTCCAGCATTACAATTAAAAGTATGTCACCGAGCAAACTGATTACCGGCGCGTGGTCGGCCTTGTACTGATAGCACAAATTAGACATGATTGGAAATAAGGCGACAGATTTGTTATGTTTTTAAAATAAGCAGCCTAACTGTAACCTTGGTGGTGAGAAGTACACCTACTAACATATTTGTTTAGATTACCTACAGTTACACCTACACCGGTCGCTACTTATGATTTTATGTATTTATCTGAAACTGGCTAATTATATTTATATTTACGTAAATAGAGGACAAGTTTGACTAAAGATGAAAGATTAGTGAGGGAAACATGATTAAAATTTAGAAAAGTAAGGTCTGCGCGCCATGCTCTATCATAAACCGCAGTTTTACCAAACAGCGTAAAAGTTCATAAAATACACACTATTATTCTGAAGTAACCGTAATAATCGCTGTATTTGGTAGTAGGTACCTACATATTAGGAAAAAAATACTCAACTGAATTACGTATAACGGGAAAACAAACGTTTAGTATGCATATGTATTTTGCTCTTTTTAGTGTTCCGTACCAAAATTGGTCCAACGGGTCACTTATGCGATCACTCGGAGGCTGTCCGTCTGTCACAGCCAGTTTTTTTTTTAGGTACCTGTAAGATCTTTTTAACAATATCATAAGCCACAAGCTCCCACGCTCAAGCCACTCGGCAATTGCTCCACACGTCAGCTATGATATTCACAACATGCGGCCACTCACCTCACCATAGCATAGTCTATGATATCTTGATACTGAGATTCGTAACAACTGTTCGCGAGCGGTGGTCAGGCTATTCTAGTTCTCCTGTTGCGGTATCAGCAAGCGAAGTGAATTCCAGCTCAGATAAGATCGCGTGGCCCTCCGAACCTCACGGCATTGTCAAACAAGCCCTACTTTCTTATCAAGTGCTTTTTAAATTATATAAATTTTCCCAAGTCGTGCAATCCGGGTTTCTAGGTATAGAATTCGTTCGAGGCGGCACTGACAAGCTTTCATAATGATAAACCAGCGACAATACCTAATATATCTGTATATACACATATTCCTTAAACTAACCGTTAAACATAGATATGGCTACATAGGTACCGTCTTTATTTCTTCTGTCACAAGACGCATATATTTTTGAAAGGTTGCCTGACTATATATTGGAGAACTCGACTGTACCTAACCTACAAAATAGTAGAAGATCCAGATGATTAATTAACGCAAACACTCATCCATAGGTTGGTTATTGCGCCATTTTCATTATCTTCAATTTTCAGATACACTACTACCCTATTTTCAGAACAAACTTATTACAATTGTCTGAATGAAAAGTTACCAAATAATTAGGTAGGTAGGTACTTCTTTTTTATCTTAATAGAAATAGAAATAGAAATAGAAATATTTATTTGCCATTAAATGTGGTATACATATGGTGTTACAATGATAAATTATAGAGCCGTACACATTTAGACTTTAAAAAGCCATGCAAATTTCAATTAAATTAAAATGAAGATTAAGAACATTAATTAATAAATATACAAAGTCGTTTTAATTATGAAAAATTCTTATTAATTATTACATAAAAAGTCATTCAATGTGTAGTAACACTTTTCAACCAGAAAAGAGAACAGTTTTTTTTTAAATGTCGTGATTGGTAGTTTTTTAAGCTCATCAGGCAGCCGGTTAAATATTTTAATGCACATTGCGTAACAACTTTTACTTCTCATGACTGTACGCATATTAGGGAGTACTAGCCTGTCAGGATATCTAGTATTAAAACACGTTATATCTCTTTTCGTGATGAACATATCGGGGCGCTGTTTAACAAATAGACAAACCTCGTAAATATAAATTGAGTGCACTGTTAATAACTTCAGTTCAACAAAGTAACTTTTACAAGATGTTCTTCGAGGTATGTTGCATATTGCTCTAATGCATTGCTTTTGTGCTATCAGGGTTCGACTCACATGTGACGAATTTCCCCAAATCAAAATACCATACCTTAAATTAGATACCACAAAAGCATGATATGCCATTAAAGCGGTTTTCATATCAGTTATACGTGTCAATCTCCATAAAACATATACAAATCTATTAATTTTAGAGCAAACTTTTTCCACATGCATCTTCTTAATACGGGCATTAGCAGGTAATAACCGTAAAAGGCTGATGTTGAAATTAAAACAGTGTTATGTTTTTCGAGCGTACGATTATGTATGTATGTATAAGTACAAGAAAAAAATATTTCACGGGTTCCAGTCCACACGGCTTGATGGATTTTCGCATATGAGGTGTCGTTGTATTCCTCATATCGAGTCAGTGCCATTGTTAAAGAGTAGATTGAGGCTTTGGATTTCACATGTAACATATTATTAACCTAAATATTTTCCCTGATTCGAGTCGACCACGCCCCCTTGACAGAGACACGCTTATACCTTTCGCGCACGAGAAAAAGAGATGCAACACTCTTCGGGAGTGGCTTTTTTGTACAAATTTCGATAATACCTAACTTTAGTGTTTTTATTTATATTTCATTAAGTGAGATTTGAAATTCAAATTAAATACTATAGTATTAACTTGATTCTGTCATAAAATAATGTGTTGTTTGAGTAGGCTGGGTAAAAAAAGGAAAATAAACACCCAACTTTGGATTTTTTTTCTATCGAGGAAATTTTAGGCAATCATGTATCGATTAAATCAGATAAACAATCATATAGTCAAGAATCGTATATCTGAAAATCAGACCTTATTGTTTCTTAATCTAGTCAGAACGGCGTTTCACTCTAACTGTTTCACCGCGAACAAGCATTATAGGTACATACCTAGAATACCTACTTAAGTTAACTCTAAATTGTCTGCTAATCCCAACTCCTGGCAGGTAATATCTACTTAACAATTCTCTTTGTGGGGCTCTTCCTCTTCTCGGTGGGCTTCCTGTGCCCCAGCACAGCCTTTTATGTCCGAATAGCCCTTTACCTTCCAAACTAATATATTATGCATATTTTGTTGCCTCACTAAGTACTGTAACAAACATTACTCCGCGATATCTGGTGCCCTTGTATAGGTAGGTACATTGCAGTCACCTAAAAATCATTTTACGAAAAACGACTTACTGACGACATTAACCAAGTTTAAAATAAAGTGATGCCAACTCCGAACGAGGGGCAAACTGTTTACGAGCACTACGCTACGTTACGTCACTTTATCGCACACCTTCCATAATGCACGCGCATTACGAAACACGCACTCAAACTCTAATAAAATAGTACATTGTGATACAAGTGAGGTATTTTGATAATTACATCAGAGGCGGAATTGTTCACGCGAGCCGCAGGTGAGCGTGATAAGAGAGTCGAGGAAGTCATTATCAAAGCTCACGCTTTTCAACACATTTTGCCTTTATCATAAGATGAAAATATTATAGGCCCACCAAGTTATTTTCTTTACTTAATGATGGCAACAGGTTTTTACTCACATATTGTACATCGCCAAGAATTTGCAGTGGCGTCCATTCTATTATCACTTTTCCAGTCACCATGAGTCAACATTTTTGATAATAACCAAACACGCACATAACAATGTTTCCAAATATTTGTGAAATATGTTTGCGCAGTGCGCGCGCATGTGTTAAGCCAGACTTCAATCTCTAAACAGCCAATACAAAATAAAAATAATATTTTCGCTTAAAAAAAATATCTTTATTACTTCATGTAAAATGTTATCAAAAGTGAATAAGTAGTTTTACTAAATTAAACGTTTCTATATCATATCCCAAAATAAATAGTCAATAAATTAACAAAAGGATTTAATTTATTTAGTCGAGTAAGAATCCATTTGCCGAGAATTAAAAATTCAATCAAATTATTCCCAAGAGAAAGTCACAGAAGATTCCTCAATAGTTTAGATGAATACCTATATAAAATATCAAAAAATAAATGAAAAATTACTGTTAAAGTGATGACAGATAGGAATGGAAGGCAAAAAACTTGATTCGCCATCCCAAATGATGCCATGTTTCCTACCACATTGTAAACCCCAATATTTTTCTTTCTTTTGGTAATTTCACGGAATGTTTCAAATCGATGCCGTTAACAATTGATTTCACAGAATTGAATATTTGATGCGATTATTAGAACATTTTGTTAGATATTTTAGTTTCTCACTGAAGATTAGGTCACGGCCGAGAGTGCCTAGTTGTTGATCTCCTTGGCCTTTCCGTATTCAATCATAGATTACGTCGTCCGCGACGCGTCGGAGACCGCCTAAAAGTGCCGGAGATACTTGGCTGCGATCCAATCGAGATGCCGACTACCTATTCAATATATCTATGGATCAAATACTCGTCAGTAAGTAGGTAGACAAGTACCTATTCACATTACAATTTATAAAAGGAAAATGCACTTGAAAAATGTTGTGCATATCAGTGATATATTAACCCTTTTCTTGACATTGTATCAAATAAGATACACAATTTTTGATGTTCTTTTTGTATTTTTGTAACAGGCAATTTTTTGGCTCAACAAGGCGCAAACGAGGCTCGAACTCACATTTATTTTGTTATTTACCAAGAAAAGGGGGTTTTAAAATCGTTTATTTAATTTTACACGACAACGGGTAAAAGCCAACGAAAAAAGAATAAGTACAAAGGCAAAAGGATAACAGTCAAATAATAAAATATGAATACACTCGTTCTGTGCTCACAAACATGTAGGGAGTAGCTGAGTAATTTAAAAAAATATTATAAAACGCACCCACAGATCGAGTGACGAAAATAAATACGTACTGTTACGACTAATTAAGTAGATACAATCCAAAATATTGCTTAATTTATTGTACTTATGTAGATGCGTAAAAGTGAGCAGATGACTGGCTGGCTTGTTAGAATAGGTACCTACCTAGACCTAGCTTGGAAACAATCGTTACATTGAATGTCGTAGTTGATTGAGCTGATATGGAGAATCAGCTGACAGGAAATTTATCATTAGATAGACGACGTAAAGGTCGAGCTAGAACTAGGGGTACCTAACTGATTGCAGGTCATGAACATGCACCTTGGCCGTAATGCGCGACTCAACTTATCTGTAAATACGCAAATATTGTAGCACCAACATGTGATAATATATAGTACATTGTGATACAATTGAGGTAAGTTGATAATTACATCAGAGGCGGAAGTGTTCTCTCATGCTCACCTGCGGTTCGCGTGATAAGAGAGCCGAGGATGTAATTAACTATCAAAGCTCACGCGTTTCATACGACGTTTTTCAACACATTTTGCGAGGAAAAAATATTTTCATAAGATGAAAATTTTATAGGGCTGTCAAGTTATTTTCTTTACTTAATGGCGACAGGTTTTTACCCACATATTGTATTATTTTTACCCACACGTCATAATTTCAAGTGGCGTCCATTCTATTTATCACTTTTCTAGTCACCTCGAGTCAACATTTTTGATAATAACCTAACACGCATTAACAACTGTTTACAAATGAGTACAAAATGCTTGCATGCGTTATTGTTTTAACATCCCCCGACGTGCTCATGTGACGCCTTACCTAAATCAAAATCATGTTATGAAAATGTCATTCCGCCAAAAACTACATTTAGCTTCTCTTTTATTTGGTGTAGTTAACCGCCAGTTGCCCTCGTACCTTTACAATAAGCTGACCTGGGCGCATAACGCAAGGTCTTTGCAGGTAAGATCCGCTAGGTATCTTCAACTAGTTTGTCCTGGGCACCAGTCAGCGGCATTTCGTGGTAGTTTTCGTTACGCTGCCACGAAGTGCTGGAACGATCTTCCTCCACCAATCCGTGCTATAAGGTCAATTTCTACGTTTAAGGCAAAGTGCCATGCGTATTTTTTGGAGATACAAATACATTATAGTTAATTTTTGATAATATATTGGTTAATTAACTTTTTCTTACCTTCTGCATTCCTTCTAATGCTTAGCTGCACATCACATCATTACATCATCTCATGTAGCCAGTAGGCCCGAGCACAAGTGTAATTGTAATTTGTATGACGGTTGGCGGAACTTGCTATAGCTATTAAACTTTTAAACTTTCTTGTTGCGTTTTGTTGTGTTATCAAATGTTTTATTTTTCATTCTGTTATTTATGTTAAGTGCTTAGGTTTATTTATTTTGTTTTAATTTTCCTTAGTTATTACCAGTTGTTGGCGTTTGTGCCGTCACCTATAATAGTTTTAAGTTAGGTCCCCACCGAAAATCAGCGCCTCTGCTTGCCGTGTCTTGCCGTGGCTTTATGCTGAGTGGGGATCCTGTTTAACGTCCTCGTATTAAGCCTTATCGTTTGCTTGTTCTTTTTTATTGTGTACTTAAGTTGTGACGTTAAATAAATGTATTTTCTTTCTTTCTTTCTTTCTTTCTTTCAAATATTTGTGAAATAAAATAACCTATAATGGCGTGCAACAGTTTTTTTTCGTGAAGTTTGCGCAATGTGCGCACATGTGTTAAGCCAGACTTAGATGAAATCTCTAAACAGCCAATACAAAAGAAAAAAAATATTTTCGTTTTCAAATGTTATCTTTATTAATTCATGTAAAATGTTATCAAAGGTGAATAGTTTTACTAAATTAAACGTTTCTATATCATAACCAAAAAGAAATAGTCAATTAATTAACAAAAAGGATTTAATTTGTTTAGTCGAGTAAGAATCCATTTGCCGAGAATTTAAAAAGCTGTAAATTCTGTAAAACCCGGTTAATTTAAGAATGCACCGTGTTCATGCATACATCTTGCTGCAAGGTGCTCAATACGTGACTTAATCAGGATATAACCAGAACACACGAGTGTCGTAATGTTATAAAACACGCGTGTTTAATACCCAGGATTATAAGCCTAAAAGCGAGATAATAAGAGGTATGTTACGAGCAAATGTATTGAAAAATGTATTAGCACATCTATTTGGATAGACGTCATACAGAAGTAATTACTTGTAAATATCGACTTCAAAAAAGATTTGAGTAGGTAATTGCTCGCATTATTTACTTTTTTTACATTTAAAGAGGACTTGTTTAGTATTTTTTACCCGACTGCGGTAGAAGGAGGTTCTTACATGTGAGATCTGTCGTTACTTGCTCTTAGTTGTAAAAGCACATAGGCAATATCGGTAAAACAGCGGTCGGGCTTTTAAAAAAATCTTGTTCAGGTAACGCTTTGCGACCTTGATTTAATAAAACGTAGATTAGATGTTCCATTTTATACCCGTAAAGCTGTGTCCATTGTCTAGGTACATTTCACGCATTTAAGACAATGAGCCCAAAGAGTTGACGTGCGTGTCAACTGTATGAAATTACCACCATACTCACCCCTTGTGTATTTTGACCCCGATATTCGCAACAATTGCGCGTACTCGGAGGTCAGACTTTGACGGAGACATCTCAGGCGAGTAGTCGGTTTGTGTGAATACCAGGCCTGCTCACTCGGTCTGCTGGGCCTTCAAAGGAAGCCACGCATCGGTAACGTTTAGTTGGCCCGGGTTTTTCCACTCCCATCCAGACACTGTGGTTAATGGCCGCTTCATCCTAGATAATTGTTTATTTAATCATTTTATGACAGAATAAATACATTATTTGCGGTCGGATAAAAACTCAATTGCTATTTTCGTTGCGACGAACTAAACATATTTAAACCTAAAATGATGTTGTTCAAGCAATCAACCTCGACCACAACTTGGACAGTAAAGTCAGCTTTGATGCTAACCTTCGCATCGTGACCCTATTAACAGCTATCGCAATAATCTGTGGGCGTATTAGATTAACCTGATATTGCATATATCTGTGTTGCCAATGACACAGAACAACATAAGTAGTTTCAAATATTGTATACCTAATGCGAATAAATTCAACATAAAAATTGAGGTAAAGTAGTTATAGCAAACTGCGGCACCGGCCCGCCCCAGTTTGGATTTGGGTCACTCCCGACGACGCGGCGCTGCTCAGATTGCACGCATTACGGCACAGGATATGTGAGCGTTGCGTAATATTATGTGCTAGTTTTACATTAAACTGGTTGCATTAACAGATAAATAGGGAAGGGCTTGACCGGTTTCATTTCAATCAATGTGAAGATTAGGAGACGATGACGCGCATCGTGTTGTGTTTTTTTTGCATACATTTCCGTCTTTAGTCGCTAAGTAAGAGTTCTACATCAGTAGGAACGTTGTTTTAATACATAAATAAAATATGGAAACAATCCTTGCTTGTACGGACTGTTAGCACCACCTACGCGACTCTATTGTTCGGGTCACGCTCCCGTCGCGGAAACGTAACTTGAATCCGATCCGTCAGTTGGTCACAACACTAGGAGTCAATCGAGACATATATTTCGCATTCCAATTTGAGTTCAATGTGTATCGCAATCGCTTCCGCGCTTGCCAGAACGACGCGCGAGGCACATCAAATTAGATTAGATTAGATCAAATTTTGTTTCATGATAACATAGGTAAATCGCAGTACATGCCTTAATCAAAATTTTAAGAATTTAGGTACACCACGACAAATTAACATTAAATTGGAATTCGATATGTATGTCTTTCAATGACCCCCTGGTCAATAAACATACACCATGGTTTATAGAACGTTGCATGTGCGAATAAACGTTACGTCCAATGCACTGTACCTGTAGTATAGGTATGTACCTACCTACGGCTCCGACTTGAGCACGTTTTGCTGGCTACTCGTAACAGTCGTAACCATGTGTTGTCAGTTGTGTCACCATGATTAAACGCTCTATTGATTAACGTCGATGCGTAACTAGAGCACATCTAATGGGATCCTTTGTGTTCTTGATAATGACGGTATTATCTAAAGGACTGGCTTAACTTAAATAGGTACCTAATTAAATTGTACATTGTAAGGAAATCCTTATTCTAAGTAAACCCGAGACCGGAGCCACAATAACGCTACTTGCTTTGTAAGTTATGTGGTGTTGTGTGCCGCTTATCTAAAGACAAAATGTAAGAATTTATATATATTCTACTCTATCGAGTCTAAGTCGGTATTATAATTATTATATTAAGCCTTCTATTTCCTTCTTATTACAATCCACTTAATATTATTGTACCATACCTACATTGAAAGTTAAAAAACTTTTTAACAAAAAAATTAAACCGCGGAAAAAAACTGAAAGGCAGAAAATAATAAACTTTTTCTTCAGTTTAATAACTAAGTTCTTAAACTATTGTAAGTATACCTAAGTATATATTTTTGTAATTATTTTGACTTCTTAATTAACCTTCATAACTAAGTTCTTAAATTAATCTAATGAAATGAAATGAAATGGAATGTCGTTTATTCACATTAAACATATGGTATAAGCATAGGTGTTACAGTGATTTTCTTGTCCCTTAATATGTTTAGCCCAGACAGGCATGTGAAAATTTGCATTACTTACCTATGTTTGATTCATGCTTATTATATGTGACGTCAAATGCAAGCAATACGATAGTTAACTGTGGCTCAATATAAAATGTCTAAAAGTACAATTATATAATTTAATATGGTAAAATAATAGTTTGAAATAATATGTCGTAAAAATAGTAATAAGCATGCCATGTCACATTCGTAATATACAAATAGAAGAACTAGAATTAACAATTATGATCATTAAAATACTAAGAGAAATTACACTGGATAAAATTAACATAGAATAAGCAATTAAATTTAGGTTTCTAGAATTTGTATGTCAAAAAGTCATTTATACTATAAAAACAAATGTCAAACAATAATATTCTTAACTTTCTTTTAAATACATTAAGTGGCAATGTTTTAAGGTCAGCTGGTATTTTGTTGAAGATTTTAACACACATGTTGTAAGCACTTTTCTGTCCAAGTACCAGTTTGTTGCTACTTGGTATTGCTAACATATATCGTCTATGTTGCCTAGTTGTTTCTTTATCAGCGACAAACGGGAATAGTTCCGTATGGAGTTTTACAAATACCGCTACCTCATATATATAAAGGCAAGGAAGGGTCAACAGACGAAATTTTATAAATAAAGGCTAAGTGTACCTAAGTCATTTTGAGTCTGCGCCAAACAACCAATGAACAAAGATTTGATTTGGTGTAACTTGTACTTGTTTGGAGTAATTAACCGACTTCAAAAAAAAGGAGGAGGTTCTCAATTCGGTTGTATTTTCTTTTTTCAATGTTTGTTACCTCAGAACTCCGTCATTGATGAGCCGATTCATTTTTTTTTTTGGTAAGTATATGCTTCCAGGTGGGTCCCATTTTTTTGAAAATTCAATTGGATGAAGGGATCCATGAGGAATTGAGGGAACTCCTCAATTATATTAGGCACGCGTGTAGTGATTTTGGTATTTTCTATTATAACTCGTGTATTTACATCCGGAAATCATAAATTGGTGGAGTGGAATTGATGATGAAGACCACCGATGACTTATGGAATTCCTCAATTATGTACTTAAAAGTACAAAAGTATATCACAGATTCTGATAAGATTCCGTTGAAATAGCAACTAATGAAGTGCCAAGGGTGATCCTTGTGGAATTGACGGAAGTCCTCAAATATTATCGGGTCACATACAGCGATTGGGTTTTTTTCTATAATAATCAACGCATTTGCTCTCGGAAATCAGTTCATGAGGTAAATTGGAAAAGAAATGTTTTTGTGGCTTGGCGGAGAACTAAATTGAAGTCGGTTAAAACTTTGTTTTTAAAGTAAATTATGTTATTTTTGTTCATTGATTGTTTGGCGCCGACTCAAAATTGCATAGGTACACTTAGATTAATTTAAGAACTTAGTTATTAAGGTTAATTAAAAAGTCAAAATAATTACAAAAATATATACTTAGGTATACTTACAATAGTTTAAGAACTTAGTTATTAAACTGAATAAAAAAGGTTTATTATTTTCTGCTTTTCAGTACACACACAAGAGACTGACAGGTCTAAAGTTCATTCATCGTGAGGTTTTTCACACGACAACACAACACAACACAACACACACACACACACACACACACGCACACGCACACGCACGCACGTACGCACGCACGTACGCGCACACACACACACACACACACACACACACACACACACACACACACACATACACACACACACACACACACACACACATGCGTTTCATACATTTCAATCAGTAAGTGAACAATCAATCATCCCCTGTTTTCCTACCCTTAGGGTTGAAAATTTTATTTAAAATTTATGTGGGACCAACTTCGAGGTATACCCTGTCTAAAATCATGGTGTGAGATAGATATCGGGTGCTGTTTGTGGAGTCCGGACTGTTCATGCTTGCAAGGGCATTGTACCTAAGTACTTAAATACTAGTGTTATTATTATTATTATCGTAATGACGAGAGACATCTCTGACAATATTACATTAATTTTCCTTTTTTTTATGTTTTAACGCTTAGAGACCGTATACATATCTACGAACATTAGAATAATAATTAATTGTATTTGGACGCTCAGACCTTATACATCCCTGGAATACTGAATTAATGTCATTAACTTCTTGATGCTGATACAGACCTTATATCGAATGTAATGGTCATATTTTGCAATTCTGTTTTGTTTTCATTAACTTAGTGACATTTATTTTATTTCCCATACAAACGTAGTTACGCTCTCATTTTAAAACTAAGTGTGGGATTGTGACGAAACTTTGCATATACAATGACATGAGGTATATCTATGTCTGTAATTAGTTTATATGGTTCCAGTTTATAAAACAAACAAAAACAAGTTTTGTATGAAAAACTTAAATTCGCTGATATCTGAAGCTACATAAACGAATTACAGACATAGATATACCTCATGTCATTGCATATGCAAAGTTTCGTCACAATCCAACAAGTAGTTTTAAAATGAGAGCGTAACTACGTTTGTATGGAGAATCGAGCTTACTGCGGACTCTTATGGTCGTATTCATAAACGTTCTACAAGCCTGTTTTAACTAATATAGCGTTAAAATTCGTTTGTCCTTATCTGTCACTTTGACATTTGTGTTTGTAAGACAGGGACAAAGCACATTTTATTTAACAGAGGCATTTTAAGTTTCATGAATAAAGGGGTTTATCTGCAAAATTTAAATTATTATTGTGTAAGATAATTATTATTTTATTGTAAATTATTATTTTATTTAAAAGTGCCCTTGTGGCCTATTTGCAGAATATATTATTGAATTTGATTTCGATATGATGTCGTCCTGACCGATTTCGGCCACAGCCACTGTGTATTCTGGCTTTGGTATTAACAATTATTATTATTAGTGTTATTCTTCTACTCTCTGGTGCGCTCTCAGGTGGCTCACGTACCCTATCTTTCTCGCAAAAGTGCGAGGGCACTTGGTGCAAGTTAACATTCCACTGACGTAGTTGTAACTGGTGGCTGCTGGTGGACGTGCCTTGCCGTTGCCGTGTTATAACCAAACCCCGGGGTTTTCGGTGCGGGAATGAATGACATTAGCTAAAGAATAGGTATTGACTTAAGAAACAGAATGTACTTACCTACTAAATAATTAATTGAATAAAAATATACGTAAGTAATAAAAAAAAACATATGTTCATATTCTTTATCTTCTCGCACTGACAATGCTTTTCCGTAGAGCGTGAATGTTTTTTTTTATCGACCGTCTCGATATCGATGTTTATATATAATGCAAAAATACGATTGAATTTTCGCCTTTTAAATCTTTGCTCAATCTCAATGAAAACTTCTTGATGAAAAATAAGTAGATAACCTCATTGGTGAAGCGATAGTCTTAGATAAATGATTATTATTATTTTATTATTATTATTCTCTCGTGAGGCTTGGTAGAAATGCTAAAGTACCTACTACTTAAGTTAAAGTAAAATTGTATGGTTTGTTTACAATTCGCAGGAAGGTATTTATTCATTAGGCACAATATGATATTTTGTCAGAATAACCTATCTGTTTATCTCTACTCTTTCTCAAGTTATTCCCGCACCGAAAACCCCGGGGTTTGGTTATAACTAACTGAACATCCAAAATGATAACTATTTTAGTTCCTATGTTTATTATCGAAATGATCATCTAATTTTGGAAATAATAATATGATTTAATAATAAAATAATACAATAGCCGGGAAGTCAGGTTCAGTCACAGTTCATATTTTGCATTGGGATTCTTTTGTCGTGTTAGCAAGATGTTGTAAATAGAAGATTCGTATAATGGTGTGCGATCAAAGAAATTATGTTGTTACTACGTAAAACAGAACGTATATACCTATGAAACGTCATTGTGTGCGATACGCTGTAGGTACCGGATTTGCTAAACCTCCACAGGAGGTTACCATAGACAAAGTTCGTTTCGTGCCAAATAGGGAAAAATGTTAAAAAAAAAAAAAAAATAGTTACTGAAACGTTTTTACTTTAGTTTATACTAATTTCAAACAATAATTACGTGTGAAACGGAACGTGTTTTAATCCAACAATCAGCGTCTGGTGACGTCACTCCTGTCATAAGTCAAAACTTAGACCACTCTATGACATCTAGGGACGAACCACGGACAAACAATTATGGCGAATGCATGGACCTGTGATACTCAGGACAGGCTATACCTACGTGATGCCACAGCGAGGGACGGAAAGGCTCCTATGCAGCTAAATTAAGAACTGGTCTTAAAAATGGCTGATGACTTGCCATAAACAACCTACTTACTTCATTTGGACGGGCAATGGATTATGTGCCACAACTTCATACTAAATCAGTTGTGGCAAATAAAAAAAGTGGAACTATGACAAGAACAATTAATGATATTCTACCTTTCTGTCACACTTATCGAGACTTGTATGCTACCAGCTCGCTCGCACGTTGTATTATATTACCATAGCTTGTATTGGGTCCATGTGGCGAGTGACACACATGAGTGACGTCACAGGAACTGTAGATCCGTTTAGGCTCGAAAGTTTAAATGTTCAGTTTGTAACAGGAATTTTTGACTATAAATCATAGTATTTTTTTTAACTTTCGTGGTCTTATTCTACATGGCATTCTTTCAAATGAAAGCAAAATTTAAAATTATGCATCTTCCCTATATAGCTCTATCAAAAACAAGCTTCAATTCATCTGTGGTCAATACTGTAGCGTACGAACTATTGTACGGAAAGCTACAACCATTAAAATGTAATGGTGATTGCCGTCTATCAGAGCGTAGCGAACTCTTGATAATCCCAATCACCTGGAAAGTATTGTTGATTGTGGCTCTGCGATTCACAAACTCTGTACTCACTTCACCGCACGTTCCTAGAACAACTAGACACCAGGATTCATATGAACGGAGGTCAAATATACTGGTTAGCCTGTGGTGTGTTGATGGTAATAGTTGTGAATACCACCCGAGCCTGTGACTACCTACCCATACGGTACACTCACGCAGGGACATAAACTACTCGAGTTTGTTGACCTACACTTAAGGCTGTGCATTGGAAATTATCGCGTGCTTTGAAACGAAAACAAAAAGGTCTGATTTTTATATATATGATTCTTGACTATATGATTGTTTATCTGATTTTATCGATACATGATTGCTGAAAATTTCCTCGATAGAAAAAAAATCCAAAGTTGGGTCTGTATTTTCCTTTTTTTACTCAGCCTACTCGAACGATATATTATTTTACGACACAATCAAGTTAATACTATAGTATTTTATCTCATCTAAAATATCAATTTATGAAATTTAAATAATAGGTACTTCTCTAAGTTAGGTATTTATCGAAATTTGTCCAAAAAAGCCATTCCCGAAGAGTGTTAGGTACATCTCTTTTCCTCGTGCGCGAAGGCATCAGCGTGTCTCTGTCTAGGGGGCGTGTTCGACTCAGATCAAGGCATCGCCTTAAAGGTTTATTATACATAGTTTTCCAAGTTACGGACTCGTACAATAACATTTGTTATTTCCCATGGATTAGACCGCGTGCGATGTTTTCTTTTGTATGCAAGAAGCTTTTTGTACGTCGGATTTCCTAAGATAATTATTGATATCTCTAAACCATTATACACCTAGCAATTTGTCTAGAACTTGATATAGTTGGATTGGGACAGCGATACACACCTTTCATTATGCCACTTGAAAAGCAGACTGAAGAGAGGCTTAGTATCATAATCTTAAAATGTATGTTCCCCGATTGCTCGAAGACGCCTGGACAGATTGGAGAAATTCTTTGTTGTTAGAAAGGGTATCCTTCCCAGGGTCATGGGACCATTAGACCGTTAGCAGATGTTTTTTTATTGTTATTATAGCAAGCTGTTGTGACAAATTGTTAGGTTGTCTTGGCCTTAATACGCATAATATAATAATCATTATGGGCTATTTGGTTATCGTATCGGTAATCCTGTAGGTTTAGCTTGGTAATAACAAATAGTATTAAACAATTCTAACTTTTGTTTAGGTATCTACATACATCCACGTTTAAAATAACTACAACTTAGAAAAGTTGAAAAACCCCCGACATTTTTATTTCAAAGTCCAATATCTCAAAAGCGGCTGAACAGATTTTCATAAAACATGGCTAAGAACACTCGGGATAAAATTATCTATGACACAAAAAAAACCGCATTCAAATCGGTCCATCCGTTTGGGAGCTACGAAACCACAGAAAGATACACAGATACACAGCCAGACACGTTAAACTTATAACACCCCTCTCTTTGCGTCGGGGGTTAAAAAGTGATACTCTATGCATTATAAAAGATACCACGTATAGACATGTAAGAATAAGAAAAAAATATTCACTTAAACAACCCTTGTTTAACAACATTTTCTTCTGCCAAACTGCAGGACAGTTTGTTGGCAGAGGGACTCCCTTGCAAAAAAAATAGAGGAGTAGGCTTAGCTATCATAGTTACTTTAGTTACATAATTTTGTTTTCTAATGGTACAGCTCATGTGATCACTTTACTTAGACTACATTTCCAATTTAGATTTTATTTTTTCTAAGAAAAACTCCTTCACTTTAACTATTCTAAATGTGTTACACTCCCTTATATCATACGGTATATCATTATATATTTTGGTATGTCGCACAGATTGACTGTATATAGGTACTTAATGTTTATGACTGTAATAAAATATTACCAATTGTAACGTTTGTTTCCAGAATGACGTCACCAGCCATCACGAAGTCCCCCGACAACCAGAAGGGCACGAAGTCCCCGACGCACTCGGCCGCCGCGCCCGCGGAGCGGCCCGCCTCGCGCGCCGAGTCCTCCTCGCCGCCGCCGCAGTCCGAGCCCTTCAGTTGGCTGCGGATCTTCAAGCTCGCAGACCTCATGATGAAACAGGGCTGCTAGACACATCATCAGCTGGTTTCCTCTAACGGGTTCGCCTGCCAAGCAATAGCATTTTAATTTACCTGGACCGCGATTCTATTGCTTTAGTTTCGTGTCTTTGTCATTTTCATTTTTAAAGACGGAGACATGAACGAAGCGATATTTCTTTGACATGTCGGGGACTCGTCACATTTAGCAATTAGAAAACCGCCGTTGGGACGAAAATCTCTTCCTCAGAATGCAGTTCATTCGAAATAGTAGTTTGGAAAGGAGGCAACCCGGATATTCACCATGAATTAAAGCATTAAAATAATGCAGGAAGGTATATCATCGGCACGCATACTGCAGCCTCAGCTACCATAAACAAAGCCTAGACTACAACTTCCCTCTCAACCCAACTTCCTTCAGTCAGAGGTTTGCACGCAATTGATAGCGTTCGTGACGTGTATTAAGTACAAGGACGTCTATTCTGGAAAACGTTGTGGCTAGTCTTTTTAGATGTAGGTAATCATGCGCAATTATGTCTTAGTGTAGACGAAATAGTGGTTAAGTATTTAAAACTTTATTGTATTTCAAATTTTCTGAACTATTAATACTTACGTAGCAACTAAACAGTTTTACTGTTAAACGCCAATTTTAACCACATAAGCGTAGGTATTCACCTAGTGTTGACGTGGCAAGGCGAATCTTCTAGCGTTTGAACCGCGCGGTTCTAACGTCATTGTCGGCTCATGATTATTTCAGCAGACATACCGCGGAAAGTTTAATCAAAAAAGACTCAGTACCGATATTGGCTTACGTTTTCATCAAAAGTGGACTGATATTCGTATCTTTAAATAGTATTCCCTGTCGACGACAATGACGAAAAAAAACGCCTTCAAAACGCCTAATATTCGCCCTGCAATAATGAACGAACATACAGTCGACTACAAAATGATGTGAGTAAAGAGATGTCGGAAGAGAGAGAGAATAAGATGAAATAATAGATACATCTTTTGTAGCCGACTGTAAATTCAAGGAAATTCAAATATAATCTTGTCACAATGACAATAAGGTATAAAAAGAATATGTTTAAATTTCCTTTTCCGTACCTATTAATGGGTCTTGATTGTTCCTGTTATTTATCCGAAATTGCGTTAAAACTTTGATTCATAATCATGATCTAGAAAACACAAATTCCTACCCATTTAGGTTGGTTGAAAACAAATGATATTTCATTAATTATTTACCTGTCCTAATACTATAGGTATCTATCACTGCAGAAATGTTACGAATTCAATTGTTTACATTAGAATCATATTATGTAAGATGTTCTAAATAAATTACTCCAAGTTGCTTGGTGTTTTATTATCATAGGACTCATAGATTTCCACCCCAGTCACACCACATTTGATCACCTCACCTCACCCGTCACGCCTAACGAAACTAGACCCCTGATTACGCTTAGTTACTAAGAATTGCGGCGTCAAGATATATTTATGGATGTCGGGTGAGGTGAAGTTAAAACAAGTTACAGAATAGCGGGGTTGCTCGGCTCGGGCTACGAGAACATGCATCCGGAATCCCACGGATGCGCTAAGATCGCAGACCAGGGTACGAGTTCCAGCGGCGACGGCCCGGCAGCGGCAGCGTTGTCGCCATTTTTTTTTGTTTTTATCTCATAGGAGGCAAACGAGCAGACGGATCACCTGATGGTAAGCGACTACCGCCGCCCATGGACACCTGCAACACCAGAGGTGTTGTGAGTGCGTTGCCGGCCTTTAAGATGGGAGTACGCTCTTTTCTTGAAGGTTTTAAGGTCGTATCGGGCCGGAAATACCGCAGGCGACAATCCATTCCACAGATTAGCTGTGCGAGGCAGGAAGTTTCTGGAGAAGCGCACAGTTGAGGACTGCCAACCACCTATAAGTGGTGAGGATGGTAATGTTGTCGCGTTGGACGATGGCGAAAAGAAGCGGTAGGGATTAATCCGAACAATTCCTCGGAGCACTTCCCGTTAAACATGCGATAGAAAACACACACACATTAGGAGTGAGAGGCCACCGCTGCCGCCACGGTGCTAATACGCGCACCTGCGCGCGGCAGCGACTCGTTGGCGTGCAACATAGCTAACAGGCCTGTCATCTTCTTCGGGCGTTTCACTCAAAACATTTGTCTTCATATGAAAAACACTTGAAAATAGTTACTACATAACTATAGAGATGGCAGTAATATCAATTTTCAAACGAACGTCAATCATGAATTTTTGCTCTGTTTCAACACTTTCAACTTGACAGCAAACTGAAGTTTTGTATGTTCTCGGTTTTTAGGGTTCCGTACCCAAGGGTAAAAACGGGACCCTATTACTAAGACTTCGCTGTCTGTCCGTGCGTCTGTCAGGCTGTATCTCAAGAACCGCCATAGCTACATGGTTGAAATTTTCACAAATTATGTATTTCTGTTGCCGCTATAACAACAAATACTAAAAACAAATAAAATAATTATTTAAGAGGGGCTCCCATACAACAAACTTTTTTTTTTGCCGTTTTTATAGATAATGTACGGAACCCTTCGTGCGCGAGTCCGACTTGCACCTGGCCGGTTTTTATGAAATAGGTATCGAGTGTATTATTTTAAAACCGAATGAAGAGAAGTAATAATCATGGCTGCAGAACGAAAATGTTGTGTTGCGAGTTGCGGGAAACAACGATAGTAACTTTTCAGATCTTTTTATCCTTTAACATTAAGTAGCCTACTTTGCTGTAACTTACCCCCCCGCATACTCACTTGTCGGCTGTCGGCCCGATTTTTTATCGGATATTGGCGCCTCATACAAATTGGTGTCCGACAAATGTGAATATATAGCTTCATATAAAATGTTCCGCCACTGGAACGACCGATTAAAATCGTGCGAACCAGAGGGCCTACCGGGAAACGAAAACGAACTTCGTTTGGGTATCTTCGTCTCTGTCGCACTTGCTTGTTCGAGTGACAGAGAGGGAGATACACGAACGAAGTTCGTTTTCGTTTCGCGGTAGCCCTTCAGCACTAAAGGCTCCATTCTGCAATGCTCATCTCCAAGCTGAGCTAGCATGGCCGCAGGACAGGACGCAGTTATGCGATGGAATGCGATAAAGTATGTCTAGTTAAGTTATTTTGACTTGTAATGGTACTTTTATACAGAATAAATATTTTGATTTTAAGTTAAGCAGTAACTACTAGCCTCTCTCCTCGAATCCGTCCGCGGAACTCGTTTATATCGTAGCTCCGCGCAAACTTTCATCCCCCATTTATCTCTTTAGGGGATGATTTCCGGGATTAAAACTAATCTATGTCCTTCTCCAGAACTCAAGCTATCTCTGTACCAAATTTCATCTAAATCCTTTCAGCGGTTGGTTGGGGTATAGGAAAGGGGGGCCGGTTTATGTGTGTGTGTCTATGTATGTGTGTGTGTGTGTGTGTGTGCGTGTGCGTTTGCGCGAGCGCGCGAGTGTGGTTGTGGATTGAGTGGATGTAAAAAGTTAATTTACTAACATGTTTTCTAGTTCGGCGTAGTTTTTAGTCTTGATCCACTTTTGTACTTTCGTTTTGCAGTCTTTATAGGTGGAGGGATATATCTATAGTTTTGTTTATGAGGTTATATAATATTGCAGATTGAGCCAAGTACTCACTGTCTTCTAGCAAATGTTGACTTAGTTTCTTCTACGTTTGGTTCCCTCCTCCTGTCAGTTGTAGTAATTTTAGGACAAAGCTTTGTGGACTTATGTCTCCTCAGTATCACATTCAAGCCATACACATACAGTTTCCTTATCGTCATGAGATCATAGCTGATATAAGTCACTAGTTGGGAACCTGTATGGCTTGAAGTACATGCATTTCAGCAGAGCTCGTTGAGCTCTCTCTAATTGAAGGAATTTGGTTTTAGTGGCATCTCCCCAGATCGGTACGCAGTAAACGAGTAAGGATTGTGCTAAAGTAATATAAATGTCTTAGAGATTTAAAGATCCATATAAGTTTTCGAATGCGAGACATTATTAACTCAGTGTGAGTGTGCCATGTGAGACGCTGATCAATCATTACGCCTAGATATTTAATAGTCTCAACTTTATTGATGGCTGAGCAGGAGCAATTTGGTTGGATTGGTTCTCGACAGTTATGGATTTTGATTTTGAAGGAAGGGTCTGGTTGAGTCCTGATATAATTTGTAAAACAAATGTGATTACTTTTTTCTAGGTTTAATATGAGTAGATTAGTCTGGAGCCAGCGGGCAATTTTATTCAGTCCAAGTTCCCCAGAGATACGCACTTCCTCCCAACTATCCCCATAAAACACTACGAGTACAGCCGTATCGTCAGCGTAAAGCAAAGGTGGATCCATTTTTGATGGGCATCTCACAGAGCTGGTTAATATAAATTAGAAAAAGAGTGGGACCCTAAAGGCTTCCTTGAGGGACCCCGTAGGTCATAGAATACTGAAAGGTAAGGAATTGTGTGATTCTGTACTGTGGGTACCTAACTCGAAACCTGTACAATATCTTATAAACCCAAAGTAGCTAGGTAAATTACTACCTACTAAAAGAAGAAAGGCGGGACGTTTCTATATTGTTAACATACTTACAAAGATTTAAAATGTATACTTACTAGCTATTAAAATTTATTGGTCTTTTAAATAGGTGCGCATTTACGTAGCCTATCAAATTAATCGCGGAGTTAAAAAAATAGGTGAAGACTGATTCAGATGAACATTGAAGTCTATTTTTGCATAGGCCATTTATCAATTGTTTTAATTAAAAAATAACATAACACATTGTTCACACTCAAATTAAAGTGTAATACATAATTACTAATGAATACACTATTAAATTATAAGATTATAACGTATAATTTAATATATAGCTCTGAGGCTCCGCCCCCGAATGAGCACGTTGCATGCGATAGAAAGAGATGGCCACATTTAGGCTAGTTTGGCGTCCCTAAACGGAATTTGTTAACAGAGAACCTTCTGTAGGTATAGATGAATTATCGAGAACATGGAATTGCATTTGTAGTGGTTGTACCGTTATAGTACGAGAAAATAGAATATTCAAATACTATAGAATGCCTGTAAACATACAATACTACTACATATGCAATTACATGCTCTCGTTAATTTATCTATAGTAATTACTATTACTTATTGTCGGTATAATGCGATTTTTAACAGCTGATATTTCAGCCTTCATCCCGGTACAAGAAAAGTCAATGACATATGATGACAATTTGTACTGGGATGACAGCTGTCAAAAATTGGATGTAAGGGCATTTTCACTATAGCACGATAGGGTTATTGGCCACGTTTTGCGGCCAAATGGTCCGAGACGTCATGTCAACCATGTGGCCATATAAACCCTATCATGCTAGTTGGGTAATTTTATCCGTGAGTGACAGAGCATAAGTAAAAAAACAATCTTATGTAATATTTTTTTAATAGTATTGGTAGGTAGGAGGTACATAACACGCAGGAGTCTGGGTCGTTTGGATAAAGGGAAGTAAGATACAATACTATATTCAATATGTACAAAATATACAATTATTCCTAATTCCTAGCATTTTAAACCTATAATATAATTATGATCACAATATTTTTATATCCTTAGCTCCGCTACAACGAAAACTGAGGCGGGGCCGGAGCGGGGGCGTCTGGCTGAGGCTGCTGCGATACAACAATCTATCTCTCTCACTTTCAGTTTTGCTGCACGCTTGAGATCAAATGTTAATTTTACAAATATTTAAACTATATCTCACACACCGGCGGCAGCCGCCGCCACAGACCGCCGCTGGCGCGCCGCGAGTGCTCGCCGCTCGGTGCGAGGCTCGGTGCGAGGCTCGGCGCGAGCCTTCGCTCGCGGCGCGCCGCCGGCGGACGGCCGCGCCGCCTGTCGCCGTCGGCGAGGCGCCGCGGCCGCCCGAGCGACCCGACCGGGGGCATAATCCCACAACAAAAACCATATTATACTTCTCACGTTACTTTACGATACATACATTACTTAAGTCTGCATTAACTTCCTGAACGACACCGTTGAACCGAACCGTGAAGACTGTCAATCGGTGGAGTGAATTTAAGAAAGTGTTAAATATTAATAATTGACATTTTTTAGTAGCATAAAGAAAGGATGCAGTTATATTGGGCAGACTGAACTCTAGGGTTGTATTTAATATAGACTCATCTGCGACAGATATTATGTTACTAAGATAACTACATCCTTGTTAAACAAGGAAAATGAGTAAATACGAATTTTAAGATAATCAATAAATATTTCTTTCATAATTCTCATTTGTTACCTATCTCATAATTTTTTAATATGAAGCCTAAATACTGTATCTAAGTTTTATGAAGACTTATTTACATTGATTTCCTTTATAAGGAGTTCAAGTTGGAATAAATATAGAGTGTACATCATTGGGTGTCTGTATGCTAATAAAATTATATTTTAAAATTAATGGACGAAGTGATGAGTTCGTTAGTGTTCCTCCTAGCTAATTCGAGAACTGTTTGCGACGGAAACATGACAAACAAATGTCGTTCATACATTCTACAGATTTATATCTTAAAAATAATATACATAATAGTATTACCTGTGCTATTACTTTCTATTTTTATTACACATACAAAATTACAATACATAAAATATTTTGTACTTTTGACGTACGACCGCTCAGTCGAACCATTATCTAACTATACAATTTATATGAGATGCCGATGAGTGTTGCAGTGAACTTAGGGAGGCAAAAGGCGTATGCGCGGAGATCGAATCGCCAGTGTACACAATGCAGACGAAGCGTATGAGAAGTACAATATTGTTAGTTTTGCAGTCAAGACATTACAAGTAAAGGGCAATAGAAAAGAAACGTGCTAAGAAGCGTTGCTTTACCGCGCCGATGTATGCTCAAGACCGTTCGGAACTGCAGCGATGGCGGCCGGGACTGAGCCGCGCGACGGCGGCAGGCGGCGGCCGGGCGACGCGGGGGCGGAGCCACGGAGCGACGCCGACAAAAGAGCACTTTCATAAGAATATCATTCAAAAATTACAAAAGCTACGTACTAAAATCATCCAGTCACAAGAAGCAACTCCAAAGAAAAAACATACTCAAAAAACAAAGTATTAATCAAAAAAAATATTTTCAATGAAATTTACACTTACGCGCCGATGTAAGAAATAATAAATTAAAAGGAAATTAATTTACTATCTGTGACATCAAGCCAGAAAAATGTGATTACGACTGTTATAACGAGTGTTACTCAGTCTCCGGTCTTTTGTCGAGCGCCTCTCGCGATGCCGGGAGTAGGGGGAGGGTTAGCGGCACGCACGCTATCGACAACACAGCTAACTGACCATCCGTGCACTCTATGTGCATTGTAATAAGGTTCTATATAAATACAGGATTGTCAGATAACTGTTGTCGTTTGTACGTCCGCCGTGATCATTCACTGCTCTTCGTTTAAGATTACCTAGTCTACATTAAAAAGTCAGAATCACAGTTTATTTTCCATGTGTATTTTTATCCCTTACTTTTTAATATACTTCTCGGCTAACATTTTTACAAATAAACAGTAATCACTCGAATGATGAGTTTTCCTTTACCTACCGTTATCTAAGCGAATAAATCGAATTTTAGTATGAATAGATTCGATATTTACAGAATTTAAGTTACTTTAGACCTAGTCGCTTAAAACAAAATAACAATATACACTAACAATAAAAAATGCTCGATAGATTGCCACTCATCTAACAGAACCCAAATTAAAATATATTTTTATCAACCGACTTTTGCTTTTATTTATCTTATTTTTTTTATATAAATTTAAACTCCGAATATTGTCGAACCCAGTCGACCATAACAAAAGTATTTTACAAATAAGCTAAGTCTTAAATCTAGCTTAAATAAGTGACGGCGGCTTACCTATTTATGTGAGAGTTTGTTTATACAGGGCGAAGCCATCGCAGCTGCCCCGCCGTAACAATAAATAAACTAACTTTACGTCACTACAACGAGAGTTCAGCTTCATTAGAGGTATTAAGACTCAATTCCTACGAACATGTATCATTATGTCCACTATCAAAAAGCTTCCATATCGGTCTCTTAACGGTCTCTACCAGGTCAGTTGCTAACTAAGATACAAAATAAAGTTAAGAAAGTTTCACAACCTGGCCGTATTTACAATGCATTATTATTAATCATCTAATCGTCAGCGTGTTAAAGTTTCTTTTCCGATTATAAGATTTAGAATTTTCTGCTTCAGGAACAGTAATCATATTCAGGGTATGGCGTCAAATCAGTGGTTGCCGCGGACGCAGAGGGAGAAGGCACAAGGCGGCCGGAAGGAGCGGCCTGTCCGCGGCAAAGTTACTTAGCAAAGTATCGAACTGCTCACGCGATTCGATCGAGTCGATCCTAGGATACGTTCCCGCGGAGGTGAAACGTAAATGTGTTGGGTCGCGACTGCGCTCATCGCTCAGACGGTGGCGATGACGATGAGCAAGTGCGCGATGTCGGCGACGCGGTGCATGAGGTCCGGCGCGATGCGATTGAGGTTCTCGTTGGCGAAGTCGCACGACGGGAAGATGTGTACCGTGTACATAGCCTGTGACACGCATACATTGTTACTGATACGAACCATGGCAATTCGATAAATTAACTACATTTCGCCTTTGGTCATTGTCGTTACTGTAATGGTTAATGCAGAGGTAAAGGTATTATAGAATCGATACCAACTGGTCGCAGTCTGCTCGCAGGCTAGTGTAGGTCTACACCGCGGTGAGAGCACACACACCCCGAAAAATCTTTGGATGTTAAATAAAAATGTATCAGCCACGTTGCCCATTTACTCGATAAAGCCTAACTTTTGTTATACTACGACGGTAGCAAACGAGCGAACGGTCTGACTGTTGGTAAGGATACACGTATGCGCCTATTTGTTATACATCCTCGGAAGCTCTGACAACGTTACTCACAACAAAACACCACATACCTACAGAGCAAGTAGTAATGGCTTAGTGATGGCTGTGATCTCCTGTAAGGTACTTCCTCAGTTGAGCTGCTCCAAATATGAGCGCGATGATATTCCTGAAGGGCCTATCTCCTAAAGTTGAGGTGTAGTGAAGTTAAAGGTGGTACGGCAGACGCTTGTATTGTAGAAGAGCGAGTGCCTCCAGCGTACCTGATGGTGTCCGGGCGGCGCCACGTTGACGATGCCGGCGGCCTGCTTGCGCTGCAGGTAGGTGATGAAGCCGGCGCTGAGGTTGGTGGACTGCTGCAGCACGTCCATGTGGTCGCGGCCGCACGGCAAAGCGAGCAGGATGCAGTGCTCGTTCTCCATCTGATATACAAATTACAAGATTAACCTACTAATTCTAAAAACGGGTTCAAGATTTAAAATTAAATCTAATCTAATCATTAGATTGGCGCTATAAGAAAGAATCTCAGTATTTAATGTTAATGCTTTTTATAACTGATTAAGAATAACAAAACCTTTTTACTATTCAGTTTTGTAAACACAAAAATTGTTATTACTCTTATACTCTTCCTTTTTATTTTTCATTATTGTTATTATTATTTACTTTTGTTCTTGTATGCACAAATAGCTCTGTTTTTACTCTGTAGAAACTTTATTAAAACATGATGTAGAGTATTTTCATTAAGGAAACTGTAAGTCTAGCTTTAAATTTGTCGATCTTTTATACCCACAGTTATGCTAAAAGTGGCGCTGGAACATAAGTTTCATGTGCTCTGCCTACCCCTTTTGGGAATAAAGGCATGAACGTATATGTATGTACGAGTCTAGCTTTAAGAAAAATTTACAGTGTTATGTATAACTCTAAAGGACCGTTTGTTTTTTAAATAAATAAATAAGATAAAATGATTGCAAAAAACAATTCTGAAGTATTAATATTTATTCTGCAATAAGCCTAAACGACACATCTGGATTTGGTAATGTGTGGTGTGTTTATTGTATCCCTTAAAAAAACTTTCCATGTAAAAAAGAGGCCAAGTCTCGAAACTCTTCAACCGTAAAAAGTTGTGAGATATTTCGTAGTACCAACTCTCAGGCATTCTTATTATGCTTTATTTGCCAGCTAAATAAAATTCTGCAACTTGGCAATCACACAACTTTACTGCATTTATGAATTTTTGCATACCTAAAACTTTGTAGTAACTATTGTGTGATTGCCAAGTCACTGAATTTTATTTAGCTAGCAAATAAAGAATAATAAGAATGCCAGAGACTTGGTACTACGAAATATCTCACAACTTTTTACGGTGGAAGGGTTTCGAGACTTGGCCTCTTTTCTACATGGAATGTTTTTTTATGGGATCTCACTTCTTTTTGTAAGTTATTGTGTTATCAATATCCCACTCTCGATTTTTAATTTTTTGTGCCATTCACTGCAAATATAATTCCTATATGTTTATATGGGATTACAAAGTTATTTATGCAGTTGGTGTATCTAGGAAACTGGACTTAAATTGCAATTATTTTTAGTGTTCCCTTGATTTATTACACACTAAACACTAACGCTCTTATTCATAAAACTTAAATAAAATGTGCTTTGTCCCTTTCTTACGAACACAAATGTCAAAGTGACAGATAAGGAAGGACAAACGAATATTAACGCCTTTTTAGTTAAAATGGGCTTGTAGAACGTTTATGAATACGGCCGTAATTGTATTCTAAATTTGAAGCTTCTATGTCTGCTAGCTAGAAGTGCCTTAGACTTTTGATGATCGATGAGTCAGTCAGTGAGTGAAAAAATTAAGAAACTTTGACTAGTTTTAAACCGCTGGTTCAAATTGAATGAAATTTGAAATATATCGTGTTTATACAATGCGTGCTTGGTTAATGAAAATGCAGGCTTCTAGTTTTATCCACAACTAAGTTATAGGGGGGTCGAAAATGGCCTGAACTGCTTCGAGAAAAGGATGGTACGGTCGTGCCTCTGTTTTGTTCGACTTGGCGGGGGCACTGCCGTGCCCTCAGATTTCTTTAATACCACATTGGTCGCAAACAAGCGTACGGCCCACCTGATGGTAACCGGTCACCGTAGCCTATAGACGCTTGCAACTCCAGGTGTGTCACATGTGCGTTGCCGACCCTTTAAAAACGTATACACTCCTTTCTTGAAGAACCCTATTCCGTAGTCCCTGGGGAAAACCCTCGGCAACTCATTCGACAGTCAGAGCGTTCGTGGGTGCAAACTCCTTGTTTTTTTCTGCGTCATTGCGAGTGCCATATGTTTTAGATACATTGTCCTACGGCGACGGGGGAGAGAGGGAGAGAGAGAGTGAGAGAGAGAATCTAGTCAGAACCGGGTGCGTCCGCTCGTGGAGCCGGGGCGAGTGTTCCCTCCGCTACTACGCGGTTCGCAGTTGGCAACAGGGCGCGGCGCAGCGATAGAGCGACGAGGGTAGCCAGTAGCCAGTAGCCACCTACGTAGCGTACCTTCATCTTGCGGTGCACCTGGTCGAGCTGCGCGGGCTCGAGGCGCATGCGCTGCGCGATGCGCAGCGGCGGCGTGGAGCCGTCCGTGTGGCGCGGCAGCGTGTCGCCCGCCACGTCCATGCAGCCGCCCACGAAGTGCATCTGCACCGCTGCGGAGTCATTCTTCAGCGCCAGCAGCCCTTGCCACATCACCGGGTAACGCTGCGATCAAACACATTGTCATACATTACTTTGTACCTGCCAACAAACTGCCCTGCAGTTTGGCAGAAGAAAATACTGTAAAACAAGGGTTGTTTAAGTGAATACATTTTTCTTATTCTTATTGTCCGAGTGAAAATATGAAAGGGTATGAATTACGGGAAAGATGGAGCCGGAGAGGTCGCTCGGTCGCGAATTCGAGCAGCGGCGGTAGCGGTAGTGATGTGCCGTACGTGGAACCCTAACACTTATTGCCGTTGCGTCGCTACTCTAAGTTGGGGCCGAATTGTAAGTCGTGCTGCCCATCACCTGATTCCTCTGACTCTGAAATTCTTAAGGCGGGATTCCACCGGTGTGCGGCACTGTACGGCACAAGCATATTCAGTACAAAAATGCTTGTGCCGCACACCGGTGCAATCCCGCCTTTGAGATATAGTTGAAATTTTCTAAACTAAGCTCATGAATGGCCATTGTACTGAGCTCATGAATGCCTTTGTTTGTGGTCCGACCAAAGGCTATTCAAGACGCGCGCGTACCAAATTTGCAAAAAAAAATTAGCGCTACATAAAATGTTCTTTGAATAATGAACTCTTATCTTCTTTTACAATTTTTTGCAAATTTGGTACGCGCGCGTCATGAATAGCTTTTGTTCGGACCGCAAACAAAGGCATTCATGAGCTCAGTACAATGGCAATTCATTCGCTTAGTTTGGAAAATTTCAACTATACCAGAACTGCGCCCTAATATAACTATAATACGATGCCCTGTAAAATTATTAACAGTTCCAAAAAAATACGGTATATTGACACCCATTATAGAAAAGGAAATTCAGGTTAATTTTGTGTTCATTCAGAGAATCCGGCGATCCTGCACACAGACGAAGATGACAGTCTCATTCAGCAGGAGAAAAGATGCAACATTTCCATGCTAACTTTCCGCACGGTACCAAAAGTAATAATAAATGAAATAATAGTACATTGTGATACAAGTGAGGTATGTTGATAAGTACATCAGAGGTGGAATTATCACGCGAGCCGCAGGTGAGCGTGATAAGAGAGCCGAGGATGTAATTATCAAAGCTCACGCGTATCATACGACGTTTTTCAACACATTTGGCGAGGAAAAAATCCTTTTCTTAAGATGAAAATTTTATAGGCCTGCCAAGTTATTTTCTTTACTTATTAATGGCAGCTTTTTATTCACATTTTGTATACATTGCCAAGAATTTCCAGGTGCGTCCATTCTTTTTATCACTTTTCTAGTCGCCACGAGTCAATATTTTTGTTAATAAACAAACGCATTAGTAATGTTTACAAATATCTGTGAAACGTGCTGTGAAATAACCTATAATGACGCGCAACAGTTTTTTTTTGTTCGTTTCGTTCGTTTCGTTCGTTTGCGCAGTGCGCGCGGATGTATTCAGCCAGAATTAGATGAAATCTCTAAACAGCCAAAATAAAATAAATATTTTCGTTTTAAAATGTTATCTTTATTAATTCATGTAAAATATTATCAAAAGTGAATAGTTTTACTAAATTAAACGTTCCTATATCATATCCAAAAAGAAATAGTCAATTATTTAACAAAAGGGATTTAATTTGTTTAGTCGAGTAAGAATCTATTTGCCGAAAATTAAAAAAAAAGCTGTACATTCTGTACAACCCGGTTAATTTAAGAATGCACCGTATTCATGCATACATCTTGCTGCAAGGTGCCAAAGTGACTTAATCGGGATATAACCATATCACACAAGTGTCGTAATGTTATAAAACACGCGTGTTTAATATCCAGGACTATGAGCCTAAAAGCGACACAATAAGAGGTACGTTACGAGCAATTGTGTTGAAAATGAATTTTATTGTGCAAGTAGGCCGTAATGGTACTTTTACAAATCAAAATTCTACCAGCGTTTTTGAAAAAGAAGACCACTGGTTAAGAAGAAACGTCGAAACAAACTCGTGTCTGATTTCTGAGGATGTAGGGAGGCGCGGCGCGGGTCGACCCCACAAGGTGGACTGATGACCTGGTAAAGGTGGCGCAGGACCGGTCATTGTGGCGTTCTTAGGGAGAGGCCTATGCTCAGTACTGAACATCTTTCGGCTGATATGACGATCTCAAAATGCCGGTTTCAGCTTGGATAGTGGATATTATGAGTGTGAATATGCGTATGTGTGGTCTTATCTTATCTTATCTAGATGAGGGCCCTTTCGGATGCACTTCGACCCAGCGGGATCTTTTGTGCATTTGCCCTCTCCTTTATGCCTACTCCCAAGCTCGCTCCATCATTTCCACGAAGCGGATGATGCAGCTCAGCGGGAGCACCTTGAATTCCTTTGGTTGCGGATAGTCGTTACCAAAGTAATTCATTCTTTGTCTGGCAAGGGCATGACATTCACACAGTAAGTGTTCCATGGTCTCATCCTCCTCGCCACACATTCTACAGTCTAAACTATCCGACAGCCCCATCTTGGCCAAGAGATCCTTGACCTTGACCTTGACCTGTGAACACCCCAGATATGATTCTGAGTTGCTTCCTACTGGATTTCCAGAGCTTGTTAGTCCAGCCCGAGTCCACTCCTTCTATAAGGAGCTTTGAGTGCCTTAAGCCCGCCTCATTTCTCCACTCGTGCTGGTGTTTGGTTTTGGCGTAGGCTTTAAAGGCCGAAGTTATGGTTCTCTGCGGGAGTACCACAAATGGTTCTGGACCTACAAAGTGATTTGTAGACCCCCTCTTGCAAGCTCATCCGCTCTTTCGTTGCCGATGTAGCCCTCGTGCCCCGGTATCCGAACTAGTTGCACCTTATTGTGTAGGTGTGGTTGTGGTACTCACCCGCAACAACATCTGCAGCGAGTCGGCCTCGCGCGGCACCTGCGAGGCGATGGGCGGGCCGGGCGGCGGCGGCAGCGCGCCCGCCAGCCGCGACAGCCCGTGCGCCGGCGGCGGCGAACGCCCGCAGCCCACGGCGTACACTGCGCACAGGGAGAACAGCGTTACCGAGATACTCTACACTCTACACTCTACACTACGGGATCCTGTTGTTTTACCCAATTCATTTTACCTAATTTATTTCCCAAACAGAGTTTAGCAACTATTTTGTTTGCCAATGCAAACTTTGGCACAATTTCAATACGAATATTTTCATTACGTCAAATTTTCATTCAGCAAAATATTACTACGTAATTATGACATTTGGTCTTTTAGCAAATGCTTTAATAAGGCAAAAAAACATTAGACAATAAACATTTACTCAAGTTAATGATATGGCAAACTATAAATAGACAAAAATTCACATTTAATTGGGTTAGGTTAGGTTAGGTTAGGTTACAAAATACTATTAATAAAACGGCACGGTCCCTTAAATAAAAAATGCACGGTTAGGTAAGTCGGTAGGCAAGTGCGTTAAATTAGGTTAGGGCAGCCAAAGAAGGGTGGGGGGGGGAGCCCCCCCGCACTAAAAAGGCAAACGATCGTAACAATTATATCATTTGGTAGGTTAGGTTAGGGTTAGCTTGTGTCCCTTAGAGCAGAAATAGGCACCCCGCGACGCGGGGTGACATCGACACGCTGGCGGTTAGGTTAGAATTGCGACCTCTACACAGTTCCTCTGCTGATTAACCGACGAAATAATTTAACGACGAAATAATATAATAGACGAAATAATAATTAAATATTGACGATACAAATCATTTGTCTTATTTTGTTTAGGTTAAAACATATTATGCCAACTAACATATTTGACTGAATGAAATTTGATCATAGTACTAGTTGGTAAACGAGATATTGCTTAAACATGAACATGCCAAACATTAGGTTTGCCAAAGAAATATTTGTCAAGTGTTAATTTGGCAAACGATTATTTGGCAAATGAAATTCTACGAAATACGCAGCTCCAGCGGCGGCGTCGTCGCCGCGGACACGGCCGCCTCCAGCACTCTGCGGGGAGGACACTTACTGATGTGTCGGTCGGCGGGCGACGGCGAGTGCGCGGGACGCGGCGCGCGCGCGGGCGGCGGCCGCCGCAGCTCCAGCGGCGGCGTCGGCGCCGGGGACACGGCCGCCTCCAGCACTCTGCGGAAAGGACACTTACTGATGTGTCGGTCGGCGGGCGACGGCGAGTGCGCGGGACGCGGCGCGCGCGCGGGCGGCGGCCGCCGCAGCTCCAGCGGCGGCGTCGGCGCCGGGGACACGGCCGCCTCCAGCACTCTGCGGGGAGGACACTTACTGATGTGTCGGTCGGCGGGCGACGGCGAGTGCGCGGGACGCGGCGCGCGCGCGGGCGGCGGCCGCCGCAGCTCCAGCGGCGGCGTCGGCGCCGGGGACACGGCCGCCTCCAGCACTCTGCGGGGAGGACACTTACTGATGTGTCGGTCGGCGGGCGACGGCGAGTGCGCGGGACGCGGCGCGCGCGCGGGCGGCGGCCGCCGCAGCTCCAGCGGCGGCGTCGGCGCCGGGGACACGGCCGCCTCCAGCACTCTGCGGGGAGGACACTTACTGATGTGTCGGTCGGCGGGCGACGGCGAGTGCGCGGGACGCGGCGCGCGCGCGGGCGGCGGCCGCCGCAGCTCCAGCGGCGGCGTCGGCGCCGGGGACACGGCCGCCTCCAGCACTCTGCGGGGAGGACACTTACTGATGTGTCGGTCGGCGGGCGACGGCGAGTGCGCGGGACGCGGCGCGCGCGCGGGCGGCGGCCGCCGCAGCTCCAGCGGCGGCGTCGGCGCCGGGGACACGGCCGCCTCCAGCACTCTGCGGAAAGGACACTTACTGATGTGTCGGTCGGCGGGCGACGGCGAGTGCGCGGGACGCGGCGCGCGCGCGGGCGGCGGCCGCCGCAGCTCCAGCGGCGGCGTCGGCGCCGGGGACACGGCCGCCTCCAGCACTCTGCGGAAAGGACACTTACTGATGTGTCGGTCGGCGGGCGACGGCGAGTGCGCGGGACGCGGCGCGCGCGCGGGCGGCGGCCGCCGCAGCTCCAGCGGCGGCGTCGGCGCCGGGGACACGGCCGCCTCCAGCACTCTGCGGGGAGGACACTTACTGATGTAATCGTCACTAAAGCGCGGGTTACACCGAATTACGATTAGAAACCGATCAACATTGAATATGGGCCGGCAGCTGTCATTCCATACAAACTTGTGAAACTTTCCATACATTCGGATTTTAACGAACTGCTTACGATTACAGATGGTTTGGGGCTACCCGGCCTTACAATACGCGTCACACGAGTTTGAATCTTTTCTTTTTTCATTTGTCCACTTGTGTTTTACCAATGGCCTATGCTTTGAAATCGTAGTTCCACCAATAAAATATATATGTTTGTAGAATAATTATTTATATTTAGGCCCAGTTTTCTTACCAAGCAAGAAAGGCAAAAATAATGTATAATGGCTATACATAAAGCCGTATATACAGGAAACTAAGACTGCTCCAAAAGAACTGTGATGAAATGTAAATCGAAATTGAAATTGGATGAAATTATGCAATTGTTATACAGGGTGAATTTTTAATGAGATAATGAGTGTCCAAATTTAAGTATATCTTCAGCAAAAATTATAAAATACGTTTTTTTGTTTCATATCATTCAGTACTAAAATTTTTAGTAATTGCTGCTTAAAGTTATGCCAAAAACCATACTGCGCGGGCACCTCAGCGGGTAGGAAGGGTTAACCCGTCAAGCGTGCGTCTTCCTGTAGGCCCAATTAGTGATGTGCCGTTCCCAGGAATATTCACCAGGTGGGAATATTCCCGGGAACATTCCCGGGAATATTCCCATACAAGGGAACATACGGGAATATTGGTGTGATTTACCCGCAAAAGTAAATTCCCAATGTTCCTGGGAATGTTCCTGGGAATATTCCCCGGAACAATGGGAATATTCCCGGGAACAATTCAGAAAAAAAACAAATTTTACAAAAGTACTTCTGAAAGTAACAAAAACGATACAAACTTAATAAAAAACCACAATAAAATATTATACGAATACAAAATATGAAAATATTTACATATTAAATGGTAATTGAGATAAAAAGTCAGAATTAGTACAATAATGCTGTTTTTGGCGAATGGCACTTTATTTGTCGGGGCACTATTCATTTTATTTACTTTTATTACAACTTTAATTTTCCTAATTTGTATTTCAATATTCCCCGGCACATCACTAGGCCCAATGCCCCAAGCGCGCAAGGATTTGAGATGAAAAAAACGTGTTGACCGCTGTTAGAAAAATTGATATTGTGCTCGTTTGTTATAATTATATTGTACATATTACATACCATTCGATAGCAGACGAAATTGTCTTTTTATTTTAAGAAAGAGAAATGGACTGACCTGTTTCATTATCGTGAAATTAAATAATTTATTTCGATTTTCATTTGTTTTCTGTCACTCGATGAAACAAAATGCCTTTTTACACCAAACCCTTTCACATAATTCACATGGTTATTGCACTATTGAGAACGCCATTAAACCTTGCAACAAATAAAATTATCACTTCACTAAATTATGCACTGTTTACCTCATAATAATCATTTATTTACATTATCGGTCAAAATGCACGCGCGCGCTATTTTGACTCTAAACATTGAAGACATTTATCAGCTTTTTCGATTCGAATTTGAATAGGAAACACATATCGTTTCATTTTAAAACCACAAAAATTTCACACACTGTGTCGCACGGCGCCATTATGCGAGAAAATGGGATCCGTTGACAAAGTTTACGGATATATTTCTTTCCTGTGTCCTGAGTAGTGGTAATTTGGCCAAAACATTTTTCTTATATTGGTATAATGCATACGCTACCCAGCACGGCTAGCATGCGACGGCGCGGTAGCTCTCTTGATTTTTCTCGCACTATCAGTCTCTTTCTTATTAGAACACTTAGAACCAGAGATATAGTGCGATAAAAATCGAGAGTATGTCGCGGCCGTCGCATGCTAGACGTGCAGGATTATTTTATTTAGGTTGGCAATTTTATAACACCGAGGGTAATTCGGCCAATGAGGGCGCAGCCGTTAGACAGACGCGTGGGTGTCTAGGTCGCTATAGACCCAATTGAGTTAGAAACACACGTGTGTCTAGGACGCGTCACGGGTTAACACGCGTTAATATGTGATTTAAGTTTGGTGTACGAAGTCTTAATTCAAACATTACGGTCGACGAGTATAAAAAAGCTAATTATATAACTATTGTATACATTACTTTTTCTACGAGTCAACTGAACTGATTAAAGATACTTGGTATCTATTGAAAATCTGCTGAAATGAAGTGCAAGAAGTGCCGACAAACATCTAATTCATTTTAGTTTAGTAAAGGCGCCACATGTTTGGTCAATTTCATTTTAGTTGTCTCAACAGTTATGAAATGTTGAGTTGGGAGCTCCATAGTAAAAAGTATGTGATTGGTGTACGAAGTAATATACGAAGAAACATTAAAGTCGACGAGTATAAAATAGTAGATTGTACAACAAGTGCATAAAACGCACCACTACGCGAGACGTTTATCCATCCGAGCGAGCATAGATATAAAATCGAGTGTAAAATGGGTTTATGGACGAATTGTACACTCTACTTTTCACTTCAATTGCGAGGAAATGAAATTAAAATTAAAAACTATAAAGTTTATTTCATAAAGTTTTATTGTGTACTTTGGCTGTTGGATCCTTGCCTTGGTCTAAGAATACTAACGAAACATGAAAAAATAAAAATAAAGAGTTTATTCTTTGAAGTTAAAGTTGCTCGTGTGGCTGTTGGACCGATTGCCTTGGTCTTCGACGAAGATTTTACTTTATGCACTAGAGCATAAAAAGCGACTTTATGTCGCCTACGCACAGCATAAAGACGAACTTTTAGAGCATGAGAAATGAAATAGAAGATTGTACAACAAGTGCATAAAACGCAACATTCTACGCGAGACGTTTATCCATCCGAGCGAGCATAGATATAAAATCGAGTGTAAAATGGGTTTATGGACGAATTGTATACTCTACTTTTCACTTCGATTGCGGGGAAATGAAATGAAAATTAAAAACTAAGTTTATTTCATGAAGTTTTATTGTGTACGTTGGTTATTGGTATCCTTGCCTTGGTCTAAGAATACTAACGAAACATGAAAAAATAAAAAAAAGAGTTTATTCTTTGAAGTTAAAGTTGCTCGTGTGGCTGTTGGACCGATTGTCTTGGTCTTCAACGAAGATTTTGCTTTATGCACTAGATAAAGTGAAAGCTTAAAAAGCGAGTTTATGTCGCCTACGCACAGCATAAAGACGAACTTTTAGAGCACGAGAAGTTAAAATAATATTATACTTGGTGAGGAGGGGGCTCATAACCATGAGGCATCGGTGTTTCATAATATAAGCAAAACTGGAGAGTACCTATCAAATAGTAGTCATGTTATTATAATTGGGAAACATATTTTTACGTATAACTTCGTGTTATTTTTAAATACATTATTACATAACGAATGGTAACAAAAAGTTATGGATATACCTAAGGATGGGTTTGTTATATTACAAGCTTTTATTTACTTTCACCTGTCCCGTTGTCTGTGTCTGTCTGTCTGTCTGTAATCAAATCTTGCAAGTTAAATTTGATCCACTTCCCGGTTTCCGATTGAGTCGAAATTTTGCACGAATATGCAAATCGCGTGACAATGCAATATTATGATGATGTGGAGCTGATCTGATGATGGAGCTGGAAGGTGGCCATAGGAACTCCGTAATCAAAACAGAATCCCATCGAGTTTGGGCTCGTTAGAATTGTGTCAATGAGTAGTTGATGACGGTATACAGAAAAGTACAGTCGGCAATAAAAGTTTGTACCAAAAATGAATTTTTTGACCGAAATTTGTTTTTCCACGATTTAAACCTTATATAATAGATATTTTAATTTGAAATAGGATGTTACCTTGAATACTGAGATGGCGTGGCCCGATTGTCCTGGGCCTGTGCGACCCGAAAGTGTTGCTGGTACATCTGGTAATGTTGAGGCGAGAAGTGAGAGTACATGCCGTCGCTCTGCAAATAACGAATATTTTCTTCACAACTGCTCGTTTCGTAAATAAACGAATAAATATAAAACATGTAGTAAAAGCGGCATAAATTAGTTACATTAGGGTATACCGGGGTAACTGGAGAAGTATGTTGATGTGCAGGTGGAGGACTTCTAACTAAATCGGCAGACTATCCCGAGCAGCATGAACAAAATTACAATTATAAGCCACCTAATTATAATAGCTCTAAAGTGATTTCATAAAACAGCTATCCGGAAATATACTCAGCCTATTAGTTTATTTCCAGATAAATGTGTCAGTTAAAATCAATATATCATATAAAAATATCTAATAAGCCTCATATTTGTATCACTACCGAAACTCACCAAAGCTATCTGCCCCTGCGGACTGATCGTCGGCACGCAGGTGATGGTGCCTCGGGAAGCTGCTCCTTAAAAAATACACGAGTTATTCGAAATCAATTCTTTTCTGCAAGATACGTAGATGAAAGAGAAAATGTATGTGTCATAGTTTTCTTGTAAAGTAATGAAAATTGTTTAAAACACAGTGAGTAAAGGGTATGTAAAAGTAGGGTGTAAGTGTAAGTGTAAGTGTAATGAATGATTACCAGGGTGGTGGACAGGAGGCTGCGCGGGGTGTGGCTGCGCCTGCGCCTGCGCCTGCGCCTGCGCCTGCGCCGGCGCCGGCGCGGCCTGCGGCAGGTGCGCGCCGCGCGGCAGGCTCGCCACCGAGCCGTAGCGCGCGCCCTCGCCGGCCCTGCGGACCACACACACACACACACCTTGTGTAGTACACCCAGGTACAGCTACAGCTAGATATTTCACAGCCCAATTCGTAGGTAACTTTATTTTCTGTTCTTCGAAAGTTTAACAAATAACTGTCATTTTTCGTTTTTTTTATTCATAAACTAGATTATTTGTTTACATTACTAGAATCGATTCTCAAATCCATTGCAATATTTAAAAAAAATGGTCAGCAAGAATTTCACATTGAATGAAATTAGAAATCGACAAATTGGATAACAATGATGTACGATAACTAAATCGACCACCATTGCAGTAGATGCCCCTACATCAAGTGCATATAGAAATAATTACCTCATGAGAATGGGCGTGACTCGGTCAGCCGGGCGGTGCGAGCAGGGCGGGCGGTGCGGCAGCGCGGGGGACTGCACGCGCTCGTCGCTGGCCTCCGTGGCGCCCACGGGCATCATGTGCGCGGCCGGCACGCCGGGCACGCCGGGCGCGCCGTCGGGCCGCTGCCCGAACGGCTCGCCCGCCTCGCCCGTGGCCGCCGCCATCATCTCCACCTCACGGATCGGCAGCACGTGCTGCTTATCCGCCTCCGCGGGCGCCTTGTCCGCCTGGATCTCGAGCGCGGGGGCCGCGGACGCCGTGGCGGCGGACTCGATCGCCAGCAGCTTCTCCGATATCATCTTCTTCGGAGGCTTCATGATGGGGGTGGGCGTGGGGTGCGGGACGCCGACGACGGCCGGGGCGGAGACGCCGAGCGGGCCGCCGGCCGCCGGGGCGGGGACGATGACGGCCGGGATGCTCGGGGCCTTGTTCGCGGTCGACGGTCCCTGGACGGCGGGAGGGTTGGAGACGGTCGGCGGGTGGTTCGGGACCGCCGGGTTGGCGATCGAGGTGGCCGGCGGGTTAAGAACCGACGTTATCATAGCTGGTTTCGAGACATCCGTGTCCGCTTCGGTCTTTGGTGTTGCCGTCGTCTCGGCCAATTTCGGAACTTTAGCATCTTTCACGGACTCCTCCTTCTTGATCACTTTTTCGTCACTGCTGTCCATGGACGCGTCGGAGAAGGAAAGGCTTCCGTCCCGAGGTCTTTTCGTGCCTCGAGGGGACTTTCTAGTATCAGAGAATGCCATTTTGTCCTGCGGATTCGTCTTGCCGCCCGTTTGCCGTGTCGCTCTCTTTTTATTTGCCTCCTTCCCGGCTTTAGTCTGTGCGGCCGTACCTTTTATAACGTCATCGATCACGTCGTCGACAGTGCTGCGTTGAACGTCTTTCTCTTGTAATCGTCTGGACTTCCGTGTGTTTGGGGACGGTGAAACGAAATCTTCCGGTTTTTCTTCTTTATTCACGACCTTATCGGCATTTTTCAGGGCCTCTTTTTGTCCAATGCAGAGGGTTGAAGTGGCTATTGCATTAGAATGACCCAATGGACTTTTTATTGTTAAAATTAGCCTTGGTCGAGATTCAGCTTTATTAGGTGACGTTGAAGTTTCATCTCCTGAGTCCTCATGGAAGTCGTACACATCTCCAGGCATGTTATTAGAGATCGTATTGAGTTCATTCTTGATTTTCTTGTCGACCTTCGCCCTCCCTCTACCTCCTCGCTTTGCAGCTGCTCCACCTCGAGCTGGCTTGGAAATCTGCCGAGTTTGAACCCTATCCAAATTCTTCTCATTTCGTTTGCCTCTGATGTTACGACCGCCTCGTTTACTAGTAGTCTTTTCAGTGCTCATTAAACCATCTGTCGCATCCGTAACACTTACATCAGTGTCTATGGGTTTTACAGTTTCCGAAACGGGTTCTCCTGAAACATTGGATATATTTGGACCAGTTTTTGATTGCGTGGCCATCTCAGTTTTAATATCTTCTTTCTTGTCTTCAAAGTTTTCATTGCACAATGAGTCTACTTTCTTGATAACCGATTCAATGTTCACGTCTTTGGCACTCCATGAATCGTTCTCATCAATACTTTTTATCGGGCTATCAATAGATTCTTGTAAAAGGAGTGCGGAAAGTTTATTTCCTTCTATGTTTTTATTAGTTTTAGAAAAAGTTGACAAGTTCTCTGACGTTTTAAATATGCTGTTTGTCAGATGGATTTTATTTGTTACTTCATTGGTGTTCTCGAATGGTTCTTTCTTTATTTCATTTATGTTTTTATCGGTTGCTGATTCTTGGTTACCAATAATAGATAGTTCTTTATCCAATATGTCATTGAACAACTTTGTCTCTTTTTGGGAGCCCACGGACCCCTCGGAGGCTGTAGATTCGGGGGTAAGGACGTCAGGCCTTTGCATGTCCTTCATACAATCAATACTGTCGCGTCTCTCCCTGTGTCGAGTGAATAAAGTAACAGCTTTACCGACATTTACTTCTAGTTTCTTTTCTAGGTTATTCGTAACTTTAATCTCATTAGTCGTGTCTTTTAATAAATCTTCAAAATCTGTTCCGCATTTAGTATTTTGTTCCATAGGCGAAAACGGTGGTTTAGCTGAAGTTGGTATGATATCTCTTTGTTTGCCCTGGACATCGCCTGCAGTGGTTGTAACCGGTTTACAATTCATTTCTTTATCACAATTTTTTTCTACTTTGTCTCGAGACAAATGATTTTGCATAACCAATGTGGAATTATCGCTACTCATATCGCTTTTAATATTTATTCGGGGAATGCTTGGTGCATTACTTGTTTTCAGTAACAATGGCGTCATCACTACATTAGTAAGGGTGCTAGTTATAATACCGGTATTGGCAGAATCTAATTTCGTTAGCACAGTTGGCGGTCGAATTGTGGCCATCGATAATACTGATGCAGGTGGTTTGTTTGCATCGATTTGAATAACATTTTTAATGGGCGCTGACGTTAAAACTCTGGGAGCATTGATCGTGTGAATTACGTTTGATCCGGGTCCTCTGTTCGCACCGGTTTCCTGAATTGTACACACCACTGACTTCGATGGATTCTGAATTATAGACGTCGGTGTATGATTTATGCCACTAACATGTAAAACTGGAGCTGTTCCAAATGGTATGTGGTTATGCTGGTCTACTTTCTGCAGTGGATTTTCCCGTTTGTCAGACATATTGTTAACATTGCTGATTATTCCTTTGTTGTTTGGAATATTTAAAGAAGAATTCATTGTTACGACATGCATATTTTGCATGGATATAAGACGATTCTGTGCCATTACTGTAGGATTAGTGCTCTGTGATAAGTTTGTAGGCGACAAAATTATTTTTGTATTGCTATGATCAGGCCCAGTTCTTTGATCGGCTTTCCCACAGTCATCTGTGATGATTTTATGCTGATGAAGCAATGTCGACGTGTTCACTCCGATGCCTTTGTTGTGCGAAACAATGTTGTTCACATTTATTTGCTTGGAAATTGGAGCTAGCACAGGTGTGACAGGCAATCGATTGAAATGTATTGGAGCTCCTTGAGTTTGTACTAGCACTGAGTTAGGCCTGTTTGGTGAGACCATTGTTCGAGCACCATGTATGTGCATTCCCGGGATAGGACTCAAAGGTGGTTGTTGCATTCGTACTAAGGTGACTTGGCCTGGAGATCTCTGTTGTATTGTGTTTGGAGATGCCATTCCAACATTCAAGTTCTGAGGAGATGTACTCAAAATTGTCATATTTGGGAGACGAGGCGACGTCATACCGTCTCGACCTTGTGGACTCGCCTTCGGGCTTTGCAAACGAGAGTCATTTGATAGCCTAGGTGATATGACTATCCCTTGTGGCTTTTGGTATAATATGTGGGGTTCTGGTATTTTTATTGTTGGTGGCTGCATGTTTGTTTGAGGACGAATCGCGTGATTGATTACTTGATACGGAGCGCTCATTCTATTCGGAGATATTATCGGTCTAGTGTTGTTTATCTGTAAGTTCTGACTGTGTGGAGCTTTTATTTGCACAATGTTAGCTGTTATATGTCGAGGTTTGTTTTCGTTAACATCTCTTCCAACCATTTTATTTGACTGTATGTTTAAAATATGTGGCTCCAACAACTTATTATTTGCTAATGTCCAGGATGTAATCACAGGAGTGGCTGTAGATGTAATTTGATGGGGAGCCTCTCTTTTTACTTGTGGGATTTTAGTATCAGGTTCGTTGGATTTGACCTTAGCTTCGTTTGGCACCGCAACGGGCGTGGATTGTGTTGGTTTAGAAATAATGATATTAGAAGTCGCTGAAGTAGCACCAGTAGAAACTGTAGTGTGAGCAATTTTGGTATTCAGGGTCTGATTAGTTGCTATTATATTTACTGGTAATCTTTCTATAGCGTCTTGTGGAGTTTCCTCGGTTTCCTCGGTGTCGGTGTCGATTAGAAGGTCGTTTAGATCGTTGTCAGAAACTGGTGTGTCAGGTTTCTCCATTTCACTAGCATTTAAGTTTTGTACAGCTTGTCTCATTTCCTCCGCATCTTCTTCAGGTATATTTTCACTCTCCATATTAGAGCTTTCAGTTTCAATTTGATGTGTAGGGTTGTTTTCGGTTTCTTCATAACAATTGGTAAATGAATTTTCTTTTTCCCCGAAACTCTCTCCTAACAGTGCCGCCACGGCATCAGCAGTTTCTTCTTGTGAGATAATAGCCCTTGGTTTTTCCGGAGCTTTTTCTTCAACTGGGCAAGCAGATGTATCCGTTTTATCTGTGTTTTTATCGAGTCCTGATTCTAAATTGGAAATACTGCGGACTGCGTCTTCACTGACGTCAGTTTCCATTGTAAAAGTTGGACTAAAGTTATCAGATTTAGTTTTATGCTTAACAGGTTCCGGATCTTCAGGTAAAGGTATTTCGCTAATATCCTGGACAATTGTTTCAGTTGTTGCTGGCATTGGAATTTTATCAATGTCTATGGTCGTAAAATCATCGGACATCAATTTCATTCCATCGCATGTATTCATGTCAGAACTACTGCTTTTGGTATCAGCGTTATCGTCTGGTTGAATTACGATTAATGGACCATCTGACAAGCTTGGTAAGCTATGAGTTTCCGACAGAACACAGTCATCAGATTTATTGGTTGCCGAGGTCGATTCTGGGTCACTTGGCATAGGAATCTCTGATAGCGTTTTCGGGGATAATGTAATGGTTGAATTACCGCACATAAGTTGATCTGATTTCTCAATTTTGTTATGATTATGAAACAAATGATGCTCTTTTCTGCTCTGGCGTTCTTCTCTGCTTCTCTTCTTTTTCTTTTTCTTTTCTCTGCAATCTCGTTTTATATTGTCGACAGTACCTTCACTAACACCAGTTTCGATTACAAGGTCTTCATCTATGTAGTTTACGTCATTTTGTTCATGTTTAGATATGGTCTCAGAGGGCGACTCTGCTCTAATGCGAGCATCTTCATCATTTATTGAATCTGCAAATAATCGCGCTTCTATAGCTTTACTGACAGCGTCCACGTCCAAGCTGTGCTCATCTTCTTTTGAGATGTAACGTTTTTCCTTTCGTTTTTTATCTCTCCTACGTTTTAATTCGTCTTTTTCCCTTTGTCTCATTTCATCAGATGGTACCTTCATGTTCACATTATCATTGGACATAGACATTGCACTGTCATAGTCATGCAATAAAGAGTTCTGTTTATGTATAATTCCTTTCGATTCTTTATCCGATTCATCAGATAACGGACCAAAAATATCTTCCATTTTTCCTTCTTTCTTAGCATTGTTTGAAGTTCCCTCTGAGATAATATCGGAAAAGTTGTTGAGTAAAGTTTTGTTCCTTCTAGACTTATTTTTGTCGTCACGACTTTCATCGCCTTCAATGCTATCACGAATTTTATCTTTCCGTCTTTCCTTTTTATTGCTATGACGTCGAACTTTATCTGAGTGCCTGTGTTTAGAATTACCGTCATTAGCTTCTCCTTTTGTTTCTTCATCGGAAAACGAAAATTTGTGTTTCTTTTGCCGCTTTTTATGTTTTTTACGGATATCTCCAGTATGCCTGTGCAAAGCCATTGATTCGCTTTCGGAAGAGAGATCATTACAATTTGGAGCAAAAGGTTTATAATGATTTTCAGTCCCTAAACTGGATTTTAGTTTGCTGTCGTCACTGTCACTCTTGCCAAATAAATGCAATAGTGAGTTCTTCTTTATTTTGTCATAACTTGATTCGGCAACAGTTACGATATCATCTTTCCTGGTCAGTAACTCCGAGTCAGACAAGAGCTCTTTTTTCACTTCATTGAGGAAATTTGGACTACAAATACTTCTCTTAGATATTTCGTCATCTGATGTATCTGACATTATACGTGATCTAGAGTTTTTACGGGATAATTTGTTTTGTGATTCTTCTTCAGTGCTGGGTATACTTAGAAACTCGTTAATTGATTTACGATCATAATCCAATGAACGTGATTTCTCGCGTTTTTTACTTTGAAAGGCCATTTGTTCTTCGTCAGAGGAGCTATCCATAGAAAGCTTTTGTGGTCTTCCCCTCCCACCATCATTATCAGAGTCACTATCTTCATCCCAACTCGATCTCTTTTTCTCCTCTCGCTTAGCTCTACTTTGTTTTAGTTGGCAAAACTTGGCTTTGATTTTCTCTTGCCGCTTTTCTTCCTCTTGTTTTTGCATATTTTTACACGAACGTGCTTTGACCTTGTCGTACATCGATATGTATGTCGGTCCCTCGTCAACGATATCAAAGATTGAATGTTTCTTTGGTTCATCAGAATCTGAAGTATCTGTACTCTGCGTTGATTTACGGTTTCTCCGCTTTTCAGACTTATTATCGTCTCTGCTTTTACGATCGGTAGACATACGTTTTTCACGAGCAGCTTCCTTTCTCTTTTCATCATGTTTTTGCTTTTTCTCGTCTTTGTTCTTATCTCCATGTTGTAATCCATCTTGTTGTTTCATCTTTTCAAGTTCTTGAATTTGTTGTAATTGTTGGATACGTTTCTTTTCCTTCATTTCTTTTCGTAGAGCCTTTTGTCTCTCATCTTCTTCGCTTGACCTAAGCTCTAGTGTAGCAAGAAAATCCAAGTCGTTGTGTAACCCCTCCGCCTGAGTATCCGAGCTGTTATTATGTTTTTCTTCAATATCTTCCTTTGGACTCTTTCGTGAAGGTTTGGGTTTCTCTGGTTGTTTTTGCTCCCGTGTATCACTGTTTTCTTTCCATTCTTCATCTGGCGGTTTTACTTGTGTTTTCTTATCATCTTTTGTCTTACTTTCAATAATCTTGGCAAAATAACCTTTGTTAAATTTAGTGGTTTTGTTTCGATCCGCGCTTCGTGATGAATCTTTGGAATCCCTTCGTTCCGGAAATTTATTGTCATTTTTACTTTTTTTATTATCTTCATTCAGAAAGTCGAATGTATCTTGCGATGACATCCTGCGTTTAAGACCAAGTTGAGATGGTAGACTGGAACAGGAATTAAGGCGCTCTTTTCGCTTCGAATCAAAACCAGGTGAATCAAGAGAATAATGACGCTGTTTTTCAGTTATATCCGGCTTGCTTTTGAATGTGCTTACAACTGAATTTTCTGTTTTCACAGACGGATCTGTGGGCATTTTTTCATCTTTTATATCTGTAGCTTTTAGTTTCACAGTCGGATTGAGTTTTAAAGGATCAATAAACTTCAGCGTCATTTCTTTGTCAGATTTATGTTTCGACATTAAGTCATTGTGAATTTTTGTTTTATTTTTCGCATCATCTTTATTATCATTAGTATCCAACTCTTTAGGTTTTGTTGAATCTTGCGAAGCTCTTGAAGTTGAGGAGTCTGTTGAATCCTTACGACATAAATCTCGGATAGATTCATCCCTGGATGACTTACGCATTTTAGTAGAATCAATTTCTTTTTTAACATCTCGTTTTAAGTCGCTGTCTTTCTTAGGCCTATCATATTTACTTTTGTCATCTTTTTTAGATTTTGAGAAAACGTCTATCTCCATGCATTCCTTTTTCCTTTCTTTTTCATGTTTATCTTTTTTATGATGGTCATGCCGGGACGACTTTTCTTCATGGTGTTTTAATTTGTCCGTTTCTTTGTCATTTTTATCTCTGGTTGTTTTGTCTCCATCTTTCTCTACTTTAACTTTGTCTGTTTTTTCAGTGTGTTGTTTCTCGGTACAGTTGTCGTCTTTTGATTTTCTATCTTTATCATGTTTCTCCAATACTCTCTCGTTTCTACTGTTCTTTACTTTATCTCTGCCATGGTCATGTTTCTCTTTTTCTGAACGGTCTTTGTGGCGTGCTTTGTCGCGGTCTGTTTTCACGCGGTCTTCATTAGGTTTGTCTATTTCGGTGGCCTTAGTTACTTCCGAAAAAAATGAATTAACGCCATATTTATCTTTTTCAAAGCATTTGTCAAATTCAATATTCTCCTTCTCAAACTTCTTGTTATTCTGAATAGCTTCAAATATAACGTTTTGATTATATCGTTCTCTTCCATTTTTTTCAGTAGCTTTGATCAGTTCTTGACTTAGATCCGAGAGTTCTTTTGAGGTTTTGATAGAATGGTTTAAATTGTTTAAATGATTTGGCGGTACTTCAATTTCTATAACCTCTTTTTTAATGTGATTGGAAATAGATATTTCCTTTTTAACTTCACATTCAGTCTTAATAGGGAAGAGGACTTCATCAGTTTTACTCTCGTTTTCCAAACTCGTCCTAATTTCTTTTTCAATCGTGGATTCAGACTTTATTTGAAATTCCAATTTCTCTGGGATTTTATCCCCTAGCTTTGGTTTCTTGTCCGATTGCTCGTCCAATGAGACATCCTTTTCTAACACGTCAGATGAATTAAAAACCTCTCCCGGATTAACACTATCAGATCGTTTGACCTTGATGTCGTCTATAGGGTCGTGTTTCTTGTTGAACAGAGGCTTGTCTGCGCCCGTTTCTGGGTTTTCCGTCACTTGGTTATCAGACGGTTTAACACTCTTGTCAAATGTTGAATGTTGGTTGTGTTGTGTTGTTGTAATAGTGGTCTCGTAGTCGGACACAATTTTTTCTAAACCTTCTTTCACGTCTTGATCTAGGTCGACGGGCAGTTTTCTTTCGGGTTCCCTCGCGGAAAAGAGGAAATCTCGTTTTCGTCGGTCGACATCCTTCCACGATTCACCGTCATGATCCGGCCGGTCCGGGTCCACCTTCGGGGAGGTCCTCCGCTCGATCGGGTCGGGCTGTGGGCGGTCAGTCGAGGGGGTCCTGTGGCGGACCCTCGACTCGAGCTTGTAGTCACTCTCGTTGAACTTGCCCAGTCTCTCCGGCTGGTAGGGCCGCTCGGGGCGGTTGAGGCGCGGGTCGGCGGGCCGCTCGGGGGCCGCGTCAGCGTCGGGCTCGGGCGCGGACGCCAGCGCGGGTGCGGGCGCGGGCGCGGGCGTGGTCGCGGGCGCGGGCGGCGGGTGCACGGGGAACGGGTAGCGCAGCGCGCGCGGCACGGCGGGCGGCGCGCGCGCTCGCGGACTCGACGCCGGGCTGGGAGCGCGCACGGCGCCCTCGAGCCGCTCCGAGTCCTCGTCGAACACGGAGCGCTTGGCCAGCAGCGAACGCACTACCTCCGACGGCTTCACCTCGTTGATGTCGACCTCGAGCAGCCGGTGCCGGAGGCGCGTGCGGTCGGGCGCGTCGGCGCCGGCGCGGCAGCCGCTCCACTTCTCGTACTTCTCGTCGAGGCTGCGGATGCGCTCCTCGAGCGAGGGCTCGTGGGGGGCCTCGCCGCCGCTGGAGGAGGAGGCGGAGGGCGGGCGCGGCGGCGAGGCGGGCGCGGGTGCGGGCGCGGGCGAGGGCCGCGGCGCGGGCGCGGCGGAGCGCAGCAGCTGCGCGGCGAACTTGGGCAGCGGCAGGGACATGGGCAGCGGCGGGCGCTCGCGCGGCGGCCGGCGCGGCTCGGCGGGCGCGGCGTCGGGCTCGTCGCGCAGCGGGGTGCCGGCGCGGGAGCCGCGCGACTCGGAGCCGTCGCGCCGCCGCCGGTGGCGCCGCCGGGTCGCGTGCCGCTCGCCGCAAGGGAGTCCGACTCCGCTGCGCGACCCCGATCTTGACCGTCGGGTTGTACCGCTTGCGCTTCGATGTCGCTCCTAAAATGTAGAAACGATCGACGTGATAACACTATAAAGAGAGCCCCCTAAACCCCCGTTAGCTCGTAGTCTGGACGCCATAGGGCAGAGCGGGGCGACGAGCGGGTATTCGTACATTGGTTCGAATTTAATCTATACACGCACGTCGCTCTGTGGAATAGTTTTGAACGGAAATAGTGTGAGATAGTTTTGAACAGAAATACAAGGAAATTTCTATCGAAATGGGTAGGCGTGGTGGGCGTAGCATTAAGTCTTAATAACAATTGCTACATACGAAATTACTAAAGGCGCTCTTACACGGGCGATTTTTCGAGCAATTATTGCCCGGCGACACGTTGCCGAAATTAATGGAGCAATATGGGGCAATTTATAGAAATTGCGGCAATATTTCGGAAATTATTTCTCGAATTGCTCCATTCATTTCCGTGTTGCTCCATATCGCCGACTACAATTGCCGTATATCCAGACGATTTGAAAATTCAAGGCAATTTTTATTTATATCCCGTTTGCACATATATGCATGTCCCATTCTTTTTCTAGTAGGGCGAGCGCAGTCCGGGCGTAGGGGGAGGGGAAACGGCGCGATCGGTCGGGCGCGGCGCGGGTCTAGTGAGCAGTATCTACAATTTATTTAAAAGTAATTCAAAATCCTGGACATCCTTGTGAAATTTTTGAATAAGACGTCGTCTAATTCCTTACACATCATAATTGGTTTTTTTCTTGCCAGATATGAACGCATCCATACTCGTCTATTTCCCTTTTTCTTTTTTAAAGCCAATATTATAAATGCACTGCAAGCTGCCGCAGCTAGAATTACCTTGTCCATAGTTCAGAGTCAGAGAGATTTTGGGGCGAGTGCGGTGCGGTCCGGGCGTAGGGGGAGGGGAAACAGCGCGATCGCAGTCAGAGTTGTTGCTCCACTCAATTTCTCGTGTATGAACGTATTGCCTAGTTTCCCGAGTTGCTGCATATGGGGCAATTTGAATGGCGCCATACTGGATCAATGATTGCTCCATTTTGAGCAATATTCGAATTGCTTGAAATGGCCGTGACGTCAAAATTGCCCCGAATTTCCGGCAATTCGGCAATTTTTATCGCCCGTGTAAGAGCTCCTTAAAGACCACAATTCCAAAATCAAGTTTTCTAATGTATGGATATGTATAGTAATTTACTAAGAATTATTGTTCTAAGTTCAGCTATCCTAAATTCAATATTATTAATGTTAACAACAGTTCGTGTAAGAAATTTGCGTTGAAAAGAAAAACAAAAAATTTCATAATACCAAAAACTCATATTAACTACTTGTTCTTACTGAAATTATTTCATTTTTATTATAAGGACATTTATAATGTTTAATGTTATATTTAAAAATATAATGAAACTTGCTAAACGTTAAAAACTACGTATAAAGAAATTAGTATTTTTGAAATGAGTGTTCAACAACAACAATCTGCAAAGGAGAGGCATTTTTAAGATTGTATTTTCATTTAGACACACTGAAGGGGAGTGCTAACAACTTATAGCCTTACCTTAGAATGCTTTCGATCCTCTGTACTGGAGTCTCGGCGGTGCTTCCGAGCTCGATGTGGGGAGACAACTACCGACTGTAGCCTGTCTTCATAAGGTGCGTCTTCGGTCTGAGGACTGGAACCAACTTCATCGTATACCCTGAAAAGTCGTTACATTATTATACTATAGTTAGTTTAGGCGTTCTGGGCATCGCTGGAGGAACAGGCAGCAAGAGCTAGTGCAGAACCGAGAGTGGCGCATTTTCGTGGAGGAGGCCAAGGTTCACTTCGGTTGCTGAGCCAACGGAGTAAGTAAGCAAGTACTAAAAAACTATTGAAAGTATTAAATATAAAAATACCTGTATCGTCGATCCGTCGTGTATTCCGAAGAATCGTAATGCTCTAGCGTGGTGTACCGCGGCGTCCTCGACGAGCCGCGGCCGTAGCTTGATGCCCGCGACCGGGAACCAACGCTTTCATATCTACGGTAAACAAACAAATTCTATTAAAATGTATAATAGATAAGGAAGAAATAGGTAGAGCAGTTCGCATTAAGGAGCAGCGATTCGGTACATTATCCATCCAGATATTAGAATAGAATAGAATAAACATTTATTCATAACAACAATGTTGTTGTCATGAGTAAATGTTTATTATACGTTGATTTATGAGATTGTACATGTATACATGTACACAAATCTACATTGCCACGAAACGTGGAACCGTTTCTCACCGGGATGGGTATTAGACAGTAAAATAACATACATTGTATTGCGGTTACGTAAAACACCTGTAAAAGCATTTGGATGTAGAGTACACTTTTTCCTTAATGTGAGTGTCAAGCCGGAATCATAATAGAGAAGATTCTATCAGCAAGCAAGATGACGTTGCCAGTAAAGATTTATAATTACGGCATGGCCCAAGAACGAGTGGCTAAGCGCATCTTTTACTCAGAACTGCAGGAAGGCAAGCGCAAACAGGGCGGCCAGCTTCTGCGGTATAAACATGTGTTGAAGTGCCACATGCGGAGATGTGATATTGAACCATCGCGCTAGGAGATTATGCTTCAAGGTCGGTCAAACTGGAGGCATTGCAGTGAAGTTTAATGTGAAAGCCTTCGAAGAACGCTACGTCAGTCACCTGAGAGCTCACGAACGACGCTCCCAGTTAGTCATTTTACCAGTGGCCGTGGTCGAAATCGGCCAGGATAGTGACGATGGCGATCTCACGTTATTCGTTGTAGCAAGAAATAAGTGACAAACCTTAGCGGATCGTGGCGTGTCGACGTATATCGCGTGGCTAGATCGCCACTCAGTCTCTCGGTACCAGACAACGCCGCCGAACCGCCATGTTTCTCCAACTGCTCATAAAACGCCTCCTAATGCAGAAAGTACATTTTAGAAAATAATAAGAAATCATGTATAGGGAAAAGTAAACAAGTATGGGGACCCTCACTCTACATATCGTCATGGACGTTATGACGCTGATTTTCAGTGAGTGCAGTGAACATTTATATAACATCTTTATGAAAAAAAATGGTAATAACTATACAGAGATTCAAACTAATCGTTCAATGAACTGAAGCTCTAGTATAAGTTTTACCGAAACAAAACGTTACGACCGCGTTCGCGTTTAGCTGTCAAATCCCATACAAATTGAGGGTAAAACGCAAACGCGATCGTAAAGTTTTGTTTCGGTAAAACTTATACTAGAGCCTCAGGTGTCTTAATCTAATCTAATACTAAAATTGTCAAAGTGTTATCTTCAATAGTTAACAGGAATAAAAGTGTTGTATAAGTATCCATACTAATATTATTGGGATGCGAAAGTAACTCTTTCTGTTTGTCTATCTGTCAGTCTGTTACGGTTTCACGCTTTAATGTATGGAGATAGTCCGAGACCGGGGTGCGGGGGGGGTGAATACGTCCTGGTATGTGACGCAGGGCTATCGATTCGCCTCCCCAAGTCTGCTCATACACGTCCCCGTCGCCTCAGGCACTGCCGACGTACAGACCTGAGGCGAACCCACCAGCGCGTGGGTCGTGCACCCTGGAAATGTCGAAGATCGAGAACGGGCGTCACACTATTTACCACCTACCCCGGATCTGAGACAGCGAAGTATGAGAGACGATACCTGGACCGGCACTCCCGCCCTACCTGTACTCCCAACCCTACATCCTGTCACTCCAAACATCCCATCCCTCCACCATCACCATCCTTTCACACTCCTTTGGTCCTCACCCACACCCTTTCCCGGAGGAGACAACCTCAACCCCAAAAACCCCAATCTACAGGTGTGACCTACCGTGCCGAGAGATGCGTGACTGAGGGGGAGCTCAGTCGCTAACGGTGGACCCTCGATACCGGGCAACCTCGAGGAGAACCTTTGCCTTATTCCAGCAAGCGGGGCTCTGCTGGAACGGACCCAATTTCCCTAGCTTCTCGTGGGATTCACATGGAAGAACAAAATAAAAAAATTGAAGGTACCCTGGAAGACCTATGCCAGGAACTACTGCCTCTGACAGTATGCGCGGACCAAACCGCCCAAATGTCAGAGCAAGCAATGGAGGTGGTGGATAGCGCCGACACGGTGGAAAAGGACGTTGAACGACCTAACCCACCAACGGAGAATCCACTCACCGACAAGCCTCACAAGAAATTGGGAGGCTCCACGCGAGGCCGCTACAAAGCTCTAGTGGGACTGGGACTGAAGCACGAAGAGGCTTTAAAACTGTCCGTAAAGAGCTTTGCGGAACTCAAAAAGATGGGCTACAAGTTTGGGGGCTCACAATCCAAACCCGGGCAAAAGCCGGTCAAACGGCCCCGCTCGGAGGAGGAATCACCGCAGGGTAACCTACCCAAAAACCCGAGGGTGAGTGAAACCCCCCCAACCCAACCCATAACCCAATCCCAACAAGCGCAGGCCTACAGCGAGGTCCTGAGCCAAATCAGAGTCGGGATCAAGGACTCCAGTCCGATGTCGGACACTCAACTGGAGTCTCTCTGCTACACCATCCTGCAGAAGATCTCGACTCTGAAGATGGCCGAAGGACCTAAATTCGTAGGTTACGCGCACAAGCCAGGCTGGTTGCTCATCACGTGCGAGGACCAGCGGTCCAAAGCCTGGCTTGAAGAGACGACACCATCCCTCAAGCCATGGCCAGAAGCCAACCTCAGGGTCATACCCGAAAATGAGCTTCCAAAGCCTAACATAGGGATGGTGTTCATCCCTGACCTACGCGACTCCGACGTGAAAATGTCACTGTCGCTACTTTGTGCACAGAACTTCGGGCTGTACACAAAGTATTGGAAGATTCTCCACACAAAGGTCGAGAAAGGCGGGGTCATGCTGACCGTAGCCCTAGACGACCAGTCAGTGGAGAATCTCCGAAAGATGGACCTAAAGGCAAGCCTAGGCTTCCGTAAGGTCCAGTTTCGGCTAAAGGGTACACCAAAGACCCAACAGCCGGAACTCAACACGTCCCCAACCCCACCACCGCAAAACCTGTCAACGTCGAGGGACCCCAATCATACACCCGCCCGAAAGGTCCTTCCGGGACCCAAACGGGCAGTCCCTCCCAACCCTGCATCCCATCCTACAGCGGGTACATCGGGAACACGGCGGTTTCCCACCAACAGGGGGGGCAATAGGGGCTCCAACCGCTCCAGGGGTAAGGGAAGAGGGGGCCGGCAGGGGCAGGCCCACTCCCAGCGCCGGGGCCAATAAAGACGCAGCACACGGGGGGGTGACGTTTCTGCAGGCCAACCTACACCATGCCATCGCGGCCACAGCGGTCGTAGAAAAACTTTTCGGCGAATATGGCCTAAACATCGCCCTCATACAAGAACCATGGATCAACACCAAAACCATGGGAACAGGACTTAACAAAGCAGGTAAGGTATTAATACACGAAAAAGGATCCAAACCAAGGGCCTGCATCGTGTTTAACAAAAGTATGAATTTCTTACCTGTTACAGAACTATGCAGCGATGATCTTGTTGCTGCGTATGTTGATCTCAAAGGAAAGGGCTCACAAAAGGTGTTGATTTGTTCCGCCTACCTGCCCGGAGAGAAACATGACCCCACAGAAGAACTGGCTAAAGTTGTAGAGTACGCTGAAGCACAAAAGGCAGAACTGATTGTGGGCTGCGACGCAAACGCTCATCACACCATCTGGGGGAGCACCGGCATCAACAAAAGGGGTGAGTTACTCTCAGAATTTATTTTTACCAACTGTCTACACCTGTTAAATAGGGGCAACACGCCAACCTTCGTGACCAGGGCAAGACAAGAAGTATTAGACATAACTTTTGCAACTGAAAAGGCAGCAAACTGCCTAAGTAATTGGCACGTTAGTTGCGAGAACTCAATGTCGGACCACAAACATATTATATTTAGTGTAAAGGGCCCGTTAGATATGGAACCACAAACACGAAGAAATCCAAAAGAAACTTCCTGGGAAGCCTACAAGGCTCACCTGGAGGACCATCTAAAGGATATCCCAAAATATGTCAAAAATCCAGATTCCCTCAATATAGCAGTAAACCAACTCTCCAAAGGTATCTATAAGGCCTACGAACTGAGCTGCCCATTGCGAGAATCAATCACACATTACACAACGACATGGTGGAACAAAAGGCTGGAAAAGCTCCGTGTGTCCACCCGTCGCATATTCAATCACTCAACCAGACCAAACGAGTGGGAAAGGTACGGTAGAGCACTGACTAAATATAACAAACAGATCAGAAAAGCCAAAAGGAGGTCTTGGCGGAGGTTCTGTGAAGAGATCGCCCAAACACATAAAGGAGCGAGAATTCACAAAATCCTCTCCAAGACACCAACCAATTACCTAGGCCTACTTAAAAAGCCTAATGGCAGCTTTACGACCACGGAGGTGGAAACAATGGACTTGCTTAGAACCATCCACTTCCCAGGTTCGTACCCCACCAGTGATATTCAGCTATGCACCCAAAGGAGCACACAAGCCCGGAGGGCACACAACAACGACTGGAATTTGGCTGCAAATATCTTCAGACCAAACCAAGTTATATGGGCACTGAAAAAATTTGAACCATTTAAATCGGCGGGAGAAGATGGTATCTTTCCTGCATTACTACAGCAAGGACAAAACCTAATCACTCCGCACCTGGTAAGAATATTCCGAGCTAGCTTTGCTTGGAGGACCATACCAGAACAATGGACTAGAGTCAAGGTACGCTTCATACCAAAAGCAGGGAAAAAGGACTACTCACAGCCTAAATCCTTCAGACCAATTAGTCTATCATCGTTCTTACTTAAAACGATGGAAAGAGTCATTGATCAGCACATTAGAGCGAAATATCTGGTAGCCAGACCACTGAGTCTGAGCCAACATGCTTACCAAAAGGGGAAATCTACGGAAACTGCACTACTTGATCTGGTCGACAAAGTGCAAAAAACCCTAGAGGACAAGCAAACAGCTCTATGTGCTTTCCTTGACATCGAGGGTGCCTTCGACAACACACCCACAGAAACTATCCTCAAGGGATTGGCATCAAAGGGCGTGGACGAAAGCACCATCAGATGGATCCAGAGCATGCTTTCAAATAGAATAGTCACTCTGACCCTCAATGCAATTGAGCATACATTCTACACCACAAGAGGATGTCCACAAGGAGGCGTACTATCCCCACTACTATGGACCCTAGCAGTGGACCAACTCCTAGCAACTATGAAGGACCTAGACTATGACACACAAGGATATGCCGACGACCTTGTAGTCATAATCAAAGGTCCGTGCCTCCACACAATCTCGAACTTAATGCAAGGAGCGCTTAACACCATAAATAAATGGTGCAAAGAGAAAGACCTGTCCATCAATGCGAGCAAAACGGTACTAGTGCCCTTTACAAAAAAAAGGAAACTAGACAAGCTCGCCAAACTAAAACTGAACGGACAGGAAATAACATACTCAAATGAGGTCAAGTACCTAGGGGTTACCTTTGACCAAAGGCTAACTTGGAACGCTCATTTGAATAGCATAATACACAAAGCAAAAATGGCCATGTGGACCTGCTGTCGAATGGCAGGAGCAAGATGGGGTATAAGACCCAAAATTGCTTTGTGGCTTTACACAGCGGTAGTGAGGCCTGTAATCACATACGCCTCTGCAGTATGGTGTAACAAAGCCAACCAAAAGACAGCCATCACAAAGTTAAGCAGTCTACAGCGTACAGCTTGCTTAACAGCAACAGGAGCTTTATGCTCAACACCGGGGGCAGCCTTGGATGCACTGCTCGATCTAACGCCACTCCACCTGCATGTGCAAAAGGAGGCGAAGCAGTGCATCTATAGGATATGCACACTAACAAGGCCAAAATGGCGCTCTCAAGCGCTTACCAAACTAGAGGCCCTTGTCTTTGATAACAAAAAACTAAGCATGCCCACTGACGACACTTACGTGGAATGCAAATTCACCAAACTGTACACAGTGGAAATACCTCCGAGAGACAAATGGCTAAACGACCAAATGGACTTTAAGGAGGGAAGCCACGTGTGGTACACGGATGGATCAAAAAAGGGTGATGATGTTGGATGTGGTATCTACGGTGAGAGGCCGAAGCTCAAAGCTAGCGTCAGCATGGGGAAAGAGGCCTCAATCTATCAGGCTGAACTCTTCGCAATAAATAAATGCGTGGAGATCAATCTTGAGAGAAACCTAAGAAACCAATACATCTACATCAACTCAGACAGCCAAGCTGCTCTGCTGGCACTAGAATCCCTAGAGTCCTACTCTAAACTAGTCCAGAACTGTAAAAACAATTTAAACACCCTGGCCAATACCAACAAAGTCATACTTAGATGGGTACCAGGACATTCCGACATAGTTGGGAATGAAAAAGCAGATGAACTTGCAAGGAAGGGCGCGGACACAACCCTGGTCGGCCCAGAACCGTTCTGTGGTATCACAAAACGGAAAGCATATTCTCTGCTACACAACACAGAAAAATCAGAGGCAATAAAGCTGTGGAAGTTCGCCAAAGGACAAAAACATGCTAAAGCCTTGATTAAAGGATACAATAACAAACTGTCTAAAGAGCTACTGCAACTCAGAAGGCACAAAACCTGCGCAGTAACGAGAATTCTGACAGGACATTGCAAATTAAACAAGCACCTGTTTCAAATGGGTATGAAACAGGACGCAACTTGCAGGTTCTGCCAGGAGACGGAGGAAACAGCAATGCATATTCTCTGCTCCTGCGGACCACTCATGCACAAAAGAAGTATCTACCTAGGGCGGCACGTAGTGCACCCAGAAGAGGTACAACATATCACCGCCCAAAGAATCTGGAACTTCTTAGAGGCAACGGGTCTAAACGGTGAAATATAAACAAAGGGCTGCCACAATAGATCACCTGCTGGTCGAAGCGGCATATAAAGGCCCACAATAACACAATAATAATAATAAATAGTCCGAGACCCAGGGAAGGACATAACATAAGATACTTTTTATTCCGGAAATCTTCCCCTAAAAGTGTGATATCGGAGGTAGATCTTTGTATGGGAAAGCGTTAATTAGGACTACGCCTGCACGAATGGAATTAACAAACATCGTTTAAGGCGATTAACGACTTCTTCGCGGACAAAGTCGCCGGCGAAAGCTAGTAATATTAGAAATGCGAAAGTAACTCTGTATGTCTGGCTGTTACCTTTACACGCGAATTGTAGTCAAAAATGTTATGCAGATTTTTTGGGATCCGGGAATGGACATAGGGTATCTTTTATCCCGGAAGGGTGCAAAGGCAAATTTTGAAGAGAGTGCTATAATTATTACAACGTCTGTAGGAGATCGAATTGCAAACATGCCAGGTGATTAACGAGTCTACGCAGACAAAGTCGAGGGCAAATGCTAGTAAAACGTATAATAAAGCAACCTTCTGCAATATCGTTAACCTTAAATAGGTACAGAACTGTTTTTGTGCTTTAAATCATTTCGTAGAGCGCATATTATCTGGTAAACTAGACTATATCTAGGCCTAACAATAATGGGTGCTGTATTTTAGAACGTCTTAAGTTATCTACGGTCTATTACCTATCAGTGCAGGATAGTGACGCGGTAGCCGCACTGCAATGCGCTTATCTTTCATTTGTTATGGAATAGTTTGTCGAACAAAATGTCGCGAAATCTTTCAGGGCCCCAACTTCACCCTCAACAACGAATATGTGGTTTTAACCAGGAAAACGATATTTAAACTCGTTTATTAATTCTGGCTGTGTAAACAATATGGAAGACTAACCCTATCTGTGTAACTGTGTGTAGTAAATAAAATAAAATACTCGTTAACGATTTAAAATATCTGTAAAATGTTTGTTTTCTAGGTGTTAGCTAAACGACATTTACAAATATCTACAAGTCTATAGATCATCGCATTCACTAGCACGCACCCCACGCCTACGTTTACGCACTAGACACAATAAAACAGAGTTCAGAGGCTCTAGTATAAGTTTTACCGAAATAAATCGTTACCACCGCGTTTGAATTTGGCTGTCAATTCCCATACAAATTGAGGGTACCTAAAACGCAAACGCGATCGTAAAGTTTTGTTTCGGTAAAACTTATACTAGACCCTCTGTTTCTTTTTCCGTGCGCTATTGACAAAACACAACTAGATCTGAATAGTAGATTATGGGACGGAGTGGGGCGTGTCCTAGTGGATCGACGGGCGCCGTTTGTGTTGTTATCTGGCGAGCGTCAGACCTGGCACTCCCGGGACGCGTAGTCGACGCACAGGCGCGGGTGGTCGGGCTCGGCGGCGGAGGCCTGCGCGGCCACGCGGCGCAGCTCGCGCACGGCGGCGCCGGCGGCCGCGGCCTGCTCGAAGTGCACCAGCGCCGCGCCCGCCGCGCGGTCCACGCACACCGACGTGGCCGCGCCGCAGCGCGACACCGCGCCTAGCACCTGCGGACCACCACCCCACTCTTAACTTAACATATCATATCATATCATCTATAGACTTATATTATGCCTATCTCTTCCCGATACTGACATCGGACGATCTACGATAAATGGAGCACACTTTTAAACGTATTTATTATATCTATAAATATTTACGATAGCGACATCGAACGATCTAGGATAATTCATTGGAGCAGACTTTCCCTGAGATTACGGTTACGGTTACGGATTTTGAATCATAGAAAACCAGAAACATAGTATCGAAGCGCGGTCCACGCACGCAGACGTCGCCGCGCCGCACAGCGACATCGTGCCAAGCACCTTGCGGACCACCGCCCCAATCTTTCAATATTTGGAAAACTTATTATACCTATCACTTTTCCGGCGAATAGGAGCAGAGTTTCCTTAAGATAATACGGTTGTACAAGCATAGTAAAAACTAGAAACTTTAACGTGAAACATAAAAACTCTCTGTTAGTAAGGCCGCGCACCTGTCGACCACCACGCATACAGACGTCGCCGCGCCTAGCTCCTGCAGGCGCCATCCCACTCTTTCAATAACCTACGTAGTTTCAAATATTATTATGCCTTCAATTTTTTCGATGACGATATCGGACGGTCTAGGAGAATTGGGACAGAGTTTCCCTGTTAAAACGGTATTTGCCTAATAGCAAAACCAGAAACGTTACGAAACGTTAAGAGCGCTCTGTAAGTATGAAATTTGGTGGGAAATACAGACTAGTGACGTTCCCTTTCTATGGTCAAACAGCTATTTTTTTATTTATCTTCATTTAAAATATCTTCATACAGCGAAAATAAGTTGAAGCCGGATATTTGCCGAGTATTTTCTTAATTCTCGTCTTTTGGTAACGTAAAATATATATATATTTCACTATAATCAAAACTGGTAATTAGGTGAGACCGACGATTACTTGTATAATAAAATAAATGAATACCTTGACACCTAAGGCGCGAAATACACACACGCGGCGTAAGACACAGGCGCAGCGCAGGCACGATGCCGCTTCAAAACGTTTGTATACAAAATGTACTAAGAGACGTATTTTGAATTACACTCAAGCGGCGCGACGTCGCGTGAGTGTAATTCACCAAAATGTACCTTTACTCCATTGCATTAAGGTCTACAATCGTTTGAACCGGCATCATGCCTGCGCTGCGCCTGCGCCGCGCCTGCGCCGCGCCCTCGCCTTACGCCGCTTGTGTATTTCACGCCTAAGGCTATCGACCTGCTGCGTAGCCTGATTTAAATAACTTACTAACAGTCCGCGCGAATTTGCCAGCGTATTACAAAGTGCCGTGGGATAAAATAAAGCCTATGTCCATCCCGAAGGTCCACTTTACATACGGGGAAAGGAATTTTGAAATAAAATCGATTAGATTACAATGTAACAAACATTCCGTGTTTATGACATTAATATAAAAAAAAATTAGGTAGCGAGAGGCGCGACGGTTAGAGAATGATTTTTATATCAAATTAAAACTCAAAAAGTGGGCCTCCGTAAAAAGCACAAACGCGATTAGCTGAGCTTAGTTTGTAGTAACTCTACTAATTAATTATGGAGTCCAAGTACAAGCCTAGTCGAGCTAGAAACAAAGAAAAACAGTCGAAATACTATTAACTGATAAATTGACAAACCAATAACCTTGAAATCACCTCGTAGGAGGGCGGCCAGTTCAACCTTGTAATCAAAATTCAATAAACCCCGTTCCCGTATAATGTAACAAAGCTCAGGTGCATGAGATACCAATGATACCACTCAAACGTACAATGAATTATTTATCACCCACTTCTAGAGTGGAATGTATTTAAATGATTACGAACCCCGCCGCGGTTATTACGACATTAAGGAGTTGGCTATGGACAAGTGTATCAGTTCATTTGTTTGTACCTCTTATCTAGCAGACCAACTGATCAGATTACATTTTGAAACACAGTTATGTTATTGTTTATTAGCTGCCCATGCTACTGCGCCCGCGTGTTACAAAGATCGCAAGCGAAGCCGCGGGATAAAATATAGCCCATGTCCATCCTAAGATCCATGATATCAAACTGGTGAAAGAATTTTTGAAATCGGGTGAGTAGTTTCGTACATCCAATCCCATAGGTACATACAAACTTTCAAAGCTAAACCCTCACAAAGCTTACCAACACACTCAACAAACTTTATCTTGTTATAATATTTATATAATTTCGCTGGTCGTGCAGATATAACCGCTAGTTAGTAGTGTTGAATGGAATATGCACCTGTTTCTCCGTGTGCTCCGTGAGCCCGTCGACCCACACGCACGTGGTGGCCACGGGCTTGCCGAAACCCAGCTTGACCCGCGACCCGCCCACGTACTCGCCGTCCATGGCACGGATCGCCTCCACCACGCTCGATATGGACGCGTACTGACAGAACGCGTAGCCCGCACCTCCGCCGCTACCTTTCTTGATATCGATTTCTATTATTCGTCCGAAGTGCTTGAACTTGTCTCTCAGCTGTTGTTGCGTTACATCCTTTTCTAAATTACCAATAAATAACGTCCTAGTCGCCTGCAACAAAAGTGAGAACGCCTTGATTAATTATGGCAAATCTTTCTTTATGCTACTATCACAGAGATTTTAATACTGACCTTCGGATGGTATTCATCAATATCAGTCTCGTAAGGTTTGGCCGAATCCGCATCTTCATCGCAACTTTGGTGAGGTGCCACTGAGATCTTACACCCAAAAAAATGCTTATCTTGAGACACTTCCAGTGCCTTCTCTACGTCGGACGGTTTCTTAAAACGGACCACTGCGTATCGGTCGGCGTTCTGACCGACAACCTTCACCCACACCACCTTCCCATGTTTCTTGTACTCGTGGTATAGACCATCTTTGAGGGAGCTGTCCGTCGACCTCGTCGGAAGATTTCTGACACAAATAGCCAGAGGTCTCCCGCTCGCAGTCGACGCCCACTGGTATGACAAACGAAATCAAGTCATTAGAAACAGTCTACAGTGCTAGAGAAGGAATAGTGTGGTTTTTATAATATGCTGATCGTCGGCGTCGATGGCTGAATATATATAATAAGCTGCGCAGATTAATCTACGCTAACGGAACGCGTACAATTGGCCGATAACGGATTTACTGTACGCGAGCCGCAAAGATCAACATATTGGCTGTACGATCTGGGTAACTGTTCAATAATTGAATCTTATCGGCGCTGATGAGCTCCGCCTCTATGGGTGAGTAATGATTATCCACCAGGGCTGTGCGAGGTAGCGGAACGGTGTGCGAGAAAAAAACTTCTAATAGTTTGCTAGCCTCGCCCACGCATTTATTTCCGAGCTCTGGTGGATACTGACCCTATCTCTAGTTGCCGACGGGCGGTATACTGCAGTCGAGTTCTCCAATATTATACAGGGTGTTCGGGATAAAATCTATTACACCTATAAAAACTCATTACTACACCTCTACTGCCTACGCTTCAAGATGTAGGAACTTAAGGAGGTGATAGACTGGACTATTAGGAAGAGTTTGAACTTTAAGTCTTAATCCAATCTGTGATAGTTTTTTTTTTATCGAGTTTTTCAAATCTTTTAAATTTGTCCTAAAAATTAACATGACAAATTCAATTTAAATCAAATTATGAAATAAATCAGATTTATTTATGTTTAATTAACATCGCAACCAATAAAAAAATACGACCCTTGGGCCTTGCTACAAAAGTTTTTTTTTATCGTTTTTGAAGGTCACGAGTGATTTCTGTAATAAATAAAACTTCATCTGGCTCTATTAAAAAAAATCACAGATTGGACTAAAACATGTACGTTCAAACTCTTCCTAATAGTCCAGTCTAAATATCAGCTCCTTAAGTTCCTACATCGTTATCCCGAATACCCTGAATATAATAGACAACACTTCAAACACAAACTTTCAAAACTGCACATGCGCCGTACGCAGTAACAATAAGTATGCAGTAACAATATATATTTTTTTACGTATTTAAGTATTTATTTATCTATATAAGTATGTTTATCGTCGTCTAGTACCCATAGTACAAGCTTTGCTTAGTTTGGGACTATGTCGATTTGTGTAAGATTGTCCCCTAATATTTATTTATTTTATTTTTTATATTGTGTACCAGTGGCGGAGCGCCCATACAAGCCGATATCCCACCGGCTTGCTTAATATTTATTTTTATATACTAAACCAGGGGTTCTTAAACTTTTAATCTAACAGAACATCCACCAAATAAGTACCAAATAAATTGATTTTATCGCAGTTTCATATTCTATGTGCTTAAGCCATTAATGGCTTATTTATAGCTAGAGTTCGGGCTAACTATTTGCTATGTAAGTACTTACATTACATTCACATTATTTTTCTCGTAAACGAGATTCAAGCACATACAATCAACTTATTTATTTATTTATTTACCTCTCTGAGGTTTAGTAAAAATATAGTGAGTGAATCGTGTAAGTTTAAACCAATATACTTTCATTCAGTTGACTGTACCTAACGCTAATGAACAATAACAGACCTATCACTAGGTTATTACAAGGCGTAATCATAGTTGTTACTTGACATATAATTCTTGTTTACATCTGTGTTTGATGTAGGGTTGGATTGGATAGGTATAAATCTTGTTGTATGTGTTTTGGGAAGCTATTTATTAATTTTGGAAGGATGTACATGCCCGTAATAGTACATTACGTACCTAGGGCGGTGAATTCGTGAATGGTCCAGATCGCAGATGTTTGTGGCCCGAACCGAAGGTGAGGGCCATAAATATGCGATCTGGGGCTTTACGAATTACCGCCCGTGGTGCGTACACAATTTTACGTCTTCATCTGGCCACAATGCAAGTTTTACCGTACGCCCAGCGTGCAGTAAAACTCGCATTATGGCCAGGTGTGACGTAAACGTTTTTAGTTTTTGGTAATAAAGATCTGTGTGTATTGGATAAACTCTTTAGCCTAATGTTACGGTGGTATTAATTCAACTTGGTAATGCATTTATATTCTTCCTTGAGTATGGAAAGTTTCACCATGTTTAACGGGAAGTACCTTGCAATATTGGAAAAGGTGAGAATAGTCATTACTGCAAGTTATTTTTATATTGTTCGGTATAATATTTTTAATATTGTTTTCTGCACATTAAATATATTGGCTAGATTGGTTTTGTACGATCGTCCATAGCTGCTGAGACCGTATCGTATAACCGAATCGGCTAATGCTAGGTATAACATTCTTAATGTGTTGTATGGGATCCTCTATTTCAGGATATTTAATCTTCCTAGAAGTGATCTAAGTTCGTTGCTGCAACATATTCAGTGTGCGGTGGCCAATTAAATCTAAAGTCAATCAATAAGCCAATGTGCATATGTTCCTTTACAAAATCGATAAAAGGACAGTCGCAGTTATTGCGTTGCAAATGGAGGCAACTGTGGGCATATGCTTTAATTACCGGAATGTTAGTTTTATCAGTTATCAGCGTTATGGAGAACGTGTCCCGGGTATCGTACAGACCTGGTGCTGCATGTTGGGCGGCGTGCGGTGGGTGGCGTGGTGCGGGTGCGCGTGCGGCGGCGGCGCGGCGGGCGTGGAGGCGCGCGACGTGTCGGAGGGCTCGGGCGAGCTGGAGTCGGAGCGCGACGAGCCCGAGCCGGAGGCGCGGCGGCGCCGGGTGCTGTCGGCGCCGCCCGGCGTGCTGGGCGTGCTCTCGCCGCCCGTGGCGCCGCCGCCGCCGCCGCCGCTCGTGCGCTCCCCGCTCGCGTACCATCGGTGGTGAGGTGTCGTCCTGCAACAGACGGACCCCTACATCTATAATTACCCGCTCGGATAGCCTATTGATAGCCGACACTAAAAGCGATGGTAATACAAGCAATGAGGTTAGTCACAAGTTTGGATCAAGCGTGTTAGGAAAGGGTAATGTCGATTGCATCCCTTTTTGTACACGAGTGGTAACCGCCGTGATTTTCCTCCTTTAGGCGGAATAACGCGGGGTGTTTCAAAATCATAAAAATATAATGCTGCGTACCGTACGTAATTATTTTACCATATCAAGAAGTTGTAGGTATTCAAATAAAATGTGCAAGTAACTACAGACATACGAATATGCGATAAGCAAGCAGCATTTTTTACAGACTTGACAGAAGTTTTGACCCCCATCACTCATAAAACTTAACAAACCTCTGTTAACTAAAATGGGTTTTGTGCCTTTCTCACAAACACAAATGTAACAGTGGCAGATAATGACAAAAAAATATAACAACATTTTAAATAAGGTTTGTGAATGTTTATGAAGAGAGCCCGAGTCCTAGTAAGCACGAGTTTTCATATAAACTTCCGTTGTACAGGTTTTTATTGATTTCCGATAACTTGAAGAATAAATCTCAGGAATGTCTGGGTCATTGATCAAAAGAAAAAACGTATCGTAATTCAATCATCAACCTTCACTTTCTTCAAAGCAGCCGATTTGTTTATATTTTTACTATCGATGGCATCTAATAGGAAGGCTTGAACTAAATATTAAATTTCTGTGAAAATGCATTTTTTTTAGGAAACGGACGGTCATATGCAGAAATAAAAGAAATATCTTGCAATATGCATGAACAAACCTGGAACTCCATTAATTATAAAATAAAATAAAATCTTTAATTAATAATAAGTCGAAACAGGGTGGGTAAGCACCAGCATGCTTACTAGTGCCTGAAAAAAAATTAGTGCTTTTGTCCAGCGTGTCCCACTTTTACGACAATTTGTTCGAGCACTCTGCTCCACTACTACGCACGCGCCCGTAAGGACATTTATGTTAAAATACAACATAGTAAGGAAAAAAAGGATTATTATACACAATAAATCATACAAAGCTCAGTTACTTTAAATGCAAAATCATAATGAGCGTTTAGAATAAAAGATGTGTTTCTTACAAAGGTAAATTGTTTGCTTTTGCTCGCAATGTTAAGAAAAAATGAAGCTACGCAGAGTACTATTGTATTTACCCAAAGATAGTGAAAAGATATCTAAATTTATAAAGTTTATATTGTAATCATCTCTTCTAAAGAAAGTGTTCCTAGCGAATTGAATGACAAGGTCTGATGTCTTCTAACTTTTATGGAATACTTATTTTCGTAGCATTGGATAATTCTATTTAATTTGATACGTTCTTAGTAAGACCAAATAAATTGTCATATTTCTATAACTTAATTACCATATTTCAGAGCAAGTTATACTTAACAATCCTAGTTTAAACATCAAATTGACAGATCTTGTTTCAATTCGACCAAATCGAGAATTAAGAAGCTAGGGTTATTTTTATCTTAACACAGCGAAGCACCTTTACGCCGCGGGCAAATTACACCTGCCACGCTTGCGGTCATGTATGCCGCTCCTGCATTGGCTTACACACCCATGAAATACGTCAAAGTTATCAATTATTTCGTTAAATGAATTATATTAAAGGTTAGGTTTGTATTCTCCACTCGTCACTGAAGATTACAAACTTAACCTTTATAATTCATTCAACATTGCCGTCGCACCGACGTTATATTTTTCTGTATGTAACAATAAGAAAATACAGTTTTTTTATTATATCGAAAACAAACCGTGCTATTTCAGTCCTGTAGATGTGAGCAATATCTTCAAAGAATCGGAAATCAAGAAAATATAGTGTTAAAGATACGATACGATATGCCTGATCGAAATTTACTTTCCGTTTATAGCCAAAACCAAAATTTAGAAGCCAAAATAGATTTCCCATCAGATATTATTTATAATAGAAGTTCAATACAACTGCTTTTATATATATGTAACCGTAGTGTAGATTCCATGGCAATGCGATTAACTTAAAGAGTCCGCAGTAAGCTCGATTCTCCATACAAACGTAGTTACGCTCTCACTTTAAAACTACATGTTAGATTGTAACGACACTTTGCATATACATTGACATGAGGTATATCTATGTCTGTAATTAGTTTATTCATTCAGATACAATAGTAAAAATAATACAGCGATTTTAAGTTTTTCATACAAAACTTGTTTTTGCTGTATTTCGTTTGTTTTTAAACTGGAACCATATAAACTAATTACAGAGATAGATATGACCTCATGTCATTGTTTATGCAAAGTTTCGTCACAATACAACACGTAGTTTTAAAATGAGAGCGTAACTACGTTTGTATGGGAAGGTGAAATTCAGCCGAGCTTACTGCGGACTCTTAAATACTACATTTTGCCAATCATGGCGACACAGCCGTACTCATTTTAAAAACAGAAGATAAAACTCCGATTTACATTTATTGTTTTTATTAAGTTTCAGATCGTTCGGGCATTTCGAATATAAGTTTATAAGAAAACACGCACGACGAGCTTCTCATAGGGAAATGCTAAATATAAAATTTGTAATCGTGCCGAGCTACCGATAAGCATCGAATAGTAAATTTATGGCGCGGCCATAGTAATGAATGTTTGTTAAAGAACCGACGTTACCTTTCAACGTTAGAAGGAGGCGTGTTGTAGGGCGCGGTAGAATTTTTCCGCTGGTACCTGCCGTATGTAACTGGCGTGTTGCCGCGCCGGCAGTACTCGGTGGCGCTGTCGTTGGTGCCCCGCCAGTTCGCCGGGGCAGCCGCCGTCGCCGCTATCGCACACGGGTTGCTAGTGCTATCTTCGCCGCCCCTGAAAAAAATACAATCACGCATCAAGTGTTTGCCTTAAGCATGTGCTACACGGTTTACAACCGCGGTTTCCTATCACGTGACCTTGGTACAACCGTTGTAAACCATGTAGCCAGTGGTTGCCTTGGTTGGCAGGCGCGCTCGGCAAACCATTTGGCAGAAACGGTGATTTACAACCATGTAGCCGCTGGTTTTAAACACGCGAACGACAGTCGCACGCCGCACGCACCGAGTGTAGACGTGTCGCGCAGGTTTAGGTTCAAAATGGCGTCGGCGAACGAATGAGAGGTGGTTACCGAACTAATTTAACTGTATAGAGACCTTCCGTGTCTGTGGGACTTAACTAGTGAGAAATATAAGGAACCTAGCCAAAGTTTTTTTTTTTGTTTTTGTTCATCAACTGCATACAAAAGTGCAAAACAAACTCCGACCTTTTGAAATTTCGACAAGGAAGGGGCCATGGCGTCTCAGTAGGTGTTCCGCGCACGTTTGCCCCGCACAAGCGTTTCAAACACACTGAAGTTTGGGGCCGTTGTAAACCGTGTAGACAGCAGAGCTTCTACCTCGCTTCTACCAAGGTCACGTGGCAGAAACCGCGGTTGTAAACCGTGTAGCACATGCTTAAATGTATTCAAGTAAATGCAATAGTCTAAATGACGCAAGTAGTCATATACTATTCAGCATAGCGCTAGCGCCATCGGCAATATAGGTTCATTGGGTTGGTTAAACACGACCACAATTACATTTCTATAAACCCTAAAGGCCTCCACACATCGAAAGCGGGTCGCGCGCGGCGCGAGGCGAGCGCGGCGATTTTTTTGAATTGGCATAGATATTAAACTTTCCTCTTGTACAAGTGGCAGAAGTGACATATTTAAAAAGTATCAAAAAGGAAAACATTGGTTAGAAAATAAAATTCTAAAAGAAAAAATAAATACGTTAAGATTTAAATCCAATTTATAAAAATATATTTTTCAAATACATAAACATTCATTTCAATCAATCAAGGTCATAGACTTTTGATTTTATTCCGTTTTTAGGGTTCCGTAGTCAACAACTTTCGCTATGTCCGTCTGTCCGTCTGTCTGTTCGTCTGTCCGTCCGTCCGTCTTCGGCTTACCTCAATATCCATTACTACTAGAAAACTGTAATTCGGCATGGGTATATAGATCAATCACGCCGACAGAACAGTACAATAAAATCTTGAAAAAGAATGTTTTTTAGGGTACCCTACACCTAAAGCGGGGATGTAATTTTTTTCTCGTTAAACCCATGGTGTGGGGTATCGTTGGATAGCTCGTTCAAAAATATTATGGGTCTCCTAAACCCTTTTTTAAAACAGTGATTCGTTTGCGAGATATTGGGCTTTAAAGCCCTAATTTTTGTTCATGTGTCCCCCCCTTGCCGGCTAAATGGCTACTACTGGGGATGTGAAAAAATCGTGGTAGTAGTACATATAATGAATTTAAAAGGAAAACTATCACGGACAAGTAGGCATAAGTAGTTACCGAGTAATAGTCAACCGACTTAATGTTTACTTGGAAAGGCCAATTTTCGTACAAATACGTCGATGTAACTAAGACAGACCAGGGACCGGAACCGCTTACCCTTACGCGGGTTTTTAAGCGGGTTTTTGAAACGCTGGTTTTGAGAAACCATATCATTCAGGTTAAGCTTATGAATGGGTTATTGGATGAACGGCTAAGCCGATTGTTTGAGTTAACTCGTGTTAACTCAAAACCCAATCAAAACCCTGTTAAGGGTTTTAGCGGTAAGCGGTTCTGGACTAAGCGCAAACTAAATTGATCCTTATCGTCATAGTTATTCAATTCATTTTGGTTTGAAATGGCCGCGCCGTTCCTTTGAATTAATTCAAATTAAGCCGAAACCCTATCAAAACCCTTTCCAGGGTTTTTAAGTTATCTTAGAGCATCAAACGCAATCGTTATTGCTCCTAAGCGTTACACATATACGTTTTATTTTTTATTGTGGTTCGCCGAATCGAGCCATAGTCCAGTAAATGAACTGACAACTCGTATGGAAAAAATGTCAATTTTGGAAATAATTTATAATAGCTTACTTTTTATGTGTAACGGATATATTATCAATTAAATAGTTACCCAGCGACAAAATCCGACAAAATTTCAGACATCAAAAAAATGATAAATTAACTAACTTCTGAAAAGTCAGAAAAAATATTAATAAATATTTTTGTCTTTATTTTGGTTTATTTACATTTGCTCTATAATATTCAAGATAAATCGTATAAAAAAAGACAATGCATGCTTCATTGAAATCTACATAATTACTTCCGGGTGGAAAGTTTGTCGGATTCTCGAATATATCATCTTAGAATAACATTTTCAAATGAAATCAACAAAAAAAACGCTATTATAAATTAATGTTTTTCAAAACCGTATTTTGCCTGGAGTACCAGCCACGCGCCGCGCCTCACAGCAGCGCAGGCGGCGGCGGTGTCTCAAACCTTTTAAAAACACCGCTACTATTTTTGCGTTTCAACAAATATGCACCAAGCTGCCATAGTAAGAGATATTCGTCTGAACATAAATTTATTGCACCTGTTTCGGCATTTTGTTTGTGCCTATGAAACTCGTCACTTTTCTTGCGACTAGCGAACTGTGTACTATCGACAAAATTGAATCCTGACCCACTATGGAACCTTGTTACAATTAACTGACATATTAACGTCATATGATCTTACGTATGTTCGTTCATTGTAACAAGGTTCTATGGTGGGTCATGATTCAGTTGGTTCGATAGTACATTGAAATTAGGGCTCCCGCTACACGTGTAAACCCGCCCGCCCGAATACCCGTGTTCTTAAGCCCGCGGTGCTAAGCGTCCGTTCTACACGGACACGCCCGAACCCGCCCGATCCGCGGGCGGGTACCCGGGTACCCGTGTACCCGTACACACGTACCCGCGGGTTCTAATTACACGCGGGTTCGGACCGTCCGTGGCCGTTTGAGTTGAGGCAAATAGAATATAATTATTTCATTTTACTCTATTTGCATTAGCAACTCTATGGGTTTGGTGTGTATGATGTTGTTTTATATTAGGTATGTGACAAAAGAAACATCGCAAGAAGCCTATGTTTACTCTATTGCGTCATAATATTGTATAAACCTAGTATTTTATGTAATGATTGCCCGCCAAAGGGCACGCAAACTGTTTAACTTTTATTATAGCCGCTTAAAGATATAATAGCTAAACAAAAACAGTACCTAGGTAAGTAGTCAGCCAAGAAAGTGTTCTACCGCTTTTCGACTTTATTGCATGCAAAATAAGGTCCAAAAGTGGTAGACCACTTTCTTGGCTGACTGGACATGAGAACTATTTAATTTTAACCGAGCGCTTATTGTATTGTACAGTCGAGGAAATTTAATTTTTAGCACTTTTGATCCTTAACGTCATTCAAATAGAGTTGAGATTTGCCAAACCTTCATTTTCCTTGACCGTACATGCCATTATGGTTCTAAATAAGGGACTGAATGTGGTATCGAAATTAAGGGTTTTAATTAACGGTACTTAATAAAGGTATTGCAAGGTATACCGTTTTAAACCGTACCTTTACTCACGAGGTTGAATATGAGCACCGAATAAAGGCACTGAATCAAAACGATACTTGCAACATTACTCTGCCTACGATACCTATATAAAGGATACAGTAATCATTTTAAAAGAAAGGTACTCGAACAAAACCATATTGTGACAATTTGCTACAGCTTCAAAGTTTACCGTTATTATATATCCGAAACTAGAGTACATTATATCAAATGAATGCAAGCAAAATACGATTTTGTGCTCTCATGATAAAGTCGTTTTCCGCTTGCGCTTTTGACAGAATTTTATCCTACAATTTCGGACGTACTAAACATCGTTGATGTAGTTTAACAAAGTAAAAATAATTTGCAGCAACGAGATTATAATTTGGAAAGGCATTATCAGTGTCTTGCAATTTTTTTTGGATAAACCCAAAAGTCGTTGAATTCCAAAACAATATTAAGTTTTATGCGTTTGCGATAAAGCCGAAATTTCACCAAAAAAATTGAAGCTAATTACTTACGTCTCAAGACTTGTAAGTTTCCTTTGTTTGTTTTGTTCGTCGCCTGCCGGCGAAGGGTTTAACAGGTTAAATAGGCACGAACGTCATCGTTCTAAAGCAGGTAATAATTCTTTATCTGTTATCTTCGCCAACCTGAGTTGTGGTGTTTTACCGCTGAACGGACCCCTTCCTGTGTGACCCCTTCCACCTCCCTAATATATATTAGGGAGGTGGAAGGGGTCACACAATACTACATAGTTTAAGGTATGCAAAATTTAATAAAGGCAGTAAAGTTGTGTGATTTCCAAGCTGCAGAATTTTATTTATCAAGCAAATAAAGATTAATAAGAATGCCCGAGACTTGGCTCTACGAAATATCTAACAACTTTTTAAGGTAGAAGTTTTGAGACTTGGCCTCTTTTTTCGATGAAATGTTTTTTATGGGATATTACTATCATTTACTACATTTGGTTTAGCTATTTACTATGCTCGCCTCATTACAATGATCTGCAATAAATATTTATACCTAGTTTCTGTTCAACAGTTGCGATTTTAAAAAAATGACATCATTTTGTTGCGATTTTCTTAGTTTTTTTCTGTCAGATACTGTAGTGTTATATTTAATTTGTGATATTGAGTGTCCGTAACACTCCCAGGCCCCGGCCACCGGAATCGGTTGTTCATGTAAAACAAGACGTATCGTAAAAGTTTGGGTTGACCTCGACACTTAAATCACTTTTATCTAGACAATCGTCATCAGTAACCCAAATCAATAGAATAAGCTGAATTATTATAAACATTCTTGCAGTATTTAACAAAGCTTAAGAAGAGTATTTATTTGATTAAAACATATGGTGAATTGATCATTATTTCCACAATATGGTAAATCTAGTTCTAATGTTATTTTCAATGTACCTAATGTATTTTATATATTTAATGTGTTTTTTTTAATTAAATCTAATTATTAGGGCAAAAGGTTATAAATTAGTTTGTTTAAACTTTTGGCAAAATTTTGTTAGGAGTCCGTAGTAAGCTCCATTCTCCAATACAAACGTAGTTACGCTCTTATTTTAAAACTACGTCTTGGAGTGTAACGAAAATGTAATGTAACAAAATCTATGTCTGTAATTAGTTTATGTAGCTTCAGATACCATAGTAAAAAAAACAGCGAATTTAAGTTTTTCATACAAAATTTTTTTTTGCTGTATTTTGTTTGTTTTATAAACTGGAACCATATAAACTAATTACAGACATAGATATACCTCATGTCATTGTATATGCAAAGTTTCGTCACAAACCAACACGTAGTTTTAAAATGAGAGCGTAACTACGTTTGTATGGGAAGGTGAAATTCAGCCGAGCTTACTGCGGACTCTTAAGCTCAAATATAATCAAATCGTCTTATATTTAATTGCATGTTCGTTATTGTACAGTCAAGTACAGGCCCACACAATCTGAAATAAATGTGACCAATTCTTAATAGATACATGCTTTTTACTAACTGATTCCTTCCCTTTGTGAGGTTATAAATAAATGGTCGCGCTAAACTCATCATTATTTCTAATATCTACTATCAGAGCTGGTGGTTTAAAATTGGGACCGGCCAATTTTAAACCACCAGCTTCGTAACTGTTCTGGTTCAAAACCAAAGTAGATTAATGCTACAACATTATTTTTCACATTTTAAGCTCAAATAAAAATCTGGGGGCACGGCGGTGCCCCCGCCAAGTCGGGCAAAACAGCGGCACGGCCGTACCATCTTTTTTCGAAGCAGTTCAGGCCATTTTCGACCCCCCCAATAACTTCGCTGTGAATAAAACTAGAAGCCTGAATTTTCAGTAACAAAGCCGGCATTGTATAAACACGGTATATATCAAATTTCATTCATTTGAATCAGTGGTTTAAGAATGATAACTAGTCAAAGTTTCTTAATTTTGTCACTCACATACACACTGACAGATCAACAAAAGTGCTAATTTAGAACATAATTAGCGTTTGAATCAAGTTAAAACTAAAATATTTTTTCAGTAAATTTCGGTCCAGATTTCTAGATACGCATAAATAACTTTGTAAGCCCATATAAATATATAGGATTACAAAGTTAAATTTGCAGTGAGTGGGAGAAAAAATTAAAAAGCAAGAATGAGACTGCAATCATAATTTGTATGTATTGATAACACAATAACCTACAATAAGAAGTGAGATCCCATAAAAAACATTCCATGTAAAAAAGATGCCAAGTCTCGAAACTCTTCCACCGTGTGACTTGGCAATCACACAATACTGCATAGTTTTAGGTGTGCAAAAATCCATAAATGCAGTAAAGTTGTGTGATTGCCAAGTAGCTGAATTTAATTTAGCTAGCAAATAAAGAATAATAAGAATGCCTGAGACTTGGTACTACGAAATATCAAAGTCAACGACCGCTTTAGCCTAGTTGGAAGCAAGAGGTCTCGGGTTCTAATCCCGGTAAGGGCATTTATTTGTGTGATAAGCACGAATATTTGTTCCTGAGTCATGGATGTTTTCTATGTATTTAAGTATTTATTTATCTAAGTATATAAGTATTTTTATCGCCGTCTAGTACCCATAGTACAAGCTTTGCTCAGTTTGGGACTAGGTCGATTTGTGTAAGATTGTCTCCTAATATATTTATTTTATGTTTATATTTATCTCACAACTTTTTAAGGTGGAAGAGTTTCGAGACGGCCTCTTTTTTACATGGAATGTTTTTTTATGGGATAAAACTTACTAGCTTCTGCCCGCGACTCCGTCCGCGTGGAACTCGTTTATATCCTATGTCCCTCCTCTAGACTCAAATCTCTATACCAAATTTTATCCAAATCGGTTCAGCGGTTTAAGCGTGAAGGGGTAACAGAAAGACACAGGCAGACAGACCCACTTTCACATTTATAACAGTATGGATTCGTACTTACTTTTTTTAAATCTGAATTTGAGAAGCTAACTTTAGGTACTTTGTTATAATTTGTTACATTTATTAATCTGCTATTTTTATTCACAAAAAAAAGATGTTATAATTGCAAAGCTACGAACACTCATTTAGTACTTGTATATACATTCTTAGAACTACGGGATAGTTCCTAGCTTCACACCTCAAGGACGGGTAGTACTACCCGTGCGCTAATTACACGGATCCGTTCGGACCGGTCGCTTAAACCCGCGGGCGTGTTACACGGGCACGGGTACCCGACACGAATACACGAAACCCGGACACGACCGCGAGCCCTAATTGAAATCGTGTCTCGTCTTGTCGTATGCGGAAAAAGTTAATAAACTAGTTATGCTGCCGTGCCTGCATTGGATGTGGATAGATATTGCCTTGTATTGTAGGTACTTACAATACCACAAGCTAAAAAAGATGCCGTTCATCGTTATTTTGTATATGATGAAGTGTCTAATACGAGCTCCTGTCAGCTATGTAATAGTAAATTAAAGGTAAGCAATATAATGACTGTTTTCGGACAGGTAGGCATTTACAGCTAGCGGCGCTTAAATAGTCGCTTGACCTTGAATGCGCAGCACAAGAGCGTGTGGACTAGGTACCACAAGAGAGACGGATAATAATGATAATGGATGAAGAAAAAATACTCAGAATATTTTTTTACGAAAAAACATGGCGCGTGCGGCTGAAGCAATCGTTGATACAAACTAAATGGTCTACAACACCAACGCTAAGAAGGTTAGACTCGCTCGTCACGGGCCCCGGGAAGGGATAACGCCACATAAGCGCAATAAGTAAGCGCTTAAATTAAGCAAATAAAAATCCCTTCATAACCCCTTACAAAAACCCTTAAAAACCCTTTCAATAACCCTATCAAAACCCTAACCCAAAACCCTAAGGTTGGTTAAGCTTAACTCAAGTGAAGGGCTTAACCCGTATATAAGTTAAGCCAATGATACGGTAACCCAAATAAACGATTAACCCTGGAACGGCTTAAGCTTATCGAACGGCTTAAGCCAAAGAACGGGTTTTCCAGTCCCTGAGACAGACAGGCAACTACCGAACCCTACACTGCGCATGGCCCGACACTACATTATGGATGACTCATAATGCCCGTTTCTATCGAAATGATATTTTAAAACCGGCCAAGTGCGTGTCGGGCCACGCGCAGTGTAGGGTTCTGTAGTTGCCTGTCTGTCTTAGTTACATCGACGTATTTGTACGAAAATTGCATTTGTACGGGATGCCGTGTACTTTTTACGAATTGAACTTATCCACGAATTGCTATTTCCCGGCCTCTGCAATAATTTATATTATTATTCTCTTTATTCAACTTCAATCTTAGGATAGGTTTTTACAATAATTATATAAAAAGTAAAATATAAAAACTATATACAAAACATAAAATCATTATAAAAACCTAACCTAGGGTACCGCCGGCAGCGAGGCGGGGCCTAAGCTGCCGGTGGTCAGGGCGTCAGACAGGAACCTCCTGACTATCCGCGCAGTATCCAGGAGTACCGCCTTCTGTATCTGACCCTTGATCCAGCCATCTAGCGAAAGTCTCTTGAGGTGATGGTCGAGACTCTTCGCTATTAAACCGTTAGCCGAAACGACTATCGGGACGATGATCGTCGAATCAACATCCCACATGGCGGTTACCTCGTGAGCCAGGTCTAGGTACTTGCTGGCTTTGTCCTTCTCGGCCTTCACGAGGTTCTCATCATGGGGGATGGTGATGTCGACGAGCACTGCCTGGCGTTTCGATCGATCTGTCAGCACAATATCAGGCCTATTGGCAAGAATAGTCCTGTCCGTGATGACAGATCGATCCCAATAGAGCGTGGCACGACCATTTTCGAGAACTGGCGCAGGGGTGTACTTATAGTAAGGCACTTCGGAAACCACAAGACCGTATAGCAGAGCAAGTTGCTGGTGAATAATCGTGGCTACAAGGTTATGTCTGTGCAAGTACTCGCCGTTAGCAAGATGGCCACAACCGGAGATAATATGCCTGAGTGACTCCCCGGAACGGCGGCATGCCCGACAAATGTCGACCGTACCGTCCTTCAGGATATACCTCCGGTAATTGTTCGTCATGATAACTTCGTCCGCAATTGCACAGACAAAACCTTCGGTTTCCCCGAAGAGATCTCCGAAACGTAGCCAGTTCACCGACGCGAGCAGATCTACATCGGGCCCTGTAGAACCGCCCGTCTAGCTCCTTGCTCCTCCACACCGCCCTGCGGTCCTCGACGCTCATTACTTTAAGTCTGCGCCAGTTCTCGTTTGCCAAGGCGAGCGGGGTGAAGTTTCCGTCTACTGCTACTACGTCACGATGCATCCCACACTCATTGTTTAGGAAATAATCCCTGAGACTGCACACCTCGCGGTTGTGGAGGTCTTTGGCATTTAAAAAACCGCGACCTCCACACTTCCGCGAGATGTACAGTCTCATAACAGACGAGCGTCGGTGTAGCATGCGATGCGCAGTAAGCAGTACTCGGACTCTTCGATCCAGGGCATCCAGCTCATCATATTTTTATTAATGTTGTTGCAATTTAAAAAAAAAAAACATTTTTAGTTGTGTTGTTGGGAAGAATAATTATTTTATTTTATATGGCATATTATTTAAATATTACTTATTTCATAAAAGTTTGAAACTATTAAATTCTGACTTTTCAATTTATCGATAACAATTATCGACCTTAGTAAAAATTATTGACAAATGGTCATTTGACAAACAACGTTTCACCAAAGAATCATTTGGCAAACGAGACATTTGACAAAAGTATCATCTTACAAAAACTCACTTAGCAAACACTACACTTGGTAAATAGGTTAAATAATAAAATGTCAATTGCCCTTTTTTCATTTCACCAAATAATATGATTCGCAAATTAAGCATTTGTCCAAATGTCATTTGACAAAATGTTATTTCATAAAAAGTATTTATTATTTCAAACATTACGATTTAGGTTGCAACTTTCAGATTATTTACAGGTAAGTTACAAGATTAGATTAATATCAGTAAAAAATAGTCGGTTCTGGCGCATCGCCGGCCGCTGCCGCGGCATGCCCGGTTCGCTCGCTCGGCTCACGCGCTGTAAGTTCGCAGTTCAACCTAACACTCCTCCTCGCTTCGCTCGTCGCCGTACCTAATGGAGACCTAGGTTTTTTCCATGATTACTTTAATTACCTTTTTACGTGATTCATTTGACCCAGACGATATCTATTATGAGATTTATTAATAAACGAACCACTTGTCAAATAATACATTGTACCAAACGTTTTTAGATCAATAGTAGGTAGTTTTGTCTGATAACTCAGTTGCTAAATGATCATTTAGTCAAATAATTATTTATTAAATGTAAATTTTACCGTTGCTCATTTGGAAAAGTGAGTCATTTGTAAAATGACTAGTAGTAAAATGATCAATTGGAGAAACATTTTTTTGCAAAACGTTTTGTCAAGTGTAATTTTGCCAAATGACTTTTGATCAATCGGCAGGACACCATTTGGGTTGCAAACCTCGGAACGTTCTCGAACTTATGTTCAGAATAGCAAAAAATACGCAGGATTATGAACTTAATACTAGTGAAATAGAACTGACATTCCCTTGACTACTGGCGCAAACTGAGTCTGATGAAAATTTAAATTTCTATTTATTCTATATATTCTAAAATAATCTGTACCGATGATAAGAAATTCCTCTAAGAGACACATATTTTATTTTGCTGTTATTTGAGCAGCTTCTAACAGCGCAATACCTACAGCATTTTCCTTTAATAAACATATATTTTTTTAATATTTTTACGTTTGAGATAAATAATACTATATCTGTTTTCTGCCACGCCGGCTATAAAGAAAGTCAATGCGTGAAAAATAATCAGTGTGGTACAGCATAGCTAGTTGGTTCTCAACTGCACGTTGTCACACCGGGTAAAGCGCTGTACATGTCGCGCCTGCATTACATGAAGACGTGGTGGAAGACTGACTACTCGCTGAGGGTTTTTCATCTTCGTTTGCCCAGCTATGTGCATTTCAATTCAGCTTATTTGTGGTACGCATGCCGTGTGCTGATTACTCCAGGCAAAATACGGTTTTGAAAAACATTAATTTATAATAGCGTTTTTTTTGGTGATTTCATTTTAAAATGTTATTCTAAGATGATTTATTCAAGAATCCGACAAACTTTCCACCCGGAAGTAATGATGTAGATTTCAATAAATCATGCATTGTCTTTTTTTGTACGATTTATCTTGAATATTATAGAGAAGATGTAAATGAACCAAAGTAAAGCCAAAAATATTTATTAATATTTTTTCTGAAGTTTCAGAAGCTAGTTCATTTATCATTTTATTGATGTCTGAAATTTTGTCGGATTTTGTCGCTGGGTAACTATTTAATTGATAATATATCCGTTACACATAAAAAATAAGCTATTATAAATTATTTGCAAAATTGACATTTTTTCCATACAAGCTGTCAATTCATTGACTGGACTATGATTTCGGGCCGCAAGGCTGTCGTGTTTCAGCGGTTCCGAGGCAAGCTACCGAATCCTACACATTGGAATAAATGGATCATTATTACAACCATTCCTCTTAAGGTGGAACACTACGAATTCCTGTCAAACTGTTGCTAACAGATAGTGCACTAAATAATTTCTATAGTTGCTCATAATTTTACGCAAAACCGTGAACCGTACCCACATGTGTTTCAAACTGCGGAGGGTAAGTGATACGAGGTATAACAATTTATCATATAACGGTCATAATATATACGCTCACTGTGTATAAGGTTGTTTAATATAACGTTAATTGCACATAATAAACGAAAGGTATAATGTCAAAATATATATTTTCGTAAAGTATAATGTACTTTAGATATAATATCAATTGATATATCGATTAAAGCGTATACTATTCATAACACCTAAGGCATTGAAAGATTGATTTTTTTAAATCAAAAACGCCAATTATTTTAGCCCAACCTAACCGCCAGCGTGTCGACGTCACACCGCGTCGCGGGGTGTCTATTTCCGCTCTAAGGGACACAAGATAACCCTAACCTAACCTACAAATAATACCATTGTTAAAGAGTATTTTTGTTTTTTTACTGCGGGGGACTTCGCCTCCCGAGCCCCTTTTGTGATTGGCACCGCCCCCCCTACCCTAGGACTAATGAAGCGTTGTGAATAACAGGCGAGTTTGTTATATCAAAACTGGCAACCCCTAATTCTTTTATGTCTTAGTGGGAACTAATGAGGAGGTAGGTGCATGTTTAGTCGTATTTATGTAGTTTAGTCTTTATGTACATCAATCTTTGTTTGTTCTCTAAATAAATAAACTGTTAGTGGCCAGTCTCTCGAGTCCCGACCGAGACCGCGTCAGAAAGAGAGAAATATATCATTTGACAATATGGTACTAGTTCCAGGATGGGCGGATTCCAGAGGTCGCGTGTTCAAATCCCGCTCGGGGCGAATCAAATCAATCAATCAAATCAAATATATTTATTTGCAAAAATACAGTGGTAGTGGTAGGTTGTTACAATTGCACAAGTTCTTTGTATTTTGCTTGCAAGCAAGCGTGCAAATATTATCAGTAATATGAATTTAATACACATGTCAACATCAAAATAAATAGGTAAAAATAATCATCAAAAATAAAATTAAAAACAAATAAATACAGGAATTTAACAATCATAAAACATTGTCATTCAATAAATACCTACTAATTTTTAAATTCGAAATATTGCTTTATGCTATAAAAACACTTGTCAAGAAGCCAGTCTACTCATTTTCGTTTCAACTCATGTCCCTGTAGTACTTATATTTATGTGCAAACCATTAAAAGTCATCCAATTTGCTATATCTGACAATGCGTTATTGCAATATTTTCCAAAGGTTTCCCGAATAATTTAAAATTGTCCGCTTTGATTGAAATATCGTACTGTTTTCGATGAACGTCAAAATTCAAAATTCGAATTCTACTTTTTTGGTTTGTACCCGTTTATGTTATACGTATAGACTGGTGCTTTCACTGTTTCGAATATATATGAAAGACTTATCGTTACTAATGTTAAAATGTTGAGATTTGCTTACAAAATTATTGAATGTCTTGTTTAGATAAATATGAGATGAAACTTATGTCGAACCCACGACCGCCGTTTGACAGTCGCATGCCTGAACCACTAGGCTATCGGAACGATTATTATAAAGAGGAGAAATCTGGATATTTGTATGTATGTTTGTAGTGTTAAACCGATTTTAAAAAACTTTCACTGTTGATGAATGAACTTCCTGGGTGGACATAGCGCAAGCGCGCTTATAAAAGCGCGCTTGCGCATAAACGCAATAAACAAACTGATTTTTAGACAGATTTGAGGGGTACTCAATTAAATTATTTTAACATAAAAAAATATATTAAAACATTATAACTTTTTGTAAAATCGCAAAAATGTCGAAAAATGACGCATTTTTTTGGAGTCTTTTCGTACAAATTGGGCAATATCTTGAAAACGAAAAGCGATATCGAAAAAATGAAAAAACAAGCCCTCGGGGTATTGAGTTGGCCTACATTATGAAAAACCAAAAACCTCTCTACCTATCTCTTACGGTCTAGACAGGAAGGTGCCCTTTATGTGGCGCAATTTCAGGGCGCGCGCTCGTTTTGTTCTGCAATACGAGTGTCGTGTCATTGAGTTGTTTTTGGAGTGTTTATTTGAGGTTTCTGTATTTATTTGTGATTAATAGACATTACGGCAGAGACCAGTAAGGAAGCCATTCTGACCGAGTATGAATTAGACGGACCGAGCCGCAGGCGAGGTCCGGCTACAATACGAGGCCAGTATAGCTATTACGGTCGAAAGAAGTATAGTTCTTTACTCAAAAATTAAACAAGAAAAAGGATAAAAAATATATTTAAGAAACATTAATGGTACCATTCATATTCGTGCATTTGTTAAGGGATATTTTTGTTGATTTCTCGGGGACATTTATATACATTTGTTGAATGTCTGAATTTGACTCTTAGGAGGAAGTGAATGTACAGACATTCTTTATAATCGAATTCTTGAATAAAGATATGTTATCAAATACTGGCAGCATTTATTTACATTCTTCACTGCTGAATATTTGTGTTTTCTTTCCTTTGTAGCCATCCGATTGTCTCTTTAACCATGCCATTAAATTTGTATAGTTCTCTATTTTAACGCTCTCTTTGTTGAGTATATCGACTGCTTTATGTGGCGCGGATGGTTGAAACAAGCCAGAATAACATTCTCTGGCCAAATTATTAGCTTAATTTACTTCCTTCCACTTAATGAATAACTCGTAATTTTAAAATATCTGAAAATGAAAATGTATTTATTCATAAATATCACAAACAAATTAAAGCCTGTGTCCACCCTTGATATCATTGCATTTTTTTTTATAAATACTTCGTTTAATTAGTTGCACTGACTTTTTTGCACGGCGGACTGTTTTGGTAAGACGTCAATCAATTTTTTTAATGATATAATTTAATTATTGATATGTTTTATGTGTTAACTAATGTTCACACTTTCAATTTGGACAACACAGTAAAATAATTCAGAATATCAACAATATTATGAACTAAACACAGCATTCAAACTTTTCCGCACTAATCTTGTCGCTACTTTTTTTATGTGCAACGTGAGCTTCTTGGTTTATTTATACTCCAACGGTGCTGACCTTTTTTTCATTTAAATTTATTCTGGGAATAATTTGCAAACACTAATAATTAAAACAATTAGTCGTATGCATATTAAAAAGTATATTTTAAATAAGAAAATATTTGAAATAAAATAGCGTTCAAGATTATTAACTATCTTTTTAAATACATATACGACCTCATTGCCCTCACATCCTTAGTTTTTCTATAGGTCGGTGACAAGAATATTTAAAACAAATACTGAAATACGTAAAATACCGAAATACGTGTTTCTGTTTTTATTTGTGACTAGCTATTGCCCGCGACTTCGTCCGCGTAGAACTTGATTGCTATTAAATTATTGTGGGCGGAACCACAATTATCGCCGACCCAAACTAAATTCTACCATCTTAAGGGATGATTTCTGATATAAAAACTATCCTATATCCTTCCAAGGGTCTCAACTCATCTGTACGAAAAATTTCATCTAAATCCGTTCACGGATTAAGCGTAAAAGGTAACAGTGCGGTGAGTTCTTTAGTTTAAATTGCAAAATTTCAATTGAAAACTCCGTTTTTACAAATATAATATCTTAAGAATCATCAACAGACGTTTCTGCTTATACCTAGTCGGTCCCAAAGTTCTGTCACAAATGAAAATAATGATAAAAACAAAAGTAGCAATCAATTTTTAATAAATTATATACCGATTTAAAGTACATTTAATAAAGAATTAAAATTACTCAATATTATTCAAAATTACCTCCTTTGTTTTTAATACAGGCCCTTAATCGGTGCGGCCAGTCGTCTATCGCAGCACGCACCATTTTCATATCTATCTCAGTGACTGCTTTTCTTAAAGATGACTTTAGGCTCTCCAAATTTTTATGTGGTTTAGCACAGACCTTCCCCTCTAAGAACTGCCAAATTTTATAGTCCAAAGGATTAAGGTCCGGACTAGAGGAAGGCCAATCTTCGTGTCTTATAAAGTCGATTTTTTGACAGTCAAACCAGGCTCGAGTGGTCTTGGCTTTGTGTGCTGGCGCAGAATCCTGCTGGAACACAAAATTATGTCCCGAAAATAGCGTGTTGGGCAGATCTTTGACAACCTTATCCAAAACTGTCTCTTGGTATACTTTCGCACTGATTTTGACACCTTTTTCGCAAAAATGAACCTCAGTTGGCCCGTAATAAGATACACCCAACCAGACCATCACTGATGATGGATGATGCCCATGTTGCACCCGCGGAACTCTTTTTCCTGCTTCTTCAGAGCTCCTAGCGTACACTCTATCATTCTGTTTATTGTACTTCTCTTCAATATCGAAAATCTTTTCGTCTGTAAAGAGGATATCACGGTGTCGATTTTTCGCGTACCGCTTTAACAACTTCCGGGATCTTTTAAGCCTTATTGTTTTTAGACGGGCATTAAGTAAGTGCCCACGCTTTTTTTTGTATGCTCGTAGACTAAGATCTTCGTTTAAAACCTTTTTGACGGTTTTTCTACTGACACCCATCTGCAAAGCCATCAATTTCTGTTTTCGGACAGGATTTCTTGCTATGCGCGCCTTGATCGCTTTGATCACTGCTGGTGTTCGTACGGAGCGAGGCCGGCCAATTATTTTCTTCTCCTCAACACTGGAGACTTCATTGTACCTATCAATAGTACGGTACACAAACCTAAGCGTTATTTTTATATTTTTGAGCAACTTGAAAATGGTACTTGGCGAGTGCCCACAGCGGTGCAATGCTAAAACAGCTATTCGGTTTTCTTTCAATGTCCACTCCATCGTGAGAAATTGCAACGAATGACTGTTTTTTGTTTTAAAATAATTGTCAAACATTCAAAAATGGAATGCAATAAAATTTTCTTAAAATCATCTTCTAAATTTAAAAATAATATGCCAGTGACAGAACTTTGGGACCGACTACGTATTGTATATTTTTTCATAATGAAGATACCTATTAAAGAAAGCTACATGACTGGAAATTTTTGCTTAAAGGTACAAGTTGGTAGCGGACGACATGAAGCTGCAGCAAACGACGTGTCGCAACGACACTACTGGTTTCTATATATTTCTATGAAATACCTTTCGTAGCTAGCGACACGTCGCCGTCATAAAAATACATAGAAACCAGTCGCGTCGCCGCGACACGTCGTCTGCTGCTGCTGTCTGCGGGCGGGTTCCAACTTGTACCTTAAATCCGTCCAGTAGTTTCACTCACGTTAGTTCGGGCTACCTGTATAGTTTTGAAAGCAAACTTATCTAATGCTAAATAATTTTGATTAAGCCCCTTTTACCCCCTTATTTCACCCCTTTAGGGGGTAAATAGATCTACACATTATAAAAGAAACCTGCTGTCCTGCTTTCATGTTTCTAGCCACAGTTTAATATTAAAAATCACACATTACTTAGGTATGTGAACTTTCAACCCCTACCTTAACCCCTTCAAGGGATGAATTAGAAAAAATCCCTTATCAATGTTTTTGACTGTACATTAGGAGCTTGTAACCGAAGTTTTTAATTGCTAACTTTAAAAGCGACATGTTTCCCATACAATCTTTAAACTCTTTTTTAACCCCCTTAGGGGACGATTTTTTATAGCAAAGTTAAATAATTTGTTTGGCTTTTTGGTAACAAACTTTCTTACAAAGATTCAAGTCTATAACTTTGAAAATGAACGATTTTCATACAACGGTTCGACCCCTATTTCACCCCCTTAAGGGTTGAATTTCGAAAAATCCTTTCTTAGCACACGATCACGTACTGTAAAGAATATATCTTCCAAATTTCATGCTTATATCGTTAGCGGTTTAGGCTGTGCGTTGTCTGTCAATAGATTAGTAATATATAGAATATACTTGTGGATCTAGATGTGTTCTCGATTGTGAAGCGAGCGGTAGACTCATAAATTGCATGATAATTGTTAACATCTCAAAATGATATTAGTCTTGAATCAATAGTAATTATATTGTTACAATAAGTTGAGACCATGAAAAAGATGGGACTTTATTGTTCATAGGGTCGCTTACGAATAATATTACAAACAATGCTCTATGAAAAGGGTGGCACAGAGGCTAATAAATATTTTCTTCATAACGCAATCGACAATGAGTAAATTTTGTTTTGTTGAATCCATTAAATTCATTTTCACCAGAAGGTTGGGAAAGGCACGAGATCTGTGATTTTTTTTCTAAAATCGCTCTGCTGACTCCTAAGAGCGAATTTCCGTGTCTCTTATTTTCCCTCACTGCCGTGTTTGAATAATAAACACTGTATAATTATCGAATCAGCTCACAAATTTTCACGAGAATCGGTTGAGAAATAGGACATGTAGAGGAGAAGCCTGGACATCCGGACTAGGGAATGCAACCCGGGTACCCGGTACCCGACTTCATTTGGAGTCGGGTAAAACCCGGGTTTTCAAGTCGTAACCCGGGTTTTACCCGAATTTAAGAAATATTAAGAAAAAATAGTGACAACATAAATAAATTTATACCAACATCTTCTATTATGGTTGTAACCCTAATTTACTGCATTTAAAATTATCTCATAAAAGACCCCAATGTATTTTACACTTCAATCGCGTAACTCTATTTCTGCACGCATCTTAGCGGGCTTACGGCCATTCCCAATAATCAATCCACGGATAGTTTTCCTTACCAGCAGTTACATTTTGACACATTTTCTACGGGTAATCTGTCAAAATGTAAAGACTGCTGGTAAGTAAAACTATCCGTGGATTGATTATTGGGAATGGCCGTGAGTCATTTCGTTTTCAACCCTTTGTTATTGCCGCTGGCCACCGATCAGGTAGGCGATAAGGAGAAAAACAACCACGACTGATGTACAGTATGTTAGCCCTTTACCCCTTCCCTCGCCCCTATGCCATTAGTTTTTTAATTTGCATTTGCACCTGAAGTCAGTGACGTACAAACAGACGACGCGAAGACATATTTGCTGTGTGCGGTTAATAACACGGGACGTACTTATCGCGGGTGAAATTACAGACTATGAATTAACATGAGTGTTAAATTGGTATTTCACAAAATATGGAATACATAGAGTATCGAAAGAGAAGACATGAACCATCTGGCATATGGCTTCATTTTTTAAGATCAAAATATCATAAAAGTGCAACGTGTAAACTGTGTCAAAGAGTATTGCAGTCGGGTGGTGGTAGTACGTCAAGTTTACGGAGACATCTTAACTTCAATTGTTACGTCATATTTTCCCGTTGATTTTGACATTTGTGACCAATAAATAGAAAGACTATAATTTACGAATAACAACTTGTACTGTGATTTTAATTAATAACGTGATTTTTAATGAAACGTCTGTAATAAAACGTGCTTTTCATTCTTGAATACCCGTAAAAACCATAAAAAACAATATTTAATACTATTTTCGCAGTAGTCCGGGTAATACCCGGGTCGGGTACCCGGGTACTTCGAGTATCAAAGTCGGGTTATATACCCGGGTACTAAAAATCACCGGGTATTGCATTCCCTAATCCGAACATAAAAAAGAATATTTGGCCAAGTTGAAATGAAAAACTTAATTCGCCTCGCTCGCTCATCCAATTAAGTATATGGATATTTGTTATTGATTCAGTATTTAATAATTTGAAAAAAAATATTTTAAATGCATGGTTACAGTTATACATACCGGTATGGGACCTGGTATTCCATTACGATAGCGTTATATTGTAAAGGTTAGCCGCTAACCGTATGAAAAAAAATATAAATTTGAAAATTATTGTAACTACAATAAAGACCAATTAAAATTCTCAAAAAACTTACTTAATTTTTTAATATAATAGCTGCAACAGCTTTTAAAAAATGCAGTCCTCCAAATTCGACATATTTATAAATGCATCCAAACCGGAAACGGTGTCGATTAAAAAAAATATAAAATGTATTTACATCAGTTCAGGAATCCAAGCAGTATATTCCAAATATCAGCAAATTCTACAACATGGAATCATTTTCGCTGCCCGCTTGACGTGAAATGCCCCATATGCCGCATTTCAGAAGTGATAACTTGTACTTTTTTAATTGTTTTATCGTTGTAATCCATTACCACGGATTGTTTACGATTATGGAATGGAGGTAGGATTAAAACCATTTATGGACCAAACCACGTATGCCCATGGCATACAGCTTACTAAGTAAAATTTCATGGGTTACTTTTTCATATGCCTTAGTCACATCTAGCACACCTACGCTATATGATTTATTATTATATGGTCTATAGATATATTTTTAATACTGTCTTCGGTTCCCGCGAATATTTCTAAGGTAATTAAATAAAAAGGTCTGGATAGATTTTATCACGATCGCGACCACGAGTGCTCAGCATACATAACATTAAACTGTAAACAATTTAGCATATAAGTATAATAATAAAAAAAAACCGCACAGCACACCGCGCCGCGCCGCTCCGCTCCGCCACCGCTCGCTGTCAGTGCGTTTCGACCTTAAGCCGCACGCGCCCGCGCCACAGACAGAGCGCGGGTGACGCGGGTAGCGGGCGGTCGCTTTTTTCGTAATTCGTTGGTTTGCGTATCAGCTCACACACAGCGGGCGTGCGCGGGTCGGGCGGGCGCGTGCATTTCACGGAGTTTGTATTTATTTACAAAAAGAAATGGACATGTGAAAATACTTAAAAAATCTATCTTCATATGCTTCCAGTTCTCTACAGTCTATGGTACTCTCCAAATATTAATCAATTTTTATTAATTTGGTGATCCCAGATTTTTTTCTTTTGCGAACTTTATTCCTCAAAACAAGCAGAAACAATAATTCCTCTTCTGTGTCCGTATCTTCTGACATCTTGGTGCAGACTGCCGACCATCAATGGCGGCGAGGACACGCGGCGGGCCCGCGCTCTGAGTGAAGGGTTTGAAAAACGCGCCCGCCCGCTAGGTCCCGCGCCCGTCCTCTGTGTGTGTTGGCCTTTATGGTCCGATTTGGTATGAAATGTATTAAAATACTAAAATATGTGCGTTTATTCCGATTCTGACGTCGGATTCGTATTCGAAGATCTCTCGAACCTTCAGATATCGATTTTGGACAAAATCAGACCACGTTTTCTGATACTGGGCTCAGATACGTACGTAGAGGGGACCTCCAGGACCCCGAGTCCAAGATAAATAATAACTTACATAGTGATAAGGAATTTGTAGCTATAGCTCTATGGATCATTGATGTCCGAAATAAATTATTATTATTGTTACAGAGCCCAAAACACATCGTTAATGACAGCTTCATCGTTAATTATTTCAGTCATTGTATCACGCCTAGGGAACTAGATGACAGTTCCCACAAGAAAAGAAAGCATATCCAACGATTTCGTAGATAATACCATTTCCATTCTGTTCATTTGTAGGGTTCCGCAGTCAAAACGGAATCCCTAAGGCGTGGCCAAACACATGGCGCGTAAAATAAAGTTATTCTTAAGAGTCCTTACTCCTACAGAGCGTATTTTGCAAAATGCTTTCTTTTTCATACAAGATTGCGACGTAACTATTAGTATTTATTCAAAAACTGATTAACGTACTTAAATAGAGTCATTCCGGGGTAAATGGCCATAAGGGGGAGATGGCCCATCGAAATATTTAATGAAACCAGCGCACTGTGATTCCTGCCTAGGCCATATTTCCAAAAATATCGTGATCGCATCTCGGTCTGAAAGGTATGTAAAGTGATTCACTATTAGACAAGCTACTAAATTCAATAAATACCCAAGTATTTCTAATTAATTATCATTTACTTTTGTGCAACGAAAGTGAACGCATCACGACCCTAATTATCAGTGCATTTTCGTTGCCGCAACTTAATCACTTTGTTATTGGGTGTTATTATTATTAACCGCGTGTATCCACGTATTGTTAACATGGACGTGGAAGACTATGGTATGTACTTTATTTATTGACATGTTTTATATATATACAATGTTTGTTTATATTATTCATGATTTTTTTCGAGAGGTCTTTTGTCTCGTCTATTTTTTCAGAAGTATGACTTTACTTGACTTACAAAAAATTGCAATGCTATGCAATGCATCACATATATACCATCTTAAAGTCTGAAATGTCCTTAATTACTCCTATGAATTTCATCTGCATCAGTTTGCATCTTCTCTGATTACAGAGCTATTGAAGTATATAAGTCAATTTAAGTGTTTTTAGTAAAAAAAAACTTTTTTTGTTTTTAGGTACTTTTTTTAGGTGTTCCATTTCGAAGCTTAGTATTTTCGATATTTGGCATTCTAAGAAGGGAAAAGAAAGCGAAAAGTTTCAACAAGTACTTAGTACTTTGACTGAAACTTCACGACTTTCAGATCAAATCGAAAATATCGAACTAGAGACATTAAGTACTAGAATACGCAATATATGTAAACTTATTTCACATTACTGGGCAAAAGTGTATCGTACAAAGTCAAAATTATTAGAAAAATATTCAGACTGGCTTAGTGAAATAGAGTACGTTGATGTAAAACGAAGTATCGAGCAACCCATTTTGCAACAGCAGGACGACGTTGTCAATCCCTCTACGTCCACTTCACGAGGCCCTGGCCGACCGCGAAAAGATTTTAATCAAGTTAGTGATCGTACAAAAAGAAGAAGTTTAGCTGAGCTCTCTAATGTAGACAGTTCTGCTGTAAAAACGTTGCTCGATGCTTCAGATTCTAGCTTAAATTCCGCGAAAATCGATGTAAACGATGTTTTGTCGCTTATTGCAGAAGCTAAGTTAATTCGACATCAATATTTGTTAGTTAAGAATTTAATAGACAAGGTATCCAAAGACATTTTACCATCGTACCAAAGAATTGTAAAAGCTAAAGAAGAGTGTTATCCCTCAGCCGTCACCGTTACTGAATCGTCCGCTGAAGTTGAACTTCAAAGTTCGATCATACTCAACTCGATCATACTGCCACTCGGATACTCGAGTCCCAAAAGGATGTTTTAGATAGAGTACCTACCCAGTCTCTAAATAAGATCTCTTTGATAGGGAAGTGGGGTTTCGATGGGAGTACAGGTCATAGTGAATATAAACAACGTTTTTCTGATTCCACTGTTCAAGATGGTAGCTTGTTTGTTACTTCGTATGTTCCGCTGCAACTAATTTTGACATCAGATAATGAAGAAACCAAAACTGTTTTATGGAGAAATCCTCGTCCTTCTTCAACTAGATACTGCAGGCCTATTCGTTTTCAGTTCTTGAAAGAATCGAGTGCTGTGTCGGTTGAAGAAGAGACTTATTTTAAGCAAAAAATAAGTAACTTGCAACCTACTGTCTTCAAAAACAATGATCGCGAATATACCGTTACACATAACTTGCAATTAACTATGGTCGATGGTAAAGTGTGTAATGCTCTTAGTAATGTTTCTTCCACTAGGTGTTATATATGTAAAGCCTTGCCAAGTGAGATGAATAAAATTGACTATTGTTTATGTAAGGCTATTGATGAAAGCAAGTGTGAATACGGTTTATCGCCCGCTTCACGCATGCATTCGATTCTTTGAATATTTTATTCATGTCGCTTACAAGTTAGAAGTTAAGAAGTGGCAAGCCAGATCTGACAGCGATAAAAAGCTTGTAGCTGAAGCGAAAGAGCGTATTCAAAGGCAATTTAGGGAAAGGTTAGGTCTTATTATTGATAAACCTAAAAGTGGCGGAAGCGGATCATCAAATGATGGTAACACGGCTAGGAGGTTTTTCTCTAACTCCGAAATTTCAGCTGACATTACGGGTATAAAGAAAGATCTCCTAGATCGTTGTTGGACTATACTTCAGTGCTTAAATTCGGGATATAATATCGATAAGACCAAATTTCGAGATTTCGCGTTAGAAACTGCTCGGCGATTAGTTGCCGAGTATCCGTGGTACAATTTGCCTGCTTCTGTCCACAAAACTTTAATTCATGGTGCTGATGTTATTGAATATAGTTTATTGTCAATAGGGGAGTTGTCTGAAGAAGCAGCTGAAGCCACCAATAAGTTTATCAAATCATTCAGACAAAATAATACACGAAAAATGAATCGCGTGTTGACAAACACAGATTTAATCAACCGGCTTCTTCTTCATTCAGATCCCTTAATATCAGGTTTAAGAAGGTTGCCTGTTAAAAAGAAATCTATTTTATCTAAGTCTGTGCTTGCTTTATTGTGCTAATTAAGTAATAGTTGTAAAAAATATTTATTAATAGAATAGATACGCTTGACTGTAATTTGCTAATGAGCATGAATGTAATTTGCAAATATGAATGTAATTAACTTATGCATGTATTTTTGTTACCAATTTACATATTAAATACCATCCACTGATGATAGTTTTGTTTATTTGCACATTTATTCCATTGAAAATCGCAGTATAAAATGTTATAGATTGTATGTCTAAAACAACATTAATGTGAGACATTTTTATTATAAAAAAATGTTATATTCCTGTATTATACAGATGTAAAAAAAAAAATTATTGTATATTTCGTATTCCTAGATTAGTATCTAAGACTTTAAAATATAAAAAAAACACTTATTTTGGAGTTGAGGTAATTATGGCCGCCTTTGTATGGGCGTGGAATCACCGTGCAGCGACTTGATTTCGCGAGTTTTTGTTTATTTCGCTTCGCTTTGTGCGTGGGAGCACGGGTGCAATTAATAATTAAGCGAAATAAGCACTAAGTAAGTAAAATCGTCTGATTGTTTAGACTAGTGTCAATATTTTTGGAGAGGTCATGTTTTACCAGGTGATGTTAGTTTCTCAAAATAATGCTGTTTTTTGTATTTGTTGCAAAGTATATGAGTGTCTCATCTCATTGTTCTAAGGTCAGATTTTGGAAAGTCGTGTCATGACTTGTTTTTAATTTAGGTGTGGTCATCTCTCCCGCAAGAAAAGGAGAGATGGCCCCACTGGCTAGTTTTAGTTGGTATGCCATATGAATATCATGCAAAGAATGATGAATGTGAATGAGTGTCAAAGAACAGTATATAAAAGGAGAGGATAAAACAATCCAGGAAAGCTAACAAGAAAAAAATATCCAAAACTGCCAGCTTGGTGTGTTATACTCTTCGAAGACTGGTTTCAGTGTAGTTTTGGCTACATAAGAATTGCATCGAATTAATCGGACACGTGCTTAAAAAAATGAAAAACATACTAACTGAGAGAGTTATGGCCATCTTTCCTGTAAAGGTATGGACATCACACCCGTACACCTTGGGAGAGATGGCGATTTTTCCAACAGTTTTTTTTTCGACGTGATTTATATAGGTTACATTTTTGTTTAATAATCAAGGTTAATTAACCAAAGTTTAATAAAACATAAAAAAAATCGTGATGTGTAAGCTTTTATTTTAACAGTGTTCCAAAAAAACTATGACCAACTACCCCGGACTTACCCTAATTATTTCTTCAACTAGGGGCTAATAAGTTCAACTTTTCATTTGCTCTTTCTAAACCTAAAATAAATGAGTTAAAATCATCTTTAAGTGCACACGCAAATGATCAGTGTAACAAATCAATTTGAAAAAAAAATAATGTCGCCAGGTATTTGATTGAAACAGCATTTCATTATATAAACAGCGTACTCTCTGTACGCTGTTTTTATAATGAAATGCTGTTTTAAATGAAATGCAGCATTTCATTATATAAACAGCGTACAGAGATTCAGGCAACCGGTTGCCTCGCGACGAAAAATATTTTTTCATAATTTTTTTCTATTTCCGCCGCAGTCCAAGTTGGCTCAGTTCGGGTTGCACAGGGAGGTTCCACAACACTTCGGGAGCTCAAATACCAGTTGCCTCTTGGACACTGCAACTATACGCGTTATTGTTCTGAATAAATGCAAATTTTGTCCAATCAGATGACGCGTCTCGATGCGCCATCCTACCAGCGCGACCGATCGAGAGTGTATGTCCGGCTATTTAAGGGGGTGCATTGGAAATTATCGCGTATTTTGAAGACCGTTCTGACTAGATTAAGATTACAATAAGGTCTGATTTTCAGATATATGATTTTTGACTATATGCTTGTTTATCTGGTTTAATCGATACAAGATTGCCTAAAATTTTCTCGATAGAAAAAAAATCCAAAGTTGGGTCTTTATTTTCCTTTTTATACTCAGCCTACTCAAACAATACATTATTTTATGACACAATTAAGTTAGTACTTTAGTATTTTATCTCATGTAAAATCTCACTTAATGAATAAATATAAAACTTCAGTAAATTAGGTATTTATCGAAATTTGTCCAAAAAAGCCATTTCCGAAGAGTGTTGCATCTCTTTTTCTCGTGCGCGAACGGCATAAGCGTGTCTCTGTCAAGGGGGCGTGGTCGACTCGAATCAAGGCATCCCCTTAATGCGAGTGTGCGTTCGCGTGAACAAAACCAAAGTAGGTATCTGTCATCTTTGTCGCAGCTTGTAACTTGAAGTTACTTTATTTGGGTGCCTGTCGTATCGCATAATGTTGATCGTCCAAAAAATTTTTGGCCGAGAATCTTTGGCATAATGTTGAGTCGCATACCACTTATTTAGCCTATTCATTTTTGCGCATATACATTTAAAAGTTCTAAAGTATGTTTATTAAAGGTACAAGTTGGAACCCGCCCGCAGACAGCAGCAGCGGACGACGTGTCGCGGCGACACCACTGGTTTCTATGTATTTCTATGTCGGCGACGTGTCGCTAGCTACGAAAGGTATTTCATAGAAATACATAGAAACCAGTAGTGTCGTTGCGACACGTCGTTTGCTGCAGCTTCATGTCGTCCGCTACCAACTTGTACCTTAATATTACTCGAACATCGAATTACCTAAAAAGTAATAGTCCTAATTTTCATTGTCATAGACATAGTAATTGACTCAAGTAATTATTTTGCCTATTATTAAATTAGCTAAAATTACATCACATTACTATTTATTGCGGGTCATAAGTTATTCAAGTAATAGGCCATTCTCAGCCGAGCCAACCTGAATTTAAATTAATTTGATAGGTTCGTTAGTTGCCTTTTGCCCCTCACAGCAGAAATAGGGGCCCCGTGAAGCGGGGCACCGTCGACATGAGGGCGGGTCATAAGTTAAGGTGCTCTTACACGGGCGCTAAAAATTGCCGAATTGCCGGATATTCGGGGCAATTTTGACATCACGGCCATTTCAAGCAATTCGAATATTGCTCAAAATGGAGCAATCTTTGCTCCAGTATGGCGCCATTCTGGCCCCATTCAAATTGCTCCATATGCAGCAACTCGGGAAACTAGGCAATACGTTCATACACGAGAAATTCAGTGGAGCTCTGACTGCGATCGCGCTGTTTCCCCTCCCCCTACGCCCGGACCGCACCGCACTCGCCCGAAAATCTCTCTGACTCTGAACTATTGACAAGGTAATTCTAGCTGCGGCAGCTTGCAGTGCATTTATAATATTGGCTTAAAAAAGAAAAAGATAAATATACGAGTATGGATGCGTTCATATCTTGGAAGAAGAAAACCAATTAAGGAATTAGACGAACGTCTTATTAAAAAAAATCACAAGGATGTCCTGAAGTGATTCTGAATTACTTTTAAATAAATTGGAGCCACTAATTACAAAACAGACGACGAATATGAGGGACCCAATATCTGCACCCATGAAGCTGGCCATTACATAGGTACATAACCCTTCGATTTCTGGCTACTGGCGATTCACACAAAAGTTTAATGTATTTATTTAGAGTCTCCGACTCTACTATCCCATCATTTCCCCTTTCCCCTCCCCCTACGCCCGGACTGCGCTCGCCCTACTAAAAAAAGAATGGGACATGCATATATGTGCGTACGGGATTGAAATAAACATTGCCTTGAATTTTCCAATCGTCTGGATATACGGTAAGTGTAGTCGGCGATAGGGAGCATACGGAAATGAATGGAGCAATTCAAAAAATAATTTCCGAAATATTGCCGCAATTTCTATAAATTGCCCCATATTGCTCAATTATTGCTCCATTAATTTCGGCCACGTGTCGCCGGGCAATAATTGCCCGAAAAATCGCCCGTGTAAGAGCGCCATTATTCAAGTAATACGCAATTCTCTGTACAGCCAACCTGCATTTAGATTAATTAGATAGGTTCGTTAGTTGCCTTTTCTCCTTCAAAGCAGAAATAGGGGCCCCGTGAAGCGGGGCACCGTCAACATGAGGGAGGGTCATAGGTTATTCAAGTATTAGGCAATTCTCAGCAGAGCCAACCTTCATTTAGATCAATTAGATAGGTTCGTTAGTTGCTTTTTGTCCCTCAGAGCAGAAATAGGGGCCCCGCGACATGAGGGCGGGTCATAAGTAATTTAAGTAATAGGCAATTCTGACCAGATCACCAATCAGACCAATAAACATTCGGAAAATAAATATTTAGGACAATCGATATATATGCGTTACAAAATGTATGCACAACATTTTTAGAACATTAAATATTAGTAACATCAAAGTTATGCACATCAATCATTCTAAAAAAAACTTCGACACAATAAACATACGGACAATAAATATTTAGGACAATCGATATTAGGAATAACAATTTCTGCGAATAAAAAATATGCACAACAATGTTTATGCCATACGTTCTTCGGCATAAAGTTCGTATGCGACAAAATAGTAGGACCAACAATTTTATGGCACCCGATATAGATTATAGACCCACTTTATTTATTTAAAATACTAAAAGTATTAAAATACAAGTTTGGAGATTTTAGGCGAGCGGTTAAGACTCGTGGTTATTTTGTATTTCCATAAAAAGCACCGAATGTCATTTCCGGCACTGTCCTTCCTTACCAGTCTTAATCAAGAGAAGGTAAGGACATCAAAGGCACTGGTAAAGACATAAACATCTAAGTATAGGGAACTTATAAATAAGTTCGCAAAAGTAAATTTAACCATTGTATATATTGACGTATAATTTAAAGTATAACCCGAGCAGGAAAATAAAAAACTTCACCATATTGCGGAAAACTATTGGAACTAATTTCTTCAACTGGCAACTGTAACTTTGAAGACGTCATTAATGCCTTCTGTCAATTGCTGTCAAAGTGAGGTGTCGGTTGTACGTTGTGTATTTCTTAAATATTGTATTGTATGTAATGTATGTATTTGTGCGTTAAAATGCCGAAAACTATTAAAAGTGACCTAAGAAAAGTGATTTACAATATGACGAAGTATTTGTCGGAGAGAAAGTGTAAAGGATTAGTCTCTATCCCTCTAAATAACATCACCGACCTTGTTGTTAACATGACGTGTAGATACATCATATAGTGTGCAATGGAAATAAATTAGTGTTGCCATAATTATTGCTAATTTAGCGTCCCCAGACCAGGATTTTTATTTTCCTGGTCGGGCTTTAAATAGACTCACAATGCCGAACAAAATGCCAAGAAATGTGCCCCAAAATGACAACTCTAGCTACATTTCAGTAGATGCTTGTGCGTTTCCTTATAAACTGCATTAAGCTATATGTTTCATACAAAAGAGAACTTAGTTGTTTAGGCTTTATGAGCCAGATTAGCAAATAAGAATCAAGCAGATTCAAAACTTTTTAGTTTATTGACATGTGACATGACTGCTCAAACTAAATAGCAAATGAATGGAGTCGCATTTTAAAATTATTTTAATAATAATACTATTTATTTAAACACAACGACCAAAGAGAGAATTTTTGTATTTATCTTTACGAGCCCATATAGACGAAATAGACGAGTATGGATGCGTTCATATCTTGAAAAAAAATTCACAAGGATGTCCAGGATTTTGAATTACTTTTAAATAAATTTTAGATACACCGAGATCATCTGCACGCCTTATACCGCAAAAACCCCAACGATGAAAACATAAAACTAGTTTACACCCGATATAAAAACTTTCACATTGATCTGCTACGGAAATTAAAATTCAATTACGAATCTCAGGAGTTACAATTAAGCAAGAACGACCCAAAAAAACTATGGAAAACCATAAAAAACATTACTTACACTAAGAAACTCTCACAGAAACCTCTAAACCTCTGTAAAATCAGGAATTCTGTTGCGGACTCGTTGAACCACTGCAATGAGTACTTTACAAGTATCGGCAAAAACTTGGCGACCAAGATTTTAACGGATGTAAACCGAACACAAGCAGAACTAGCTCAGGAAGCGTGCGTATGCGTGTCACCGTCACAATCGCTGTTCATGAAGCCTACCGATGAAGCCGAAGTAGAGTCATTGATACTCAGTCTCAGAGACGACAGCGCCCCGGGACTGGACGGGATCACAAACCGCTTATTAAAGTCAGTAAAGGACTCGATCACGCCTCCACTCACTCACATATTCAATTTAAGCCTGGCCGAAGGAATATTTCCTCGAGATTGGAAAGTTGCAGGAGTTGCTCCTATACACAAAGCTGGAGATAAATCTATTCCTGAAAACTACCGACCGATTTCTTTGCTTGGAGCCTTTTCTAAAATTTTAGAGAAAATAGTGAGTAAGCGTTTAGTTAGCTTCGTAGAGAAAAATAAAATACTTTCAGAGCGGCAGTTTGGCTTCCGAGCAAAGAGGTCGACGGAGGATGCGGTTGGAATCAGGGGGAATGCCTTGGATTGGTTCAGAAGTTACCTATCAGGTCGGTCTCAATGCCTAAAAGTAGATCACAACATCAGTGACTGTATGGAAGTCGATTTCGGTGTTCCGCAGGGGAGTATTCTCGGGCCTACACTTTTTACTATTTACATTAACGATATAACGAAAATCGATGGTCTAGATGCGGATGTTATCTGTTATGCAGATGACAACGCTCTAATTTTTCAGGACAAGTCATGGATGAAAGTATCGGCATCCGCCGAACGGGGCTTAAGTGCAGTGGCGAAATGGCTTCGGGGAAACTTGCTGACTTTGAACTCCTCCAAAACAAAGTTTATGTGTTTTCATAAAACCAAAGCATCAGCACCCGCTAGCTTCTCCGACATTGCCCTCCATACATGCACTTCCCTCGGGCAACAATCAATATTATGCTCTTGTTCACATATTGACAGAACTACGGCTGTGAGGTACCTCGGCGTCGTAATCGACGAAAAACTCGATTTCAAGCAGCACTTACTTTTGACGTCAAACCGTGTCCGAAAACTAATCTATATCTTCAAAAATATTCGTAACTCAGCGGATAAACGGCTGCTAAAAGTGGTTTATATCTCGCTTTGTCAGTCAGTACTAACCTATTGCATAACAGCCTGGGGTGGCGCTGCAAAGACATATATGCTTCTTCTTGAGAGAGCTCAGCGAGCTGTTCTGAAGGTTATTCTCAAGCAACGCAGGCGCTACCCCACTCTGATGGTGTATAAGGATATGGATGTCCTTAGTGTTCGCGGAGTTTTTGTTCTGCGTGCGGTTTTAAGGCTGCACGCAGCGTTACTGAATTCACCCATACACGGCAACTCACTTCTAAGACGCAATTTTCGGATTCCTGTTCCTCCAACTAAGTCTGCATTCGCCAAAAGATTCGGTCCCTTTCTTCACCCCTTTATGTATAATACAATATGCAAAAAACTTCCTCTCCAAGAATACACAGTAAGAGACCTCAAAAACAAATTGCAAACATGGCTCAAAACTCTTTGCTATGAGGAAATAGAGAACATACTGAGAGTAATTAAATGAAAACACACTCACTAACTACACACAGACACACACACACACACACATACACACACACACACACACACACACACACACACACACACACACACACACACACACACACACACACACACACAGTCACGAACGTACTCTATGAATATTGTAAACGATAAAATGATAAAAAAACCTAGATATATGCTCGTTACTATAGTAGTAATATAATATATAATTAATTGTTGTCTCTTTTAAGCATTCGCGCATAATTTACTTATCCTCTTCCGAATTGGTTACCTACGGGACAGGCTTAGCCTAGTGTAGGAACCGGTGCAATTTTTGCAAATTTCTTTTACTGTACAATAAACATGTTTTTATCTTTTTTTTATCTTTAGATACTGCTCACTAGACCCGCGCCGCGCCCGACCGGCGATCGCGCCGTTTCCCCTCCCCCTACGCCCGGACCGCGCTCGCCATACTAGAAAAAGAATGGGACATGCATATATGTGCGAACGGGATAGAAATAAAAATTGCCTTGAATTTTCCAATCGTCTGGATATACGGCAATTGTAGTCGGCGATATGGAGCAACACGGAAATGAATGGAGCAATTCGAGAAATAATTTCCGAAATATTGCCGCAATTTCTATAAATTGCCCCATGTCCAGGCGGACAATAATAATACAGTTTTATTCGACTAACACATTTATTGAAAACTAGCACGTAAAGTTAATATTATGAGAAAATAGCTCCGCGCGACATGCGCTTGATGCTGGTGAGGCTCGCCGACTGACGGTGCGCGAGCGCCGCCGCTTAATCTGTTCTCCTCTCGCGCCCCGACCCCCACCGTCGTCCGGTGCCCGCGCGTACACCCCACATTGCTCAATTATTGCTCCATTAATTTCGGCAGCGTGTCGCCGGGCAATAATTGCCCGAAAAATCGCCCATGTAAAAGCGCCTTAAGAGCTCCTTAAGGCTGCACATTCGAAATTTTCGTGAAAATGAGTTGTTTTGTAACCGTTTTATACGTTATAACGTAACATTTTGCTGTCAGAAAAAATATATCATAATCTGCAAGATATGCGACGGGTCATAGTTTTCGTAGAAATCCATTTTAACAATAAAAATTAGAGAAAAAGAAATCTAAAGTCACCCCTATTTATTCACTTGTAACCATTTTACTGCTCCATTTTTTATCAGAATAATATGAAATTTTATAACTTTCTTCATACAATAATGAACAAGGGCATCATTTTCTTACTTTCTTAATTTTCTTAAAAAATTATCTCGTTTTCTGAAATATTCTGCCAAAGTTCCTACGCCTCCCCGTTTTCGTCCATACGGTCAGTGCGGGACGAGACACGTTGCATGACGGACCTGTGTCAATTTGCGCTGCGCCGAAATTTTTAAATATTTGTGGAAATTGTGGACTATATTTGTTGCATAGAGTGGACAATCCGTTTTGTGATTCATATAGTAGGTAACTAATAAACATTTGAGTATAGTTTAGTTTTTAGTGACAGATAACTTTGTTGCATAGGGTGGACAATCTATTTCGTGGTTTGTAAAGTAGTAGGTACTATAGACAAGACAGCTGACTGACCATCCGTGCACTTTATGTGCATTGTAATAAGGTTCTTGTATAAATACAGGATGGTCAGTTAACTGTCTTGTCTATAGTACCTACTACTTTACAAACCACCGTTTGGCGTTTGTACCTAATTAACATTTACGTAGGTATAGTTTAGATTTTGTTTTTAGTTCAAGATAGGAAATAATAATAATAAATTCTTTATTTCAGGCCAGTTTGCCCATAGATTGTAAGTAACATACAAACTTACGATACTAGAGTTAGTAGGTCTTAGCTTAGGTCTCACAAATTTTTCAATAATTATTTTGGGTCTTTGGGGTTAAATAAGCGCAGGAGGAAAATACGTAATATCAAGAAATTTTACACAAGAAGAGGAAAAAGAATACACAAGTAAATACCTATTCTATCAAAGTATCAAATATCTAAACAGTATCAAAATTGGGAAATCGCTAAAACCAGACATTTTATTAGTAAATATATTTACAATATATATTGCTTAGGAGCATGAACAATTATAGAAACAATATTGTTTTATCTGCTCGTATTAATGACTGTCAAGTGTTAATAGAATAAGTTCTAATAAAAATAGTGGGCTTGGCAAATATTGTAAGTACCTACCTATGGGTTGCATGCCAACTCCAAGTTCGATACAGAGTTATTATTTGATATGAAACAAAGTATGGTTAACGTACAACTAATCTATAAGTATATATTTACCCGAGGCCGATTTCTGTACAGTCAGCATAATATAGTTAGTAGCAGCCAAGTTAGCCAAATATATCGGAACGTACATTCATCGAAATAGTCTTTGTTACTATAAGTAGGAGTAAGGAATGTGTTACGATATATTTGGCTACTTTGGATGCTACTAACTATCTGATGCTGACTGTACACGCCATCATCATCAAATCAAGGAAGTAGAACGTAATAAATATACCGAAAATTAGTTTAAAACTTAACAACCTTACACTTACACAAAAGGTAACGGACAGACAGACACACTTTCGCATTTATAATATTACTATGGAGTATGGATATGAAAGTATGGATAGTATGGATTATATGTCTTTCCCGCTCACGGGACAATGATGTCCCGGACCTTTGGGAGGCGTGCGTGGAGCTCTGAGCCAACACGTAGAGGCCCTTTTGACAATTTAATGAAATGCAAGGAGTACACCAAGCGGATGCTGTCTCTGCCCGTGTCATGGGACGCACACAGAAACAGCACCCGCTGGGGTGTAAGAATCTATTGCTAGTTTATGGAATCTAAATAAAACGGGTCATTGGGTGAAAATTATGGACTAGTAGCTGGGCTATTGGATGAAACATCGGACGCCTGCCCAATAAAACTGTTTCACATTTTATCTCTGGCAGACGGTGACTCGCTAACTGCTAGATGGGCCCCTATTAATAGCGAAATTAAAAAATGGCCTAAGGGCAACAGTAGGTATGTATTATTATTATTACCTTTATATTTTTTTCGCACTATCCGTCTCTCTCTTATTAGAATATTTAGTAACAGAGGTATAGTGCGAGAAAAATCGAAAGTATGTCGCGGCCGTCTAGTGCTAGGCGTGCTGGGGCCTACCGCGAAACGAAAGCGAACTTCGTTCGTGTATCTCCCTCTCTGTCGCGCTTGCTAGTTCGAGCGACAATGAGAGTTATTCGAACGAATTTCGTTTTCACTAGCACGGCTAGCACGAGACGGCCGCGACATACTCTCGATTTTTCTCACACTATACCTCTCTTTCCTAATGTTCTAATAAGAGAGAGACCGATAGTGCGAGAAAAATCGAGTGTATGTCGCGGCCGTCTCGTGCTAGCCGTGCTGACGGAACTACACTAATCGTAAGTAAATAGTACTATAATCAATTATGTAATTTATGTATGACAAATATCACGTTTCAATTAAGCATGACGAATGTCACCCACCCACGTCCACCCTTTCATTGGTAACGATGCGCGATGACGCGTCTGTAACTTAATCTATGTAACGCTTAATAAACGACGGCGGGTTGTGCGACTTGCGCGGGGAGAGGGTCGAGGCTCCGCCCATACGCTCAAGGACTTTAGCGGGTATACAAGCCTTAAGAGCTCCTAAAGGTGCAATTCAGTGGAGCAACAACTCTGACTGCGATCGCGCCGTTTCCCCTCCCCCCTACGCCCGGACCGCACCGCACTCGCCCCTAAATCTCTCTGACTCTGAACTGGACGAGGTAATTCTAGCTGCGGCAGCTTGCAGTGCATTTATAATATTGGCTTTAAAAAAGAAAAAGAGAAATAGACGAGTATGGATGCGTTCATATATTGGAAGAAGAAAACCAATTATGATGTGTAAGGAATTAATCGAACGTCTTATTTAAAAATTTCAAAAGGATGTCCCGAAGTGATTTGGAATTACTTTTAAATAAATTGGGGCCACTAATTACAAAAGAGACGACGATTAAGGGACCAAATATCTGCACCGATGAAACTGGCCATTACCCTTCGATTTCTGGCTACTGGCGATTCATACAAAAGTTTAATGTATTTATTTAGAGTCTCAGACTCTACTATCTCATTATTTCCCCTTTCCCCTCCCCCTACGCCCGGACTGCGCTCGCCCTACTAGAAAAAGAATGGGACATGCATATATGTGCGTACGGGATAGAAATAAAAATTGGCTTGAATTATCCAATCGTCTGGATATACGGCAATTGTAGTAGGCGATATGAAGCAATACGGAAATGAATGGAGCAATTCGAGAAATAATTTCCAAAATATTGCCGTATTTTCTATAAATTGCCCCATATTGCTCAATTATTGCACCATTAATTTCGGCAACGTGTCGCCGGGCTATAATTGCCCGAAAAATCGCCCGTGTACGAGCGCCTTTAAGGAGCTCTTACACGGGCGATAAAAATTGCCGAACTGCCGGAAAATCGGGGCAATTTTGTCGTCACGGCCATTTCAAGCAATTCCAATATTGCTGAAAATGGAGCAATCATTGCTCCAGTATGGCGCCATTCTGGCCCCATTCAAATTGCCCCATATGCAGCAACTCGGGAAACTAGGCAATACGTTCATACACGAGAAATTCAATGGAGCAACAACTCTGACTGCGATCGCGCCGTTTCCCCTCCCCCTACGCCCGGACCGCACCTCACTCGCCCCAAAATATCTCTGACTCTGAACTATGGACGAGGTAATTCTAACTGCGGCAGGTTGCAGTGCATTTATAATATTGGCTTTAAAAAAGAAAAAGAGAAATAGACGAGTATGGATGCGTTCATATCTTGGAAGAAGAAAACCAATTATGATGTGTAAGGAATTAGACGACGTCTTATTCAAAAATTTCACAAGGATGTCCAGGATTTTGAATGACTTTTAAATAAATTGTAGATACTGCTCACTAGACCCGCGCCGCGCCCGACCGGCGATCGCGCCGTTTCCCCTCCCCCTACGCCCGGACCGCACTCGCCCTACTAGAAAAAGAATGGGACATGCATATATGTGCGTACGGGATAGAAATAAAAATTGCCTTGAATTTTCCAATCGTCTGGATATACGGCAAGTTTGGTCGGCGATATGGAGCAATACGGAAATGAATGGAGCAATTCGAGAAATAATTTCCGAATTATTGCCGCAATTTCTATAAATTGCCCCATATTGCTCAATTATTGCTCCATTAATTTCGGCACCGTGTCGCCGGGCAATAATTGCCCGAAAATTCGCCCGTGTAAGAGCGCCTTTAAGAATTGTGACCTGTCAGTTGTAAAAAAACCAATCGTAATTGTCTATGGGACTTCCTTTACCTACCATTGAGAGCCGAGATGAATTTTAGTTGAAAGATTTATCCCATAAAAAACATTCCATGCAAAAAGACGCCAAGTCTCTAAAATCTTCCACCGTACAAAAGTTGTGAGATATTTCGTAGAGCCAAGTCTCAGGCATTCTTATTAATCTTTATTTGCTAGCTAAATAAAATTCTGCAACTTGGCAATCACACAACTTTATTTAGCTAACAAATAAAGATTAATAAGAATGCCTGAGACTTGGCTCTACGAAATATCTTACAACTTTTGTACGGTGGAAGAGTTTCATTTCAAGACTCGGCGTCTCTTTTACATGGAATGTTTTTTTATGGGATCTCACTTCTTTTTGTAGGTTATTGTGTTATCAATACATACAAATAAAGACTGCAGTCCCATTCTTGCTTTTTAATTTTCCTATCCCATTCACTGCAAATATAACTTTGTAATCCTATATGTTTATATAGCAGTTAGTGTATCTAGAAAACTGGACTGAAATTGTTTTTTTTTTTTAATTTTCCCTTGATTTGTACACTAAACACTAACCCCCTTATTCAAAAAACTTAAAATGCCTCTGCTAAATAAAATGTGCTTTTTCCCTTTCTTGCGAACACAAATGTCAAAGTGACAGATACGTACAAACGAATATTAACGCCATTTTAGTTAAAACGTTTATGAATACGGCCGTAATTGTATTCTAAATTTGAAGCTTCTATGTCAGTGACTGTCAGTCAGTGAGTGACAAAATTAAGAAACTTTGACTAGTTATAATTCTTAAACTACTGGTTCAAATTGAATGAAATTTGAAATATATCGTGTTTATACAATGCGTGCTTGGTTACTGAAAATTCAGGCTTCTAGTTTTATCCACAACGAAGTTATAGGGGGGTCGAAAATGGCCTGAACTGCTTCGAGAAAAGGATGGTACGGCCGTGCCGCTGTTTTGCTCGACTTGGCGGGGGCACTGCCGTGCCCCCAGAATAAATCTGTTCGGAACCAGAGTTGTGTCTAGAGATCGTTTTAAAGTTTATTATTGTTTGTTTGCGCGACGCACAGCACAAGCATCGATTCCTAAGTCTTGTGAAGAAAAGTGAACTTTGGCAACGCCACGTGGTTACTACAATTTGTATTTTTGGAGCGGAGTTCCTTGTTCCTGATACGATTAGTTCAATGAATACCTAGTATACGAGGGGCACGCCGAAACAATCGGGAATGGATAACTTAGGACTAAGTTACCTGAAAATCTTCTTTTATGACGTTAACATTGGACTTCTGAAACCATTTTATATAGATAACTCCCGTGAGAGTCAGACATATTAAAATATAAACTAGCCGAAAAAGCAGGGCGCGGGCCCGCAGTGCTAAACGCGCCGGCAACGCGTGTGCTCATGATTAGGAACCGTGAATCGGTATTTTAATATTTCTGAAACCATAATGTCATACAAATAATTACTTTTTTTTTGTAAAAATGTGTTTATTTTTTAAAGTCTGCAATGATCGAGAACTTATACGGAATAATCACCGACTCAATTTTTTTTCAAAGCTATTAATGGTTATTTCCAAATTTTGCCTGGATAAGCTTATTTTTTTATGATTTTCTTTCAATGCTATTTAATCTATTCCAGCCCAACGACAAATTCTTGCTAGCATCTCAGTATTTCCAAATCTAGCTCTATCTTCTGTAGGTCGACTAAAAACAGTGGTCACTCCTGAAATTCTATGTTCAACTCACGAAATGCCCACTGAAATTTATTTATATTTTTTGTGGCCATCTTAGCCCACGGGCTCTAACGACCACTATGATTAATAGGTTAATGTTTACGTTTATTTCTTCAAGTTCATGTACCTAGGTTTGAAAAGGTCCCGACACATATGACCAACTAGCTTCCGCCAAACCCGCGGCGACCCGGGATAAAAACTATCCTATATTTGAATCCAGGTTTAAACTATCTTCGTGCAAAATTTCATCTAAATCGGTTGAGCCGTTTAAGTGTGATTGAGTAACAAACATTCAAACATCTAAACATCCAAACTTTCGCATTTATAATATTGGTAGGATAACGCAAAAGGCCAACAAACGCTATAGGCCTTATTCGCGAGTTCCAAATACGCAATATACCAAATACGTGAATTACCAAATCTTTGTTACGCGTAATAGCTAAGGAAGGTCGGTGTAGGTACGACGACGAGCGAAGCGAGGAGGAGTGTTAGGTGTACTGTGACTTCACTTCCTCATATTAAATGTTCGGTTCTGGCGCTTCGAAGCGAGCGTACCGCGACAGCGGCCGGCACGCTCGCTTCGCTCGCTCGGCTCGCGCTGTAGGGTCGCAGTACACCTAACACTCCTCCTAGCTTCGCTCGTCGTCGTACCTAACGGAGACCTGCCTAAGAGCTACTTTAGGGTATGTCGTATTGGCCTTTTGCGTTTTTGGTAATTTATTTACTAACATGGGCGTGTTTAAACTCCGTCAATTCACGAATTGACGGAGTTTAAACACGCGATCCGCCAAAAATGCATCCTCTTTACGACGTGATGTAATAATAAGTTTGCATAAGATTTGCATAGTGGTCGTTACAGCCCGTAAGCTGAGATGACCACAAAAAAATATAAATAAATTTCATAGTGGGCATTTCGCCCTGCGGGCTCAGTGAGGTATGGGCTGAGTTGACCATAGAATCGCTTTAGCGTGAGTGAATAACAGCCCAGGTTGAAGTGTGGTGTGAGGCAGGGTGGTCTCAGCTCACCCAGGTTATTTAACCTGCACATTAGTATTTATGAACGAGCTGATTGCAGAGCTCAGTAGTGCTGGTATCGATTGCTCCATTAGCGGAACAATGATTAATAATATTATACCATATCATATCAACATACGATATGGTGCTACTCTGCCCATCGATCATTGCGCTGTTGTGATTATTAAAAATCTGTGTTGAGTATGCAGTGGCTCATAGACTGAGGTACAATAGAAAGAGCGAGCTGTTGGTTTTTAATGCTGGTAACAAGACCCTCGACTGCTTACCAGACTTGCTCTTATGCGGAGCCCCCCTGATCACTCGTTTAAGTAATTCGGTCATTGGTTCACTGAGAATCTCCATGTCGATGAGGACCTGGAGAGGGAGCGCAGACATTTCTTAGTACTTTACCACAAAAGCATAAATTACTTGTAGCGATTGACAGTCACATTTCACCGCGATCGTTTTTTTTTTCATTTTCGCTTTGTATCTCATTCGCCTATTGTTTTGGTTGCTAGTCGCATTCCACCTCGAATTTGTTTTTAATTATAGCGTTGTGTCTCAATAGTAACTTTCTTGGTCGCTAATAATTACTGTCGCTTTTCACCGCGATCGTGTTTTTAATTTTCGCTTTGTGTCTCCATCGTCTATTTTTTGTTCGCTTATAATTTTAGTCGCATTTCACCTCGACTGCATTTATTGTGTAACAGCATATCGTCGTGATCGTTTGCAATGATTATCGCACTATAACTGTTTTAGTCGGATTGAGGACGATAGTACCATTACCATTACAAAATTTCACTGAACATGTATATACGGAAGTCGCAGGTTTATTTGTTTACTTGACTTTATTGGTAAAAAAACTGGACGTGAATTGCATAGTTTATGGTTAGTCAAACATTAAAAAATTAAAAACCTTGCCGGCTCGATTTTGCTCGACAACAATGTTGCATACAAATTTCATTATTTGTCGTGGTACAAACTATTTAAAAAGTTAAAACGGCCATATAAATAAAAGGCATAGGTCCTAAACAGCCAAAACTGATCTTCAGTTTTGGCTGTTTAGGACCTATGCCTTGCCTAAGCTGCGACTTATCGCGACTCTTTAGTTGTTTCAAATAACTTATGGCGTTTTCGGAAGAAAAATACACTTCCAACTTATTATAAAAAAAATATTAAAAGGCGGCGATGCAAAAATTATTCTGTTATTACATACAGTGGCTAGATAGTTGTTTTTTTCGGAAACGATAGAAAATTGACGTAAAAAATATTCCAGATTTAAAAGAAGCTGCGAGCTCAGTTATTGATAATTTGTTCCCTGCAAATCCAAAAGACAAATATCTAAAGGCGTACGAAAATTTTATAGTGGCGAGAAGAAAAACATTTCTTATCATTGTCAGAAAGTATATTTTTGGTTTCTTGCACAATTTTTGAGAAAAGCACTATATTGGTCTCAGCCGGAAGGGCAATTGCTGGCTTCGTATTAAATTAATACTCAGCCAGCAATTGCCTATTTCCTTTGCTTCGACAATAATGTACTATTGTGGTACTAACAAATGAGCATAGTGCATTGTCCGTACGATGCAACATGTTCGCTCGTAGGTTTGCTCGGTGTTTAGGTCATTTTGCCAAAACTTTTATACGTGCAGTCTATAGGCTAACGCGCATCCAGTATAATAATGGATTTAGGTTGTTGCCGGGATTATCGCGTTTTTGTAGCGTATCAGGAATTTTTGCGGAGGCGCGCGTGTATAGTTTAGCGCTATAAGGCTCCTAGCACACGGCGTATTTTAAAAGCGCAGACGACACGCGTTCCCTACTACCAGGGCCTGCCTAACCGGTAGGTAGTAGGGGAACGCGCGTCGTCTGCGCGTTTAAAATACGCCGTGTGCTAGGGGCCTAATTCGCAACAGGACGGCCTCCCTGATGCGGCGCGTGCGCGAGGGTCCCAACAGTCTCCTGAAGTTAGTGGTGAAGTACCCGGCCAGTGCAATGTGGAAAAACTGGGATACTATATTATCCACATGGAGTCCTGAGGGAGTGTTTACCAACCATTATAATTTATGAATGATGTTGCATAGTAAGTAGAGCTTAGTCTATTTTTACTAACATACTTGAACTAAAAAATAATAATAAAATTGAATTGTATAAAGAAAACATTTTTATCCAAAATCCTTTTGGGTATATTTAACTTTGTCTATCTCAGTAATTCAGTATACCAAATAGGCGTGACACTTCGCTTCTTTGACACAATGATACACATAGATACACTACTGAATGATACACATAGGTTTTTCAAAAGGCTCTTAGAACGAAAAATACCAAAGTTGTGTCACGAAACTATGTATAACCAGGGGCGGTTCACTCTGGATTTCGTCGCGCAGCTACAAGTTTATGCCGGCCAGCCGTCTTTAAACGGTCTTTTAGTGGCTGCCACGCGCTCCTACGGAGCGCACGCGTTCGTGCTGCTCCGCCTTTAAGGTGCTCTTACACGGGCGATAAAAATTGCCGGAAATTCGGGGCAATTTTGACGTCACGGCCATTTCAAGCAATTCGAATATTGCTCCAAATGGAGCAATCATTGCTCCAGTATGGCGCTATTCCGGCCCCATTCAAATTGCCCCATATGCAGCAACTCGGGAAACTAGGCAATACGTTCATACACGAGAAATTCAGTGGAGCAACAACTCTGACTGAGATCGCGCCGTTTCCCCTCCCCCCTACGCCCGGACCGCACCGCACTCGCCCGAAAATCTCTGACTCTGCACTATGGACGAGGTAATTCTAGCTGCGGCAGCTTGCAGTGCATTTATAATATTGGATTTAAAAAAGAAAAAGAGAAATAGACGAGTATGGATGCGTTCATATCTTGGAAGAAGAAAACCAATTATGATGTGTAATGATGTAATGAATTAGACGAACGTCTTATTCAAAAATTTCACAAGGATGTCCCGAAGTGATTTTGAATTACTTTTAAATAAATTGGGACCACTAATTACAAAACAGACGACGAATATGAGGGACCCAATATCTGCACCCATGAAACTGGCCATAACCCTTCGATTTCTGGCTACTGGCGATTCATACAAAAGTTTAATGTATTTATTTAGTCTCCGACTCTACTATCTCATTATTTCCCCTTTCCCTTCCCCCTACGCCCGGACTGCGCTCGCCCTACTAGAAAAAGAATGGGACATGCATATATGTGCGTACGGAATAGAAATCAAAATTGCCTTGAATTTTCCAATCGTCTGGATATACGGCAATTGTAGTCGGCGATATGGAGCAATACGGAAATGAATGGAGCAATTCGAGAATTAATTTCCGAAATATTGCCGCAATTTCTATAAATTGCCCCATATTGCTCAATTATTGCTCCATTCATTTCGGCAACGCGTCGCCGGGCAATAATTGCCCGAAAAATCGCCCGTGTAAGAGCGCCTTAAGAGTTACTTTAGGTACTGTTTGATTAAATTTACTTGTACATCGTGTTACTAAAAATAAAAGTCTATTTGGGCATTTCTCCACTAAATGGAAAATCGCTGTCCCAAGCTAATTTGATGTAATGAATCTTAAAATTTCTCCGTTTTTTGTATAAATACCGACATAGTATTAGGTATTCTTGGCACGCCACAGCTTATTTAGTAATTTAATAATGGCATATTCGAATAAATGAACACTTAACGTCTCAAAACATAGTTCCTTTTATAGAATTACAAATCTTGTTACAAATATATATTTTTTGCAGTTGATAATGGAATTAAAAATATCCAAATACATTAACAAAAACGGTAAGTATCTTTATACATCACAATTATATTTTTACAATAGAATTTTAATCAAGATATCTTATGTGCAAATGCTGTCCTCAAATTATTAAAACAAAATTTTAAAACGGCGCTGAAGTCAAATTTAGTTTTGGCGCGAAGCATTTAAGAGTCCGCAGTAAGCTCGACCGAATTTCACCTTCCCATACAAACGTAGTTACGCTCTCATTTTAAAACTAAATGTTTAATTGTGACGAAACTTTGCATATACAATGACATGTGGTATATGTATGTCTGTAATTAGTTTATATGGTTACAGTTTATAAAACAAACGAAATACAGCAAAAACAAGTTTTGTATGAAAAACTTAAAATTCGCTGTATTTTTTACCATGGTATCTGAAGCTACATAAACTAATTACAGACATAGATATTCCTCATGTCATTGTGCATGCAAAGTTTCGTTATAATCCAATACGTAGTTTTAAAATGAGAGCGTAACTACGTTTGTATTGAGAATCGAGCTTACTGCGGACTCTTAAGGCTTGGCCAGACACACGGCGCGACGCAGCGCCGCGGTCGCGCCGCGTGATGGCGACGCGATGCCTGTTCAAACAGGGCGCGCGCGGATCGCGCCGGCCTCGCGCTCTCAACTCAACACGCCCTCATCGCGCGCGCGAACGCGGCGCGGACGCAGTGCTACCTAGCTGCACCGTGGGAACTTAGAATTATACCTACACTTTGTGCGCTGCTTGCGGCAATCAAGGCCAGTTGGCTGGCACACGCGCTCACAGCCGGACGCTGCTTACACTTTTATTAAAAAATAACTTCAACCCGAATAAATTCGGCGCACGGCAGTGTTATGGGGTGTAATAATAATAAATCAAATAGACATTTATCCTTTTTTGCTTTTTTAACTTACCTACTTTATATAGTTACCTAAGTGTATTTTTTAATCTGTGCCTAAGTACTAATTCTTTCCATGACAGGTAGGTACGAACTAGTAAGTTTTAACAAGGTCGTAATGATTTTTACGGAACATTGAATCTTTAATAAGTACCTATTCAAATACGTTATTAATTTGTAAGGCCTGCTTGACTTTCGGTAATTTAGTATACCTACCCCGAGCCACCGACAAGTTTACTCCGCCACTGCCATGATGTCCAAATTATTTAGTTGTTTTCGTAGATTTCATGTTTATGTTTAACCCTGTCTAACAGCAATAGGCATGATGCCTCAATTGATATCGTAGTGATGCTAAATGGATAGTAAACCATCAAATTATCGTAATAAACTATAAAATATAATTAAAATCTTAAAAAGATATGAACCATGAAAGTTTAGAAAATATATGCGTTTTTGTCCAAGAGTAAAGTTACCAATAGAATCCTTACGCATTTATAGAAACAAAATTTTACGACAACTATGTACTTAAACGCAGTATTTCGCGACCGAAACAACAATTTACCTGATTTCCCATACAACGATATATGTACTTTGTACTAACAAATATCGGTTGTGACGTCATATCTGTCTGTCTATCAGTATGAAGCATTTTGTGCTGCCGCCAGCGAGGTCAATCTTTGGCTCTGATTTTTGGGTATTTATGTTTATTAATTGTACTTGCTCCCCCCCATACAAACATTTGTTCCTGTCCAAAAACTAGCTCGAATGACATAAAAAAAATTTAGTCATCATCCCTATTAGTATAATAGTTTACTTAGTAAAATTCGCACGGTAGCCTAAGAAAGGGCGTAAACATCGTCGTTGCTATAGGGACTTATGACTTTTTGGAAGGGCTGGTTGCACTCGCGAGGATGAAACACGTAATCAGAATATTTTAAAACAATACTTACATTAAAATAACTTATACTAGGCAGTGACTACTTTCAAGTTTGTAATGCTACTTTTAAACTATTACGTTATTTATATACTTCCGCTTTAAATAACGAAGATAGGTAGGTACCTAACGAACTTTATTTCGTACTGTCATCGGGATATATTTAAATTAAGTTACTTACCTACACAAAAGGTTTCGTTTTGTAATATGTGGTAGATTAATAAGTACATTCAAACCGTCTTATGTCGTAACCATAGACAGGGTGAGCGATAGGTAATACGGCATTCAATTGTATTTAACATGGCTGCGTTGATATGCCTGTATGTATGTATGTAAGTGACTATGCAGTTCAGATACTGGCAGTATCTCGGGAAACCCCGGATATTTATTTATACTATGACGGTGGCAAACAAGCATACGACTTGCCTGATGGTAAGCAGGCACCGACTCAGAGGCGGCTCGTAACAAAATTGTATGGCTGTTCACTTGAAATAAAACAATGATAATACATAGCTTTAGCAGATTCCGGGATTCAGGGATTCCGAAGACTCATCGTGCCCCCTTAAGGCCCTGCCAAGCATCAACATTAGGTATTTTAAGCCACGCCCTAACACCCGCCCGCGGCCTGCACCCCGCATTAAAAGTCTCGTTTTTATACATGTTACACACACAAACACACGCGTTCCGCTCACGTCACGTCACCTAGCGTGATAGTAGAGAAATTTGACTTTTGAAATTTGACGCTCATCGAGAAGAGATCAGTTATGTCATGCGATACATTCGTCCCTTTCATTTCGGCCCCGACGTCATGGAGTCTTCATCTGTTCCTTTGAAAATCGCTTATTACACATTTCTATATATTTAAACTTTACTAGACCAAGTGTAGAGTAACTTGTGGCAGATAATTCATTGTATGTACCAAAATAATGAAATATTCGCTGAATGTGATGTGACATTATGAGCATGAAATGAGCGTCTTAGAGACGCCGTAGTTCAGTTCCTTTGCTCAAATGAAAAAAATTAACTAGAGGGTAAAATTAAGTATGTGTTTACAGCGGTAGCCCAAAAGTTGCCATAGAACCACGGAAATTGAAGCAAGTCCCACTTTTCAGATGGACTTGTTTAAATTATTTTTGTGTATTGAAATTTCCAAAGAAAAATACTAAGTCACTCGCACAATCTTCAATTTATCACAACTTGTAGGTAAATGAAAATATTTCTTATTCATCTGACTGCTCTGTTATAAGCTGTAATATTCTGTAGAACAAATTTGACACTTAAATTTAGGTATTAATACGGCCAATATTTTTCGATCACAACACCCGATAGAAATATTTTCAGCAAAAAGTTTTAATGTGAAGTAACTGCTTAGCACACATTATAAATTAATTGCGCATGTGTGAGTGCGATTCTAGGAGCGCCCAAGCGCATTACAAAAAGACCTCCGGTACGTTTCGGGTTGAATGGCGCCGTAGGCCTACATATACTGGTGTATAAATATAATTAGTAAGTAATTTTGCGGCGCTGAATAACATAGGTCCTGCCTCGAAGACGGCCGGTCGCCAAATGAGCTCAATGGGCGGTCCGCGCGTCAGAGACAAACTTACGCCAATAACGTTTGACAGACAAGGAAACAACATCCTCAGAGAGGAGCGTTTGCTTTCAAAAACGCGAAATCAGTAATGACGGGATTATTCTAAATATTATTACGAAGGGAGTATATTTTATAAAATCAGATTCAAGACGAGTATTAGATTATCATTTCAACGAAGTTTCGCCGCTTGATCTCATGTTGCTTACGTACACCGGTAAAAAATCTAAAAATTAGGACGCAACTTTGGATTTTTTTTCTATCGAGGAAATTTTAAGCAGTCGTGTATCGATCTGGTTGGATCAACAAACATATAATCAAGAATCATATATTTGAAAATCAGGCCTCATTGTCTGGTAGTATGGTCAGAATGGCGTTTCAAACAACTCGATATTTTTCAATACAGCCCCTTAAAGAAATTTGAAATGCACCACAAAATGCTACTCAACCTAACCTTCGTAAAATATGCCTGTTTTCTTCAACACGATCATTGCTCGCGTATAGACTTTCGGTACCTACTTACGCGGGATTATGTTTTTTCACACTAATACAACTTAAACAGTCAACTATTTCATTATAAAATCATTTCTAAGCGGTGTCAACCCTAGCTTCGATTGGCCGGCGCGTGCGGGAAATCTGTCAAGAAAATCCCCGGTCAGGTTATAGGCTAAAAGAATAATAAAAAATGGGGTTGAACTTTGTATGGGAACTCCTTGCATCTATGAGCTAAAGACTTGAAATTTGGCAAGTATATACTTGACTAAAAACTTTTTCAAACTTTTAGCTAAATATAGATAAAACGTGAATAAACACGGGATGTAAAATAGTGCTAGGCGGCTAAAGGCAATATATTAACTAAAACTGGTTAGAGACCTAATTATATTGGAACTCCAGTCACTGACGACGTCGCTCTTCATATTGAAAAACCAGCAACCTTGATAGATGACCTCTGCCTTCATATATTTTATATGAAATCAGAGGTCATCTAAAGTTGTTTGATAGGTTGAGTTGAATACTTATCTCGAATTATCATAGTTCACCAACGTCAAGGGATGTGGGTATACCATTTGGACAAAACGCCAGGCCGCGGAGAATTGAGTATATTAGGTTTAGGTACTATTTTTTTTAATGTAGAAAACTCGAGTCAGGTTCTGAAATATTATTGAGAGCGCATAAGAAACGCGCCCTAAAGGGATATTTTGGGCCTTTCATTCCTATGAAACCCTTAGCTTTCGCTTTGCTTCTTCTTCGCTTGCCTCCGGCTCTCTAGTTTCCCTTGCAAGGCACCGGAAGATAATGAGTGTCCTTAGGGGTCATTGCTGTCATTGAGACGCTTTCAGAAGGGTTGATTTGGGACTTTCATTCCAACGAATATACCTTGCTTGCCTCGCCGCTTGCCTTCGGATATTTGGCCTGGGATTTCGCTTGCAAGACACCTGGGGATAGTAAGTGTACGTAGGGGGTCGCCCTCAGGTTTCGCTTGCAAGACACCGAGAGATAATGAATGTCCGTCCATGAGGGCGCATTTAAGCTGGACTTTCGAGCATCGCGGCTCCGGCGTCTATGAGAGAACGTTCGAGCGCAGCGTTACTGTCGTAGCGGCAGTGGCGCCGCGTCAGTGACGCGCGGCCGCAGCGGCCGTGCAAGCACTGTCGCGTTGGTCGCTGGGATCGCACATGATTTTGCTTTAACGCCATGCTTTAATTACTAAGAAAAGCTCAGCCTACGGCTTCGCGTGCGCCCCCCTTTTACCTTCGGGGATTCGAGCCTCAGGTTTCGCTTGCAAGATAATGAGCGTCCGTAAGAGCTCGCATGAATGAGAGCGCTCTCTAAAGGGATGCTTTGGGCCTTTCATTCCAACGTAAAGCGGCTTTCATTGTTACGAAAAGCTCAACCTTCGGCCTCGCTTGCCTGGCCGCACACCTTCCGGATTTTGGTCACCGGTTTCACTTGCAAGGCCCCTGGGGATAGTCAGTGTCCGTGGGGGCTCACCCACAGGCCTTCAGCCCAAGAACTCGCATAGCGACCGCTCTCTAAGAGCATGCTTAGGGCCTTTCATTCCTACGAAAAGCTCAGCCTTAGGCTCCGGTTGCCTCCCCGTTTACCTTCAGGACTTCGGCCGTCAGGTTTCGCTTGCAAGTTATTCGGAGATAACGAGTATCCTTGGGGCTCGGCCTCGGGCTCGCATTGAGACCGCTCTCTGAGGGATTGCTTTAGGCCTTTAATTCCAATTAATGCCTCGCCGCTCACCATCGGAACTTTGGCCTCAAATATTATTGACGACCAAGTTTATTTGCGACATTTTTTGACTTGGCAATTACACAACTTTACTGCATTTACCTATGTCATTTTGCATACCTAAAACTCTGTAGTATTGTGTGATTGCCAAGTCACAAAATTCTTTTTAGCTAGCAAATAAAGAATAATAAGGATGCCTGAGACTCGGTAGTTATAGTTACTACGAAATATCTCACAACTTTTTCGGTGGAAGAGTTGCGAGTGTTGGCATCTTTTTTACATGGACTGTTTTTTTATGAGATCTCACTTCTTTTTGTAGGTTATTGTGTTATCAATACATATACAAATTATGTTTTCTGTCTGCGGTCGGGTTCCAGGATGTACCTTAAATCAAAAGACGATACTACGGTTGTCAAATATTGTGAATGGTTTCTTTACAAGGGACCATCCCCTTTCCAGGGGTAACCTCCTATTTCCACTCCTATTTGTCACTTTCTAAAAAAATATTCCCAAATGTTCATTTGGCAAAAAGACACTAGTCAAACTATTGTTTCGCATTTTATAACTTGGCATTATCTCCTATGACAAAATATTACTTCGCAAATTATTGTTTGGTAAAGTTTTATATGGTAAAGTTTCATTTGGTCAAACGTATTATTTGGCATAACATTCGTTTTCCAAATAATTGCATGGCATACGATTTATATCCTAACTAGCTTCCGCCCGCGACTTCGTCTGCGTGAGCCCGGGATAAAAATTATCCTATATTTTAATCCAGGCTATAAACTATCTTCGTGCAAAATTTCATCCAAATCGGTTAAGCCATTTAGGCGTGATTGAGTAACAAACATCCAAACAGTATCCTGCCGTTTCGGCAAAATATTTTTCGCCAAATTTCACTTCCCACAAAACTTATGGCAGTAGTTTCATTTCCCAAACGAACACATGGCACATTTTCGTTTCGCATTTTGTTCATTTGGTCAAAATATCATCTGGCATCATTTTGCTTTGTCAAGTGTTATTAAGACAAAAGTTTATTAAGCAAACACTTTGTTTGTTTATATTGTTTTCGAAACAAAACATTTGTTCAAATTTTCATTTCGCACACTTCACATAGATTAACTTTGGCAAATATTTGAAAAAAAAATGTTGGTGTAATTTTATTTCATGACCAGATCATTCCAATTTTTATTATTTCATAGAATAACTGTTCAGGGACTATTATTTGGCAAATTAAATGGCAGAATAACAAAACAACGAATTTCATTTGTTCGAAATTTTATTACAACATTACAAAAACAAACAACAACTGATTACCTACAGAGGTTTACCTAGATTAGGGCAGCCAGAAAAGGGGGGCTCGGGGGCGAGGCGGCTAAGTAAAAAAACAAACAACCGTAACAATTGTATCATAAGTAGGTTAGGTTAGGGTTCACTTGTGTCCCTCAGAGCGGAAATAGGCACCAAACATCCAAACTTTCGCATTTATAATATTAGTAGGATTGTGTAGTGCATACGAAATGTATTTGAGTGAGATTACATATTTTGCAAAGCGGGTAGTTTTTGAATTAACATACAAATTATTACAAGGATTATTATTTAAGATTGAAATAGTTGGTATACACAGTTATCTATGGCAATTATTTTAATCTAACCTAACCGCCAGCGTGTCGACGTCACCCCGCTTCGCGGGGTGCCTATTTCCGCTCTGAGGTACACAAGTGAACCCTAACCTAACCTACTTATAATACAATTGTTACGGTTGTTTGTTTTTTACTGCGGGGGCCTACCTCGCCCCGATCCCCCCCTTGCTGGCTGCCCTAATCTAGTTAAACCCCTGTAGGTAATCAGTTGTTGTTTGTTTTTGTAATGTTGTAATAAAATTTCGAACAAATTAAATTCGTTGTTTTGTTACTCTGCCATTTAAAATTCATACAAAATTAATCATTTGCCAAATAATATTCCCTGAACAGTTATTCTATGAAATAATAAAAATTGGAATGATCTGGTCATGAAATAAAATTACACCAAACAATAATTTTTCAAATATTTGCCAAAGTTATGCTAAGTACATGAAGTGTGCGAAATGAAAATTTGAACAAATGTTTTGTTTGGAAAACGATATTAGCCCAAACAAAGTATTTGCTTAATAAACTTTTGTCTTAATAACACTTGACAAAGCAAAATGATGCCAGATGATATTTTGACCAAATGAACAAAATGCGAAACAAAAATGTGCTATTTTATTGGGAAATGAAACTACTGCCATAAGTTTTGTGGGAAGTGAAATTTGGCGAAAAATATACCGGCCGGGCCCTAAGCAACGGGTTAATGGAACAGCTACTATTAAACTAATACGCCATCTTTACTATCCTAACAAATAAATAATGTTTCGGTCAAACAGTTGTTCCGGATGTGACGTTCAAAATTTTGATTAGTAGATGTCTTTTATAAAACTGAGCAAACAAAAAAGTTATCACTTCAAAATGGCAGAACAGTCGTTAGTACGTAGTAGTAGTGTCTCTTTGTGAGAAACACGCTGTAATTAACAGAGGTTTGCTAAGTTTTATGACCAAGGCGGGGGGGGGGGGGGGGGGGGGGGGGGGGGGGGTGTATGTTGTAAATTGATCTCTAATAACGAGGAAAAACGCTGAAACCGCGATCCTCCAGCGAACACCCTCTTAACGAATCGCAATTATATATACGGGCTAAGCCGGTTAAATGGTCGGTGAATAGTACTGAGTATAGATCACTCCGGTAAATCATAAAAACAGTATATTAAAATACATTATTAATATCACGAAGCCCAAATCTTATATCATAATGACACACAGTTAATAACAAGGTGCATAATAAAACCATTTGGGGCCGCCGCCAGGGACAGTGACAAAGAAATAATCCATGTTTCACTGCAATCCACAGATCCGATAATGAAGACTTGCACGCACTGTCACATTTTAATATCACTTCACTAAGTCACTTTTTTAATTGAAAATCCCGCACTGCAATCCAAGGTAAAACACTGCAATCCTTGCAATCCTTGAGATCCAACGTTGCGCTCACTGTCTAGACGGCGGCGGCACCGATACTAGTGCGAGGACAAGAACATGCCACGTTTAAGCTCAAATTACCACAACATTGCAATAAGCGTCTTGAGTGATACCCATTCGTAGTTTCTATGATGTCAGGGTTCAAATACGAAAAACAAGTGACCGAAACCGTCTGAAGGCAGGTTCACTAAGAAGTTCGATTATCTGCATGTATTCATTTATGTAAAACGCTCATGCTATGGTATTATATTTGTTATGGTAGGCTCAGTCTGCCCTATATAATTCAAAGACGTGTACTTGTTATTGTCGTAGAAATTTTATATTCTGAAAAAATCGTTCAAGATTTGGAACATTTTGTTGAATTTGTCGCCTAAACGAATAACATAGGTAAGACTGATTACCGGTTAATTGGATGAGAATACCATCATGACGTATATCGGAGCGTTAATTACATAAGTACATAATAAGTGCAGATAAATATGTATATGAGGCGTGTACTTACGAGAGATGGTATCGCGAAGTGGAGGGTGGGTTGGGGGCTGAATTCACGGAGGACGAAGAACCAGAGTATCCGGAGCCGGCGGGTGACGAGCCGGCCGAGGGCGCTCCTGCCGCCGTCGGTATCGCGGCCGGCTCGTAATACTCTGTGGTGAGGGTGCGGTCGTCAAGCACGTGCTCTGCGTTATGAGCCTTCGATGCCGACTTGATGTCCATAAAGGCCACTGTGGCACAAATACCGCACCCGCTAATCGCGCTCCCACCCGCCAGCGCGCTTGCGTTCTCCGTTCGACCCAACAACTTGACATTCTGGACTCGGCCATAGCTGTAGAAAAAAAACTATTTTACACATCGGAAAAGTAAATACACGGTTATTCTAGAATGAGAATAAAACACACTGAGCAAGAATTTCCATTAATGACATGAAATGAACGTCAAAAATCGCTAAAAAAGGAACCTTAACACATAGTACTATTTACTTATTCTGTGTCTAACTCAAATATTTTAAAAAGTTTCCCGAAAGTGAAAGATAGTTAGTATTTATTTAAAGTACCCATTCAGTTTCCTATGGAATCAAGAACATTTCACCACTGTTGTAAAACAAACATAACCTAACCTATAATGATGACACTTCTACATGAGACTATATTCAGTTATTCGGGAAAATTTTATTCAGTTTTGATTATTAGATTTTTTCTTTACAAATATTTTAAATACGAGAGTTTATGTCATATGCCAGGTCCAAAATTCAAATATTCGCGAAGACGTCAATGTAAGGATAAAGATGGATCAGTCAGATAAAATTCTATTAGTGAACTAATTGGCCCATTACTCGATCGTACGCGTTGAAGACAAAAATATCTACTCGCGAAATTAAACTTTCTTTTCTATGAAAGTTTTAGGTCGTGACCAAAATTGACTATACAGTTATATGGTTAATTTATGTTGAACCACATACTTTTTTTTATATTAATTAGTTGTATTAACCAACCAGACAACTATTGGAAACTCGAAAGCTCGGCCCACTCACAATACGAGTCAGATCCAAGGATTCGGAACATTGTGACATTTGTGACAGACGTTACAAAAATCAACACGTAGAAATCATTAGACTGGCTAGTTAGACCTGGCTAGGTTAGGTTAGTTTTATGTTTCCTGCTGCACTCGAGTGTAATCAACGTGTCGATGTACGCGTTGAATAATCATTTGAAAGACAAGCACAGACCGCCACAGACTGCAGGCGACTATATACATGCTGCCGTTTTGTAAGATATACATCCGGAATGGTAGGGCGCCGGCCGCTTGTCTTTGCATCCTGTTGGCGCGGCAGACTTTTTAGGTGCAAAATAAGGTTTCTTTTAATTAATTATGTAATTTGCGCTGCGAGTAGCACTGCCACCTCTTCTATTCTGCCCCGGAAGGTATTCAGAACGTTGCCACTTGCAGTCCTTTGCGAGCCTCTCTCTACTCCCTAGTAATCTGACCTCGAGAAGATTCGTAACGAGAGCTTGAGAGGTTAGAATTATACTCGTTCGCTTGTGGTGATGCGGTAGGTGAGTTTTGTGAATAAAATCCCTGTAGTTGCGGTTGGCGACCGAGCGAGAGCATGCACGCAAATAAAACTAGGTATGCGGCGTCGACAGAGCCACCGGAAAGATACAAGATGACATGCAACTCGCGGACAGCGTGTGGTATTTATGGACTTCGGTTGTCGCTAGCGGTAACAATTATAATTTATAACTCGCTACCTATTTTTTTTAATGATCACAACACACTTGTCACACCGCTAGCACCGTGCTAGTAGTATGAACTTGAGTCACTCATTATCATCACTTTGATGGATATGCAAGAATTCATTTTGAATTATTAATATTCATTTGTTAGTTTAAATTACCTACGTGTCATTGACCTAATAAGAGAATACTTACGTTGCTTACAATTAGTTGCCCTTGTCGGGGTTCCGCTAGCGGCATAAAAGCAGACGGAGCCGCGCAATAAAAGGTGGATGTCACACTGCGCCGCATCTCCGGACGGAGATACGGAGCTCGTTGTATGCAAGTACGTCAGTTTGTATATATATTCCGTGTGGTACGACACACTGCACCGCACCTCCGTCCGGCGAAATTTGTATGCAGCTCCGCACCTCCGTCCGGAGATGCGGCGCTGTGTGACATCAGCAATAAAATATTTTTCATCACACTTGCTCGAAACGGGCTTCATAATGCGCAGGCATACAGAGCTGTAATAAATAGCCTATGTTACGCCCACGGGCGTAATGGTTTTTTTCTTAAATTGTATCTGTCACTCATGCGGCAGTTACATATCAAATAAGATGTCTGAAAAAGTTTTTATAAATAAATTTAAACTTAAAAACACTACTAAAACATGTTTAACAGAATTATTTACAGATTTAATATGTAGTTATTTAGTGTCTATGTAAAATGTTTTTAAGTGTTTTCAAATCGTGGCTGTATACCGAAGGGTCTTTGCCATACGCGCCCTCACGTCAAATTCAACAAAATGGACAACTGACATGTGTGTATTAATTTCATCTAAAATGTATTTGTTTCCTCGCAAATGTGATGAAAAATCATCGCATTCGCCTTCGGCGTCGGGCTTCTGACAGACTCTTGTTCGCAATATTCCACTTACGCCCCTCGTTAAACAATGTACTATTTTGAAATCGGATAGGTAGTTTTGGAGATTACTCGTAATACACTTTGTATTATTAGTATCGGACTATTGTATTTGTTTTAATCAAGGAACCTAGTAATTAATTCGACTTTATGCTGGTTCCTACTTTAAATAGCATATATACATTATAGGTAATGTATGTACATGCCATACGTGTACCTTATATATTGTATTGGACGTACTTATTATAATTCGTGGTTAGCCAGCAAATGTTATACATGTATGCAACTTTGCTATTCAGAAAGCAGACTGACGTCACCCAACAAGCCGGTATCTCCCTCCCCCTTCCTCGCATCCTGCCTGATTGGCCTCGCTTCGTCGCACCGCACGCCGCTGCCGCCGGCGACCGCGCGCCTCGCTACCCCGTCGCCCGCTACCCGCTAGCCGCTCAGTGCCACCTTGCAAGCTCGCAACGCAACACAGTCAACGCAGTTGAATCGAGTTTCACACGGAAACGGGTACGACTAGCGCGCGGCCATGTTGTAAGAGTAAGTGTGGCAACGTCGCACTACGCGCACCAGACATCGACCGATTTAATCACTCTTTGGCGCTGTTCTATTCATTTTACATTTACATTTTACTCGTAACTGAAGATTTGTAAGTATCAAGATCAAGCGTCATTTTATTTATTCGTCATTCGCCGTAGATCCCGTCGTATAGATATACCTACCAACGGAATTAAAAGTTGTATGGGTATCTAATTATAGTATTTGCATTATAACAGAGCTGTCATCCCAGTAAAAACGGACGTTTATTGTACTGAGATGACAGCTGTCATAATGCAAATACTATAAGTAATAAACATAAGGTTAAACATTAACTAAGATTAGGATATTGTAACACTGTGAGTAACTTTGCGTAAGCTGTCTTAAAGCAAATTGACTTAAGGGCTAATGAACTCAAGAATTACTACATACACCTATGTCAAATAATAATTAATTTTAGTTAATGTGCCTTTGTTTGTTGAAAAATGCAGTGTATGGGCATGGGCCGGATATTTTAGGGTTTTGCCTATTTATATCGAGTACCGAAGACGAATACATTTTTTATCTATCCGATAAGGGAAACAATGTCAATCGTAAAGTTATTGAACACAAAAGAAATTCATATATATTTGCTACTTTTAGTAACCAAGAATAGCATACCCAAAAGTTGTGCATACCATACCATTCCGCTTCAGTTGATAGGTAGGCCTACCAAACAAAATTAGATATGTTTTACTAAAGAAACAATACTTAGCCAATAATAACAAAGTTCATTGGCCTCACTTAAACTCGCCCATAGACTATCAACAGTGATCCAAAAAGTATCAAGTATTTCAACTTTCACCAGCGTTATCATAATTTATTTCGTAAACGGATAGTGGGTCGAATGAGTCGTACCAATAAGCATGACTTGAATTAACCGCATCACTAGCCGCGTTGTTACTTAAACATACGTTACTGTGTTATATTACAATTTCGCAGAAATTAATTATCAAGTATGCCGCTGCTTACAGACACAAGACGACGGAAGTTTTTATAGGTGTCTGCATTTGAAATCGTCATCAACTCATCATGAGAATCTTGAGTATTCTACTTAAAACTACAGCGTTTGCGCTAACACAAACTTTACGCACTTTTGAGAAGGTTAACCGCTTTCAAATATTACATTAAACGAAGAAGCTGTCTATTAAAGAGCATCTGAAATGTAGGTAGCAAGTTTTCGAATATGTAAAATCCAATTGCTAAGCTAGCAATACATCGAGAGACGGGACAGTTATGCCGACCTCGCTAGAAACCTGAACTGCCTACGCCCCGCTGCATTTTATTCATGCAAGAGAGGCTGTTTGTTCCCTCGAACGATTCGTACCGCGTCGTTGTGTATTGTTCGCTTCTCGAGAAACGACACGCTTTGTGAACTGAAAGTCTTACCGGTTTACGTATTGTTGAGTTTAGAAGAAAACTATCATTCGGACAACTGGTGCCTTGGATGTTAAAAATAGGTACCTCCACAAATCCCAAGTAAATCTAACAAATTTAAATTATATACACGCAATACCTAAAAATTATGTTTTAGCATCTAGCCTATTTGTGCAATTTGCTATTATTATCTAACACAAATATGGCCCCAATCTAAAATATATAGGTGAAATTTAATCTACCTATTCATATGGGCTGATTTGCGTGCTACGAAAATATGAAATACTTTCACTCGAACATAATTCTATCGTTATATATAAAAAAAGTATTTTAATCCCTTAGATTTAGTATTTTAGATGCATACGGGAATACGGGATCATATTAGTTTGCTTTTGGAATGGCTTAAGTAGAAATCAAACACACGTCACTTTTGAGACTTCCTGTCGATGTGTAGACTACACATTGACATACAATTTGTACTTCAGTTTTATCATTCGATGATATATATCCAGGGGTTAAGTTACTTTCTTAACCCCTGCCATCAACAATACCCTGTTTCCTGTACGAAGTTTCAACCCCTTTTTTCCCCATAGGGGATGAAAGTTCATAAACGCTGAATTAAGGTTTACTATACTTAAATAGATTCTAAAAACGAATCCCCCTGCATGGTTCCAACCCACTTATAGCAAGGGATGAATTTCCAACAACTGGCTGTTTTTATATGATTCTATTCTCTTACTTCAAGAATTTGTTGTGTTTCCAACCGTGACCAACGTTATATCGTTCAAAATGCATAGCAGGGGTTCACTAAACGTCGATTGGGGTGACTTGTTGGGGTCTTAACACCATATTATTGCTGATGTATTTTGACTGTATCCAAATGGATGGAACAATAATGCTGGTTTTGACACAATTTTACTTTTAGTTTTTTTTTGTCAAAGCAAAAATCGACGGCATGACCGTTTTCTTTAGTGTTGATGTTGACTATCTTTTCATTAAAACTTATATAATCTGTGGTATAGATTAGTTAAATGTTAAAAAGGCGTATACATAACATGACAACGTTATATTTCTTACTGATTTCAGTTGTGCCACAAGCATTTTTATCGTTAGGAGTAATTTTTAGGGGTCGGAATGCAGATTCCATAAATTAGCGTATTTTACTTTATAATGCGGCGGCCAAGTACTTTAAAAATATCGTCATAGGATAGCATTCGAATTCAGGTTTTCAGAGGAAAGATTTCAAATGTCATGTCCACTTCAGATACCAATTACCGATCACCACTATTGAAAAATAGAGTCGTTGTGGAAGCCGTAGATATCCAAAATAAAGTTAAACCAGAACTTAACTTCCCAATTCGAAGAAAGTAGTTTTGCATACAGTAGTTCGTCTTTATGTTGTGTGTAAGGTGCATAAAATGCCTCTAGTTACTAGAGTCTAGTGCATAAGGAATAAAGTAAAATCTGGTCCACCGGGCGGCTTATACAGTTATAATTACAGGTTATTTGATTGGTCCATATTGGCTCACATACAATTTCATGACCGTTTTTTTCTTCTAATAATGTTTTGTGATCATAATCATCACTATGCATAATTTGATTTGTAAATATTAACGGATTTTATACGAAACGCTTGTATATATTAAATTAATAAATATTTTACTTACCGTAAGATATGTCGAACGACATTAGTAGTATAATTAAAAAAATCAAAATGGCGGCCACATTTTTAGGGTTCCGTAGTCAACAAGGAACCCTTATTGTTTCGCCATGTCCATCTGTCTGCCCGTCTTCGGCTTAGCTCAGTAACCATTACTACTAGAAAAACAGTACAATAAAATCTTGAAAACATTTTTTTAGGGTACCTCCCCTATATCTAAAGCGGGGATGTAATTTTTTTTCTTAGTTAAACCCATGGTGTGTCGTTTGCGAGATATTGGGCTTTAAAGCCCTAATTTTTGTTCGAGTCATGTGTGTCCCCCCTGCCGGCTAAATGGCTACTACTGGGGATGTGTAAAAAAATCGTGGTAGTAGGCATAAGTAGTTACCGAGTAATGGCCAATTTAATTTGTACTTGTAAAGGCCAATTTTCGTACAAATTCGGCCGACGCAACCGCACCGCACGTCGATGTAACTAAGAGGCATCTACGGAACCCTGCACTGCGCGTGGCCTGACACGCACTTGGCCGGTTTTTTCGATTCTAACTACAGAATATACGCGGTTTTGTATAAAGTTAGTCTAAGTAATGAGCTCTTCCTTCCATAGTGAAGGTGGATCGCGAACTCGGTCGCACGCGAGATTTTTTTCTCAAGTACGAGTACAACAAGACCCCGTGCCCAGGCAGCAAAGCATGGAATGTTTAGAAAATAACGAGACAAGAACATCGATGACCAATGCCCTTTGAATAGAGAGGAAAACGGCACAAAGCACCAATAAGCAACAAGAGGAAACGAGAAGGTCGTAATAAGGAATTCGTATTCAAATTACCTTAGTTATATGTTATATATCGTAATTTATTTAATCTAAGAACATCCTAGACGGTATGTTTACCAAAAGGGACTTAATCACGTAAGTTTAAGTTCCATTTAGTAAAAATAATGTGTGAGAATCGTGAAAGTTAAAATCAACCATCGACATCATAGACGGATTGAAACAGGAGTTTCTAAGACCTACTGAGTTGATAACAGTTCTGGAGTACTGCTAATAGCTTAAAGGCTTAGATTAATAGCCACCTAAGTCGACGTCATAATCATAACGACACCGCGTCCAAAAACACTTCATTAAGTCATTGCACCATAAATACAAAATGCTTTTGTCACCCATTCATATAAAACAAGGAATTACGCAACGATTGGTAATGAGCAGCATTACGATATTATAACAAATCTATGGCTTACTATGTCATTACATTTTCAATGTCGTAACGAGTATACCTAATATGTTAAAAGTTCGATCTTCGGATAACGACGCAATTTCATGATTCTATTCATATGGAGATATTTGAAACCGGTCGGATCAGTGTTATGCGTCAGTTTAACAGTCTCACCAGAATACACCTAAACGGGGCTTCAAATATCACCTTTAATTGAACAGTCTACCCCCACTGTTGCCTAATTCCGCTACATGTCAATACCAGACGCAATATCGGTGGCAGTAGCTTCGTCGACGGCTCACACACAGGTCCAAAAATAGCTCATGTGTAGTGTATGCAAGTGTTAATGAGCTTGTAATTACTTCATTAGAATTGCAATATTTGCAGCTTAAATTAGCCTTCTAATTCAACAAATCTAAATCAATGATTTATTCTGGAAATAGGCCACAAGGGCACGTTTACATGTCAAACGGTAATTTACAATAAAATAATAATAATCTTGCACAACAATAATTTAAAATTGCAGATTAAGGACCGATATAAACGGTTAACCAACTAAATGTCACTAAGTTAATGTAAACAAAACAAAATTGCAAAATATGACCATAACATTAGATATAAGATCTGTATCAGCATTAACAAGAAGTTAATGATATTAATTCAGTATTCCAGAGATGTATAAGGTCTCTGAGCGTCCAAATACAATTATTAATTATTCTAATATTCTAAGAGATGTATACGGTCTCGAAGCGTCAAAACAAAAAAAGGAACATTAATGTAATATTGTCAGAGATGTACAGGGTCAATAACAATAAAACGTGTCAAGATCAGAATGATGTCTCTCGTCAATACGATAATAATTATAATAACATTAGTATTTCAGTAGTTAACTAGGTACTATGCCCTTGCAAGCATGAACCCGGACTCCACAATCAGCACCCGATCACGAGTATGACGCATATCTCAGCCATTGCCTCCCTCAACCATATGTTAGGGAAGATGGCGATGGCGACCCGATCAACGACGCCACCGTAAGCAAAGCATGCGAGCATGACATATTCAAGCCACTGGACATTGATAATAGCAAAGATTAAGCGACTTGTTCGGCGAGAAACAGCATTACGTGCTCTCTTCTTACATAAAACGGAACAGTTATTTTAGGTAGGTACTTATAATGATTACATGTATTTAGGTATATTCCTAATAGAATTAGACTACTACTGGCTTAAAGAAATTTTTGTCGTTTAAGAAATCGTTGACAGTATAATACGCCTTGCTTAGCAATTAGCAAATTACTTTTAACATTAGACTTAAATTTACTGAACGGTAAGGTAAATTAACAATTTCGGTGGGTATTTTATTGTAAAAACGTATGCAGGAGACGACTGGCCTTCACTGCGATCTTTTTTTTACTTCTGGTGTTGTAGTCGTGGACATCACTGTTGAGTTTGAACTCGTGAAGGTTTTTCCGCACATACACGATATTCTCAAGAATGTATTGGCATGCTACGGTAAGAATGTTTGCCTCCTTAAATTTGTCACTGAGATAATATCGAGCTTTTATTTCGTATATGGAGCGTACAGCTCGTTTCTGTAGCACGAATATGGTCTGGATATCAGCCGCTTTCCCCCACAACAGAATTATGTAGGACATAACACTGTGGAAGTAACTGTAGTACACCAGCCTGGCCGTCTCAACGTTTGTTAACTGTCTTATGCGTCTTGCTGCATAGGCTGCCGAACCAAGTTTTCCGGCTAGGGCGGCGATATGCGCATGCTATTGTTGTTTTGAGTCCAAGGTGATACTTAAAAACACTGTTCTATCTTTAAATTCCAGTTCATCGTCTTTGAATTTGAACTTGGTATTGTTTACCTGCTTGACATTAGGTAAAGTGAATCTGATACACTTTGTTTTCTTGGAATTTAGCAGTAAATTATTTGCTGTAAACCATTTCACAACAGTGTTGAGCGCATCATTAATACCATCGAAGCTTTTCTCTTTCCTATCTACCTTGAAGATAAGCGACGTGTCGTCTACGAATAACACTATAGCATGTTTATCTTGCAACACATTAGGTAGGTCATTGATGTAAATCAGAAACAGAAACGGACCTAGAATCGAGCCTTGATGAACACCAAGAGCAACAGTTGTCCCTGCTGATTGGGTCCCATTGATGACTACTCGTTGTGGTCTCTCTGAGAGCTACGATGAAACAAGATCAAGAGCACCGTTTTTAATCCCATAATGCCTCAACCTTCTGATTAAATCTCGTGATCTACGCAATCAAATGCCTTTGATAAATCACAGAACACTCCAATAGCATCTTGAGCCTCTTCCCAGGCATCAAAAATATGTTTAATTAGCTGTTGCCCGCGACTTCGTCCGCGTAGAACTTATTACCGAATTAAAAAAATGATTGCTAGTAAATTATTGTAGTAGTAGTGTAGCAGTTTGGATTAGGAACCTTAATCATCGCCGACCCAAACAAAGTTCTACCATCTTAAGGGATGATTTCCGAAATAAAAACTATCCTATATATATATATATATATCCTTCGAGATAGAGTTTCAAATTATCGATACGGAAATTTCATCTAAATCCGTTCAGGGATATTAAGCGTAAAAGGTAACAGTGCGATGAGTTCATTCGTTTAAATTGCTAAAATTAAAGTGTAAACTCAGTTTGTACAAATATTAATAGCTTAATAATCATCAACAGACGTGTCTGCTTAAATTGTATATTTTTACATAATGTATTAAATAAAGGTACTGGTAATTTTTTGCCTAAATCCGTCCAGTATTTTAACTTACGTTAGTCCGGGCTACCTATATAGTTTTGTTTGAAAGCAAACTTATCTAATGCTAAAAGACGTAGAGCTTTCCATCTCTATCCGCCGTCTCCATTTAACGGTGTTAGAGGAGAAATTATTTTGATAATCCAAAATAAACTTTAAATTAACAAAGTAATGCGCAGGTAAAATGAAACATTACCTTCTTTTCGGTTCTGGGAGCTTTGCAGTTATAACCTAACCTAACCTGTATTTCTGGTAGCTGTTCGGTTCTGAAAGGGTCGTGGTTCTAACTGAACCTAACCTACTTTTCTGCTAGCAGTCGGATTATGTATTTTATAGTATATGACCTAAGAATTTCTTAACTTCAAAAATTCTTGTTCCTCATACATACTTCCAACCCTTATTCACCTCCTTAGAGGATGAATTTTAAGAAACGCTGTAATTAGTTTCTAACCCCCTTATTCATAAAACTTAAAATGCCTCTGCTAAATAAAATGTGCTTTGTCCCTTTCTCACAAACACAAATGTCAAAGTGACAGATAAGGACAAACGAATTTTAACGCCATTTTAGTTAAAACAGGCTTGAAGTACGTTTATGAATACGGCCGTTAGACTTTAACCAAAGTTACAGATCCCTTACTTTACAATTGTCTTGTTCCCCGTACTCCATCCATCCAACACCTTTTGCAATCAATTTCAAACAGTCTATTAGAGTTACAAATCTCTTACTTTAAAAATGTCTTGTTCTCCATACAAACTTTGAATCTTCTTTAACCCCTATAGGGGATGAATTTATAAAAAACTCTGAAATCAGTTTTGTAGTCTAACATACAGGCTAAGACCGAAGTTAAAAATCTCTTACTTTAACATTTTCTTGGTCTCTATATAAACCTTGAATCCCGTTTCAATCCCCTTTGGGGTAGAATTTTTCCAAAACGCTGAAAGATTATTTTTTTATTCTGATAAGAAATCTTAGTATAACGTTTTAGGTCTCCAGATCAAAATGAGTGTTTCTCATCCAAACCACCTCTTTTTACCCTCCTTAGGGATATAATTTTCCAAAACGCTGATAGTACTTTTTTGTATTCTAATAATTAATCTTTCTACAAAATTTTAAGTCTGGCTAAAAAACAAAGTATCCCCCATACAAACTTTCACCCCTTTTAACACCCTTAGGGGTGGATTTTTCCTAAACGCTTATAGGTCTTTTTTGTATTCAAATAAGTAATCTGTCTAAAAGTTTCAAATATCTAGCTCAAAAGGAAAAGTTTCCCTCATACAAACTTCGCACCCCTATTTAACCCTCTTAGGGGTAAAATTTTCTAAAAGGCTGAAAGTTCTTTTTTTATATTCTAATAGGTAATCTTTCTAGAAAGTTTCAAGTCTCTAGAACAAAAAATGATGTTTCCCCCGTACAAACACTGCACCCCTATTTAACCCCCTTAGGGGTGGTTTTTTCTAAAACGCAGAAAGTAGGTACTTTTTTGTATATTAATAAGTAATCTTTCTACAAAGTTTCAAGTCGTTAATTCAAAAAATAATGTTTCCCTCATACAAACATTGCACCCCTATTTAAACCCCTTAGGGGTGCAATTTTCTAAAACGCAGAAAGTACTTTTTTTGTATTCTAATAGGTAATCTTTCTACAAAGTTTCAAGTCTCTAGTTCAAAAAATAATGTTTCCCCTATACAAACATTGCACCCTTATTTAACCCCCTTAGGGGTGGAATTTTCTAAAACGCAGAAAGTACTTTTGTTATATTCTAATAAGTAATCTTTCTACAAAGATTCAAGTCCCTAGTTCAAAAAATAATGTTTCCCCCATACAAACATTGCACCCCTATTTAAGCCGCTTAAGGGTAGGCATTTTCAAAACCCTTAAATTACTTTTCTAGTATTGTAATAAGGAGTCCATACACAAAGAAGTCTCAATTAAATTTTTACTCCAACCCCATGTAAACTTTCAACCCATTTTTACCCCCTTGAGGGTGGAAATTTCAAAAATCCCTACTTAGTGGGTACTTACGTTATATAAACTACCTATTGTGAAAAAATCAGCTCTCTAGGTTCAATGGTTTGGGCTGGGCGTTGATTTAAGTGAGTGGGTCAATTTTACTCCAACCCCATACAAACTTTCAACTCCTTTTTACCCCCTTGAGGGTGGAATTTTGAAAAACCCCTTCTTAGTGGGTACTTACGTTATATAAGCTACCTATTGTGAAAAAATCTGCTGTCTAGGTTCAATGGTTTGGGCTGGGCGTTGATTTAAGTGAGTGAGTGAGTCAGTCAGTCAGTCAGTCAGTCAGGACTTACGTTTATGTATATAGATTATTACCACACCGGCATCAGTGGTAGAGCGACCCCTAGTGAATCCGAACTGATTAGGATTGAGCAGTTTATTGCAACTATTGATTCTACAGTGGAATATAATACTTTGACTGAAAGGCCCCAAAGATCTTCAGTCTTCTTCAAGTTCAACAAATTTAAACGCGTTTATAAGAATAGGTGAGTGAATCTAAAGATTTCTGTACATTCCGTTACATTTGCTTTCAGTAACGATTCAGCGACATCTAGTGATGAGATTAAAGACTTCGTGGTCTCAACGGGTACATTAGAAAAGAACGCTCAAAATGATCCGCTACTTCATGGTTAGAAATTACTAAAGTATCATCAATTAAAATGGGAAATCTCTCTTTTAAGCAACCACTAAAGAAGCTATTTCTTTCCATCGGTGGGCCAGGCCATTTCTGACGACTCTTCCAAACCATCGGGTTTCATTTCAGAACGGTTAACTTAAAAAAAATACTACATTCCTAGTACAATCAATATTACCATAAACTCTCAATTTACCAATCAAGTTAGTGAATGGAAACGGGCTATAATTAACTATTTTCAGCAAACACGCCAGTACTGCCGGCCCGCCTGTTCCTCTCCTGACGTCAATGCTAAATTGCTAACCGATACCTCAATGAATCAATGGAAATCATACTAGAGAGGTGTATATAACGTTACTTACTCGGTATATAATAAGTTTTACAAGTTAAATATTTGCACAGGTAATCCACAGTAATACAAATATTCTTATCAAGAGTCAAGGCAAAATAGCGCTACATTCACCTCAGCCGCAAACCCGCAGTGTCTGTCTGTGCTCTGGTCTTAGCACTGCATCGCAGCAATCGATTAACGGTAGGTATTTATTGCCCTTGTTATGTAAGGTAACTATTGACCAGTACCTGTGTAGGATTATAAACATTAGGTATATCGCTATAAAATTGTCGTTTTAGCTTGTTGAAGGTCAAATCAATATAATATTAAGTGTTCCTTTTCCACGTAAGTACACGCATGCGAGAGGGATCATGCCGCAAGAAAACGCCATCATGATGTGTATTCTGGTCGCATCAACTAACATTACCTACTGATAGTAGACACATTTTTTTTTTCGGTGAAGGAAAGCATCGTGAGGAAACCGGTCTAATCCCAAAGTAAGGTCTAGTTTTCCCTATGAGTTGCAAGTCAGATGGCAGTCGCTTTCGTAAAAAACGAGTACCTATGCCAAACCTTGGGATTAGGTGTCAAAGCGAATCCCGGGGTCCTTTAACCGGGAATAACGCTAGGAGGAAGATGACAGTAGACACATTTATTAAAATAATTGTCAACCTGTATCCTGTATTGCTATAATCTTACCAATGTGTGTTACCTCTGCATTAGGTATGTTGTATTGTATCGTCAATTTGTAAACAAGTGTACTTATTCCGATCAACTTAGACATATTTTTGATATGTCAGGTTAACAAACATTTAACCTGACCTAAAATACAGTTTGAAGAATCTATAATAGAAAGAATTCGAGCCTTTAACTTTTGTACCTACCTTAGTAACATTTTTATTCGAATGGTAAGTAGAACTTCTTACATTTGAATCAGTGACATAAAATCGTTTTTACGTAGATTCATTATTATTGTGCAATATACATACGAGTAGGTTCGATTAGCAACTATCTTTTCTATCTCCTTTTTTATGTAAGACGTAAATGAGTCTTCAATGATACGTTAAAGAACATAAATTGTGTGGGGTGGATTTTTATTTCCGGATCGAGGTAGGGGGTGGCGCGGTGTGCCTAGAGTAGAATAGGATAGAGCGGGTTGCCGCGGCATTTGGAGGAGGGGATAGGTGGTTCAATTCGGTCGGAACAGTTCGGAGCCCGCGGCGGCCCGGGTTGCCGGTACCGGTCGATAGAGCGAGGGGGCGTGGGTGGGGCCGAGCGATACTGCACAGGGTGGTGCCCTCGCTCTCACCCCGAACTCCCAAGCGGCAACTTTCACGTTGCATAATAATGTTACAAACACCCTATGTCCACGTTACCCGACCCACACCACCCCTCTACACCCGAGTAACGTCTCCTGTTCGATTCTATGTGCCAGATCCATTTTTATCTTATCTGTTTATACGGAAAAAAGTTTGGCCCTTTTCGATAGCTACCTGATATCAGCTTGTGACGAAGGTTTCACACCAAAATATTCACCTTTTTAGGGTTCCGTACCCAAAGGGTAAAACGGGACCCTATTACTGAGACTCCGCTGTCCGTCCGTTTGTCTGTCTGTCCATCTGTCACCTGGCTGTATCTCATGAACCGTGAGAGTTAGACAGTTGAAATTTTCACAGATGATTTATTTCTGTTGCCGCTATAACAACAAATACTTAAAAACCAGAATAAAATAAACATTTAAGGGGGCCGTTTCTATAGATCATACGTACACGATCATAGTATCATTATACGGAACCCTTCGTGCGCGAGTCCGACTCGCACTTGGCCGGTTTTTTATTCGCTTCAAAAGTTTATAAAACGTATAGATAACTATAAATAAAGACTTACCCCCTTGTTCATAAAACTTAAAATTCCTCTGCTAAATAAAATGTGCTTTGTCCCTTTCTTACGAATACAAATGTCAAAGTGACAAATAAGGACAAACGAATTTTAACGCCATTTTAGTTAATACAGGCTTGTAGTACGTTTATGAATACGGCCGTTAGCATTTTAAACTGAACAATGAATATCGAACGAATTAAATTGAATATATATAGGTATACCGAATTAATATTCAGAGCAGTGACGCAGTGTAGTTACAGTGTCCAACAGACAACCGGATGGCTCGCGGTATTTGAGCTTCTGAAGTGTTGTGGAACCGCCCTGTGCAACCCGTACTGAGCCTACTTGGACTGGGGCGGAAATAGAAAAATTGAATGATATTTTTTTTGTCCCGAGGCAGCCGATTAAAACAGCGGTTGCCTGAAAATGTGTACGCTGTTTATATAATGAAATGCTGTTTCAATTGAATACCAGGTGACATTTTTTCGTTTTTTCACCCCCTCCAAGTACTAAGTAAGTAAAGTACTTCCCTTCACAAAATCTAGTTCAAATTCAATAGTTCTATTAGTTGCTATTCTTAAGTTCTGCCTTGCTTGATTGACTACAAAAATTAGAATTGGGCGCCAACTACGGTTCATCAAATGGATTCTCTTTGCAGGTTTAATCCATTTAAGTCTTCTGAAATATAATTTGAAAAGTGCACACGCACACACAGTTTAGCTGTTACAGAACTTATAGATCGATCTTTCAAACCGGAGTCAATGTCGAGGGGTCGGTCGTGTCGTTACACATATACAAGATAAGCGAAACTAGCGATAAATATATCATAGACACACTTAAGTACGCATTTTAATGTTGAAAACGTGCTCGTAACCTGCTTTCGAAATATCTAACTCTACCATCTAGCGGCATTTTAAAGTTCAATCCGCTGAAATGTCAAAATATTCCCACTAAGCAATGGTAAACAGTTGCACAAACAGGCAAAGGTATATATATATATATCTCATGTCTGGAATAAATACATTTAGAGGAGAATTATGCATTCAAATTAACTAAAAATACCTTTTTTTTGGCACACCACCAATTATTGCCACGCCTAATTCATTGTAATGTGCCAACCTATCAATATTTTACCCTATGTAGTCAGCGTAGGTAGAGCAACGTGGCCCCTTCCTGGATAAAAACTTCTATGCAGGATCACGTTTCTCTGCGGCTGACTGTAATGTCTCCAACATCCAATACAGTAGGTATGGAGTATGGAGCAGAGTATGGACAATAACCCATTTACGTAACCCATTAATTATACAAGGTCTGGCCTATTCACAACATTTTCAAGAGAATTACCATTTTAACTGTGGTCTACGATTACGCATAGTAGTGGCGAATCTACAGGTCAAATTATATTGGAGACTTGCTGTGAACAGCTGGAACCCGGGTTTGGAAATAGAAGGGCTACACCTAGACCAATGCTAGCGGGATGTTTTTATTGTACAAAAGGTACAACTGAAACGCAATAACTTCGTCACACAACCACGACACTTATTGAAATGTTATTAGTAGCACTAAAATAAACTGACGACGATCTCAACTTGTTAGCTGTAAAGAAAATATGTTTAATTTTTGAAGCTGAAAGGGAATTTTTTACGATACTTACGATATTTTATCGAAAAACATTGTTGAGCAGTAAGGGCGGTACTTACTTTATATAATATATTTTGATCGCTGCGACTGGTGAGCCAAACATTCTTTGGGCAACACGCAAATAAAATGCGGAATCATACGATATCAAAGTGAGGCGCAATGAAGATGTGCGCATCACCCCTCACCCCGCAGCGGGGGGCGACCGGCTGGCATCGATCGAGTACCGAGCCGAGCATACCACGGTGCTTGCTGAGCTGGCATTCACATAGCTCACAGACCATTTCTGGCGAACCAGTATAAGGCTGATCTCCGATAACGCATAGTAGTTGAGAATCGCGAAGTCAAATTATAAAAGGTACGAGTAATGAGCTCTAGACAGTTTGTGAATCACTAGTCGTTCGCCTTCTATAACCAATTTATAGTTGCACGTTATAAACAATTTCAGTTGTAGGTAATTAAATTAATTATAATAGATTCAAGGTCAAATTTACACAAACAATGGGTTCATAAGGCAGTTTAATTTTAAACACAACAGCTGCTGCATTCGAGCATCAACGTCGACACGTAATACTCGTAGGCAAGTAGATATCATTGCTACAATATAATTTTTAAATGGCTGCAATTTGAGTAATTTCTTATTTGGAGTAGGTATAATGATGTCCTTTATGATTATGAGTCTATCAAAGTTCGAAATGCCTGATGAATAGTTGACAACAAATAGGTTCCCAATGTTCCCATTTATTGGCATTAAAACACGGGTATTCCGCCTATAAAAATGTGGGCAGGTACCTCTATATACCTACTAAGCTACTACCTACCCATACATAAAATAAAAATTACACTTTAACATAAACTATTATAAAGTATAAGTACTATTGAAATCCGTATCGTAAGGAGAGTATACCTACCTCTCTTCATTGCGCTTCTAATTAAGTAATAATAGTTTGGTACATACGTACATATAATTCAGTTCATCATAATTATCGATTTAACTACAATTTTTTTGCCAGAATTATGTATTATTCATCGTATAACGAATAATAAATACAAAACGATAAAGAGGACGTTATATAAAACATCACTATTGTTTCATTTTTAACAACGGCTCGTTCAAACAGCGTCTCTTCAGTAATAATATCAAGATTACGTACGGATTCCTCGAACAAAAACAAGTAGGTACGTACAGACGTAGAGCCATGAGCAATGGCGACGTTGCCAGCTCGCACCGGGCGCCACACAACTACATGTACAACGGCAGCCAACACGATATAGCTGGCGCGTTTGTTTGTGAGCGAGTTGATTATCGGTTGACTGGCTGGCCTGGCATAGAAGGCAGTTGAACGGGACGGGCGCACGGCCGGCCGCCGGCACTCAACCAACCAAGGTTTCGCTTGTTGAAATAGCCATTGTACTTACATGTTATGCTTAAAAGAAAACTTTGTATTCAAGTATTTCGAGATTCCCATTCGAGATGGCCGTTTAAGACTTTTTTGTGATATGTAGGTATCTTTCGTGTAACAAAACAATAGACTGTTGCCATGGCATGATAATATGTGGTTAGCAAAAGCCAATAGCCACCATAAGGTTATCTGTATCATATATAAATAATTTTGACAAAATAAACTAACGTAATTCCGTTATTCTTTAGGTATCTATAGGTACACATTTTTCGCTGTGCGACAAAATGAATCGTGCAATTCTTGTATTGCTAATTTGTATTGCACAACGCAACAGAATTCCTTAAATTATTAAAAAAACTTATTTAATTGTTTTAAATAAGTGTATTTAGAGTATTATCCCAAATCAGGGTCAGCGAAATGTCATATTTTGAGGGTGACATTCTACTAAGTACTTAACTACTTAAGGAAGTAGCCTAGGTGGATAACGTCTGCGAATCAATTTGGTGAAGTGAATCACCCAAACTACCTACCTGCTCGATTCTATTCACCGTTTTACGCTAATTCTCGGAAAGCATTTGTTCACTTTTTTACCGAGGGTTTAAAGTGGGATAAACCCGAGGTAAGTATGTTACATGCAGTCTTGTCTTCTTGCCCATTGTCATCTTATTTGAAGTAATGATCGGTCATTTTGAACCATATGTCAGTCAGACTCTGTTAGCAGAGGACCTGTTTCATATATCAATATTGCCTGCTAATACTCATACAGGAAACTTCTTTTTTTTAATGAAATAGGTAGTTTAAAACGATTTCATTTTATTTTATTTTATCGTATGGCATACATTATTTTGGCCTTTAAAGTTTGTCACTCTTTAGTACCACCCAGGGCACACGTGTAGGGTTGTGGTAGTGGTTGGGTAGCTCCTGCGGACGCGAGTAACAGTTGTACCCCCTTTGTCAAGTGAGTGGGAAACTCGACTGTTACAAGTTTGATTAAACCTTTCATTAAATTGATAGAGTTCGATAGTATATCACTCCAATTAAATAATTGCTCTTATCTCTCCTCTATTAATGAAACCCTCTGTAAATGAGAGAGATTTTTATTTATTTATACCTGGATATCTGAGACACTGGGTAAGTGGAATACCTCTATAAGCGAGACAAATTTGCCGGTCCCTTGAAGTCCCAGTTATCCAATTTAAAAATGAAATATTATAATAAATATTTGCTATAAAATAATTGGTTATAGGTACGAAGAAAGTTCAAATTCTAATATCTGTTTTTGCAAGTTATGATTACTTTGGAGTAATATCAATTATATATTGACCAATTTCTAAGATTTCTTGTCAACCTGTCTCATATAATCATTATTTATCTCGTTTCGAGATATCTGTGGTCACTCAGGGTTAAAATATTCGTTATTCACCGATCGTGTTACTTCAGGCACTACACTACACTACTATATATACTAAGTAGTAGCGATATGTGATATGTGCCATGTCGCACCAGGGTTCGAGGATGATATCAATGGATATATATCCCATATATATCCAATGATTTTTTATGATATATATAAATGCAGAAATAAGTGTAGGTATGACCATTGACTGATTAGAATTTATAAAAAAAGTGTTATGTTTTTGAGTTGATATTTTGATATATAAGATTTTGTTTTTTAGTTAATTTATTATGTTTATGTAACACATATGCAAATAGTATACATAATTAATACAATAAAATAATAATATGGTTTTTCTTACAAAATATATCATAAATATCCGATATTTTCGAACCCTGTGTCGCACGCACACGTACTCAAGTATGTAATACTTATCTAAATTTTAATAATTGTTATTTGTGAACTGTCAGTGTGAAGGTTAAATTGAATCGACTTAAAGGTCGCGTACTAAATGACTATATATCTCTCTCGTCTTTTAATCAACAATTTATCCGAGTGTCGGTGCCTATTTTCAATTCTGACATTGTCAATGTCAAATTTGTTTACATTCTCGGCAAACGTACATCTTGACAAAGTATGTAACCCGTATTTTTTTTGGGATCGTGTAAACGAGGCGATATGTCTTTATTTATCTCATGAGTTGACTGTGCGTGGACAGTCGCTGACGTACGGTTATTGTGATTGTGATTAGCGATTATTGTCGTCAAATCCTCATTCCGGGCATCATTCCGCTTTTATAGTAACAGCTTATAAAATATAGATTTAAAAGTGACCTCTAGGACATTCATTATGTTACTGTTATAGTACATTATGTACCTAGGAAGGCGAATTTGTGAATGCCGCAGATCGCAGGTGTTTGTGGCCCGAACCAGAGGTGAGAGCCATAAATATGTGATCTGGGGCTTTACGAACTACCGCCCGTGGTGCGTACTTACTTACCCTTGCGGGCTTACCGCCCAGAGTGACGTAAACGTTGTTTACATACCAACGAGAACATTTCCCCCCAATTTAATGGTACAAGTTAAGCTTGACATATAGACTGGCAGTACATATAAATGACATGAGTCCCGTGACACATACGTACTGTCAACCAAGTCTCCGGAACTCTGGTGGTTTTGGTAAATTGATAATAGAAAGACAGTTTTACCAATGGTTCAAAATAACGCTTTCCAGCTCTCATGGCTGCTTGATTTGGCTAGAAATTAAACTTATTTAAAAACATTATGAATAACATTAAATGTATGTACGGTTGACGATTAAGGAGATAATTTTAACTACCACTACGTATTTTTTTCAGTAATTTCCATTTCCGTTCATTGCAAGGGGATATAGGTTATATTATATCAAATAAAGTTAATTTCTCCAAGACAGTAGTATCTTAACTCTTACTGTTATCAAGATATTTAATATTTTAATTTAATCAGATTTGCAGCTTTAACCACTGTTACATTCAATTATTTTGTAAAAAAAAAATGTTTTTTTTGTTTTTCAAGTAATAATAATGCTTATTTGTTTCTGTGAATGTACTCCGCAAATGCACGAAGTTAACGGAAATTCCCGGGAATACATTGTATATTGCATCTTACTCCATTGAAATATGACGAAAATGTGTACATTACATATCTTTGAAGTCGACGTACAGCAAAGCAGTTAAAATAGAAAAAGCTACTGTCCTCGTTGAAACATTATAATGACCGTGAAATCAGAGTTATTCAACGTGGCCGCCATCGCCACCGCGGCTGCGGTTCTCGTCAGCCTCGCGTACACGAGAAAAGAGTTTAGAATGTTTAGATCAGAATTAAGCGATAGCTTCTCTCGTCAGTATATTTTCGCTCGTGGCGAGTTCGTCGACCTAACGTCCCCGCCCGCGCACCCATGCTGCTTTTGGAGCGCGACATTGCAAAACAGTGGTGGGGCGTTTGCTTGGAGTTGCCAGCTTGCCATTAGAAGGCACTAGCTAGACAGACTCCGCCATTCAAACGGAACATTACATTATATACTCACTTTACTGTGAGCATTGTTGATGTTTTATTATTCCGTTATGATAGTTGTAATGCAGGGTCATTACTTGTATACCTATCGCATGTTTATAATGCAATAAAGTACTGACTGAGTCATAATTAAGTAAAAATGATTACAGAAGAAATATAGCATCTATATAGATAACAAAGGCTATTTTACTTTTGTCGCCCTTTTTAGGTATACTGTACCCTAATCGGGGTCAATAATTGTATTGACCCCGATTAGGGCAGTATAAGTATTGACTTATACTGCGCAAAGATAAGGATAAGAGTAGATAAGAAATGTAGTAGGCTTAAGACCGAAACAGAAATTTGTGTTCATTCAATATTACCAAGTATCCAAGAGAGTTGAATAACTTAAAATAAGAGGAGGCGGCCCCAGCTCAGCGCCCTTGCTTCACCATTGGAGATTTCTCCATGTTTTGATGAAAAATCAATCTTGAAATAACAATTTAAATAGGAAATATGTGTGCATCCAAACTTGCCGTTGGTACACTAAATGAAATAAATGAGTGCTCGCCTCAGCCATTGATAAATACTGCGTAGGCAGACCTATAGCTAAATAAAAACGAGTTCTAATTTTAACGAAAATTTAGTCACTTCAATAATTTAGCAACCAAAAACTCCTATCCAGACAGAAAATGTTTTAACAACTGGCCAAAAATTGAAAAACAAATCATAATTGATTAATGATTAACCATGCTTATGTTCTCAATTCGCTTCATCGCAGTTTGATGAAATTGCCACGTACTTTAAATGGGGCTAGATCACGTCAAGGAATACAAGTCAGCTCGATAAAGAACCGTATCAATGGGGATGATGACTAAAAAATTATTATGATATTTATGATGTTATTCGAACCAGTTTTTAGACAGGAACAAATGTCTGTATGGGAGCAACTACAATTAAAGAACATAAATACCCAAAAAATTGAGACAAAGATTGACCTCGCTGGCGGCAGCGCAAAACTATGACGTCACAACCGACATTTGTTAGTTTTATCGTTGTATGGAAAATCAGGTAAATTGTTGTTTCGGTCGTAAAATACAGCCTTTAAGTACATAGTTGACATACAATTTTGTTTCTATAAAAGCGTAAGGATTCTATTGGTAACTTTAAATTTACTCTTAATAAAAAAATTGCATATTTTTTCTAAACTTTCAAGGTTCGTATATTTTTAAGTTTTTAATTATATTTTAAAATTTATACTTTATTACGATTATTTGATGGTTTACTATCCATTTACTACGCTATCAATTTGAACATGAGGCATCATGCCTATTCTCATTAACCACGTCAGGATTCCTCTTTATCAAGTTTTAATCAACATTACACAACTTCAACAAACCTAGGCCGTATTCATAAACGTTCCACAAACCTATTTAGCTAAAAAGCCGTTCAAATTCGTTTGTCGTTGTCGGTCACTTAGACATTTGTATTCGTCAGAAAGGGACAACAAAACACATTTCATTTATCATGGGCATTTTAAGTTTTATGAATAAGGGGGTTTGTCTACAATAAGCCTCGCGATGCAATTTTCCAAAGGGCAAGAATATTGGTAGACTTGGTTAGACTGGCTCCAAATAGGCTCGTTACTTACAAGTATCGTTTTTAGGGTTCCGTAGTCAACAAGGAAACCCTTATAGTTTCGCCATGTCCGTCCATCCGTCCGTCTTCGGCTCAGTAACCATTACTACTAGAAAACTATGATTGGGCATGGGTATATAAATCAATCACGCCGACAAAACAGTACAATAAAATCTTGAAAAAAAAAAGTTTTTAGGGTACCTCCCCTACACCTAAACTAATTTTCGTTAAACCCACGGTGTGGGGTTTCGTTGGATAGCTCGTTCAAAAATATTACAGGTTTCCTAAAACCATTTTTCAAATCAGTAATAAGTTTGCGAGATATTGGGCTTTAAATCCCTAATTTTTGTTCGAGTCAGAGAGCGAACGCGGCGCGATGCCGGCGTGACTCGCGCCCGGATACAGCATGCGCGTGCGGAGGGTAGCTCATTCCTTCCGAAGCCATAGATCAGAGTCATATATAACTTTATGATCTCTTACGAGATTAATATATTGCTACGCTCGCACTACGCACCGCGCGCTGCCTAACGGCCGACTGATGTGACTCAGCGCGGCGCAGCGTGCCGCCGCGTCCGCGCTGCGCCCGCGCCGCGTGGACGCAAGGAGCCGCGCGGCGCGGGCCGCGACAGAAGCGGGGCGCGATGCCGGCGGGACGCAGTCTGTTTGACGTCGCGCGTCGTTAACCTGCGTCGCGCCGTGTCTGGCCAAGCCTTTAGAGCAATATAGGTGAGCCGTGCGTGCCTCAACGCGAGGCTGCTCTAATTCGTAGGCATCTTTATATTACTTATAAGATTAGCATTATGTTCGATAGCAGTTTGTCTGACGAAGAAAAAGTACTGTTCTTACTGTTATGTAAAGATACTCCTGCGACATCCGATAGGGTTTGGGTTTTTAAAATTAATGGAAGAAGAGGAGAACATTACATATACATAGTGAATATCACAACTTATGTCGTGAACTTGAATCACACGAAGATCGTTTTTTTCTTGGTATTTCCACATATTAAGAGATTCTTTTGAAGTTGGTCTCATTATCTCATATTTTTATCCAGAGTAAAATGAATTAAAAACACTACAATACTTTAACATTACGACCTTGGACTCCGATTGATGCACCGATTTGTTCCCGTAATATTTTTTTATATTATTATTATTCTTTATTTCAGGCATTGCCCATATCACAATACAAGAAAACAATACAAAAAACATATAACATAATACAATATAACTTAATTAAAAATAGAAACATGTCAAGTACGAATGAAATTGAAATTAATAATAAATAATACAATAAAATTACATATTATTATATGACACTTTTTTTTAGTCTTTGTCCCTAATGTTATAAACACACTCATATTGTCAAACAACATCAATTCGTTTTTCTTTGGTCTCCGTATTCATGATGGAAACCATCACGCGCACCAGCAAATTTGTAAATAAATACAAGAGAGCTGCGCGTACACACGCGCGGTGTGTCTCATAGGGAACGTCGACCAATACGTCATCACATCACTGCACGCAGCGAGGCGACGTTACCGCTCCGCTGTGTGTACGCATGCACGCAGTAGGCGCAGCCTGTTTGTCTGCCTGGTCTTCCCTACAATTTAGTATGGGAGACCTGACCGCAGAACGCGTCCAGTGTGGCAAAGGCTTATATCAGTCTATTTAAAAACGACTGATAAAAGCATTTCGTTAAACCGAATAATTTTATGTGTTTCTACCCAGAGCGCCTGAGATGCTGGGCCTGGAAACCAACAAAAACATTACATATCAGTTGTAGTAAAGTAATCATCGTATAATATCGATTTTTCTCACATAAAACTAAGTTTCCTTCGAAAACTCATTCCGTTTGGCTTCCATCTGCCGAAACTGGCTAGTTCTATGATAGCTATACGTGGTTCCAGAACGCCTGAGATGCTAGGCTTGGTAGTCCATAAAAACATGGCGTATCTGCAGTAGTTGAACAAAATCGTTTTTTCTCACATGATGCTAAGTTTCCTTCAAGAACTTTTTCAGATTGGCTTCCAGCTGACAAAACTGTCTGTCTAGTTTCATGATAGAACGCAAAGATGCTGGGCCTGGAAGCCCACAAAAACATATCATATCAGTTGTAGTAAAGTTGTAATCATACAAAATCGAAATTTCTCTCATAATGCTAAGTTTTCTTCGAGAACTCTTTCAGTTTGACTTCCAGCTGTTGAAACTGTCTGGTTCTATGATAGCTATACGTGTTTCCACACAGAACGCGTGAAATGCTAGGCCTGGAAGCCCATAAAAACATAGCGTATCAGTAGTATTCATACAAAAAAGATTTTTCTCACATAAAGCTAGTTGAGAACTCATTCCGTTTGGATTCCAGCTGCCGGAACTAGCGAGTTCTATGATAGATATACGTCTTTCCACCTAGAACGCCTGAGATGCTTGGCTTGGAAGTCTCTTACGTCTAGGAATCGAGAACGGGCGAGATGCTGGAAGTTCATATGCGAAGTTATCACATCTTTATTTTTTTATTATTTTACTGAAATTGGCTGAACTACTGAAAAAAACTATCTATAGTCTAATTAATAATCCCACAGTTAACAAGAACCATTTGCAGCAAAAAGCCCTCCCTCATAATTATTTTAAAAGATAATACCGTTTTTATGTACAGAATATATTTTTAGCACTGTTATCACTGCTGTGATACACCGGGGTTGTGCATCTGTGGGTTGCTTTCTATTATCTTTTCTTAATGCGAATGGCATAGACAATACACCACTTAACAATAATAAATAAATGCCACAAAAAGTCTTGGCTGTTTTTTATTATTAATCCTTGGATTTGTGCTTGATTTCCTAGGGGTCCGTGGACCTAAAAAAGGTTTAGAACTGATGCACTAAACAATTAAATGTTTTACTAGTACAGTCGAGTTCTCCAATATCTATACAGACAACCTTTCAAAAATATCTACACGTGTCTTATGTCAGTAGCAATAAAGTATCTGTATAGATATTTTTGAAAGGTTGTCTGTGTAGATATTGGAGAACTCGACTGTACCTACTACTTATAAATAATTCTCACATTCATTTTGAATTTTTCTGTTAAAGTGAACTTTAAATATTATTGCATTACCGACCCGTACTTTAAGAACCCCTGATATGTCACTTTGACAGTGACATAACTTTGTTTACATTTTTTCCGTGGGATTATTAAGAGTATAGAACAAAATCAATCTATCATCATTTGTTGAGACGACTTCAGACAGCAGCAGCAGACGACCTGTCGCAGCGACGCGACTGGTTTCTATGTATTTCTATGACGGCGACGTGTCGCTAGCTGCGAAAGGTATTTCATAGAAATATATAGAAACCAGACGTGTGGAAGACGTAGTCTGCTGCTGCTGTCTGCGGTCCGCAGCAGACGACGTGTCGCAACGACACTATCGGTTTCTATGAATTTCTATGACGGCAACGTGTCGCTGTCTACGGAAGGTATTTCATAGAAATACATAGAAACCAGTAGTGTCGTTGCGACACGTCGTTTGCTGCAGCTTCATGTCGTCCTCTACAAGTTGGAACCCGACCGCAGACAGCAGCAGCAGACGACGTGACGCAGCGACACTACTGGTTTCTATGTATTTCTATGACGGCGACTGTCGCTGTCTACGGAAGTTATTTCATAGAAATACATAGAAACCAGTAGTGTCGTTGCGACACGTCGTTTGCTGCAGCTTCATGTCGTCCTCTACCAACTTGTACCTTAACGATAACGATTCAGCAACATACTGAGATGTGAATTAATTTTAATTTATTGAAATTGTTCATAAACAAATAAACTTAAGAACCGAGGAATCATTATTACACAAATCGGACTAGCTTCATAGTTTAATAAAGTTTGTGTTAATGGTACCGAACGACGACATCCAACGCCCAAATTTTTCAATAATTTCATAGAATAATGTTTAGATTAAACAATGTTAATTTCTCTACCAATTCTGAATCATTGTACTTTGAAGATACTTGGTATTTAGTGTCAAACTGATATACTTATGGCCAGAGTTTAAGGCGATGCCTTGATTTGAGTCGCACACGCCCCCTAGACAGACACGCTGATGCCTTCCTCGCACGAGGAAAAGAGATGTAACACTCTTCGGGAATGGCTTTTTTGAACAAATTTCGAGAAATACCTAAGTAACTTAGAGACATTTTATTTAAATTTCATAAAGTGAGATTTTAGATGAGATAAAATACTTTAGTATTAACTTGATTATGTCGTAAAATAATGTATCGTTTGAGTAGGCTGAGTAAAAAAAGGTAAATACAGAGCCAACTTTGGATTTTTTTTTATCGAGGAAATTTTAAGCAATTATGTATCGATAAAATCAGATAAACAATCATATAGTCGAGAATCATATATCTGAAAATCAGACCTTATTGTTTCTTAATCTAGTCAGAACGGCGTTTCAAAGCACGCGATAATTTCCAATGCACAGCCTTAAAGGCTTGGCCTGACACGCGGCGCGATGCGGGCGTGACTCGCGCCCGGATACAGCAAGCGCGCGCGGAGGGTCGCTCAATCCTTCCAAAGCCATTGATCAGAGTCATATACTCATATATAATTTTATGATCTCTTATGAGATTAATATATTGCTACGCTCGCACTACGCACCACGCGCTGCCTAACGTCCGACTGATGTGACCCAGCGCGGCGCAGCCCGCCGCCGCGTCCGCGCCGCACGTACACAAGGGGCCGCGCGGCACGGGGCGCGACAGAAGCCGGGCGCGATGCCGGCGGGACGTCTGTTTGACGTCACTATTGTCGCTAACCTGTTAGCATGTATTTAAAGTCGCGTCGCGCCGTGTGTCTGGCCAAGCCTTTATACTTATAAAGTATTACCCTTTTCAAGAGCAAGTTTTTAATCATAATTTATAGCATGAAGATGTAGTTCCGTGCATCGCGGCCGATCGGAATGACACCATTAGCAGAACATGTATGAATGATGATAAATAAATCAATCAATATTGGAGAACCATCTTACAGATAATTAACCTAGCCCAACAAAGCAAAGCTTGTATGTAATATGGGTACTAACTAATATGAATGTTCATATCATAACACAAATATTAAACCCCGACTGGGATTTGAACCAAGGGCCGTCACCTCCGCAGGCAGGGTCACTAACTAGTACTAGGTTAAAATGGTCTGAGGAAATAACCCTAAAAATGATCATTGTTTATTTTATCTTAATTTTATGGCAGCAACGTTGTTGCGGTTACGGTGCTTATAATAAGACTCTGTAACAGATAGTTTACATTGTTTTTTACTAACTAAAGCAAACTACATACAAATGGTTAGTTAAGTACTTAGGTTAGGTACGTAACATCACTTAGAAATTGATTTATGATGTTTGAAATTCAAACTTTAAATCACCTCTCGTAATGAGGTGGACGAAAACCGGCCCATACGGAAGAAGTGCAGCCGGAAAATGTATTTTTTTTAAGTTTACTCTTTTTTATTAAAAAAAACGGTGTAGGGTCATTAACAAAGGGTGACCACTATTTACTACAACCAAAATTCCCTGATTTTTCCCGGTTTTCCAGTAGTTTATTCAAGTTTTTCCCTGACCATAATCTTAAATGTAATAAATATAAAATATATAATTGGGATACATTTTTGAGTTTTTGCAGAATTATCTGCTAGCAAATTACAAAAACGGAAATGATCGGAAGTAGTATATGAATAGCTCAGTTGGTAAGAGCGAAAACATAGTTAGAAGGAAGTCGTGGGTTCACATTCTTAAGGTCGATTTAGACGAAGACTATTTACAGCCGCCTAAAAAAGGCCATTTTTTCGCGGCATGCCAGCGCTGGCACGGAATAGAACACGAGTCTATTTTTCGGCGCCAGTGACCTCCACCCGCGTCTCTCGCTGCCCCCGCGCCTATTTTTCGGACTCGTGTAAACACTACGCTGCCAGTCGCTAGCATGCCTCCGTGCCGTAAAGTAAATAGGGTGTACATTCTTAGGGTAAAATAGTGCCGAAACTCAGTGAAAACACACAGTTTTTTTGCCGGTAAAGCATCTCTCATCATAGTATCTTGACGCTGAACAGAGTTATCGATGAGAGAAAGTAGTTCGTCAAAATGTTCAGTAGTTAGTCGTAACGCCAACCTGTACTCTGAGGGATCTTCCAATCAACTGTTTCAAATTCAAAGCTGAGGCTCCAGTAGCATATCGGTCACTGATCCATTTTCTTACCCAAAATTCGTCTCTTCATGTATTTCTTCCTCCAACATATTAATCAGCTCCTCTCGTAATAACGCGCACAGTTCAACCTGCAGCACCTTTTCAATTTCATCTCCTGAATTCATTTTAAATGATGGTGATCTTAGCGTAGACAGACTGGCGCAAAAACTAGGACCGTCGGTTGTGGCGGCGCCGGCGTGCTAATGACTGGCACTGAAAAGGCACCGTGTAAACGGTTTGCTGGTCACTGGCGGCGAGATTTAGGCGGCTGAAGATAGTCATTGTCTAATCGGTCTGAAGATATGACGGTGCCTTTTTTAGGCGCCGTAATTTAGGCGGCTGTAAATAGTCTTCGTCTAAATCGACCTTTACGTCAGGTGACGTTATTGTAATGTTTCATTGTATTTATAAATTGTAATTTGCTATCAGACAGTTCTACAATTACCCAATAATTCATTAAATTTTTGACCATTTTTGTTAGAAGCTGTACAGGAAAAACCAATTAAAACAGTACCTCTGACTACTGAATTTATTGGATACATTAAATGTATCATATAATATAATCCAGCGAGAAATACTAAAGGGAACACTTTATACGGGCCTTAACCGTATTAGTAAGTACCTAGACTTCAACGTTTTGCGTATTATGGTACAAATTAAAGCGACGAATTGAGAAACCTCATTTTTTTAAGTCGGTTAAAAATCTTGTGTATAACTAAATAGCGTTGAAAATGTCGGAAAAAATCAAATGATTTTTTCGGGAATTTATGACATTTTCGTTTTTTCGGATTTTTAACGAAAAAAACCAATAGGTCATTGTGACAACTGAACTGAACTGACACGGATGTCAATGGCAAAGTAAGTCTATAATCATTCACCTACCCACCAGTATTAAGAAAACTAACCTGTTTAAATCGATTTTTTCGTTTTTTTCGGAAAAATTGAACCGGAAAATCACATGGTTTTTTTTCCGAAAAAAAAACGAGCCGTTTGGAAAGAAACGGGATTTTTTCCGGAAATTTTCAACGTTATAACTGAAACAAAACTACCTAGTCATCAGTTGTCATGTTTATTATATGTATATTTGAAAAACTAATAACAAAATCTATTGCAACTTGGTAATCTGTTTTCCAATAACGTAGCTCCTTCGACATTTTTTTGCCTTTTTGCTTCTAGTTCTCTGAGCATATCCGCAGTTTTTCTTTTTTCTGCTCTGATTTACTATAAACGTTTCCGTGGGATAACACCATGACCATTTTTATTAAAGTTTGCAAGTCTTTATTTTCCTTTTTTATCAAACCGAGGCAAAGATCATCCAGTCGGTGGATGATTGCTTCATTGATTTTACAAATTCAGGTTCATTTACAAATATCATTAAAGGCACTTTTGACGTTATCTGCTACATATCCTGAAAGCCGGTTATTTTTGACAAATATGTCCAACACTTTATCGAGCCTCTCTAGTCGACGGAATTCTGCATTGACTGCGATTGCGGGATCGAAACAAGATATTCCCTTAGTCAAAGCATACGAAAGTGGGGATGTTTGGCACAATGACACGCAAAATTCTATCAGATTCTTTCGACAGTCTTGACGCGTTAAGATATCGATATCATTGATATCGCGGCTATTTCGAAGAGCATTCTTTACAGCGAAGCCCAAGTCGATTTCTTTCGCGATTATCAGATCCCCTCCCTCCCCCCCTCCCTCAGACTCCCTTTTCAAGTCAATCGACGTGATATTAGTGGCAGAATCGGATACATCCGCTTTAACAACTCTTTGCATATTTTTTTTTTCAGTGTGGCCAAAACTGATTCGTATAAAAGTGGAGCAAGTGATGCGTGGATTGAAATAATGTTAAAAATGGCTTTTACTAAAGCTTGCGCTGTCAGGTGCTTTGTTTTCGTTTTTAATTCCCTGCACATATTTTTCAACGTTTTGCGTATAAATTTAACAACGCTAAAGTTCTCGAGCCAACGTACTGCACAAAATTGTTATAGAACTCGAGCCTGAAAACCTTGTAGTTTCACGTCGCGCGGAGCTATAGCAGAATAGGTAGTATAGAGAACGTACAACCGACGGGATTTCCGAGTAATACAGTAGCACGTGCGCCGCGCGGTCGCATTTACCTATATTAACCTATTATAGTAGATATATAATGTTTAGAGATGGTAATATTAATAATTTGTTTTTTTGTTATTAGGTACAATACAGAGAAAAATGATATTCCCTGACCTCCATTAAATTTTCCTAGCAATTCCCCTGACTTTTCCATGACCAACGAAATTCCCTGACTTTTCCCGGTTTTCCAGAAAGTGGCCACCCATTAATCATTATACCGGTTACGCGACGAGCTTCAGTTAGCGACCACCTGAAGGACAAATAGTCACCAGTATGCAACTTTTTATGGAGTAATAGAATAGGAATCTTACGAAACAACTCAAGGTAGCAAGCCGGCACACTACATTTAAAAAAAAGGTGGTCGCTAACCGGCGCAATGACCCTATGACCCTGTGATTACTTCATAAGTAATCTTAACAAAAAATTGACTGTATTAGCACTTCAAAGACAAAGTATTCATATTAGTAGAGAATCAACAAGATCAACATATTATTTTTACGCCTCAAACTTTGCAACTCCACTTAGTGAACGAACGCTTGGCTTCTGGTTCATTTCACACGCTTCTTGGTATAAAGTATACAGTTGATGTCAAAGATATGTTTACACTTTTGCACCTTATTCCACCTTTGACGTAAACTGTACATTAACATTAGTGATATTGATTATGTTGTATGTTTGTGTTGTGATATAGGCTATGCCTGAAATAAACAATTATTAATATTATTATTTGTATGTTTTCTCCGTATCTCGGGATGTTTATTATTATTATTCACGTTATATTATTTATACGTATTATCAGAATGGAGTCAGGACGTCCACACATGGTGCACTGCAAACTAATTAATCCACCGAGGTTGAACACATGACATGAGTCATGTTGAAATAATACTAATAATTATACGGTTAAATCCACTGTGATGACACATAACGGCTTCATATCATAGGAAATTACACGCCGAGGACATTGAAGGTATTCGTGATTGTGACACGTGTCGAAGACGAAGGCAATAAACATGTGGAATCAGGCTACTACCCGCACAGGGAAATATAATAAAAATAGTTCCCCTGGCTAGGAAGCAGAATGTAACAGAAAAATATAGTAATAATAATAAATTAGAAGTAAAGAATAAAACGAACTAGAACACCCAATGATATTTATGTAAAAAAGTCGACACCTTCAACTTCAACAACGACGAGAGAATAGTCCAATGCTGACCCAGTATGAGTTGGAGACTTTCTACCTTCACATTATTAGTCATGATACGCAAAAGAAGTGTTCAAAATGGTCTGCACACTACTGTGAAAAGGGTAGATAATTCTGAGATTCTGAGCATGTTATTCAGCGAAGCTGCTTATACTGCCCATAACACCAACCAGCATGATACGACATGAAATTTCCCCTAAATGATTACAGGAGTAATGATAATAAACGATGCAGTCATAGGTAATTCCCCCAATTAAACCATTCATACTTTAGTCAACACTGACCCTTTGTATACACCAGGAGTCTAGTGAAATGAAGGGGAGAATGAATTCATTTATTACAAACTAACCAATGATCACTGCTGTTATTTTTCTTTAGATTCGTGCACGAAGTGCGTGTATGTGTAGGCCTTCAGGCAGATGCTAAGATGTAAACAAATAACACTACCGATGCATTAAGCATAATCCTTTGCATAATTAAATACGAGCCTAAGCTAGTAGCAATCAGGTCTGGCAAAATGTTAATTGTAAACAAATTATGAAGGAAAATTAATGAAATAAACATGAATTACCGTTTGAAGTGCTCCCTTATTCGATCCTCGCGAATGTTATCGGGTAAATTTCCAACCCACAGGTGCCGAGTCTCTCTAACCATCTTGCTTCGAACTCCACATTAGGAATCATTCACCCGTTCGCGTCACTACGTGGCAAAAATCAATTTTGCACACCACTGTGCTTCACACATTTTGATTCACTTTAACCACACCATATAAAATCTTTCCAACACATAAGTTGCACTTGACCAAACAACACTATCTTTCACTTTACGGCATTCGATAATCTCACCACAGAATCCACTTCACGTAAACACACCACGTAATAGACGCGAGCGTACTCGTCGCAGCTCTCGAATTGACAGTGAGCTGAGCCTCGACGCGAGTTTGCCGATAAGCTCCGCCTTCTGACCGCTGCCGCGCAAAGTAGAGTGGGGTGGCCAACTGTCCAACAACGAAATTCGCTAAATTCTTTAAAAAAACTATATATAAATAAAATTAATCTTGAGGGAAATTTGCAGTAATATCCAGCGATTTCTATCCGATCGGTAGAATATTGGAAGATTAGCTTAAATTCATATACGTTGAATAGAATATCTCGCATAAAACACAAAAATCGAGAATTTTGTGACAGAAAAATTGTGTAATTTTAAGTGATCCAGCTCTAAATATGAGTTGTTATAAGTTACAATGCAATTCTAAGCAACTTTATTAAAAAATATTGAATATTTTCCATAGCACAAGTATCAATACAAAGGATCGCTGGCCAGCTTACCCCGCTTATCACCTTTCTCTTTCTACATAACGTTGCTCCTACTCGCTCTAACCCGTTGAACAGCTATGCCAGTGTTGCTACTCAAAGAATGTTTACCAGTATAGTGGGTAATAATAGGATCTAAAAAAACCTTCAGTTCGATCGTTTGCCACCAGAATATTTATCTAAAAGCTATTAACTTGCGATGTTCGTATGTAAATAAAAAGGAGATACGTAATATAAATGTCCGTTAAAAATTTGCAAACATTTTTGTACCTGTTTCATCATCATCAACATATCAGCCGAAAAACGTCCACTGCTGGACATAGGCCTCCCCCAAAGAGTGCCAAAGTGACCGGTCCTGCGCCACCCGCATCCAGCTGACTCCAGCATCCTTTACCAGGTCATCAGTCCACCTTGTGGGGCCTACCCACGCCGCGCCTTCCGGTACGTGGTCGCCACTCGAGAACCTTTCCGCCCCAACGGCCATCGGTTCTACGTGCTATGTGCCCCGCCCACTGCCACTTAAGTTTCGGACGATTCGGAACGCTATATCGGCTACCTTGGTTCTGCTGCGGATAGCCTCATTTCTGATGCGATCACGCAGAGAAACTCCCAACATAGCCCTCTCCATAGCCCTTTGGGTGACTTTGAGCCTTCTTATGAGGCCCATAGTAAGCGACCACGTTTTAGTGCCATATGTCATCACAGGCAACACACCGTGGTCAAAGACTCTCACGACGAAAAGATGTGCCGAGTCGGATTCGACGATTGACCTCTTTCTCGAAGTTCATAAATTCACCTGTTTACGTGAGCTTAAGTTTGGCATAGGTAACTATGTAAGTTCGGTGACAAGACAATACAGTTTGTTATTTATGATGATGGTAGGATCAATTCATCGCCAGGCGCCACCATGGCTTTTGGGACTCAGATTCTTAATGCCACATGACATGATATAATTGAATTGTCGGACTGAATCCACTATACTTATATTATTAGTTATATTATAAATGCGAAAATGTGTCTGTCAGGCTGTTACTTCAACTTCGTTACTCAATCAGGAGCTGAGACAAGTCAGTAATTAGCAGAAAAACTAATGGAATAGTAATTCCACGTAAATTGCACGGTTATCACACAAGACGGCGCGCCAGCTGTGTCGCTGCGAGATAAACTATCCGTCTCTTTCTAAGAGTTCTAATCAGAAACAGACGGATAGTCTATCTCGCCGCGACACAACTCGCAGGCCGTCCTGGGATAGCCGTGCTGATGTATTTTTGTATTAAAAGTGCTAATAGAATAGCTCTACTTTAGGTACTGTCTTTACTACAAGCGAGTAGGTAGGTATAATAAAATAGGTGACAACGCCTAAGCTGATGACAGTGATGATCTTTGGTTTACCATACCTACGTACGTGAAGAATTATCTAGAATTATATTTATGACACAATGAAATCTGCATAATCACTATCCTTGAAAAGGTCGCGGAAGGCACCATTAACCCCTTTGTTAACTTTCCCTTTAGATCTAAACAAAAGCGGGAAGTTCCCGGTTTCTTAAAAAAAAACCTACCCTCGAGTGAGATTGATGTCATTCATCCATTGGGTACCTATTTCAAACCCTTTAGAATGTTTAATAATTAAGGTTAAACGTTAAATAGCGTGGGTAATATTATACATGTTTTAATATAGGTAGGGTAGGTTCAATAATATTTTCACACCTGCATTTCTAAGGGATCTAAATTGTACTTTTCTTGCTTGTTTTTGCTATACAGAAAATAATAATTGTTGAGGAATTCCAACTTTCAAGGAGCAAAAAGCAGAATGTGCCACTCGGAAGTAAAATTATTTCCATCTCGGGCGTAAACACTTGAATCTCTCGTTACGCTCAATATTCTACTTTAGAATTCCCCAATATGCTCAGGATTCTACTGTAGAACTCTCGCTTCATTCGGGATTCAATATACCGCCCTCGCCGTAAATATGCCATTTTGCTCCCTTTTGACACCATTTATTTTTCACACCTTTCATTCGGAAAAGTAAGCTTTGCTCCACGACTAAAGGGACCACTGTTAAAGCTTTTTTTAAATTTATTAATTGGCATGTAGCATTTACGCAATGTGCCAATTGAAAACAGATCGTAATAAAATAATCGATTGTAATTTCATCGTAATCGATTAAAACGAACACATCACATTTCAAGTTTTAACTTTAAAAAAGTTATATGAAAATTTATGAATTTTTCGTTCTGTCGGGGGCTACAGACGAAGGTGGTTTATTTTTACATTATATTCTTTCTCTCTGTATCATATCGTTTAATTTTTCGTACGTTCTGGATTAAATACACCGCCCTCGCCGTAAATATACTATTTTGCTCCCTTGTGACACCAATAACTAAACCTTTCAAGTCTTTATATTGTACCTTAACGTGCATGTGAATTATGAAGAAGCCAGTCAAATATGAATAAGTTTTTATAAACATCTGAATTCTGAAACGCGGCGTATTCAGATATTTACCCTTACCCTTTAGGCCTTTTGCCAATTTGAGGCCAGGCCAGGCTGCGCCAGTGTGATGCGGGCTTTACCATAGTTTAAAAGTGGTTAATGGCGCGGCTTGCACGGCTATCATGTCATGAGACAGACCGCGAGCTCTCTCGATTTTTTTCGCACTATCCGTCTCTCTCTTATTAGAACACTTAGAACAAGAGGTATAGTGCGAGAAAAATCCAGTGCTCGCGGCCGTCCCATGATAGACGTGCTGCACGACTAGCATGCGACGGCGCGCGAGCACTCGATTTTTCTCGCACTATCCGTCTCTTTCTTATTAGAACACTTAGAACAAGAGATATAGTGCGATAAAAATCGAGAGTATGTCGCGGCCGTCGCATGCTAGACCTGCTGACAATAGTAAATTTGACAGCTAATGACAAGTTTACTATTGTTCGCCGCGGCCAGGCCGCGCCAGTCTGTGAGAGGCTTTAGTAGAAATAAACTTTTTTTGCCGACTGTACAACTGAAATCGCAAAATAAAAACAATGGCACTATGTCCCACCAAAGCGTGTTTCTACATGTCCTAAACAGATCGGATGAAGAATCTGACACTGTCAATGTCAATCTGACATTTGACGCTTGAATGACGTTTAAAAATATTCAACACTTATTATTATAGTCTTTGAAAATATTTTGGTGCGGTGTAAAGCCCAGTCCAGCCATAGAATCTTGATGCAGTTTATTTTCAAGATTTATACATTGATTTTAATTAAAATCAATCAACAAAATAGCAATCAAAATGCTTCAAAGAGCCAGACCATTGCTTGGTGTTATTCGCACTCAACGTAAAAATTTGTACTATTTACGCAATATCCAGACATACCCTGCGCCACAAGATGGTATCGTAATCAGCCCAAGTTGCGTTCAGAAATTAAAGCTGCTCTGCGAGGATGAAAAGAGCTTCTTAAGAGTGTGCGTGGAGAGCGGAGGCTGCTCCGGATTCCAGTATAAATTTGATTTAGATACTAAACTTCAGGATGATGACAGGTTTGTTCAAAATTATGAGTATTACGATGTTGTTGGTTGTTGTTTAAAAATGTAATCTGAACATCTTCACTATCATTATTTTAGAAAGGAAGATTTGCAATGGCCCTCTGCTGACCCTTTACTAACAATAGGTATTATTCTTTATCATACCACATTGTAATGTAAATGAATTTCGATTGTTTCAGAGTATTTGAGAGGGATGGTGTCAAGGTAGTAATAGACGACACTTCACTTGAATACATCAAGGGCTCCACAATAGACTATCACACTGAACTAATAAGAGCCGCATTTAGGGTTGTTCAGAATCCTAATGCTGATTTGGGCTGCTCTTGCGGAGCAAGTTTTTCAATCAAAATTGACTAGGTAACTATAATTAGTAGTTGGTTCCATTTAAGATGACAAAAAAGCAGCTGGCACTAAGACTCGCCAATATGGTGTAGCTATCAGTAACTTAAATGGAACATACTATGCCTAGCTGAAAAAACCTCTTAAATGTAATACAATGATAGCTAAGTGAAATGGTTTAAAACTCAAAACCATATGAAGGTGAATCATAAATATATGTACATAATAAATAACATCCTATTATTTTTTTATAAAATTAGATTGACAGCTTCATTGCACAAATGCTGTCTGAAAGATAAAATGTAGAGACAATTTTGAATTTGTGAATATGTAGTTTTAATTTGAAATAATAGTTCTAATAAACAGCAATGTAGACATTTAGTTTAATTTATTAGTATTTTCTGTGATATAACAATAAAGAATTTACAGCAATATTTGCAGGAGTCAACTTTTTTCTTCTATTTGATATCAATCAATAACCTTTAATTAATAGTCTTTTATTCTGAACTTCTTTAAACGAATGAATTCATCAGTAAATTAAGTAATCATAGAATATCTCTACGCTCAGTGTTACTCTTGGCATAGGCCTCCTCTAACATCTTCCATAGGTCTCTATTTCTATCAACTCCTCTCCAGTTTGCACCAGCAGTTAGCTCTGTCTTCGCATTGTTTCTGCTGTCTTCCTCTTCTTTTCCATCTCTCGGTTACCGATCTGTTACAGTTTTGTTCCACTTCTCTTGGGGGCTTCGCAGTACGTGGCCTGTTCATCTCCACTTTATTAGTTTATATGAATTGTATTTAAATAAAATAAATAAATGGAACCTTTATTACTGACTTTTACATATCACTTATTCTAATTTGTGGTTCTGAAGTTCTCTGTCAGAACCACAAATGAATTGTATTTAATTAAGTACAAAAGATTGAAACATCTTGTACCTCTATACATTAGTATGTATGTATGTATGTAGTATTAGAATGGAGATGCCCTTGCTAAAACCACATTAATATGTATGTTTTTCTGTGAGTTTCCCAGTTAATTAATTTGATATTCTGTCAAATCTGTAAGACTATCAGTCTATTACATGCCGCATACTTAACATTTACCCGTTAACTGTAGTTCAAGGAATTATCGAAGGTTTAAATTAAAACGCGTCCTTCTAAATGAAACTTTATTAATTAAAAAAAATTTATGTGAAATGCCACTTCTGTTACTTCAAACTACTGAGTATTATTTGTATACTTACAAATACAAGACACGTTAATCATATGTTTAGCGAGTGTAATAAAATAATGCATATGCTGTTGGACAGGTGGAGGAGATCTTCATTGTATGTTTTCAATTTAAAAGTTTTAGAGAACAAAGTAAAAAAAAAATGAATTGGAACCAGTTAAAGCATACATCATCTTCTTGTTGTAATTATATCGGCGATGAAATCATATTTTCCAACAAACAATTAAAATTTACTAACAATATCAATTACATATAAAACAAGAAAAGCTATTTTTTAATCGGGGTCATTTTGTATCTTAAGTGTAGATATGGCAAACAAGTCACGTCACGTCACAATTTTTTATAATATACTTACTGTTTACAACTTGAAATATAATTATCAAATATAAGTACTAGTAACTTGTATAGGTATCAATTATTAAATGCCCCTTTTAATTCTTGTAATTTGTGAATACAGATGTGCAAGTTGCGGAAAATTACCATAAATATATAAAAAAAATGGAATTTTCAGGAAATATTCTCTAGAATTTAAGAAAGTTTCCATTTTAGGAATCTCCTTATGGGAAATTTTGAGAAATGACCAACATTATTCCATTAGGAATGTTTCGCTACTTTTCTTGTCAGCACATCAATATTTGTGATGTCCACGTGAACGCGTCTCCCTGCTGTCAGGGAGACGCGTTCACGTGGACACCTGTGTGTACAGGGAGAACAACCGTGTGGGTACACGGTTGTTGTGTAAGCTTATGTCTAGTGAGATTGGGAGACGTTGATGGCCGCCCACAGCTTGTCCAGCTTGGATGGACATCCTGCCGTCATGCGCGGCTCGGTCTTGTTCAGGGAGTTGGCAGCGGATCTGAAGAGTAATCAATGTTCATCATTATTAATGTTTTAAGACACAACTTTTCATACAATTTTTTTCCACTTAATGGTACAACTTAGACATGTCTGTTGCTGCTGTCTACGGACGGGTTTCAACATGTAATGTAATGCCAACAATTTCGGCGCTACGGTCTCAGCTGACATCATGGGAAAACCCGTTTGTAGAGGAAAGCGTCTACGAGCAGAGCGCACCTAGCGGGTGCCCGGCACTGAAAGTGTTAATTGTTCCGTCACTGCCGAGAATTGTGATTTTTTCAGTTGGTCAACATCTGTCATAATCTCCATAAAGAACCATATAGGAAATCATTCGTAATTAAACTACAATAGCCTCTTTTTGCAAACTCGCCACCTCCACTTAATAACCTGAATAGGTTCAATGGCGCATAGTTCACTCTTCATTTCACCCATCATCCTTTACAACCATCACTCATCATTCATATACAGGATCATTAATTCCATTAGAAATCATTTACCATAAAGTAATCGCAGATTTAGTCACCCGTAGTTTCGCGGGAACTGTTTTCTGGTAAAAACAAAGTGATAAAAAATACTGCTCTCTTCCATACGTGTTTATAATAGTGTGTAACAAGAAAGGCAAACAATGGAAAGTAAGACATGGTCTTTCGAACCGGATTTTATTAGAGATGTTATACCTACTAGAAATACCTTTTTCATGCCACTGCTCGGAAATGTGGCAAAAGATGGATAGAATTCAGGCTTCAAAGCTGGGGTTAGTTGAACATCGCACGAACAGGCCAACTATGACTTCAAACTGTCCAACAATGTTATTGTTGGGCAGTTTGAACAACGATTCGCTCAATCTCAGGGCCCCCCGGCCCGCGCGGTGCCCCTTCGCACGCGAGCGGGGCCGCGCTACAGTTTAATATTATGATCTTTAATTAGGTACTTAATGTTGACTTAATTTTTACTTATACCTACTTATCATTATTTGCAATTTCCTCGCAGTAGGGGTGAAAAGCACTATGTAATGTCTCGGCTAAAAGTGCAATAGATGGACTCGTCTCCTTCGAGGTCATCACCTTCGGCTCGGACCTCGAACCCACTCGCCCATCTATTGCCTACTTTCTAGCCTTTACAACAATGTAGTATTACGTTACAACCTAACCATAAAGTGGCAATAGCCGCCTGCTACTCGTGCAATGAATCCCACTTCCTGGCCAAGGGCATACGTAAAAATATTGTAACGCCGCAGGCCGAAAAAAATAAAGCCTCGGATCGCATATTTATCGCCCCTGTCTTCGGCTTACCTAAATTGAAATGCCGGTACCGATATGATTTTTAAATTCGTAAAAAAATATTAAATTAAAATTAAAAATATATGCTTGGCAAAATACAAGACAATTTACATTAAATTTCTGCAATTTGCCACGAAATGGTCACAACTCAGCGTTATGCTGGCAGAGCCAGCGCTGGTCTTCCGTATCAGAAATAAATACCTCCTAATATACGCTTTAAGGTGGTGCGACGACCATACAAATAGTTTTTTGACATTCGCAGGCTAACGGCGTGATATTTTAAGAAACTTATGTTCTTATGTACACTTTCATAAATTGACTTTCCATTTGCGAGAAATTCCCCCTTTCCTAGAATAAACAATAAACATGTATTAACTAGAAAACATAGAGAAATTAGTTTGTCACGTGATACTTTGGGAAAACGATTCATCTTTTTGTGTCACTGTAAATAAACGCGCCTACACATTGCCAGGATATGATTAGGTGTATTGCTCACGTGCACCCCGCCACCTCTGCACTCAACTGCTTATAATCTGGCCTTAAAGACGTGATGGTCTTGAGAGACAACGGTGAAGGCACTTACTGCTGCAACTCCCCGTTGAAGGTGCGGCCGTCGTTGACGTTCTTCACGTTGTGAGACGAATACCGGTTGTAGAAGCCCCAGATGCTCATCATCAACTTGCTGTTGTATTTCAGCGGAGATAGCTCCGTGACTGGGTATAGAAAACATGCGTTATAGAGCTGTAGAGACATAAGGTGATTCTACTACGTACAAAGTCTCGTGATTAGGTACATAGTTTAACTTTATGTTAGATGCAATTCGAACATAGACATCGACAGATTAAAACAGAGCCGAATTGAAACTATGGGCTATTATTCTATATTCAAAACATCATCATTTGTATGTATGCAATTTCAATGCTCGTGCGGCGGCGCGACACGCTGGCTTTCAGGCGGCTATGGAAACGCTCAGCGACGCCTTATGTTTGTAGGCGACTTCCGACACAAAGCCCGCTATGCGCACGTGTTACCAGTCCATAAAAGTGGCCTATTTCGTGGAGAAAATTGCATGACCCTAGGATTTTGAAGCGAGTGTCACGGCACCCGCCACATACAACACTCGCTTGATGACTCCGTATACATTAGTCGCCTTTTGCGACCGGACACGGTCTATCCCGTAGTCCCATTCGTGTCCGAGCTTACACGGTTCCATAAAATCCGCCTAAGCCTAAATCGACTCACAGTTGGTGTTAAAGATCTTGGCGTTGGGATCCTTGGTTGACTTGACGTTGGAGAGCTTCATGGTTCGCTGGGTCTCGCGGATGCGCCCCGCGGAGAACGCGGACGGAGGGATGGACGCCATGGCTTTTACTTGACAGGCTGGAAACAATGTGGGCTGGTCAGGCGGGTTTGAACTTTGAAAACATAGGTGTAGTGTTGGTTTTCGTATGTGACAATCAGCATTAGGTACCTAAAGCTGGTTTGTAGATTGTTCAATCCACAACACGCGCCCCATATTCCTTCTCATTGCGTAGATACTATGAATTTGTTTTGTGCAGTTGAGTTCTCCAATATCTATACAGAAACCTTTAAACAATATCTATACTCAGTTTCTATTGTTACTGACTTAAGACACGTGTGTAGATACTTTACAAAAAAAGTTTGTTTGTATACATAGATATTGATTGAAGAACTCGACTGTCCGTAGCGTAGGTATACTGTAGGTATTTTTGGATTGAACGATTTACATAATATTTCTATCGTTTGCCCGTTGTACCCTAAGAAGCCCGGAGTCCACTTTGGCACCTAATCCCTAGATTTGGTGTAGGCACTAGTTCTACGAAAACAGCCATCTGACCTTCCCATCCAGAGGGAAGACTAGACCTCATTGGGATTTGGTAGATCGGTTCACTCAAGATGTTATTCCTTCACCGAAAAGCTAGCTTTAAATATCAAATCCCGGTTCAAAGTCACGTGCCTCTATCTAAATAAGTAGACATACCTAGAGCTAATCTGGGCATGTCAGTGACAGTTAATTTAATACAATAAACACAATACTTTAAATAGTTATATGAACATGAATCAGCCTATATATATGTCTCACTGCTGGGCACAGGCCTCCTCTCATGGATGAGAGGGAAAGGACAGTTATATGTCATGATTAAATGCTTAAATATAAGTATAGGGGAAATACGGACAAAATGGCATATACGGACAAAACGACATAGCGGGTTTATTTCGAATTTGGCGGGCTATAGCGAGGTCACGAACATAACAATACGTGACGGCGGCCATTTTTACAATCCTGCGAGAAACCCAGCGCCATGGGGTCAGTCTCTTTGAAGTTACGAGTGAAAACGTGTTTCGTGTCCATAAAAAAATATTTTATTTATGGATTTCTTCGGATTTTTGGTGAATTTTGTATTAATTTACTAAAATTTAAGACTTATGATATAAACTTGTGATTTGAGTTAGTATAAAAACAATTTTCAATTGATTTAATTAAATATGATTTTTAATGTTTGTTGCGTATATTTGGGCAAAATGACATACCTATACGCTGGACAAAACGACATGTGTGTGTCACGTATGTCGTGACGTATGTCATTTTGTCCGTAGTGTTTCTATATTTACTTTTGGTTGTTACTCTCTAGGAGAGATGCCGCGGGACCAAAGAGGCAGCATAAAAGAAGACTAAAAGATTTATTTGCGAATTTTTTTCTTAAAATTTTAGTACCCATATTTAGTGTTTCATTTTGTCCATACTATATGGACAAAATGGTTTTTTTTATTCGTCCATTTATTTCTTAATATTTAATTTGATATAGTTCCTATTCAATTAAAAGACTGTATTACTAGTAGTCAATGAACCTAAGATGATTGTCAATGAATGAGACTGATTATAATTACAATAAATAAAGATATATGATTCAAAATCAAAACACCCTGTCATTTTGTCCGTACTTCCCCTACCCAGCGCTACCACGAACTTCGAAAGTCGGAGTTCGTAATACATGCATCCCTGTCACTCGAGTAAGGGAGTGCGATAGAGATGGAAATACCCGAACTTCGACTTTCGAAGTTCGTGGTAGCGCCGCAGTTCCATTGCACTCGCGTCACAGAATAAATAATAGTACGCGTACTTTACTTCATAAGTTCATACTTGACATTTATATGAGCCAATTAAGCATAACTTTCAAATGATGGTAGTCGATGACAATATATAAAGTACCTAATGCATTATGCATATTGTTTAGAACACCGTGATGTTTATATTGTACTTGTTAACATTTTAACAACGCAACTGTACATTCATAGCTGTTCTCCAAATAGCGGTTGCATTGTTCTAGCTCCGTGGCACAATCTTCAAACATCAACCTTAAGTCTTTAAATTATGGTTGCATTTAGAAGACAAGCTCAGTGAGCAGCATCAATAAGTCTTGTTTTTCTTTAACACTACAGTGAGTTTAAAGGTTATGTGAACTTATATTTTTTGCTATACTTATGTCGATGTAATAGTTCGCGGTATAGACAGGTGCACTTCACCTGTCGGCAAAGGTCACCCCGCAATTACTTAATTGTTTTGTCACAAAACTGTGCGTGCTTTTGCAGCGGAAATACCGGAATATCTCGCGTATATTTGAAGCAGGCCAGGGCCTGGGGTTACAAAGACCGCAGCCATAAAACCGCCACTAGGTGTACCTAAGCTTGTAAGCTTGCTCTGTGGTATTGTGCTCCTGGTGGTGAGTAAGATCGCCAGAGCTCCCGAGGATGTGTTGTGTTAAGATAAGAGTGAAGGACCCGCATCTCTAGCTATCAACACAACGAATCCTCAAATCAATAATGGGTCGGTAACGCGCTTGTGAATCTTATAGAATCACTAGTGACCATAGGCTAGGGTGTCTACTTACCTTCAGGCAGACCGTAAGATTGTTTGCTACCATCGTTGCATAAAAAAAGGTAGCGAACAAAATTAACTGATTGTGTTCCTAACTTAAAGTTAAGATGTTTGTAGCACTGTTCAGAAACGTGACCACTAGAGTGATAACAATTAGTAGATACGATGATGATGTGCGACTGCTGCCTTTGGTAATCTAAGTAGGTAGTTAACTTCTGAATATGAGCAGAGCAGAGGTCGAAAGGTTAAAGGTTGAAAGCGTAGATATTTCAGAGCTTCGCCGAGCAGCGCGCAGACTGAAGCCGCGCTCCTGCGCTGGCCCTGACGCGGTTCCTCCATTCTTGGTTAAAGATTGTTGTCTTGTCTATATTAGAGCTCCCACTTTTATACATATATAACCTCTCATTGAAATCTGTGACGTACCCTGCATGTTGGAAAATACCGAGGGTCACTCCAGTGCCTAAAAGTGAACGTGGTTCGGATGTAACGGGGTTTAGACCAATTGCGGTGTTGTCAGTCTTCGGCAAGTTATTCCAAAACCAAATAAGTCAGCAAATTTCAATCCAACTTGACGACAGTCAGCACGGATATCGAAAGGGCCGCTCGACCGCTACTAACCTTACCGACTTTGTAGATCCAACTTAATTTGTTTCTTTGCAAGCTACGTTCGTAATCGTAGTCAGTTTGTTCGCCTGTTTGGCTATGACTCACAGTGTTATTATACCCGCTCAGGAGTAAGTCAGGGACGTACGTTAGGTCCGACTCAGTTTTTAATCATGATAAATGACTTGCCGAGGATTGTCAGCACTGAAAAATGTCTAATGCATCCGACTGCGAACTATTGCAGCGTGATATAAATGCGGTAGCAGACTGGAGTGAAATGAATCAGTTGATGCCCTTTAAAATCCCAAAATGTAAGGCAATATCACTCACAAGGGCAAAACATCCCACCTTGGCCACTTAGTATTGCAATAGCACCGAGCTCGAGAGGGTTAATGAAATACGGGACCTTGCGCTGGCGGAAGACACAACTCGACTTCCGAAAACACGTACCCGTTACGTGTAAAAATCGTGCAAAACTGGGTTTCATTATGAGGATGGCATCACAATTCCCAAGTCCCAGAGTAGCGTTGACGCTCTATTTTGCGTGTTCGAAGTCGTTTGGAATATGGGAGCTATCGTGTGGGATCCGCACGAAGAAAAATACAAGCTAATGCTCGACAGGGCGCAACGCAAATTTGCCAGATTCGTGTATAAGGACGTACCTACGGATATTATCCTTACCGTAGAGGTACCTTCTAGCTTTGTTTTAGGAATGGTAGGCCTCGACACCTTGGAGCTAAGGCGAAAGCTACTTCTTATAGCCCACTACCACTCCCTACTCCACGGCGGCATAGAAAACCCTGGAGTTCTTAGCCGAGTGGGGCTATCGGTTCCGCCACCAATCTACGGTCAGGCGTGCGGCCTGCGCGGTGCGCGGCGACGCCGCCGCCAGCTGGCGAATCCCGTGACGCGCACGGTGCACGCCGCGAACGCACCCACCTCCCGGGCCATCTCACTCATGAATAATGTGCTGATCCGGGTCCCGGATGCCGACAGATTGAGCAAGTTTTTGCATACCACTTTGTCCGCCTTAAACTCCATTGCAACTAAATATTATTATTATTTATTTAATAAACAGAATATAGAAACTTAATAATTAACAGTGCGAAACATATTTACTCAACTGTATTACAGAACGATTACTGTTAGTTAACCACTGACAGATGGATTGCCTTCATTTAATTTTCAACTTTAATCTTATACAAATAAAATAGTTATTACTAAATCGGTAGATGTGGGTAACAGTATTCTGAGAAATGCTTTATCTGTATGAAATTAAAGTTGAAAATTAAATGAAGGCAATCCATCTGTCAGTGGTTAACTAACAGTAATCGTACTGTACCTTTATGTATTATTTTGAATTGGAATATTTGTTCATGATATGTGAATGTTTTTATATTATTATTTTTAATTTGTATATTGTTTTGTTACATAAAATGTTACCGTGTAAGTGTTTTGGTGAAATAATGTGAGCTTATATCTGTGTCTATAATAAATACAAATTAATTAAGACTAAGCAGTAACTGTCTAAGACTGTTTGGGTATGTACCAATTTCCTTGCGAAAATTACCTTTACACAGATTGAAGAATATATTGGACAGCAAGGTGGAGTTGTTGAGAGCTTCAATCTTAAAGCCTGTTCCGTCTAGGCTCCTGCAGTCGCCGTTGATCCTCAACGTGCTCAATAAATGCACCATTAAATCACAGTAAGATCAGTAAAATGCTTGGAAGATAAGGGAGCACACACGAATGCGCTGAGAGTCGCGTTTGAGATGCCACTGATCACAAAGGCACGACCACGCCTGACCCCAAGAGTTATCAGTGACCAGCATTTCTTATGTACTTATATATGGATGTATGTGTGCCGAGATAAGGCGCCGAGCGATATTTTAACGGCGTAGGTACTTGTTTCGGGTAAAATTATTTTCCTGTTAAGATCCTCTGCAGTCTGCATAAAAGGACTTGAATTTAGAGCGAGGAGACACGGTTTGTCCCATACCAAAGAATTATTCATAGTAGGTACCTAAAGGTAACTACAGAAGGTTCACTGCTTAAGTGATGACGTTGGATGTATTTTTTTGCTTTAGACAATCAGAGTGAGATAGGGTTGTTAACGTACCACATAACTGAACATCCTCAATGATAACTATTTTAGTTCCTATGTTTGTTATCGAAATCATCATCAAATTTTGATAATAATAATATAATATGAAAATAAAATACCCGGGAAGTGAGGATTAAGTAAAAAAAACATTTAATACAGGCTAAGTTTTTACAAAACAGTTATGGGATTACTTGTCTCGTCATCTTTAGCAAGATGTTGTAAAATTGAAATTCGTATAACGGCGTGCGTTCAATGAAATTATGTTGTTACTACGTAAAACGGAACGTACTTATATATGAAACAGTATGATAGGTCCATGATATGAAACGGCATTGTGTGCGATACGCTGTGCAGCCCTTGCACAGGTTACCATCGACAAACTTCGTTTCGCGCCACATTAACTATGGGATACTCTCAGAGAGAGCAGAGAGGCTGTGCATTGTGCCTCTTGACGTCATATTTGGCGTACAATAAGTACATAGGTACAGTCGAGTTCAAATGCACGTTCCCAAAGGTTCAAACATATCTGAGCTACCTTTAACAATAAAGTCGTGTTCACATCCTTTGATCGATTGTCCGTGCGCATATTTTCGCACTTGACTGTAACTACGTAGCACGATGATGCGCATTTTATAACGTCGCTGAAAAATAATAATGCAACTGCCAAACTTACATACATACATACATACATGTAGTTATGTATGGTACATACTAAGATATTCATTACTCGAATATATACATGGGATTTTTAGGCATGGGTTGTAAACTGAGCGGAATATTCTGTCCAGCATAGGGAAGGTAGATAATTGTATATTGTAAAGACAGTAGTAAAAGTCACTGATAATTTGATAAGTAACCATAGCCGCACTTAAAGAAGCAAGTGCTCAGAGAATGCAAGGTTCACCACATTGGGGTCCATTATGATGAATAACGTATTAATTGCCTTGCTAGGTAGATAAATGTGTTGACTGCCAGACGTGAGAGCAAATAAATCGATAACGCAGCCAGCTCTTTACAACCTGTTTCGACCTCCAGTCACCACTCACCCCCAGTGTATCTTGAGACCGATATTCGTAATAAATACGCGCAATCAACGCTCAGGCTTACATGGATTGTCTGAGGCGAATTGTCGTTGTGAATACCAGCAGCCCAGTGGTGAAGGAACTTTGACTACCTAGTAGTTCTGGAAAGCGGAACCCAAATGCGTTTAAGTCATTAAGAAGTATACAAAGGTTATTTTACTTAATAAAATAAAGTCATTTAATCCACATAAAAATACAATAAGAAATAAAATAATAATAAACTTAAGCTAGGTACTAGCTTAAGCCTAGTCAAAAAGTCCCCCACGAGTTGTCCCTGGCGCAAAGGCACCCATCACACTGGCCGCGTTACTACGTTGAATGGCGATGGACAACCTTTGCACCAGGTACGAACCCGCGCGGACGTCAGACCCCCTCTCCGTAATTTACTTAATTGGCTGATTTGATAATTGAGTTAGCAACATGAATACTAGCTACGTAGAGAGAGAGAGAGAGAGTAAAAGAGTTTATAAATATACAAACCTATATATACAAATATAGATAACGTAGTTAAAAACAGTTGATATGTCTGCCTTTTAACTATTAATCGCCTGTAACTGAATTACTAATGAACTTGCTGTCTAGCCTAAGTCCAATGTTCACTATTTACTAGATTCAGAGCAACTGTCCACATTAATAAAATTAAGAAATAAGTACTACATAGACGTAACAAATAACGTCACGCGTAGGTATACAATATACTTACACGTAGGTACCTTTTAACCAATAAGAGCATGAATTCGTAAATTAAGAGATTTTTCCAACCGACGACCTTATCTAGGGAACGATGAGCACATTTTCTTTAGAGTAAGTACCTACATATATCTACTCTACTACGTGTTTTTGTCAATTTCCGTTAATTGCAAGGGAGCATAGGTTAGATCAAATTTCAATTTCTCATCAATCATCGTCGATCAATTTCTCCAAGACAGTAGTATCTAAACTCCCCTTAGCAAGGCACATACGATTTATCGACCATATAGACTTATTTACCTCAAGTTATTAAATTGGACCTAATTATGTATTTTTTATGACTGCAGTTGATTTTTTGATAGCTTGCTCCAATAATTTTTAATTATTTTAGTTTCCAGACGGTAACGTTCCGCTCCTGGGCAAAAACCTTTAAATTACAAACTTCAAAAAAGCCTAGCGAGCACAAAAAAATATCTTCAAAGTGCCTACAGGGCGTTACCACGAAAATCGAAACTCGAAGTACGCATACATGCATCCCTGTCACTCGAGTAACGTAAGAGCGATAGAGATGGAAGTACCCGAACTTCGACTTTCGAAGTTCTTAATTCTTAGTTCTTAATTCTCGCAGCCTTGCGGGAACACGGCTGCAAGACCGCTCATCCTAAAAAGAACGCCTGAATAGTTCGATACATGTCATGTCGCCCGTAGTGGCATTTAATAGTGAGTTTGCCCATAGATATGGTAAACTACTCTAGTGGGAGTCCTGCCTTTGCATAGTCCAGTCCGTGGCAGTAGGCGCGAGTCCGTACTGAATTCCAAGGTGGCGGCCTGATTCGTCGACGTCTGCCTTCAAGAAAAATGTTCTTGGTGGCCAGTCTAAAATAATGACCATCAGCACCTAACTATTGAACTGTCTGAGCACCAAATACCAAAACCGGCAAGTATTATACTTGCCGGTTTTGGTATTTGGTGCTCAGACAGTTCAATAGTTAGGTGCTGATGGTCATTATTTTAGACTGGCTGAATTTGGGAATCAATTTATGCTAAAGACGTGTGCACAGAGCCAGTTCAAAATTAAGCTAATGGGTACAGATCTAAATCCATGAATGGTCAGACAGAACAAGGAAATAGTGCAATTTGGCCCTAGTATCATAATATCAAACTTTCCACACACTTAGATTGAAGCAATGATGATTCCTTCATAATATACTTAACTGGAAACCGCAATAAGTGTAGTTATAGTTAAGCATTTATATAAGCATGGTTTTCTTCCACGAAGGTTGCATCGGCCTGACTGACGTCAATAGAGAAATTGAGCAAAATAAGCGTCACAATTTGACCTACTTTAGAAATTACGCCGATTCTGTACATGTTTCTATCTACTTGCGTCACTAAGTATTGGGTAGGCGGTACCTACGTCTGTTCACAAGGGCGTTGGGCATCGATAACCATACTACTCAAACAACACATACCTTGACAATAGTCAACCTTAATTAAATCTTCGGAAGCTCAGCTCCACTACAAATGTCTGTTTATTATTGAAATAAATAAGACGAGATTGCTACTTTACAACACTACAGGAATGGCCTCCCTCGAACGCTCCGATCCGATTGCAGAATGAGCTACCTGCTGAGGTCTATTCGAGGGAGTAGGTACAGTACGGGGTTCTTCAAGGACTGTAGGTATACATTTTTAAAGGGTCGGCAACGTGCATGAAACAACCCTGGATTTTATGGACAGGCTGCGCTGACCCCTTACGATCTGGTGGGCTGTACGCTTGTTTGCCAACTACGTGGGATATATACAACGTGTTAAATAATTCCCCATGAAAAAAGAACCATGACCATATATGCCAACCCTAATAACCTGACACGTCAAGCAATATATTATTTTAACAGAAGACTAACGGTTTATAATTTTGAATCAATCAGCAGCAGTTGGTATGCGATTACAACTAGTCTCGACTCTCATCTTTGATAGCAACTGTGCGTGACCGGAGGTCAGACTTATACTGGACCAGGCAGACGCTTGAAGTATCATACAATGTTGTTGTCGAGTAAACGATTCGTGAAGATAATTTTACCATGTTATTTCCTTATGATGCTTGCTGACTACATATGAACTTTTATACCTACTTAGGTAAATCGTAAGGACACAAATAAACTTAATTGTGCAGCAATATAGACAGGATATCAAGTTATTAGTAGGTATCTATTACAACATGAATAATGCGACGTCAAATGCTTATTTACTGAGTAATTAAATATGAATATTATCAAATGAATCCAATGTATTTTCATCAGGGACTGGCTTGAACAAACCAAACTATTCCCGCGAGTAAATGACTTTAATGTGTGACACGCGTCATATATGTACATAGGTACGGCATTTAAAAGGTTATCATTTCATATAACTTAGCGATACAGAATAGTGAAATGTTTATGAAGATAGCTTTGCAGACGGCAAGTATGTACCTACTAGTCCTACTATCTAATTAAGATAAGCTTCTACTAAAAAAGTTTTTTTTGGTTCAAGTATTTTTTCGACTTGGTAACAAGACGGGTCATGGCCACCATCTGTCTCCATCATCAACCTTTTTACAAGCTTTTATTTAGTTTCACCTGTCCCGTTGTCTGTCTGTCTGTCTGTCTGTAAACAAATCTTGCAAGTTAAATTTGATCCACTTCCCGGTTTCCGATTGAGTTGAAATTTTGCACGAATATGCAAAGCGCGTGACAATGCAATATTACGATGACGTGGAGCTGACCTGATGATGGAGCTGGAAGGTGGCCATAGGAACTCCGTAATAAAACCACATAACCCCATAGAGTTTAGGCTCGTTAGAGTCGTCTCAATGAGTAGTTGATGACGGTATACTGAAAAGTACAGTCGGCAATAAAAGTTTGTACCAAAAATGTAATTTTTGACAGAAACTTATTACAAGCTTTTATTTAGTTTCATCTGTCCCGTTGTCTGTAATCAAATTTTGCAAGTTAAATTTGACCCACTTCCCGGTGACCGATTGAGCTGAAATTTTGGATATAAGTATAGTTTGGATGACAATTCAATATTATGGTACCATCGAGCTGATCTGATGATGGAGACAGAAGGTGGCGATGGGAATTCAGTACTTAACCCTTTCAGTGCACATGACGCCGACGTCGGCGCCATGCCGTTTGCAAGTCCGCCGTACTGATGACGCCGGCTCGGCGCCATAACATTTTTGTATTTATGTCATAAAATCTATTAAGTGGGGTTACTTTTTCTTATTTTTGTGTATAATTAACAGTCTGAGCTGTATTACAGCTCAGACTGTAATACAACTGAATTTTTTGACAGAAACTTGTTATGAAATAGGACGTCAGGACGTTGTTCAACTTGCAAAATGTACTTGTCGTTTGATCCATTCCTAGCACGAACACTATAGTTACAGCGCGGTTGGCTTGTTAAGGGGCTCCTAGCCCCCATGACCTTCGATCTGTAACTGTCCGGTTTTTAGGGTCCGTCTGTCCGTCTTCGCCTTAGCCCAGTAACCCTTACTACTAGAAAATTGTAATTCGGCATGAATATACCTCGTATGTTCATAAATTTTGAGACGAGTTTTGTCAACCAATTTGGAAAAAAAATACTGGGAGGATAAAAAAAAAAACTACACAAATTTTAAATTTAGAATGTCATCTATTAGAAAAAATAAATTCAATTGTTATTATTCATTCGTTGTTCAAATGGCGAGAACTAAAGATTTGCGTTCAACGGTGATTTCTCTAAAGAAAGCTGGAAAAAAACCTATGGAGATTTTCAGGCAAATAAAATGTCTTGGAGCCAGCCGTAATTTTGTTTACTACACATTAAAACGGTACAAGGACACGTGTTCTCTTGATGACCGCCCGAGAAGTGGCCGCCCTCGTTCGGTTAGAACCGCGGCTAACATCAAGTTGATCAGGGAACGGCTTCGTCGAAATCCTTGTCGGACTCAAAAGAAGATGGCTCTACAGACCAATATTTCCAGAATATCGGTAAACCGGATATTAAAATACGATCTAAAGGTAAGGGCCTACAGTCGAAGAAAAGTCCACTATTTAAACGATCGTTTAAAAACTTTGAGACTGAATCGATGTCGGCAGTTGCTAAGGAGACACGACCACAAAAAGATTTTGTTTACCGACGAAAAAATCTTCACCGTCGAAGAAAAATTTAATCGCCAAAACGACAAAGTGTATGCCAAAAGCTTGAAAGAGGTCCCGCCTTTTAAGCGAAATGTTCAGCGAACACATCACCCAGCTAGTGTGATGGTATGGTGGGGTGTTTCGTACAAAGGTGCTACAGAATTGCATTTTGTCCAACAAGGTGTTAAAGTGAGGGCACAAAATTACCAGACTGACGTATTGGAAGGCGTAGTAAAACCACTATCGAAAACCCTTTTTAAAAATAAAGACTGGATTTTTCAACAAGATTCTGCTCCGTCACACAAGGCGAAGACTACACAGAAGTGGCTTAAGGACAATTTACCAGGCTTCATCAGTACTGAAGAATGGCCATCATCAAGTCCAGACCTGAATCCGCTGGACTATTCACTGTGGACTGAATTGGAGCTGAGGGCCTGTCGTAAGTCTCACCCAAATTTGGAGTCGCTCAAGCGAGCCTTGTGTAGGGAGGCACAGCGAATTCCGCTGGAAAAAATTCGTGCCGCTATTGACGAATGGCCTGCACGATTAAAGGCCTGTATTCAGCAAAAAGGCGGGCATTTTGAATAATTTTTTTAAAATATATACGTAATATAATAGTTATTAATATCCTAAAAAATTGTTTAAATACATTAAATAGTTTTCGAGAAAAATGTGTTTCTGTTCGTCTCAAAACTTATGAACATACGAGGTAAATCAATCACGCCGACAAAACAGTAGAATAAAACATTGTTTTTTTTTTATCGTTGGATAGCTTGTTCAAAAATATTATGGGTTTTTTAAAAATCATTTACAATTCAGTGATTCGTTTGCGACATATTGGGCTTTAAAGCCCTAATTTTTGTTCGAGTCATGTGTCCTCCCCCTGTCGGTTAAATGGCTACTATTGGGGATGTGAAAAAAATCGTGGCAGTCAGTAGTACATATAATGAATTCAAAAGGAAAACTATCACGGCTAAGTAGGCATAACTAGTTACAGTCTGTCAACTGATAGTCGACCAACTTTCGTACAAATTCGGCCGACGCAACCGCACCATTTAATTAGCGCGTGTCGATGTAACAAATACGGAACCCTACAATGCGCATAGCCCGACAGGCACTAGGCCGGTTTTTCGTGTTTTTAACCGACTTCAAAAAAAGGAGGAGGTTCTCAATTCGGTTGTATTTTTTTTTTTTTTTCAATGTTTGTTACCTCAGAACTCCGTCATTGATGAGCCGATTCATTTTTTTTTGTTCGTAAGTATATACTTCCAGGTGGGTCCCATTTTTTTGAAAATTCGATTGGATGATGGGATCCACGAGGAATTGAGGGAACTCCTCAATTATATTAGGCACGTGTGTAGTGATTTTGGTATTTTCTATTATAACTCGTAATTATAATTTACATCCGGAAATTTTTTGTATACCTACCACATAAGTACATTTTTGAGATAATAAATAAATAAATAAATAAATTGGTGGAGTGGAATTGATGATGAAGACCACAGATGACTTATGGAATTCCTCAATTATGTACTTAAAAGTACAAAAGTATATCACAGATTCTGATAAGATTCCGTTGAAACAGCAACTAATGAAGTGCCAAGGGTGATCCTTGTGGAATTGACGGAAGTCCTCAAATATTATCGGGTCACATACAGCGATTGGGTTTTTTTCTACAATAATCAACGCATTTGCTCTCGGAAATCAGTTCATGAGGTAAATTGGAAAAGAAATGTTCTCGTGGCTTGGCGGAGTACTAAATTGAAGTCGGTTAAAACTTTGTTTTCAAAGTAAATTATTTTTTTTATCATTATTTTTATTATTTTTAATGTTTGTTACCTCAGAACTCCGTCACTGATGAGCCGATTCGTAAAATATTTTTTTTGTTTGTAAGTAGGAAGTTCCAGGTGGGTCCCATTTTTTTCAAAAATTCAATTGGATGATGGGATCCACGAGGAATTGAGGGGACTCTTCAATTATATTAGGCACGCGTGTAGTGATTTTGGTATTTTCTATTTAAACTCGTGTATTTACACCCGGTAATCATAAATTTGGTGGAGTGGAATTGATGATGAAGACCACAGATGACTTATGGAATTCCTCAATTATGTACTTAAAAGTACGTCACAGATTCCGTTGAAATAGCAACTAATGAAGTGCCAAAGGTGATCCTTATGGAACCGACGGAAGTCCTCAAATATTATCGGGCCACATACAGCGATTGGGTTTATTTCTCTAATAATCAACGCATTTGCTCTCGGAAATCAGTTCATGTGGTAAATTGGAAAATAAATGTGGAAATGTTCTCGTGGCTTGGCGGAGTACTACATTAAAGTCGGTTAAAACTTTGTTTTTAAAGTAAATTATTTTATGGCTCATTGTATTAACAACAACGGGGTTTGCCGAAACAGTATCCTATATTTACTTCAAAACTCACAGTTTTCGGGATATGTGTACGTGGCACCAACCTTTGTTATTTTTCAACAACCAGATTTTTGGACGTAACTTTTGTGTATTATAATGTAAATAAATTAGGTATAAATAAAAATCTTTAGTGCGTTGTTAGAGACGTCGATAAGGAAGAGTTATGTAGATTTCATATATAAAAGTGCGTATACTAATATCGAACACAGCTTTTTGGACCATGTGAATCATAAAAAATAAATACTTACAATTTTTTTTTTAAATCCTCCTCGTGCAAATGTATATAAAGGATTGAAGAACCGATAACCGTTTGTACTATCGACAAATTTGAATCCTGACCCACCATGGAACCTTGTTACAATTAACTGATATATTAACGTCATATGATCTTACGTATGTTCGTTCATTGTAACAAGGTTCTATGGTGGGTCATGATTCAGTTGGTTCGATAGTACCATATTAATATATCTATTTTTGACGGAGGAATATCAAGTCAAAAATCATCAAAAAAGCGCGTGGAGCGTGGGGATGCCTTGACTTGAGTTGAACACGCCCCCTAGACAGAGATACGCCTTCCGCGCAGGAGAAAAAGAGATATAACACTTCAGGAATGGCTTTTTTGGACAAATATCGATAAATACCGAACTTAGTGAAGTTTTATTCAAATTTCATCAAGTGAGATTTTAGATGCGATAAAATACTATAGTATTAATTTGATTGTGTCGTAAAATAATGTATCGTTTGAGTAGGCTGAGTAAAAAATGGGAAAATAAAGACCCAACTTTGGTTTTTTTTTTCTATCGAGGAAATTTTCAGCAATCATGTAGAGTCTGGCCAGGGAAAGATGATATTGGAAAACCGCGGGAAATTAAAAAAAACAGCTTGTTGCAACACTTTGTATAATGCGATAAAATAATAGTGATAATTGAACAATTATTATTTTTCTTCATTTCTCAAAATGCAACCGATCAAGCGGAAGGAAGTAAAGTTATATGAAATAATACTCTTTAACTTCATTCTACTTTATATTTAAGACGATTATTCAAAACCACTCTACAAAATTTAAATTTTGACGAGACATGATAATTGAACTTTTTATGATATTCTTCAATGTAAATAATATTAGCAGTAAGCCACTCTTTAATTCTCTTAGAAAGCAAAAACAGTCCAATTTATTATGGAACAGTTACTTTCTTAGTTACCATATCAAGTATCAAGGTTAGGACATCATACTAATTTAAAGCGTTTGACACATTTGACAATCATATTACTGTTGCCATATAAATCTCAGTATCACGTTTCGATGGCCACACTCTATCGATCAAATCAGATAAACAATCATATACTCAAGAATCATATATCTGAAAATCAGACCTCATTGTTTCTTAATCTAGTCAGAACGGCATTTCAAAGCACGCGATAATTTCCAATGCACCGCCGCAAGCGAAGAAAAAAGTCGAATAGTCACCTCATTTTTGTCGAAAAACTTCGACCGTTTGCAAATGCACATGCATTAGAATAACGCTATGCTCGTTCTTTCTAAGACATCGTTGGCAAAGGCCGGGACTGTACCTACGGTATGCTTCGCTGGATCGATAAGTTTAAGGTTCACTCGTCTAACCCCAGATTCAAAGATACTTGCCAAAGTATAGGTATTGTGTGGGGCCCCTGGGTGTTAGTTTAGCTCATTTTCCGTCTACGTGACTAAAGTGGCCGTCAATAGAATTTGCTAACTATGTAAACAATATTAAAATTGTCTTTCTCTATGGCGGTTTGTTTACATAGTTAGCAAATTCCATTGACGGCGACTTTAGGTACAACTTATGCGTGATGCTGATGATTTCAACAGCATACAGAATCTGAAGTTGGTAAACTTTAAAACCTAGAAACTTTGGAAACCCAGGATTTTTTGAACAAGATAAGGCTGTATTCTTCGTTCCCTTGTAATTTAGATTAAAGATAATTAAACTTTCACCACCCCTTTCTTCCCGTGGCTGTCGTGAAAGTCGACTAAGGGAGCAGGGTTGAAGTGTGTTGTGGGCGATGGGCTAGCAACCTTTCACTGCAATATCACATTTTGTCGATCTTTTATACCCACATTTATGCTAAAAGTGGCGCTGGAACATGAGTTTCATGTGCTCTGCCTACCCCTTTTGGGAATAAAGGCGTGAATAGCGAACGTATGTATGTACAATGTACACTTTCGAATAGTGGTTTTATGATTCTTATCTTTATGCTTTACCATGGCTCCGAATAAAATATTGATTTATTATATCTTCCCACCTAGTTTTTAAGTATGCACAAGTGTTTGGAATTTGACACTATTTTTGTCTCATATGAACTGGCGTCTTCTGCCCCAACTTTTTGTATAAATATTTTCAGAAGTGTTGGGTGCATCTAGCTGTCGTTCAATGTGTATCTGCTCACCTACAAGAAATAGGTTAAGTTTAGGATCAGGGACTGAAATGAAAACCAAAGATTGCAAGGTGTATCAATTACGTATTACAATAAACGTATATTTTCATTTTATTTGTACACTTAACATCTAGAAACATCATCTTGATTGGGTGTCATTGTCATCACTCATCACCATCAATAATTACAATAAAATGAATTTCATGAGGTATGTAGATAGTGGAACAGGTAAGTAGTATCGTTCGTTGGTACTAAGCAACACTAAAACACCGCTTATCATATATATCTTATTAAGTACCTTGGTGCTGCTGAGGCCTTCAAAATATCGACAAAATAAATGCTGATCTATCAAAAATATACAAAAGGCAACACGCGTGAGAGACGAAAACGAGGCATTTGGTAACCATAATGAACTATCTGGCACTGTTTTTGTACGTCGCTGTATCGAGATTAGTTGATGATATTAGTACTAATTTACGGAGTATTCTTGTTGAAACGTTTTTACTTAACCAGGCTACACTAAAAATAAATAACGATATAAATAATGGCGGTTGAAATGAACACTAATATGCTCGGCGGCCGATGAATACTGTTGAACTCAGTCAGCACCCGCGTGGAGAGATAATCTGCAACACACATAAAACAACTTTAATAGTAATACATAAACATTGAAATTAGGCCGCCAACACTGTACGTACTTCAATAAAAAGTTGGCCAGTTTGTTGGCTATGGGATTAGAATGGAAATAGGTGCCTTTATACTGCTATGGAAGACGTGTTTTCAAGATGCGTATGATGAGATATAACAAGCTCTATTCTATACAAGTATCTACTCTCAGGATAGTGCACAAAAGAATCCCGAGAACTATTAGAAAGGTAGACATAATATCTGTTATTAAGGCATACGTCGAACGACATTTGTAGTGTAAATACCATGCACTTCCTCAAGTTGCCCGCCTTAACATAGTTAAGGAAAACTTCAACAAAAATGTCAAATGTAATATATGGAATGTTTTTACATTCAAATAGATAAGTTAATCTTGTTTATGTTTTTGTCATAAAACATGAATTGTTATGATTATGTGATAGATTATCATAAGCAACTGTAAAAAAGATGGTAAACACTCGATTAAGTAAAGAAGGTGTTGCAGTATGCAAAGTTGGTGTTTTTTATTGTTATTCTCCTTACAGACTGCGTACAAAATAAAGTACAGTCGAATTTGAACCAATGACTTGGGATAATTTTTTTTTTTATTGTTCTAAAATGAAAAGACAGCAGCTAACAGATGCAACTGTTTTGTTCTTTCTATAGGAAGCTATAATTATACTGCGTGGAACGGAACGATGGACTTACCCGCAAGAGAGGGATTATTGAGCACTAGTACGTCACATTTTCCAGATAAACTATTTTTTTTTACATTTGTATGGAGCTCGTCGCTCCAGTCGGCCAAAGCTCCATACAAAGGTAAAAAAAAAATCGCTTAAAAAAAATAGTTTATCTGGAAAATGTGACGCACTAGCGCTCAATAATCCCCCTCTTGCGGGAAAGTCCATCGTTCCGTTCCACGCAGTATATAGGACTCGGGATGTTATTGTCATATAACGGCGATATTAAAAAACCGGCCAAGTGCGAGCCGGACTCGCGCACGAAGGGTCCGTACCATAAAAACTGCAAAAAAATCATGTCCGTTGCATAGGATGCCCCACTCCGACTCGCACTTGGCCAGTTTTTTACCCTTTGGGGACAGAACCCTAAAAAGGCGGTTATCAAATACGAGTATCTCGACATATAACTAAAAAAAAGGGTAATTAATTACAAGTAAATATTTTTATAATTTTCTACTTACGTAATAATATTGCTCATGTCTTCTCTGACAGTAGTAGGAGACGTAAGTACCTACAACCATCTTTCATCTCGTAAACATGCGTACTGATGTAAACAAATAATTTCTTGGAATAAATATGATGGCCAGACGAAATGTAATGTGTTGTTAAATTCCGCTGATTATTGATATCATTGTTTGTGTGTAGCTATTCGTGTTATTAGATCAAAATCCATACTTTATGTTATTGACTTCTAAATAGGTAAGTGATAACAATATCAAACTTGTTTTATGTAAGAACCAGAGCTCGAAATATCGGGGTATAACACTCCGGGCTCTGGTAGGAACGATGTGTTACACTGTTAGATAACAAACTCAACTAAAGCAATCTAAGAATCTTTTAGTTTTAGTGCAATTAGGCCGCGTCACTGGCCGCTAGGGTGCTGTTAACCCTTCCTCTCGCGCGATATGCGTCCGTTGGCTCCCGCTGACGCACATGTGCGTCAGGACGCGAGGCTTCCAGTAGCTTACTGTTTTTCGTTTACCCATTTACCGCGGAATTTGGACCCGAACGGCGGAATTAAAACTTTAAATAAATAATATAATTGGGTTTAAATTAATTAAAAAAATGTGACGCCTATGTGCGTCAGCGGGAGGCAGCAGATACAAAAAATGGAAAAGTCCGTTTAAAAATACCCTGACCCATACGTGGGTCGGTGGGAGGGGAAGGGTGTACGGTCTGAGTGTCCGCGCCGTTGTGAGCGCTCATATAAAACAAATGCAATTTATATGGACACTGGAGTGTCCCACTGTGGTGTGTGTGTGGACGCCCCGCTCATAGCGGAGCGTGCATTTACAGTTGGCGTTTAAGGCACACCTGAAATTATTAGTAAGTGCAGTACTATTGCCGCGTCGGTTGTCACGGTCGCCATTTTGGACTCACCTAAAATTAGTCTAGTACGTCCTAATGACCGGGGGTACAGTCTTGCACTCGTTCTGGTCGAGCGTGTGGTCGATGACGGGTCTGTATGTCAGCTTGGTGGCGCCGGTTGCCGCGTCGGTTTCTGCTAGCGTGTGCTTGCGCCAGTGCTGCTCGAACGACAGCTTCGTCTGTCAGAAAAATGATTTACGTAAGCCGTAAGTGCCTTTAATGGTAAGTTCGTAAAGGCGGAAAAGTGACACTAATATATTTTTGTGAAAACAGGGCCGTGGAGGTCGTTGCAGTATTGTTGCGACTGAAGTGTTTGGACTCGTGTTTCGCGTTATACATCCGGACATTAAAACATGGCAGGGTGTAAAACAGTAATATGTTTTTTTTTTCACTTAAACCAGTATTGAAACTGGATAGTAATATCCAGATCGTCAAGTTTCTCAAACTACACACATCTTAAAATGTAGATGACCCAGAGGCAGGGCAGCGCAGGGGCGGATCGATGTAAGATCGATCAGTCGCTAATTCGCTATCTAACTAGAATCACTGTACCTGTCCCTCCAAAGGCTTGGAGTAGTCGTACTCGTCGCGCCTGGTCTTGAAGTCCTCGCGGGCGTGCGCGCCACGAGACTCCTCGCGGGGCAGCGCTCCTTCCACGATCTGTACCGAGTTGATCAGCAGGTTCTGTAGCTCCAGCGTCTCGATCAGGTCGCTGTTCCAGATCAGTGAGCGGTCCGACACCTTCACGTCCTTGATCTGTTTGTAGATCTCGTGGATTTGCTTGTGGCCTGCAACAAATGTTGCATTAGCTCTAGTTCGCAAATTAAAGAAGTCGTAGAGCTTAAAAGCAAAAGAGAGGTCAACCTGTGTCTGATACTTATTGCGAACTACAGGGTTAAATGACAACCTCTGTAGCCTAGTTGGTAGTGATCCTGCCTACGAAGCTAGACGTCCTGGGTTCGAATCCCGGTAAGGGCATTTATTTGTGTGATGAGCACGAATATTTGTTCCTGAGTCATGGATGTTTTCTATGTATTTATTTATCTATATAAGTATGTGTATCGTCGTCTAGTACCCATAGTACAAGCTTTGCTTGGTTGGGACTAGGTTGATTTGTGTAAGATTGTCAGAAAATATTAAATATATTATTTAATAACCATTTCTTCAGTTGATAACTAAAACTCGCTACCGGATCTTTCGCTTCTCTTAAATGCTTCGTATTTCCATCCCGTATCAAAAAGTTTGGTGTAGATATTTGTTACTAGTGAGTTATGAACTTATGAACAATGGTGTCCATCGTTTTTGTGTGGTTGGTACAAACGCCAACACAGTTAACTGACCATCCTGTATTTATATAGAACCTTATTACAATGCACATAAAGTGCACGGATGGTCAATTAGCTGTGTTGTCGATAATATAAGTATATAAAAGAGCGAGAAATGTAGAGATAATTATCTAGGACTGAGGTTTTTAAAATTAAATGCCTACTTTTTATGGATTCACACAGTGGGTACATAAAAAGACAAGTAGAAAGTAGTGGTAAACAACAGTTTATCGCTAAAGAGCAATCTTTTTTTAACTTTGGGTAACAGAGAAGAGAAAAAAGTACGTAGGTGTTAATTAAAAAACCTTGTGTTCGCTACGGTACCATTTATTGCTTTGCTTACATAAATCAGTAGTATCCACTTGTGCAATAACTTTACGACCGTCATTGGAATGCCTGTTACAAACATATAAAACTCACATAAACGCAACACGAAACACGTTTCTCTAGAATATAGTTTCTTTTTGTGGTTATCAGTAAACTAAACTTTTTAGACGAGAACATTGAAATAAATAAAACAAATGTTCATTATATACTTTAGTTATAATTTTTACTATGCGTTATTCCGAAAAAAAAAACTGAAATTAAAACCAACCACTACTAAAAATGCTACTACGGAGTTATTACAAAAACAAACGCTTACTTAAACCGTGAAACGCTGTATTTAAATTTTAAACTACGTAGATGGAGCAATAATGCCCTTAATTTAGGACGCAACCTTGATCGAAATTTATCTTGCTTACGCCTGTTACGATACAGGGATATTTACTATATTTTAATAGAATACAGATTTTCCTACACAGACATTGTACTGTCTAAAAAACCCGCATTTTGTTTTAAATGAAAAATGCTATAGAAAACATGATCCTTGCCATGTGTAACGAAAGTTAATACCTATAGACGAGCCAGTAGAATTTAGAAAAAAAAACAGCCACGTGAAATAAAAGTATCTGTAGAATCCACACAAAATTGCATAACCAGTTCAAATACGTTAAAAGCGTCGTAAAGCTTTACTTTAGCACAACAGGGCCATTGTTTCTAATTTCTAAGAGAACATCCAAAAAAATGGTTAAACCATTTATGTCAGAAACAATTGAAACATTTGAGTTCGTTTATGCCATGCCACACGCTGGCAGCAAAAACTCGTTTTTTGTACACTACCATAAAGCTTTTTTTGTCCACTACTACCAGATTGTGCGGCAAAAAAGTCCAAGGGTACCAACGGACTGTCTGATTTTTATGCACGTGTTTTAGCTATAACCTTTATTCTCTGTTAGGGTGAGTTTTAAGACAAGTGGACTCCCAAGTCGCGACGTCTCAGGGTATAAACACGGGCTATTTTCGAGTAATCGTTTACGTGTGGTATTTCTATAGGAAGAATATTCTTAGCCGAGGCACTTGCGTTTAATTACATGTGCAAGCTCTTGGTTTATGATGAAGACAAGTTCCTTTGATTATTTACCAGTTTCAATTGACACATAGTAGTTATTCCAAATCACACTCGTACAACCAATAATGACGGTATTAAAGTACATTTAATTTTTTAATATTAACAACAAACAAAGCTTTTGAACATACTGAGAAAATATATAGGTACTTACTTACCTATATTTGACCATAATAATAATAAACAAGACGTATAGGACAGAACAACAGTAAACAAAAATTGTATTTTTCATTTGCAACAGATAAACATTACCTACGGAAACTCGGAAAGTACCAATCTTTCATTCGTTTGCTATTTTAAGATTTTTAAATTCGTAATGACTAACAATAAGGACGTTGTTTGCTTGTGACATCACAAGCAAGTAATCCCTAAAAAAATCCATAGTAACGGTATATTGACGTTTCATAAAAATAAGCTAAGGGGCCATTCATAAATTACGTCATTTCAAAATAGAGGGGGTCCTGGCCATTGGATGACTATAGTCATTTTATTAGGCGGGGAGGGTCCATTTCAAAGAATAACAGGATGATGATAGGGGGGGTCAAAACCAGATGACGTAATTTATGAATGGCCCCTTGCGACGGTTCAACCTCGCAACACGGGCCGCAGCGCGCGCCGCATGACGCACGCCTGCACCAAGACGCCGTCCGGCTACACCGCCACCTGCATACACCGGGGCCGACCGCAGCGCGTCAAGGCACGGTCCGGCTACCACGCGCTACACGAACACATGGAGCCGGCCGCATCGCGTCACACGCACACACCGGCGCCGGTCGACCACATGGGAGCGCGCGCAGCGACGCGGTCACGTCCCGGTACCGCATACCGGGTAGAGTCAGTCCGACCCAAGTCGGGCCTAGCTGAGTTTCTTGCTGGACTCTTCTCAGCTAGGCTAGGTTTTAGCGAACCAGCGATAAAACTCCCAGTAGTTCGACCCCACTTACACCCCAGATTCGGTTGATACCGTTCAACCAATCTCACTGGAGCGCAAACTCGTAGAGTATTCCAGTGTACAAACTTTCCCGCGTGGTCGTGCCGGAGGCTCCCCCTGGATTTTCCCCAGGCTACCCTCCAACCACGCAATTCGACCGCTATATTGGGTTCGTCCTATTATAGCAACAGTCAGGTTAAAAAAAAAATAACGACGCGGTCAGTCGGTCTTTGCCATTGTCCCGAGACGGTCGCAGGGGTCGACTGCACCTAGAGCGCGGCCTGGGCTTACCGAGTGCGTGCCTAGGTATTTAGGTAGGGAGTTCTCAGCAGGCGCGGCCTGGGCTTACCGAGTGCGTGCCTGCCAGGATTAGATTAGGGAGCTCAGCAGGCGCGGCCTGGGCGTACCGAGTACGTGCGGCTGAGTCTCCACCGGGAAATACCTGAAGGGCGCGGCCTAGGCTTGCCGAGAGCGTACCCATCAGGGATTAGATTAGGGAGTTCAGCAGGCGCGGCCTGGGCATAACGAGTGCGTGCGGCTGAGACTCCACCGTAGCATCCTTGCCGAGCGATCCGCGACCGCGTTCCCGAAACGTCCTACGAGACCCGTATCTTGCTGGTGCATGAGGCACCTATCCAGCCATTACTTAAGTTAAGAGTTTATTCCAATAAAGGGCATAAAAGACCCATATTTGTTACCGAGTCCATCAGTGTTTTCTATTTACCCTAGTGGACATCCCTTCTACCCCTGAGTTAGCCTGGAAACCTTCACTACGCCCTTCAGGCGGAAGGATATGTGTGGCTCGCCCTAAGCGACAACCATCACACCCTAATTTGACTTTGGTTAAATACCGTATAAAAAGTTCGCCGACCCCGCCCAAAGGCCTGTCGAGGCGAGGCGAGAGTTGAAATTTGTATGGCACATTGGCACTTATTACTTCCACCAGAGATGCGCGAGGAGACGATTAAAAAATTTGCCACACGAATTTCAATTCTCGCCTCGCTGCGTCTCGTCTCGCCCCGTCAGCCCAATCAGCTCAATTCCAACAAGGTCTAGTTTTCCCTGGATTGGAAGATCAGGTGGCAGTCGCTTTCGTAAAACTAGTGCCTAACAGCCTACGCCAAATCTTGGGATTAGATGAAGGAACTCCCTCCTTTAGGAGACAGTTGCGAAAAACGCTAGGATGATAATGCTCCTGTTTGGTGGGTGGTTAGTTAGTTAGTTAGTGTTACTGTGCATTTTCCGCAACTCGACATCCGATGTGCCTATTTTGCGTGAAATCGGTGGGGTAGCACTACTCTAACCACCCCAGCTCCTCTAGAAACTTGGTGAGTGCTTTGGTGTTGCTGACTGCGTCCCGTAGTGTCTCTGGAGACCGTAGGTGCTTATTCCTGTATACTTCTACCTGCTTGCAGTCCAGTAGAATGTGTTTAGTTGATTTTCCTGCCTTGGGCGGTAAGAGGATTGCGAATTGTTTGCTCACCTTCCTCGAGGGTGCTCTTCTGCCGGAACACAGCGGCGTTCTTCTGCATGCACTTCTGCATGCGCAGCCGCAGGTCCGCGGTGGAGATGGTGCCGTTAGCATTACGCACGCTGTCCAGGTTCGCCACGCTCGCTTCACCGGTCGTCTGTAAAACATTTGCTGTTTAAGTATGGCCCTGCAACGCATTCACTGCTGCATTTGTAGCGCCACTGTCGTAGCGGATACCGTGGTTTCCCGCTAAGTAGAGGAAAGCGCCTACGAAGAAAAGCGTCCGCTAGGCTATGTGTTGACGGGCCGTCACAACACCGAACGGCAATGTCAAACGCATACGTATCGTAACAAAACCTACAGGTTAGACGTGATTTTACCCATTCGCCTGCACAGAAAAAATGCGAGGTGACACCCCGCAAGTGTTAGGTCTATTGTTTTTGAACTTCACCCAACACAAAAGTCAGTGGCGGCGAATGGGTTAAGCATCTTTTTATTTCATCTTGACCTACAACTAAATGATACTCCTCATATTGTTAGTGACTCTGATGTCTGTAGGATAATCAGTTTTTCTTCAAGAGCCATAAGACTTACAGCAAATTGTTTTAATGAAGCATATAATTTAGTTGCATTCAATAGGCTACAAAGATTTTATGGTATAAGATAATGAGTTAAAATGCATACAAATCATAAATATTGGACTTAAATATACAATTCAACCAAACTTAGTTAATGTAATATGTGTGTGTGTGTGTGTGTGTGTGTAGACAAGAGGGCGGTTGGCAGAGCGAAGCCCATGTCGGAACACGTCCAAAAACAAATATATGGCGGCTTAGGAATCTCTGTGCCTCTATGCTCAGCCGTGACCGTTCCCATGCTCGCGTCTCACGCCATCAGTTCATAATCACGTCCTGCACAGTTAGCACAAGACTGCGTGTGAGCTTTCTTGCAGCGAGATTTCTAAGTGGTTCTAATTAGAAAGAGACGGATAGCCTATCTCCCCACGATAATGTTTGCACGCCGTCTTGTGCTAGCCATGCTGAATAGATCATGTGGGTAAAAATAAATCTATGAATCCCTAGTACGGTCAGTACTCACGTCCTTGAGCGGAGCCTGCGCGTCGCCGGGGCGGCTGGTCTCGGCGACGGTGATGGCGCAGGCGCGGCCGAACACCACGATGTCATGAACCCCTAGTACGCTCAGTACTCACGTCCTTGAGCGGAGCCTGCGCGTCGCCGGGGCGGCTGGTCTCGGCGACGGTGATGGCGCAGGCGCGGCCGAACACCACGATGTCATGAACCCCTAGTACGCTCAGTACTCACGTCCTTGAGCGGAGCCTGCGCGTCGCCGGGGCGGCTGGTCTCGGCGACGGTGATGGCGCAGGCGCGGCCGAACACCACGATGTCATGAACCCCTAGTACGCTCAGTACTCACGTCCTTGAGCGGAGCCTGCGCGTCGCCGGGGCGGCTGGTCTCGGCGACGGTGATGGCGCAGGCGCGGCCGAACACCACGATGTCATGAACCCCTAGTACGCTCAGTACTCACGTCCTTGAGCGGAGCCTGCGCGTCGCCGGGGCGGCTGGTCTCGGCGACGGTGATGGCGCAGGCGCGGCCGAACACCACGATGTCATGAACCCCTAGTACGCTCAGTACTCACGTCCTTGAGCGGAGCCTGCGCGTCGCCGGGGCGGCTGGTCTCGGCGACGGTGATGGCGCAGGCGCGGCCGAACACCACGATGTCATGAACCCCTAGTACGCTCAGTACTCACGTCCTTGAGCGGAGCCTGCGCGTCGCCGGGGCGGCTGGTCTCGGCGACGGTGATGGCGCAGGCGCGGCCGAACACCACGATGTCATGAACCCCTAGTACGCTCAGTACTCACGTCCTTGAGCGGAGCCTGCGCGTCGCCGGGGCGGCTGGTCTCGGCGACGGTGATGGCGCAGGCGCGGCCGAACACCACGATGTCATGAACCCCTAGTACGCTCAGTACTCACGTCCTTGAGCGGAGCCTGCGCGTCGCCGGGGCGGCTGGTCTCGGCGACGGTGATGGCGCAGGCGCGGCCGAACACCACGATGTCATGAACCCCTAGTACGCTCAGTACTCACGTCCTTGAGCGGAGCCTGCGCGTCGCCGGGGCGGCTGGTCTCGGCGACGGTGATGGCGCAGGCGCGGCCGAACACCACGATGTCATGAACCCCTAGTACGCTCAGTACTCACGTCCTTGAGCGGAGCCTGCGCGTCGCCGGGGCGGCTGGTCTCGGCGACGGTGATGGCGCAGGCACGGCCGAACACCACGATGTCATGAACCCCTAGTACGCTCAGTACTCACGTCCTTGAGCGGAGCCTGCGCGTCGCCGGGGCGGCTGGTCTCGGCGACGGTGATGGCGCAGGCGCGGCCGAACACCACGATGTCATGAACCCCTAGTACGCTCAGTACTCACGTCCTTGAGCGGAGCCTGCGCGTCGCCGGGGCGGCTGGTCTCGGCGACGGTGATGGCGCAGGCGCGGCCGAACACCACGATGTCATGAACCCCTAGTACGCTCAGTACTCACGTCCTTGAGCGGAGCCTGCGCGTCGCCGGGGCGGCTGGTCTCGGCGACGGTGATGGCGCAGGCGCGGCCGAACACCACGATGTCATGAACCCCTAGTACGCTCAGTACTCACGTCCTTGAGCGGAGCCTGCGCGTCGCCGGGGCGGTTGGTCTCGGCGACGGTGATGGCGCAGGCGCGGCCGAACACCACGATGTCATGAACCCCTAGTACGCTCAGTACTCACGTCCTTGAGCGGAGCCTGCGCGTCGCCGGGGCGGCTGGTCTCGGCGACGGTGATGGCGCAGGCGCGGCCGAACACCACGATGTCATGAACCCCTAGTACGCTCAGTACTCACGTCCTTGAGCGGAGCCTGCGCGTCGCCGGGGCGGCTGGTCTCGGCGACGGTGATGGCGCAGGCGCGGCCGAACACCACGATGTCATGAACCCCTAGTACGCTCAGTACTCACGTCCTTGAGTGGAGCCTGCGCGTCGCCGGGGCGGCTGGTCTCGGCGACGGTGATGGCGCAGGCGCGGCCGAACACCACGATGTCATGAACCCCTAGTACGCTCAGTACTCACGTCCTTGAGCGGAGCCTGCGCGTCGCCGGGGCGGCTGGTCTCGGCGACGGTGATGGCGCAGGCGCGGCCGAACACCACGATGTCATGAACCCCTAGTACGCTCAGTACTCACGTCCTTGAGCGGAGCCTGCGCGTCGCCGGGGCGGCTGGTCTCGGCGACGGTGATGGCGCAGACGCGGCCGAACACCACGATGTCATGAACCCCTAGTACGCTCAGTACTCACGTCCTTGAGCGGAGCCTGCGCGTCGCCGGGGCGGCTGGTCTCGGCGACGGTGATGGCGCAGGCGCGGCCGAACACCACGATGTCATGAACCCCTAGTACGCTCAGTACTCATGTCCTTGAGCGGAGCCTGCGCGTCGCCGGGGCGGCTGGTCTCGGCGACGGTGATGGCGCAGGCGCGGCCGAACACCACGATGTCATGAACCCCTAGTACGCTCAGTACTCACGTCCTTGAGCGGAGCCTGCGCGTCGCCGGGGCGGCTGGTCTCGGCGACGGTGATGGCGCAGGCGCGGCCGAACACCACGATGTCATGAACCCCTAGTACGCTCAGTACTCACGTCCTTGAGCGGAGCCTGCGCGTCGCCGGGGCGGCTGGTCTCGGCGACGGTGATGGCGCAGGCGCGGCCGAACACCACGATGCCATGAACCCCTAGTACGCTCAGTACTCACGTCCTTGAGCGGAGCCTGCGCGTCGCCGGGGCGGCTGGTCTCGGCGACGGTGATGGCGCAGGCGCGGCCGAACACCACGATGCCATGAACCCCTAGTACGCTCAGTACTCACGTCCTTGAGCGGAGCCTGCGCGTCGCCGGGGCGGCTGGTCTCGGCGACGGTGATGGCGCAGGCGCGGCCGAACAACACGATGTCATGAACCCCTAGTACGCTCAGTACTCACGTCCTTGAGCGGAGCCTGCGCGTCGCCGGGGCGGCTGGTCTCGGCGACGGTGATGGCGCAGGCGCGGCCGAACACCACGATGTCATGAACCCCTAGTACGCTCAGTACTCACGTCCTTGAGCGGAGCCTGCGCGTCGCCGGGGCGGCTGGTCTCGGCGACGGTGATGGCGCAGGCGCGGCCGAACACCACGATGCCATGAACCCCTAGTACGCTCAGTACTCACGTCCTTGAGCGGAGCCTGCGCGTCGCCGGGGCGGCTGGTCTCGGCGACGGTGATGGCGCAGGCGCGGCCGAACACCACGATGCCATGAACCCCTAGTACGCTCAGTACTCACGTCCTTGAGCGGAGCCTGCGCGTCGCCGGGGCGGCTGGTCTCGGCGACGGTGATGGCGCAGGCGCGGCCGAACACCACGATGTCATGAACCCCTAGTACGCTCAGTACTCACGTCCTTGAGCGGAGCCTGCGCGTCGCCGGGGCGGCTGGTCTCGGCGACGGTGATGGCGCAGGCGCGGCCGAACACCACGATGCCATGAACCCCTAGTACGCTCAGTACTCACGTCCTTGAGCGGAGCCTGCGCGTCGCCGGGGCGGCTGGTCTCGGCGACGGTGATGGCGCAGGCGCGGCCGAACACCACGATGCCATGAACCCCTAGTACGCTCAGTACTCACGTCCTTGAGCGGAGCCTGCGCGTCGCCGGGGCGGCTGGTCTCGGCGACGGTGATGGCGCAGGCGCGGCCGAACACCACGATGTCATGAACCCCTAGTACGCTCAGTACTCACGTCCTTGAGCGGAGCCTGCGCGTCGCCGGGGCGGCTGGTCTCGGCGACGGTGATGGCGCAGGCGCGGCCGAACACCACGATGTCATGAACCCCTAGTACGCTCAGTACTCACGTCCTTGAGCGGAGCCTGCGCGTCGCCGGGGCGGCTGGTCTCGGCGACGGTGATGGCGCAGGCGCGGCCGAACACCACGATGTCATGAACCCCTAGTACGCTCAGTACTCACGTCCTTGAGCGGAGCCTGCGCGTCGCCGGGGCGGCTGGTCTCGGCGACGGTGATGGCGCAGGCGCGGCCGAACACCACGATGTCATGAACCCCTAGTACGCTCAGTACTCACGTCCTTGAGCGGAGCCTGCGCGTCGCCGGGGCGGCTGGTCTCGGCGACGGTGATGGCGCAGGCGCGGCCGAACACCACGATGTCATGAACCCCTAGTACGCTCAGTACTCACGTCCTTGAGCGGAGCCTGCGCGTCGCCGGGGCGGCTGGTCTCGGCGACGGTGATGGCGCAGGCGCGGCCGAACACCACGATGTCATGAACCCCTAGTACGCTCAGTACTCACGTCCTTGAGCGGAGCCTGCGCGTCGCCGGGGCGGCTGGTCTCGGCGACGGTGATGGCGCAGGCGCGGCCGAACACCACGATGTCATGAACCCCTAGTACGCTCAGTACTCACGTCCTTGAGCGGAGCCTGCGCGTCGCCGGGGCGGCTGGTCTCGGCGACGGTGATGGCGCAGGCGCGGCCGAACACCACGATGTCATGAACCCCTAGTACGCTCAGTACTCACGTCCTTGAGCGGAGCCTGCGCGTCGCCGGGGCGGCTGGTCTCGGCGACGGTGATGGCGCAGGCGCGGCCGAACACCACGATGTCATGAACCCCTAGTACGCTCAGTACTCACGTCCTTGAGCGGAGCCTGCGCGTCGCCGGGGCGGCTGGTCTCGGCGACGGTGATGGCGCAGGCGCGGCCGAACACCACGATGTCATGAACCCCTAGTACGCTCAGTACTCACGTCCTTGAGCGGAGCCTGCGCGTCGCCGGGGCGGCTGGTCTCGGCGACGGTGATGGCGCAGGCGCGGCCGAACACCACGATGTCATGAACCCCTAGTACGCTCAGTACTCACGTCCTTGAGCGGAGCCTGCGCGTCGCCGGGGCGGCTGGTCTCGGCGACGGTGATGGCGCAGGCGCGGCCGAACACCACGATGTCATGAACCCCTAGTACGCTCAGTACTCACGTCCTTGAGCGGAGCCTGCGCGTCGCCGGGGCGGCTGGTCTCGGCGACGGTGATGGCGCAGGCGCGGCCGAACACCACGATGCCATGAACCCCTAGTACGCTCAGTACTCACGTCCTTGAGCGGAGCCTGCGCGTCGCCGGGGCGGCTGGTCTCGGCGACGGTGATGGCGCAGGCGCGGCCGAACACCACGATGCCATGAACCCCTAGTACGCTCAGTACTCACGTCCTTGAGCGGAGCCTGCGCGTCGCCGGGGCGGCTGGTCTCGGCGACGGTGATGGCGCAGGCGCGGCCGAACACCACGATGTCATGAACCCCTAGTACGCTCAGTACTCACGTCCTTGAGCGGAGCCTGCGCGTCGCCGGGGCGGCTGGTCTCGGCGACGGTGATGGCGCAGGCGCGGCCGAACACCACGATGCCATGAACCCCTAGTACGCTCAGTACTCACGTCCTTGAGCGGAGCCTGCGCGTCGCCGGGGCGGCTGGTCTCGGCGACGGTGATGGCGCAGGCGCGGCCGAACACCACGATGTCATGAACCCCTAGTACGCTCAGTACTCACGTCCTTGAGCGGAGCCTGCGCGTCGCCGGGGCGGCTGGTCTCGGCGACGGTGATGGCGCAGGCGCGGCCGAACACCACGATGTCATGAACCCCTAGTACGCTCAGTACTCACGTCCTTGAGCGGAGCCTGCGCGTCGCCGGGGCGGCTGGTCTCGGCGACGGTGATGGCGCAGGCGCGGCCGAACACCACGATGCCATGAACCCCTAGTACGCTCAGTACTCACGTCCTTGAGCGGAGCCTGCGCGTCGCCGGGGCGGCTGGTCTCGGCGACGGTGATGGCGCAGGCGCGGCCGAACACCACGATGCCATGAACCCCTAGTACGCTCAGTACTCACGTCCTTGAGCGGAGCCTGCGCGTCGCCGGGGCGGCTGGTCTCGGCGACGGTGATGGCGCAGGCGCGGCCGAACACCACGATGTCATGAACCCCTAGTACGCTCAGTACTCACGTCCTTGAGCGGAGCCTGCGCGTCGCCGGGGCGGCTGGTCTCGGCGACGGTGATGGCGCAGGCGCGGCCGAACACCACGATGCCATGAACCCCTAGTACGCTCAGTACTCACGTCCTTGAGCGGAGCCTGCGCGTCGCCGGGGCGGCTGGTCTCGGCGACGGTGATGGCGCAGGCGCGGCCGAACACCACGATGCCATGAACCCCTAGTACGCTCAGTACTCACGTCCTTGAGCGGAGCCTGCGCGTCGCCGGGGCGGCTGGTCTCGGCGACGGTGATGGCGCAGGCGCGGCCGAACACCACGATGCCATGAACCCCTAGTACGCTCAGTACTCACGTCCTTGAGCGGAGCCTGCGCGTCGCCGGGGCGGCTGGTCTCGGCGACGGTGATGGCGCAGGCGCGGCCGAACACCACGATGCCATGAACCCCTAGTACGCTCAGTACTCACGTCCTTGAGCGGAGCCTGCGCGTCGCCGGGGCGGCTGGTCTCGGCGACGGTGATGGCGCAGGCGCGGCCGAACACCACGATGCCATGAACCCCTAGTACGCTCAGTACTCACGTCCTTGAGCGGAGCCTGCGCGTCGCCGGGGCGGCTGGTCTCGGCGACGGTGATGGCGCAGGCGCGGCCGAACACCACGATGCCATGAACCCCTAGTACGCTCAGTACTCACGTCCTTGAGCGGAGCCTGCGCGTCGCCGGGGCGGCTGGTCTCGGCGACGGTGATGGCGCAGGCGCGGCCGAACACCACGATGCCATGAACCCCTAGTACGCTCAGTACTCACGTCCTTGAGCGGAGCCTGCGCGTCGCCGGGGCGGCTGGTCTCGGCGACGGTGATGGCGCAGGCGCGGCCGAACACCACGATGCCATGAACCCCTAGTACGCTCAGTACTCACGTCCTTGAGCGGAGCCTGCGCGTCGCCGGGGCGGCTGGTCTCGGCGACGGTGATGGCGCAGGCGCGGCCGAACACCACGATGCCATGAACCCCTAGTACGCTCAGTACTCACGTCCTTGAGCGGAGCCTGCGCGTCGCCGGGGCGGCTGGTCTCGGCGACGGTGATGGCGCAGGCGCGGCCGAACACCACGATGCCATGAACCCCTAGTACGCTCAGTACTCACGTCCTTGAGCGGAGCCTGCGCGTCGCCGGGGCGGCTGGTCTCGGCGACGGTGATGGCGCAGGCGCGGCCGAACACCACGATGCCATGAACCCCTAGTACGCTCAGTACTCACGTCCTTGAGCGGAGCCTGCGCGTCGCCGGGGCGGCTGGTCTCGGCGACGGTGATGGCGCAGGCGCGGCCGAACACCACGATGCCATGAACCCCTAGTACGCTCAGTACTCACGTCCTTGAGCGGAGCCTGCGCGTCGCCGGGGCGGCTGGTCTCGGCGACGGTGATGGCGCAGGCGCGGCCGAACACCACGATGCCATGAACCCCTAGTACGCTCAGTACTCACGTCCTTGAGCGGAGCCTGCGCGTCGCCGGGGCGGCTGGTCTCGGCGACGGTGATGGCGCAGGCGCGGCCGAACACCACGATGCCATGAACCCCTAGTACGCTCAGTACTCACGTCCTTGAGCGGAGCCTGCGCGTCGCCGGGGCGGCTGGTCTCGGCGACGGTGATGGCGCAGGCGCGGCCGAACACCACGATGCCATGAACCCCTAGTACGCTCAGTACTCACGTCCTTGAGCGGAGCCTGCGCGTCGCCGGGGCGGCTGGTCTCGGCGACGGTGATGGCGCAGGCGCGGCCGAACACCACGATGCCATGAACCCCTAGTACGCTCAGTACTCACGTCCTTGAGCGGAGCCTGCGCGTCGCCGGGGCGGCTGGTCTCGGCGACGGTGATGGCGCAGGCGCGGCCGAACACCACGATGTCATGAACCCCTAGTACGCTCAGTACTCACGTCCTTGAGCGGAGCCTGCGCGTCGCCGGGGCGGCTGGTCTCGGCGACGGTGATGGCGCAGGCGCGGCCGAACACCACGATGCCATGAACCCCTAGTACGCTCAGTACTCACGTCCTTGAGCGGAGCCTGCGCGTCGCCGGGGCGGCTGGTCTCGGCGACGGTGATGGCGCAGGCGCGGCCGAACACCACGATGTCATGAACCCCTAGTACGCTCAGTACTCACGTCCTTGAGCGGAGCCTGCGCGTCGCCGGGGCGGCTGGTCTCGGCGACGGTGATGGCGCAGGCGCGGCCGAACACCACGATGTCATGAACCCCTAGTACGCTCAGTACTCACGTCCTTGAGCGGAGCCTGCGCGTCGCCGGGGCGGCTGGTCTCGGCGACGGTGATGGCGCAGGCGCGGCCGAACACCACGATGTCATGAACCCCTAGTACGCTCAGTACTCACGTCCTTGAGCGGAGCCTGCGCGTCGCCGGGGCGGCTGGTCTCGGCGACGGTGATGGCGCAGGCGCGGCCGAACACCACGATGTCATGAACCCCTAGTACGCTCAGTACTCACGTCCTTGAGCGGAGCCTGCGCGTCGCCGGGGCGGCTGGTCTCGGCGACGGTGATGGCGCAGGCGCGGCCGAACACCACGATGTCATGAACCCCTAGTACGCTCAGTACTCACGTCCTTGAGCGGAGCCTGCGCGTCGCCGGGGCGGCTGGTCTCGGCGACGGTGATGGCGCAGGCGCGGCCGAACACCACGATGTCATGAACCCCTAGTACGCTCAGTACTCACGTCCTTGAGCGGAGCCTGCGCGTCGCCGGGGCGGCTGGTCTCGGCGACGGTGATGGCGCAGGCGCGGCCGAACACCACGATGTCATGAACCCCTAGTACGCTCAGTACTCACGTCCTTGAGCGGAGCCTGCGCGTCGCCGGGGCGGCTGGTCTCGGCGACGGTGATGGCGCAGGCGCGGCCGAACACCACGATGTCATGAACCCCTAGTACGCTCAGTACTCACGTCCTTGAGCGGAGCCTGCGCGTCGCCGGGGCGGCTGGTCTCGGCGACGGTGATGGCGCAGGCGCGGCCGAACACCACGATGTCATGAACCCCTAGTACGCTCAGTACTCACGTCCTTGAGCGGAGCCTGCGCGTCGCCGGGGCGGCTGGTCTCGGCGACGGTGATGGCGCAGGCGCGGCCGAACACCACGATGTCATGAACCCCTAGTACGCTCAGTACTCACGTCCTTGAGCGGAGCCTGCGCGTCGCCGGGGCGGCTGGTCTCGGCGACGGTGATGGCGCAGGCGCGGCCGAACACCACGATGTCATGAACCCCTAGTACGCTCAGTACTCACGTCCTTGAGCGGAGCCTGCGCGTCGCCGGGGCGGCTGGTCTCGGCGACGGTGATGGCGCAGGCGCGGCCGAACACCACGATGTCATGAACCCCTAGTACGCTCAGTACTCACGTCCTTGAGCGGAGCCTGCGCGTCGCCGGGGCGGCTGGTCTCGGCGACGGTGATGGCGCAGGCGCGGCCGAACACCACGATGTCATGAACCCCTAGTACGCTCAGTACTCACGTCCTTGAGCGGAGCCTGCGCGTCGCCGGGGCGGCTGGTCTCGGCGACGGTGATGGCGCAGGCGCGGCCGAACACCACGATGTCATGAACCCCTAGTACGCTCAGTACTCACGTCCTTGAGCGGAGCCTGCGCGTCGCCGGGGCGGCTGGTCTCGGCGACGGTGATGGCGCAGGCGCGGCCGAACACCACGATGCCATGAACCCCTAGTACGCTCAGTACTCACGTCCTTGAGCGGAGCCTGCGCGTCGCCGGGGCGGCTGGTCTCGGCGACGGTGATGGCGCAGGCGCGGCCGAACACCACGATGCCATGAACCCCTAGTACGCTCAGTACTCACGTCCTTGAGCGGAGCCTGCGCGTCGCCGGGGCGGCTGGTCTCGGCGACGGTGATGGCGCAGGCGCGGCCGAACACCACGATGCCATGAACCCCTAGTACGCTCAGTACTCACGTCCTTGAGCGGAGCCTGCGCGTCGCCGGGGCGGCTGGTCTCGGCGACGGTGATGGCGCAGGCGCGGCCGAACACCACGATGCCATGAACCCCTAGTACGCTCAGTACTCACGTCCTTGAGCGGAGCCTGCGCGTCGCCGGGGCGGCTGGTCTCGGCGACGGTGATGGCGCAGGCGCGGCCGAACACCACGATGTCGAGCAGCGAGTTGGCGCCGAGCCGGTTGGCGCCGTGCACCGACGCGCACGACGCCTCGCCGGCCGCGTACAGCCCGGGGACTACGCGGTCTTGGCCCTCCTGGTGGGTGATCACCTGGGGGAAACTCATGTCTTCACATTTTTGCCCAATTTTGTATAAACAACAGAACTGACAACTGTTCATGGGTTCGATACAAGGTTTTATAAAATCTAGTACCTCTAGTATAGTCTTCCAATCGTAGCAGTCCCTATGTAGAGCGACATCTTTGCAAGCATTAAAAAAAGGTTTAACTTGTTTACACAACCAACAATGACAACGCTGAGTCCTATTATCTGTGAAAATATTAAGCGATGTATTGAACATCAAAATGCGGTCTATGGGATGAATTCATTGGTGAAATCCACTCCTGCAAAGATCATGGCCATCTCGTAGATAAATAAATAATATTAGGGGACAATCTTACACAAATCGACCTAGTCCCAAACTAAGCAAAGCTTGTACTATGGGTACTAGACGACGATAAACATACTTATATAGATAAATAAATACTTAAATACATAGAAAACATCCATGACTCAGGAACAAATATTCGTGCTCATCACACAAATAAATGCCCTTACCGGGATTCGAACGCAGGACCTCTTGCTTCGTAGGCAGGGTCACTACCAACTAGGCTAAAGCGGTCGTCAAAAGATGCCGGGCTAATGATGTTTTAGCTAGTCAGACAACCTCTGAGCATAATATAACAAACCCCTCGCGAATGTTGGCGAGAGCCACCCATGTCGTACTGAGAGCAGAGCAGGGATGATTACTCTCTGGTTGTATCTCGAGACACCAGGTGTATCTACCTGCTTCTGTCTGTCAGTCTAAGTTTTAGAATATACGAACCTGTCCGCGGAAGTTGGTGGGAGTGCCGCCCATGTTGTAGTGGACGGTCGGCAGCACAGGGATGGGTTCCTTGGTGACGTCGACGCCGGCGAAGATCATGGCGGTCTCGGAGATGCCGGGCAGGCGCTGCTTGAGCTGGTCGGGCGGCAGGTGGTGCAGCTGCAGGTGCACGTGGTCCTTCTCCGGCCCGCAGCCGCGGCCTGGGAGGAGACACGTCAGTGTAGGGCGCAATGAGTGGCGGGAGGCGCACGGGTGAGTGTAAATAGCAGGACAGAAGGAAATCGGCCCAGTAGTTTTATTCATGCAGAGTGGGGAATCAATCCACAGAGAATGTGTCAAAATTTGATTATCCACACTTCTAATTCAAACATTGTTTGCTGAGGAGCAGTTTAAATAGCGATACACATTAGACCTTCCGTACAGTAATTGTCAACTACCATTATACAAACAAATAGGCGGCAATCACCTCTTTGTTGACGTTATTCTGACCGATACGCCAAGAGACAAGTGACAGAGGTTTTTAGAAAAAAAAAAATTGGACTCCTAGCATGATCAGGACATGCCCCACCGTAGACTGCGAAACCAATAAAACAAAAACCCAAGTTCAGTGAATCTAAACCCTATAAAAACAATAAATAGCTGATTGGCCCATAGATTTAAACAAAACTGGCTGTTACCTTCCATGATCTCAACAGTCATGGCCCTAGAGACGACATCGCGACTGGCCAGGTCCTTGGCGACCGGCGCGTATCGCTCCATGAAGCGCTCGCCCTTCGCGTTCACCAGGAAACCACCTTCTCCACGGCAACCCTCAGTAATCAGGCAACCGGCCCCGTAAATTCCTGCAAACAATGTTATTATAAGCTCGTCATATTTCTAAACTTATTCTTAGGTGTAAAGAAATCTTTAAACTCATACTTTCAGTGCTTTCGCTTTCCTCTAAGGTTTATTGCATGTTATCCGCTATGAGGGTAGCTTTACGAAATCGTTGGCTGTGAATGTGATGAACATTAGAAACCATTTAAATGTGTTCAGAACCAGTATCGCCGTATCAAGTAGAATATCTGCGATTTCAACAGGTATCATACTGAGGCACCCTATATGTTGAGCTTTATAAGTAGCTTGAATAGAGATGATGACTAAGATTTTTTTATGATGTCATTCGAACCAGCTTTAGGAGAGGAACAAATGTTTGTATGGGAGCAACTACAATTAAAGAACATAAATACCCAAAGATTGACCTCGCTGGCGGTAGCGCAAAACGCTTAATACTGATAGACAGTAGGTATGACGTCACAACTGACATTTGCACTAATCGTTGTGTGGAAAATCAGGTAAATTGTTGTTTCGGTCGCGAAATACAGTTTAATTTTAAGTACATAGTTGCCATAAAATTTTGTTTCTATAAAAGCGTAAGAATTCTATTTTTGTTTCTATAAAAGAGTAAGGATTGTATTGGTAGCTTTAAATTTACTCTTGGACAATTAAAAAATGCATATTTTTTCTAAACTTTCAAGGTTCATATCTTCTTATGATTTTAATTATATTTTATAATTTATACTTTATTACGATAATTTGATGGTTTACTATCCATTTAGCACTACGTTGTCAATTTGAACATGAGGCACCATGCCTATCGTGGAACCTGTGGTGTAGTGGACCTAGTTTTAGTGTGTGGATATTTAACGATACACGATTGATCACGCTAACTATACGTTTTCAGGTTAAATTTGTAATATGTCAATTAGTATCATTTTGCTCATATTTCTAGCAATGAAAAAATCATAGAATGCGAGCTCCGCACAAATTTCTACCCAAACACGTGCCCAAAACCCGGTATGCGCATGTTCGAACTAAACGGCTGCCTGGCATCGCTTTGAAACCCCGCCCCCAGCATAATGACAATGGCACCCATTTTGTAGGGTCATTTTGCGGCGCTACTTAGACTTCAATGGTTTTTTCGTTCGCTGATCAAGACACGTTAAGTTACAACAGGCCCGCTTCACCCGACACCGGTACTTGTGGGGTGGAACTGCACGAACACTATTGTCTCGTTCAGCAGTGCATGTGCCAGCCCTAGCTTGCATTAAGTTTATGTCATCCATATCCGCGGATGTGTGGGGCCCAAAAATCCGCATTCGCAGATGCCAAAAAAATTGCATCCGCGGCATCCCTCTTATTGTTAGTTGTTGATAGTAGTTAAATTTTAATATACTCGTCGTGAGACGAATTGTGAAATTATTTAGCAATGACTACAAGTGTGGGATGAAGATACCTATGCAATTTAACTTTGAACTTTGACGTAGGTAGTGGAAGTCGGAAAAAGGGACTTCAAAGATTATGCACACGTGTATATATGTGGACTGGTTCAAGACTAGAGGAAGATGCTTGCTTTGTTTACATTCATTAATTTTTCGGTTCATTTTTATTTATTTATTTAATCTTTATTGCAATTAAGAACAACTTATCGTACAAAAGGCGGACTTAATGCCGTAAGCATTCTCTACCAGTCAACCTTTGCGCAAAGTAGACAGATTGTGGGCGTGTTGTAATTGTAACAGAGCAAAATCCGTTAAAATAGTAAAATAGAGAGATTTATACCCTTACCTGTTTTTTGATTTTTATTATGCCCAATATTACATGTTAGATAATATACAGGGTCAGACACATCTTTCGTCCCTTACTAGCAGGTGCCAGTGGGACGTCCGACATGCTCTTTTTGTTTTGTAGTATAATAGTAGCTGCAGTAGCCTTTCGGGTTTAGCTGGCCGTCATGTTTGCCGGGAGGTTCTCTCTGTATGTCTGTCTCACTCTTTCTATTTGTTTGTCTATCTCAGCATCAATGTCCCTTCGTCTGTCTCTTTCTCTCTTTCTATCAATCTGTCTTTCTCAGTGCTTATGTCTGCCTCAAAGGGCCACTATGGGCGCCACCGACAGGTCGATTTAAACGTTCGCGGGCGGTCAATAGTCAGTCATGGAGAGAGAGGGTAACCTATGAAGAAGTGCTGAATAGAGTGAGGCAAACCAGGCAGTTAATGAAAAAAACTTAGAAAATAGAATAGGATACCTCATACGACATGACAAGTTCATTCTCAATATAATTGAGGGAAAGAGAGGAAGAGGAAGACCTAGAATAAACTACAAAGAGCAGCTAAAAAAAAGAGTTGATGTTAGGTCGTATCGAGATGTCAAAGACGTTGTGTAATGTATGTATATGAAGACGCTGTCAAGCACTTGTCAGGCCAGTAATAAACGGTCCGCGCTCGGTAACTGTCGTTTCATTGCTACACCACAAATACCTCACTGGCGACGATCTACCCACGCATCAAAAAATAAAATATAAATAGTTATCGATTAATTATGTCTCATATCGGGAATCTTAATGTTTTCGATCATAATACGCAAGAGTGGCAAATTTTTTACGGAAGATTGGAACAGTTTATAAAGCTTAATGCAGTGGCGGACGAGAAAACGGGACCATTATTACTCACCCACCTATCGGATGATACCTACCGGTTGGCAAGAAATCTTGTGCATCCAAGGAAATTGGAGAGCGTCAAGTTTATTGAATTAGTCGATGAACTAGAGAAGCATTTCTCTTCGCGGCGGTGCACGTTTGCCGACAGGGAGAAGTTTTTCGAGGCGAGGAGGGCTGCGGGAGAAAGCATCGAGGAATGGGCGGTGCGCGTTCGCGGGCTCGCAGTGTACTGTGATTTTGGCAGTGCATTAGACATGCTCCTAGTTAATCGTTTTGTGCTGGGCATGAACGTGGGTCCCGAACGTGACCGCTTGTTCGAGCAAGATGCTACCACACTCTCATTCGCGAGGGCAGTAGACGTGGCGCAGCAGGCGGCGAGCGCGCGCCAGGCCCGAGCCGCAGCCGCGGCGGCGGTGCCGGCGCATGTCAAGGAGGAGCCGGTGTACCGGGTGGGCGCGGGCGCGGCCAGGCCCGGCGCCAGCGCCGGCCGCGGCCACGACACGCGCAAGCCATGCGCTGTGTGTGGTATGAAGAGCCACGAAGCTGACCAGTGTCGGTACAGAAACTATCGATGCCAAGCATGTGGCGTGAAAGGCCATTTAAAGAAAGTGTGTAGTGATAAGAGTAGTAAGTGGCGATTGCACAGTTTGGCTGCTGACCAGGAGTCACATGATGAGAATGGATGTCAGAACTGTAAGGAATGTGAAGTTTTTAACGTAAGGTACGTGAAATACTCTCCAATTTTATTATCTGTACTTATAAATGGTATACAGTTGCAGATGGAACTCGACTCTGGCTCGGGAACAACAGTTATATCTAACAAATTGTATAGACAATATTTTGCGGATCTTGCCTTGCAAAAATGTAATTTAAAATTTTGCCTTTATAACGGTCACAAAATATCACCGCTGGGTTACTTTGAAACAAACGTGCATTACTTGAATAATTCAAAAGAAATTAAAATTTACGTTATTGAGAATGGAGGTCCACCTCTCGCTGGCCGAGATTTCATGTCAAAATTTAGCTTGGGCATAACGGCATTGAATAATAATATCGACTCCGCACCACCACGTCAAAGTTCGAGTGATATAGCGCAAATCATGAATGAATATTCCGACTTGTTTAATGACGAATTAGGGCGGTTCAATAAATTTGAGGTAGAATTGCATCTAAAGGAAGGAGCAGTCCCGAAGTTTTTTAAGCCTCGTCCAGTCCCCTTCGCGCTAAAAGACCGTGTTGAGGAAGAAATAAACAGATTGGTTGATTTGGGAATTCTGGTACCTGTGAATTTTACGAGATACGGTACTCCAATTGTACCAGTTTTAAAAGACAACGGTAAAGTTAAGATAGCGGGCGACTACTCTATTACACTGAACAAAGACATGTATATTGACAAATACCCCATGCCTCGCATAGAGGAAGTTTTAGCTAATTTAGGAAATGGGGAACATTATTCTAAAATTGATTTAAGTAACGCTTATAATCAGTTCGTTTTATCTCCTCGCTCCCAGGAATTAACAACAATAAGCACAACTAAGGGTTTATTTAAATATACGAGACTTGTATATGGTTTGGCAAATGCAGGAGCCGTGTTCCAGCGCACAATGGAAACACTTTTAGCAGGTATCGAAGGAGTCAGCTGTTGGCTCGATGACGTGTGCATAACGGGGCCGACTGAGCAAGTGCATTTGCGTAGATTACGGGAGGTACTTTCTAGGATTAATGACGCAGGGCTTAAGTTACAGAAGGATAAATGTGTGTTCTTCCAAAAGAATGTGACCTATTTAGGTTACGTTATAGATAAAAGCGGACTAAGGCCTTGTTCGAAGAAAGTTGAAGCGATAGTAAATGCACCTCGTCCCACAAATACTACGGAAGTAAAAAGATTTTTGGGCGTCGTAAATTACTACCGTAAATTCGTTCCAAACGCGTCCTCTCACTTAAGTCCCTTGCATGAATTATTACGAGACGGAGCGCAGTGGGAGTGGAACGAAAGACATGAGCGCGCATTTGAAACGGTGAAAAACGAGCTCGCGTCAGATAAGGTGCTGGCGCATTTTGACCCCGAGGCCCAGCTCGTGCTGACAGTGGATGCCGGCCCGGCGGGGCTCGGGGGCGTCCTGGCGCTGCGCGCACCGGACGGCACCGAGCGCCCGCTGGCTTTTGCTTCGCGTTCCTTATCAAAAAGCCAGCGTAACTATAGTCAAGTTCAAAAAGAGGCGAGTGCAATTGTTTTTGGAGTCAGACATTTCCACCAGTATTTGTATGGGCGTCAAGTACCTTTCATACTGAGAACTGACCATAGACCGCTATTATCTATATTCGGTAAGAAGAACGGGGTATCAATAATGGCCGCATCGCGCTTGCAAAGATATGCCTTATTTTTATCGGCGTACAACTATTCAATAGAATATATAAGCAGTGAAAAAAACGTCGTAGCAGATTATTTCTCGCGCGCGGTAACAAGTAATGATGACTCACCAAACAGCGATAGCGGTCCAGCGGGGCGGGGAGCCGCTGACGATGAATTATCACTATCGCATCTAAGGTTTTTAGATTCCAATGTTACGCCAATAATGTTTGATGATATCCAAAGGGCTACCGCGAACGATAAGACCTTACAAACCGTGATTAAGTACATGAACAAGGGATGGCCGCGGAAAATCCAATGTTCTTCGATTTCTGCATATTTTAATTGCAAACTTGACTTAGAAGTAGAAGACGGATGCCTTTTCCGGGGGCATCGAATTGTTGTGCCCACTATCTATCGGGAACGAATGCTAAGCGAGTTGCACACGGGTCATTTTGGCATCGTTAAAACAAAAAGTATTGCTAGATCAAGATTTTGGTGGCCATCGATAGATAAGGATATCGAGAGGTATATAGGGTCATGTTTTGCGTGCTGCAGGGTGCAAGCGGCACCCGCGCGCGCGCCCCCCGCCCCCTGGCCACGCCCCGCCGGCCCCTGGCAGCGAATCCACATAGACTATATGTCGATTGCTAATCGAGATTATCTTATAGTTATAGACGCGTTTACTAAGTGGCTGGAATGCATTCGTATGAATTGCGGCGTTACCACTCGAGCTTTGATTTCTAAATTAAAGTCACTATTTTCTATATTCGGCATTCCCAAGGTAATCGTATCGGATAATGATGTCAAAATTAAATCCAGCGAATTTCATTTATTTTGTGTAAACAATGGTATAAGTCATATAACATCTCCTATCTATCATCCACAAAGTAACGGATCAGCGGAAAACTCAGTTAAGACATGTAAAAAAATGATACGATGCTTGCTGACTGAACCGTTATCAGATGCATTTCTGGATGACAAATTACTGGGACTATTGTTCGAATACCGTAATACTGCACATTGTGCTACCGGCGTATCGCCGGCTAAACTTATGTTTGGGCGCTCGTTAAGGTCAAGGTTGGATTTAATTATGCCATCGCACCATAATAATAATTGTAATGACTCATCAGCCTGTAGAAAATTAACAATGGGAGATCGAGTGTGGTTAAAGTGGTATACAGCGAGTAAATATACTTGGGTAATGGGCATCATTCGAGACGTTGTAGGAAATCGCATGTACGATGTATATGTTAGCGATTATGATGTAATTGGCAGGCGTCATGTAGATCAGTTACGGAAATACACTGGAATCATACCGGAGGACGGTGTACATGTTAAAGAAAACAAATCGTGTAAATCAGGCGAGGTATCTGAAACCGTGCGGCCGCCGCCGCCCGCGCCGCCCGAGTTGTCCGCTCCGCCCGCGCCGGCCACGCTGGCCTCGACGGCTTCGCCCCAGCCGCACTCCGTGTCTCTCTCCCCCACCGCACGTCTAGTGGCACCCGACACAATGATAGGTATAGAGAATGACGGAGAAGGGGAAAGGGGGGAAATGGAGGACGAGTGGGTCGAGGCTCAGGACTCGGCGCCGTTTGACCTGGAGGACTTTCGTTGTGGCGATATCCCTTGTTTGGATTCGGCGCCGCCGCCGCCGCCGGGCCGCTCCAATGACGATGATGCCGACGCCGGCAACGAAAGATCGCCCAAAGTCAGAAGGCATATGTTAAGACCTAGATCTAAGAAAATAGATTATAAGCAATATTATTAAATTTATGTCTAAACCATGTGTTCGTCCCCAGATGCTCAAATGGCGCTGGAGGAGTGTAATGTATGTATATGAAGACGCTGTCAAGCACTTGTCAGGCCAGTAATAAACGGTCCGCGCTCGGTAACTGTCGTTTCATTGCTACACCACAAATACCTCACGTTGCCTGGGATCGGAGTAGATGGAGGGCCTACTTTGAGCTACACCGACAAGAGCTTAGCTCTTAAGAGTCCGCAGTAAGCTCGGCCGAATTTCACCTTCCCATACAAACGTAGTTACGCTCTCATTTTAAAACTACGTGTTGGATTGTGACGAAACTTTGCATATACATTGATATGAGGTATATCTATGTCTGTAATTAGTTTATATGGTTCCAGTTTATAAAACAAACAGAATACAGCGAAAAAAGTTTTGTATGAAAAACTTAATTTTGCTGTAATTTTTTTTACTATGGTATCTGAAGCTACATAAACTAATTACAGACATAGACATACCTCATGACATTGTATATGCAAAGTTTCGTTACAATCCAACGAAAGCGTAACTACGTTTGTATGGAGAATCGAGCTTACTGCGGACTCTTAAATAGGCAGGAGAAGAAGGGCAGTCGACATGTACGGGCGTCCTGAAGCAGTGTAGAGTTAGTGTTAGTGTCATGGACATTGACGTCGATCACGCTAGCTGGTCTGCCGGTGCGCCTGGCGGTACCTGTGGGGTGGAACTGCACGAACTCCATGTCCTCGTTCATGAGGCCGGCGCGCGCGGCCATGGCGGTGCCGTCGCCCGTGCACGTGTGCGCCGACGTGCAGCTGAAGTACGAGCGGCCCGTGCCGCCGGTCGCCAGGATCGTGTTCTTGGCTTGGAATCTGGGGATTATAACAATTTAGTGTTACAGCAGAATTCATAATTTAAGACCACCAGTTTAGACACACTAAGGTACGGTCCGGGGCGCCGAGTTTAGCCGAGAGAGTGAATGTATGGATAAACATAATGAATATATGGTACATAAGATCTTAAATACGTATACATATTTCTTCCCATAATATATTCAGCCAGGTCAGGCATATGAAAACTTAGGTCAGTGATTTGATCACTCAGTTTATAGACAGGGATAAAATTACATTTAAATTAAGTACATCACATAATTTTAGCAAACTAGTTATCTAATAGTAAATATTAATTTATTTATTTATTAATTTACGGCGCTCGAGTTTGTTTAGCATAAACATAGCATAAAAAACGCACACGAAAGTAACCCAACGCTATTAGCGTAACGCGTAGGGTAGGCCCTTCGCCTCTCAACATAGCATATTCTGGAGGGCTCTGGCGTCCTTACTTACCACCAGACACAACACTGTATACCTACAGAGAAACTAGTGGTGGTATTAACCTTTTGACAGTCAGCGTGCACCTGACGCCAGTGATAAACTAGAAGTTGCGAGCTCTGAAAAGATAGTGATAGCAAAGTACGATATCGATGACGCCAATAACATCGAGCAAATGTGTACTTACGTGTCACAAAACAGTTACAGGTATCGGAAAATTAAAATGATGTATCTCTCGTATAAAATTGTTTAAAATGTATGCAAAAGTTATCGTCGTCTGTGGCCGTCGTGGCGTCAATGGCACGACTTTTTGTTTGTGACTGTGGCTGTCAAAAGGTTAAGTCTGCGGTTTTCTGTAAGGTGGTACTTCCCCAGTTAGGCTGCACGGCTGCTTTTAATATGAACGAGATGACATTCCGCTGTGTGCTCGTAAAGCGGTTACACACGGCAACCGTATCGCGGCGCTAGCCAGGTCGCCGTGTGTAACCGCCCTTAAGCTGGGTACGAATCAGAGCAGCCTCGGGTTGAGGCACGCACGGCTCACCTCTTTCGCTCAAATTCGTACGCGCTCACGCGCTGTGTGGAGCAGCCCGCGAGCGGCGCGCGGCGAGTCGGCCAGAGGCGGTCTTTTGCCCGCGCTCAAAGGCGCCTCAGTGTGCGTGCCTCGCGTAATTTGGACGTATATCCGGGCGTGCCGCGGACAGCGCGACACGTTCTGACTTGTTTGTGAGCCAGGCGCGTATGAATTTGAGAAAGTAGATAAGCCGTGCATGTGTAACAGAGTTCGTAAATTTATGAATACAATATGGTGAAATATGATTAACGCACCCGCGGCTGTCATCGTGTCCGACGCCATTTTGAACGACGCACAAAGTCGGCTAGCCGCGAGCACGCTGCCTCGCCCGCGCATGTTTATGTGCACCAAATTGGCTCGCGAGCAGCTCGCCGCGCGGGGCGAGCATGCCTAAGGCTGAGCCGCTCAAATTCGTACGCAGCTTTAGAGTGGTAGCAGTTTACCTGTGCAGTGTGCCGTCCTCGAGGTTGATGGCGATGCAGCCCTTGCAGACGCCGTCCTCCATCAGTAGGTCCAGAGCGAAGTATTCGATGAAATACTCGCAGTCGTAGCGGAGCGACTGGCCGTACAGGGTGTGGAGGAGCGAGTGGCCGGTTCTGTGAAAAAAAAGCTTTCAGTTGGTTATTGGTTGGTCACTGATGATAACTAAACTAACTAAAGTAAGTCACATAAGTTTGCGTCTGTGATGTTAACTTCTAATAGCGTCGTAGAGGTGGTAGAGGGGTTCGACGGGTGTGAGGCGCCTATACTGTTGTTACCTGTCGGCGACGGCGCAGCACCTGTGCGCCTGCCCGCCCTTGCCGAACTTGAGCGACTGGCCGCCGAACGCGCGCTGGTAGATGCGGCCCTCGGGCGTGCGAGAGAACGGCATGCCGTAGTTATCCAGCTCGATGACCGCATGAGGCGCCTCCCGCGTCATGTAGTGGATCGCGTCCTGTCAAATTTGTTACTACATTAGACGCTAATTTGGGAAATGGGGGTAATGGTGGCATGCAGAACTGTAACGTGTACAGGGCGAATTTATACACTTGTTTAAAAATGTATAACTTCGCACACAACGTAGGTAAAGCCTTACCTAGTACTTAGTTCTAGGGGTTACAAGGAGACTAATTCTTTGAAAGATTGTCATAGGAGTGGTCGCCCCCGGTCTGTAAGGACGGCTGCAAACATCAAAATAATCAGAGAGCGACTTCGCCAAATCCATGTCGCACCCAGAAAAAACTCGCTCTGCAGACTAACATTTCGCGTATTTCAGTCAACAGGATATTGAAATACGATCTCAAAGTAAAGGCTTACAGTCGTAGGAAAGTTCATTATCTAAATGATCGCCTTCGTAAATTACGACGTGAACGTTGCCCGATGCTGCTTAAGAGACACGATGCGAAAAAGATAATCTTCACCGACGAAAAAATCTTTACGGTTGAAGAAAAGTTTAACCGGCAAAATAATAAAGTTTATGCCAAAAGTAGCAAAGATACAGCTACAGCACGAAATGTCTCGCGTGCCCACCATCCGGCGAGTGTGATGGTATGGTGGGGGGTTTCGTACGAAGGTGTCACTCCGCTCCATTTTTGGCAACAAGGTGTCAAGGTGGAAGCAAAAAATTATCAAAGTAACATTTTGGAGACTGTAGTGAAACCCCTATCTGATACTTTATTTCACAACAAAGAATGGATCTTCCAGCAAGACTCAACACCTGCCCACAAGGCTAAAACGACTCAAGCTTGGTTAAGGAAAATTTTGCCAGGCTTCATCGCGGCGGAAGAATGGCCATCCTCCAGCCCTGACCTCAATCCGCTGGACTATTCTCTGTGGACTGAATTGGAGCTCAGGGCCTGCCAAAAGTCCCACCCAAACGTAGATTCCCTTAAGCGAGCCCTCATCAAAGCAGCGAAGGATATCCCACTGGAGAAGATTCGTGCCGCGATCGATGACTGGCCAGAACGTCTAAAAGCTTGTATTAAAAATAGGGGTGGTCATATTGAATAGTAATTGCTTGTAGTTGTTCGTTAATATCTAATTATCATTATCTGTAAGTTTTATAAATATGTATATCTTTATTCCTTATTTTTTTATACATTTATTTCGACTCAAAACTTATGAACACACGAGGTATATCGTCGCCTAATACCTATGATAGGTATCAGGAATTGTTCCAGCAATGCCCGGAGTTAAATCTCCAGTGTATAATATCCTTAACAAACATCAGTTTTAGACCCATGATTTCTATACATTCGGAGTTCTATAAATACATTTAAGGATGTCGAAACCAGAATTGTATCGTCCCTTTCGGCCTCACACAGTCGGAATCAGTCACTGGATTCAGTATCTGAACCACTCAAAAGCAAAAAAAGTACACCCATTGGTAGAATTTCTGCACAGTGTACCGTTTTATTTGCTCTTTATTGATTCCGAAGTACATAGTCGTACAAACATGCACGGAAGGAGAAATCTAACTCGTCATTATTTATTATTATATTAGATATTTATATTAGATATCAACATTGTTTACCAAGTTTATCTAATCTATCGCTGTTGATACCTACAGTTATACAAATGCATGCTGCTTTGTTAATCAGGATCTAAATAGCGATTCGGAAGAAAAAAGATATCGCATCTTGTTCCATTATCGCCCAACGCGCTAACTCACGAAAGAAAAACCACAGATTTCTAATAATGGTATTTCCATTGTCAAAATACGTGATATGTTTTGGCTTAGTACGGCAAAGCCATGTGCACGTAGAATCGGGTCCATTATGTTAAGTGACATGGCCAAGAAAGACAACTCTCAATATAAATTCATACGTATGACCGTAGTCAGTTTCTTATAATGGGCCTTGGCTTTCACGTGAAACAAAAACAAGCTAGTCTGTCGTCGGTATATAGGTACATTTAACAGGTGTACTGATTATCTAGACCTAGGTACTGCAAATTGCACCACTTTACAAACGCGTAAAATAACGAGTCATGCACGCATGCAAGTAATTTAAAGCATAAGTGACTAGGGACTAAAGAATTGCTGCTTCAGGTGGTGAATTTAAATTATCGATAACAAAAGCATGGTTAATGTTCCATACGTTTATTATTGGAAAATGTCTCTTTCAGACTGGCTGGTGCGAATATAGAATCGATAACAAATGCGTTGCTTATGTTCTAAGTAAGCATATAGTAGGTATATTGAATATTGCAAAATTTTGTAAATTCGTCTAAATAATAGATGTGCATAAAAACGGGACACTATTCTTAAAGTTTACTCTCCGTGCCCGCATGAAAATAGCCCGGTAAACCGAAACCTGTGGCCAAGGTTGGAACTCATTTCCCAGAAATGTTTGAGAACCTTTGGACATGCATTTTTACAGAGTAAAGATCTTTACAACAGACCTGTCTGAAGGGCCTTAAATGTCTCGCAGGTAATAATGGATTTACCGTTATGATTGTCTACCGCCCGCAGCATTATAAGCTAGCCACATTGAGTATGCGAGTCGACATAATTGCGAGCCATCGCATGACAATGGCTTAGAGTTACGAAAGATAAAACGTTATATTCCGATAAACACATGTAAATGTTCAGAGGAATTCACAAACACAGCATTGAGGTCTAATATGGCACGTATAATCTCTATAGGTAGACACGATTTTGTTGAAGTAAAACATGTTTTAGGTGGTGTAGTAAAGATCACAAAGACCTACAGGGTTCTTACCTGGTGCAAAGGCAGTGCATCGCCATCCAACGCGGTAACGCGGCAAATGTAATGGGCACCTTTGCGCCGGATACATTTCGCGGGGGTCTATTTAACAAACCCTATGTTGTGTCTTGATTCTAGTTTATATATTTTCATGTCTTTTCCAACATATTAGGAAAATGAGAAGGATTACACATCGTCTGATATAGTATCAGAAGTACATAAACCACGTTAATTTACGGATTGGCTTTTTAGTTCTTTGGATCAGCCCTTAATAGTATTTTATGCAATCGTTATATCATTTATGCTTTTTCAGTCGAGTACCACGTTTAGGCCACGAAGCTTGCTGAGTGGCCTAATTAAGGTAGGAGACTTAAAAAGCTAATTATATAACTATTGAATACAATACTTTTTCTACGAGTCAATTGAACTAATTAAACAAACTTGGTATCTATTGAAAACGAAGTGCAAACAACGGCTTTTTCTTTTTTGTGCGTTGATGTCTATTACCTTTTGACTTTCTCATGACGGTGTCCTATTGGTCAAATACATTATAGTTCAGTAAAGGCGCCATGTGATTGGTCAATTTCATTTTAGTTGTCTCAACAGTTATGAAATGTGGATTAGGAGCTCCATAGTAAAAAGTATGTGATTTAAGTTTGGTGTATGAAGTCTTAATTCAAACATTAAGGTTGACGAGTATAAAAATATAATTTACCTGATCTCCCAGCCAGTCGGATCCCTTCACTGTGTCGTACATATGCCAGAGCCAGTTATCATCCTCCATATTACCTTAAAAAGAAATAAATAAACATAATTCAATCCAACATTATTTAAGAGATTATTTAACATTTGTGTAGTGAATAAATGTCTTCTTTCTTTCTTAAGAGTCCGCAATAAATATATAAAGCTCGATTCTCCATACAAACGTAGTTACGCTCTCATTTTAAAACTACGCGTTGGAGTGTGACGAAACTTTGCATGTACAATGACATGAGGTATATCTATGTCTGTAATTAGTTTATGTAGCTTCAGATACCATAGTAAAAATAAGTTTCTCTAAAAAATTTCATTTTTGGTACAAGCTTTAATTGCTGACTGTACTTTTCTGTATACCATCATCAACTACTCATTAAGACGATTCAAACGAGCCCAAACTCAATGTGGTTACGTTAGTTAAATACTGAATTCCCATGGTCACCATCTGTCTCCATCATCAGATCAGCTCGTTGGTACCATAATATTGAATTGTCATCCAAACTATACTAATACCCAAAATTTCAGATCAATCGGATAACGGCAAGCGACTGAAAAATTGGTTGCAATTTTTGACGGACAACTTACTTACATACTTTTATACGAACAAGTCAAGTTAATATAAAGCTTGTAAAAATACAGTGTGTTTAAGTTTTTCATACAAAACTTGTTTTTGCTGTATTTCGTTTGTTTTATAAACAGGAACCATATAAACTAATTACAGACATAGATATACCTCATATCATTGTATATGCAAAGTTTCGTCACAATCCAACACGTAGTTTTAAAATGAGAGCATAACTACTTTTGTATGGGAAGGTGAAATTCGGCCGAGCTTACTGCGGACTCTTAACCCCAACTTAAACAACAGACACGTCTTTACACCAGTTAGAAATTCATAATTCCAATTTTTTATTAAGATATAAGTAATTATTAATGTCTGTTCCAACCATTCAAAAGAAATGTGCTTCTGCAGTTATAGTCAAAATTTTGGCAATAACTATTAAATTTTTGTTTACATAATTCCAAATTTACTGGAGGTGCAACATAGATAAAAGAAAATGAGTGCATGTTTTCCTTAATGGGTGCAATCATTAGGATCATGAACCTATTATATTATAAACAAACTATTATTAATGTTATTATGACCTCTACTTATACTGTAGGTAATTAATTACCAAGTACTACTTTCTAGAACCCATATAAATGTATTGATGCACATTTCTCACAAACATTATTTCGATTATTGTGCATATATTCATATCATTGACATTGATTCTACTACATATTTATATGGCAGCATACTGTTGCCCCAAATACAGAACATTGTTGTAGTCCCAAATATGTCAGTCCTCGAAAAATAAATAAGAGGGGAATTTTTAGGTGAATGAAAAATTGAGATAACATGAAACAATTCAATTATTTTTGTTCAAAGGATTAAAAGGTGTGAAAAAAAATCAATTGCAATAAATATTATAGTAGACAACACTTTCAGAGACACGCGTTTTTTAGTGAATTAATATGAGCCATACATACCTAAAGCAGCATTAATCCCACCCTGTGCCGCAACAGTGTGGGACCTGGTAGGGAACAGCTTGGTTACCACAGCGGTCTTGAACCCCTCCTGTACGAGCCCGAAAGCCGCGCGTAGTCCCGCGCCCCCGGCTCCAATGACCAACGCGTCGTGTTTGTGGTCCACCACGGTATAAGCCTTGGTCATGTTGCTGTTTGATGAGCCATGATCTTTGGCAGCACCTCCGACCGACAGGTGGAGGTTCCGGTATAGATGTGATGCCTGCAGCAATGTTTACATTAGATTAGTAGCAAATTAGCACACCATCACACCAAAAAAATACCTTTGCTGTATTTTAACTGTTGGGGGCCAATTCGATCATTAGCAGGCCTACCCCACTGTCAATTTGGTGCAGAACGAAGTTTGTCCTTGGTAACCTTCTGTGGAGATCTAGCAAGGGTTGTACAGTGTATCGCACAAAATGACATTTCATATCTGTACAGCCCGCCAGGGAAAAAGTTGACAAGTCAACAGGAAAACTGGAAGAAATTTAAACTCTATGTACAGATTACATAAAGTTTACTTTCTTCCATTTTCTCAAGTTGTCAACTTATTCCCGCCGTGTACGGATATATACATTCTGTTTTACCTAGTAACAATATAATTTCATTGATCACACACCTTTAGATGAATTTCAATTTTACAAAATGCTGCTGACATGACGAAAGAAGTAATCCCCTTGCAAGATATGAACTATTTATCATGTATTCAATTATTTCTTACTTTATCCTGACTTACCAGCTATTGTATTATTTTAGTACCATATCATAATATTATTTCCAAAATTTGATGATAATTTTGATAACAAATATTAAAAACTAAAATAGTTATCATTTTTAATGTTCAGTTATGTGGTATGTTAACAACCCTATTATTCAGAGCAATCACGCGAACTTGCAGTGTCCAAGAGGCAACCAGAGAGAGAACCGCTCTGTGCAACTGTCTGAAATTTTTTTTAGTTGCGAGGCTGCCAATTGAAACAGCGGTTGCCTGAAGGTGTATGTGCTGTTTATATAATGAAATGCTGTTTCAATTGAATACCTGGGGATTTCTTTTTTCTCCCCTCCTCCATTTTCCGGCCTAGGCCAAGTTGGCTCAGATCGAGTTGCGCAGGGTGGTTCCACAACGCTACTCTCTGCCTCTCAGACACTGAAACTACGCGTCATTGCTTTAACTATATTTCACTCTATGATTGTCTATTGCAAAAAAATATAGCTAACGGCATCACTTAGTACAGTGGACCTTCTGTACTTAGAGGTACTATTGATTATTCTGTCATTAGTTAATGACATGACAAATGATAATATGACATTATTAAATGGTACAAAGCTAGTTAAAAAATTATCCCCCTTTAGATTGAACATCCAGAATTCCTAACAAAACTATACATTTCAGACCGGAAAATAACGGAGATGTATGATGAAAATGAAAAAAAAACTGTGCTTCATAAATCATGAAGATGCGATATTATATTAATTAAATAGGTATACTATACAATTAAGTAATCAATAATACATTGCGCAATTTCAAGTGGGGAATTTTGAAGTTGGCCGATCAAAACATACCTCCTAAGAATGTATTACATAACTTGTTTTCTTCTATTAGTTACTGTTTAGCTGACTTACCAATGAGGCGGGGCTTCGGGAAACGGCGGCTTTCATGATTGAACTCATGATGGAACTCTCTGTTCGCACCCTGAGATCAAATTCAATAGAAGTACACTAGCGTTCGAGTTTTCGTGGAGATTTTGCTGTCAAACGCGGCTGGGCTATCACATTGCTAAACTTTTTTTGGCTTGTCCGCTTGCCTCGGATTCTAGTGGTTTAGCCAATTTTCAATGTTGGACAGCAAGGGTAGTGAATGGGCCGCGTAATCGGAATGATTGCGAAGTAAAATCAAAGAATATAATACTCACCGTAAAATACACTTCAGTTATGTCATTTTGTTTGTCAATCAAATGTCAAATTTCATGCTAAGTTAAAGTGGTATTTATTTAGGTCCATTTTGGCTTGTAATTTAATTTAATCGCTAAGCAATATATTTATTAGAAGTATAAGTTCAACGTTCTTCGAAAATTACTTTGCTTAAAGATCAACATTTGTCATGGCAGATAATCCCAGCAATGATTCGCTGTCTGAAGCTGAAAGGTTGAGAGGTAAAACCTTCCAAATCAAGTCACATGTAACACTTGTTTATAAACGTTTATTATTGTTGTAAAATCTAAAAGTAATGTTTATTTTGTACCTAGAACAGGAAACGATAATAAACACTGTGTCAAATACTTATGTTTAGTTTCATTCTTTGTAATCTAATAGATAAATGTACTTATATTCTTAACGGAACTGGTTGTTGTAGAGGACGAGCTAGCTCGAGAGTTGGAGCACAGTGACACAGACGAAGAAAATTCACAAGAAATATCTCTGGAAATAGAAGAGAAGCTACTAAAAGATGAACCCGAATGTAAGACCTGCATGACCTACTAAGAATGATGTTCGATATTTGATATCTAGAGCATTTATTCAGCTCACCGATTTGCTGAAGGAAAAATGTTCAGGGTTAATGTTATTCTACCCATTATTGTGATGTCAAAATAAATTTAATAAATATATATGTTCTAACACTACCTGTATTACTGAGTTTGTGAGTAAGTTAATTGAGACAGCAAGATAAAATATATGAACTTGTCTAACACCTACCTACTTTGACTATGTCCACTTAGCTGGATAACTTGTTGACCATCTTTGTAGTTTTTCCTGCGCAAAATTCTTCACTACTCAGTGGACTATTAAGTGGCAATGAGGCTAGAACTACAGACCTTTGCTATTTTTTTATGCATTAAAAGCTAATGATGGCAAAACAATCACTGTATCAATAGTCATTGCTCTCTTGCAGAGATCTTCAGTCTCATGACGTTACATTGCATGATGATGATGGTATCCATTTAGTCCTCATCAGGGACATAGAGCTACCCCTACCCCCCTTTCACTAAAAGGGGCTTCTTAAATGGTCTCCCATCTGTTTCTGACCTGGGACTGTAGACAAGGTTACAATCGACAAGCGCTAACGCCAGTAGAAATTAATTAAATGTAGGGGAATGACAGATGCCGACAAAACACTTTTCATTAACAGTTTTGCAGGATTTTAAGTAGTTAGTGTTTTTGTAGAATTTTTAGCAACAAATAAATAATAATAATATTTAACATCTGTCATTCCCATAGATACATTCTATTAGTTTTCTATTGGCGTTAGCGCTTGTTGATTGTAACTTTCTCTGGGCCCCCTGGCAACCTCAATCTCCTTCCAGCCTAAGCCCGTTGAGGCAACCTCTTAGTTACTTAGTTTCCAAATTGTTAAACAATGCTTATGAGTGTGTATAAGATAGTATTGAATGTCATACAGTGTACAATTTTACTTCCAGATACAACATTAGTAAACTATGAAGAGAACACCTTGAGCACAAATAAACCAGATAATGAAGTTGTTGAGACATATTCAGACAACTCGCAGAATGTGGAAACTATACACAGAACCGATGAACTGGGAAACATTTACTTGGACAATTCAGAAACTTTTATGAACACACAAGTTGATAATATCGTAGACTCTACAGATAACTATGATTCATACATGAATGAATACTCATTTGATAATCAGACAGTTGATAACAGCAGAGTCGAAACAAATGAAGAGAGAAATGATGCTAGTGAATCAGATGAGTTGAAAGACAGTATAGTGTTGCCAGATATGAATGACTTCCAGCAAGGTGATGGTAATTATGACTCTCAGACTGCTGACGACATGCTCATGAGTGAGCGAGAGAGGGAGAAAAAGAGTAAGAAGGAGTTAGAGGAGGAAGAAAGAGAAAAGATGCAGTAAGTTGCAACTGTTGCAAGTTTATTATATTGCCATCCTCATAATCTTACTACTAAAATGTTATTTTTAATTTGAGATTCACTAGGTGGCAGTTTAATTGCACGTGCATTTTCTCATTATAGTCCCTCCAAAAACAATTGGCATGCTGTGCCATACATACCTGACCCTGAAACATTTCAATATTGATTTTCAGAGTACTAGTCTCAAACTTCACAGAGGAGCAACTAAACCGGTATGAGATGTACCGAAGAGCTGCCTTCCCTAAAGCTGCAGTCAAGCGTCTGATGCAGACCATCACAGGCTGCTCTGTCGGCCAGAATGTGGTCATCGCTATGTCTGGTATAGCTAAAGTGTTTGTGGGTGAAGTTGTTGAGGAAGGTTCGTAATAATCTAGTTCTTGGCGGGTCCGTATAATGTATGGTCCAATAATCCGCGTCCACTGTTATGTCTGTCTTTCTAAGTGATGCATGCATATTTTACAAATATTTTATTATATCACTATCAGTAAATGTAGAGGATTGCATTATTTCTGACTGGTTCATAGCTCATTATTTTTAATTTCCTACTGCCTAAGATTGTCTGGCAAAGATCGCGTTTTATCGATAACCACCTATTTATTATTGCCTGCCTATATTTATTTTCAGTGGCCTATATAGCTACAGCGCTACCACGAAAATCGAATCTCGAAGTTTGTATATCTCAGTCTCTGTCGCTCGAATATAGCGAAGTGCCGTTCCCGGGAATATTAAAATTGTGTATGTTTCTATAATTTACTATCAGGGATTCCATGATAATTTAGGCGCTTGATTTTTTTTACCAAGACATTAAACCAGTGTAATTTATCTGCAATAGTAAATTCCAATGTTCCTTGGAATATTCTCGGGAACAATGGGAATATTCCCATAGTTACTGGGAGAATCTAGCCGATTTTTTTTTTTACAAAAGTTCGTCTATAATACCTAACAAAAACGATACAAAATATCACAAGTTAATTAAAAAGTTACAAAAACATATGAACAATTACAAAATATGAAAATATTCACGTATTAAATGGTAATTGAGATAAAGTCAGAATAAGTACAAAAATGCAGTTTTTGGCGAAAGGCATTTTATTTGTCGGGGCACTATTCATTTTAACGACTTTTATTACAATTTAAATTTTCCTAATTTGTTTTTCAATATTCCTCTGTTTGGGGAATATTCCCGGGAATGGGAATATTCCCATATGGGAATATTCCCATTCCCGGGAATATTCCGCAGCACATCACTACTCGAGTACCATAAGCCAATAAGTGCGATATAGACGGAGATATACAAACTTCGAGATTCGATTTTCGTGGTAATAGCTTAGAGCTACTTATTATAACCACGAAAATCTAATCATCAACATAACCACTGAAAGTATTTAATACATGGGTATGGGTCACTTTCTGTTCTTATCTCATGAATTTTTCTATTTGTCTATGACAGGCGTTTGATTTTTTTTTTTAATTAAGTCCTCACCACTCTTTTCTTATAGCCCTGGAAGTATTGGAGAATTCTGGTGAACCAGGCCCGCTGCAGCCGAAGCACCTCAGAGAGGCTTTGCGCCGACTACGGATGAAAGGAATCATCCCATCTCGGAAGGTGCACAGGAGTATGTTCAGGTCGTAATATCGCTATTACTATACAATAATTAGGAAAATTTTCGGATACGTCAAAACAGTTCATTCTAGTTGTATTGTAAAGCTTATATTATAATACGTCGGGGTCGTCGGGTGACAACCAAAACTCACTAATTACACGTAATACGTAAAGAAAACTCAACCTTCTACAACTTTTACACAGTTGATATTTCTCAACCTCCTGGGGGCCTTTAAAATTTGTCACCATGAAACAACCTTAACAATTGCATGTATGATTGACAATCAATTGTTTTTAATGTAGTGTTGCACCGGGCCTCAGGAGGTTATATTATTTTTCTCAAACATGCAATGAAATTTTGACGTTGTGTTCTTCAGATTTGGGCTTCGAAGTGTCACGTTTCGGGCGCAGCGAGACGAGATACCCGTAATAGCATTTCATTCAAAATTGGAGGCCTAGGCCGGCAAGATGATCTTTTTTAATTTTCATTCCACTATTACGACCGCTTTAGCCTAGTTGGTAGTGACCCTGCCTACGAAGCAAGAGGTCCCGGTAAGGGCATTTATTTGTGTGATGAGCACAAATATTTGTTCTGAGTCATGGATGTTTTCTATGTATTTAAGTATTTATTTATCTATATAAGTATGTTTTTCGTCGTCTAGTACCCATAGTGCAAGCTTTGCTTAGTTTGGGACTAGGTCGATTTGTGTAAGATTGTCCCCTAATTTTTTTTTTATTTGATCCCGGCGTTCAGCCATGAAAATTAAAGTTTGATTTCATGGAGTTTTTTTTAATTTATTTCATTGCATGTTTGAGAAAAACACTATACATACCTCGGCGTGAAATTGGGTTGCCGGCCGAGTATATATAGACGGCCGAGCGTAGCGAGGTCGGATAGTTATGAGGCTGGCAACCCCTTACTTCCCGGCCTCTGTAGTAATGTACTATTTCTCAAACTTGTGTTAACCTACGAATAAAACAAATTGACTAGCTACTTTTTATTTTTATTTCATTGCAAGTTTGAGAAAAGCACTATACAAATCTCGGCGAGAAACGGGGTTGCCGACCGCGTATCCCTATCCGGCCTCGCTGCGCTCTATATCTACTTGGCCTGCAATCCTTCGCTTCCCGGCCTTTATAGTAATGTACTATTTCTGCATTTAGTGAGTTTTGGCTGACACCCAACGAATATTGGGTGTCTCAAAATTGTAGCAACCACTACTACAGTTACTTGGGTCAATCAACATTTTCTTGCTGTTTCTTTCTGCCCCGTTAGCAAAGAGACAATGTGACAGTTTCTTAGATTTTTTCTTAAACATGCTTAGGCCATGGGTTGAAAATGTAAACAACCTAGCAACAAAAAAAAGTTGATTTACCCATTTAATTCGTACATACTCTTTTTGTTGTGGTTGAAGCCGAGATATATTTAATTTTCCCTTGGTATTGATTGACATTTATTAAGAGGTGAGCGAGAACTGGTATGACAATCTATTTATTTAACGTTAAAAATCTTGAACCAAGACAAAAATCATCTTGCTGCAAATTTTATGCCAGCATGTATCTTACAGGTTTTGGTTTCCCAATATAAAATACTCTATTCTCTTAACGCCAATGAAACCTAAAATCGTCGCGAGCTGTGCCTGTTGCCATGAGGAACTGTAGTTGACATTACGTTACCTGCATACAGAAGGATAATCTGTGATGACATTGGCATAATGAAAATTTAATGTCCTGTGCAATATGACGTTGAAAGGGTTAAGAGTTAATTTTTGCTTTGAATTTGTAAATGTAATTACGTACGAGTACGACACGCGAGCTTCCGTAGGCAATTCGGCTGCACACCCATTTCATACTAACCGAGTACCAAATAATAAAAGCAATTATGAGAAAAAATTGCAATAGAAGTTAATTTACATACTAATAAGCTTAGATGTATTTTAATAACTTAATAATAAGTATTGACATAGTGCTTAATTTGTTAACATTCATAATAAATCAGGTTATGAAAGTCTTGGTCGTTTTTATTCGTTGAATGGAATAACTAGAGGATATAAGCCAGTATTGAAGTCAAAGAAACGAAATTATTTAAAGAAATGTTAATTTATTACATGATAAATTGTTATTTTATTAAAACATAATATACAACAGTAACTAAGGATTATTCATAGTTCGAAAACTTGAAAATAAAATCAGTCTTGTTAAAATGGCCAACTATGTTGTGTTGTAGTCTGTAGACATTAGTGGAAATCCTTAGAAGGGCACTTCACAAATAATAGTAAAAAATAAAATAGCGTTGGCTAACAATCGCAAAACATAAAATGCACACAAAAAAATTCCATTCAAAATCCAAGGATGAATTGGCACTTAAAATTAAGATTTATTCCATGCAAGGAAGATTATCGATTTGCTTTTGTTACCAATTTTCCGCATATCACAGACATTTTTCTTCCAAAGCTTCCACTGGTCGTTTGGCATTTGATGAAATAAAATAACTTTGAAAGTCAAACAAAATAACGGAACCATCGACAGAACACTTATTGTTACTTTATCGAACAATATATTAATTTATTTTTAATCTAGCTACATGGGAAGGCGCAAATTAGTTTAGGAATCGGTAACAAACATTTTAAAACGACGAATATTCAAGATATACTGAATACAAGTTGTTGTCTTTTATAAAAAACAGGTATAAGGCTAAAACAGTTTTGTTTTAGCTTTCAGTTTGGTCCTGTTAACAGTGGTTTAAATTGTATAAGTCATTCATACGTCGTTATATCATTGCATAACATAATTGTTAGATTATGGTGTTTCAGATCTCATGATTTTCCAATACTACCAGATCCGTAAGATAGATCAATAACGATAAATTATGTAAAATACATATTGTGCATTCCATGATTGCCACGAGCAATCTTTTTAATCCTTCAAATAGGGTTCATTTCATTAGACATCAAAACATGTCCTTGAAATTACCAAATAAAACATAACGTAAAGCCAAATCTTGCTCATCAATGCACATAAGAGCATACAATCAATACTATAGTATTTCGTCAGCTACACAATAGACCGAGCAGAAAAGCACAACCAGAGTAAAAGCAGCAGCTTTTACTCTGGAACTGCGGTTGCGGAAAGCATTCCGCAAGTGCAGACTAATAAAAGGCAAAGCTTATCACACCCAGCTATAACTAAGACTAGATGAGGTTCGGCCGGTTTTCGCGACACGCCGACCGACAGCTTCAATCATTTTGGTCACTGTATTATCATCACTCATAGAGTACATCTGCATGTCTGTCAACTTGGACCAGTTTGACAGGACCGGTCACACCGATCACCAGACGATATGACGTCGGCACTTGTGAGAAGCGAAAACGCTTCCGCAATACAGCCGCCGAGGACACATATCAAAGAACAAAAAAAAGTCAGTGCGAATCGTCACTGTCCTGATAAAAAATATCGAGTGACAAATTGCATTCACAGACGCGCTCTTTATATGTATTTCCAATGAATCGCGCACGGGTCAGCGCTGACAAACACCACCGTAACTCGGAAACGCTCCGCTGATCCATCAGCTCCAGCCAACGTGACACGACCATCGGCCTTATACCGCGAGCCGCTTGACGCCGCACTCAATGCAGAACTTGGCGGCGTCGGGGAAGCGGCTGCCGCACTCGTGGCAGAAGCGCGAGAGCCGCGGCGGCGGCGCCTTGTGCAGGGACACCTCCGAGCTGCTCGAGCTGAGCTCGGCGCGCGGCCGCCACGAGCCTCGACGGGACGAGGCGTGGGACCCCACGCGCTTCTCTGGAAATTACGTTGTCATGAGTGCCCGATCACAAGCACGAGAATCACGAAGCACAAGATCGGTTCACTCACAAAGGCCCGCCCTACCACTTCGCAATCCATATTAATGTGTCAATTTAAATATCTACATGGCGAGAAGTTAAGGGAGTCTTCGTGAGTGAACAGATCTATGTAATTTACTCGTATCTGAATCCGAGATATAACAAGCAAGGGCATCTCTTTATAAAAATGCATAAAGCATACAGTTGCGTATTATCTAACCGCGATTAGAATGGATTTGGAGGTGACAGTTTGGACATATAAAAAGGTCTAAGTTTATATGAACTGACCAGGTATTACATTGCCAATCTTATCGCGGTCAAGTAATACATGTTGTAGGTACAGTTATGTGTAAATACATCAACAAGTGTATATGCGTCAACCAGAGCAATGGCACAGATTATAATGACATTATAATCTGTGCCATTGCTCTGCCTTCTGCCCGCGACTCCGTTCGCGTAGAACTCGTTTATATCGCAGCTCCATACAAACTTTCACCCCCCATTCTACTACAAACAGACTCAAACTATATCTATACCAAATTTTATCCAAATCGGTTCATCGGTTTAAGCGTGAAGAGGTAACAGACAGATAGACACACTTTCGCTTTTATAATATTTGTATTGGTTGTGTATAGGGAACTTCAAGACGGACACATTCAATTAAGCACAAACGACGTCGTGGCCAGTTTAGTTCATATACCTATCGTAGACGTAGTTATGACTCTTACCATGTTTCTCTTTGTCGACCTCTCTGTGCGGGGTGTGCCTCTCCGGCGGCGCTATGGGCTGGTCCAGCTCCGCCGACCGCTCCATCGCGAGGAACTCCTCACTTGACACGGACCGGATCTCGTCCTTCTGACTCCCGCTCGAATCCGAGCCCGCCGGTATCCTTTCCAATGACGACGGACCGTTCAACTCCTTCGGACATACCGATAGTTTCGAAGGAGATATTCTATTTAGGCTAAAAACACGATAAAAAAACATAAGTAAAAATGTATCCATGATGAATTTCCTGGAATAAAAAGTTATATCGTCATTGGCATGCCAAATTTATAAACCAATCGAATTTATGAACACAGCTATTTATCTTGTTCTAATTTAAATTTGTACTAGACCAGTAATTACCTGACTAACCTGCTATAAGCCGAGTCGTTGCTGGATTTCCCATTAGGCGTGTAGTTCCCGTTGGAATTACCCTCGCATTTACTATTTTTCCTACTAGTCTTGCTCCGCGCTGCCTTCTCCGTCCCGTTATGCTGCATATTATAATTCATAATATCTTTGTTCGATTGGTTCATTTGGTTCTTTTCGGATTCGTAGAACTTGTCAAATTCTTTCAGAGACTGCATAATGTCTTGATCGAGTTGGTCGGATTTGTGGCGCGTGTTGCCGCTCTCCGTTTTCGGGACATTCTTCTTGTGGATGGAGTCGAGGAGGGAGGTGGAACGTTTGACGGAGGTTGGGAAGCGGTTTTCGCTCCCGATATTGTTACTGCTAAAATTAAAAGACTTGGGATTGGTAACTGGGGTGAGGCCGTTACTACCGGGGTATATCGCTTTAGGAGTAGAGCTAACACTACTAAACGCCGACGTTCGATTGCTGCCGACGAGCTCGGACTGCCTAACTACCCTAGTGGTAGAGCTGCAAGTTCTTTTGTTTTCAGATTTCCTTTTATGAATTTCTTCGTCAAAAGTAGTCATAAATTCCTCGAGGTCAAATTCCTCGAAGACAGACTCTTCATCCTTAGCTAACGTTTTCGACGCAATACTTTCTTCCAGAGACGACATAATTTTATCATATTGGACGCTTAAGTTATCCAACGGAGCAGTTATCAAATTATTTGTATCAGTGTTGTTGTTGTCGTTGTCTTTTTCCTTTTTATTTTGTGAATCAATGTTACCATTGAATTCATAATTATGATTATGTGTTTTACTGAAAGAATCAAATTTAGATGGCAAGTTTTCTGTAGTGAGAAGAGACTCCATACTGCTAATAATGTCGGGATTATTTAAAATTGTGTTTACATTAATGGGCAAGTTATCATTCTCGTTAATAAGTCTCGGGTCGATGTAATTACTATCGGTCATAGACGAATTATCGTCAGCAAGTATTGCGTCTAAATTTACAAAATCTTTCTTTTCGTTTTCATCTCTTTTTATTTTGTCTAGTTTCACAGGTTGTTTTATAGTAGTTCGCTGGAAACTGTGGTACATGGAAGTAGCAATTTTTGGGATTTTGTCTTTTGGTTTTGGAGTACTATAACTAGAAGTTGTATAACTCGAGAATGACCTATTGAGACTATTGTTCCGGTTAAAGTTTGTTTTGTCTGCCATACTACTATTTTCCTTACTAGATTTAGTAAAGGTTGTGTTGAGTTTTGGACTAGGTTTCTTATCATTTCTGTTAAGTCGAAACGAGCTGCACCTACCCCCAAAACTACTAGTGTTGTTATCGTTGTTTGTACTTCCAAAAGATTTCATTCTTTGGAGTGTTGGAGTTTTTTGGTATGTTTTGTTAAGTGTGTCTTTTATCATTTTGGAATTTTCTGTGCGAAGTTGAGACAAGGGAGCTTTGTCTTTCGCAGGACGAAGGATAGGGAGAGTGCGGGTGAGGTCTTTGGAAGAGTTGTGCATCTTTTTAGGTATATCGGTATCTGAAGACAGGAGCTCTTTCATTTGCCTAGCAGCTGACGCAAATGGGTCATAGGCGTCATCCAGTCTGAAATAAAAGCAGCAGACGCCTAGTAACAAGTTACACAACATCACAACAGCAATAATTACGAACAAAATATAAATTATTTTAGCACACAAAATACTGGAGGGACCAGATAATCTGAAATAAAAATAATTAGCTCTGTTCAGGAAGGGTAGGAACTGGACTTCAAAACTTAACCTTGCGCTTTCTATCCTTGGCAACTTTAATGGCGGCGCATCAGTCGATATCGATTGGTCGTCACTGTCACGATCATCTTCTGCAACTATGAAGGTTCTGTTATCTGCATTATCTCGACTTTGTTCGCGTAGCATGATATATTTTCTGTTAGATTTAAAGATCTTTTGCACTCTTTTTTTAGTACAAGCTAATTTTGTCTCAGGTTTATTCGTCACGTTAATAGAGGGTAGTGTCAATTTGGAATCGTTAGAATCATCCTCAATTTGAGTGATTCTTTTATTTTGCTTTGTTTCATAATGTTTTAAACCATAAACTGTGATATGCTCCATATCAGAAACATCTTTCTTTTCTACCGCACTATTTTTTTCTTTGGTTTGTTTAGCAGAATTTTCAACAGTATTTCCAGCTCCCTGTAGCAATTCTTTTAAATCAAGCTTTAAGTCTTCGAGAGTATCAGAAAAATGTTTCGTTTTGACTGTGTCATCTACTGCGTCTAACGTTTTATCATTTATCGTTTCCAATGAAACAGTTCTTGGCGTATGTAAATTGTCAATATGTTTATCTAAATCTAACTCCTTTTCATTTTGAGAACTCATCATTTTATCTGTCAAATTCATGAATTCATCTAAGTCTGCTGGATTTTCTGAGAATTTTGTATATGTATCGCTACTGCCATGCCTGCGGCCAGTTCCATTACTTTCTTCCTCATATTTATTTTCATCTGAGTTGTCAAATTGCTCTCCACCGGCATCATTTCCATAGCTTTCTTCTAAATTGTCACCTGATAGATCCAGATTATCCAGACATTCTTCTACACCATGATCGACCTCTATAACTTCATGTGGCTCAATTGGCTCTGATTTAGAAAAGTTCAATTTATTGGAAGACCTATTGTCACTGTCGTCAGTTTCATCTTTCTTTAGTTGAAATGTATCTTTCGAGCTTTCTGACACATATATATCAGATTTACTAAAATTTGAAATAGAACTAGTAGCCTCTGTATTACAGGAGGTATTACCAATTGTATTTGCATACAGGATTTCAATTTTGTGATTATCTGGTACAATATCGCTTCCTTTCCGGCCATTAACTTGCGCGCTTTCAACGAGTGATACTCTGGTTTTTTTATTATTATAACTGGTCGGCTTTTCGTCAACATTTTCGTGAATCACACACGGAACACAAAAAAGTTCTGTGTTGATGCCGACAGTCTGACAAATTTTATTATTGCCGATCACTGTAAGACAGTCGTCTAAACTATCAACACTCATACTGTTTTCTTTCGGTAGTAATACTGAACCTTTTTTTGCTTTCTTTTTTGACATCTTTTCTTTAACAATTTTATCTGGCTGCGGTACTTCCGAGGACTTCGGAAGTTTTGCTTTAATTTTACTAGAGTTTGGCTTCGTTACGGGTTTTGACGTTACTTTGGTTGGCTCCGGTTTTTCAATAGGTTCAGCTATTTCATCCTTAGGTATCACTTTTTTGTTAACTGCTCGTTTCAGGATTGGTATTTGTCTCTTCCGTTTCTTCTCTTCCGCAGCCTTCGCTTGACGTTCATTATATTTGGTTGCAATTTCTTCCAGCTTCTTTAACTGCTGTTCTTTTTTATTATCCTGGCGTTTTTTTGTTTTGTCTTGAGGTTTTTTTGGATTAGGAACAGTGATTTCTTGTTGAGTATTAGGAGGAATGGGTTCTTGCGCGTTTCTACGGGAGGGTAAAGGAAGGAAGTATAATTATATTGTGATTCTTAGTGAACAAACAAGGAGACAGGAACGAGAATGTGCAAAAAAACAAGACGAAAATAAAACCAACGCTTCCTTCCTTTCCCCTTATTTGCTAAAACAACAAAATAGAGATCCCTTAATAATATGATACTTACCTAGTGCTGCTGAGATCTCTGGCCAGTCTCGCTTGCCTTGCCTTCACATTGGCATCACCCGATGAATTATTTAGAGAATTTCTGGGGTTTCTAATAACTGGCACATGAGGTGACGGTTCGTCATTGCAATCATTGCTCGACATGGATTCTGTAACAAAAAATTAAAATCATTAACAACTAGTCAATTCATACGGTTCGTGGAACGAATGGTTGGTAATTTTTTTGATGTTAATTATTAGTCAGAAATTTGGTCCACTGGACTCGTCTTTGGAATCCAAAGTTTGGATATACAAGGCATTGCATAACTAAAGATACAAATGCTTGTCGAATCTGCGGAGGGTTCAGGCGTTAGAAGAACAGTTCGTTTTGCTGGGACGATGTGCAGCCAGTGAGGGTTTTTCAAAATGCATTGTCACCGTGGTGACAAAAGCATCTGCCAGCACAGTGGCGAGATATCTATCATCGTCAATTTGATTGATAGATTTTAAAAACTGCTGTCAAAAAGACCTTTTGCGAGTGCTGCCACTGTCAGCCTGCCAGTATGCATAATGCATTCTGAAAGACCCTCCATTGCAGGCTATCAAAAACATAAAGGGCATGCTGCATGAAGGGCAATTGCGTACCATCAGCAAACAAATATATATATCCTATAAGACTGACAATATAATAATGAATGCAGTTTACCTGAAGCCCTGGCGCGTCTGTTGCGACCGTCGCCATGCTCGCGCGGCGGCGGCGGCGACACCCCGCGGGACGATTCCACAGACGCTGAGCGGCTGTTCGACGACTTGTCTCGGGTTTGTGACGATCTGTATATAGGATTCAATTATTTTGTTTGTGTGCTTTTCGTAAGTATAACGCGGTCCGTATACCTTGCCGCTGAGGCAAAGGTGGGGAATTACTCCGAAAAATACACTTCGAGGAAACGTAACCAACATCTATGTAAAAAACAGTTTGCAGTCTTGTAATGGTTCATGTTTGCCGCTGCTGCGAATAGGATATCTTCACTCAGGCACCATAAAGTGTACACGGTGTAAATGTGGAGCCAATGATTCGTATAAAGTGGATTGATTATGGGAAGAGTGAAGTAACCGTCACAAGCCAGCGAATGAATAAACCATGGAAGTAGCGCCGCCAAATGGCCTCACAGAATGGGTGCCATTATGCGGGGTTGGGGGCGGGGTGTCAAAACGATGCCAGGCAGCCGTTTAGTTCGAACATGCGCAATCCGGTTTTGGGCACGTGTTTGGGTATAAATTTGTAAGGAGTTCGCATTCTATGGTTTTTTCATTCGCTGTCGCAAGCACGCATCAGCGAAGTGCCGAATAGGCACCAATGTCTCTGCTGGTCCAATACCATTCCAGCCAATTTTTGAATAAGACAACTCTCACCGTCTGCCCCTCGCGAGCGGCGCCTTATACTGCGTGCGAGCATTAAGCCGCTGCTTCGCATCGGCGATGTGCTGCGGAGGCTGCGCGGGAGCCGCGGGCAGGATCTTGGCCTTGTCGGCGCACCACTCGACGTGGCGTTCGAACGCGCGCAAGCCGAATGCGCGGGCACAGTGCGGGCACTTTTGGAGGTCGGCTGAGGGCTGGAATCACGATAACAAGTCTTGAAAATAGCCACCTCAGGCCGCTGTTCACTTGTCAATAACCCTTATCCGCGCCGATATAAAGATAATGCAATCCACTAAGAAGCGTGGGACGCTTCGTGGTGGATGGGGGCTAAACACAAAAGTGCGCAATGAGAAAGAGTGGGGCGTTTCTGTGTGAACTGAACAATCTATAGAATTTTCTGATCTTACTATAGGTATCCTACTAATATTATAAATGCGAAAGTTTGAATGTTTCGATGTTTGGATGTTTGTTACTCAATCACGCTTAAACGGCTTAACCGATATGGATAAAATTTTGCACGAAGGTAGTTTATAGCTTGGATTAAAATATAGGATTGTTTTTATCCCGGGTCCACGCCGACGAAGTCGCGGGCGGCATCTAGTAATATTATAAATGCGAAAGTTTCGACATATGGATGTTTAGATGTTTGTTCCTCAATCACGCTTAAACGGCTCAACCGATTTGGATGAAATTTTGCACGAAGACAGTTAATAGCCTGGATTAAATATAGGATGGTTTTTATCCCGCGTCCACGCAGACGAAGTCGCGGGCGGAGGTTAGTCAGTTTTATAAGTATATTGGTATGATTATTTTCAAAGTCAACTAGCCACTCCTTCAGATTCTATGATTGGAGCTTTGAGACAGAGTTTATTAAAATAGGAACAGATATCTGTTTCAAATATAACCTAATAAACATCACCAAAACAACTTCTAAGAAATTACATAATTATAACCCCATTAAATAATAATGCTCGCATTATTTTGACTTTAAATGTTATTATTAACAATTTTTAGGGTTCCGTACCTCAAAAGGAAAAAAACGGAACCCTTATAGGATCACTTTGTGTCCGTCCGTCCGTCTGTCTGTCAAGACCCTTTTTTATCAGGAACGCGTGGAGGTATCAAGCTAAAATTTATACCAAATACTCAGATCTACTGTCCCTTGGAGCTGTGAAAAAATCAAACTTCTAAGCCAACGCAATCAAAAGATACAGCCGTTTATTCCGCAAATTTTCGAAACTCGCAAGGGAATCAAAACCTACAGGGTACTTCCCGTGAACTCGGAATCTTGAAATTTGGTACGAAGCAACGTCTTATTTATAGCACAGATAAAGGAAAAATTGCGAAAACCGTACATTTTACGGAACCCTCGGTGCGCGAGTCCGACTCGCACTTGGCCGGTTTTTGAGTATAACGAACGTCTGTTAAAAATTATATATAATTTTTAACAGACGTCAAATATGCAAATTATGGAAGTTACACTATGTGGAATATAAATTTTGTTCGAGGTTGTTTTTACTAGCCTGCTGGCCCCCGCTCACAATACCTACCTATACATTAGAAATGTTAATGAGTTGTTATAATTAACATCACAGTATGGCACCAACATATGACCGTCAGTACTCGGTTCGCTTTGTCGACTTACACGACTTACAACATAAGCATAACATAAGCAGCCCAAGTGAAGTAACATATACGCGAAGCGATAAACAGAGACAGATTTGTGTGCTACCGAAATAGTCTGCTAAGTTAAGGAAATCGTATTCTAAAATACTCGAAAATACAATCGCTAGGTGTTGCCACAGCTGCAAAGTATTGTGAAAATTAAATACATTTCTAGATAGCATTAACCTCGTAGTTATTATATAAGTATATTTTATGTTAGGCACCGAAAAAAACCAAGTTTGTGTTTTTTCTTAACACTTGTAATATAACGATTATAGCGGTGAACGGTATAGTGAGTAGTAGGTATTCAAATTCAAAATAATGCTATCGTATTGATTGTTTTCAAACTAAATCACAATTATCTTCACGATGAAGTCGCGGTGAGACAGATAAAAAAAGCAAAAACTTGTTTTGTTTATTATGAAACCTAATGTATGCATAGCGCACATAACAAACGCAACGACGATTCTATGAATTCGCTATATAAAATATATCACTAGCATTCCTGAGAATGAATATGAACAAACCGGTTACCAAGCCTAATACCTATAAAATAAATGCTTTTATGGGTAGCATTTATTTTATAGGTATTAGGCATTCTATGTAAAAAAGAGGCCAAGTCTCGAAACTCTTCCACCGTAAAAAGTTGTGAGATATTTCGTAGTACCAAGTCTCAGGCATTCTTATTATTCTTTATTTGCTAGCGACATACAATTTTGTAACTTGGCAATCACAGTTAGATAGTTAGGCACTGGTCCCACCGCCGGCTAGTAAGCTAGAAAAGTTGGGCGAGTAACGGTTCATTGCGTGCTGACCAGGCACAGTGTGATCAATCGACCTTTACAGATCCGCAATGTAATGCTACTCGCCCAACTTTTCTGGCTTACTAGCCGGCGGTGGGACCAGTGCCTTAAGGTGATTCGACGACCATACAAATCGTTTTTTAACATTCGCAGGCTTCTACACTTTTTTGTACTCGTCGACTTTAATGTTTGAATTAAGACTTCGTACACAAAACTATAAGCACATACTTTTTTATATGGAGCTCCTAATTCAGCTATAATAAATTATTATACTTATAACTGTTTAGACAACTATTATGAATTTAACCAACAGAACATCGCCTTGGCCATAGAACAAAAGACATCAACGAAACGCTGAGCCGGTGGGTTGCGCTTTGTTTCAGCACGGCTTAGATTTTCAATGGATACCAAGTTTGTTTAAGGTGGTTCGACGATCATACAAAACGACTTTTGACATTCGCAGGCTAACAGCGTGATATTTTAAGAAACTTATGTAGCACACTTTCATAAATTGGCTTACCATTTGCGCGTAATTCCCCATTTCCTAGAATAAACTTGTATAAACTAGAATAATTAGAGAAATTAGTTTGTCATGTGATACGTGTGAAAACGATTATTCTATTCGCGCAAATGGAAAGCCAATTTATGAAAGATTGTTACTCACACAAGTTTCTTAAAATATCACGCCGATAGCCCGCGAATGTCAAAAGACGTTTTGTATCGTCGCGTCGTCGAACCACCGTAAGGACTTAAAAGGAATAAATACTCACATTTTAAATGTAAGTAGGTTCAAATTATATCAAATTGGTTACACGCATGTTATACTCGTGCTGGCTTTTTTGTGCTTTCCAAGTATTTACTATACTTAATAGGATATCCCAACCGTTTTTTTGTATGAACTTGTTAAACTCTATAAAACATTTTTTTCCATTACCTTCATGACAGTGGTCCTGACGGTCTGCGGTTTGGGCTTCGGCGCCACTTTGGCAGTGGTCGGCGGACTCTTCTCCAAAAACGGACTGTTCTCCGGCAATCCAAAGTTCTTTGGCAAGTATTGCTCCAAATCCGTACCTGGAATATTACCACCATTACCGGCAAGTAAAAACATGCTCTGTTACTCAGACAGTACAGTTCATATTGTGTCCGTAGCCTACAATTTATAAATAGAAGAGGTGACGCATTCTTATACAACAAGGACTAGACATGTATTCATTCGCATTCGTACTCTCACAATCTCAAGTCAACATTAGACAATAGCATGCTGTTCTACTCTACATATTTGTGCAGCAAACATGTTTGCGAAAACGGAATGACAAAATGCGATGCTTGGAAGACCCCACTATTAAATCGCTAGAGGTGCCTACTGTATATCTTTTATAGGTGATAAATATTGTATGTGCCATCCTTGAACACAGGAGGTAATCTCCAACTATTCATTTGATATCATAGTTACAAATATTAAGAACCGTCTTTCAGGATGAACATAGGACGCATACATTATTTACTTAGCTAAAAGCAGGGTATGGGTCAGCTCCAACCCCATTCTGAACACAGTGGCGGTTAGGTATAACATCAACACCGCCATCATGCGCCAATTTGTCAATGTGATGACACCTAGGTTAGGTTAAGTTTATAATTTTGGACCAATTTGTTGTCTGTTAATAATAATAAAAGGCTTTTAGTGGATCGCGGACGGAGTCGCGGGCACAGAGCTAATCAATTATGAATTTTAATATACATATAAAAAGACGGAGTGTAAAACTTTACTAAAGTTATCAAAGGCGTATTTCATTGATGTACCTTGTACTTGTGTATCTCAATAAACAAACGGGTTTTCATTTTAAATATCATCATCCAATAGGTTTTAGTAAAACGTCTGACGTGGGCGTCAGTTACCAAATACATTTTGAAATTAACAATAAAGAATAATACCTACCTATGCAAATAAGTACACAGAAACCAGCCAAGATAAGGGGTTTAGAAACTTTAGAATGTGATCCGCGAGTTAGTAAAACGTTCACAATGTTCACATAGGATTGAGGTTGCTGTTAAATTAGAGATGACAGATAATGACAGTTGACAGTTACGTAAACGCACCACCCACTCACCGGTATTAACACCATTCGCCGTTGGCAGCCCTTTACCCACAACAATAAGGCAATCATCAATATACATAATTTATAAACATGCCGTAAACATTTAGTATAGTCGATATTATCTCCTCGAAATACCGAGGAGTTTAATGAAATTTGGTAAGTTTTCGTCTCCCATAAGTCCCCGGCTCAGGACCTCGTAGCTATAAAGCTGAATAAATTTTGCACAAGCCTGTTGAACCTGAACTATTCTCTTGGGTTTAGCCGTAGTCGGCTAAAATGTTAATATTAATGTAGTTAATATCCTATGGTGTAAATCAAAGTGGATTTGAAATTCTTCTAAGCTTAAAATTCGGAGAATCTTCCCTGGAAGGACATTGGGGGAAAATCTCCATTTCGTCAAGGTTGTGTACTATACAGGCTTGTGCTAACTTTATTCAGCTTTAATGTTGCTCTAGACCACGTTTTTCATAGAATACGTAGTTTTCGAATAAAACCTGAATTTCTTACGAATGGAGTACTTTTCCAAGAGAGCGTTTCTAATACGAGGTCCTGACCGGCGACTTTTGGGAGAAGAAAACAGGGCTTCCACTATCATTCGTACCAAATTTCATCGGAATCCCTGGGATTTCGAGGTTAGACCATATCGACTGTACTAATGTTACTTTGAATATATATTATAAAAAAAATGTAATAGAAAATTCTCCATAAAACAGGAGCTTAAAATCAAATTGAAAATGGCATCAAAATAATGCAAATGGAAAGTGTACAACAGCAAAAATTTGGTATTAGTAGCCCCTCCACCTCGAGTTTCACGATGAATCAATAAAAAAGCATGCATACCCTCGCGTCTCTGTCGGGAAGAATCGAAAGTCTTCCTTTTTTTGACGGCCGTCTTCTCGCATATTTTGACATGTTTGGAGAGGGACTCTTGGACAAAAGTCCTCCCGCACACCGCGCAGGGAATGAGCCTCACGGGGCCCGGGGGCTCAGGGGCCACGGGGGCTATGGGGCGCGTGGGCACGGGCGGAGACGGCGGGGGCCCCACGCGGGCCGGCGGCGGCGTGCGCGGGATCGGCCGGAAGGACTCGACGCTGCTCGGTGTATTGGACCCGGGCGGGTCCGGCGTCGCCGAACGTGAAGACTTCGAAGAATGGTGCCGCTTGCCTGATGAGAAAATTGTTTTATTATTACGGATTCTGAAACTAATACCGTAATCATAATCAACTAATAATGCTACTTCTGGGCACGGCCTCATTGTTGGTTAGAACTTTACAAATACCCTTGGCTTTGGTGATAATTGTAGTATTATTTACGATGATTTTTTTCATCAAAAAAATACCATAATTTCATAGACAATATTTCATAAATGATCATTTTATAAACAACGATTTACAAATTATTTATTTCACATACCTATCATTCCTCAAAATGCTCGTACTATAAATAATATTTGACATTTGGAAAATGGGACACTTACAATAAATTGTCATTATTAAAATGATGATTACTTACCAAATAAATCGTTTATAAAATAGATAATTTTACAAATCGTCGATTGAGAAATTATTGTTTCATAAAAATAAATATCTGTCATATCACGGTATCTAGAAACATCTCGTTAATTTTCATTTTAGAAAAAAATACGGTTTTGGCGCAATCGTATCCCTACTCACTCGGGTATCGGGTATCACAGAAAAATGCGGTCCTGTACTTGCTTGTTATTCTTATCTTAGCTAACATAACGATTTAAACCGATGGGTAAATACGGAAACTGATGCCACACAACCAGCGCACTCGAGGAAAAACCAACAAACATCAAAGTAGACTTTTTAGCACGCTCCCGCGAAGGTCAAGTCCATCGAAACTGGATGATTGCGACAACATCACCTTCAATTACTAGCAAAGTTAGCATCTTTCTTAAAGCATGCTTAACCTAATGGCAACTAGGTGTGATGACAACTACTTATCTGTTACTAATCTCATAGTGAAAGAGATCAAATAGTCTGTAAAATCGTAAGGTATTACTAACGCACAAGGGCGACAGTCATGCCATGACATGACGCAAGCTGGCCACAACCTCCATATCGATTAGGTAAATTACAACCTAGGTCACGCGATCTTATGAGCTACTGAAATAATAACACAGCACCGTTAAAATATAACTGTTATAATAAAAGGCGCAGTGCCCGATTGTGGAGAAAAACCACCCATATTCACTATAGACGCAGCAGGTTGTGGGGCAAACAAAACAGACGAAATTTCTTTCCAAATCATTATATGGGAAGAGGTAGAAAGAGCGACGAACGAACTCAAAATATTAGAGACGGTGACAGAGCAAATTGTTTATAATTCGATGAAAGAAACTGTCGAAAACAGTGCCTAATAGTAGGTAATCGACGCGGGGGCACTTAACTAATTAATTCTAAGTGGCCACTGGCCAGTGTCGCGGCGAGAGGCCACTTCCTCTTCATCAACGCATTCGTTAATGACACCTCATTCCGGTACACACACAACTTTACGTAGTTGGTTTATGCTTATGTTACCTTACTGCGAATTCTTCACCAGGCGGTAGAACAAGAAATGCGACCTTGAGTTTGCATAAATTATGAACAAATCGACAGTTTAATGGTAGTATTTATTTGAATATTTATCGTTTGTCGGACGCTAAACAGAATCCAGTCGTAAGATTACGTGGTAATAAATCATATAGTTTATCAATAATCCGAGATGGCTTGCAGCGGGTGGCTGAACTCTGTGCACAGATGCAACTTCGACGTATAGGAAGCTATACACATCGAGGGCGGTCGAGTGGTCGCACACGACTGGGTTGCTAATTGACTTTTGTCGGTCGTAACATGGTCCCCTTCATGCAGTAAGAAGAATGGTTTCATTAAGATTCTTGATGCGCGCGATAAGGCGTTTTCCGCTGAACGTTCTTGAAACTGGCAGGTATAAAAAATTACCTATAATCTGTCTTGCCGTGTTGCTTTGACGTTGTGGTCATGGCATGGGGTCGCGTCCGCGGCATTTGATGAGTTTTTATTAAGGAGTGACGCCGATCTTCAAATTCTTTGCTAGGTCTCCACGTTCAGATTAGCTCGACGTACTAGTCAAGTCTATATCGAGCGTGGCTAATTAGCTAGCAACAATCAGCAACCTTGTATGTACATGGAGAATATGGAGCAGCGACCGGAAAACCCGTTCATTTGGGTAACCCCTTCATATGATAAGCTAATCGTTTGGGTAACCCGTTCATCCGGTTACCCAACAATAACGATAACCCGTATTATTCAGATTAACCTAATCGTTACAGGGGGTTACCGCTTACAGGAGCTGATTCGGTTTGTGTTTTGCGTGTACTAACCGGTAACCTATAGGTTTAGGGTAAGCCTTACCCCTCTCCTCTCCTGCCACTCGTGATGGAACTTTTAATGCCTACTCCTTGCATTGGAAAGAGTAGAATAATATAAAATTTATTTGTAAATTCGCTAGGCCATGCCGGGATAGGCTAAGTAAATCTGCCCCCAGCGAGTTTTGGCTTGCAATTTTTTTCGATGATGTGGCTTTGTAGCGGTACACAGTATGCAAAATTAGAGCCCCCAAAAGCTTAATAGATTATTTAAACAAAAACGAAATATGATCTTTTTAGGGTTCCGTACCCAAAGGGTAAAAACGGGAACCCTATTACTAAGACTTCGCTGTCTGTCCGTCTGTCTGTCACCAGGCTGGATCTCAAGAACCGCGATAGCTAGACAGTTGAAATTTTCACAAATTATGAATTTCTGTTGCCGCTAAAACAACAAATACTAAAAACAAATAAATAATAAATATGGAAGGGGGCTCCCATACAACAAACGTTTTTTTTTCTGTTTTGCTGTTTTTAGAGATAATAGTACGGAACCCTTCGTGCGCGAGTCCGACTCGCACGGCCGGTTTTTTCTTTTATATTTTTTTAAAATGTACTTTTCATATCGTAAAAAATGCGTAAAAATAAGCATGTTTTATTCTTCAAACTTTTTTTCAGATCGATATTTACCGGGATATTTGGGTTCAAAGGTCAGTCATTCAAACGGTTCTGGGACTTGGAAAATTTCGGTATCGTGAACCGACTCGGATACCGGATAGGTTAGAAGATGGCGGTGGGAGCAGGTCTTCGTGGCTATTTTTTTATAAAAGAGCGGAAAATACTTCTTAAGAGTAGTTTTGAAAGTAAAAGATGCTTATTTTGACGTGTTCTATACGTAACAATCATTTAAAATAGGTGTTTTAATGACACCACTTTGGCAAAATATTTTGAAAGTGCTGAAATGTCCATGATTGCTCCACCCAATAATGAACTTTGAACGGCTCTAGTTCGTAAACGGTCAAGTTAAATAAAATAAAAAAATCAATAAAAGATGCTTATTTTTATGTATTCTTTAAAGTTCTTATAAAAAAACTAGTAAAAATGCAAAAAAGGCCTAATATCCCCACCTTTGCTATACGCTGACCGAGTTTTTAATTGAGTTGTTTTAACGAGCGGATATAGAAAATGTATCGTGACGTATTCAATAGAAAAAAACACCTTGTTCTACCACAGATAACATTAAGTAAATACCTACATTTATTTTGTAACTTATTAAAGAGGCTAGCTTTGGTGAAAAATTTGGGTTGTCACTGACGTGAAAGTAATTTTTTTTTTTAAGTTTTTTTTTCTTTTTTGTATCTCGATATATCCTAAAATTATTGATGTCATATATTTTTTTACTATATGCACATTACGTGACGCACGTCAAAACCGGTTGGCCAGAAAAAAAATTGAATAAAAGCGGCCAAGTGCGTGTTGGACCACGCACAACGAAGGGTTTCGTGCCTATTAAAAAGGTCGTATCGTTACTGAGATCTTATGGCACTTAAGTCCTTTTCTTTAAGGAAGGCAGTTTTTTAGAAATATCTCGAAAACCTTTGAACCGATCTTGTTCAAAACAATTTTCGCTGAAAGAATTTAATAAGCCCTATGTCCATGATTTTTTCATATTTTTAAAATACACGGTTCAAAAATTAGATGGGGGGACACAGTTTCAGTGACTTTCGAGGCGATTATCTCCGACTATTCACTTAATCAAAATAATTGCTGAGAAACATTATATTTATTTTGAAAGGCCTATCGATTGATGTGCCACACGTGGGCTTGCAATGAAAAAATAATTTTAGGAAATCCCTAAAAAATTTTTTTAGGAATTTAATTACAAAACTATGTAGCGGCTAACAAAATACACCTATCCTCAAAAATTTATTCAAATACACCTTATACTCGTAGTTTTCGAGTTAAATGCCTGTGACATACGGAGGAACAGACAGACAGACAGACAGACATGACGAATCCATAAGGGCCATTTTTTTGCCATTTGGCTAACCCTAAAAAGATCATATTTCGTTTTTTTTAATAACTAATTTTTGGGGGCTCAAATTTTGGATACTTGTTACTGATACGAGGGCCACACTGAAAGTTTTGGCGTAACTTTTAAATAAAACAATTTAAAACAAAACTAATACATTTACTGCTTCTCAAAATATTCTCCCTTGCATTTTATACATTTATTCATCCGCTCGAACCATTTTTCAAAGCATGATACCCAGTCGCTTGACTGCATGTTTTCGACGTGTTGGTTAAATGTCGCCACTGCATCTTCGGGCGTCTTAAATGTTAAACCTCTCATCAAATCCTTGATTTTCGGGAAAAGGTAAAAGTCACAGGGTGCAAGATCTGGACTATAAGGCGGATGAGCCACGGTCTCCACATTTTCGGAACTCAAAAACGCTTTTGTTTTTTTTGCAGTGTGGGGGGACGCATTATCATGATGCAGGAGTATGCGGCTTCGTGGTCGTGTCTCGCGAACTTTTTCAAAGACTGTGGGCAAACAAGTTGTGGTGTACCACTCGGCATTTACAGTTCTTTTATTATTTAGAAGGACTGTGCAGACATGGCCACTTTTTGAAAAAAAAACAAGCGATCATTTGTTTGGCAACGCTTTTGGCTTGTTGAATTTTTGTTGGCCTACTGTCACCTTCAAAGACCCATTCACTAGACTGTTGTTTCTTTTCTGGATCGTAACAATAAATCCATGTTTCATCTCCTGTTACGATGTTATATACACCATTTGAACATCCGTTCTTATATTTCCGCAGCATTTCTTGGCACCAGTCGACACGTGCCCGTTTTTGGCCTGAAGTTAGTTCATGAGGAATCCACCGACAACAAAGTTTCCTGACTTTTAAATTATCGTGTAAAATCTTTTGTATTTGACTCATACCAATCCCTAATTGTCCTCGAATTTCGTCGTAAGTGATTCGTCGGTTTTCTTCTATCAGTCGTCTCACAGCAGCAAAGTTTTCTTCAGTGACCGCGGTTGACGGGCGACCTTCACGAAACTCGTCATCTAGACTAACACGGCCCCTATTAAATTCAGCGTACCAACGTCTCACGGTGCTCAGATGTGGTGCTTCAACACCAAATGCATTTTGAAGGCGAGTACTACACTCATGCGGAGAAAGAGAACTTTTAAAATCATAAAAAATCATTGCTCTAAAATCTTTACGCGTCAAATCCATTTTGAATGCAATCGGTTTATTTCGAACTGACAAAAAAAACAAATGACTATCGATTTCCCGCCAATATTTAGTACATTCCATAAACAAAGGTCTATATTTTTTTTAAATAATCAATTCGAAATTGGAATGAGTGCGAATAGCCAGGAGTGCAAAACTTTCAGTGTGGCCTATGTACAAACTTACAAAGCCACATCATCGAAAAGAATTGGAAGCCAAAACTCGCTGGGGGCATGATTCACTTATCTTATCCTGGCATGGCATTTAGAAAATTATTATAATTAAAACACGTAGGTATTCAAATTAAACGCCGAATCTTCGCGGGAGCACGAGAGATGTGCACAGACAGCAAACGATAAAGAAAGTGATAATAATAAGATTAATAAGTACCTAAGTACTAAACAAAAATATACCAAACTCAATGCAACACCTTATAATTGGCCATTTGTTGCCTTACATGTGTTTTGAAATCTGCGCTCTGCGCCACATGACTTAACGTATGAATGTATGAATGAATGAATGAATGAATCCATGTTTGAATTTTTGATACCTATTAGGTTTAGGTCGGCGAATTACAAAGCTTTTGACAAATGCCGCACGCGCAATGCCGCCGCGCGCGTAGGGAACCGCCATGTTTGGTGTCTTGCGCTACGTTAATAGACCATATACAGTTTACGTAAAAGCTAAAACAGCTAACTCGTATTTAATCAGCGCTTGAAGCGATAACCCTTTACCGGGTTTTTGATATCGGTAAGCACTAACCTGAATTAATTCAAATAAAATGGTTAGTTTATTAACCGGTAAGCCAATCAAAAGCTTACCGAAATGAAGCGGTTTTTGGACAACAGCTTTAAAAGAACCCGGGTTTTTGAACGGGTTAGGGTAAGCGGGTCCGGTCCCTGAATTATGGAGCTCATCTCCATAATTCAGGGTCCTCATGTGTTAATTTGACCGAATTTCCTTAAAAAAATTACTAAGTAATGGAATATTGCTTAGCTAGAACCCAAGGCAGACCTAATTCGCTGAAGATTTTACAGTCCCAAGTTCGTACACACAAAACTAGCAGATATTGGGAGTCGACCCTCATTATTCCTGCAAAACAAGTGCATAATCAATTCAAAAGCATTGATTTTTCATTCCGCCTACGTCCTAGACCTTTCCGAGAACGAATTCGTGGCGTTAGACGTGTTTTTGATATGCGACGGACGTTACATGAAACGCGTGCCGAGAACACAAATTGCTACAAGTTTTATCCGAGACTCCGGCTGGTAACAAACGAGCCGCTGTCTGCCTCGGACATCAGTGCCTGTCGAAACACACGACACAAGTTACAAGCGGATAATCCGAGTCAATTGGCAGCCATGCTAAAATTGGGTGACGTAGTACGCACTACCTTATCTGTAATTGAAAGTTATTAATAATTGATAGATATGGGATATGATAAGGGGTATTGAATAGCATACAGCGGGCCTAAGAGGGTTGCCATTTTATCACTTATCGTTGTGGATTAAGACATCCGTCACTCTCGCACTCGCATACCTGTCAGAAAGTGATGGATGTCTTATCGACAGCGCTAAGTGATAGAATGTCAACCATGATAACATATCAACAGGAGTGACCGGTGAAACAGCTTTCGATTTAGAGCAAGATATAAATCAATTATCATTGAAATTATTCTATTATCCACATTACGATGTATAGAAATATATTCTTGGTATGCACTTCCAATTTTTATTTCCGAGTTCAAGTATGAATGGGGTAGTAATTAATATAATACCAGATTTTGGATTGATTGATTGGCATTTGCCGGTAACGATGTATGTAAATGTTTATTTTATATCTTATATACTGACAAAGCAACAAAAAAAAACGTTATTGCGTATACCTAGGTGAAGACGTCTAACGTTAGTCCTTTATTACCTAAAGTTCCCTGAAAGACAAAATCGATTTCCGCTTGGCTAAGGTATCTTGTACGCAAGGCGTTTTTATAATTGCACCCAAGTCTGCCCTGAATATCTTCTACTCCGATGCTATCTGAGGAGGAACAAGCTGTGTTAATTCAACCGGATATTTACGCTGATAAACCGCTTAGTAAGTTTCAAAACATGACGAGATCGATAGTGTACAAATTTCGAAAGTTCGTGATAAGATTAAAGGGGACTAGTACAGTAAAACGTGTCGAGGGGTGACGTGACACTACAGGATGATAGTGCCTTGCACGAACTGGCACGGACAAGGAACAAGGCATTAAGTATCCGTAAAGGGAACAGTGACGACAATGCAACTCCTTAAGGCAATTTGCGCCAGCCATTGGAAAATATAAATTCCATGTCTAGCTTCAAGGTTATATACCTGCGACTATGAGGAAAACATCTTTTATATTGTTCACAAGATTATAAAGTAGGTGTATGAGCACATATCACTGACGCAAATGGAGAGACAACTATCAGAAATGGCTATGTGGTACAAGGAGTATACAGCACTGTTACGTTCATTGACCAGATACCAATAGATTGAATAAAGCTTAATCAATGGCATGCACAATATGGTATGGTACCTTATATAGCATTTAAATTAATAGATAAAACGAATAAATTAATAGATAGATAAACTATTTCCGTTTTTTTTTCAACCATCAGAATATCAATTTTCTAAAGACCACTTTGGAAATAGTACGACATTAAAAAATTAAAGTATAAAACTTAAGTTAACTCATTTGAAACGCTAAACGCGTTTGTAAAGTGATTTCAATATGGTTTCGGAGAACTACCGAGTTACATAACGTAATATATTTCGTTTCTAGGAAAAAACATAATGAAACAGCCCACATAATCTTAAATAATAAGTGCATATTGTAACGAATCTGATGACGAATTGTGCGAGCCAGCGAAGAAAGCGTATCAGAAAGATGAAGTTTAATTACGAATTTATGAACAAAGAATTATGTATTATTGCGTGGAGAATTCAATAAAGCACAAAATTACTTCCTTCGAGTAAGTGTTTCCGATGAAGATTACATGGTGGAGTTTTAGCTCGCCTCAGACGTGACGAGGTCTGTGGTCGCCGGGCGTTCGTGTGAAACGCGAAATTAAAAAAGATCACACGCGAGTATAATCAATCCTTTTGGAAATCTTAACTATAAGAAGTCATTTCACAAACTGAACATCAAGAGCCATTACAATAAGTTTCTGTCAAAAATTTCATTTTTGGTACACGCTTTTATTGCCGACTGTACTTTTCTGTATACCATCATCAACTACTCATTGACACGATTCAAACGAGCCCAAACTCAACGGGGTTACTTCGGTTAAATACTGAATTCCCATGGCCACCTTCTGTCTCCATCATCAGATCAGCTCCATGGTACCATAATATTGAATTGACATCCAAACTATACTAATACCCAAAATTTCAACTCAATCGGATAACGGCAAGTGACTGAAAAATGGATTGCAAATTTTGACGGACAACTTACTTACATACTTACATACGAACAAGTCAAGTTAATATAAAGCTTGTAAAAAGAGAGCTATTATAAAGCTAAAGTGTCTGATCAAGTCAAAGGCATACATGGCTATTGTCAATCTTATATATTTTCTCAGATACAAAAACTATAGTGTGTTTGTCTGTCTGTTAATTTTGGTATAAGACTCACTCTTTCGTAGGTAAGTGGTGGAATTTTGTATGCAATTGCTAAGAACGAGTTGGACGCGGACAAAGTCGCGGGTAAATGCTAGTCTTACTTAGTATTTCGGCAAGTTTATAGGCCTCAACCAGTCCTCACGTAAATAACCAGTCTAATATTGTAACTCGGCAAAAAAAGTATCTTTTGAAACGTGACGACGGTTATAATAAACCTGTTTGATACACAGTACCTACAGTTTCTATTCGCTCGCATTGTTCCAGATGTCTCTCACGCCGGACGCCACACAAGGACGTGTAAAAGTTCGAAGAAAGTTAGAAGCTCTTGAACAATTCAACAGCGTCAAACACTATCCGAAGAGGTGGTATTAGCGTCTACAAGTGGCTCGGCGTCGGCGGGCAGGGCACAAATATTAGTCAGTACCTCGACTTGTGTACAATTGCAATATTCCACGACAAGCTACGCTCTCGGCGAGTACACCTGAGTGCTGTTCTCCTCTCCTCTTACACCTTAAAGGGTTGAGAGGGATAGTAGACATATCTCGGGCTCTCTCTTCCTTGAGATACGACTGAAGCGGTTTCAACAGAGCGTTTGTAGCGGGTGGAGTGGAACTGAGTTAAATAGAGTTTTCCGGCTGGTGAACGCCAAGAACACCTAAAGGTGTCGTGTTTAACGTGCCCACAGCGCCAAGAACCCCTATATGTGTCATGACGTCCGCTGACAAAGCAACCTTCCTTCAGTCTTTCATGTAAGCTCTATTTGCTCTCTTGTAACAATGATGTTGGGGTGACAATGTCTTTTTTGGATATCTAGGTGGCGGCGAAAAGTTAAAACTAGCCTGGTTGAGACTTTCGAAAGAAACTTAGCTAAGTTAGCCCGAACTAGATAGATTTTTTAGCTACCCTATAAGCATTGTACCGGGACGAACATGTGCTATGAAATAATTTCCTTAGTAATAAGTTTCGAAACTGTTTAGTTATTGGGAATTGACGCTAATGTGATGTTACAGTACTGAACTTGATAGTTATTGTGCCGTTTGTCCGTGAGAACTAGAGTCTAACATATATACGTAAACAAGTTGTGTTAGATATGCGAGAGTTTGCCCCGCTCGTTCACGCCTCTTACGTAAATAAAGTAAAGGTCAACTTAGCGAGCAACATTCCACCTTTTCTGTTGCACTTTATGTTAGACTGACAATTATTTTAAGTTACAAATTATGTAATGTGTAGTTTCTACGGCCATTATAATAAGTGCCCCATTAACAACTACACAAGAGTAAGCGAGACGTCTAAAAAATTCCATTCTGTGAGAGAGCTTAATAGTAAAATTGGATTTTACTCACCATATATTTTACTTAAGTTTTGTAAGTCGATATTTACCTACGTAAGACAATTTGATATGCACGATGTAAATACATTTAGAATATTTCAAGTAACGACGTAACGTAAGCAATTCGCTGACTTTTGACACTGCCCGTATCTATCAAAATGAAATAACTGAGAGAGAGAGAGAGAGAGAGAGAGAGAGATAACACAGTAATCACAGTTTAGAAATGTATACATTTTTTAGCATATTTGACCGCGACTGTGCCTAACAGTGATCGATTAGGGAAACTTAACTTCTATCTAACACGCGACTTTTTGATACACCCTGTAATACCTGTATAACAGACAAGGAGTTCGGGCACGTTTTAATAGTCCGCAGTAAGCTCGATTCTCCATACAAACGTAGTTACGCTCTCATTTTAAAACTACGTGTTGGATTGTAACGAAACGTTGCTTGTACAATGACACGAGGTATATCTATGTCTGTAATTAGTTTATGTAGCTTCAGATACCTTAGTAAAAAATACAGCGAATTTAAGTTTTTCATACAAAACCTGTTTTTGCTGTATTTCGTTTGTTTTGTAAACTGGAACCATATAAAATAATTAATTACAGACATAGATATACCTCATGTCATTGTATATGCAAAGTTTTGTCACAATCCAACAGGTACTTTTAAAATGAGAGCGTAACTACGTTTGTATGGGAAGGTGAAATTCGGCCGAGCTTACTGCGGACTCTTAAATCATATTTGTGAATCATATTTAAAGTCTCGGTCCACTAAATCAATAGTAATCTCATACATCTTCACGCTGACCGCCGATCGCTGGTTTCCGTATTCCAAGACGCCTGTGAAAACCAATATTAGATATAGGCCGGCTCGGGTATCGTGGAGAGTTTGAAATCTTTATACCTATGTAATATAATATCTCCTGCCATACCTCCGTAACGCCATATCCGTTTGTATACTGCTTGTCTATTAGTAAACCTTTTTTTTTGTCACTGAAACAGATTTTGTTTCTGCCATCATATGCACGGTGTAACATGAGGAAACCGAATAATTTTAACAGCGAATTCCTGACCAATTTGTTTGTGAAAAATGACGTATAATGTTTGCTGGATTCAGCTTGGTTTTAGAGATATTTGCGTTTTTGGTTAAAAAAGTTGTAATGAAATCTCCAGTACAAAACACCCTTATGATTGCGAGGTTGCGAGCCCGCCACGTCTAAGTTGACTGTATATGTCAAATTCAGTTCTGTCACTTATAGCCCTTATAGGTATCAATATTTACATGTCAACGTCAGATTATCCTAAGGTGTTGTTTCACTGGTGAAGGATTTTTTTATTTATTTATTATGTACTAGCTTCTGCCAACGACTCCGTCCGCGTGGAACTCGTTTATATCGTAGCACCATACAAACTTTCATCCCCAATTTCACCCCCTCCGGGAATGGTTTCCGGGATATAAACTATCCTATGTCCTTCCCCGGGATCCAAACTATCTTCATACCAAATTTCATCTCAATCGGTTCAGCGGTTTAAGCATGAAGAGATAATAAACAGACAAACAGACATACACACTTTCACATTTTATAATATTAGTATAGTATGGAAAGCTGCCCGGCCCGGCTTCGCACGGTTAGTAACGCACGGATAATCCTTACTACCCGTTGTCCTATAACTCGTTTTCCCGTAGGAATGAAGCATTTTCCAGCGGTAAAAAGTAGCCTATGTTCATCAGTGATAATGTCGGCTTCTAATGGTAAAATATTTTTTCAAATCGGTCCAGTAGTTTCGGAGCCTATTCAATACAAACAAACAAACAATCAAATCTTTCCTCTTTATAATACTACAAGCTTCCGCCCGCGACTTCGTCTGCGTGGGCCCGGGATAAAAACTATCCTATATTTTAATCTAGGCTATAAACTATCTTCGTGCAAAATTTCATCCAAATCGGTTAAGCCGTTTAGGCGTAATTGAGTAACAAACATCTAAACATCCAAACTTTCGCATTTATAATATTAGTAGGATTATATTAGTGTAGATGAAAACATTAAAAAAGATTATTTCGACCTGGGTTCATATATATTTTTTTACTTCTTCGACCTCATGAATACGCTGTTAAAATTATTCAGTTTCCTCATGTTACACCGTGTACATACTATTAGTTTCATTCAACCTCTGTTTATATTCCACTAGTTTATATCGCAGCACTAGATTGCCAGCAGAAGTTAGTATGGACTAACTTCTGCTGGCAACTCCGTCCGCGTGAAACTCGTTTATTAAAATATCGTAGCTCCATACACATTTTCATCCCCACAGGAGATGATTTTCGCGTTAAAAACCATTCTATGTTCTTCCCCGGGACTCAAACTATCTCTATACCAAATTTCATCTAAATCGGTCCAGCGGTTTAAGCGTGAAGAGGTAACAGACAGACAGACACACGGCGTTTATAATATTACAAAAATCGCAAGCGAAGTCGCGGGATGTTCCATCACGAAGGTCCAGAAAGAAGGTTACTCTGCTGAAAGAAATTTTGAGTTAGTTTTAGTTGTTCCGTAGATTACCCTAAGTACGTAAAAACACATAAACTGTACCCCTTCAATCTTCATATTATTAGGCTATTAGCAAAGCCACATGCTTAAACTAATTTTAGCAACACGGCTTTATCCTAAGACATTGACTGGTTGCGGTACCAGGGTACAAGTAAATGTTTGTTCATTCCGTTCGGTGAAATCATTTTTAGCAATTCATTATCATTGAATGTTAATTCTTTGCGCAAGTGTCTCATGTGGGCAGCGAAATTTTTAACAATAGCACTCATTTAAATTGTGAATAATAACAACGATGATCTCAATTTAGAGTTCAATAAAATCAGGCTTGAACCAAATTAAAACCAAAGCAATATATTTTGGATTTACAATGTTAACCGTATTTAATATAACAATCGCGAAACCCGGTGAACAATGGATTGACGTCATAAGCTTGACTTTTAACCTGCACGCGAATCACCAAGACATCAAAGAAGGAAAATGTAAGACATTGTCATGGCAAGTTGATCATTAACTTGCTTAGTTTAGTGCATAGTCTGCACAACGAATCAACGATCCTACAAGATGGGGTTAGAGGACAAGTTATGTTAAACTTCACAACACTACAGACAAGAATAGGGGAGGTAATTAACCTCTAACCGACTAACAGGTAACCTAAACACTAAGTAGTAACTTAGTAGTTACCAAAATAAACCGTTAACGCTGGCTGACTCTATTCATTCGTTGGTGACGGCTAATTAGAATACGGGTATATTTAAATTGATTACCAATAAATAAACCCTTTTATATTTTTCGGTAAGGTTCCTACATCGTGATAACAAACAAACCTAATTAATATAGAGGTTAGCCTACCGCAATTCGGCGAAACTGGTAACGTAATAAATATATTATCGTTTTATCAAGTTTTATCTAAAACTGGAAGATTACCTGTTGTGCAACAATTTTAACGCACGGAATCACGTACGAACAAAGTTCATCACAGATACTCTCTCCATCCATCTATGATCTAAATTGTATGAAAGGCGAAACACGGCGTTATAATGCCCTCAATAAAGTTCAAAGTTCAACAAGTCTTGACAATTGGCTAATTGCAGCTACTACATTTACATTACAAACAAACATGAGCACGATATAATCTCACTGCAACTTCAGCACACGACTTCGACCGTTCCCACGACCACACACGGAAACGAAACAAAGACTCGATGGCGAAATTGTGCAAAATGAGACGTCCCGACTGGCAGGTGTCAGAAATGATTGATGATGTAAGGATTATCAGAAAGAAAAGTTAATTAAGGGGCTCCACGCGCTTTGGCTAGTTTTGACGAGTTTCGAGTTGATATTCCTGCGTTATAACTATAGATATATTTATGGCACAAACACTTATCGGTTCTTCAATCCTTTACCTACATTGGCACGAGTTTTTTTTTCTATATTAAATATATATTTTTTTATGATTTATTCAAACATTGTCCAAAAAAGCTCTGTTTTCGTTATTAGTATGTTGTTTATGCACTTTTATATATTAAATCTACATATAACTGTTCCTTATTGACGTCTCTAACAACCCACGAGAGATTTTTACAAGCTTTATAATAACTTGACTTGTTCGTATGTAAGTATTAAAGTATGTATGTAAGTTGTCCGTCAAATCTTGCAAGTTAAATTTGACCCACTTCCCGGTGACCGATTGAGCTGAAATTTTGGGTATAAGTATAGTTTGGATGACAATTCAATATTATGGTACCTTCGAGCTGATCTGATGATGGAGACAGAAGGTGGCCATAGGAACTCCGTAATAAACCCACATAACCCCATCGAGTTTGGGCTCGTTAGAATCGTCTTAATGAGCAGTTGATGATGGTATACAGAAAAGTACAGTCGGCAATAAAAGCTTGTACCAAAAATGAAATTTTTGACAGAAACTTATTAATTTTAACTCGTTTTCAGAAAAGTTACGCCAAAGAAATGGTTTATTGGCCTGTAATTGCCGAATGAAGTGCCATATATCACGAAAACTGTGAGTTTTTAAATAAATATGAAATACTATTTCGGTAAACCTCGTTGTTGTTACTACGATACACCATAAAAAGCACAAAAAAAAACAGACAGTTACAGATCCAAGGTCATTGGGAGCAAGGAGCCCCTTAAGCCATACTTGCACAAATGAGTCACGAAGCTCACGAAATTTAACATCATTAGAGTTCATGAAAGGTGGATTGATGATCGACTTAAAGACCCTGTGAAGTTTTTGACTTATGTTGACATTGTGATTGCGGCGAGAGCCAGCGGCGGGGTCACGTACTAAATAAAGAGACAATTATTATGACCTTAGCGAGTTTTATATAGGAGAAAATATGACAACTTACATAAATAAAAGATAAATGATGTTTGCATGTTGTACAGACTGGCAAAGTACCCGGCATCAGTAGCGTATGAAATCAACGACAAAAAAAAATCGAACACAGCCCCCTTTTATCTCAAAATTTTGTTTTTCATTATTTATTTTTATATCATGGCAGACATTTCCAACCTGTTTGAACACTGTTTTATATCAACAAGTGTTTATTAACTGATGCTTCACTGTTGACCCACAAACGCCATTCATATCTTTAAACGTGTGTAATTTACTGAATGGTTGCACGTATCACAAGTCACACACAACAGTAGGTATAAATTTTGGTATAAAAGATTGTTATTACCTTTTCTCCAGCGGAATTTTATACCACACGGCATTTTCACTTAAACACAAACTCACAAGAACATGTAACCTTCTTTACAGTATCTTAAGCACTGAACAAAACAATTGTCGTAAGCAGAGTAAGTACTAAGCGAGTCATGTATCCATATGGCGAAGTATAATACATAAATGCGGTACCACGTGTTTATCAGTTCGTAAAACTCAACTGTTACCTAGGCAAACAATACCAAGTACAACGACTTAGTACATTATAGAACTAAACACTTTCGTACAAGAAACGAGTTCAATTATCAGATAAAAAACTTCACATATGTTTAGAGCGGGTATTTTTTATTTTTCCAACTTCGAATAAACAACCAAGTAGCAACGATGAAGTAATTTAGAGTCAATGGCACTGTGTTAAATTGAGTTTTACTCTAATTCCCTTAAAATTCGAGAAGTTTAACACGACCGAATCGAATCAATTGTTATGCATACTATAAGTCAAGTTGTTGCTATGGTTTTAGAGCTATATAATTAAAAAAACCGGTACGATTTTAACGTCAGACATAATTTGAAGACTTAAATTACGTTCTAAACAGGATCTTCATCTTCATCGAACATTGGTCATACATAACTTCCGTGTCCATGTCAATCTGGTTACAATAAAATCTATTTATGCGTATAATTATGCTAAACATCGAATGACCATCAATGGTGTTATACCCAATAAGAAAACTATAAACATATTAACTATGTATATCAAGATGAGATCAGAATATCTACATAGTTGTTGGATCAATTATAGTAATACCCAACCGTTTTTTCATAGGTCTACCTACTAGTGAGTGCTTGCGCTCGCACATCTTCCCTTCAAGTGATTGAATGCACCTTTTTAAAGCCACTCTTAGACCGGCATGTTATTGTTAAATGTACTAGCAGCTGTTCGTCACAGATCCACGGTATAAAAAGCAACCGTGTTAGAGTCCCCAATTTAGGGTCGACGTCAAAGATATGTAGACATTGTTATCCGCTATTCGATTGGAATAGGGTGCAAACATGTGTACATTTCTTACAAGAATCAGGGCTCCTTTACAGATGAAATATAAGGGTCGTTATTTCTTAGAAAATCTACAGAGGCTTTCTGAATATGTAACAGCTGTCCTGGTCGGCCGATCGCGTGAAGCAACACATTAACACAGCGAATTAAAATTCTATAATTTACACTAGAAATGTTCATTGATCTAACAATTAACGAAGAACTGATAATTTCCAATTACATGAAATACCAATGTTACATACTCGCTATTTTCATAGTCTACCTAGGCATGCTTGAAGCTATTATTTATTATACTCAAATTTGTATACTTCCCCCAATAATTTTGTGTTTAAAGATTAGGTATTCATACTAAGTTCATTTTATAAGAATTATGAAACTAAACTAAAAGAATGTGCATAATTTACTAAAGCAAAGGAAACAAACATCGCCCCTAAATCAGCTAACTAATGGCGAAAACGTGACAATTCGACAATACGCAAAGTTTACAAAACAATTCACACTTTCTGACGAGAAAGAAACACTTCAAACATTTTCTCAACATCAAAGGGGAGTTACCTTTCTTCGAACCGAATATCGCTTTCAGAGTAGATATGGTCCTTTTCTTCATTTTCCCCATTTGTTATAACACTGCACTAATTACACAAGCAACTGTTATAGACATCGGATCACAACAGACAGAAATACACTCCACACCACGACCTCAAGTTTTTCAGGCAGACGGTGCTTTTTGCTCCTTTTGCCGCTCTTATTTCCGTGGTACTAAAATAGGCCCGCCGCTACACTTGCACCGGGGCAGACGCAACAGGCATCAGTCATATGCACACTGATCAAACGGGATCTCCACTTAATGTACATTAAAATAACCGACGCAAACAAAACGCCACAACTTGTCCGCCCATCATAAATCAAAAGTTCTACAAACACGTCGTATCTCTACGCTTGCTAATTTTTAACAAACACCGGCGCCCCTATTACCGATTTTAATGTTATCAAGAAGACACGTTATCTTCATATGTAAGCACTCCACTGATAACGATTTAAAAACCGGGTATAACAAAAACGAGCACGAGCTTACATCGAACTGTTAAAATGAACACTGAGGATATTAGAATCGTAAACACGCCGATACGCGCACGTCGCTAATCAAAGGTCGGTGTAGCGAAGGTTTCATAACCCGCTGCCGTTTACGAGTTTTACGACCAACGAATTAATCGAAACGAGAGTCCAGCGGGAATGAGATCCATCGCAGCGGCTATTCTTGGGCGAGCAGCGAACGCAACTAAACACGCAGCGACGCCGGCGCAGCACGCGAGTGTAAAAGAGAGCTGACCGGTATACGCTGTGACACAAAAATGGCCACAGAACGAACCCCTTCCTAACAAAGTTCGGCTTCCGTCCAAATCCAATCAAGCGGTGAAATGGGAGCATTCCATAAGGACCGTTTCAATGGCGCTGCGATGACAACACCGGAGGCGACATCCGCCGATACTTTTAAACTTGGAATTTAAATTTAACAAATGGCACTTTCGGGGAACTTGCTGCCGACTCGATTAAAAGTGCGGGCTCGCAATGCGCGTAAATCACAAGGGTGCGATGGGATACATCTGCGAGAAGAATAATATAAAAGCTTAGGCAAGGAGAAAAGGGACGGCGTATAACAAAAAAACTTAAGTGGAACCACGATAGCCCAAAAAAATCTGGTGTGATCCCGTAGTCCACTATAGTGCGAAATAGATTCCAATTCACGCAATCATCGTAATTGTTAGAAAATTACAATTTGAACAAAGCCTTTTATTGTAACTCAATCCTATAAACTTTACCATTAAGTAGTCGTAATTATAACTATTATAAACGGTTTCTATTATAGTAACAAATCACACAACGGGACGTAAGAAACTCATTAGAGACAGTCCCTAATTTATGTCCACTTTAGTCGTCGGGCTTCAAACGGAAATGTTAAGCATCCTCCATAGTTTAACTCTAATTTAGTCCTGACGAAAATTGTTTCCTTGGGCGTGACTTATGGCTGCCGTGCCATTATTGTGTTGGTTTCACTGTTATACAAATTATTACATTAAAATCTTTTATTATCAGTGTAAAGATGTTAATTGGGCGAGCGAAACTAACGAAGTTCTACGTTTCAGCTTGCGCCAAAAGTCTTTCGTAAGTCCGGATGTCCAGACCGCGAGCTCTCTCGATTTTTCGCGCACTATCCGTCTCTCTCTTATTAGAACACTTAGAACAAGAGGTATATTGCAAGAAAAATCGAGAGTATGTCGCAGCCGTCCCATGACAGACGTGCAGGTTGCATTTCTCAATCGATTCTCGTGAAATTTTGTGAGCAGGTTTAATCCTGCTAACCTACTAATATAATAAATGCGAAAGTTTGGAAGTTTGTTACATAGGTATCATTTCTAAAGGTGTAATTTTGGTTCGTAACGAGCAAGGAAAGGTGTTCTGGAAAGAAACGCAACACGGAGAAGTTGCAGGAACATTTCTTTAGGTTACTTACTTAATAATGCAAGCTCCATGAATACAATACTCGGTGCATCGTTGCGTAAGCTTCCAGACTTACAATTACTAAATACAGCAGAAAACTCAGACGGAATCACAAATAAACGAAACAATGCAGTCGAAAGCACAAAGAAAATGCTCTAAAAGCGTGAAGAACGGGCACATTGTGAGAGGTGCCGTAGACAAAGTGTTAGTTTGTTATTGTTTAGTCTCACCATTAGATTGTTTGGATTTTCAAATACTGTACTAGGTGATTTCGAAACGTGTGTGTACAAATGTCGTGACACAGTGGCACTTATATGTGTGAAGGACAATTTGGCCAACACTGTGTACTATGCAAGTGCGTACGCAACCTATGCAAAACCAAACAATTTTACAACCGGTTGCATAGAAATGGCAAATAGTTTATAGAGTCTGCCAGGGAAAGATGAGTCTAGAAAAGAGCGGGAAATTGAAAACTGTCTAACGCGATAAAAAAATATACCTACCTGAAAAATATTATTTTTCTTTAATTTACACAATGCAACATGATCAAGCAGAAGGAGGTAAAGTTACATGAAAACTAACTTAATTCTACTTTATATTTAAGAAGAGTAATCAAAACCACTCCAAAATTAAAATTTTGACGAACTGAACTTTTAACGATATTTTATAATGTGAATAATATTAGCAGTAAGCCACCCTTTAGTTCTCTTAAAAAGCAAAAACCAGTCCAATTTTATATAGAACATTACTAATTTAAGACGTTTGACACATTGGACAATGATACCTATTACTGTTGCCATATAAAAAAGGCTAATCTTTTCTTGGTCACTCAACCTACAATTTTAAACCTAGTTTTTCAAGTTTACTGATTCAAGTTGTAAGTACCTATTCCAAGTGTTGAAGTACTCCCTATTAATTACTTCAATAGAGAAATTACTGTAGACGAATTTTCAGCTAAGCCTTCTCATCTTAGCGTTATCTCGGTTGCATCCTAAAGGCCGGCCTCCGCCGCAGCCTGATCTCAAGGGGTCTGTGGTCGTGGTTGGTTGCTAAGCTTAAATCTTCAGCTAGTGACATAATGGCTCAGACGTTCTGACGCTCGGAAACCTAATAAGTAGCCAGTGTACTTTTCTTTATAATATCAGAAAAATGCATCTTTCTCAAGCCCTAAAGGATAGGTTAGGTAAGTTATTCGAACAAACTGTATTCATATTTTTAGTCATAGACTACTCGTAGTATGGCACTATCGACAACACAGCTAACTAACCATCCGTGCACTTTATGTGCATTGTAATAAGGTTCTATATAAATACAGGATGGCCAGTTACCTGTGTTGGCGTTTGTATGTGTGTTGCATTGCATATGCAAATAGGTACGGTCGCGAAACCACTCACTTTAGTTAACTTAACCGACTTGCGCCCGCATCGCTTAACTGATCTACCACCGTAAATCCAATCGATTCAAGTCAACTCTAAAATATTGCCATGTAATCAAAGTTCATATCTTGCAAAGAGAAAGAGGCGTTATTAACGAATTTGTGCAGTATGCAATAGTGCGCGTCGGACCGCTGCCTCACACTCGGGTGCACATCGATTGTACTCTCTCAAGCTCGTATCCGACACAGTGGTTTGATGGGAATATACACTTTATATCATTAAGAGCAAGGATGTATTTCTAATGCATCACTTGTATCAGTTAAGTGTGGGTTAAAATAAATAGACGACATCCCACCGGCGCAGCGTCCGATACGGATGTACGGAGCGAGATCGTAATATGATCAACCACATTTGGCACAGGTATTCTCGTCCCGACTAATAATAACGTATCTTAACTGGGGACTGTTATTGGCGATGTCGACTAGTTGAACCCTTAGACATAGATGTGGTTTGGTTTCTGACCGACATAAACATGGAAGACAATGACAGAAATCCGCTAACATCACCGCAAAAGAAAGTAGACGTATTCAAATGTATGGAACGTAGTTGTGTGCTCGATTTAACATCCTCGAGCAGGATCGATAAATCGAGTGTGACTGTTACGAGTATAACGGCACCCGCAGGCCTCGCTGACTACTATCGCTAAAAAAAGTTGGTTACTAGCCCATTCCGTGCTGTACCTACCACGATTCACCTAGAATGCAAGTCCTAGACCATGGAACTACGCTTTAATTTTTAAATTAGTTGATTTACTTAAATCATTCCTTTAAATCATTGCAGCAACGTAATGTGTGACTGTGTGTTATTTAATTGTATTGACGAATTATGTATGTAAGTGATGACTATGTAACAGTACTTAACCTATTGACTTGTAAAATGTATTTTTTACCAATAAAGATCTGTATTCTGTATTATCCTCCTGTTCGTCTACTTGGTGAATACATATCTCATACAGACTGCATTTTTGGATTTGTTGTTGACTATTTAGTGTGTTTATGAAAATAAATACAATAATGGCTTTAGTAACAACTTTTTTTTAACAAACTTGAGTTGTATCCAATGACCCCGCGACTCCCGCGAGTAGGTAATACTGATAATATGGACTTTGGGACATACCTACGTTTTATTTTGGATTGCGAGAGGCACCCATTTGTATGGAGATATGTTGCCGACCCGGGACAAGTTATTCCGATTTCGCACATAGCATGAACAAGATCCATAAACCGGTTCAGTCAGATCTCATTCTGTCATTCAACACCACACACGATTGACGTAACACGACGAGTAAGTCGAAAGCTGAAAACTTCCCGACGAATAGGACAATGGATTCTGGTTTCACAATGGACCAGTCGCAGCCAACACAAGCTCACTCGTATCGTAAAATCGAATATTGTGTAACGGATGCAAAAATAAAATATTAAAGCGAAAAATGAGTCAATGGTCACTAATGAATGCAAGACATTTCATAACTCAATCAATCTTGTGTTTGGATTTAGGATTCATTCATAATTCTGATCAAATCGCAAGGAAACTATAAGGGGTTCACCGTGTAGACTCAGTCAAGAATAGTTCTACGCGATCTCCCCACCTGTTATGATGGACAAAAGGCCAGTATACACTTCATGGAGGCAACGTCACTTTGCTAAGAATTCCAGAGAATGCGGTGATGCCTCCACAGCACGGCTAGCACGCGACGGCGCGCGAGCTCTCTCGATTTTTCTCGCACTATCCGTCTCTCTCTTATTAGAACACTTAGAAGAAGAGGTATAGTGCGATAAAAATCGAGAGTATGTCGCGGCCGTCGTGTGCTAGACGTGCTGATCGAGACCGCGCAAGACACTTGGGGGGGCTCTATTGCGTTCAACCTGAGATCCTAGGGTCACTTGCCAAAAACAATCTTAATTCAATTAGCGTTTAATCTTGTAAAAGCTAGTAAACCCAAGAACACTACTAAAATGTATTACTTAAAGATATTTAGTAAGAGTAATCACTCGGCCATGAAACTAGCTCTCGAAGACTTGATCTAACTCCCAGCAATCAATTTATTCGTTATCTTTTAAACTTATGCGGGATGTAGAACAAGTAGAGAGTTTGAGAAACGATCGTTATAAATAACGAGGGCTAGACGGGCGTAAATCTTTCAGACTGACTTAAATGCTAGTTATGAATAAGTTGTGTATTTCACTTGTTGGTTTTTTTGCCAAGTTTCTGCTTATTTGATGTTGTGTACCCTCAACACCAATGATGTAATATAAAAAGAGGTAGATACGTTGTCTATACGAAATTCCGTGTTTGAGCTGAGACACGTTTATATGTTTATAATCTATCTACCTCTTTTCTATATTACCTACATCATTGCTCAATACTGACATGCTTCATGCAAAGGTAATGTGCATGTACAATTTTCCACTGATCGTTTTGCAACCCGCCTTCGAGAGATAAAACAAAAGCGTTTTTTTTTAAACGTTACTCGTAATAGGAATGATAAATTATACACAGCCAAAACATTGTCCATTTTTTTCTTAAGTTATTTTAAGTCTCATCCTTCAACATAAACGCTTCATAGGTGGCGTCATATCAACAGGTGTCCGAATCGATTCGGACGTGTGGAGGCGGTCCACCCACGGACGAATTGCAGTTATCGGCCCTTGGCCTAAGTGACAAATTCCGAGATTAATCTATGCTTGTCTGTGGTTTAATAAGAGATAACTGTTAAAGTTAATTTAAACAAACAAGTGTAAGGCTGGTTTCTCACCTGAGCGTAGCCTAGCTATGCCTTTAACATCTAGCACGAAACTTAGCCGATTTTTATGAAAACATAGCTTGGGTCTAGTGGACAATCAGCCTTAGAGTAAATTAAAAATAACTGACCTAAAATTATGGGATTTTGGGAAAGTTTACCAAAATAAATTGATTGTGAAACGTGTAATAATTAAAAGAAATTGTCGCCAAACGCATTATAATGATATAAGCCGCAAATTAAATTGAACGATTTATGTATCAGTTTAATTTATCGTTGTCGTTTAAAACACTTTTGCTGCAATGCGTTGATATGTCATTTCTTTTGTACTTACTTGTCGCTTTACTTTCACATAAAACGATCAAGAAAAAGTTTCTGCCGCGTATGTCTTTCCGTTTGTGAATTTTGTGATACATTCAGCGAGCATTCAATATAAATTATGTTATGATTATGATACATTAAAATACATTACTTCAAGAATGTACATGTATGGAACGTAATGAAATAAAATCATTTAACTGCTTTCGGCAGTACAGTCAGCATCAGAAAAGCTAAGCAAAATAACACGTTAAAACCGGCCAAGAGCGTGTCGGGCCACGCTCAGTGTAGGGTTCCGTAGTTTTTCGTCCGTCACAGTAAGTGTCCCCACCTAAGCATTAAAAAAAAATAGACAGACACAATACAAGCAATACTTGGCGAACAATTTTGTTATTAGACAACGAACGACCAAAGACAACTAAGACAATTCGAGCACGACAAATTTTCAACCTAATGTATGGGCGCACCTGCTCCGACCCCATTAAATCAGGAAAAATCCTAACAGCGCCGTGTACGATGTTAGCGTTCCGCGTACATCGACATCTATCGGCAAGTTAAGTAAACTATTGCGCGCGAGCTTAAAGTATTCTATGGGATAACTCTTTATTGCGTGAACCGATTTTCACCGTTTTTTTATTTTATTTGAAAGCACGTCATTTCATTGTGATTTTGTAAAAATGACAGGTACAATAAACACCTGCTTATACGGTTAAATTACAAACTTAGTTCAGAAATTATTTTGTAATTTTTTTCATAAACTATTCAAACTATCAAGTTCAAAATAATTTTCCTAGAAAGTTTTTATAAAGTTCTACTTTTGAGATTTTTTTCATATTTTTAAAACTTATGGTTCATAATTTACTTTAAAAACAAAGTTTTAACCGACTTCAATTTAGTACTCCGCCAAGCCACGAAAACATTTCTTTTCGAATTTACCTCATGAACTGATTTCCGAGAGCAAATGCGTTGATTATTATAGAAAAAAACCCAATCGCTGTATGTGACCCGATAATATTTGAGGACTTCCGTCAATTCCACAAGGATCACCCTTGGCACTTCATTAGTTGCTATTTCAACGGAATCTTATCAGAATCTGTGATATACTTTTGTACTTTTAAGTACATAATTCAGGAATTCCATAAGTCATCTGTGGTCTTCATCATCAATTCCACTCCACCAATTTATGATTTCCGGATGTAAATACACGAGTTATAATAGAAAATACCAAAATCACTACACGCGTGCCTAATATAATTGAGGAGTTCCCTCAATTCCTCATGGATCCCATCATCCAATTGAATTTTCAAAAAAAAGGGACCCACCTGGAAGCATATATTTACCAACAAAAAACGGAGTTCTGAGGTAACAAACATTGAAAAAATAAATAAAAAATACAACCGAATTGAGAACCTCCTCCTTTTTTTGAAGTCGGTTAAAAAGTTAGAGGGGGGACACATTTTTCTTTACTAATGGAGCAATTATCTTCGAAATTATTAACATTATCAAAAAATGATTTTAGCAAACCTCTATTCATTTTTAAATACCTATCTTACAATATATCACACGTTAGGGTTGAAATGAAAAAAAAAACACTCCCCACGTTACGTATAGGGGAGGTACCCTAATAAAATAGAATAAAACACTTTTTATTTTACCACTTTGTCGGCGTGATTGATATACATATTAGTACCAAATTCCAGCTTTCTAGTGCTAACGGTTACTGAGATTATCCGCATACGGACGGACAGACAAAGCGAAACTAAGGGTTCCTAGTCGACTACGGAACCCTAAAAATGACCTACACAGATCCTTATTCCCTTGACATTAGAGTTCGTGTGTAGATAATTTTGAGCACTAGAACTGCTTAGCAACTTCTGCTCCTGACTGTACAAGTCAGTCGTCTCAACCCATAACAATGAATATATTTAAGATCAAATCAGTGACAGTGGGCTACAGTAGGTATATTAAGTAACAAGCCTACCGGCTTAGACGGATGAGGGTGCATTAGGATAATCCTCGAACGCGTTTCGCCAATCACTGATGTAGATAATGGATAAGGCGTGACTTCAATCGGAGGCTCTAGTATAAGTTTCACCGAAACAAATTTTTACGTTACGACCGCGTTTGCGTTTAGGTATCAAATCCCATACAAATTGAGGGTAAAACGCAAACGCGATCGTAACGTTTTGTTTCGCTAAAACTTATACTAGAGCCTCTGAGCAGCAATGCTCTCTTGTAAACGGCGACTTTATGTCTTGTGAATAGACCATTAACGTTCGCCTCGAGAGACAAGACTCACGCCTCAGAGTATACAGGGTAGCTCACTGTAACGAGTCACACCCGTTTTTGGATGTAGATAAATGGAAGTCCGTGAGAAACGTGTTTATGAAGATATTGATGAGTCCAATGCAGAATCATAAGCATCGTAAAATTCGTAATGTTAACCGAACTATCATCGAAATGTTTAAAGGACCGCGAAGAACCTAAACATATGCAACTTACTAAATTGGCGTTCAGCACGCTAACTAAATTACTCCAGTTCATAGTATTTAAAATAATAGTTTTCGAAAACAAGTAAGATTAGTATACTTGACGTGAATCTCTTCTGCACACATATCCACGTTCAATAAAGTGTGTTGACCGATGAAAGATACAGAAAATGGTAAATTGTGGACATGAATTGAATCAGAATATTCTTACCGGCCACCCAGTATGAAAATACATGTGTATGGATGAGTTTATCTCTCATTCAAACGAGATTCAAAGACGTTGCAGCGTGTAAATAGAAATGTTATCACATTTACATACGATACTCGAGAAAATTGTTATGCCAGCACAATTTACATACCTTGCGTCAACAATATAAAAAAACTACTTTCCAGTGCAGGCCGGCCATTAATCTTCATATCTCTTTTCAGTAAGAAGAGTAAAAACATGCTAAATTAAAACAGACACATTTTTGCAAACGGGAAATATAGTAACACAACTTTGAAAGTAACCCAATACGACTATAAATACTTGCACTGAATGAGAGTTTAGCCGTCGAATATAGGTCAAAAGAAGCATGATTGATGACGCCAATTTCCTATTGATCGGGGTATTAATATACTTTCATGCAGAGCTTTTTATTTACGTAACATTTGATTAAACTACAGACGCATTATCTTTCGTAATAATGGAATACAGCGGTATTTTACGCGTAACAGTTTAGGCAAGCATTTACAGCAAAAGTTAAAATAACATTTACACACTTATAAATACTTTGCTATACAAAGTATTTATAAGTTTAGTTGCATAACTCTTTTTTTTTACGTACTCATCAGACGAGATGCTTCACACAATAAATATTTAGAGTAGAGTCATTGTACTTTCTATTATGGATCGAGGACGCCTATTGCGCGTGCAATATGCGAAATGATTCAAATGATCTTTGACGTCTCATTGAACAAGAGCTCGTTGGTCTAATCAACTCAACTATAACAGATTCCAAGTGAGTTGTTGATTTATCCGTCCTGTCTTATAAATTGGCAAATAAAAAAAACGTCATTCAAATTAAGATTCAGTAAATATGACAATCAATAGCAACCCATATCTACTAATATTATAAGAGTGAAAGTATGCTAGTGTTTTAAACCGCTGAACAATTGTGATATAATAAACTCAGCATGTTGATATTTAAATCCCGGAGAAGTAAATATATGTTTCTTCACGGTTTGCATTGCATGTAACTTGTAATTTGTTTTTAGGCTTAGTTGCTATGTTATTTTAATGTTTTTTTTTCTGGTGCACTATTCTGTATTGTGTGTACACATGGTGCGATATAGTGTGCTAAGTGTGTCAAACATTTTTCTTTTTTCTATGTCATTTCTATCTGTGAGTTCCTTTAATTGGCTTTGTATTACTATGTAAGACTTATATTATGTTTTTGCAGCTGGTACAGTCAACAAGTCAGCATCATATAGTTAGTAGTAGCTAAATAACACGTCTGTATTACTGATATATTTGGCTACTTTGGCTACTACAACTATATAATGCAGACTGTACTCCATTCATTTACAAATAGCGCGCGATAAAGTTAACAACCCGCGGCGATTAATTGTTCAATCAAATGATGGACGACGTACAGATGGTAATATTGGCCCGGATCTGTTACTACGACACAATATGAGCTGTGATTACCAGTGATCGTAACTTTTGTAGCATTTTGGTGCAGCTTAGTGTCGGAATTGGTACACACAATATCAATGAAAATTGTTAATTAAGGTTAATATTAACGTTATTAACGCTAATTAAGCATTAGGATTGAAATTCCTTATACCAATTCCGGTAACAACGCTATACGCTGCACCAAAAATGCTACAAAAGTTACGATCACTGGTGATTACACTGTGCTAAGACGCGACATCAGCACGTCTAGCACGCGACGGCGCGCGAGCTCTCTCGATTTTTTTTGCACTACCCGTCTCTCTATTATTAGAAAAGAAGAGGTATAGTGCGATAAAAATCGACAGTGTGTCGCGGCCGTCGTGTGCTAGACGTGCTGAACGCGCTAAAGACATGTTCGACTAATGAGATTCATGCGATTTCAAGAAAAACTATATTGTATTGTTATGTTTGAAATGCACTTGATGGAAATAAGTAAGACTAATGCAATATTCGTCTTCGATATCCCAGATAATCGAAGAAACGTCTAAAATTTATGCGTAAAAAATCTAATGTTATATGGAATCTGGTACAGTCAGAGGTATTTATATACGACATTGACTATAGAGTCCGGTACAAGATATTTATGTCTTTATTTATGTATGTACTACGTATATTAATACCCCTGACTGTACATATAGAGTTATGTAATGGCCGCTCCACACAATGGGCCATCTTGACCCATCAATCCCATCATACAGGACACGGCTATGCGGTAGAACGAGACATAAATATGTCTTTCTCCTTTTAACGCATAGTTGCGTCCTGGTGATGAGTCAGGATGGCCCATTGTCTGGAGCGGCCATTACGTGTGTGGTTGTATATTTTCAATAAAAAACACAACGCCTGGGCCAATTCCTTATTATCTTATTGTTTGGCATGATTTATTTCTATCAATAATGACTGATAACTTGATAAGCATCATAATATTCATAATATATGACGATATAGTCCGTGTATCTAACTTGACAAGTGCCGCATTACCGGTACATTGCTGGTCCACACAGAAATGTGTTGCGAATTGTAGAGTAACATTTGGGAACATGGTGAAATAGGGGACGAAAATCTTTAGTTGGTTCTTTTGCCACACTGAGTTCCCAGTAGGTAACTAGGTAACTCGTGAACCTCATGACGTGATCCATAATTGCAGATAGGTATTCGCTTATAAGATACTTTTATAAATCATATCTTCAATTATATAATACATTATATAATTGAAGATACTCTCATTAATCACTGCGAATTCCTTTGTTTATTCTACCTAATCGTTGACCGTACGACATCGAATATATTTATTTTATGCTTACGTGATCTCGAGTAGGAGGACGGTCCCACGACCGGCAAACAGAATATTCCGCAATGGCTTATTGATCTAATATCGATCCATTCATATGATCATGAATCTCATGACATGATCGTCTCCACGACGAATTAGGATGCCTGATGGTAACACGATTTGGCTTTCACTTGATTAATGTGAGATGAGAGATCCATTTCGCAAGAATTATGGAATCTACTCGTGGATTCAGACATTTAACTCCAAACATGTCTTTAAAATCCATACTAATATTATAAATGCGAAAGTGTGTCTGTCTGTCTGTCTGTCTGTTACCTCTTCACGCTTAAACCGCTGAACCGATTGAGATGAAATTTGGTATAGAGATAGTTTGTATGGAGCTACGATATAAACGAGTTCCACGCGGACGGCGTCGCGGGCAGAAGCTAGTTTTATATATTTAACATGTTGTTGTGCATGGTACTTATAGAAATGTAAATTCAGTACTGTTTTGATGGAACAATGTTAAAATATGTATACATATTGATTATGTTTTTTTTTGGGTTGTAAGAGAAGCAGAAGACCAAGAAAAAGGTGGATGAAATGCGTGAGAGAGGATATGAATATAGACAGAGGTATGGAAGAAAAAACATGCTGCGCCGATCACAACTAAATGGGATAATACTGTGAATTATGAATTGATGATGACATTTACATTTTAATAATAATAATAATAAATATAAGGGGACAATCTTACACAAATCGACCTAGTCCCATAGTAAGCTCAGTAAGGCTTGTGTTATGGGTACTAGAAGACGATATATATAATAGATATAAATACTTAAATACATAGAAAACATCCAAGACTCAGAAACAAATATTCATGCTCATCACACAAATATTTGGCCTTACCGGGATTCGAACCCAGGACCTTCGGCTTCGTAGGCAGCGTCACTACCCACTAGGCTAACCGGTCGTCATTTTGATATTTACATTTTGTTACCTTGCTTAGTAAATAAATATATCACGCCTAATACCTATGTATGTCACATATTACCTATCGTACGTAGCGAACGGCCTGAACGGGGAGGATCGTCTTGTAAAATGCTAACTTCAATGATTTAGGTGGTAAGTAGAATAGAATAGAACTTATTTGCATATAATAAGTAGGTAATCCTTATTATGTAGGAATAAAGTTAGATACAAAATCAAACCTCGGTACCGTTTTATCAAACAATTCCTATTGAAAGTCAGGGTCCATTCGTGTCATGACTGGCAAAATCGTTTGCAATGGCCGAATATAACTTTTCAAACAAATTCAGATTAACGATTAGACGCGAGGAATATTAACGTAGAGATATTATTTTGTGTCGGACGTTCAAAAGCAATTACGTAGTTAAGTGAAGCAAACAGGCTGCAATGTAGATTGGATCGAGATTACCGGAACATTGTGGTGGGCAATGTCGAGGAATTACATAAAATATTAGTCAAACACAGATTTTTAGATAACTTCATCAAAGTGGCTCGTAATAATAATAAACGTCGAAGTCGGTTACGAAGTAAACTTTGTTTTCTTGATAAATGTTTTAGAAACCGAAATAAAAAGAATATTCTATTAGTTTAACGACTCTTCCCAAAGGAATTATATTTGTAATTGAATTTACAGTTTTCCACACACAATAAAAACTGTTGTATAATATGAACACGCGTTGATGTAACGTTTATTGCTATTTCAAATATGGTTTGATGTAGGTTTGTAAACCTGATGAAGTAAATTTACTCCTGAGCTGGAAACTTGGAACGGTCAGATGGGAGTCACTTCCGCAAAATGAGTGTCCACTAAGAATTAAGATCCCGATCTAGAAACAGAGAAGCCTTGGAAAGATAACTTTATGTAGGCTTTACATTCTGTATAAAACGAGCCTTCAGTCCCGACAATGACTGGTCGAAAGTCTTGATTACGAATGTTGTTCGCGGGTCATTAGTATCACTGGCGTGAGCGACAGACGAACCTTTGTGCACCGACGTGCTAGTAGCGATTGTATCTAATGAACACCGACAAAAACGATATCTGATTACACTTTATTGAGGCAAAATTGAGATACAAAGAGCGATAAATTTGTAAAAAAGAAAGTTTGAAATACGGAAGTGTTCTCGATCGATTTTTATTTAAAAGTATAAAGTTTGTAATGTTAATGTTTGAATATGCTAATTGTATGATAGAAAGCTGCAAGTAATATTTAATTGACAAATCGAAATGTATGCATTAAAATTACTAGCCATTTAAGTCCAAGTTTCGCAGCGAAATTTTGACAGCTTACAAACATTAGATAACGTCGACGTTTATGGCCAATCTTGATGTTCTATTAGAAAATTTTCAAGCGCACCTAAATCTCTTCAACTGAACAAAAATGTAGAGAGCCTGAGCGAATATCCAAGTCTTAACTGAGCATACGTTAGAAACAGGTGGAAATATATCCCGTTCGGTGTTTATTCATGCACAGCTTTAGGTAAACTCAAGTTGCGTGCGTTCATCCGGATAATGCGGAGAGCATCGTCCTCAGTTCAGTTCTGAGGACCGGGGCACCGTCTAACGCGAAAAGGTGACCTTCAGAACGAGTGTTTGCCGCATTTTTCGTACTTATCACGTTTGGGTAGCTCAATGAATATTTCATACAACTTAATTTTTTTTACAGCATCCGATTTGAATGAAAATTGAATCGTAAAACATACTTTTATAACTATAGTACCTATTCTACTAGGCAAATATTTCGGACTCCATCAAATTTACAGCATTCGAGTATAGTTTAGACTATTTCTGAACAAAGTGTTCTACTAAAGTGTATCCAAAGGATGGAGTGATAAAATCAAGTGATCAGCACCTAGACTAAACACTATGCTAAAGGCGTGTCAGGGAAAACAAATAATCGTGAAGGATGCTAGTCGTGGCTTCGAATAAGATTTATAAGGCGGACAACCATGATGACAAATTTACGACTGTGGAGATACCATAGAAATAGCTTCATAAATACTTTTCGTAAAACATAGTGTCTGTATAAAAATCACGCTCTATTTTTTCCACGAACCAGGGTGTGTGTTGCCATCCTAATCATGTAAGTTGTTCACGATAAAACCTGGAACTCGAGAAAAAAGTAAAACGCTTTTGTTTATTTGTACCATACTAGTAAAGACACAAATACCTATTCTATACGTATTTGGAGCTTGTTTAAGTTTGCAGGTGCAAGGAGAAGACCAGCAAGTTCTACGTGTGGTGCGGATGGCAACTAATAGAGGCCGTTGGAAGCAAGATGTGCTGTTCAATAAACCCTTCCTCTCCCCAATGGCCGCTATATCGGCAACTTTATCTCCCTCTGACACACATATGCACAACTTACTTTAAACCCAATTATATTATTTATTAAAATTCAAATTTAAACAAAAACATGGAAACGTTGGTTGTTATACCCTGACACACATAATAGTCCGTGGGAGAGGAGGGCTTTCGAGATCTTCGTTCATGAAGGAGCGACTATAGAGAGCCATTATTCAGAGAAATGAAGCGTAATAGTTGTAGTGTCCAATAGGCAACCGAATGGCTCGCGGTATTTGAGTTCCCGAAGGCTTCGGGCGCGAAGCGAAGCGCTTCGGGAACTCAAATACCGAGAGGCATCCGGTTGCCTCTTGGACACTGAAGCTCGCGTCATTGCTTTAACTACATAGCTTTAGTAAGATGAAACACGTTGAAATTACATTTTGGGAGAATTCTTGTCAGCAATTTTCGTACGATCGGGTACTAAAAGAGCCATTACATCACCCATCATGGTATCGGGGTAGTTACGTCAAGGAGCCACAGCCGTAAGACGAGACAATTAAGGGGACGACATAACAGACACCTTGTCGGTATGCTATAACTCAGTGGCCGGTACAGCAGATGAAAGCAATTAAAGACTAAACCGCCATTGTTTACCAAAATCCTTACAAGCGAAACAGCCTAAGTTATCCTGGTCTGAGTATTCGTCCTTAAATCAATGAGCATGCCGCCTTCGCGTGAATGACGTAATGTTACCTATTGCGCACCATTGCATATTTACTGCCTATAGAAACTAAGCACGATAAAGCATTGCCTTGCGCCGTATTTGCTCACTTCTGCTTTAGGAATAGGTACAATCTTGATTGGTATGCCTGGCTAAGTAAGTACTAGTATTGTCCCTACATGGGCTATGGGCTACATGAAATGAATGACATGGCTTATTTCTTGGTAGTAAAAGGTATAGCCATAGGCACATAGGCATCCGCTGTAAGTACGTTTCAGGGACATTCGCCCAACTCTATTGAGTAGGCGCAATGTCAACCATCTCAAACATACTGAGTTATGCAATGTAACATGTAATTAATAATAAAGTACCCGATATCCGTGGACGCTTATTTTCGCATATTAAATATATAAGAATTATCTGTGCACTTACATTCGTAAATAAAGGTGACCAAACCAAACAATGTTTGTTATTTAACCATAAAACAAAAATATAATAAAATACATGTTTAGATCACATTAGACAGGTTAATTTTGTATCAAATACGTACCAAAGTTGTAAAATTATTTATTACACTGATAGATTTAAAATAAAAAATATATCAGTCTATTATCGTTACCCTTGCGAATTAAATCGGCAGTTAGGTGAAATCTTTACAGAATCTTGAAATGATATTGCATGCCCCCCCTATTCCGAATAAAATGAGATATCCTTGATTCCTACCTGACATTAACGAAAATTAGTTTTGAGGTGAACCTGTTCTCTAAATCGTTGTTTATAAATTAACGGTCACCTTCAAAAACATACAATTATGCTAGAAAAATCACTGATAAGGAAAATAATTTTCAAAACACTCACCCTCGTAAGTCTCCATGTCTTTGCCGGCCAAAAAAATTAAAAGTTAATAAAATAATAAAGCGTTTCTATGACGACGCATGACAGCAATCAAACTCCTTCAAAACTTATAGGATTCTCATATTTCTCATTGGTTCATTTTTGTGTTGTCTATGAACTTTATTGTTTATGGGTAGACCATCGATACGTTTTGGGAGACGACAATAGAGGGGTTTGTTGTGCCCAAGCTCGGCGACTATTGTTTTACATTTGAAATAATTTTCTGATTATAAATTGTATATCAGCATAATGTAATTAAAATTAGACTCTGAAGTCAATAAGCAAAATAATCGCAAGCTAAATCAGGTTAACCAACCTTAGCACGATGACGTGTCTAAAATGACAACTCGCACAATAACCGTAAATTATCGAATCGATCTGGTACAACACTAGCAAAAATTAAAAAAATATATAATATAAAGAAACGACGTGTATCAGATCAGTAATTTTTATTTTATTCGAAGTGAGTTGTTGTACGTTTTGCGGTTTCGTCGTCAGAGAAACGTTTGTTTATCAAGGATACTAACGCCTATATACCTCTTCAAACATGGGTTTGACGATATCGAGTGTTTTTACAAAGCTTTTCGGCAAGAAACAAATGCGTATCCTTATGGGTAAGTGACAATTGACAGCTCATCGGCAGCCGATAGCGTTGAATCGTGTTTCTTTTATGCTTCATTACCTCGTTTTTAAAGATTTTGATAATTTTACGGGTATTATAATTGTAACATTAACCTCGATTTACAGTGGGCCTCGACGCCGCCGGAAAGACCACTATACTTTACAAACTAAAACTGGGTGAAATCGTAACTACCATACCTACGATTGGTTTCAACGTAGAGACAGTAGAGTACAAAAACATCAGCTTTACGGTGTGGGACGTCGGCGGCCAGGACAAGATTAGGCCGCTGTGGCGCCATTACTATCAGAACACTCAGGGTCTCATTTTTGTGGTAGACTCCAGTGACACCAAGAGAATAGCTGAAGCTGAGAATGAACTCGCTAATATGGTATGTATGTCCTCATTCATATATATAAATCATATTGTTACATTAATTAATTTCAAAGAATTGCTTGCCCATGATTTTTAAAAAATATAATTATGTTAGCTTCTTGTAAATATTCATGGAATTGTTTTATTTCAGTTAAAAGAGGATGAGCTGAGAGACGCAGTTATCCTAGTATTTGCCAACAAACAGGATATGCCCAATGCAATGACTGCAGCTGAGTTGACAAATGCACTAAACTTAAACAACCTGAGGAACCGTCGTGTAAGTCATGACTACTACTTGTTTTTGCATGCATGAGTATTTGGTATATATGAAATAAACATTTCACCACAATTTATTTAAGACTAGCTTCCGCTCGCGACTTAGGCGGCATGGACCTGGGATAAAGACTATCCTATATTTGAATCCAGACAATAAATTATCTTTGTGCAAAATTACATCCAAATTGGTTGAGCCAAGCGTGATTGAGTAACATACATCTAAACATCCAAACTTTCGCATTTTGTAATATTAGTATGATAAAATTTGCCAACAGGTAATACAATAAGACATAAACTTAAACAATGTCCATAACATAAAAGTCATGCTGGAGTATTTACCCAATTACAGGCACACACAACTTGCTTTAAAATAATGATTATACACTTTAATTTCGCAAGTACAGTAGTGAGGTAATCTTTCAGCTACCACATGTTGCTGTTCATATCTGCGTAATTCATACAATATTCACATACCTGCCGGTGGCGCGTGATAATGATTGATGGGCAACCCGGAACAAAAAAAGTTATGAAAGAGTTTAAAGCATATAACTATAGGCTTGCCTAAAAATACATTTTAGGCAAACCAGTGGGGAACTACTTGTATGGGCGCTCCGCCACTGATACCTAGTCCAAACTAAAGCATTGGAGTAAGACACTTCCCTTCCATGGTCTCTTTCCCTCCTTGATAAACACTGAATATCAATTTTCATTATTACTGTGATGATTTCATACAGATACAGGATATGTTAAAAACTTGACGACTGGAACTTTTAATAAACATTTCTTTAAAAGAAATGGAGTATATCAATTCTTCAATGGCCCAAGATTTCATTAGGGTTGTAGAGTGTAGGGTTAATAATGTTAAAATAGTGTCATGTTGAACACCTCAAGCATTTATTCTGTCACCTCTCCGTACTTGTTGGATAATACTTCCATCAGCGATTTTGTTCTGCATAGGGGGCACTTATCTTACAAATTTAAGCTGTTCCCTTTTCTTAAAATAGGCAACCTAGGTCACATCAAGTTTTATGGATGCTAAGCCACTGGCACACACTAAGTTGAATAAGAAACAAATAACATTATTTTATTAAAAATACGTTATGCATACGTCTTGAGGTGTTATTGTTATATGCAGGCAGATGTGTGCTAACTCAGAGCATGATCTAGGGATCTGATATCTATAAATATATTGTTGATACATATTACATATGTTTATTGAAAATACTCTACTACTATAAAGATGTTACATAAAATAAACAGTCTCTTAAGAGTCCGCAGTAAGCTTGGCCGAATTTCACCTTCCCATACAAACATGGTTACGCTCTCATTTTAAAACTACGTCTTAGATTGTGATGAAACTTTGCATATACAATGACATGAGGTATGTCTATGTCTGTAGTCCTACTAATATTATAAATGCGAGAGTTTAGATGTTTGGATGTATGGATGTTTGGATGTTTGTTACTCAATCACGCTTAAACGGCTGAACCGATTTGAATGAAATTTTGCACGAAGATAGTAGCCTGGATTAAAATAAAGTAAAGTTTATAAAACAAACGAAATACAGCAAGAACAAGTTTTGTATGAAAAACTTAAATGCGCTGTATTTTTTTTACTATGGTATCTGAAGCTACATAAACTAATTACAGACACAGATATACCTCATGTCATTGTATATGCAAAGTTTCGTTACAATCCAACACATAGTTTTAAAATGAGAGCGTAACTACGTTTGTATGGAGAATCAAGCTTACTACGGACTTAAAAGGTGAAGAAGTCACGATACATGCAGGATATGAATCAGAAAACGGCTTTGAGTCATTTTAAATGTTTGAAAAATGTCCTTGATCACTCGGCATTGAGAGAACATTTAGTAATTTAAAATGGATATTTTCATCTAGGTGGCAATCTTTGTTACCAGCAAATATGGAAAAGATATTGATTGTTTACAATGTAAACCATTTCAACATAAAATAGTAATCATTTGTTTATTGTTGTTATTTAAAATGTAGAGATAATAAATAATAATTATTAATGTTAAATATTATCTTGGTTGTGACAGTAACATCAATTTTTTTTTGTCGCATAAATAAATATTTTGCTACTTCAGTTTAATATTTGTGCCTCGTGTTATATGGTTATATGCAATAACATAAATTTAATGGAAATTGTTTGATTTTCAGTGGTACATCCAAGCAACCTGTGCAACACAAGGACAGGGCCTATATGAAGGCTTGGACTGGCTGTCCAACGAACTCGCGAAAAAGTGAGATCCATCACTTCCTACAGTTTCCGGGAATCTAAAGAGTACATTCCCAAAATGGCTAATGACTTCCTGTATTGTGAATGTTGTTTGATCTATATTGAATCCAAAAGACTTTAAAATTTGTATGTAACTAAATATACAATGTCGTTTTCATATTTTTAAGGTTAAAACTTTATTTATCATTTTGTTAATCATTAATGTGAATTTCATTTATATTCACTTTTCTATCTATTATCTACTTCATATCTGACAGGTAACACACCCTATTCACTTTGAATAGAGATTTCATATTTAGATAAAGTATAGTATATCAGACATTGATTAAAAGCATTTATATATAACTTTAAGTCAGCACAAGTGTGGTGTTAAGATACACATTTTGAATACGAAACTTACGAGTATACATGTAATAAATAGAGACAGTAAATTTGTTTTAGGAAGGTCCAGAAATTATAAATTATTCCTATAGTTAATTTGGTTAGACATTCTTAATTATTATTTATTGTATGTAAGTTAACATTTATAACTGCTTTGTATTGTGAATCGCTGGGCATTTCTGTAACATTTCATCCAAAGTAATCCAACGGCACATCCGATATCCAGCTTTCAATTGCAATGTCCAATGTAATGAAATGTATATAATGTAAATCTTTTCGGCCAAAATATCTTTCTACACTGTTTGAGAAAGCTGTATCTTAAGCCCCTGCATGGGGAGTTCGCTATTTTATGCTAAAGATACTATAAAGTTTATAATGATAGTGGCAAATAAAATATAGGTGTAAATAAAAATAATGTGTTTTTGTTCTGGCTGGTAGAGGTGAGACGTACTAGGCAAAACGCGTACTGAGTCTTGCGAGTACGCGTCCACAAAAAGACTAGGTCCACGAGTATCTACGAGTACGGCGCTCAATGGATAAATCGTGTAGGCTTATAGTAGAGATGTGTCAACTCGGTTTGCCAACCCGGTCCAAACCGAGTCAAGCTAAAGTCGAACCGACCCGGTTTGTTAGTCCACTAACTCTGTTCTATAACGAGCAGCGAACCGCAACATTCGAGCCCGCTCGCCGACAGCGGCCCGAGCCAACGAAACCGAACCGACGCGCGCGACTCGCGCGAGCGGGCTGGGCCGGAGCGGGCAAACCGAATGAGTAGCCGAATAAACCCGATTTCTCCCGAACAGGTGGGCGGGTGACGACGACGACCATTAGTAGACCTTATCTCGTTGCAACAAGGTTTGTAGTTTTGTTTTGCAATATAATTTTGAATGAAATATAGTGAGCAATTTATAATTACTTATTACTCTATGGCGCTACCGAGGTAACGCTCACAAATGTAACAATAACCTATAAACAGTTTAGTTTAGGTGTAAAACCTGAACAAGTAGGTGTTTAAATTCACGGATCGACTCGGACAGGTCAAACCGAATACCACATTAATATTAATACGTTTAGGACCGTCATAGCAACTCGGTTTGATCAACCCGGGTTGAAACCGGTTTACATAGAAAGTCGAACCGTTCAATTCGGTTTGAGATATTTTCGGGTTGGCACATCTCTAGCTTATAGCTACTGCCCGCCTAGCGGGCTGAGCCGGCATCGGAACAAACATTACAAGTGCCTACCTGGCGACTTGGCGAGTTCTAGGTTGCGAACGCGTCACGTCATTTCAATGAGGTTACGTTCAAAAACGATAAAACAACACTTCATTTAAGGACGTTCTGGGTTCCTCTTACCAATATCCGAATTCCAAATGAGAAATGATCAACGAAGAAATGAAAAGAAAATAAAGGTTTCGATAGTTTATCATCACATCAAAAAATAAGATTTAACCTTTTTTTACGTATAGTATAAAAAAAAATAGTTTCTGAATATATCCTGTAATGACATTGATTTGTTTGATATCACCACGACACGTGAATTGTTGAGTTGATGTTGTTCATGGATTCATATATTGTGTAAGCAGGAGGCAAGAATAACAAGAATTGAATGAGTCAGAGTTCATCATACACCGCATCTAACAAAGAAAAACAAGTTTATTTGCAGTGCTGGGTAGCAGAGCTGAGTCAGTTTCAAATACACAGTGCTCAGTGTTGGACGTTCAAGAGTAAACTTGCAAAATGGCTAATTTCTTTTCTAATCTCTTTGCGAAGATTTTCGGCAAAACACCCGTTCGTATTTTAGTCTGTAAGTAGAAATTACTCATTACCTTTTCAGTCTCATACCAAATTGATTTTACAACATAGTATAGCTATTGAGTCTCCCATTCCCATTTGAACACGTCACATGCGTGTTTATGGAAAACCCCGCTGAGAGAACGTGTATTTTTAGATTAAGTATGAGTAAATAAATAAAGGACGGAAGAAAGTATATTGAAACTCCATTGAGGATGGTGGGTAATACAAAAGATAATGTGTGTTTAAATATAACTCTTCACATCAGTCTATTCCCCTCACTGGTCTTTACTAGCTAGACTTCTAGTCTATTTTCAGTTTATGCATATGTAGATGAGAGATATCCTGCTTCCTGCTTGCTATACTTGTATTATTTTTCTAAATATCACTTTTTTACAGTGGGTCTCAATGCTGGCGTGGGCAAAACAACTGTACTTTACTGGCTGAAAGATAGCAAAGATGTGGACAGTACTCACACCGTTGGATTTAACCTGGAAAGAGTGGAACATAACAACAAAAGTTATGAAGTGTGGGATATCGGTGGTGGTGATAAAATATCAGCACTGTGGAATCAATACTTCCAGTACACCAAGGGAATTATCTTTGTGATTGATTCAACAGACAAACTTAGGCTGGAGACTGTAGAGTTTGAGCTGAATAGACTGGTAATTTCATTGTTGTATTGCATTAAAACATTCGCAACCAAGAACCTGCCCAGCAGGCACTCGTAATGTTTGCTCAGATGCCGGCTGAGTAGAGAGAGTAGTATGAACTTACACGCCTAACTAATTCTGTTGGTTTCTCGTGAATTGTTCCAATTTTTGTCCGGTTGCGAAAGTGTTAACTAAGCTACTATTACTATCACATTAAAACTTCTATATGATCTTGTGTGTGTATACAAAGTTTAATAACAGTGTGTTTATTTTCAGCTGAATGACAAAGAAATTGAGCATTGCCCATTCTTGTTGCTAGCAAACAAGCAAGATATGCCTGACGCTATGAGCGTAGATGAACTGAAGAAAGCATTGAAGTTGGACCAGTGGAATAACCGGAAAGTAAGTAAAAATAGAAAAATTATGCCGTTTTAAAACAAAAGTGCTACAATGTACCCTACTCTCCCCTATATCACATATCATCATCATCATCATCATCATCATCACCATCATCATCATCATCATCATATCAGCCGCAAAATGTTCATTGCCTTTCCAAGAGGGCCAAAGTGACCAGTCCTGCGCCAGCCGCAGCCAATGAACTCCCACAACATTTACCAGGTCATCAGTCCACCTGGTGGGGGCGTCTACCCACATTGTGTCTTCCGGTAATACCATGTATACATTACTGAAAGAATAATAACAACCTTTGTACATGTATGTATAGTTTTTTTTAAATGTAATTGACTTTCGTACTTAGTGATTTTATATTTTTCTTGATATTCACCTTCATTTAATTTTATGGCTTCAAGAGGCTACTATAAAAAAACATAAAAAGATCTAAGCCAGTTGGATGCAACAGTGGGAGCGTCAAATAGATCTCTGGGGGCTCTACAAGATGTCAGAGGCCAGCATAGGACATCTATCTCCATGACAGAGTAACACAATTTGCCAGCCTTACTTACTTTGATTTATTTTTCAGATACATATACTACCTGCTGTTGCAAAACAAGGAACAGGAGTAAATGAAGGTTTTGATTGGCTGTGCAGTGAAATCGCAAAGCTGGAAAAGTAGGTCTTAATGTCTAAAACTTGATCTGAATGTTACACATACTCTTAGTACAGTAAAATACATTGTTTTGTAAAAAAAAAAACTATATACACTAAAACTCGAACCCGTAAAAACAATGTTGCACAAACATCCTCTGCCTCTTTTGAATACATAGTCAGCTGTATAAACTTATTATAATGATTGAAAGTTACATAAAGGCACCTCACTGCTTTATTTTACTAAGGGTAATTTTGTTATTATTATGGTAATAATAATCAGCATTTATTTTTTTATTGTTGTCTATAGCCCAATAATATGGGTAATGTGTATATGAAATGTGACCAGTACAATTGGCTAAAAGCAATCTGGTCAATGAGAGACTGAGGATTAATATATTTACAAAATTAGTAGAGCTGTTCTTTTTGTATTTATTATTAAGCTCTTATAGGTACCTTTAAGGCTGTAATGTAATAAACCTATTGGCAAACTTATTGTTTCTCTTCTTCATCCCTCTCGCACCATTCAGAGCGGCTACCGGCTGTTGCCCTTGATAATTCGAGTGAAAAATATGGAGATATACGAACGAACTTGGTTTAGCTTCGTGGTAGCCGCTCTGATATCTGGGGGCACGGAAGTGCCCCCGCCAAGACGAGCCAAGCGAAGCGCAACGCAAGGGCACTACCTACCTTTTCTCGAAGCGGTTCGTCGTTTTTTTTAACCCTCGTAACTTGGGTTTGGATTATTTATTTTTTATTTATTTATTTAATATGAAACAAACGGTCATACAAAAGTATATCATTACTTGTTAGTTAAAGTACAAATCAGACCTATAGTTTCCAATATGTATCCCAAATTATAGCAAAAACCTAATTTAAGAATGATTACATAGTTGCAGTTATTAGTTGCTACAAGTAAAAATAGAAAATTTTGCAATAAGGTAAAGAAATGACAAAGAGACGCGAGCAAGAAAATTACTACTACTACTACTATTACATTTGCAAGTACCTAGGTAACCTAACTTTGTTATAGGAATATAAATCAAAATTATCTAGATGCAATTTTAAAGACATTTTTTAAGGAACTTATGGTACAGTTAAATATATCAATATCTTTTAATTTATTGTTATTGTTATAAAGCCCAGAGGCACGCTTAATAAACATATTTTTTGCATAACTTGTTCTACTACGAGGGACGGAAAATAAATGTTTAATACGACATTGGCGTTCAATTTTACGTGGAACTCTAATTTGTACATCTTGGAGTAAGCTAGGAGCGTCAAGATGATTATGTATTATTTTATGAAGCACCTAGGTAACCTAACTTTGTTATAGGAATATAAATCAAAATTATCTAGATGCACTTTTAAAGACATTTTTTAAGGAACTTATGGTACAGTTAAATATATCAATATCTTTTAATTTATTGTTATTGTTATAAAGCCCAGAGGCACGCTTAATAAACATATTTTTTGCATAACTTGTTCTACTACGAGGGACGGAAAATAAATGTTTAATACGACATTGGCGTTCAATTTTACGTGGAACTCTAATTTGTATATCTTGGAGTAAGCTAGGAGCGTCAAGATGATTATGTATTATTTTATGAAGCACCTAGGTAACCTAACTTTGTTATAGGAATATAAATCAAAATTATCTAGATGCAATTTTAAAGACATTTTTTAAGGAACTTATGGTACAGTTAAATATATCAATATCTTTTAATTTATTGTTCTTGTTATAAAGCCCAGAGGCACGCTTAATAAACATATTTTTTGCATAACTTGTTCTACTACGAGGGACGGAAAATAAATGTTTAATACGACTTTGGCGTTAAATTTTACGTGGAACTCTAATTTGTATATCTTGGAGTAAGCTAAGGAGCGTCAAGATGATTATATATTATTTTATGAAGCAAAACTGAGTCAACACAGTCTCTACGACACTCAAGTGACTGCATATTGTGGCGGATTAAAGATTCAAAATAATCATTATATTCATTGCCAGTTATAAAGTCAAGGGATCTTAAGAACTTTTTCTGAAGTCTCTCAATCCTATTTTTATGAACACTATAAAAAGGATTCCATACAGCACATGCGAACTCGAGACGACTACGGACGTAACTATTATATAATATTTTAAGTGTCAGAGGATTTCTAAAAGGTTTACCAACACGCAATATAAAACCCAACTGCTTAAAAGATTTTCCCAGAATGGATTATACCAGATAAACAAAATTCTCGGAATATGATGTCAATAGTGGACTTATTACACATATAAAGTTTCAGTAACATAGCTCTTATAATTAAGATTTTATTGGTATCTAAAAAACGCCGATTTCGTCACTGACTCACTGACTGATGTTGATCATCAAAACCTCTAGGGTACTTCCTGAAGTCCTAGAAAGCTGAAATTTGGTATGTAAGCTAGTATTAGTACACAATCAACAAAATAATTCAAAAAATTGGAACGTCTACCCCCCAACCCCTCAAAATAGGGGATGGAACTTTGTATGAGACTTCCGCAAATTTTGATCCTAGGGGTCTGAAAATGTGTATAGGGACTCCTTGTTATAAATAATAAAATACGTATTTCAGGATTTTTAGTAAATCACCCCCACTCTTTAAATTAGGGGATGGAAGTTTGTATGGGTTTTCCCATTCACTTCTTTAGTAATTACCTTACAAAAAGTAATGAGATCCCACCAAAAACATTACATGTAAAGTGATGCCAAGACTTAAATACTTTTTAGCCAAGATGTAGAATTTGTAGAGTGTGGCTGGTAGTGGTAGAGTTACGCCGTGTGGAGTAGGAAGCTTGGCGCTAATTGCGATCTGATATCTTTTTCACGCTGAAAGCTGTATGAGCTATGGAGTCTTGGCATCACTTTACATGTAATGTTTTTGGAGGGATATATATATAGGTACACCTCTTAATCAGAAGAACTGTTAGACCAATTCTATGCCGAAAATGATTCCCTGCTACACGCCGTACAGTCGACGACAAAGAAATGTATGTTACAATTTTGCGCCTTATTCCCTAGTAATAAGGTGCAATATGTATACATATGTGACGTTGACTACCTACCATCCAGAGAACTAACCCATTTTGTTTTGAATCCTTCAAGTCAAGACTTGTATCTTCCTGAAATAGGCTATTGGAACCCGGACGTTTTTGTTTACAGCCATACAGCGGCGAATAATAAATACAATAGAACTTAACATTGTATGAAGGGTCTAAATTAAGCCACATTATCACGAAATGGTTATTTTTCCGAACGAAGTGAAGGGAAATAGTTCGAGGGGTAATATGGCTTTTAGACAGAGTTATACACTCTACTTTTCACTTCGACTGCGAGAAAATTGTAAAAACAAAGATTAGTCAATCTACAATCAATAATTATAGGTACCAAGGCAAAAAGATTGTTCAATTTGGCGCCATTCTTTTTAATAAACTGCTTTGACACAGATACAAAATAGCGGCGGTAATATATAAGAACTTTTAAAGAATTGCTTGTTGCCTTCATCAGGCACTGGGTCTCAAAATGTATGGGAAAAATAAAATCCGACTCGCACTTGACCAAAATTCTACTTGATATTTCTTGAAGTTATTACCACTGTAAAAAAAAGATATTATTTAAACGAAATAAAGTTGTTTTGCATGTTGCACTTTGCTCGCTGTCGCTACAGTGAGGTGACAAGTTTTGTGTTACACACGGGTGCAAATGTATTTTACTTCTCGTGTGTTGAAACACTCGCTACACTCAGGATTCTATTTTAGAACCACTAGCTTTGCTCGTGGTTCAACTATAGAATCCTTTCGCTTGCTCGTGTTTCAATTCCATACTCGCGGGTAAAATACAACTTTGCACCCTTGTATAACAAATAACTATTTCATTCTGAGAGAGCTGTAAGCCAAATAGATAGAGCCAAGCCAATAGACCACATGATGCAATACACAAACAACAAAGTGACCTTGGCCGATTACATGATGAAGTTGTGCTGTCTGCACGTCTAGCACACGACGGCCGCGACATACTCTCGATTTTTATCGCACTATACTTCTTCTTTTAAGTGGTCGTATAAGAGAGAGACGGATAGTGCGAGAAAAATCGAGAGAGCTCGCGCGCCGTCGCGTGCTAGCCGTGCTGAAGTCGGAATTCGTACTTGAACAAACACGTACCTACCTAACAGATCGAAGAACGCTACGAATGTTATTATGTATTCGCGTTATCATTGATTTCAAGGTTGTTATCAACTTATCATCAATCACTTTACATCGATTGCTAAAGACAGACATAGTTGCTCTATGATGAAAGTTCGTCATAATACTACCGAGAATGTTTTTGAAATCATAGAAAATCAGCGATGGGGTCAGTTTCAAGTGTTTTCGGGTACGGGAATAAACCAATGCGCATATTAATTCGTAAGTATTCTTGTCTGCTATGTTAATAAATCGCTTCAACTTATATAGGATTTGTCTTAAGTACCTACTTGTCTTTAAATATAGGCTTCGCCAAGACGCACTTACAAGCACCCTCGTCAGTAATCGCCAACTTTTCTTGTCTACCTTAATGTATTTCGTATCATTTCAGTTGGTTTAGACGGCGTCGGAAAAACAACTCTCTTATACAAAATAGCGACCGGTGAAACCATACACACTATAACAACTATTGGCTTTAACGTGGAACCATTCAAGCACAATAATGTTAATTTATCCCTCTGGGATACGCGGCGTGGAGGGAGAATGACGCCGCTACTGCACCATTACTATGCTGGGACCAAAGGGATAATATTTGTTATAGACTCAACGGATTGTGAGCATATAGAACAATCCGAATATGAACTGAGAAATTTTGTAGGTTCTCATTTTAACTAACTTTTATTTAGTTACACACTTCCCGGCATATCATGAGTCATTTAATGCATATAAGTTGAATTTGACCCAATTTCCGGTGTATAGTTGTTATTTTGGCATTAAGTCCTACGAATGTAAGTTGGAGGACCACGCGGGCTCCTAAGACGAGTAGATAGGAAACTTCTTTATGTTACGTCGCTAAAAGGGACACGTTTACAGGGCTGTTATTCGCTAAGCGGCTAATGCGGCTCACCCGTCACGAAACTAGACCTCTACCTACGCTTAGTTACTACGCATCGCGGTGTCAAGATATATTTGCGGGTGATCGTTGAGGTGAGCTTAAAACAAGTTAGAGAATAGGGGGGCTGCATACTACACAAAAGGCAATGGTCCTTTGAACCGGTTTTTTTGTTTGTTTATTAGTATACCTATAACAATTGCTAAAGGCTCCTCGTTGGTTTAGGTACATACTGTATGATCATACTGATTACAATTCCAGTTACAGACAGAGGAATTCAAAAACACCCCGTTTTTAATCTATGCTAATAAACAAGATCAACCAAACGCCATGAGCACGAACGAATTGATTAAGCAATATAAATTGGATGATTGGAAGACTCATAGGGTGAGTTGGAAGCAATATTATGAATCGACATGTTGACTTTAAATGACGAAACTATATTGCAATAAGTGTGATTCAACCAGAGCAAAGGTGGCACGATCCACGTTGGAAGATGATGAAATAGTAACGGACATCCCTATAGTTAGTGTACGAGTGATACAAAGGTTTCTTTCTCGCGCTTATGATCAATGTTACCAACTAACAAGCTACCTAGCTTGAATAGAGGAGCAGATTCGCCTACCTACCTAGGTAGGCGACTTATCTGCTCCTCTATTGTATTGCAAGCACTTTATTGTACACAAAACAGGTTAAAACATAAACATGTTGTATAAGATTGAGGTACAAAGGCGAACTTATCCCTATAAGGGTAAAAAATACTGTCCGAAAGCCCATTTAATGCAGATTCTAATAACATTAACAGAAATTATACATTTAACTATTTTCAACGTAAAATAAATTATTGAAAGGGAGGGAGGGTCAAAGTAGAGAGCTCCCGGCGCTCAGAAAAAAAACATCTGGCGGATTAGTTTAGACCTTTGAGTCAAGTTTGGTATCGTTATCAGGTAACTAAATGATGCCCAATTCATTCCCCATACCAGTTTTCTAGGGTTCCGTAGCAAAACATGACACAGTCCTTAAAATAATAAACTTTTAGTAGTGACTCAATCCAAACAAACCCGTTTAGTTTTATATTTTCATATAAACTAAACTTGGTTTATACAAAATACTGTCCGAAAGCCAATTTAATGCAAATTATAAAAACATTAACAGCAAATACACATTTGACTATTTTAAATGTAAAAAAAATTTTTGAAAGTACAGCAAAGTTCGTCCGCGCAGCAGCGTAGGGAACGGCAAAAAGACCCGAAAAACAAGCACTACTAACAAACAAAAAACCAGCCAAGTGCGAGTCAGACTCGCGCATTGACCGTTCCCTACTTACTTATCCCATTAGGGCCCGGTTAACGTAACACACACATCACAAACTTTCGCCTTTATAATATTAGTGTGATTTTTAATCATCTTCAATTTATAAACGAAGGAAGTCAGGTAACATTGTTAAAAATAATAGAACGTTTGTGTATTAATTTTATTTACAACCACCTCCACAATTACATAACTCAGTACATTTGAGCTGACGTTTGAAACAGTTGCACCTGGAACTGCAAGATTTCACGCACCGACATCTTATTAATTCAAGGCATGCTTGAATAGCATAGGATTTTGGGTCCACAGTGGCACCCAAGTTTCTTCTTCTTTCGCCAACCCCATTCAGAAGGGCAAGGAATATTTTGAGTTTTCTTTAGGCACTGCCCCCAAATATAAACAGCCTGTAAAAGTGCCCTTAAAGTATGTTGTTTCAGGGCAGCTTCTGTGGGAGGTAAATTTTATATTTGCCTGTCCTTTTTTGTGACAGCCCGCGAGCTCTCTCGATTTTTCTCGCACTATCCGTCTCTCTCTTATTAGAACAATTAGAACAAGAGTTTAGTGCGAGAAAAATCGAGAGTATGTCGCGGCCGTCCCATGATAGTCGCGGCGACATCTATACGTATAATATGAGGTTTGCAATGAGTGAGTGTGCTGTTTTGTAACTTAAGTATATGGCCAATGCGTCGGAACAATTTAGTAATCGCAATGAAATACCGTAATAGCACTCACATAATTTTGGGCAGGTATTAGTTTGTATTTGACTACCTTCAAACAGCTCACGCATACGCGTTTTATGAACATTTGCTTTGCATTTTTAGGTACATTTGCAACCTTCGTGTGCTACAGAAGGCAGTGGGCTCCAAGAAGGTTTAGATTGGCTCTGTGGTGAACTCACAAAATACTGAGATGAAAGATATATGAAAATGAAATAGGTATAGTTGAGACATGATTTATTTTAGTAAAACAGTACAGATATATAAATAAAAACATGAATAACAATTTTATATAAAACATATACCTCGTTTCCCATATACCTAATAAATTACATACTTTTTTTTCGATATGTGCTGGCTGAATTATTGAAAATTCGTTTGCCTTAGGCCTCATCTAGCAGTGTCTGTCTTACTGTATGTAAACGCCCATGCTTTTACAGAAATGCTTCTGTTCGTCGCAATTTATATTTGAATCCTTAAGCCCCATTTACACACGTTACAAGACTCGCAATCAAGTATAACTACATTGCGGGGTTTCATCGATTGAACTTGTTATTCCTCGATAACCCACAATGTTATGAAACTTGCATATAATCGGCGCTTTATGTAGGTAGACGTCACCGCGCGAGTTGAGGCCAGACTAGTGTCAGAATCAATGACTTACTTGTGACGCCAATTAGCTTTACGTTTCTCAACAAAGCTCTTTATCCCCTCCTGTCCATCGTCCATGTTAATATTCTCCACCATTTTCTGTTCACCTAAACCATATGCATCTAGCAATTTCATATCAATTTGTTTATAGTAGAACTCTTTCCCGAGGGCAATGACGCGTCTGCTCTTGTGTTTAATACTGTCGACGATTTTATTGACTTCTTCATCTAGTTGGTTTGCTGGAACTACCTTGGTGACAAGGCCACTGTCGTATGCTTCTTGGGCAGATAGAGGTAGACCTGAAATATTCTATGAGTAATTAATTTTCCTCGTTAGCAAGCAAGGATTTTTGAATCGTGGTTTTTGTTTCTTAATATTCGAGGACTTTCGAGAGTTTCGAGGATATATAAGGTGGATTTGGATCAGCTCCGGCTCATGGGTATGCAATGCCTGTTGGTCGAATCCACAAAGTTTAGAAACTTTGAGTGGCAATAAATTTAAATTATTGCAGAAGATTTCTTCTAAGAAATATAAATCAACGAACCTGTTAAAAGCATATACATAGCTCTAGACTTTGGTACACATCTACCAACAGCTATTCCTGGGGTTGAGCAGAATATTCCAAAGTTAGCACTGAAAGGTTAATAAATGCTATAAAGGTAACAATATTAAATGCCCAATAAGGTAGGTACTTAATAATTGAAGAGCTTCAAAATAAATGGCAGGTTAAGGTTAGCAGAAGTGATGTTTAAGTCACGTCTAGCCTGTCGGTTTTTTTACGAAACATATACGTTTGGCATTGACTGTCGGTTTTGCTACTTTCCGTTACTGTTCGTTTGGCCGAACGAACGTCGAATGAACTGGCTGACGAATGCGACTACCTTATAAATGAAAATGTCCAATTACGTTTTGTTGTGAGGGACAAGACCGATTAATTAATATTAAGAAACAATTTGATGACGTTTTCAAAATCATTACAAAAATAAATTTGGAATTACAAACTGGGGATGTAAAACATGTTCTATTGTAGACCTTATTGCATCGAAATAAGGTCTAAGCTCAGGTTAAATTGAGCTCAATTAAGTTTCTTTCTTGGGGTGGTTTTAGGATAGGTTTAAATCATACCCAGGAGTGGAGAACTTGCTAGAGTCTGAACACACCAACATATCACAGGTTGCAACCAACTGGCAACCAGCTGCAGCCGCAAAACCATTTACCTATAAAAAAACAGAGACTTTTAATTATAAACTGTTTGAGATACACAGAAAGCTTAAATTTGCTTGATTGCATATTCCATTACATTGATAAACATTGTATGGTAATATTTGGCTTGTTTACTGCATACCTTTGCTATAACTGGAACAGGGCTTTGAATAATTGACTTCATTAACTGAGTTGCTTTTTGGAACACTAATTTATGCTGATCAATGCTGGTGCTTGATTGCTAAAATAACAGAAAAAACGTCAAAAGGTATCAGCCTATATATGTCCCACTACTAGGCACAGGCCTCCTCTCCTGAATGAGAGGGAACGGGCAGTAGTCCCCACGCTAGCCCAAAAAAAAAATACAGTAAAAAAGTCATTCCAAAACAAAAGATACTAATAACTTAAGTAGAATAATGTAACTTACTAATTCCTTTAAATTATGCCCAGCAGAGAATACATTGCCTTTAGCAGACAATACTATAGCTCTCAGTGAGGCATCATCCTTATTAGAATTGATTGCTTCTGTAAGTTGGTCCATCATATCCAAAGATAAAGAATTTCTGAACAGAAAAAACAACAATTAAAAAAAGAAGCTGGCCCAGGGACTTCATTCTTGGAGGACACAAGAAACGGAAATTTAGAACAAAACTTAATGGAAAAGATAATAAGTGAGTCTTGTGTATCCTACTAATATTATTAATACGGATGTTAGTTACTCAATCACACTCAAATGGATTAACCGATTTGGATGAAATTTGGTGTGAAGATAGTTTACAGGCTGGATTAAAATACAGGATAGTTTCTTATCCCGGGTCCACGCAGAAGAAGTCGCGGGCGGTAGTTAGTCATATAAAACTTGAATTGTTACTTACTTTGTTTTTTCATGGTTCAGTGTTATTTCTCTAGTTCCGTTTGCTTCACTTGATATAAGATATTGAGTGTAAACGCCCCGGTGTAGAAGCCGGCAAGGCGTAACAATATTTCTCTAAAAAGTAAATGTACAAAGAATGTTAGTAAATTACCTAATAACAAGTTCAATAAAACATTTCATGGATTTATATGTTGACAGGTTTCTTACCTCTATTATGGCCAACATTACAAGGTTGGCTGTAAACAATTGCTGACAGTATTTTTGACTACTTAACAAATTGTTTTTCTCTAAATCTAACCTCTTGGCTCTTCACTCCCGATTACTTCCTATCTTTTGTTTACGATATGAACAGTAAACGTGACAGCCATCAATTTGGAGCTGCCAGTAGTAAAATTGCACTTGTCAAAGAATTATTATTATATCGAGTCTGTTATGTTATGTTATGTCCCACTGCTGAGCAAAGGCCTCCCCCTAAAGAGAATATAACCACTACGTTTTAAGAGGCGGAACTTCATACATTGTTTTAGTATTCTCTTATGTCTACTACCAACGTAAAGAAAAAATGAGTGCACTTTATTGCCTTGTAATAAGGTGCAAAAGTTTCTGTTTTGTTAGGTTGGCTGAGATGCGTGAACTATCCCGTACATTTTTCATTCTATGAGAGTTTCCAAAGGCTGCCTCCCCCCTCTTTTTCCAAACATCGCGGTCTTGAGCAATGTCTGCCGCGTCTCCGTTTTGAGACTTTCGAGTTCTGCGGCTTCCACTCCGTGGTCCCTAGGTCAAAGAATGAAATAAAAATCTTTTTTTACATACAACATATATTTATTGATAAGTAGCAATGGTATCGCGACTGTGAATCTAATTGAATTGATTATAAGGTTTATTATAGCTATTGCCTTCATCCCCGCGATCAGATCCCGAATCCGTATCATAGTCTAAATAATCCACTCCGTCGTCTTCCGCGGTGATCAGCGCTATGACAGCCCTGAAAATAAGTTTTGTGAATATATGCAAACAATAATTCATGTCATGAGTGAAAGTAGTCACATACAAATCTATTAAAAAATCCAGATAGTAATGGAAATAACCAGGTGACATCTGCCAAAGTAAATCAAATAATACATGCCTTTAATTTGTTTGCGAACTTTATATGTATTTCAATATAATTCAAGCACTTTTGAATTCAATGTATGAAAGATTTGGCAAAATGAATGGTGTTTTTATTTGTCGGAATATGTACGTTGCAGAGTGAAGTAAAGTTTTTATGCACTCTCCCCGCCCCCTCAAAAGTGAGCACCAACCTCCGCGCCCCCTAAATCGTCCCTAAACGCGGTTCGTATAAAAAATACCGTAAAAGATACATGAAAAATGTGTAGGAATGAAATGATCGAGTCGAATGGCGTGGGGGTTGACGCTCACCTCAAGTGTCCATTTGTTACGACAATTTCTAAAAAAATGTGCGTATTCTTCAACACGTTTTACTTACTTGAAAACTAACTCATCAAATTCACTATTTCGGGTAGACCGATCGCTCGACTCCATCACCTTGGATGTGAGGACTTGATCCAGCAAGGACCTCAGTTTGAAGAGCATGTCGGCTGTTTCCTTGGTGCAACGGACTTTCACCGTTGTTACTGACATGTACCTTTCGTCGGGCGAGCCTTCCACTGAGATTAATATGACACTTTAACACATGTATCATTTTCAAGCAAAAGGTCCACTTTGGCGGGTTCAATAAGGCGTCATCCATTTCCTTAGCGACGAAATTAGAAATCGTTCTTATTGACATCGTAAAAGGACCTCATTCTTGAGAATCACACAGATATCTACAAAGAATATATAGTCGTGTATCCATACTAATATTATAAATGCGAAAGTGTGTCTGTCTGTCTGTTACCTCTTCACGCTTAAACCGCTGAACCGATTTAGGTGAAATTTGGTATATAGATAGTTTGAGTCCGGGGGAAGGACATAGGATAGTTTTTATCCCCGAAACCATCCCCTAAGGGGGTGAAATGGGGGGGTAAGTTTGTACGGAGCTGCGATATAAACGAGTTCCACGCGGACGGAGTCGCGGGCACAAGCTAGTTTTAAATAAAAATAGCCCCTTATAATATCATGATTGTACATATAAAGACTAATATATTAGTTTTAGTCTTGCTCTCTACATATGTAGCTTATATTTTTAACTTTCCAGGATTTCAGCATTGAATTGGAATTTTTACCCAAATATGTAAGTTGTCAGCTGACAAGACATTGCGAATAGTCTTGACTCCGGAATGTGTACATAGGAACTCTATAAAACGTCGAAGTAACTTTAACGAGGCTCTTTAGAATCGTCTCGAAGAGTAATTGATGGCAGTGCAAAGATAAGTAAAGTATAGTCTGCAATAAAAACTGTCTGAAAAAGAGCTTTTTGCAAGAATCTTATAATACTCGCCCTGCGAAAACTTCTACCCTCTTAATCATAAAACTTAGCAGACATCAGTTAACTAATCTGTGTTTTGTCCCTTTCTGACACAGACAAATGTAAAACTGATGATAAAGAAAAAACTAATAAATATGGCATTTTATAACTGCTAGAAAACTGGCCAGCAAGTTTGTGTGTAACCTTCCGATACACGAATCGTTACAAAAATAAGTTTAATGGACATTTATCAGTAAGACCTTTACTTTTTACGCTTACCTTTGCTCACAACTAACTCGCCAAAGAACAACAAGGGCAGAGTGTAGACCAACGTGACTTCGAACAGGAACAAGTCTGATGATTTCTGTTTCAGCCAATAGACCAACCAGTTGGCGCCAGGCTTTTCACAAAGGTCCCTCTGTATTCTCCTGTCCGGTCGGAAACTAGTATGCATCACGCTACTTGGATGCAGTACGACTTTGCCGTCTTCAGGTGTCGACACCCTGACGCTTCGATGTTTCCGAGGATTCCGAGGATTCGACCATCTGTAATGTGGAAGATATTAGACAAACGGCAAAAAATGACTATCCAATATTACGATGAACGTAAAAACAAAACGTTACCAAATGTAGTGAACCTTTTACAATATTTTTTGGGATTGATTTGCGAAAGCATAACATTGTGCGGGTAAAGCCGGGTCCGCCGTGCCATGTTTTCGTGGTTTTTACACACCAAACATGTTATCCGTCAGTCTATAGGGAAACAAATATTGTTAGAAAAACATGTTTGATGTATGAAAACCACGAAAATATAGCACAGCGGACTCGCCTGAATGAGCAATGTTTTGTCCAAGATCTTTGTCTAATGTGCATTGCGTCTCACTCACTCTCTAAGCAAAATGTGAGACGCAAATACACATTGAACAAATATGTTGGACAAGTAGAACACCACCCTACTATATTGGCAGGGCAGTATGACCAATTTTATAAGCATACAACAATAACGTATTGCCGAAATAATTTACTTTACTTACTTAACCATACCAATGTTCGGATACAACGCAGCAGCTACAATCGCTTTGAAAACGCACAGATTTGCAGCATTCCGATTCTCCCACGAGGAGCGAATATTTCTCGAAGTCAAGAAGCCCATCTGTTGCAGATTCTCACAGAGTTGCCTTTTCATCTCTGTTAGTAATTGCAGTGTGTTGTATGAGAGGAAATGCTCGTAGGCGAACTCGCTCCGGTGTCGGCGGTCCAGTTGTTCCCATTGGATGATGGCTTCTGATATAGCGACGTGGTCGCTGGGTTCGCCCAGAGCTAGGGTGCGCTTTGCTTCGTCTACTTCTTGCTCCTTACCTAAAGTGTTAGTACAAAAATATTTATTATATATGTTTTATTACATATAACATTAGTTATATTATATTAGTGAACGTATACACTACCCCTACAGCTTTCCCCATTAGCTCTCCTATAGTTGGAGCTACCAAATTGAAAGAATTGTGCAGCAGGTTCATAATGTTCCCATTACTTTCTGCACCGTAATTGAGACATTGAGATGCTCAACCCACAGCAAAGGACAAGCTATCAAGACGATTAGTTTATTTGCAATAACTCTCTAGACTAGACGCTTATAATGATATCAGCATGGCTATAAAATCGCGTGCGTTCGCGTGTCTGGCGAGCGTCTAATTAGAACACTTGGAAAGAGACAGGTAATTTCACTCGCACGCGGTCTTGCTTAGGCTATGTGTGGGAGCAGAGAATGCTTCTTACCAATGACTATATTAAAGGGATCCTTAAACCCCCAGACGGCGGCGACGGCGGCGGCGCGGTCCACGCAGCCGAACAGCGCGCCCAGCAGCAGCAGCTTGCCGGCCGCCGGGTGCACCGGCAGCCGCGCCAGGTGCCAGCCGAGGGGCGTCAGCCGCTCCGAGTCGTCTAGAGCGCCGCATCTACAAATTATTATTCGATTTTCTAAACAAAAAACAATCAAACGTAACGCGCACGTGGTCGCCTACCACGCAGCGAGGGCGCCGGAGGCACCCAATAGAATAAACCTGCGGCTAATATTCAAGAAACGACGTTTATACTTTGCCCTCGTATTAAATTAAAGTAAGGGCAGACCTTTAAAACGTTATGAAAAAAAGCGATATCATAACGTTATATTTCGTTAGTGTTGTAATTTTTCGTTAATAATCAGTATGCCCCATAACGATATAAATATCATAACAGAATGAATATCATAACATTATAAAACACGGTCGAATAAAGCACTATCGTTTTAAAATACGAGCCAAGCTGTCGAATTGGTGAAACTTAGTGCGAAAAAGAGACCCTATATGTCCCGTAACGTTATTAAGTTATTATTATTTGTTTTGTCTCACATACTTTTTTGGAGATTCCTCCACTCTACTCATGAACGCTAGGGACGCGCCGGGGTAATTAAGTTATTATATCGCTTAAGCAAGTATCGTTATATGTACTATTGGTTTAAATGTATAACGTTATAATGTATACAGCGCCTAAAATATCGCTTTGAGTATAATGCTTTTTTGGAAAAAAAATACGTTATAAACGATAGCACTATGCGAAAATAGCAGTATTTAAAGGCCTGAGTAACGGAAATAAGCAAGGAATATACAGTATAGTTATTAGATCGCTATAACGAAAGTATCACTTACTTTTGCAAATGCCTCACAGCATTCTCCACGGTGATCTCCGAGGGCGCATCCGGTACAAGTTTGAACGCGTCCTGCGCGTTGCCCAGGCGCAGCTTCTTGACCTGCAGCACGGGCTCGAGCAGGTTGCTCCTCTGCAGTTCCGGCAGCAGTCGGTCGGGGATGTTGTCTGCACGGTACGATGTCAGCAGGTGGTAGGCAATGCCTGGCTGGCAACGGCCCGCACGGCCTCGCCTGAAAGAAGGTTTTAGTTAGGTGCTAGCCCGGTTAGAGCAACTAGAATTAGGGTGGGTTGCATCAATTTAAGTTTACAGACCGATGAACTTTAAATATGGTGTTGGCAGCTGTCATCCTATAGAAACGTTTGAGTATCGTGTGTCATATGCCGTACTCCCTTAGTAACTTAGTTTTACGCTATTATTAGCAATGCTCCTATCAACGTAAGGACCTAATGATAAGGCTTTTTTACCCGGACTTATTAGAAATTGTGACAAAGTATTTTTATTGCATTAATACTTTTAGTTTCAACCAAAAAAAGTTCAAGAAAAAGTGGGTTCAAGGGTCATGTTTGTTTACCTTTGCATTAAATTAGCTTTGGACACGAATTCAGTCTTCAGCGTCGAGATATTGCTTTCTATATTCAACCCTGTCATCTTAATCCTGCCGCAGTCCACAACATAGACAATATCGTCTATAGTTATAGACGTCTCTGCGATGTTCGTAGCTATGATTATCTTCCTAATGTGTTGTGGTGGCCTCTTGAATATCTTGTGCTGGTCTAGTGTAGGCAGTTTTGAATGCAGAGGATATATCTCGTACAATGATTCAGGAAACATCCCACATTCGTTCATTATCCTTACAAGTTTGGAAATATCGCCGATGCCGGGTAAAAACACCAGTATGGCGCCTGGCGCGCCTTTGCATATGTGGCTGAGGAGAGCCATGATTAAATCGACGTTTACATCTTCGATTCTTGAGTCTTGCAGTGTGACATACACATGCCTCTCCAGATTATTCTTGACACTTTCCAGCCATGGGCCTTAAGGGAAATTATTATTAAATCATCTTTAAAATAATACTGACCAGTTCAGAACAGGAAGGGTTAAGACAAGCACTATGAAGCCACCTTGAAAGATTAGAAAAAAATGTAGGATGCCATATCTGGGCCGTCCAGCAAGTCGACGCTCTTTTGGGTCGCACTCCAGCCAAAGCACCCTGATGTGTGTGCACATATGTGTGTCCTCATGCCGCCCCAACGTTTTTAGTAATAATGTATCTTCTATCCAGAACAGTTATTATCATTATGTATCTCAAGTACTTCCCATACCTACATGCATACAAAGAGGCTGCCTAAACGAGCCTTAGCTGAAAGGAGAATGTGATTGCCGCCCAGCACGTCTATCATGAGACGGCCGCGACATATTCTCGATTTATCTCTCACTATACCTCTTGTTCTAAGTGTTCTAATAAGAGAGAGACGGATAGTGCGAGAAAAATCGAGAGAGCTCACAGAGCTCAGAGAGCAGGACAAACAGACTTATGTCCCTATTGGATAAGGGTATCTCCGCCAACAGGGACATCAAAGTACATCAATGTCTATAAGCTGACGCCGCCCCGACGTTTTTGGTAGTAGTGTAACTAATAAACTAGTTTCACTCCAGGGCAACTATTATCATTATGTACTTCAAGTAGTTACCCATATGTACACATTGTCATCCTTGGCCTTATACATCTATGAAACCATGATTTACGCAGCATCCATGTTAGAGATGCGACACTCAAGTAAGTGCCTTGTAAGGCCGATACGGGAGCGACATCAGCCACGACGGCACGTGTGCGGTAAGATATAGGTAAAATACATATAATTAATATTACTAAGTAACTTGAAGGAAGGCGAAACGAAACTAGCACAAATAAAATTCAAACATACATACCTATTTCAGCTCTGTACTGTATATCTTTTTCCATTTGATTCATATTCTTTTTCATCTGTCTCCAATGCTGGCCTCCACGACCTCGTCGCGGTGGGCCAACGTTGCGTTTCTGTTCCACTGGCAGTTGGTACTTGGTCAGTGCCAGAACCTCCTCCAAATAAACTGGCTTCACAGGATATGCAAGGCCTTCAATGTGCATGACAGGGCAATTGTTAAAGTACGCGGATAGTCTGTCACTGTCGATGGTTGCGCTCATGAGGATCAGTTTCAAGTCACTGCGTTTTTGTAGCACCTGTATAAAAATAAGTTCATGTCAAAAAAATATCTTTTGGGTTTGCTTTTATTGCAAACTGTAATTTTCTGTTTACCGTCATCAACTACTCATTTCATGAGACGATTCTAACGATCCCAAACTCTACGGGGTTACGTCGATTAAGTACCTACTGAATACCCATGGCCGCCTTCTGTCTCTTTGATCAGATTTGAGGGAGTCCTATGGTGTCCAGCAGTGGACGTCTTTCGGTGGATATGATGGTGGTGATAAAAGGCCAGCTTGCTGTAAATTAGTGGCTGTGGCGGAGAATATCGAGGTGATGGTCTTAGGGTGGTATTCCACTTGTCCGAGATCTTTGTCCAATGGGAATTTTGTTTCACATTTTGCTTAAAGAGTGAGTGAGACGCAATGCACATTGGACAAAGATCTTGGACAAGTGATATACCACTCTTACATTCATTTTATAGGTTCAACAACATCTACGAGTGCGAATGTTCAATATTTTGGATCATTTTGATGGAGATGGAACGAGACATGTACCGTACACTCAAACCATATCAAATCACCCACATATATAAAGATGCAGACAATGGCAGCCAGTTTTTGTACGACTTTCATCTCTATTGCGTTAAAATAAGGTTGGTTTTTGAGTAATCAATACCTGTTTCAACATGCACATTGAGAAGTCCATATGGCAATCCCTCTCATGGGCCTCATCCAATATGATATGACTGTAGTTGGGTAAGCCTTGGTTCACTTCCAAGTCAGCCAGCAGCATACCAGTCGTCACGTACATGATGCTCCCACGAGGTCGTGAATCTGTCCTAAAAAAGAAACAAATTACCAATATCTTGGGCTCAGAAGCAACAGTAGTCTAGCGGTTCAGGCATGCGGCTGTCAAGCGGCGGTCGTGGGTTCGAATCCCTGCTCGTACCAATGAGTTTTTCGGAACAAACGCACGGAATATTTACCATGAGCTTGTCGGTGAAGGAAAACATCGAGCAGCGTAAGGTCTAGTTTTCTGTCTGGGTTGGAAGGTCAGATGGCAGTCGCTTTCGTGAAACTAGTGCCCATGCCAAATCTTGGGATTAGGTGTCAAAGTGGACCCCGGGCTCGTTTAGGGCACAACCGGGAATAACGCTAGGAAGAGACCTATAAATTGGACTCAGTTTTATGAAATTACCAGCAAGATTTTGACATATCAATGTTGGCAAATCTAGGGAATAATTTTAGAGGATTCAAAAATGTTACTTGTGAGACATGACTCGCACAAAAATACTCCTCACTATATATAGGTTTATCGACAAAAAAAGTTTACATCATAATTTTATTCTTCTCTTTTGTTGGCGTGATTGATTTATATATCCATGCCGAATTACAGTTTTCTAAGTAGTTGTAAGGGTTACAGAGCAAAGCCAAAGACAGATAGATGGAAAGACATGATTGGACCATGTTGACTATGGAACCCTAAAAAAGGACTTAGAATTTCGAATGTTGTTTATAAAGCCTTTGGTTGAATTGTATTTGCTGAATGCACTCCATTAATACACATATACATAAATTCTTACTTTTCTAATCGCACAGCATATCCAACTGAATTGCCCAGCCTCTCTGCTCTCTCCTCGGCAACTCTGATGGCTAATGACGAAGCAGCTATTCTTCTAGGCTGGGTCACTAGTATGTGTACATATGCACCTTGGTTTTTGCGTATGGCCTCATCTAGGATTATCTGTGGCACCTAAACAGGGGAAAATAAGTATGAAAATTTCCAGTTACAAAGATTCAGGTCACCCCTTGGTTCAGGTGATCAGGTGCCATAAAAGCTCCCTACTTATGACTGAAATGGTCACTGAGGCAGTCATTATATAATAGTCATGAGCTTTTTCGCTGTTTGTATGGTATTTATTTCCACTTCTTGCTGGTGGAAAAGTTGCCTGCACGGCTATCATGAGACTTGACTGACTGGTTTCTAAGAAAATTGTTTGCCAGCTAAGAGCATCAGAAAAGAGTTTTGAGAAACAATAAAATGTTATTACCTGTGTAGATTTACCACACCCTGTCTCACCACTTATCACAACCACCTGGTTTTTACTGATAACATTGAGAAGCTCGGCAGCCTTCTTGTATGTTGGGAGTTTCTGACGAAAAGCCATCATACTTTTAAATTGTTCTCTAGTAACCATATCCTTATATTCCTCAAGTATAGCAACACTTAAATTATCATTTTCATGAGTTTTTATAAAAACATTGACACCTTTAGCAAGGTTTTCATCCAATTTTTCATGAAATGTGCCTGTCAATATGTCTTGGTATCCATACTTATAATGTCCACTATTTCTTAATAGGAGCTGCCTCTCCGAAAGAGATTCATTTTCTTCCGATGTTTCCATTTTCACTGGGATAAATTCGGAACATTCCGCTGGTGGGTGTTTCAGTCCAGTGAGTGGCTTTGGGACTTTGAATTCAACTTCTGAACATTCTTTTGATGTGGAAGGCCCAGCTTGTACCATGGCAGATATATTACTATTTCCTGACTGTGCACTGCCATCACATTTTAGTTCTTCCTTTATATTAAGTTGAATTCTCCTTATTGGTATTTTCTGTTTTTCAGCCAGGCACTCTATAGCTTGTATATCTGAAGCTACCCGTTGTAAGACTGCCAAGGGTATATTCAGAACCACTTGTAACTAAAATAACAGTAGCATTAGGTACTTGAGTGTTTTCTCTAATATCACATTAAAATAAATCTGATTCACAAACTAAAGAAATATAAAACCAGATGTTCAGAATAATGATTGACCCTAAATGACCACTTTCAGACTTAGGTAAAGTAGAAACTGGTAAAATCGATGTGCAGTAACATATAGGCGAATTTGAATACTTACGGTACGTTCCTTTTTTTCACCAACCATTTTGGCTTGTTGATCTCTATAGAAAAGACCAATTTCTCTGCCTTTTAAACCCGGCGGATGTCTGGGACCATTAACATTTTTTATGTTTCCCCAGGATTTGTTATTCCTCCTTGATTGCCAATTGTTAGGCATTGTTATTGTGTAGTTTAATTGAGGAAGAAAACTTAAGTAGCTCTTGTTTACAATATTCAAGTTACAAGCAATGTAAGTACCCAATCGCAATTTCACATCGATCTTAAAACGCAAACAAATCGCAAAGTAAAAATACTGAAATGTCATGTCACTGTCAAAAAGTTACGTTCCGTCGTGCGCAAGTTTGCGAGTGCAAAAGAAGCCTTTTAAAACCCCAATACACTGTCAATCATTTCGTTTCATGCTAGTCTGGCTATCAGGCGGAACGGTACGCGAGCTGTCTCGCGGCGAGATAGACTATCCATGTCTTTCTAATTAGCAAGAGAGGGATAGTCTATCTTGCCGCGGCATAGCTCGCGGGTCGTACTGTGATAGCCGTGCAGGGAAAAATGAGCCTAGAAGAGCGGCAAATTTAAAAAAACGTTGCAACACCGTGTATGACGCGTTAAAGTAATAATGATACTGGCACAATTATTATTTTTCTTCAATTCACATAATGCAATACTAACATTAGAATAGTCATGTAAGTCCCATTCTGGGTGTAGACACCAAATAAAATAACCAATAATGTCGACTTTCCCGAAACAGGAATAAAAAAGTAAAGCAGGGGATAACAAAGTTATGTGTCCAAAGTTCTAAGCCTGGCCGGACACGCACGGATTTTTCGTTCGGTTTCCGAATGGAATGACGTCAAAAAGTGTTCCTGTCTCTGTCTGTCATACGGAAACCTAATCAGGAAACCGTGCGTCTGCGGCCAGCCTAAGAGAGGTATATTCTGTCCCTTTTCCGCAAAACGCACCTTCATATGAAACGATTGTCATTTAGCTACTATGACGCTCGCAGATCATGACGTCACGATCTTCGAGTGTTTTCTCTAAGAAGCAGTATTAAAACCGTTGTAGCTTCGTAATTCTTAGAAATATCTGAATGGGATTTTCGTCACTAGGCATATTTTTTTGCCTTTTTTTCTTTTGGAGTAATGATAAATTTCGATTCTTCGCTCGTATTGTTACTAACACTATTATAAGGACCGTGCCAGAAACAAAGTGGACAGCTGTAAAGGTGCATATTTTTTATTCAATACAATATAAAAAAATAAAACATAAAATAAACCAAACTTGAACATTCTCTTAACGAACTATTTTTAGGAATTCACTGTAAACTATTTATTTTGCTTGCAATCTCACTTTCTTTTTTATATTCCTCATTAGAGTTTGGACGACCAAGTTTGTCACTTTTTCTGATGCCCTATTCCACTTTTTCTTGAAGTCATCGACTGAGGTTGCAGCTTTGACATTTTTTTGGAGATGCCGCTTCATTATAGCCCAGTATCTTTCAATAGGCCGTACCTCGGGGCAGTTAGGCGGGTTCATGTCTTTTTGAACTACGTCCACTTTGTTGGCTTTATACCATTCTAGTGTGACCTTAGAATAATGGCATGATGCCAAGTCTGGCCAAAATAAAGTCGGCATCCCGTGCTTTCTAATGAAGGGTAGCAGCCTTTTCTGCAAGCACTCCTTGCGATATAATTCGGCGTTTAAGTTTTGTGTGGTGAAGAATGCTTTGGATCGCATCCCGCATTGACAGATTGCCTGCCAAACTAAGATCTTTTTGCCAAATTTCTCAATACATATGGACTTATCCTTCCGATTAACTTTTTTGCTAGCGAGTACCGTGATGAACTGGGGTCCTGGTAAGGTTTTAAAATCAAACTTACAGTATATTTCGTCGTCCATTATTATGCATTGCCTTTTTTTGGTCAGTATATGATCGTACAGTTTTCTAGTACGTTTTCGGACTGCTGCCGTCTGCTTATCATCTCGTTTTGGCTGTTTTTGTTTTTTGTAGGTTTTTAAATTACACCTGCGTTTGATTCGCTGGATCGTTGAAGACGAAGTATTGGCTTTTTTCGCGGCGTCTCGTACCGAGGGGGACGGTTTTTGTACAAGCATCCGTATCACTTTCTTCTCCAGTGCCGCGTCCCATGTACCTTGCTTCCTGCCAGACTTAGGCAGATCTTGTAAAGTAGTAGTTTCACCGAACTTTTTTATCAATTTGTGCACACCTGACGGACTAACATTATACTTTTTAGCGAGCTTTCTGAACGTCATCCCCTTTAATTTGCACCAGTCGTCCAAAATATTTTTGCGAACTTCTAGGTTTATTCGCCCCATCTTGATAATGCATTTGAATTTAAACTGGTATTTGTCAGTGTCAAAAAATTCACTAAACTGGCCATTGTAAACCACTAAAAAGTTTTTACTCTTTGATGCAAAAAAAAATATTTATATGATCGTAAAGTTGTCCACTAACATTCTGGCACGGTCCTTATTATGAATCTCGGTCTGAAATAAACAATTTTTATTTAATTCATTTCAATCAGAAGGAAGTAAAGTTATATTAAATAAAACTCTTGAACTTCATTCTACTTTATATTTAACAAGAACTTTTTAACGCGGTTTCTTTTTGCTCGAAGGCTGACGTGATCGAGATGGTCTTTAGTTCCGTTTCATCAAAATCGGATCAGTCGGTTTTGAGATATAACTTTGAAATGAGAATGTCGGGGATTTTTCAACTTGATCATCACGACGAGACATAATAGTTGAACTATGTATGTTATTTTTCAATGGGAATAATACTATTATTGTAACCTGAGTTTCTTAAGCCGGGGGTACTCGCTAGGTATTTTCAGGCATAAACACTCGCTACCGGGTAAAAATAACCACAGACTTTAAATGGTGTTATTTGAAAAAAATATCGTTTAAATATAGTACTTTAACAATATATATATTAAATTTATATTAGTATTAATAAATTAAGCACAAAATATTTGTTATAATGTTCATTTATTTTTAAATCGAGCTTAATCTAAAAGAGTAACAAAATATAAAGTTTTTTTCCTATATTCTTAAAAATTATTCTTATATGGGTATTTTTCCCCCATACTCACTTTACACATCCTCTCTCGCCTGGCGCCGCGCGCGAACTAACGGGCACGCGGGCCACGCGTGCAACTTTGCGTTAACTATTTGAAGGTACCTAGAAGACCGAGTTCATAAACGGCTCAGGTAAAAAAATATAACAAAATGTAACCACCATGTGGTATTTTTTCCCAGTAGCGAGTGCCGCTGGGTTAAAAAGCAAAAACAGTCCAATTTATTATGGAACATTTACTTTCTTAGTATCAGTATTTATTATTCAATTAACATTTTACGTGGCGGTAACATTTTTTTGCAAAATGTGGCACGCGCTGACCGCAAACAATGGCCATTTATGAGTTCAGTTCAAAAATGTAGACTATCAATCTCTACTGCTACTCAACTCGATCTATCGCAAGCTTCCAATAGCCCACGCGAGAGGCAACTATCCGATCACACGCTCGGAGCCTAGACTAACATGGATTTTTTTGCAGTTTTAATTCAGTAAGTTTTTCAATACTTACTGAATTAAAACTGCTTAACTTACTTTCTAATTCCTATGTTCCCCTGTCGCGTCCTTATTTTATTTATTTGCTCTAAATAGGCAACAAGGCCCATATTTACTAATACATTACAGACTAACATACATATGAAAGGGCTGCCAGAAAATAAATCGCGGCTATACGGTTAATTATATGCAATTATACGAAATTTGTTCGCATAATAATTTCATAAATCTAACATTCTGACCTGTACATTGATGCTGTTTCGTTTTTTTGATTACAAGTATTCTTTTGTATCGTATTATACGGAATGATCATGGATACAAGACACTGTCCGATTATACATATTTTGTATTCAAATATACGATCTGGCAGCCCTATGAATATACAAAACTTATAATAAGTAACACAATAACACGTTAAGACGGCGACGCGCGGCGCAAGTTCTGCGTGTCAAATAGCCGGGCTCGAAATCGCCGGAAAACTACACCTTTTATGTAGTTATTTTTTTTGAGTTGGGTCGGCATTTGGATGGCAGGCCACTAGTAAGGCGTTACTTCGAGGAGGGGATGGTGGTGGCAGGACCTAGTGCAGTCACGTTACTATCGATTTGCTAATCAGTCGTTAATTAGCAGGTAAGTACCTAGTACTGTTCGCAGTTTCTGTGCGGAATTGGAGGTGAAACAGCAGGTGAAATTTAAGAGCATAGAGAAAGATTTTCATGTACATGTCCTCTTTTCTACTTAAGCACGTAGACACGATGCAATTTACCACAACAACTGATTTAGACGCAGGTCTGTCTCGGCATCTTTATAATAGGTAAGCTTAATAAAAAAATAGATCGTAATTGAAAAAAAATGGACAATTAAATATTGTATCAATAACAATCATCTATTTTTAGACTTATTATAACTAGCCTTAACTACTACTACTTAATCAATAACAATAATATCTCCCCCAAGCCTACCCTCGCCAATTATTTGACAATCACTATCAGAATCAGTAACTTCATCTTCTAAGCCCTCTGGTCTCTCATCTTCCAATGTCATCAGATTTATCACCGCCCTGAAATGTCAACATACATAAGAGTATTATAACTGGCAATCATTTTAATGGGTTAATATTGGGTAATATTGGTCATAATGTGGCGGTTCTACTTCAGTTCAGTATAATTCACTTCCAAACGTCCTACCTATGGTGCGGATACTTTTTCTAGACCGGATTCACTTCTCTTGGTACCTTTAGTAAACAATTGCGATTGTCTTTAATTGTTAGTGGTAAACAAAGCGATTGTCTTTTATTGTTAAGTGTAACCGCTAATTGACACTGTTAAATAAACGTAGTAAACATCAATACTTTTTCAACCAAAAGGCAGCTTTATGTCTAAAAGGATCGAGGTGTCCAGAGGGTTCACATAAAAATACTACTTAGCAATGTTAAGCATTTTTTGTATTTAATCAATATACTAATTTAACAATAGAGTCGCTATTTGAGTAAAGTATTGATTGTGGCACGTGTCTATTGTGGCTATACAATTGCTTTGTTGTACAGATGCGTCTTAAGATAACGTCCAGTCTAGAGAAAGAATCCGCACTATACAATGATTTGTTAATTGGTAATGACGAACTATCAGTCAATAATATCCGTGAAGCGGAGAGGTAACCACGTAACGTTTTCCAACGCTCGTTAGGGCAGTTTAACTGTCATTTTTCCATATAAAATTTGACATTTAGATCGACCTAACGTACGTAGTGTACGTACAATGCGAGAGAATGTAAGAGATCGCTCTAGCTATAAGCCCGCCTGTTGTTTGTCTCTACTTGTTATTTGTTGTTGTTCTGTATTGCTTTCGTAAATTGAAATGAAATGAAAATTATTTATTCCAGACAGAGTCCATAGGTGCAAATTAAGTTAAATAACAATATAATTACACAATTTAAGAATGTCAAATAATAATAATAAATAAAAAAATAAAAAACCTCAAATAATAATAATAATAAGTAAATAGACTAGTTGCCTTACATACGGCTACCCCAAGGCCGCAGTGTAAGGCTTGTGGTACTCCCGCCATCGCTGATGCAGCGGGCTGGCATCCCACTCTCTCACCGCTGCAAGCAATGTATTGGTGGAGCCATAGATTGCCTTTCTTGCGTTAGCTGTCCTAGCTCGTAGTAGTGCGGGCCAGCACGGCGCGCGGCCCTCTGCGAACATCGTACTCGCACTGCACCATCGCGGAAGGCGAAATAAAGCTCGCCACGCGTTGTTGTACTGCACGCGCATGTCTTGAGCGGCTGCACACGTGAAATTAGACCACAATTCTGCTGTGTAGACGCTGGTACAGAAACTTAGGAACAGCTGCCTCTTCACCTCTTTGCTGCATTTGGCGAACCTCCTAGCCAGCATATTTGCTCGTACCGCAATGGCTCGTCTCTGTCTCTGTATGTCGTCATGATCTTTCAAACTAGACAGCAGAATGTGGCCTAGATATTTAACTTCGTGCACTTGACGCAGTTGTACACCGTTCAGTAACATCGGAGGTATGTGTGTCGGCATGTGCGCAGCTTTCATGAGCATGAATTCCGACTTGTCAGGGTTGTAGGCCATATTGTGCTCATCCGCGTACTTTTCACACTCTGCCAGAAGCTCCCGCATAGCCGTTACCGATGGGGCAAGTAGAACCATGTCATCAGCATATGATAAGTGGTTTACCATGGTGCTATTGATGGAGCAGCCAACACCTGTTTGTGTCAATGCCTGTGACAGTCCATCCATGTACACGTTGAAGAGCGCCGGTGACATGCTGCCTCCCTGCCTGACCCCACAATTCAAATAGGTAGCCCTGGAGAGTTTATGTTTCCACCTCACCACGTTTCTCTGTTGGGAATACCACTTCTCCAGAACCTTGACAATGGGGGTGGGTGTTTTGCGAGCTCTCAGCTTTTCCCAAAGGAGCCGGTGGTACACTCTGTCAAAAGCTTTGCTCAAATCCAGAAAGCAGGCGTACACACACGTTTTCCTGGCCTTGTAGTAGCCTACAACTTGTTTAAACGTGTATATAGCCGAAGTTGTTGAGACATTGCTTTTAAAACCGAACTGACCATCGGCACTGTGGAGATAAGGAGCAGCTAGCTGGTGAAGTACCCTTTCCAATAATCTGGCTATCATATTCGCGAGGGCAATAGGTCGATAATTATCCGAATTCGCGATATTTTTCCTCCTATTCTTACAAATAGGTACAATCACCGTGTCGGTCAGATCTCGTGGCAGATATCCGGTTTTAATAATCGCGGTGAACAGCATTGCCAGCATATGCAGCACAGCGGGGCCGCCGTATTTAACGTGCTCGAAAATTGAGATGTGCAATAATGTTATTTATGCTACAAGCGTGGGAAGTAGGTGATTTCCGACGAATGTAATTTTTATACATGAGCGAGTGAAGCGAGCGAATGTATAATTCGACACGAGTCGGAAATCATCTTTACGCGCGTGTATCATATAACGTTTTACTATGCCTTGTGTGAGGAAATAGATAAAATGATGAAATGTCAGTTTAAAATAGATAGGTTAAAATTGAAGAACCTAGGGAGATTGTCAGGTACCTACTTATTATCTGGAACTGCATTGAACAACTTCTCCACATCTTTTGCTGTCAAGCTTATTCACTTAACAGTTCAAACCATTTGTTTTACACTTGCATTGTTGGTTTTGGAACACAATGAATTTTGAGTAACTCAATATATTCCACAACAAAAAGACGCAGTACCTACCGTCGTAGTTCTAAGAAACATACTGACACTATTGAAATGCAATAAATCATTATTATTATTGATAAGTCACTTTCACTCGACATTTTTAGCATATTTACATAAAATAACTCCGAAGTAAACAACAATCACAACAATGGCGGGCTTTTTAGTTTTAAATACATGCGCGGTCAACATTGCGCAATTGCGCATGTGCAAGTCGCCATACTGTCGTATCGCAAAAGGCATAAAAAAGATATGCGTTCAGCCAAACACATTAAGTGAAAAATTATAATTAATTATTTATTAGACCAAATTCATAATTCAAAAAAGTTAATAAATAACTTTATACATTATTAATTAGTATTTATGTACTTTTTATATGAAAGAAAAAGAGTAATTGAAATATTTGTGAAACTTTTCTCAAGTAATAAAAACTTTGCGTCGGGCTGACGACGGACTTTAAAAAAAAAAAGAAAAGTAAAAAGCACTAGTGCGAAAAAGTGGCACTTTCTGCACGATTAGGGTGCTTGGAAAACGCTCTTTTCGAGCACATGCATTGTAAAGAGTATTTGTATCGTATTGTACAATGCCGATGTTTGACAGCTAGAAATATCAAATAATGGGGTCTCGCTTGCGCGCTCCGGATATCTCTTTCGTTTAAGCGCGATCAGCCGTATGGAAACTAGAGGTGCGCGTGTGTTCGGCTAAGCTCGAAGCGGCAAGAGGATCAGGCCCGATTATAGATCGTTCAATCCATGAGGATGCGTCCCTCGTCTACCTTCACAAAGGATAAAACAGATAATAGTAAGCAATGGCAGAAGTGGGGCGCGTTCTTTGTCCTCATCCTCGTTGATAACTACTACGTACGATACTAAATGGTGGCACTCTGAGGTGTGCTCGACCTCGCGAAACCAACAATTGATTAAAAAACCCGCTTTTTTCGAAAATGACTTACACAGATCTTACGACTTAATTTACAATTCTAAAGTAGTTCTACTTACTTGAAAACCAAGTTATCGAATTCACTATATCGAGTAGATCTATCGCTGGACTCCTCCACCATGGACGCGAGGACTTGGTCCAGCAAAGTCCTCAGTCGGAAGATCACGTCTGCTGTTCCTTTTAGGCAGCGCACCTTCACGGTTGACACGGACAGGTAGCATTCTTCGGGCGAATTTTCCACTGAAATTCAAAGAGAGTTTTTAGCACTAGTACGATACTTTTTGAACGACAACGCATTATTTTTTATAAAAAAGGCACATTATTGCACGCGAGATAAAAAATACCTGTCTTTGGAAGTGTTTTCTATAGAACAAGACAGATTGTCTATCTCGCGTGCGGTCTTGTGCGAGAAGCGAGAAAAGGCGCGAACATTTTTTTGGGGTTATTCCCACCTACTACCACCAATTTGTTACCCTTTCTTTGTTACGCCTTTTCGCAACACTCCTTGTGGGGCTATGCGATCTTTAGGCTACTCAAATAACTTACTACGGTCGCTAAAATAAGATATGTAAATGATTAGAATTAGAGTATGCCTGCAATACTTACATATATTACACTCACCTTCACCCACTTCCAACTGTCCAAACAACATCAAGGGTAAAGTGAACACCAATGTGACCTCGAACAGAAACAATGCCGACGATTTCTGCTTCATCCAATATACCAGCCAGTTGGCTCCCGGTTTCTCACACAGCTGCACTCTCGGGCCGGGTCGGGGATTAACGTGCATTATACTGCTCGGATGCAGTTGCACTCTACCGTCCTCTGGTGTTGAGACGATGATTCTTTTCTGATTTAGGGTATTCTCTAGGTTTGTCCATCTATGATCAAAAGCAGGTTATTGAGCATTGTACTTTACAAGCAACCACACTATACGACTAATGATGGATCTTGTCTCGCTGCTTTATGGAGGTTCACGAAAGGGCAGTTAAGTGTTGTCGATGGTACTACACTTAGTAGGTACTCAGATATGTAAATAAAAGTGAATATCCCCCGATTCTTGGTTTCATTTGCAATGTGATCAAACAACAATGAAACCAAAAAACACTTATAATTAAACTTTATCATGAAATACTTTGACTTGTAACTTGATGAATGTATTTCCTTGCCTATGTTGCTCCTATTACATAGCTGAATTATTATACTAAAATAACGTTTTTTTTTTACTAGATTCCGCCCGCGACTTCGTCTGCGTGGACCCGGGATAAAAGCTATCTTTAATCCAGGCTAAATCGGTTCAGCCGTTTAAGCATCCAAACTTTCGCAATTATGATATTAGTAGGATATTAGGATTCACTTACCTGACAATACCGACATTCGGATACAACGCCGCAGCCACAATCGCTTTGAAGATGCACAGATTCCCCGCATTACGATTCTCCCACGACACGCGAACATTCTTCGAAGCCAAGAAGCCCATTTGGCGCAAGTTATCGCACAACTGTTTCTTCATTTGACATAGGAGTCCGAGTGTGTTTTCTGAGAGGAAATGGACGCGAGCGAATTGGCCCTGCTGCTCGCGATCTAGTTGTTCCCATTGTATTATGGCCTCTGATACAGCGACGTGGTCGCTCGGCTCGCCCAGAGCTAGTGAGCGCTTGGCTTTGTGTATTTCCTGCTCCTTGCCTAAGAGAGACATAAATAATTGCTAAGCAAAATAAATCAAGGGTCAGAAGGAATATTTGATACGGTTTGATTAAGGAAATTTAATATTGAAGTAAATTTTACAAATCCACATACTTACCATATTAAATTTACTCCGAACCTGGCACTTATTAAATCAGTGGGTCTTACTCGTAAAACTACTGTTAGGCATGGACCCCTAGTTGAAGAAAATGTTGAAAAAATCTCATGTTAAGAGTAAACGAACTGGCCGTCGACTCCTAGCAATCATGTCACGGACCCACAGTGTGACAAGAGCCATCATTTTTGTCGATGTTCTGTTGATGATGAAATCCTGTAGAATAAACCATTACGAAGCTAAGACTAAAACTCCCGATTGCCAAATCTTATTAATTAGTTCTTGAAAAATATATTTTTGAAAGTCGGTGAAATTTTACTCGGATATAAACTTATTTGGCGATTTTAATATAATATATAGCTATTTAGTTGTTCTATATGGCTGAATTTTTTCTGGTCTACTGGTCTTAATTGTGTTAATAGTAAATTTATATAAAAATTACATTTATAAAATTACCCCGACGTTTGGGATGCGTCATAGCACCCATGGCAGGAGGGTGTCACTTCGCAGTTTAGTTTCATTTTGCCGGCGCGCCGCCCGGGCAGGCGTATGGCAGTGGCCGTGAAAATCGTTAATGTTTAAATCAATATAAGACTATATTACTGATTAATCTTTTAATCTTCTAATCTTCTTCGACTTCGAGACAAACTGATTGATCATCTAGATGGTGTAGATCGTCATACAGTCTACTTTCATTAGCAGTTTCAGTGGATGTGGTCGGAGTGGCTTCATAAGACGGCACTGTCAGAAGGGCTAAGGCGGCAGCAGGAAGAGGATGTTTATGCAGGTTCCTTTGCCTCTGTGCTTGTTGTTGCGCTGAAATGATCGAATCCGAAGACACCAGTGCCCTATGGAACAGGTCGAACATTGTTTTGGTCCTGCTGGATTTACGGGTGTGGTTTTCGCGATCATGACGCCAAAACTTATTACGCGACTCTGCTGCTTGTTCAGAGAGCATCCCTACTGGCATAGAGCTATTTTGTATAATGGCGGCTCCGTGTACAAAATTTTAGTGTACGGTTATCGTCATGGGGTGCCAATTATATTCCTCAACATACTTATATGCAAGTTACTTGCAAAAATCGCCAATTTTAGTTGCATTAATTGGAAAGCTACCTACTGGATAATACGACTAATACACAGGCATTGCAAGGCCTATACCTTGCTTTCCGCCTTCTTCCTTCCTTAGATGACAACAATTTATCAAAACAGTGAAATGTCGGCGATGCAGAATAAGAAAATAGACCCTGGGCTCTGAACAAATAGGAAGTGAGAAAGACAATACAATAGTGGTTATATAGAAGCTCTCGTAAATGACCACTTAAAGAACAATATTTCATAACTCGTTAGAGCCAACCCTGAATCCAGATATTCCGGTTGTAACAAAACTATACAGAAAACTCGAATAATCCACACAATAACAGCTTCGTATTTTTACATGATGTAAAAGAAATGGTATATTATTATGTGTAAAAAATACTTTTAATAATATTCAGTATTTGTTTGTTAATAATTACGAATTTTAAAACTAATAATCTTAATATCTTCGAAATTTATTGAGTAAAAGTTGTTTTAATAAATGAATACTGTAGCTTTCTATTAAGTAAATATGAAACATTTGGCTAGTATTTGTAAATTTGTAATTATTATGATTTGTAAAACCCGGATGAAAAGAGACAATTTTGAAAACTTTTCAATAATTAGTAGGATTTGGCGATCGGGAGTTTTAGTCTTAGCTTCGTAATGGTTTAATCTACGGGATTTCATCGTCAACAGCACATCGACAAAAATTATGGCTCTTGTCACACTGTGGGACCCCTAAGGGGTCCATGGACCACACTTTAAGAAACCCTGTATTAAAGTGTACGCCAGGTCCGGAGTTAACTCACCCGGGTTGTATCTAAGTATTAATAAAAGAGAGACTGCTTTCTCAGAAGTATGACAATATATGAATAAGTCGTTGCATACGTACTCAAGGTGGATGGGTTGCACCAAACCGCTTGAAAACCAGAATGTGTGGAAAGTTTGTCAAGATTCTATGAAATATAGTAAACGGTGACCGGTCTGTAACTGTAAGTTGGTGCAACACGCCTAAAGTACGTTGTACGACTTTTTACCAAAATAAAACCTGAATAGAACTAAAACAACAAAACACTACGTTAATCGTTAACCGGACTAGGAAAAACAAAACTAACCAATAACAAGGCAAAACGGATCCTTAAACCCCCAGACGGCGGCGACGGCGGCGGCGCGGTCCACGCAGCCGAACAGCGCGCCCAGCAGCAGCAGCTTGCCGGCCGCCGGGTGCACCGGCAGCCGCGCCAGGTGCCAGCCGAGGGGCGTCAGCCGCTCCGAGTCGTCTAGAGCGCCGCATCTATATAGTTTAATCGGTAAAATATCTATAGTGCAGTTTCCTCCGATGATAGATAACTCATCAAATCAGCCGAAAGACGTCCAGTCCTGGGAGGCCACAGAGTGCCAGAATGACCCCTTCCTGCGCCGCCCGCATTCAGCGGATTCCCGCGACTTTTAAGCCTCGAAAAGTCTGGCAGCGGGACGGTAGCGGGGCTTGTGAGCGCGTGATGCGGGCGGGCCGCCCGGTCACACAGAGCACGCGCGCATTGCGGTGGCCTCGCGCCATCAACCAGCCAGCATCGCCAGGCTCAAGCATCTGCTTTTCAGGAGTCCGTGCTTCGAACTTGAAGCACACTTGGACGTGTGACATTGTCAGATCATTTTATATGGGGACGGTGAAAGTGTTTAAGACACGAAAGACATATTTCTTTGGCCCTTTTAATCGGTCAAACAAGTTTCTGTCAATTGGTACAAGCTTTTATTGCCGACTGTACTTTTCTGTATACCATCATCAACTATTCATTGAGACGATTCTAACGAGCCCAAACTCGATGGGATTCTGTGGTTTTATTACGGAGTTCCTATGGCCACCTTCCAGCTCCATCATCAGATCAACTCCACATCATCATAATATTGCATTGTCACGCGATTTGCATATTCGTGCAAAATTTCAACTCAATCGGAAACCGGGAAGTGATCAAATTTAACTTGCAAGATTTGATTACAGACAGACAGACAACGGGACAGGTGAAAGTAAATAAAAGCTTGTAAAAAGGTTTTTTCACCTCAGCAGCTCGAACAAGCACATTTTGCTGCGTGAAAACAGTGTGTAAAATGCGATTTTGCTCACTCCGTGAGACAAAGTAGCTTTTTAATTTTGATGCGGAGCACTGACATTTCGTTGTATGGGGTCTATTACAAGTTCAGAATATTAGAACTTTATTAGCACTGTCCCTTTCATTCCATTACGAAAAAAGAAAATGGCAGACGTAGGTCGATCCATAGTTCGACCATCAAATTTCAAAGTAGACCCCCAAAAGAGTACACGTTCGAAAACTATCAAATTAACAAGTTTAAATTACCAAAATAATTATACAAAAGAATTTTCAATTGAAGAATATTTAAATAAAAGATCTCAGAATAAACTCCATTTTTCATAGTAAATAGGTAAACATGACTTTTTTACGCTAGCTAATTAATAATTCTATTTCAAACAATCTTAAATTTTATGAATGTATACCACAGATGCAGTTTCCGAACGCAAGCGCGGCACCCCGCCCCTTTTAAAAAATTGCGCGCTGTTATTTGTTTCAGATTTTATTAGGTATAAGTATATTATTCTTCATTCTTGCGTTATTGATATTAGTTTTAAATAAAAAAAACTACTAGGATAAATCAATTCTCTATCTAACTAGGAAATATAGTGAAGTCAATGACGTGACGAGGGCAGTATTTTAACAACAGTACCTACGACTAGTTTTTGATGTGCACGCGAGATACACGTAATATGCTAATGTGTGCCCTTGTGATAATGATAATATATTTCATAAATATCTCGAAGATATTAGTAAAATCCGTGAATTTTAACAAAAATACGGTTAGTTTTTAGTGATGTGTTACAAGTGTAACGCGACACTCGTATAGATACTGAAATATCCTTTGGTGTCTCATGCCTTGTCTCGCCTTTCTAGTATTGAATAACGGAGCGGCTGGCTCTGAGGAGTTAAAACTAGCAGTAATGAACGTCTAATTAAGTTTTCTTCCTGAATAATCTTGAGACGAATAGGTACGTGATACTATGATATATTTTTAATGTTAATATGTTCTCACTGCTGAGGTGAAAAGTTGTATGTGTTACTCGAGAGCAAAGTATTTGCATCTCGTGCTTTTGAGTCCTTCGCTGCTCTCAAGATTCAAACGTTGCATCACTCGCTACGCTCGTGATTCAATTTTATAATCTTTCGCTTCCTCAGGACTCAAAATCAGCACCCGCAGCAAAAACACACTTTGCTCTCTTGTTGCACAAATAACTATTAAACCGTAGAATTACCATTGCAATTGACTAAATATCTGACTCAAAACAATCACTCACTGTTTCAAATGTCTAACGGCCTTCTCCACGGTGATCTCCGAGGGCGCATCCGGTACAAGATTGAACGCGTCCTGCGCGTTGCCCAGGCGCAGCTTCTTGACCTGCAGCACGGGCTCGAGCAGGTTGCTCCTCTGCATTTCTGGCAGCATTCGGTCGGGGATATTTTGTGAGCGGTATGACGTCATCAAGTGGTAGGCTATACCTGGCTGACAACGACCCGCGCGGCCACGCCTGAAGAAAATATTACTTTTGATCACAAAAATACACAGACCAAATTGTAAATTAACATACTTCTTTGCATTATAAAGCGCAGTGCTCTTTTTCAGATCCCCTGTTGAAAATTAAGTTAAGTAAATGAAAATACTGTTTGACAGTGAGTGAGTTTTTGCTATAGGTAACATGTATTTTCTTTTAACTCAGAGGAGTTGAAAGATAATACATGTTAGACAGTCAGTGAGTTTTTTTAAAACTCTATCCTCTCCAGCAATATAAGTTGATAATGATGATTTGAAGATCCTATCGGTTCGCTTTTTTACATTACATTTCTGAAACTGTTAGATTTAGAAATAGCATCTTACCTACCCCACAAGACCCTGCTAACGCAAAATGAAGTATATGGACATGTGTTTTTGATTTGACAATTAAATGTAATCTACCCGCACGATTGTATTGGCCGGGTCTGAAAGGGTTAGACGAGCAAATAGGTGAGAAAGAGGCTGGTTCAACTGGGCTCGGCTGGAAAGAGCTAGAAGAAGTCGCGCAAGATCGTACAAAATGGAAAAATTCTCTGAGATGCCCGTGTCCCTAATGAGGGACAACAGGAATACATCATCATCTTACTTACATAAAATAAAACCGGCCAAGTGCGTGTTGGCTACAGGCAGTGTAGGGTTCCGTGGTTGCCTGTCTGACTTTGTTACATCGACACGCGGGCGCCAAATAAATGGTGCGGTTGCTCCGGCCGAATTTGTAGGGAAGTTGGCCTTTCCAAGTACACAAGCACACTTGACAACCGCTTTAGCCTAGTTGGTGGTGACCCTGCCTTCTACAAAAGCCTTCTAAAAACTACCTAATATTCTAATATTCACAGGTGTAGGTACATAAATATATTTACTACAAAGCTTTGTTAAATTATATTATTAACTTTCATAAAATACCTTTGCCTTAAATTTGCCTTGGACTCGAATTCAGTCTTTAGGGTTGAAATGTTGCGTTCCACATTCAACCCTTTCATTTTAACCCTGCCGCAGTCTACGACGTACACAATATCGTCAATGGTTATAGATGTCTCCGCTATGTTCGTAGCTATGATAAATTTTCTGATTTGTGGCGGGGGTCTCTTAAATATCCTGTGCTGGTCTGTCGTAGATAGTTTCGAGTGCAAAGGATATATTTGGCACATTGAACTGGGAAACTCTTCACTTTCGTTCATAGTTCGCATAAGTTTGAATATGTCACCGATACCGGGTAAAAACACAAGTACGGCGCCCGGTGGACCCCTGGCTATGTGGACTAGCAGGGACACAATCAAATAGACGTTTAGCTGTTCGATCCTTCGATCTTGGAGTGTCGAATACACATCTGGTTCCAGTCTACCATTGAAACTTCTCAGCCAGGGACCTTAAATCAATTTATCTTGTATGAAAATGAAAGCAAGCAGTGAATATCTGAAATTAGCATAGGGTTTATTTTTAGTACTCCCCAAAGCAACGTAGGTATTGGTTACCTACCGGACTTACATTAATCTAATACTGGAAATCCTAAGAACTACATTGCTCATGGGATCTCGCTTTTAGATGTTGAAGTAACCTTTGCTTATACATATTCACTACCAAGAATCGACTACGGCGTAGGCGCCCGCTAGGCGGGGTCCTGGTAGTGAAAGTGTTAATAAAGGACGAAACAGATAGGATTATAGTACTAAAATATTCGTACCAATTTCTTTCTGGTACTGTAGGTCTTTTTCCTGTGCAGTAAAGTTCGTTTTCTCAGCTTCATCATCAAAGTCGCCGTTTTCCTGTGGTTCAGACTGAACATGTCCTATTGCCGGTAACCTGTATCCTGTCATAGTCAAGACATCTTCCAAATAATAGTCCTGTACTGGGTATGCCATGCCTTCTATGTGCAGCACGGGACAGTGGTCGAAGTAAGTGCACAGTCGGTGACTGTCGATGGTCGCGCTCATTAGGATAAGTTTCAAGTCCCTGCGTTTTTTAAGTACCTGGAATAAACGTTAGATAAATTCCCCAAATCACACCAAATCTTTGATGTATGTTCGCTATCTTAGAATAAGAGAAGGTATGCATTATTTATTATATATATATATACAACAATACAACAATACAAATACTCTTTATTGCACACCTCACACAAACAAAGCAGTTAAAAAGAAAAACAATACAATAACATGTAGGTAGAGGTAGACAACAGGCGGTCTTATCGCTGAAGAGCGATCTCTTCCAGACAACCTATATATATTTAACCTATATATATCTATATATATTTAATTCAGGTTCAGATTTTCTTATTTTAATTTAGGCAACAAATGAAAATCGCCTATTCTGAAGCGCTGGTAGGTTATGGCTTTAAAAAGTACCGTAAAGCCTTCTTCCTTGTCTAGCAAGTATGTAAGGCGACAGAGGAGATATGCATACGCACATAGAATAAATGTATGACATTCAGGATTTATATACCTGTTTCAACATGCACATAGTTAAGTCCAAATGGCAATCCCTCTCATGTGCCTCATCCAATATGATATGACTGTAGTTCGTTAAGCCCTGGTTCACTTCCAATTCAGCCAGTAAGATGCCAGTAGTTACATACTTGATGCTCCCGGTTGGTCTGCATTCAGTTCTAAAGAACAAGCATGAACAATTAACGAATGGTTCTAAACTTTAAGAGTGAAGAAGACTGACAGAGTGAAGTAAAATGTAGGTCTATCGTTGTACAGTAGCCGGCAAACTTCTTGCGCAACAAATGACGTGGTGGGGGAAGGTTAGCGCATCCTACACTTACGATCAAAACCGGCCAAGAGCGTGTCGGGCCACGCTCAGTGTAGGGTGTCCGTAGTTTTTCGTCCGTCACAGTAAGTGTCCTCACTTAAGCGTTAAAAAAATGGGCTATTTGTTACATTGTCATGGTGGTTCCGTAGTCAACACGGAACCCTTATAATTTCGCCATGTCCGTCCGTCTTCGGCTTAGCTCAGTAACCATTACTACTAGAAAACTGTGATTCGGCATGGATATATGAATCAATCACGCCGACAAAACAGTACAATACAATTTGGAAAAAGATTTTTTTTAGGGTACCTCCCCTACAACTAAAGCGGGGATGTAATTTTTTTTCTCGTCAAACCCAATATTATCATTTTTCAAATCAGTAATTCGTTTGCGAGATATTGGGCTTTAAAGCCCTGATTTTAGTTCGAGTCATGTGTCCCCTCCCCCCTGCCGGCTAAATGGCTACTACTGGGAATGTGGAAAAATTCGTGGTAGTAGTACATATAATGAATTTAAAAGGAAAATTATCACTAAGAAGTAGGCATAAGTATAGTTATCGAGTAATAGTCGACAAACACCGCACGTCAATGTAACTAAGACAATACAGGCAACTACGGAACCTAACACTGCGCGTGGCCCGACACGCACTTGGCCGGTTTTTACTAATTACTAAGTACTCGTTTCGTAATGTAATAAAAAGAAAAAACAAACATTGTAGACCATTTTTTTGTCTGCCTTTTTACAACTACGTTAATTTGTGGTTTGTGGTGGCATTAGTCTTACTTTTCGTAATAAAAGTCAACAAACAAATTTCAAATTTAACAGACTACCTATACATACCTCAATAAATAAATGTGACAAAAAAGTCAATGAATCATTATTACAGCAAACTAACCGCTTACCATTAGATGGGCGGTACGCTTGTTTGCCACTGATGTGGTATGTAAATTAAAATCACTTGATGACTGGCCGAAAGTGTACTATGGCGACAGTGGGACCTGCACGTCTAGCACACGACGGCCGCGACATACTCTCGATTTTTATCGCACTATACCTCTTCTTCTAAGTGTTCTTATAAGAGAGAGACGGACGGTGCGAGAAAAATCGAGAGAGCTCGCGCGCCGTCGTGTGCTAGCCGTGCAAGGCGGGGTGCGAGACGCAAACGTCAACCGCTCTACCAATCAGGCACCCGACACGCTACCCCCCGCTGTCGTACCTCTCCGCCCTCTCCCGCGGACACCTAAAATTCGCTTCTGCGCAGCCAAGGTCAGGCGCAAGTTGTTTGCCGTCTACTGTAAAGGTTTGATCAATCACCAATGATACTACTCTTCATTGTATAAAAGGCGCGTGCGTTTGAACGACTAATTGGGCATTTAGATAACCCTTTTTCAAACAGAGGTGTATATCGACCATAATATATTGCCTATCAACAATGTATCTTAACTTGTTCAAATAAGACTACCATTAGTTTGAAAACTTTGTGTTTTACCTAATTAGTCATTATCATTATTCATTATACATACAAGGTTTGCTGACATAGTAATTGCATAACAAAGATACAACATTTGCAACATATATATTACATGTTATGTATAAATTAGAATATATATTACATATATACATACGTACATATTTGTGTCGCTTGCTAGCCTGGGGCTGACGGGGACAGCGCACAGGAGAAGATTCCAAACATTAACAATGTGCATTCGACCATTTTCTCATTGACATAACGTTTATATTTCTATGTTCAACGCCCTGCACCTAGACGCGCTCGGAACATTTTCATGTGAATTAAATTAAAACCTTATTTGAGTTGTCATATCACATCATACATTATTCATTGACAACTAAACTCTTTTCCCCTACCTGCAACGATCCTAATGTTACGATACTTTAATAATTTTCAATAAAGTGAAAAGGCCGGAATTTAGCTGGCTTCCTCCACATACCGCGCGATGCTGTTGCCAACTAAGCTATCGTGGATCTCACTTGTAGGGACGAATTTTCTCAAAAAAATGATACCAGTATAAACCAGCTGTATAATAAAAGTTCTTACTTTTCTAATCGGACAGCATATCCGACAGAATTACCCAGCCTCTCTGCTCTCTCCTGGGCAACTCTGATGGCTAATGACGAAGCAGCTATTCTTCTAGGCTGAGTCACTAATATGTGTGTGTAGGCACCTTTATTTTGGCATATGGCATTATCTAGGATTATCTGTGGCACCTAAATATGGGAAGAGAATCATTAGACGAGAATTATCATTCTCAATTTTCATGCTCATATGAGTAACCTAGCTACCGACTGCTATCGGAGGTTGGGATTTGTTATCCGCAACGCTCGCGTTCTTGAAAACACGTTTGTCTTCAAGATTGTCTTTACCGCTTTAGTTAGGAGTAAACTGGAGGCAGCGTCTATAGTGTGGAATCCCCATGAGGTCACTTACGCCTTGCTTCTGGAGAAAATCCAAAAGGAGTTCCTGACATTTTTATTAAAAAAAATCTATGGGTATTATCAAGGGATAATACCCATAGATTTTTTTAGGAAATATTTTGTCGGGTAAAGGAAGGCCTTTACCCGACAAAATATTTCCTTGGAACTCTGTACTTTCTGTCCTAAATTTCGCAGTGCATTAGTACCTACTGTAATTAATGCTGTGTAATTTCTTTTGAACCAATAAATAAATAAATTAGGAGGCGCTACACGGGCCAATATGCCTGCATGCCGGCCGCCGCGTGATTCGGCCCGTGTGGATACGTGTTGGAAGCACGGCGGCCAGCCAAATCAATGTCACTCCATCCATACTAGATTTTCTATGACCTTGCTTGGCAGTCCTGCCGATTTCGCTCGTGTAGCGTCTCCTATAGTAGGTATAGATTTTTAATTTACGTTCCTATAGGGCTGCATTGAGTGAGACTGCAGTGCCATACTAATCAAAAGAATGTGAAACAAGATACATCATTAGGTCATTTAACATATCAAGAAACTCGAGTGCCCTGTTTATCAGGTTTAAATTCCAATAACTTTGATAAGTCCCTTTCCCAATGTAAAAAACATCCTAAATCGAATGTTGTATTCATTTGAATCAGGTTGCTTACACAATAAGATATCAATTCACATTTATGTTAATAAATCGGAGTTGAAGAGTAATGAGAAAATGAAGGATTTAGAATAAAATTTATACTGCATATTAAATCTCATTAAAAGTATATCATTTCTTCACACAAGGTGATACTTATCATTTACTTGATTTATCAATGGACAATGGCACTTTGCTAAATTTATTAATGATGATAGATTATAAAATGTATGGATTACTAATACAGATACAAATAGATAATCTATTGGAATGTCAAGAAAAACAAAATAAATACCTGTGTAGATTTGCCACAGCCAGTTTCACCACTTATAACCACCACCTGATTATTGTCTATGACATCAAGAAGCTCTTCAGACTTCTTAAATGCTGGTAGTTGTTCGCGAAATGCCATCATATCCTTAAATTGAGGTCTTGTAATCATATCCTGGAATTCTTCAAGCAAAGCAACACTCAAGCAGTCATTTCCCTGAGTTTTTGCACATATACAGACACCTTCAGCAAGGTTTTCATTCAATTTTTCATCAAAAGTCCCTGTTATGATGTCTTGGTATCCATACTTATAATGACTTCCACTTTTTAAGAATAATGTTTCCTTCATTTCATCTGTTGATTCTCTTTTAACTGGGGTACAATTTGTTTTATTTTTTTTATTTTCATACGTGGGAAATTGTTTTTCTGGCACATATTCTATTTCATCTGATGGTTCAGTTTTAAATCCTAGACTTGTAGATTGCTTTAATGTATAATGACTAGGTTGTGCAATAGGCTCCGGGTTTCTCTCATATTTTGAAGCTTGATGGAATTTGCTTGGGGCTTTTGACTTAAATGAAATGAAATCAAGATTTTTTACTGGTGGATTCTTTAATTGATTCACTACTGGTTTCGGTGTAGGAGACACGTGTAGGTTTTCGCATTTTGTTTCAGGTTTTAATGAAATAACATCAAGCCATTGGACTTTTGACTCCACCGGTCTAGGCTGTGATGTGGCTGGCAAACTGTTATTATAATATTTTTTAGTTTTCTTACACTTTGAATTAATTGGTATGAAATCAAGAGTCTTTGCCGGTAGCCGCTTCAAGCCCCCCAACATCCAGCTATTTGGCTGAGATTCACTTGATACTGTCTCTTCCTTTAGAAAAGATTGTGCTCTCCTTAATGGTATTTTCTTTTTTTCAGCTAGGTTTTCAATTTCTTTTATGTCTGAGACCACCTGGGTTATAACAACCAATGGTATATCCAGAACCATTTGTAGCTACAAGAGAAGAAGTATTTGTGTATTGTATTTATTGTTGAGATTATTTAACCTGACCATCTTTTTTATAAAACTGTCATTGCAATTTGAATCTTTTAGCTTGGGTGGCAGAGTTGTTTTTTGAATGGATTACTTTGATGCCATTCAGTCAACTTAAACAACATTATTTTCTAATTAGACACACGAGTACTTAGTGATACAATAAGTGTTTTTGATATTATTGCATATATTGGTAGTGCATCACAATAATAATCTATTAGTAACTAACCCCCTTATTCATAAAACTTAAAATGTCTGCTAAATAAAATGTGCTTTGTCCCTTTCTTACGAACACAAATGTCAAAGTGACAGATAAGGACAAACTAACTAATTTTAACGCCATTTTAGTTAAAACCGATTTGTAGGACGTTTATGAATACGGCCGTTAGTGATTAGTTGTATTATGTAAAGGGTACCAATATTTACAAAGTTACAGATTCGTTTTCAGAGGGTAGGTTAATTGATTACAACTTTTTCGGCCGTCACAAAACACTATATTTTTGTTTCCAACATTTTAATATTGCTAAATTTACTTTTCTGAACTTGTTAATACTTTGTATACATACCAGTTTATTTGTCTTTTTTTCGTCGTTCTGGTGTAATATTCCAGGTGCTTCAGGATTGTTTACATTCTCCGAATTAAATAGATTAAAATACCGTCCCCTGCTTCCCTTTACTTTCTTTTTTTTCGCTTCTGGCTTGGTCCTACCTTCTTCATTCCTTTTTCTTCGCTTTACTTTTCTCGGCATGGTTTGTTTAGTTTTGCCATTTGATTCACAGACTTCTATTCCCCACTTCACGATTGCTGTTAAGTTAAGGCAGAATAAAATTTTAAAGTGTCGAGTGTCGGTAGGTAGTGAGTTAAATGTCAAATGTCATTAAGCAAAACAAAACAACGGCCCACCGAGACAACCAAGCTTATTGTGCAATAAACATGCAATCGTGTATTCACAAGAACTAAATACACCAATTCGTCACGACAATTTGCTTTGGTTGAAATAAGACAGCAATATATACCTTTTACTCTAATCTATCAATAGGAAATTATTGTAATAATACATTTCTAGGTTTCTAGGTGTGTAACAGCTATAAATCAAAATCGAAATCGTTCAGAAACAACAGCAGATCATGCGCCTAATAAGTAAAGTATCCGAACGTTCGGTGTAAGTAAATTGACAGTGACAGATGCTTTCGAAGTTTTCGTCATAGCGAATTAGCGAATGTCATCTTATTTCATTCAAGTCAATAAATGGGTTCGTTTGTTTGTGAATCAACGTTTTATTCGCGTTGACATAGTTTTATTTTGTTGCTCAGTAGGAAAGAAAAGAAGAATACGCTCCAAAAATGACAAATCAAAATCCATAGAATTTTACCAATTTGTCTACTTCTTATTGTACTTACCTTTAATTCATAATTATCCATCTAAAGCTGTTCTGATAAAGATGCTGCAAGGTGTAAGTTAAAATAAGTTAATTTATTGAATTATTCTATTACTGAAATCAATGATAGATGATTTCAGGTCGTTTATTCAGTGGTGAAATCAATCTTCTTATTTCTAGGAATTTTGGTCTCTGCTGTGCAGAGGTCGTAAGAAGAAGATAATAACTTTAATAATTATGTTGATTTTTTTGATAAACGCAATGCTTTACGTCAGTTTGGAATTATACAATACAATAAGAAGAAACCGCGAAGGCTGGACCAAAAGGTATATTTATCTTCTTTTATTGGCTGTTTTATTGGCACACTTTAAATACTAACTAGTAATTCACGTTTGCATGTGAATTGTTTGTTGTAGTTGGCAAAATGAAGAGTCAAACACGGAGAAGAGTGGCATGAGAGTGATTGTTGGGCATTACATTGGAGGATTTGGTAAAGGCAACCTATCCGATGGTGAGTATGTACTGCACCATGTTACTAATTAGTAATAATGGTAATGTTGTAAAGCAGGCATTTTGCAGAATTAAATAAAATCAATTTGTAATACACTTTTTTAAATTATTTTTTTAGTACAACCTTTTTTATGATTTTATTTTACACAGTTGTCAGTTACTTGTTGCGAGGGAATGAGCCCAAACACAATGGTTTTTATCCTATGTATTAAGGAATTTTTACTACACTTCATCAAAATTACATAGGTATGCTTAATCAGATAATAGTAAATGTCTGAAAATATGGGTAGCAAATTGACCAAAATAGTAGTTTATTCCAGTTTTTCCCCATACTATTTAGGTATTTAACCTCAGATTAAATTGATATTTCCATTGGTTTGTAGGTTGATATCCTATCATAATCACTAAGTTTCATTTCCCAAATGTATTGTTTGTCCGAATTAGCATTTCAGCAAAAAGGAGCCGGGCTTGAAAACTGCAAAGTTTTTTATTCCTTATAAATATGTATCATGTAGGTATACGAGGGCTGTTTTTTCAGTTTAAAAATTGTTTGACTGTGATCACTCGTAAATTTTCAACAACTATGGAAAAATCTGAATTTCGTGCCATTATAAAACATTTTTATATGAAGGGTTGCAGTGCTGCCACAATAACATCTGAACTTGATTCTGTTCATGGCACTAACGCACCAACGTTGCAGACTGTTTATAACTGGACAAATGATTTTAAATGTGGTCGGTCAAGCACATCTGATGCTCCACGCTCTGTTCGCCCAATCAAGGTCACTACTGAGGATGTTGTTGAAGAAGTCTATAATATTGTACTCGACGACCGCAGAGTGAAGGTGCGTGAAATAGCTGAGAACACAGGCATCTCCAGTGAGCGCGTACATACAATCCTGCATGAAGATTTGGGTATGACAAAGCTGTCTGCACGATGGGTGCCACGTTTCTTGACAATCGAACAAAAACGCGAGCAAAAGCGAATTTCAAAACTATGTTTGGATAAGATGAAGCATAATCCTCGGATTTTTTTGAGTCGATTTGTCACTGGACGAAACTTGGGTCCATCATTATACACCTGAATTAAAACAGCAATCAAAACAATGGATGGCGACTGCTGAACGTGCCCCAAAGAAGGCCAAGACTGTTTTGTCGGCTGGGAAGATGATGGCGACAGTCTTCTGGGATGGAGAAGGAATCATTATGATTGATTACTTGGAAATCACTGGCCGTTATTACGCAGAGTTATTGTACCGTTTTTATGCCGAATTGTTGGAAAAACGACCAAAATTGTCCCCCAAGAAAGTCCTCTTTCATCATGACAATGCCCCAGTGCACACGTCAGCTATTGCAATGGCCAAATTCCACGAGTTGGGCTTTGAGCTGGTTCCGCATGATCCGTATTCGCCGGACCTAGCTCCGTGCGATTACTACCTATTCCCAAATCTGAAAACATGGCTTGGAGGGCAAATTTTTTTGACAAATGAGGACTGCATAGCAGGTGTAAACGGCTATTTTGAAGACCTCGACAAAACGTAGTTTTTGGAGGGGTTCAAAACATTGGAAGCTCACTGGAACAAGTTTTTGGCCCTCAAAGGATACTATGTTGAGAAATAAATGTAAATTGTTTAAAAAAAATTTTTCCTTTTTAAAATGACTTATCTAACAGCCCTCGTAGCATTCGGTTAGGATTGTGATAATCGTGAAAAGTCATAGTTTCATAGCAAAACGGCTTTTTGCGAAAATGAAAATCTAGCTAAACAATACAGTTGAAAAATAAAATTTAGTAATTGCCATAGGTAACCGTTGTAGGTCATAGATAGATCTACTACGATTGTAGGGAGGTGGTAGCTAGCCTAGCCATAGTGAAATGCTCTACAAATATAAATTTTATTTCGATCCAATCCAATATGTCTAGTGAGGTAGATGACATCGCGCATATGCATTGGGCCTATTTTGATATAATATGAATATATGAACAATGCCATTTTGGTATTGTTCAAATATTCACTGTAGCCTGTTGCTCATGTAGCCTTGACTGATTAGATCTACGGTCATGGGTAGGATTTTATTTATGCCAATTCATGATAATTGGACAACAATTAGGTGTGTCGTTTATTTAATTAGACTTTATTGCTTAAATATCTCATTCCAAAATTCATACAAACTTTACCATAAGTATAAGGCACGCCCTGAACTGAGAAAAAACAGTTACTTACTTTTACTGACTTCTGACTGAAAAACTGGACACTGAAAATGGAAAAATTCAATTGATGCTTTTATTGTAAAGTCGTCTTTTACTAGCCTTCATTTTTCAAATATAAATAATCTAAATAGCTACTTCAAATCTTTTTAGATGTTTGATATACCTACCTATAAATTTTAGTATTTCACGTCATTTTGTATCTGTAATAGTTAAATAATGGTTTATTTCTAAGTTATTAGCTGCCGCCCTAATAAATAAAAAACGAATCATATTATCATGATTAAATAGTGAATTTTTGTTTCACTTCTGAACAACAGTGATGAGTAGTAGACCAATTAGAAATTGGTTGAATTAAGAAGAAATGATGCTTTCTTATTTAATCTTTCCATTAATATATTAATATGTTTCCAGATATAATAAATAGTAACAAGTATGCACCAGTCAGAGGTGCCGGAGAAGGCGGCAGGCCGGTACAGCTGGCTCAGCGAGAACTGATAACAGCTAGGGAGTTGTACCAACTGCACTCCTACAATATACTTGTCAGCGACAAGATATCGATCAACAGGAGTTTGCCGGACATGAGGAGTGACAGGTAATTAACACTTTCAGTGCTAGAAAACATAAAAACATACGATTTTTCGCATGCTTAATATCGGGTACGAGCGTAGTGCTACGAAATCGTTGGCAGTGAATGTGTTAATATAAGATATCAGGTAGTTTGATAGGATTTATTTGTAAGCTTTCGAAGCTTTTTTAGGGTTCCGTCCGTACTTCAAAAAGAAAAAAAAACCGGCCAAGTGCGAGTCGGACTCGCGCACGAAGGGTTCCGTACCATTATCTATAAAAACGACAAAAAAGTCACGTTTCTTGTATGGGAGCCCTCTTAAATATTTAATTTATTCTGGTTTTTATTATTTGTTGCTATAGCGGCAACAGAAATACATCATATGTGAAAATTTTAATTGTCTAACAATCACGGTTCATGAGATACAACCTGGTGACAGACGGACAGACTGACGGACGGACTGCGGAGTCTGTGATAGGATCCCGTTTTACCCTTTGGGTGCGGAACCCCAAAAACGGAACGCGTATAGGTATCGAGTTGAAATTAAAACCTTATACTTAAGTCTACCGTCTCTTGAAGCTGTGAAAAAATCAAACTTCTAAGTAAACGTAAAAAAAGGATACGGCCGTTTATGCCGAAAAAAACGTGTAGTACACTCTCAGCACACATACAATCAAAATGTACGGAACCCTCGGTGGGCGAGTCCGACTCGCACTTGTTCCGATTTTTATTGCAACGGGCCAATTAACATTGCTTGCTTAATTTGGTCCATTTCCAACTGCGTGTAAGTCGTACTTAATCGCCTAATGTTTATTAGGTACTCGTTTCCGCCCGCGACTTCGTCTACATGGACCCGGGAAAAAAACTACCTATCCTTTATTTTAAATATTTTAATCCAGGCTATAAATTATCTTCGTGTAAAGTTTCATCCAAATCGGTTGAGCCGATCCAAATGCTTTTACGATGACTACCCGATTTTCCTATATTGCCATTATGCTGCCTATGCTCTTTCTTCCGCCCCATAAATAAAGGAAAACAAAAATGGAGAAGTTAAAAAAGAAACAGAAGAAATATACATTCATCAAACTCACCGTGGCTCTGCTTAATCTCTTAGCCTCAATGAAACTCTTTCCGTATCGAAAACCTTACGGCTCTGCTCACTGTTACTCACGCGTAGGAAATAACTCATAATATCTTGGAACAAGTAACACGTTATATATTGTTTTACTTATAAAAGACGCACTGCCCTACACTGCTTCTATATTATATGAACCTCTTCCTGTACTCGCTTTACGGATTTGAATATCGCCTCTCCTTCCAAAGCGAACAGAAAACCTTTTTTTTCTGTTATCGACTCGACCAATATCATTGACCTACCATTCACTCTGCCCTCTTTTTTTCCGTTTCATTCCCACACGTGTTACGAATACCGAAACTTCCCAGAAACCACTTGTAGTTAAATATTTGTTTTTTATGATGCGCCTTGGTAAGATTGCTCTAAACCTCTTAAAAATAATCTTGACGGGCAAGTTGCATTCCCACGCAGACACATTGTATCAAAGACGATAAGTGTACGTAAAAGTGAAAGAAATAACGAACATAATTATATTTATTGATGACGCTTTAAAACTTAGGCTAACACAAAAGAAAAGTAACAACAAGCAGTAAAACTAAGAAGTACTTGAAATCCAAATTCAACTGAGTATTTAAAATCTCCACTCTGCTATACCTATATCAAGGTACTTGGTCGAGTGGATTCATACCCTTCCAAGAGAGCGCTCCGATATGCGGACAACATAACTTCATGGGTTAGTGCCGAATTGACCATTGGCGGTGCGTTAAAATTTTCGATGGGCAATCCGGAACAAAAACAGTTATGAAAGAGTTTTAAGAGTATATACTATAGACGCGCCTAAAAAGAAATTTTGGCAAGCCGATGTGAACCGGCTTGTATGGGCGCTCCGCCACTGGTAGCGACATGCATTGCACTCAAAACGTTACCCAATCACTTTTATTCTTATTCATATCCAACGCAAAATCTAACCCTCGCAACCTCGTAACATAATCCTCCCACAAAATACAACACACTTTAAATCCACGCGAGCATGAGATAAAGATCATGCATTCGATGTACATCTAAAGCGGCTGACAAAGGCTTACATAATTTGTTTCAGTTGCAAGAGCGTGGAATTCAACCTAGATAACCTGCCGACGGCGACCGTGATCATCGTGTTCCATAATGAGGCGTGGTCGACACTCATGCGCACAGTAATGTCGGTCATCATGAGGTCGCCTTCGCAGCTTTTGAGACAGGTGATTTGATGTTTTATTATCAGGCAAAATTTGAGCGTAGTTTTCATAACAGTTTCGTAAAAAAAAAAAAAATTTCCCTCACTGCCTCGGAAAGCCGTCTTTTATTCTTTAAAACCAGTGAGCAAAAACGCATTTTATCCACTAGTGGGGAAACGCTTGAACACGCTCCAAGGTCAATATACACCTTGGAGCGTGTCCAAGTAGCTTTTGACAGTATAACAAAACGTAAAACGCTCATAATACAAAAAAATCACAGATGATGTAAAAAAATAAAAAATAAATTATTTAAATTAAATAAAGCATTTTTGCATGTTGCACTTTCCTCGCTATAGTGAGGAGAAAAGTTTTGTGTTACACACAGGTGCAAATGTATTTTACTTCTCGTGTGTTGAAACACTTGCTACGCTCAGGGTTCTTCTTTAGAACCACTCGCTTCGCTCGTGGTTCAACTATAGCATCCTTTCGCTTGCTCGAGTTTCAATTCCACACTCGCGGGTAAAATACAACTTTGCACCCTTGTATAACAAATAATTATTAAAATCAGATACTTTTCTAGTAAAACCGAGATGGCAAATTAGCATACGGCCTGCCTGATGGTACTCACCACCAAGAACACAACACCACATACCTGCAGAGCAAGTAATGGTGTTATTATGGCTGTGGTCTTCTGTAAGGCTGCTTTAAATATGAGCCAGATGCCATTCCGCTGTGCCCTACCTCTGAAACCTAACTCTGTGTACCTGTGTGGTGGGGAAATCATACGCTATATATTTATGTATTTTAAATGATCATTCCATTTTTAGGGTTCCGTAGTCAACAAGGAACCCTTATAGTTTCGCCATGTACGTCTGTCCGTCCGTCCGTCTTCGGCTTAGCTCAGTAACCATTACTACTAGAAAACTGTAATTTGGCATTGGTATATAAATCACTCACGCCGACAAAACGGAAGAATAAAATCTTGAAAAAATATATATTTTGGGCTACTTCCCCTACACCTAAAATGGGGATTTAATTTTATTTCTCATTAAACCCATAGTGTGGTATCGTTGGATAGCTTGTTCAAAAATATGATGGGTTTCTAAAACGATTTTTCAAATTGGTGATTCGTTTGCGAGATATTGGGCTTTAAAGCCCAAATTTTTGTCCTAGTCATGTGTCCCCCCCGCCCTGCCGGCTAAATGGCTGCTACTGGGAATGTGAAAAATATCGTGGCAGTAGTATATATAATGAATTTCAAAGGAAAACTATCACGGCTAAAGTTACCGAGTAATAGTCGACCAACTTAAAATGTGCTTAGAGAGGCCAACTTTCGTACAAATTCGGCCGACGCAACCATTTAGTTGGCGCGCGCGTGTCTATGTAACTAAGAAAGACAGGCAACTACGGAACCCTACACTGCGGGTAGCCCGACACGCACTTGGCCGATATATTATTTTTTACCTCAACAATGCAGCTTACCTAAACACGATAAACATTTGAATGGATGAATCAATTTGTGGTCAGTAACCTAATTTAGAAAATGTAGTTGTAAGAGCCTTATAGGCCAGTGAATAGAATATCAGCTCAGCTCTAAAGGAGCTAGTTTAGAGCTGATGTTCTATTCCACGGCGTGTTATAGTATAGGTATTACGTAACATTTCAGATAATCTTAGTAGATGATGCCAGTGAGAGGAGGTACCTCGGAAAAGAGCTTGACGACGCGATAGCTAATTTGGATAAAGTAGAGATTCTACGTATGACGGAACGCAAGGGTTTGGTCGGGGCTCGATTGTTGGGTGCTCGCAAGTCCTCGGGAGATGTGTTGGTTTTCTTGGACGCTCATTGCGAGGTAATTATCCCATCTAAAACCAAAAGTAATGGTACCTGAATGGCCAATTGCTGAAATTCAAATCAATGTTATTATTAGTGTATTTTACTTGTACGTTATATTCGAACTTGGTCGGCACAATTAGCCAACAGACCTCATGATATTGTAACATATTGTATATAAAAATAGAGTCGTTGAAATGGTCGTCATCGATAACACAATTTGTTGACGAATTCCAGGTGACACAAGGATGGCTAGAGCCTCTCCTCGAGCGGGCGGGAGGCGACGATGTCTTCATATGCCCCCACATAGACTTGCTATCTGAGGACACGCTAGCGTACACGAAGAGCATCGACGCCCACTGGGGCGCCTTCAGCTGGAACCTTTTCTTCCGCTGGCTCAACCCCAGCGCCGAAGTCATGGCGCAGAAAGCAGAGAACCCTTCCAAACCTTACCCGACACCCGCTATGGCTGGCGGACTCTTCGCTGTGAGGAAAAGTTTGTTCTGGCGCTTGGGAGGATACGATGAAGGTATGCTTATTTGGGGAGCTGAAAACTTAGAGTTGTCATGGCGAGCGTGGCAGTGCGGAGCACGTGTTGAGATCACGCCATGCTCCCGCGTAGGACACATATTCCGACGACACAGTCCTTATAAGTATCCTGGAGGCGTTAGCAAGGTATTAAATATTAACTTAGCTCGCGCCGCTACCGTCTGGATGGACGAGTGGGCGGACTTCTTCTTCAAATTCAATCCGAACATTGGTGCGATACGCGATCAACAAGAGGTATATTCTAGGGTAGAGTTGCGGAAGAATTTGAAGTGTAAAAGCTTCAAATGGTATTTAGATAACGTGTGGCCTCAGCATTTCTTTCCTAGCGAAGAGAGGTGGTTCGGAAAAATCAGGAGCGACTTGGGTCCTTGCCTGGCCGTGCCGGAGCAGACGACAGGGCTTGCGGTTCCTGCAAAGGGGGTACACTGCGGAGTGGATAATAGAAGTTGGGATAATATGGTGGTTTATACCCCAGAGGGTAAGATCATGGGTGATGAGAATTTGTGCTTAGAGCGGACTGAAGGTCGCGCTATGTGGAAGGCTTGTAGGGACACTCCGAAGCAGATTTGGGAGCAGAAGGGACCTAGGTTAAAAACAAAGGATGGCCTGTGTCTATCGCTAGCGTTGATCGAGAAGCAATCAGACGGCTTCAGCGACATTATATCGACCAAAAAGTGTCGCGATAAAATGCGTGATGCCGCGACCACGCAACAAATCTGGCATTTCGAACGAGTGCCTTGGCGGTAAATGTGATATTTAGCGTACTTAAATTAAACTATGAAAGTACAATATTCTCTCGAATATTCGTGTCATTAAAGAATCTCTGTTTTATTGTTAATTTTGTCTTTTCGTTCCTTTTATCTCAATTCTATGATAATGTTCTATTACAAAGCGTAACAATGCACACATGTTTTAGATGGGGTATTAAATTGGTAGTAAACTAGTAAGTGTAACATTCCATCTTATAAATCTAGTGTCAGTAATCAAATATATATTGTTAGTAGGTATTTTGTAAATTTATATAATTTTTAGCTATTTCTATGAAGTTTATTGTATGTGTGTAGAATTGTGATTTTTACTTCACATAGTACCTGTATATGTGTACATTAGCTAGAAAATATTCCAATTTAAAGTGAACTCAAAATTGAATCAATACGAGTACGTATTGATTTAATTTTTAGTTAGAATATCTATTCTATCATATCTATGGATCGCCTAATTAAACACGCATTATTTTTAGAATTCATTCATATCGAAACTTACTTATTACTGTGCTATCTAATGTAAATCATATTTTTCATCGTACTCTCTTAATCCATACGAGAGTATTTGAGAGGGTACTAATTCCTTCAAGCTATAGAGAAATATTTTTTAAGATCTCTACTAATGTTGTAGCGCATTTTCGAGTTGTTAAATTTTCATGTAACTTTTGACACTACCCATTGAGCTTATTAAAACTTATTCAAGAGTGACAGAGAGTGTATGCGGGAAGTGTGGATGGGTAAGTTGGAAGAGGAAGACCCCAGCGAATAATTGCAGACCAAATGAAAGAGAGTTATCAAGGAGTAACCTAAGGGTGCAACGAATGCATGAAGGATGCACACGATTTTTTTCAACTCATTCACTGCTAAGCTACGGTCGCAGCGATACGCCGTAGTCCGTGGCAGCTTAATGTCCATATGTAGCGACAATTGTACGTAGGACTCTGACGCGTGTGTCGTGATTAGCGCGGAATGGATTCAGGGCTGAGAACGCGCGACACGGCCGTCTTGTGATAGCCGTGCAAGCTGAGCCGCTGAAATTTGTACGCACCTTTAAGCGGCCGGCTGAGACATACGACGATACAGATCGTGTGCAAAGGTCATAAGTTGCCGATAGTCAGTTTTAAAACTAACTAACGTTTATAACAACCATTTGTAGCTACAAGAGAGTTCTAAACCGAGGAGCGTGAATGGAGACGCATGAATGTGAATGAAGCGAAAATATATCCAAGGAGGAGAGTTAAACTAATATATGTTTCCATACAAGTAAGTAGTTTAACTATGCTGGTCTTATGAGTCATTACTCTGGTGGAAAATTACCTGAAACAAAAATGTAACCCCAAGTAGTTTAAGCTTTGCCCGTTAAGCCGGATTTATACTTATCTGACGTGATGCTCTTTGCGTCAGAGCGGCAGAAATGAATGTGAATGTAACCGTAATAAATGCACGAAATCGATATCGTTGTCGCATTACGACACGTCAGCACGCCGAGATAGACTATCCGTCTCTTTCTAAGCGTTCTAATTAGAAAGAGAGCGATAGTCTATCTCGCCGCGACACAGCTCGCGGGCCGTCCGGTGGAAGCCGTGCAGGTCAGATAAATATTAATCCGGCTTTAGAATCATCTGGCTGGATCAGTAGGAATTGACTTTAAAGAGCAGTCAAGTACCATCGGCAATATTTATCGTTAGCTTGTAACATTTTTCATAAAAATATATCTTGCTTTTTTCACTAGTACCTATGAACAACGTGTGAAATGATAACTGAAAACCCCAGAGTTCCTGATGTTGATTATTCGAAATTAGTCTAATAGGTATTATTAGGTTATAATACATTTAGAATGCCACGAAAATCTCTCCTGAGTGAAATAGCGTTCGCTAAACGACCGGTCGGGCTACCTATGTTGCCGTTTAAGGACAGTGCTAAACGGGACATGGTGTCCTTTAGGATGGACCCCACAACTTGGCAAGAACATTCCCAAGATCGAGACCAATGGAGGGAGACCCCGCGCAATGGAGTGGTGGAACACGATAAAGCTTGGTTCGATCTCTTATCCTTTAGGCGCGAATTATTAGAATACCAACGGGCTGCTTTTCCTCTCTCATCTCCGGGCAGGATATTTATTGCCAATAGGGGTGTAACACTAAATAAAATAATCAATAATGTCACATTTTCTTGAAAAAGTATTAAAAATGTAGTCAAATGGAGAAAAAATCAATGCAAAAGGTTAAATAATCACGAAGTTATAAGTGTCCAAAGTTTTAAGAAGGGGTATGTTCTGCCCCTTTTTCGCAAAACGCAACTCCATATGAAACAATAACGCTGTTAGATTGTGACGTCACACTAATAGACGGCAACGCGCCGCGCCCCATCGTGTTCGACGTGGCCCCCCGGCAGCATCCTGTAATGTGACGTCCAGACACACTGTTTGCGTTTTCTCTCTCTAACAAGCAATTAAAACGGTTGTAGCTTCGTTATTCTTTGAGATATCTCAATGGGATTTTCGTCACTAGGCATATTTTTTTGCCTTCTTTTATTTCAAGTAATAATAATTTTCGACTCTACACCCCTATTATGAAGTCGTGGCTGTCGCTCTCGTATCGGCCTCACAAGAGACGTACGTAAGTGCCGCTCCTCTAATATGGACGCTGTTTAAATCATCTTTTCATAGATGTAAAGGCCATGCAAGTGTAAAAAAACGATATCGATTAAAAATATTATGTCGGTTGCACTTTGAATTATTAATTATTTTCAGGTTTTCTGTTAATTCATTTACACGTTGTATACTCTACATACTGCCATTGCCATTAACAATTAATAGAACATTAATATTAGTACATAATTAACGAATATTTGCATTTATTTTAAGAATACTCAATGCCATAGGCCAGTTGTATTACTTATACGTTGACTATAATTATTAGAAGTTTATTGGTAATGTAATTCGCAGCTAAATTTCTAGTCTATTAAGGTAGAGTTTGCAATAACGTTGTAGTGTTGCTTAAGTGTATGTAAACATACAAATGTTATGTAAAAGAAAAAGGCAAAAGATGAAGTTGGAGGTAATCTATACTCGAATTTTATAACATATCACTAATTATTTAACATAGGAAAATAATGTTATTTTATACAAGTACCTATTCGTAAACAAATTAATAAATTGATTGTATTGTCAGCTGCAAAAATATACACACAAAACATTAACGAAAATTTGACACTCTATCGCGGCAACACTGGTGGCCAAATGTATATTTGCGTTAATGTTGTGTGCGTATGCACATGAAGTATTTGTGTCTAGGTAGTTCAGCATTTTTTGGCCAGAAGAGCATTGAAAATATCTACGTTTCTGAGTAAGATTGAAGCGTAGTTGTTTTTGCCTCTTAGAATACTCAATTGCAATAGTGATTAAAAAATATAGATTTGATTGTTAATCCATTTTAGTTTTGTGTTTCATTAACAGTAGGCAATAGATGGTTGTGTGATTTATTCTAACAGTGATATTTTTTTAATATTAAAAAAGGTAAACATATCGATGTCAAGATATAAAAAATACAAGAACGTTGTATAATTTGTAACTATGCATTTTATTTATAAATCCCATTAATACAAAGTAAATTTCACAAAGTTGAACTGATACTATAGTAGATAAAGTATAAACTAACCCAATAAAAAGTACATAAAACACGTGGCAAATAATATATTAAGGCTGAAACTTTGTATTTTAGTTGCAGAATTACAGTTATTTCTGTTACACGTAAAACAGCGCGCGTCACTATGACCTCTCGCTCGCTCCACAGCTTTCAGAGCGAGACAGACTGAGTCCACCTGAACTTTAGGGATGCACCCGCGGATTGAGTCTACAGTGTTGCCAACTGAAACAAAAAACGTTAATCTAGTCAGTAGTGCTGGTCGATCCTAAAGGTTTAATAATAACTTTCAGTTAATGGTCACAATTGATATGACATGACAAGACAAATCAGACATTGGGGTTTCCGATAGCTACGGGCATTGGAGCTAAAACTAAGTTATCAAAGTAATAACTCGAACGCCTGTGTGCCACTTTTTTATTCTTTAAACGTTTGCTCAAATAAATCATGTAGGCGTCATTAGTAAGTGTAGTCGTAATGTAGTCGTAATTCCAGATGTTGAGCATATATCTCACTCCAAAGAAAGGCCCCCCGAGTCCTCGAACTTAGTGGACTAATAAGTCCCGTCCATAACATACATAATTCAAGTTCTATTGCTCGAATAACGCAAACCGAAGTCCTTCGGACTAAGCGGTGTTCGCGCTGCTTACCTATAATGTACGGCCTAATAATTCGCGTCCACGTACCTCTCAATATAATTATTTGTTAATAAAAAGAAGCAGGGATATAGTGGACGCAGATTATTGTGCCCTACAGTATCGGTACCCTTCCGCGCTTACCATTATGCGCGTGCTGCTGTTTGCCACCATCGTAGTAAAACATTTATAAATCCAGAGAGCTCACATGACTTATCATCAGGCGTCGCAACCATTTTTAAGCATCGGTACTCGATGGGCACCTTTGAGTCGGTGGAGGGCGGCGGGTGTCCCAGATTGTGTATCCACTCGGCAGTCACCCAGTTGGTGGGGTGGCACTCCACGGGCAACCCGGGCGACGCCGCGTCGTCGGGGTGGCAGCCGAGGCAGCGCTGCTGGAGACAGCTTTCTGATGTCACTGTAAACGAATGATATTAAATTAGCACATCGGCTCCCAAGAGTGAAATGAAAGAGAGAGAGAGATGGGCACAACGGCATGTCATCGCGATCATTTGAAGCAATTCGACTGGGGAAGTACCTTACATGAGACCGTAACCACAAGGACACTACCTACTACTTGGTCTGCAGGTGTGTTTAAAGTGTCTGGTGAGTAACGTCGCCTGAGCTTCTTAGGATGCGCCGCGTTGAGAGTGAGAGACCTGCATTTGTCTCTAGTTACCATTACGATACCTCAGTTCAATAAATGGCGGATAAGTGACTCATCTGAAATCGCAAGCGCCCTTAGGCTTCGGTGTCGTTTGCCATCAGGCGGGTCGGATGGTTAACTAGCACCGCCAAGTATAAAACAATTAACATTTAATATGCGAACCGGTATTAGTTGCTGTCGAATAGGCTACACAGTACTACACATACTATACAATTCAAAATTCCCTCAATTATACCTACCTACTTGTAATTATTTGAGTTGGCCGCATTGCATAAGAGTTGTCCATTCAAAAAGCAACTTTATAGTCTAAGGTAGAAGATTCCAATTTCAGTTTTATAAAAAGTCGGCTACATGAAGTAATCTCCACCATACCTGACAGGGGTTTCGCGATAAGCTGCTGCGTTATCGTGCTCGGGATTGTTTCTTTTCCGTACATCTTCCCACACAAATATCATCAACCCATTTTCGTGAGACAAATTGTCTACTTAATTTAATTTAAAAAGCTTGTACCTATTTATTACAAGTTATTTAAGTGTTTTTGGTGAACATTTTCTCGGTTCAGGGTCAAGGTCATACAATCGAAAAGTGCCCATCGATCACTCTTGCATCTGATAAGCTTTATCTGGACCTTTTGTATAAGGGGACCACTCGCGTACTTACATGTGTCAGCTTTGTAAACTTTTATCTCCAAAAGCTTGCGAGTGATAATCAAGGTAAAGTTTACGGATAAGTAAGAACTGGTAATACTTACGTAGGTATCTATATATTTATGTAGTGGTTAAGGAGAAACAAATCGCGACGTTTTCCAAAAATGACTAATCCTATATCGTTTTTGTAGTAACAATAATGATTTGAATTTCTTATGTTTTACACTTTGTTTCATTTTTTTTCGTCTTAATTACGAAGCATCGAAGCATCGAATTATATATTCCACCACCTAGACCATAAATGGCTGTTTAGAAGTTAGTGGTGAATTATTGGCAGCAATGTATGGAGCAGTCTGCACTTTTGTCTCAGGCGACGCCGTATGGCACGATTGTTCCTTGGGTCAAACTAAGCTGATTTAGCGTCCTAGCCACGAAATCAACCCCTGGCTTAGTACTCAAAAAGAGGGGGGGAAAGGGCCGCCTCCCGAGGTCCGGTCTCAGCGATATTTCTGCCTACCCAAGGCCAAGTTTGGTATCATTTTCGTATATTTTGGGGATGACGCATAAATTTTTGGATTTAACTTTTTACGTGTTCATACAAAAAATCTGAACAAAGGCAAATTTCAAAAATGATCATAAAAAGAGTTTGTTATTTTGTCTGTCTCGATCAAAAATTTGCGTGTTTTTGTAATTAAAAAATACTATAACATAGCCCATTTATCTGCTATTATAAAAAGTATCACTCTCTTAAGTGAAATTGGACTGAAAAAAATATTTTCCATCGCGCGAATTAATAGATTTTAACGGCGTGGCCGCTGTGTGAAGTAAAAAGTAGCTCAATATGCGTTAGAAACAAATTTTAGACATCATTGTTGTAATCTGGAGTTCCTTGAGGATGGATACGTTAGTTCGGCGCGCAGTTCATGGAATAAGTATGCAACATGCGTCTCCAACACCACATCTCGAAGGCGCCGATCATTGCTCTCTCTTTTTTACTTATCATCCAGGAAACGCCGTAGGAAAAGGTCGAGAAGACCAGCGTCCGTACCAGCCTCCCTTTAGTCTTGCGGGATATGTTTCGGTCTTTTTATATTCTCGTGATTTAATCAATCATGCCGACAAAACAGTAGTTTTTTTTTATGGTAGGTACTTCCCCTACACGTACAGTGAGGATGTATACTTATCTTTTCTCGATAAACCCATAGTGTGGGGTAATGTTGGATAGCTGGTTTCTTAAAACCATTTTTCAACTCAGTGGTTCGTTTACAAGGTATTGGTCTTTAAGCCTAAAGTCATGTGCCCCCCTGCCGGCTAAATGGCTACTAGATACTGGGGACGTGAAAAAATTGTGGCAGTAGTACATATAATGAATTTCAAAGGAAATCTATCAGGGGTAAGTAGGCATAACTACTTACCGAGTAATTGTCGACAAACTAAATTGTAGGTTCTTAGAAAGGCCAACTTTCGTACAAATTCGGCCGACGCAACCGCACCATATAGGTAGTTGACGCGCGCGTGTTGATGTAACTAAGACAGACAGGCAATTACGGAACCCTACACTGCGCGTGACCCGAAACGCACTTGTGCAATTTTTTTGGGTACTAGCCAGGGGTCGATCTCGTGGCTAGGACGCTAAATCAGCTTAGTTTGACCCAAGGAACAATCGTGCCAAGCGGCGTCGCCTGAGACAAAAGTGCATAAGTACTCACTGCCATTAATTTCCCCACTCAAACATATTTCATATTTATTATATATTTATCTCTATTTCTAATAAAATATTATATACACTGACAATTAAAAACCTGCTTCAGGTAGGTAACTCGACCAAATCACCTAACAAGGTGTCCATTGCATAACAACTTGTAACTTGTATTATTAGCGGAAATCTCTTTTCAACTTCTTTTCTTAAGAAAGAGACTTCCGCTTGTATTATAAGTTGTAATTTATTATGCAATGGGCCCCAGGTAGCTAAATTTATGTTTCATTTCTACCCTCATATTTTAATATTTACAGGTACGAGTACCTATGCAGAATGATACCATTATTCCTGTTTCTGTATAAAAAAAAAAATAAGTCGTTGAATTAGAATCGCTGCTTCTAGGTAAGATCTGAATAGTAATAACTCTATACTGTAACAGTAGTGCACGAGATATCGTGATTATCAATTTGCGCCCCAGAATTGCCCCCTCATCACCGACTCGCCATGGAGACTATTTGGTATCGATCGACATTTGACTCCTGACATTTGGGTCCCATGTCCAATCCACCTTTACCTGTCCGTAACTGATCGGCGTGCCCGCTTGTAATGACCACTCCGGAGCGCAGTTTACGTTTGTTTTAACCGCCGCAATCATATGTCATTTTCTCGCGTTTCGCGCCATTTTACCGGTCATCAGCCCGTCGTTCCAATACTGGCGCGTACGCTACGTAATTATTGAAAGCGAGAGAATCCGCTCTCGATGCGTCGGTATGCCGAGCCCAGAGCGACCACTTATTTAACTCGATCGATAGCTTTTCTTTCACTTTTCTCCTTTTCGTATCGAGTGTAGTTAAATTAATGCGATGAAGCCGACTCCTGTGATGTTTGCGGTATGATTTCCCGGAAAGACCGCAGAGTAAGTATCATCTTGTTTTGTCATAGAACACTGACGGCGAAACTAGCCTATAATGAGGTGAAGTGTTCCAATAAGGACAGTTGTACACGTGCTACAATGCCAGCGGCTTTTCTATCATCTGGAGAAAGTTGCCATAATTGTATGCATTTACGATATAGCGAGCAGACTTAATGCTGAATTGGATCAACATTTTTGAGTTGTTGACATAAAATGTGCAGTTTTTGTTATGAGGAACTTTCTTACACGCCTTTATGTTGGAGCACACTAGGCTGTACCGTATTGACGAGGGTATTGTAATTATCCCCTAAGTTGTCAACATAGCGAGTCTTCACTTAGGCTTGGAAACGTGACACCAATTCAGCTGCAGCTAGGCCTATGCAGCAGCTGGGTCTGTCCACTTATCATCAGGCGGGCCGCATTTGTTTAAAACAATCGCAGTGCCTTTTTAAATACGCTTCACACTAGTAACGCCTCCTTTCACCCGATCTGCGCGTCAAAGCGGTACATTTGTCTCACTGCACATTGTTAGTTCCAACCATCTGCCCGTGGCCTTAACTTAGTGGTCAGCCGGCGATGCGTGAAGAGCGACCGGCCGCCGGGAAAGTGGATGATAGGCGTCTGACATAATTGTGCACGGATAAGTGCGTGCACCTTCCATTGTGGCCGCGGGTTTAGATAGCGAGCTTTCTACGGGCTTGGACGCTTCCGAAGCTAAGAATGGAGAGCTGAACGTGACAGTTGTATTTAAATTGACAGTTTAGTCCATAATCTAGGTGCCCATCTCATCCCTCGTTGAGAATATCTTTAAAGTGTTGAAAATCAGGATTATACAGTATATTTTATTGGATTAGTAGATTAATAAAATTAATTTACCTAGACAAAATCATTTATATAAGCTACGGTAGCGACTTAGGTTCAAGCATGCGGCTGTCAAATGGTGGTCGAGGGTTCGAATCCCGGCTCGTACCAATGAGTTTTTCGTAACTTATGTACAGAATATCATTTGATATTTACCAGTAGCTTTTCGGTGAAGGACAATATTATAAGGAAACCTGCAAACATCCGTGAAGAAATTCAAAGGTGTATGTGAAGTCCCCAACCCGCACTGGGCCAGCGTGGGGACTATAGTGCCTAGCAGTGAGTCGTATATAGGTAGAGTTATTATTCATCATCCTACTAGCGTTATTCCCGGTTTTGTCCTAATTAAGCCCAGGGTCCGTTTTGACACCTAATGAGAATGAAAATAAAAAGAAAATGAATATTGGTTCACATTAACTCTAACACTGAACTGAAAACCATTGTGGCTGCAGAGTGTGGCAAAGAAATAGACTTACAAACATACATTGGAAAAAAATAACCCTCCTTCTGTTGCAGTCGGATAAAAAGTAAATTTGTTATGTTAATTTAAGATTTATGATTCATTTCAGTACCTACATTAGTGAGTGTATACTGTATATTAAGAAGAAAAAAGATATCCTTTTCACGCAGTAAGCCGGTTGCAGCAGCTGCGAAAAATATTTGCTGAAGAAATCTTCAGAGCTGCGTATTAAAGGTACGCTATAATTACTTCATATTTAGAATAAGAATAAGAATCATTTATTGTCAGAAACTGTGTATATTAGATGATGTCATATAGAAAAGTCCAACAGCTTGCCTATTTCGGGCGTACAATAGGTAGATAAAAAAAAATACAATTTTAATACAGATATGCTTAATAATATCAATTTTAGGTATTTAAACATCCAAAACTATTGAACGTGAAGTGATCGCTTAACTTAACGACACGTACCTAGAAGCAACTAGATGGTCGTATGCGCTTTTTTAGCGACGTCTCAAATGCTTAATCCAGCAAACAGTTACCATAATGGAGATAGGTATCTAAATTGTCCGTTTCGGGGTTTTGATCTTTTTGAATATTTACCTGTGTCATATACCTACTCAATTGTATATAAACCTTGTCATTACAATTCACAATACGCGTACATTTCGTAAAAACAGGAACTAGAATTAGTCCAAACGAGTCTATCTATTTATACCGCCGTCACCGACTCAGCAGTGACCCAATTCATAAACAAACGACGATCAGCATAAAATCCCATGCCCACGCGCGTGTGTACATGCTCGGATGCTCATTGACAATGTAAATACGTTTGTCAACAGTTGAATAAATAAATATTTATTTAGCAGTAGTTGCTGGACGGGATGAGCCGGTACAATGCATTGGTGCGATCGTAGGCGCTGGTTTCGGTGTGCCGACAAATAAAATTATAATTTGTCATATATTTAAATGTTATGTAACGTATGATGAATGTAACTGAGTTCTGTTTAGTGACAATCGTTTTGACGTTTCATTGATTCGGCCGGGTAAAGGAGATTATGAGAGGATACCATCTGGAAATGTGAAGAAATCGTTTAACATAACATAAGCATGACATAAAAATGTATACTTACACAGGCCTAGCCTAGTCCGGAGACCCCTGGTAACACTGTTAGGTAAATAATAACGTCATGCATAACATCCTACTAATATTATAAATGCGAAAGTTTAGATGTTTGGATGTTTGTTACTCAATCACGCTTAAACGGCTGAACCGATTTGAATGAAATTTTGCACGAAAATAGTTTATAGTCTGGATTAAAATAAAGGATAGTTTTTATCCCGGGTCCACGCGCACAAAGTCGCGGGCGGAAGCTAGTTTTAAATAACGTAAAATGAACTATTGCGATTGTCCCGTGCACAACTTGCATGCACAAAGTTCGATCACTTATTGTATGAAGGACCTATTGGGTGCTCAATACCTTTAAATTGTCTTGCATGAGAGGCCTGTGCCCAGCAGTGGGACTCATATAGGCGGATTTATTATTATTATTGCAAGTGGACAGCTTTACATTTTGTATCTAACTTATGATTTCTTACCCAGCAGTAGACTATAGGCTAGAAAAAAAATGATTTCATTCACACTCATAATCATCCCACCAAAAACATTACATGTAAAGTGATGCCAAGACTCCATAGTTCATACAGCTTTCAGCGTGAAAAAGATATCAGATCGCAATTAGCGCCAAGCTTCCTACTCCACACGGCGGCGTAACTCTACCACTACCAGCCACGCTCTACAAATTCTACATATTACTAGAGCGCTAGAGTTACGCCGTGTGGAGTAGGAAGGCGGCGGCGTAACTCTACCACTACCAGCCACGCTCTACAAATTCTACATATTACTAGAGCGCTAGAGTTACGCCGTGTGGAGTAGGAAGCTTGGCGCTAATTGCGACCTGATATCTTTTTCACGCTGAAAGCTGTATGAGCTATGGAGTCTTGGCATCACTTTACATGTAATGTTTTTGGTGGGATCTTATTTCTTTTGTAAGGTAATTTCTAAAGAACTGAATGGGAAAACCCATACAAACTTCCATCCCCTAATTAAAAGAGTGGGGGGTGATTTACAAAAAATCCTGAAATACATATCTTATTATTTATAACAAGGATAACATATAAATTTTCAGACCTCTAGCATCTAAATTTGCGGAAGACAAACTTTCACCCCCTAGTTTAAGGGGTTGGCGGGGTAAGTTTCAAGTTTTAACATTTTTTCGTTGTTTGTGTACTATTATACTAGCTTAAATACCGAATTTCTAGGACTTCAGGGAGAACCTTAACGATCATCAGTGAGTCAGTGACGAAATCAGGGTATTTTAGATATCAATAAAATCAAAAGTATACGAGCTATGCAATTGAAACTTTATAGTTTTAATAAGTCAACCACTGACATCATATCCCGAAAATTTTGTTTATCTGGTATAATCCAAGCCCAAGTTAAGAAGGTTCAAAAATACGACGAAAAATTCGAGAAAAGGTAGGTAGTGCCCTTGCGCTTCGCTTGGCTCGTCTTGGCGGGGGCACTCCCGTGCCCCCAGATTTATTGCATTAAACGTGACAGAAGTCTTTTGTTTGTTATTAAAAGAAGTAGTACAGATTACAAACGATAATAGCTTGTAGGTACCTATTTATATATCTGATAATAGTTTGTAGGTACCTACTTATCTCCTTCTGTCTCTTAATTTAACATTCTTTGATAACGAATACTTACAATGTAAAGCTGTGGTAATTAGTTAAGTTTTTTTCGTGCATTACATTACTATTTAGAAAGAAAGAAAGAAAGAAATATATTTATTTGGTGTGACAACATGACATGTGTTTTTACAATTGAAATGCACCAAAATAGATGCCACTCAGCATTATGCAACCAGCTATACATGCTAAAGGCACTGGTTTTCAGGGCACCTAGAGAGAGATACAGATTTTAAAATATAACTTACCTTACCTTAAACGTAACAGAATAATAAATGAGGAGAGGTTAATTAATTTATTCAAAGCTAAGTATTTGACAAAATTTCGGCGGAAATCGCGGAAGATTTTCTGAATATAAATATGTAGGAACATATTTATATTCAGAAAATCTTAACTAATTCAAAATTAGCTATATTTTCCCGTGACATATTCATGTTTCTTCTAGGTTTCTTTATCAATAAAATAAAATAAAGGAAAGACAGAATCATGTAGGTACGAAAGTCTTACTGGTATTCTAAGTATAAACTAAATGTGACTCACCATATGGTATCAATCCAATAACACTAAGCACTACAAATATTAACATTTTCGTGGACACAAAAGTTTTTCCTACTAATTGACTAACAGTCCTTCCTATCACCACGGGATTTTGTATCACACTATCTACACTGCACCATTTTATCTTTGTTCGAGTTTTGTTATCACTATCACCGTATATTTGTCGGACACCGTGGAAATCTTTTGAGCATTTTTAGGGCTGTGTACTCTAGTCAGTTATAAAAATATAGTGAGATGCGTAGACGGTAGTAACACGGTCGCGGTTAGCAGAGACAGCGAATGGCTACTGTATTTTAGGGATACTGTACACAGCAGATACCAAAATAAAATGTATCTGGAGTTCTGCCTCTGATTAGCTGCGTCGCTTGTACCTATACGTAGGCACTCGAACAAACTTATATTGCGATTTATGTAACCAAATTTAGACCTAGTCAATAATGTACATAATATTTAGAATTTCTAACAGTGAAAAGACAGTCGGGTACAGTCGATGATAAAGATGTGTTTACAGACGAAAATGTTCACATACCATTGAAGTTGACCGTACATGTAAAAAAATTTTATTCCGGACCAAAACCAATTTTAGATTAGTAGGCATCATTGGCGGCGGACGCGGACCAAAGAAAGCTATGAAAGAGTTTAGAGTAAGTATATAATTATAGGCTGGCCTAAAAAGAAATGTATATAGGCGCTTCACCACTAGTAGGTCTAGGAGGGTCAAGTACTCGTATTCACTTACGCGCGCTCGCTCAAACAGCATCCTGAGAATGATAGCATTGATAGCAGAGAGGTGGGACTCGGATATTCTCCGCCTATACACCGACCTTCATGTGTTCCGGCCTAAAAATAAGAAGTTTAAGTTGCTAATGTAGTTTTAAAAGGGCTAGGCTCATAAGGTAAGTTTGTTATAATATAGTTAGCCAGGCCAATTCTTCTTTTTTCCGCGGAATTGGATAAGTTATGGTGGAAGAGCTAGTGATTCTGTACAATGTAGTGTCCTAAAATTTTATTCTAATGAGTGACATAACGTAAGGGATTTGATTTTGTATCAAATCCCTTACGTTATGTCAAACTTTGGTTTTAGGGTAATTATGTTGCACGAAATCAACAGGTATTCAAACTTATTACATTTTATCGAATCCTGACGAAAATATAAAATCGATAACGATAAAATCGATAATCGAAAAATGGGCCACAGTGGATCATTAAAATAGAAAATACCTATATTTCTGTCACATTCATATAAAAAAATTGGTTAGATATATCTACGTATCCAGTACTAATTTGCGTTAATGATTGTAATTCTCTTGTACGCTCCAATCGGTTCCGTAACATAATACCAGCGGTGGCGTGGGCGGTAATGAATGTGGCAGCAATCCGCTAATTAAAGGCATCCATGCTCGAAACAGATTCAAACCAGCTCTGTATTCTCTGGCGACACTTTTCGGCAATTTCCGCTTGTTCTAATGCCTTTAAAGATGCCGATAATCGTTCAAGATGCCGACGGCAATAAAAACCAATTACCTACTACACATTAGGTAATAAAATTAATCATGTTTAAATAGACGTCTGCGATTTGGGACGGGTAGTAGCTGATTTGTCGAACGGGCGACCCGCGGTTGTGATGTTGTTCGCAAGAGCGCCTTGGTGCTGTCGGCATCTGCATTAATATTGTTTGAACTCTGGATCAAGCAAATTAGAAAGTACAAAACAATATTTTTTGTGAGGTACTCTTTTCAGAAGCTCTTGTGAATCCCTTTGTGAATATTCTCATGCAATTATGATGGATTAACATGATTCGATGTTTTCTAGCTGTCAAACATGCGGTTTTGTGAGGTACGTATACGTAGGTACTATAAATTATTTCGCACTGTTGATTCTGATAAAAAGGTTTAGTCCAATTTCTTTTGTATTCTAACCGACTCATTTAATAGCTTCGCAGATTTACCTGAATAAAATTCTGAAGTACCCTATCCTACTGAAATATTGCGAATTAAGGAAGATATTTATTTGTTTGTGATTGTAAATTGTACACGCCTACATTCACGAGGCGCCTTTAAAAAAAACCCACATATACTTTTTCGTGAAAACAGACATCTGCAAAGACCGGTCAAATGCAATCTTGACTGAAGATGTCCGACTAATATTTACAGTATTACAGTTACAGTTGTACATATGACATTATTAAATGAAATTGTTCGTCGAGGTATGTGGACAATTCTGACCGACATAGTAAGCAGCATGATACTTGGTAACATTCGACAGATAGAGTATTTATCCATTAGGTACTTATTTATCTTCCAGTGCCACAAATTCTCGTGTCTTTTACAGCACAGACAAATGCCGACAATGTTTATTAGTTGTAGCTGCAGCCAACAATCTTGCTGATATTCTAGGGCCGCTATCGGTAAATGCAGTATTGAATTATGGGAGTCACGTAACATTATAAATAATTTATTGGAATATTTTCCCTTCAATGTGACATTACATAATGTGTCTAAACTGATATACAATTACCTTAAAATCTGCATACGCTACTACCGAAAGTAATTTATTTGTGATCATGATCAAACAGGTTGTTTTTTTTAAATACTACGACGTGCTATATACATTTACTGACTATGCATACAGCCTGCCTGATGGTAAGCAGACACCGTAGCCTACGGAAGCGTGCGACTCCAGAAGAATCGCAAACGCGTTGGCGACCTTTTATTGATTTCACGTATCTTTGTTGACAGCTAGTGCAGCTGGAGTGATGAAATCAGGTCCCTCACTTCAACAGCACATCTTTAGGAGCTCTGACATTTAATGACCACATGGGACACAACACCACATAGAGCAGTACCTAGTGGTATGGCTGCGATCTTCTGTAAGGTGGTTCCCCAGTTGGGAGGCTCCATAATATGAGCCACATGACCTTCCGCTGAAATTTTTATTTCTCACCCCTATGTGCTACGCCGTACCTCTGACGAGATTAATTGGGTAGATTCGATTCCTGTTTGTCACAACTCTATTATTTTCCAATTATGATCTTCTGATTAGAGACATATTACCTACATCATATTCGGGATGAAAACTACCCCTCCTGAAAGTAAAGGACATATTCTTTGGCTTTGAAATACATTCGCACTTTGCACTCTTGACGTAGATTTTTCCTTGTTCGTATATGCTGATGTTTTCATATTCATATGTGGAAGGAACAGGAAAGACAATTTATATACCTACTGAAGACCCACATAGATAATATTATGCTAGAGCCACCCGAAGGCCTATTAGTTAAAGGGCATTCTCCTCGTACAATTTATAACTTGGAACAGATTTGCATTGCGTTTGATTTTAAAACAAAACAAATTATACTCTATTCTCCATTGCACTTGACTCAATTTGCATTGCCAATTTTTCTTTTATGGCGCGCGGCTAGAAATTAAAGAACTTGCTTCAATGTTACAGCTGTAGGAAGCACGAGTGTATAGGCGAATGATGAACGGTGATCCAATTGCTTTTACTCACCGCGCCGCGAAATATGTGGACTATGGTCGCAGACCGCTGCCGTGTTGGTATGTAGTTGACGCGGATGGCTCTGATAGATAAGCTAACATCCAGATGGCCCAAGTGTTACGATTTCACGTCTCATGTCAGGGATAACCCTGGCGGATGCGCGCGCTTTGTTGTTTAAATCTTTATTACTATTTAGCATATGTAAACTGCTTTATTTGTGAATTATTCGTTAGATAATATTCTAACAATACTCATTCAATCGTTATACACGGTGCTCCCGGGAATTTCCGTTAACTTTGGCATATTGCAGAGTACATTCACAGAAACAAATAAGCATAATTATTACTTGGAAAAAAATAATTCTTTTTTTACAAAATAATTGAATGTAGCATTAAATAACAGTGGTTAAAGCTGCAAATCTGATTAAAGTAGAATATTGAATATCTTGATAACAGTAAGAGTTAAGTTAAGATACTACTGTCTTGGAGAAATTAACTTTATTTGATCTAACCTTGCAATTAACGGAAATTGACAAAACACGTAGTATTCAGTTTGCACCTAAATAAATGAGGTCTATACCTCTGAATCTGGTCTGGTCTATATCTCTATATCTCTATATCTCAGAATATACCTATGTATATTCTGAGATATCATTGAGCAATGGATAATGCAGTCTATAAGGATGAAACACTTAGGAAGTAAGTAGGTATTCTACATTGTAAGCACTTAGTAGGTACAAGCTGTATCTAAAGGTATGGTAAAAGAAAAGCATAAAAATAACTGACAATTACTATGTTGTTTTAATTACACGTGACTATTACTTTTTATTGCTCGTTATTAGAGATCCGTAGTAAAATAACAGAAACACTACCAGTACCTTCAACGCCTTAGTTAATGGGCCACCATGGAACCATCTCATAATAACAACGATAGCTCACGGCCCCATGGTGGTTTGCTCTTGTTGAGCAAAAGACTCGCGATATTGACTCGCGCTTGATAGTTTTTTGTTTCATTACACTCGTACAAATATGGCAGAGGCATACTTAACTGTTAGTATTAACTTTACGTTTGAAAGGAAATTGCCGCTTCAAGAGAACAGTGTGACAAACAGTTAGGTTTTTGCTCGCGGCTTTGCCGGCGTGGAGACAGTCTGTAGATAATGTTTAGTTATTTCCTCTAATAATAGTAATTGATATTACCAAAGCACAGTCCCTGTGGCCGAAATCGGTCAGGACAACATCACCATCAATGTTTTGTTTTATAAATAGAAAGAAAGAAAGAAAAAATATTTATTCAAGACGCTACTTTTAGACTAAGACATGGAACATAAACATTTTTGTTTAAAACTATCGCGAAATGTAAATCTAACAAAATAGTAGGTAACTACGTCTTTAACTTCCTATAACTTTTAGAACTGACAAGTTCTGAGTGTCGTATTGAACATTTAGATTTAACAGTGATACATTTTCATAATGTGACATCGACTGGCTCGTTCGTTGTTATAATATAAATACTTTTTGATTAAATGAATGATTTACAAAAATGAAATAAATAACATATTACTATTACGAGTACTAAACATGAGCATGATTTCCAAAATCAACCATGTCCATCACTTCTTAAAATTATGTGTTACTATTACTTTCCACAAATTAATCACTTGTGAGCGTTGTCTAAGGGTGAGTTGCACCAACCTACAATTACAGACCGATCAACGTTAAATATGGCGCTGGTAGCTGTCATTCCATAGAAACTTGTCAAACTTTCCATACATTCTGATTTTAACGAGCACCACATACGATTACAGACGGTTTGGTGCAACCCTCTAAATTGAGAGAATAAAATAAAAGATCTGGCATGGGAAGGGACTTTTTGGCCGACTGGAAAATCTACATAATATGTTTTTACCATTCAGTCATTCGTTCAGGTAAAAAAAAATATAACGGCAGCTTCAGTGCATTACTTGTGTTGTGCTACAGTGCCACGAGAATCCTAACTCTTACGGGTTTAGTTAAGGAAGTAGTAAGTTTAAATGTTTGGTATCCTTATTGATAAAAGTATACCCCTGTCAAATCGTTATCTACATACAGTTTAATGTTTTAGTCGTAAATCTGTAAGTTCCATATTTTTTTGCAGTCTGCGACAATTTCGTATGTTATAAGTAGTAAGTACTTAGTACACGGTAGTGCCCCCGCCAAGTCGAGCAAACCAGCGGCACGGCCGTACCATTCTTTTCTCGAAGCAGTTCAGGCCATTTTCGACCCCCCTATAACTTAGTTGTGGATAACACTAGAAGCCTGAATTTTCAGTAACCAAGCACGCATTGTTAAGCACGATGTATTTCAAATTTCATTCAATTTCAACCAGTCGTTTAAGAATTATAACTAGTCAAAGTTTCTTAATTTTGTCACTCACTGACTGACTCACCGATCATCAAAAGTCTAAGGCACTTCTAGCAGACATTGAAGCTTCAAATTTAGAATACAATAATGTTTAGTGTATAAATCAATGGAAACTTAAAAAAAAATGAAATTTTAGTCCAGTTTTCTAGATACACTAACTACATAAATAATTTTGTAAATGTACCTATAAACATATAGGATTACCAAGTTTTATTTGCAGTGGATGGGATGGGAAAATTAAAAAGCAAGAACGGGACTGCATTCATAATTTGTATGTATTGATAACACAATAACCTACAAAAAGAAGTGAGATCCCATAAAAAAACATCACATGTAAAAAGGACGCCAAGTCTCGAAACTCTTCGACCGTAAAAAGTTGTGAGATAATTCGTAGAGCCAAGTCTCAGGCATTCTTATTAATCTTTATTTGCTAGCTAAATAAAATTTTGTGACTTGGCAATCCTACATAGTTTTAGGTATGCAAAAATCTATAAATGCAGTGTGAAAAAGTTGTGTGATTGCCAAGTTGCAGAATTTTATTTAACTAGCAAATAAAGATTAATAAGAATGCCTGAGACTTGGCTCTACGAAATATCTCACAACTTTTTACGGTCGAAGAGTTTCGGGACTTGGCGTCTTTTTTACATGTGATGTTTTTTATGGGATATATTTTTTTTCTTATCACACTAGTTTCGATGACAGCTTGCTGCATCATTAATATCAAGCAGCAATATCTTTTTTCAATGAAAACATTATCATCATCATGGCAATCTTCATCTGAAGTAGTTAGTTATAAATCAAGCATCACATTTAGGCAGTTTTTGTCAAGTCATCTTACCCACGTGCAGAGTGACTTGCGCATCCTTGCCTATATTTTGTAATAAATTCACTGTCACTACGGCCCCCTTCAGAACGCTTTGCCTCTATAATAACAATCCTTGCTTGCCGCAACGCATGTCAAACAACTCAAGGCCCATCTTATCCATGTTAGGGATAATAGCTCAAGCATTTACCCCGAGGTGCAAAGTTATGACTGTATCCATTCATATATCAAATCGTAATCAGAGATCATCAGATGATTGACGTGCAATGACGTATCTGTACATATAGGTGTGCGATAGCGTCGTACGTTACGTATTGCTAATCAATGTATCAGGCTATAGTTCCATATAACGAATATTTATCATTCGATCTTCGGCTTAAGTGTTTTTGAGCGTTATAATTTAAAGGCGGCATGGCTTTCACTCAGGAGGACCAATTAATTTTTGACCGAAACATAAAGCGTCCGATAAATTTCTTGAAAACGCCGGCGATAAGAGGAACGGGTTCGAGACGTCTTCCGTCGAATAAAAAGGTTTATTTATCTTGGACAATTTGTTATTGCCACTCGTCTTGCCTTCCGGTAGCCATGTAATTGAATCTTCTGGTTTTTAAAGATTTATTACGTCCATTTGATTGAGCTACCGTCTTTTGATTAGAGGCGCTGTTTGTATATGCCCCTTGATTACGCCGGAATAATGTTTTTTTTTTGGTCCAATCGTCTTAATTGTTTTTGTTAATCACGGTCCTTTACAGTTAGGGGAACGACCTGCGTTTACGATCCGTTGTCAGGACATGGTACAGTTTAGTGCAGATTGTCTAATCTCGGTATGCGAGTGTCCGACAGCCGACACAGTGACCCACCGATACGATCGGCAGGACGCGCGATCGCGTGAGATACTCCCGCGCACGTCGGCGCTGCCCTCACGATCCTGCGCCGTTATTTTAATTTATCTTCTTTCCCCCCGTTTCTATATCTTTACTTTAACATTTGCTGGCTTTTATCCAGTTAGCGAACCGATCCGCTACTATATTTTATATTATACGTGTTATTTAATTTATGAACTTTGGTAACATTTAATTTTTTATCATACTTTAGACGTTGAGATTTAAAAAAAGATCGGACGGGGTTCACGTATATGAATCAAACTAGGCACTTTTCTTTACATTGTTTCACTGCAAAAGCGTTGTTTTATTTATGTTATAGATAGAGCTATTCAATAAAAAAAAGCATGTCTAAGTAAACTTTCATTGTAACGTTTCTTAAAGTTTTATTTCCGTTCACGCAAAAGGACTTGGTGGCTCAATTTTTCGTGTCCGAAACTAATTGAAGTCAATTGCTTCGAAATAAAAATATTTCGAAATTGTATCGTTTGCGGAATCGGCGTTGGAACGGCATTTTTGCGTGACTGTGACCACTGAAGGCGGGGAATAAAACGGATCGACCCGACGATACGCAAAGCGATTCAAAAGTTTCGGAGGACTTCATTAAATTGGGTTTAAATAATTGGTTTAACAAAAAAACATTTAGGTACGCCTTTTTAACATTGAATACTTAATTTTTATGTGTGGGTACTAAGTTGCGAGTGTACCTACTAACATTACCTACATTATGTATTTTTAGTAGCAATACATTTCTCTTTGTAAGATACGCTCTTAATATATATTTTTTCGGGTTGCATTACTTCGAATTCAGCTATTCTATTTTCCCTAGCGTATTTTTCTACGTAAATATTAAGTTTCTAAAGTAATCACAAGACAAAAATTTAAGACATTTGCTCCCTTTCGTTGGACGTTAAAGTTAGACTTCAAATTATATCTTGATTAATACTTAGAATATTCCCCCAATTAATTTTTTTATCGATGTATGAGTGGAAGTCCTACACGGTGTACCAATACCAAGTACGTATTAGCTTTATATTATTATTTCAGGAATAAAACCTGGAGGTAGTACGAATTTGGGTTCTTCATAGTTTTAACCGAAAGACGATTGGATTGGACGATGGATTACTATTTACGTACTCGTCCATACAAAAAGAGAAAACGTTTTTCCACTTCTATCTAAATATTTTCCCATCTCAATGATTTTTTAGTACGCTATTGACACAATGAAGAATAGGTCTATAGGTTTTCATTTTTCAAAATTTGCAGAAAAAATAAATTTATAGGCAACTAAAAAAATATTAATTTTTAAAAAGCGAAACTGAAACATTTTAAAAATGCGGAAGCGATCGACATTAAAATCAAAGTGATTTGTTAAGATTTAGTTAGTGGAAAACGTTTTCTCCCGAAATGGAAATTTCATATAAAAAGTACCTATTGTCAGTTGTGAGCAGGCAACTGTTGCTGTGGTCATAACACCTCGCAACAATTTATAGCGCCAATTACCCGATCGCCGCGCCGATAATTTCACGCCGTTTGTGTAATTTTTTCAAAATTATCACCCAACCTCCTATGGAGCGCTCGCTATTAACATAATTTACTTTTTAAAAGTATACCACATAAAAATCGATGAGTGCTAAATTGAATTCGAGGAGCCGCGCAAATAAGAAACGGAGGCGCGAAAATTGGACGGTGGACCGTTTAAAGTATCGTTAAGGCTTGTCGAGAGAAAATATTGTAATCACAGTAAAGTTTACGAGCTGCGGAAAACGGGTCCATTATTGTGTGTGCGGAATTTGGGGTGGTTTTGACGATGCCGCTTTCTTGCCAAGTGCTCGTTTGTACAGAGTATAGTATAGAGTTTAAGAGGAGAAATGTGACGTCAGCTTATATGTTAGTGATTCGCTTCTTAATTGTCACGGGATTTTGCATGATCAGTCGATATTGTCTAACCTCGAAATCCCGGGGAGATTAATGAAATTTCGTACGAATGTTCGTGGGAAGTTTCGTCTCCCAAAAGTCTCCGGGTCAGAGGAACTCGTAGACCGGCCGCTATCTTGGAAAATGTACTCCATTCGTAAGAAATTCAGGTTTTGATCGAAAACTAAATGCTCAATGAAAACAAGGTCTATAGCAACATTAAAGCTGAATTAATTTGATGAGAAAACGGTCTTTATGTAGAATAATGCATCCAAATGTGAGATTTTCCCTCAATGTCTTTCCAGGGAAGATTCTCTAAATTTGAAGCTCGACACAATTTCAAATCTAATTGATCTACACAATAGGATATGAACTACATTATTATATTATATTTTACCCGACTACGGCTAAACCCAAAAGAATGGTAATGGATTAAATTGATCGTTAAGTATATATTGTTTGCTGCCTCCAGGTCACGATGCTTGATGAATTCCAACAAATGACGCGGTGTTAGAGTTTTCTTAATGATGTCAATGTGTTGTACAAACATTGTGTAGGTATATTATTATTTATTGAAAAATAAACCTACTAAATACATTATTTTGCTGCAAACTCCAGTTATAAACAAAACAGACTCACTGACTCATTATAAGGGTAAGAAGTTGTTTGTTTATAAACTTATAGGTTAATTACGAGTCTGGTTTCATCATAATATTCATAATGCAAGTTGACTTTTTGATACTTACCGTCAATATCCTATCCTTATTTCGTCAGCAACTCCATTGCCCTGCCATTATATTGTTAAAAAAGCGGCCAAGTGCGAGTCGGACTCGCCCATGAAGGGTTCCGCGTATTAAAAAAATAACTACTTACTTCTCGTTCAAACCAATTTTCGGTGGAAGTTTGCATGGTAATGTACATCAAATATTTTTTTAGTTTAATCATTCCCTTATTTTGGAACTTTGGAAGTGTCTCTCGCGCAAACTATTCAGTTTAGAAATAAAACCGGCCAAGAGCGTGTCGGGCCACGCTCAATGTAGGGTTCCGTAGTTTTTCGTCCGTCACAGTAAATGTCCCCACTTAAGCGTTAAAAAAAATGGGCTATTTGATACATTGAGTTGACATATTAAGTACAAAACCCGAAAACCCGACATACAGCGACATCTATCGGCAAATTAAATAAACTATTGCGCGCGAGCTTAAAGTATGGAAGATGATTTTTATGGGATTATTCTTTATTGCGTGAACCGATTTTCACCGTTTTTTTACTTTATTTGAAAGCACGTCATTTCATTGTGATTTTGTAGAAATTACAGGTACAATAAACACCTGCTTATACGGTTAAATTACAAACATAGTTCAGAAATTATTTTGTATATTTTTTCAAAAACTATTCAACCTATCAAGTTCAAAATATTTTTCCTAAAATGTTTTTATAAAGTTCTACTTTTGATATTTTTTTCATATTTTTAAAACTTATGGTTCAAAAGTTAGAGGGGGGGGGACACACATTTTTTTTACTTCTGGAGCGATTATCTCCGAAAATATTAACATTATCAAAAAATGATTTTAGCAAACCTGTATTCATTTTTAAATACCTATCCAACAATATATCACACGTTAGGGTTGAAATGAAAAAAAACCCCACGTTACGTATAGGGGAGGTACCCTAAAAAAAAACACTTTTTATTTTACCACTTTGTCGGCGTGATTGATATACATATTAGTACCAAATTTCAGCTTTCTAGTGCTAACGGTTACTGAGATTATCCGCGGCCGGACGGACAGACAAAGCGAAACTATAAGGGTTCCTAGTCGACTATGGAACCCTAAAAAATTATATTAGAAACCTCAATGTCATTTTTGAAGACCTATCCATAGATACCCCACACGTATGGGTTTGATAAAAAAATTATTGAGTTTCAGTTCTAAGTATGGGGAACCTCCAAAATTTATTGTTTTTTTTCTATTTTTGTATGAAAATCTTAATTCGGTTCACAGAATACATCTACTTACCAAGTTCCAACAGTTTAGTTCTTATAGTTTCGGAAAAAAGTGTCTGTGACATACGGACGGACAGACAGACATGACGAATCCATAAGGGTTCCATTTTTTGCCATTTGGCTACGGAACCCTAAAAATAGGCCTAATCAATTAATTATTTTACCATCAGCAGTCCTTGCACCAATGAAATTTTAGATCAAAATCAACGAGTACGAAAGGTCATGGTAAATCGGTCAGCGGGGGACGGCAGTCGCTCACGTACAAGTACATGTTTATTGTAAAGTAATACAAAGAAGTCATGATTGAATCTGCCCGAAATAGCGCCAATCATCGGCTCCAAACTCACCAACATCGTGTTATTGATCATTGAACTATGGACCTTTTGCACGTTGAAATAAGAGCTATGATACGTGACAGAAAAACCGGTGTAACAGTACGTGCGCGTTCTACGCCGTGTCAAGGATGCTAGTGGAATTGGAGTTTTCAAATTTTCATTTGTTTTATGTAATCGGTTTTGTAATAGAACGTGGTCAAGTGCTATTACATGATGACATTGCTTTGGTCGGTCGGAGACATTGCATATTCTGTATCGGGCACGACGAACAAACAGCCGTGTATAGTTTTACTTCGAAATTAAAAATATTAAGCCTTTGTATCCCGTACATCCGATATTAAATAAATTTTCCAATCTTCGTTAATCCAATATGAGAGAGATCTATATTATGCAGGTTAACTTTATCTTTTATTTTGTCGATCTTTTACACCCACATGTATGCTAAAAGTGGCGCTGGAACATACGTTTCATATGCTCTGCCTACCCCTTTTGTTAATAAAGGCGTGAATGTATGTATGTAACTTTATCTCTGCGCGTTTTACAGTCATCAGCATTAATATCTGCTATAAAAAAGCCAGCAAAATAATCTGACTCGTCCTAAAGACCATAGAAATAAAACTGTGTCAGAGGCTCTAGTATTAGTTTTATCGAAACAAAACGTTAAGATCGCGTTTGCGTTTAGCTGTCAAATCCCATACAAATCGAGGGTAAAACGCAAACGCGATCGTAACGTTTTGTTTCGGTAAAACTTATACTAGAGCCTCTGATATTTATACGCGCTTTGTTGTGGTACATTATAATTATGGTGGTGACTCTACAGTGTTCGATTATACGAGTATTGGTCAAATTTGGCCCTGAGATACGACTGATCGCTATTATTCTGTCAGGAGTAGATATGTTTTTCTGATACTAGAGCTTTTGTGTTTAGTCTGAAGTTTAGGTAAGTACTAGATTTTAATCAATTGATTTGAAAATTATTATCCCAGTAAGCTTAAATGGTTATTGCATGATAAGTTGATAACTACCTACATCGAAACATAAAGCTAGACACGATCTGAATACGGAATTTAAATTAAGTCGATTAATTAGATGTAGTCAATACGAAATACATACCTACTAAAACTGCTGAATGGTTCCATTAAAAATCTTGAGGTGAGTTCACATTCAAACAAAAAAATCATTATATTATAATTCAAGATGTTGGCCTTGGCCGAGGGAGTAACGCCAGTTCAAAATAAAATTTCTAATGATTCCATCAAGTCAGACATTCAAGAAGTGGCGGAGTAGGTACCTAATATAAATGAAGCAAATATGAATACAAATATTCCTTTTTGTATTACTACTCCTAATTGTTACCACTATAGTAACAAAGAATCATATTTCAGTCGTCATTTGACACGTTTGTTGTACCTACATATATTTGATCACATTATAAGGATAGGTACCTATATATTGATGTGAGTGAAATCTCAAAAAGAGAAAATAATCATTATTGTTTGCCGGGAACCCTGGGAAGTGCCTTGTAATTCAATATTTCGATGTCAATAATGCATCGATGCAGCCAAAGGAGTGCGGGTGCCTATTACACAGAGGCGTAACACCCCTCGCTTAGAAATATAAACTGCCAATGGTCTCGTGGCAGAAGACAATGGAATTCTACCATCTTTAATTTCAGTAAGTTTTTTTAATACCACTCGTCTTGCCTGATGGTAAGAGGAAACCCATAACCAGAGAAATCACGTGCTCGTTGCGTACCCTTTATCGACTTGATGGTTTGCTGTGTTATATACTTATACTAGAAAGCAAGTTTAAGATAAATGATGAAAAAAATTACATTGACTGAAGATTCAAATCTTCAAATATTTACTTGTACAGTAAATATTTGAAGCTTGCAACATAGGTCGTTATTAGGTATTTCATCTTTATCAGTTTTTTTTAATTTTTTTATATAGGACGCAAACGAGCAGTCGAATCACCTGATGGTAAGCGATAATCGACGCCCATGGACACCTACAACACCAGAGGAGTTGTAGGTGCGTTGCCGGCCTTTAAGATGGGAGTACGTTCTTTTCTTGAAGGCTTGAAGGTTATAACGGTCCGGAAATACCGCAGGCGACAATTCATTCCAGAGTTTGGCTGTGCGAGGCAGAAAGTTTCGGGAGAAACGCACAGTTGAGGACTGCCAACCATCTACGTGGTGAGAATGGAAAAGCTGTCGCGTAGGGCGATGGCGGAAGCGGAAGCGGCGGGGAAGCAAGTATCACTATGTGGCAGCTTGCGGCATATCAATATAGTATATTTTTGTAATGCTGCTTCTTAAGAAGGGCATATTATATGTAGAGGTATAAGTATATTGCTTGGAGTCATTAGACGATTAGGAATACCTCTACAGCTTTGATAATAGCAACACAATCATGGGTTTATTGACTATAGATGCCATGGATTCGTAATTGGGCGTGCCATTTACTATTCGCTTACTTTATTCAGTAGTAGGTCTTAAAAGCGACTTAGTATAGGTATACTAAGTCGCTTTTAAGACAGATAAAAAAATTATAATGTTTCATAGTGTTCATCGCTTAACGGTGTGATGGCGACCAAGCCTTAATTCTGAATAATTTGAGCCCGAAACTGCAAGTTAACTGAATGAGTTGACGTATTTTTAAGTGTATTAATTATTTTCTTATGCGCGCATAAAAGAAAGTGATTGGCTATACATTATACATTCGTTATTAAATAATTACAATGTCTGTACACTTGCCTCTCGCCAGATGTCTGAAATATAAGTGTATAGGTACTCTAATGATTTCTTGTTTATAATATTTGTATATTTATTTATTTATTATATTCTAACATGTCTGACTTCACGGCAGTTTTCTCTTAAAAATGCGTGAATGGGTACGTATCTGAATGACCTACGTTCAAAATCCCTAAAATCTAAATACATAATGGTTTTTTAACCTAAATTCAAAATAACGAAAGCTTAAAATGGCTACGTATGGCAATGTCTAAAATTAAAAAAGTAACGTTAAATAACCTCCGTTCGATATCACTAAAAACTAAATACCTAACGATTTTTTCACATATATTCAAAATACCGAAAGCTTAATCATTAGGAATTTAGATTTTAGTGCTTTGAGCCTATATTTTTCTTAGTAGTAAATTGCCTAATTGTCATTAGTAGTAAGTTTTAATAACAAGTTTTTCCGCTCTTTTATAAAAAAAAACCTCGAAGACGAAAGCGGGAGCAAAGCTCCCGCTTCCGTCTTCTAACCTATCCGCGATCCGAGCAAATATTGGGCAATTAAAGCTTAAAGGTTGGGCATCAAATTAACTTTTCTCTGAGATCAACCAATGCCAACATAGTGGGGTACCGTAGGCAGTAGGGAACAGGAGCTTAGTGGCAAAACCGACTCGGATCACGGATAGGTTAGAAGACGGAAGCGGGAGCTTTGCTCCCGCTTTTTTCTTCGAGGTTATTTTTTTAATAAAAGAGCGGAAAAACTTGTTATTAAAACTTACTACTAACTTATAAACTTATAAAAACTGTAGTCTATCAAACAACGTACAACCAACAAATCCAAATAAAAACACAAATACTATTAAATTTTTAAAATACATTTTAGGTATTTTGACCATTTTGTATTTCAACTGTTGGTGTATCAAACTTAGGTGTAATAGCTATTGATATTTTAAACATTAGATATTTAGTCCAATCGGTATTTTAAACATTCGATATTTATTCTAATCGGTATTTTAAACTTCGGTAATTCGTAGGTAGGTGTTAGTTGCTTAGATATTTAAAACCATTAGGTATTTCGATTTTAGGGATTTTAAACGTAGGTTATTTAACGTTAGTTTTTTCAACGTTATAGACATTCAGATACGTACCCGCGTGAATACATATTAACCGCTCAATTGAATCTTATGCCCGCGTATTCACTAACATAAATATCCTATGGACAGGTATGTATATGTACGATGGGCCTTACATAACATATTAAAGATAGAGATCAGCATATCCCAAAGACAGACGATTTAAATTGCAGTACGATGATTGGGCACGTTTGTGAAATTTCTTTTTATTCGATTGATTTGAGCTTAATTAAAAGAACGTACATCAATAATCAGAGTTCATTTAGACGTTTTAAAACAAATTAAAAGTGCTTGTTCAGTTTTAAATAGGTACCTATATATGTATCCTAAAACTATGAAAAAATAAGTATAATATTTAAATCTAATAATATGGTCATGCATGGTTTTACAACCAGACGATACATACTTCGGATAAATCTTAGCAGTTTGCTGCGTGACGTATTGTGTACATTTTTCACAAGTGTAGACGTAAATCCTTAGTATTGTTTGTGCGTTTTTGTATCAAGTATTTATTGCAATCATGTTGTTACAGGATGGTACATTGTACACAGCACACCCATGGTACACATCCACAGTAACGACTAAGTACGCGAGCATTGGCGCAGCGCCCTGCGGCATTTTTTTCAGGTGTATGCTAGATTGTTATTCTGATCAATTTCCCGAAAGCTAATCGAGTTGAAATATTGTACACTTGTGTAAAAGTCAGATCACAATGCAATAGGTAGCAAGTACCATAAAGCTGGTCTAATAACGGAGGTGGCCAGCATAGCAACTCCATTTAAACTAAAAATATATTATAAACAATATATTATATTATTGGCTATATGGATTTATTATTTGGTCTATAAATATGTTGCGCTGTTGGTTTTCCATGTGTCAATAAATAAATAAATAAATAAATAAACCCGTCGTGATTAAGTTCATTAGAATATAGAGATGTGAGTAGACTGACTGAATTTGGAATTTTAAAATGAATTATATTATACACTAGCTTCCGCCCGCGACTTCGTCCGCGTGGACCCGGGATTAAAACTATCCTATATTTTAATCCAGGCTATAAACTATATTCGTGCAAAATTTCATTCAAATCGGTTCAGCCGTTTAAGCGTGATTGAGTAACAAACATCCAAACATCTAAACTTTCGCATTTATAATATTAGTAGGATTTTACTTGCTTATTTATACATAAGTATTACTTGCTTTTTTTCTGATATGTTATAGAAATTCATGTACGTTATTTAAGTAAAAATATAATAATGATGTGATTTATTTTTATAGTTACAAAAACAATGTTTTATATATAAGTATATAATATATAAATATTTGGGGACAATCTTACGCAAATTGACCTAGTCTCAAACTAAGCAAAGCAGTACTATAGGTACTAGACGACTATATACACGATGATTCTTGATTCGTGATCAGGAGTCAAAAATATTGATAAACAGCCAACACAGATTTCAATGTGATGAGGTCTCATGCAATGAAATCACTGTTTAGTTAATTAAATTTAATGATAATGCTGTGCTAATGTCCACTGAATGTTTGGTCACCCTACATTTTTTGAAGTTAAGTAGATACGTCAAACACACATACGTCAAATTTTCGCAAACTACCGCTAGGGTGACAAGGATTTTGAATTATAAAGTAATTCCTTATTCAGTGTTATTAAAAAAAAAGGAACGTTTGTTTTAAGTAACTTCGAGTTAATCGTGTTTGGTATCGATTACAGAATTAGAAAAAAATACTCCTGATCATGATCACGAATTAAGAATCATCGTGTATACATACTTATATACATAAATAGTTACTTAAATACATAGGAAACATCCGTGACTCAGGAATAAATTCGTGCTCATCACACAAATAAATGCCCTTACCGGGATTCGAACCCGGGACCTCCAGCTTCGTAGGCAGAGTCACTACCAACAGTACCAACTAGGCTGCAGAGGTCGTCAAATCATTACCAGGTAATCATTTCAAGGTAATCATTTACCATTCGCATAATCACGAATTTCAATGAATTCACTAATGTAATACACCGAATCGGTAAATACTATAAGAACTATACTTTACACTGGATTGTTATTCCGCAACCGTCCGGCACTCGCCAGTGATAAGTCTTATCGAGCACATCGATAAATTAAAAGATAACCAATTAAACCAGAGATATTGAGTACAATAAATAAGATACGTGCAATGGTATTAAATAATTTCATTAGTCCAGAAAGCGCCGCTTCTTGTACGACGCCGGTAAATGTGGCTTTTTGATTAATAACGACGCTTTATTCCATTACTGGCTTGTTCGGCTACCGTTAAAAAGCCGCTTTATTTATTGCTTCGCAGAATAACAATCAATAAAAATTGATTGCACCTCTATTTATTGCACTTGTACGAGTATCATAGTTTGAGCACGTTTATTGTAAAAAAAATCCTACTTTTGTGTCGCTTAATATTAGAGCGCTCACTCACGGGGACTGATTACAGCGATATTTTAGATATCTCTGCCGTTGGAGGTGTATTCACAGGTGATCTATGGCTAGTGTCGTGCGTTTGTCTCGCTGCAATACGTTGCTGTGTCTAACTACTCTCAGGCAGAAGATAAATGCTGCAAAATGACAAGCGGAATGGTGTAATCCAGTGTTTTTCAATCTTTTTCATGCCGCGGCCCCATTTATACAGAAAAAAATATTTCGCGACCTCCCACCCTACGCTGTTCAAAATACTTACAGCACTTTAACCTTAAAAATATGAGTAGCCGCGACCCCCTTTAGAAGGCTTCGCGGCGCCCCTAGGGGTCGCGACCCACAGTTTGAAAAACACTGGTGTAGTCAATTGACTGATAATTAGAACCTTTTGGAACAATTCACTATTGAAGTGTTGAAAGGTGACAATTGTAAGCTTCCCGTATTACTGTGCTCAGCATGGCGTCTTTCATTAATCGATTAAACATGATATATTTTCTTCTGAGCCAAAATGCCTTGAGCAAGTGATTATTAAAATGTAAAGAGCGTACGCGCACGCCAATTAGGAGCACCGTTCGTTATAGTTATTAACGTCCGAGAATATATACGACATCTTAAATTTAGTGAAATATTGTGTAATAATACGTTTAAACGACTTAAATGTGTATTTATTTTCGCATTTTTCCTTAAATTGCGATCTCAGTCAGTTCAAAAATATTGAATTTCATGTTCATTTCATATATTTTTCCATGGGCTTAATTTAATATGCTTTCGAAGACCAAGAATGTGCTAAGCTATGTTTCCATACTAGTAACACCTAGCTCGCTTGACTGCCAATCAGTGTAGCGCAGCCTAAGAATTCCAAACATCATATGTTTCGACGCATGATTTACATATTTTCGATCAAGATATTACGTTTGGCGTCACTTACTGATATATTTAAGCGCACAAATAATATGCACATTGCAATTTTACCATGTTAATACCCCTTTTTACGAGAACCAAAGTGTTCTTAATTACTGTGCCTTTTAGGGGTATTTTATGTTACTCTCCAGTGTGATAGGGTTCTCGTCGGGCAAGCTATTAGGGTTGTCAAATTATCGTTGCCAAATTACCATCTTATCGGGTCAGTCGCTTTATACGCTATTAATCACCGTACTCACTCGGTAGAATAATATCTTATATGATTTGCCGCCCACGGATACATCCGACATTGTTGTGGTAAAGGTGCTAATAAAAGGTCCATCCGAACGGCCATCGATCATCTACATTGGGGAAACAACAGAACATTTTGTAAGCTTATTATTCTTATACAAAGAGGTGAAATTTATCTGATATTAATTAATACTTTATTTTAATCTTAAGCTTTATGTGTATTATACGAAAAGTGTTGCAATTTGTATAGGTACAAACACACAAGACACATGTTGAGTTTAAATATTTACTTCTGTAATTGACTATTGTATCCTACTTCTCATTTTTAAACGGCAACGCTGTTGCTTCCCGCGATCCGCGCGGTTATCGAATATCGTTATTAAGGGCGTTACACCAACTTACAGGCCGATCAACGTTAACTATGGCGCCGAAAGCTGTCATCCATCGAAACTTGTGAAACTTTCCATATTTCAAATCAAATCAAATCAAATCTATTATTTATTCTACAAATAGGCCACAAGGGCACCTTTACATGTCAAACCGTAATTTAAAAATAAAATAATAATAATAATCTTACACAATAATAATTTAAAATTATATATAAAAGGTTAACAAACTAAATGTCACTAAGTTAATGTAAACAAAACAAAATTGCAAAATATGACCATTACATTCGATATAAGATCTGTATCAGCATTAACAAGAAGTTAATGATATTAATTCAGTATTCCAGAGATGTATAAGGTCTCTGAGCGTCCAAATACAATTATTAATTATTCTAATATTCTAAGAGATGTATACGGTCTCTAAGCGTCAAAACAAAAAAGGAACATTGATGTAATATTGTCAGAGATGTACAGGGTCAATAACAATAAAACGTGTCAGGATCAGAATGATGTCTCTCGTCAATACGATAACAATAATAATTACACTAGTATGTAATTAGTTAACTATGTACTATGCCCTTGCAAGCATGAACAGTCCGGACTCCACAAACAGCACCCGATAACGAGTATGACGCATATCTCAGCCATCGCCTCCCTCAACCATATGTTAGGGAAGGTGGCGACCCGATCAACGACGCCATTTATTTATCCTGCATTGCATTGGTACCGGTGCCTGTAGATTCAGATTTTAACGAACACCGCTTACGATTACAGAATGTTTGCAACCCACCCTAAAACTGCCGCACTGTTTCCAATGGTGGTATCCTCAGTGGTGATAGGTACAAACGCCAACATAGTTAACTGACCATCCTGCATTTATATTGAACCTTATTATAATGCACACAAACTGTGTTGGCGTTGGTACATTGAATTCCATTTCCAACGAACAAGCAGCCTCTCACCCTACTCATATGTATACGTACCTTTTCCGTCCCGTCGTGGTTGAAAATGAAATTGTTTAAATAATTATAATACGCGAGTGAACGAATTATATCCGAAATTAACGTCATTTCCAATCGCATTCGATAGCTCCACTTTCTCGGACATTTAAGCCTAAAAGAGTGACAGATAAGAATAAGTAATTTAGCATCACTGTCATTCCATTCTGCACTGCTATTCACAACTTGTTTCACCTCTCCCCACCGCTCAGCCCTAGTATATCTTGATACCGGGATTTGTAACCATCACCATCATCATATCAGCCGAAAGACGTCCACTGCTGCTGGACATAGCCCCCCCCCCAACACCCAAGAGCGCCACGCGCATCCAGCAGTACGCTCCCGTAACCTTTATCAGTCCACCTCTTCCCATTTCTGATGCTTCTGTGGATTTGTAATGATAGCATGTAATCGGAGGTCTGACTTACACTGGTTCGGCTGAAGTTAGGTGAACTCTTATGAATAACAGCTCTGATTTCGGAAATGCCGGACGTTGGGGCAGTAAAGTGAAATGTACGATACTGCCGTTTTTGTAAAACGCCAAACGTAAATGCCTAATTAGTTTGTTTAATACATGTGATAATGGAGTTTATTTCAGAGTTGTGCAAGGATTACTTTCTTTGGTAACACGCTAGCAAATTTTAAGTGTCGGTTATTTGGACCAGGATTTTGCTTTTATTTTTCTGATAGTAGTGTTAAATGGGCATTTTTTTATATTCGTGTGCCCAATTAGCGGGAGTTGTTAAATAAAAATTAACTCGGTGTCAGTTTTGTGACGACAATTAAGCATTCCAACTATGTGAAATTGAACTTGTTTCACATGTAAATAACGTGTATATGCATAGGATTTATAAATTGAAAAGAATAAGTTAATTTGTATACAAACTGTATACTTAATTGTTGTCACAAAACTGACACTGACTTAATTTTTATTTAACAACTCACGCTAATTGGCTACACGAATTTCTAAAAATGCCCAAATGCCTATTCCAGTAAACATTATGTAGCTACGTTTCATACAGTATTCGTAGCTATGTTTGGTGGAAATATAATTTACTTTAAAAACAAAGTTTTAACCGACTTCAATTTAGTACTCCTCCAAGCCACGAGAACATTTCCACATTTCTTTTCCAATTTACCACGTGAACTGATTTCCGAGAGCAAATGCGTTGATTATTAGAGAAAAAAACCCAATCGCTGTTTGTGACCCGATAATATTTGAGGACTTCTGTCGATTCCACAAGGATCACCCTTGGCACTTCATTAGTTGCTATTTCAACGGAATCTTATCAGAATCTGTGATATACTTTTGTACTTTTAAGTACATAATTGAGGAATTCCATAAGTCATCTTTGGTCTTCATCATCAATTCCACTCCACCAATTTATGATTTCCGGATGTAAATACACGAGTTATAATAGAAAATACCAAAATCACTACACGCGTGCCTAATATAATTGAGGAGTTCCCTCAATTCCTTATGGATCCCATCATCCAATTGAATTTTCAAAAAAATGGGACCCACCTGGAAGCATATACTTACAAAAAAAAAATGGACGAATCGGCTCATCAATGACGGAGTTCTGAGGTAACAAACATTGAAAAAAAAATGATAAAAAAAATACAACCGAATTGAGAACCTCCTCCTTTTTTTTGAAGTCGGTAAAAAGCAGCGGTCCAAGATATTCACCTCTCATTGGAACTAGCGGGAGGAAGTAGACCTATATGTTAAATTTTAAGTAGTAGCATTTTCTATACCCATAATGATGGTCCTATGGTGAAAAGACTTGAAACAAAATCGAAGCGTCCTTGCGTCGTAAAGGGTCATTAGGTACGTAATATAATTATTTTATTTTAAGAGATTTTTTATGTTAACTGTTTTTTAATTTTATTATTTATGTACTTGAATTACAATCATATCGTACATGACATATATGAATTAAAAAACTCCTCATTTATACTTCTTTAAAATAAATGTCTCACCTGTAAATGGCCACTGTTGGAGACTTGTTTCGGGCTCATTAGGGAGTCCTTCGGGCTGCAGCTTGCCAATTTGAACTGCGCTGTTGTTATCAGAGCTCTTGAGACACTAAAATCTTTTAAGGTTTTCGCTCGCACTATAGCTAAGTGGCTTACTCGAGAGGCCTATGCTCAGCAGTGGGCGATTAGATACGTGCTGAAAATTGGTGATAGCTAAGTTAGTGATGAACCCGAAACATGTCGCATAGTGTCAACTAAGGGTCGCCAGGGCGCTCGGCTTTCATAAAAAACTCTTGCTAGAAATCAAAATATAATAATAGTCCAGTCAATGAACTGACAACTTGTATGGAAAAAATGTCAATTTTGGAAATAATTTATAATAGCTAATGTTTTATGTGTAACTGATATATTATCAATTAAATTGTTACCCAGCGACAAAATCCGACAAAATTTCAGACATCAAAAAAATAATAAATTAACTAGCTACTGAAAAGTCAGAAAAAATATTAAAAGATATTTTTGTCTTTATTTTGGTTCATTTATATTTGCTCTATAATATTCAAGATAAATCGTACAAAAAAAGACAATTCATGCTTCATTTAAATCTACATTATTACTTCCGGGTGGATAGTTTGCCGGATTCTTGAATATATCATCTTAGAACAACATTTTAAAACGAAATCAACAAAAAAACGCTATTATAAATTAATGTTTTTCAAAACCGTATTTTGCCTGGAGTATAAATAGAGCGTGTAAAAATTATAATTAGAAATTATAATTTGTAGCAACGGAGACTAGCTTCCGACTTAGACGTGGCAGATCCCATTGTGTAGGTATACAACGTTTCATGTTATTCTAGTATGCATTTTTAAAATGAAAACCGAACTCGAGTCGACCGTGTTGGGGACTTTTAAGACGTCCGTGTTAATATGTATGACCCACAATAGTTCATTTCGTTACTGTTTCATAATTATTTTTTCTCAAACATGCAATGAAATATTGAAGTTGTGTTCGAAGTGTCACGTTTCGGGCGCAGCGAGACGAGAGATCCGTAATAGCATTTCATACAAAATCGGAGGCCTAGGCCGGCAAGATGGTCTTTTTTAATTTCCATTCCACTATTTGTGCCACAGGATCACGGCGTTCAGCCATGAAAATTAAAGTTTGATTTCTTGGAGTTTTTTTTAATTTATTTCATTGCATGTTTGAGAAAAGCACTATACATACCTCGGCGTGAAAAGGGGTTGCCAGCCTCATAACTATCCGTCTATATGTCCTCGGCCGGCAACCCCTTACTTCCCGGCCTTTGTAGTAATGTACTATTCTTATAATTCTTATTCGCGTCTCAGCCTGTACAGAATAAAGGGCTGTTATCTGCGGTATTTGGTCGGCGCTGACTCACGCGCCACACCTGCCGCCAAATTCCAGACACGTCTCGATCGAATACCGTTTAATTGGGAACTAATCTGCTGACCTATTCGCGGAGTCACGAGAGTTATAAGATTACAAACGAACTCTTTGACCGATGATAGCGGTTACCTATGCCTTTAAGGATAAACGATCTTAAAGCAAGTTCTGTAATCAAGCAAAGCCGCACCACTTTGCTTGATTACAGAAATGTTGGGAGTAATTTTAAGAAGAAAGTTTCAATTTTGTTTTAATTTATCCCGTTACTTCAAAATTCCAACAATTAGTGTACAATGTAGACCGATTTTGAAGGTTTATTTTATTTTATTAGCTATCAACGAGTTCTGAAAGAACTAAGACTAAGAGTATTGAAAAATCTTTTTCACATTTGCTATTAGAAAGAGAGTAATGGGTTCACGACGTTTTATATAATTTCACTTAATCTATTTTGGTTTGATATACCATTGCTTATTATAATGTAATGGATGGTATAATATTGCTTCAGATAATTCTTAAATGATCTGATGTAAAAAGTGATATAATGATTTAAGGCTATAATTACAATTATTATAAAAACACATTTACTATATTTATCATTTGTTCTAAAACGCGTTTATCATAATGACTCATTTGACATAATTCGTCAATGCTATAAATTTCAGAAGATATAAGTCGATTTTACAATAAATAACTACTATATAAACAAGTCATTAAAAATAATGATATAACGATTAATGAATAATTGAATAAATAAGCGAGACCGTCGACGTCGGCGAAACATTACGCACCCGAGAGTAATTGTTGCCCACAAATGAGGGATCAAAGTTGTACTTTAAATAATGATATAATATTAGTCGCAATAACGCTCATTTGATATAACTATTGAGTCATATAACAACACTTAATATATTTACATATGATATTACTAGCTGTTGCCCGCGACTTCGTCCGCGTGGAACTTGATTGCTATTAAATTATTGTGGGCGGAACCTCAATTATCGCCGACCCAAACAAGGTTCTACCATCTTAAGGGATGATTTCTGATATAAAAACTATCCTATATCCTTCCAAGGGTCTTAACCCATCTGTACGAAAAATTTCATCTAAATCCGTTCACGGATTAAGCGTAAAAGGTAACAGTGCGACAGTTCATTAGGCTAAATTGCAAAATTTCAATTGAAAACTCCGTTTTTACAAATATAATATCTTAAGAATCATCAACAGACGTTTCTGATAATGTAGGTACCTATTAAAGAAAGCTAAATGACTGGAAATTTTTGCTTAAATCCGTCCAGTAGTTTTACTCACGTTAGTTCGGGTTACCTGTATAGTTTTGAAGGCAAACTTATCTAATGCTAAAGACGAGAGAACTTTCCATCTCAATCCCCGTCCCCATTTAACGGTGTTAGAGAATAAATTATTTTGATTAAGCCCCTTTACCCCCTTATTTCACCCCTTTAGGGGGCAAATAGATCTACATATTATAAAAGAAACCTGCTGTCCAGCTTTCATGTTTCTAGCCACAGTTTAATATTAAAAATCACACATTACTTAGGTATGTAAACTTTCAACCCCTATCTTAACCCCTTCAAGGGATGAATTAGTACAATAGGAGCTTGTGGCCAAAGTTTTAAACGTCTAACTCTAAAACGACATGATTCCCTTACAAACTTTCACCTCTTTTTTAACCCCCTTAGGGGATCAATGTTTGTGACATCGCTTAATCATTTGCTTTGCTTTTTAGTAAGATACCTTCATACAAAGATTCAAGTCTATAACTTTCCAAATGAACGATTTCCACACAACGGTTCGACCCCTATTCAACCCTTAAGAATTTCGAAAAATCCTTTCTTAGTACACGTCCACGTACTGTAAAGTATATATGTCGCAGGGAAATGGCCAAAACAGAGATTTGAACAACTCTAAGGGATATGATCAAATCACGCAGGATGTTAAAATGGCGAATCCATTTTATCATTTGCCTAGAAAAAATCAGTCATTTGATCAAATCTCTGAATCTGTTTAGTTAAATGACGAAATCGGCCAAAAAAGGCAACTCGTTTTTGCATTTCACTGGATTTGTTTAGTGATTTGATAAAACCCCTGAAACGCGTTAGTGAGTTGACGAAACAAACTCGCAGTCAACTCGTTTTATAATTTCACTAGACACGTTTAGTGAAATGATAATGTCTCTTACTGTAACATGGTGTAGGTGATTTGATCAAATCTCTGAACTGGTTCAGTGTTACTCTACAATTAAGTTTGATCAAATCTCTCACATGATGTTTCAGGGATTTTATCAAACCACTGAACAATTCTGGTGAAATGAAAAAAACGAGTATGCTTTTTTTGCCTGATTTCGTCATTTCACTAAATAGATTTAGGGATTTGATCTAATAACTGATTTTTTGTAGGCAAGTGATAAAATGGATTGGCCATTTTCACATCCTGCGTTATTTGTTCATATCTCTTAGAGATTTGTTGAAATCTCTGACATGATTTAGAGAAATGGTAAAATAAAATTCAAAAGTAGGTAATAAAATTGTTTGTTAAATCAGATTTTTTAATCGAGTACACGAATGGGTAGTAACCGTAACCGGAATATAATCATTTTAAGGTGGTTTTGCATACAAAACGTTCTTTGACATTCTCGGGGTAACGGCGTGATATTTTAAGAAACTTATGTAACAAACTTTCATAAATTGCGTCTAAGCCGGCCGGTGAATAACACGTAAGGGCGAAACAGGGGAGCGGTAAGGTGCAGGAGGGAGGTAACACGACCGCACGAGCGACAATCTGTACTAGAGTTAAGATTTTCATAATTTCACTAAACGTGTCTAGTGAAATGATAAAACGAGTTGACTCTGCGAGTTAGTTTCGTGAACTCACTAACGCGTGTCAGGGGCTTTATCAAATCACTAAACAAATCTAGTGAAATGAAAAAACGAGTTGCCTTTTTTGGCCGATTTCGTCATTTCACTAAACAGATTCAGAGATTTCATCAAATGACTAATTTTTTCTAGGCAAATGATAAAATGGATTCGCCATTTTAACATCCTGCGTGATTTGATCATATCCCTTAGAGTTTTGTTCAAATCTCTGTTTTGGCCATTTCCCTGCGACATATATATTCCAAATTTCATGCTTATAACTTTAGCGGTTTAGGAAATCAAACATTACTTGAACTTTCAACCCCTATCTTAACCCCTTCAAGGGATGAATTAGAAAAAAAATCCCTTATTCATGTTTTTGACTGTACATTTTTAGCTTGTAACCGAAGTTTTAAATTGCTAACTTTAAAACGACATGTTTCCCATACAAACTTTAAACTCTTTTTTAACCCCCTTAGGGGATGATTTTTTAAAGCAAAGTTAAATCATTTGTTTGGCTTTTTAGTAACAAACTTTCATGCAAAGATTCAAGGCTATAACTTTCAAAATGAACGATTTCCATACAACGGTTCGACCCCTATTTCACCCCCTTAAGGGTTCGATTTTGAAAAATCCTTTCTTAACACACGTCCACGTACTGTAAAGAATATATGTTCCAAATTTCATACTTATATCGTTACCGGTTTAGGCTGCGCGCTGTCTGTCAATAGATTAGTAACGAAGAGTTTTATATATATAGATTATCATTTTATATAATGATCATTTGATGTAATAACATTTAATATAACATGCTGAAAGTCTAAAGCATATTTCCTCTTATGAACATATGATGTAATGTTTGTTGCAGGTTTTAGGATTTTACAATAAAGTCATCAAGTTCCTAAATATAGGAAGGAAAACAAAATACAACCCAAAAAAATTCGCTAGGTAATAATGAAAATTCTTAAATACTCAACATCTTTTTCTAAGCAGTGACATATTGTTCCAATTCTCGTGATTAAAATTTCACAGTGAACGCCTTACGCGGTATGAAATGAGGTCTGTGGTCAAACAATGAATTCCATCCGGATCTGTATATCGCTATCAATTCTTAATTTCACACTGGATTATAGCTGTAACGTACTTCGATTGTTATAAAGCAATTTGTATAAGTCAATTGACGAAATAATCACGCGTTCTGCAACAGTTCAACGTGACCATGCATTTACATTAATACTGAATTACTTTGGTTACAGAATTGAATTTGACAAATATCATTAGATTTATTTATAAACAACCTTTCGGAATATAAATAGATGTCTAGCGAATAATTTAGAAAATACAATAATAGTATAGTAACATATACAGTATTCAGTATTCATTATTTATTGCGTTAAAGGACACGTCCATGCGGTAATACATAATAAACGAAACAAAAAAACAAACAACAACAATAATAGAATTAACAATTCGACAGTAAGACACAACAGAATAATAGGCTTAAACTTAGAAAAATATACGAAATAGGATTACATTTAAGATAATTGTGAATGTCAGGTAAATAATACTATAATAAAGTCCGTTTAAATATACATTACAATTGCATTAAATCGGTATAAACATGTCAAAGAAGAGAAATAATAAGATATAATATATAGTAAATTTGTTAGAAATTAAAATACTAAACATTGAATTACATAGCTCTGTTTTTATCACACAAGCAACACTCAGCATCAAATAGAGTAGATCAGTAGTTTTCAATATTTCGTAAAAACATTCAAAGATTCTGTATTTAATATGTGTAGGTACACGTAAAACCTAGATCTATCGACCACAACCACCGACTATAGGTAAGAAATGCGTCGTATATTGAATTGAATACTCCCATCAATTTCAAAACGCGCACAAACTTGACAGGAACATGTGCCCAAGTTGCGTTTAAAGAACAACTTTACAATTTAATGAGCATCGTACACGTGTCATACCTTTTGGATAGTCTTACAAAAGATAAAACAAGATATCGATCAATCCATCCAACGATTTTATTAAGACCATAAATTTCCGAAAATCGTTTCCCGCTGACGAAAATGGAGGGCCCAACGAAATTGCCTCGTAATATTGTAACTAAATAAATTATAGTTCCTTACCGCTTGTGCGCTTGTAGCGAAAATGCCGCATTATTCTTTGTATGCGAAATGTATGGACGTTAAAACGGCGTCGTATTTCAACGTAATCATGTGTTTGGGAATGAAATTATTACTGCAAATCGTGTTATTCAACTTGGCCAAATTTATGTTCCCACAAACCGAACCTACGGTTTGTTTTACAAATTAAAACAGTTTTGTAAGTATGTTAAGTGGTTGAAAATGATTTAGCATGTCTCACCATTGGGTTGATCCAATTATGGGTGCTACAGAAAAAAACGATTTCAATTTTCGATTGCAATTCCTTTTGCGGTTTAGTAAGAGGCGTTTTATGCACGTTATCGGGTTCAGTTTTACGTAAGAGTCGGTTGTCATCGATTACATTACAAGGCTTCGTGCGCTGCCTGCGCCCGCGCCGCTCCGAGCGCTGCGTGCGACACGCCTCAATACCGATCTGATACTTTTTCAACTAATTTACATAGGTGATTTAAAATAAGTGGCCACTAACTCCCCAAAGCCATCCGTAAGGTATTCGATGAGGTATGCGCCAAAACTGCTGTTAGCCAAATAATACTTTACTTGGTACCTAAGTACCTACTTCGCGTCAAATTGATGCATTATTGCGAGGTAGGGTCAAATTATATCGATACGAATGTTTATCGAGTATGAACGTCATCATCATCATCTGCAAGACGTCTACTGCTGCCACCCCCCCCCCTGTGTATTTATAATGCAAGGGAAAATTAGTTTTCTCCGCGTTTTCACTTACAGCGCCAAGCAATTCTCGGTTTCCCAAAATATTGAAACATCAACAAAATTTCGTAAATTGTTAAAAATATAGTAACTATGTATTTCAGCAGCGAGTCACTGCAATCCGCCAGGAATACCTTAGTCAAAGTATGAGCCCATTTCGTTATGTTTTCCAAGCTCTAGCTGGCATCCAGTAAACGGCATCTATAAATAACTTGCTGTCGCGTAGAAATCTTAACCGACTCCGAGAATTTAGTCAGCACAATACAATCAAATTCCTTGAAAATGCCAACCCTATTTCTCTTAACAATATAGTCAATAGTAGCATTAGTATGAGTTTACAGTGAGTCGCGTTTACGTTAGTCGCTAGCGCCTGCGTAAATTAATAGTATGCATAATCTATACACCGCCCCCGGCGGTCACCCCTAATAGAACTAAAAAAAATAGTTGTACCATGAGTTACTTATACGTTTACTTTAGTCGCAATCGTTAACTCGATAGTTCGTATAGTTGGTCTTAGCCACACCGATACTACGTTACAAATGGGTGTGTATTCCAGACACAAAAAAAGGTAATGCAATTAGTAGGTACAATTTTATTTTTTTCAATATTCAGCCTTATCTCACAACCATTTATCGTTTTAATTTTAATGCTCTAAGCGTATGTTGGTTATGACATTACAGAATTACATACAACATACATACATACATTCACGCCTTTATTCTCAAAAGGGGTAGGCAGAGCACATGAAACTTATATTCCAGCGCCACTTTTAGCATAAATGTGGGTATAAAAGATCGACAAAATGTGATATTGCAGTGATAGCTAGGTTACTAGCCCATCGCCCACAACACACTTCAACCCATTACATTAAGTATAACTTAGTAGCTATGCGCCGATTTTTCTACTGATTCTAACTTGTTATATGGCGGAATTTGTGATTTGTGCCATTCATTTGCATTTTTAAATACAAAATATGTGACAATCCGAATTTTGCGGATATACGTTGTCAATTCAAAAGCCTTATTTTATACGTTCTTTTATTTGAAATAGGTCTCGATCGGATCTACGGTATCTCTTGACAGAATAATAAGTTATCACGTATCGTTGCAAATTATTGCAAGTGAAATAGTTTACTACAGTCAATACGGTATTTCTCGATATCATCTGTCTAATTTATGACACATCGAATCGCGCCTCGAAAACTAAACGCTAGCGACTAACGTTTTGTAGTTGTTGCCGGAGAACATCGGTACCATGAGATACAAAATTGACGGCTCGAATTTGTGGCAGTCGAAATCGATTTAAAGCGCGTTTATTCGCTGTCGAGAATAGTATCGTAATATGTGTTTTCGATAGCCACTCGTGGTAGCACATGTACCTACACAAAACAATTAACTACAGCGCGTGTGCTGTTAAAAAAACATCGATTGGTTTGAAAAAAGATACTCATATGTATTACATTTCTGTTATGAATAACCGAGGGATTTTAACACCTTTTAGCCCTCGACATTAAAAGATTTCTTAACGATTAAGTGCCGCGGTATAGAAGAATATTTGACTTTTGTGCCGTGATGTACGACAATTCGATACTACTATAGTTCGCTAGACATTGCAAAATGCGCTTCACTAACAGCAACATAACTGACCTATCCTAAAGTACTTAAACCTTTTTCGCATTGACATAATATTATGATGTACAAATTATGAGAAGTGTATTGTGGCTGGTTACCACTCGGGCTGCGATGCCGTAAATGTAGACCGCTTTTGTAGAGTTCAATGATACCTGTATGACACTACTTTCATGAGAAATGTCAGAAGGTGATATTTCACTTCTGTGTGATTTTACTTTTTTATTACAAGCTTCGTCTCAAACGTCTCGAAAGTAATTTACCTGTATTTCATTATGTAAGTTGTCCGTCAAAATTTGCAATCCATTTTTCAGTCACTTGTCGTTATTTCGGGTAAAGGTATAGTTTGGGTGACAATTCAATATTGTGGTACCATCGAGCTAATCCGATGATGGAGACAGAAGGTGGTCATGGGAATTCAGTACTTAACCGAGTACTCAAGAGTACGTCTCAATGAGTAGTTGATGACGGTATATAGAAAAGTACAGTCGGCAATAAAAGCTTGGATGAAATTTTCCACAGAAACTTATTGGTTATGATATTGATCTGAAGCTACGGTAGCCTAGTGGTTCAGGCAAGCGGCTGTCAAGCGGCGGTCGTGGGTTCGAATCCCGGCTCGATGAGTTTTTCGTATACTGATCGAAAATAGGTAAATATAGTTTAAGCTTCCCGTTTGTAAATTTACACATCAATCCTATTCTCGAATAAATTAACTGGCATATTGAGAATCTATTCTACGAATCTATTGATGGGAATTTAATTGCTTGCTTGCGGTTTCTCTTCTAGGAAATGCAAGCCCAGTAGTATGTTTCAATTAACTACAACACTTACCGTGAATATCCATCACAGATGTGTCAAATATATGAAAACAAAGCTTTTACATATAGATAGGTATTTATTACACTTCAAATGGAATTTGTATGAACAAGGGATTACCTGGGTCACAGAGTAAAAAATAAACAAAAGTTATTTCTTTTGGTTAATAGTTACGGGCTTACGACCGCATATATATTTATACATATATATATAAATGATTGTATCGCATAATAGTATATAAGAGGAGACACCGTTTTTGTACTTAGATATTTTTATGCCTTAACTTTGGTAATGATCGCTCCTAGCGTTTTTCCCGGTAGTGCCCAAACGAGCCCAAACTTCGCTTTTGCACCCAATCCCAAGATTTAACGTAGGCACTAGTTTTACGGAAGGATCTGACCTCCCAAACCCAGAGATTAACTTTGGTAATGTCCACAGGAAAGCGACGCCAATCTCTGTAGGACTGGTTGTCGGGTCCCTAAAGAGCGGCGCGCGGTTGCGCAGCTAGCCGGGGGCGCGCGTGGCCTGTCGATGATTTATCAATAGCCGGCCGCGATCGCCGCACGACGCTCGTCCACTCTTCCTGACCGCGTCTAAGGGATGAGGGGACGCGAGTGTTGGCTTCTTAAACTTTTTTTTATAAGCCCAAGTTTTATTCCGCTGTTGCGCAATGATCCACACCGATTCATTGCCAATTCTGGGCAGTCACTTTGAAATACGCCATCCCGCCATCTCACCCTCGGCCCACCACGGTGAGGTAGCCCATCTTGTGGCACTAATTAAGTTAAAATATTAATGTTCATAAATAAATCTTAATTCGCTGCATAGTTGGTACGTGAATAACGCAAAACCAATAGGCTGGAAGTCGATGAGTGCTAATTGACGTCAATCATCACATTTTGATTATTGTGATAGCATGTTTCTCTCGTTTTAGTGAAGCGTTCAACCGCCATATTATAATGTATCATCGCACTTTGTATTGAGGTATCTACGGCGTAGCGCAGTATTGGAGATTCTCGTAGCACAGATGTTTACAAGATTCTACTACCTATTCGGTAAAACACCATCTCTCAGAGTTTAAGAGTCCGCAGTAAGCTCGATTCTCCATACAAACGTAGTTACGCTCTCATTTTAAAACTACGTGTTGGATTGTAACGAAACTTTGCATATACAATGACATGAGGTATATCTATGTCTGTAATTAGTTTTTATGGTTCCAGTTTATAAAACAAACAAAATACAGCAAAAACAAGTTTTGTATGAAAAACTTAAATTAGCTGTATCTTTTTTTATATGGTATGTGAAGTGAAGCTACATAAATTAATTACCGACATAGATATTAAATTAATTTAATTTGAAATAAAATTACAATCCAACACGTAGTTTTAAAATGAGAGCGTAACTACGTTTGTATGGAGAATCGAGCTTACTGCGGACTCTTAATACCATAATAAGTAGTTTTGATTTGGTAGAAATCTGTTTTTTTTTTTTTAATATTCCCTCATGCTTTATTGCGCATTTTATTCTTTTTTATTTTACTTAACTCCTGTTACTCCACTTGTTTAACCCCCATATTGTCAACTGAATAACGTAACACCTTACTTTCGATCCAGATTAGCTCCTTCCGCACTCAGCAAAACAATAAAATCATACTCGTGCCAACATTTTGCAAACAACCTAATCCAGCATCAGTGTTTCACATATCGCCCGCTCGGATCTCGTTACTTGCACAATCGCCTTCCCGTTCTGTCCCTTCTGTCCCCCCTGTCCCCTCTCGTCCCCCCACGAGCCTAGTTGCGCACGCGTCGGCCACGCCCTGCCTCCGCGTGTTAAATATATCATAGGTCATCTGGTCAGGTTTTGTCCGGCTAGGGTTTAGCTACGAAACATGGAAGCTTAAGAGAAAAGCAGTGTTGGCTTTGTTAATTTAGATAATTAGGTTGATCTAGTCTAGTAGGTTGGCTAGCGTTGATACAAATGCAACTATGCATGCATATAATATGTACGTAGGTATTAGCCGTTTTCCACCGCAACGACCGCTTCGCCTGTTGGCGGCATTTGTGTGTAAATATAGTTTTTTTTAACGTACTTGACGTAAACTACTTAAAACCAACCATTACCGACATCTATTGTTTAATTGTTATCTTCAGATAGGATTGTAAAACAATTACCCAGGTGTGTCGGTAGAAGCAAATCATGGTGGCATGGATGGTGAATAAACGATACTAACTATACGTACGTATTCAATCTTATTTATGAAGATCCTCGCGTACAATAAAACTCACATACTCACGCCCGTGTTTGAGAAGGGGTCGGCAGAGCACAATTCATATTCAGTGCTACTTTTGGCAATTGTGGGTTTAAGATGGAGATAATGTGATATTGCAGTAAGAGGTTGTTAACCTACAACACAACTTAACCATCCCCTGGGCAACTTTAACGACTCCTTTGGGAAGAATGAAGCTGGTTCTATTCTAACATCCACAACGGGATGAATGAAAGTAATGAAACTCACTACGAAGTGAGTTTATTATATCAATGACATACGTTATTATTATTAAATAGATGAAATCTAGTTTTGTTTATTGTTAACACATAGAAAAGAATATTTTGCAACCCTTACTCACTCATTAACTCATTTTCAACTTTACAAAAGTCATTCTATAGGGTAGTTGTCCGTCACTGCCGTTATGCTGTAAAATATATGCTTGGATCCCCGTTTCTGCCATCCTTCTTGAGACGTGGTAGCTTCAACAAAGTTGTCGTATATGAATGAAAACGTCAATCTTCCTTACGCGGTTGGACATATCCATAGGGATGTTGACACCAAATAAAGTAACATTAAGAATGTACTTACTCAGAAAATATTAATAAACATACGATAACATTTTTTTCTACTCGAGCACTTCTATCCGTTAATTAAATTACTGACAGCGATATCTAGATCAACTTCATTTGAGTGTGGCTCATAAGATGACTACTAGCAGTCATCTTATGAATATAAGATGTGTGTACAGAACTGAAATTAATTTTGACTAATCACGAGGCTCGATTTCCAGAAATCAACGCGCAAAAATAAAAAAGCGGTTGGCTGCACTTCGTTTCAGCAGGGCGAATTTCAATAGATACAAAGTTTGTTAAATAAATTATTATTGTGAAATTAAACGAACTTACCTGAAGTGAAGTTCTATTTCAATTTTACGAATTTCACCATCATGGAATACTATGCAGTAGCACGGAGTGTTGTGCTAGACTTCACAATTTATAAAGCACATCAAAAAACTTGAACGCGTCCATTCCTCGTGATGTGTTTATGTCGCTCCTCTATATTCACTATCAGTTTGAAGCCAAAACACGAACAACCTTAAACAAAACTTGGGCAAACACTTGTTTTTGGGGAAAGGGTGGGTTGTTCCATGATGGTGAAATTCGTAAAATTGAAATAGAACTTCACTTCAGGTAAGTTCGTTTAATTTCACAATTTTACTCTTTCACCATCATGGAATACTATGCAGATGTTTAAAGCCAAGGTTGTGAGTGTATGTAAAATAAACAGTTATATGTACAGGAATTTAAAAAACGTGTTTATTAAAATAATAAAGGAAAAATAAATCGAAGATAGAATGAAACAATAATCAACGGCAATTATGAATTGCGGCGGTCTTATGAATTAACTAACATTTAGCAGTTCTCTAGAACAGCGCTACTAAAGTTATTATCCTGTAAAAATGGTCTATTATAATACTGATCAAAAACAGCTGAATTTGGTCCCCATCCGGCACATTTTCTTATGGCCTCTATAGTTACACCTGCTCGGAAGGCTGCAGAAGTGGACGAGTGTCTAGACAGCAGCAGTACTAGTACTATGAGCAGAGTACACATTGGTATCCACCCCACCTTCATGCAGGGTACACTTTATCTATCGCGCTATGCTTTGGGATGAGGCTTTTTTATATGGTCTTTTATAAGTTAGGATAAGATTTTGTATGTTATTTCTTTCATCTTTAGTCACATTCATATAAGGTATGATAGTTCTTACTGGACAGATCTCAGGCTTAGCATTGTAATAAAGTAATCTTAAGACAGGTTGCTCAGTTCCAGGTCTTGAAGTCTTTATAATATCTGTTATGTGTATGGTTATGCCTACATTACTAAGGATTATATTATCTAACTTAATCAACGATAGAGTTTGTATTCTATGGCCTGTCGTAAGCGCTAGTAGTGTTACTAGTTTACGAGTTAATTTCTCAATTCCTAGCGTATCGTTGGGAAACCATTGTGAGAGCATACTTAGTATAATACTAGGATCCCATGTACTACTGTACTTGGGTTTTGTAGGCTTAATCTTAAAAACCCCTTTAAAGAATCTTTTAAGGCTGTCGTCTGACCCTATTTTGGGATCTATTAGTAAGGACAATGCTGATCTGAAGCTGTTTAATGTACCATAAGAAGCACCCAGATTAAAGCGATCTGTCAGGAAGGTCAAAATGTTTGGGACTGAGCACAGGTAAGGGTGTAGATTATGTTTATTGCAGAAGGTCCACCATAATTTAAGTCCTGTATTATATTGTTTTAAAGTATTTGGAGATAGGGATGAGATCATTATATCAAGAGATGATTGCGGAACATTTCTTTTGTTTAGGCCTTCGCAGAGAGCAGTCCTGCAGCCAGGGTAAGTGTCTGGTGCATAGGATGAGGTTCCCTGAAATTTGACAATAATAATGTTTTATTTGTTTGAAATAATATGGGTTGTGTAACCAATAATGAGTTAAACAAGGGGAACCATGGTTGTGTGGTCCAATATAGGACAACTAAAATGCCCGTAGCCTTATCATTCCTTATTTTATGCAAGGCTTTCAGTACCAAGTTAAAAGGAGGGAATGCGTAAAAAGAAGATCTTGACCATTTCATTGTAAAAGCATCAATACCAATGGAATCTGGGTCTTTTTTCCAACTGATAGACTGTTTACATTTGTTGTTCAATTGTGAAGCAAATAGGTCTATATCTGGATCATCGAAAGTGTCAACTATTTTTTGGAATGCTGTATGAGATAGTTCCCATTCTATGTTTGATTTAGTCAGCATATATATTTTCCTTTGTATTGATATAAGACGCAAAAATGAAAATATTTCTCTTTTCACACCACTGCCAAATGTCGCGTGTGATACTGTTTAAATGAGGGTATTGGACTCCTCCTAATCTATTTATATACGATAATATGGCAGTGGTGTTATCAATTCTTATCAGAATCTCGCAATTTTGGTATTTATTTGCTAAGCATTTAAGCCCAAAATATGCAGCTTTTAATTCTAAGTAAAACGTGGTACTCGACTGAAAAAGCATACATTATATAACGATTGCATAAACAACTAATTTAATCTTACAATAAAACATTAATCAATGTGACTTGCAGTCTATCGATTACAATAAATATTTACAACTTAACAAACAAATAGTCTTAGAATCTAATGTCAGTCCGGTATCCAGAAAACATCGCTAGCTCATATCTGCGAGCTGCGTTCTGATCCATCTCTCACTGGAACATATCGGCGTCGTCCAATAAACCTTTCTAGTAGTAGATTTGCCAACTCTTTCTCTATCTGCCGGTCATAAAAAGGGGCATATCGACAAGCGATAGAATCGCCCCGTGAATTACCGACGGCTCTTAGGCTCCCATTATTCCTGGGCAAGCATGTAGCTGTGCTGGATGTGCTTTGTCGGTGGTAAGTGTTGGCTGGGAGATGAGCAACGATGAGTTATGCTTAAAATTGGGTCATCTTATGATGGGAGCATAATAGTTAGTCATATTAAGCAACGAAAACGGAATAGTTCCGCAGTGTGACACTATTAATTTCACTCAATTTATTACTCAAATATTAACTCGAAGAAATCCCGTGGTACCTGTAAGCTTCTCTGTGTACTTTAATATTTTGTACATTAATCATAAAATTGCATTGTATTTTGTTAGATATAAGATGTCTATCTCACTTTTGTTTTCTTGTCAAGAAACAGGTAGCTGATTTTATAAAATACTAGCGACCCGCCCCGGCTTCGCACGGGTACTATATTATACATATAAACCTTCCTCTTGAATCACTATCTATTAACCCTTAATTGGGCACTGTATGACGTGTCATACTAGCACTTCAAAAAAATCTAACGACTAAATTTATGACCAGATTACAATTACAAAAACAATAGAAATTGTCATTTAAAATACCATTCAAAAGAGTAGTATCTGACCATGCCACTGAACAAAAACTTACAATTTTTTTTTAAAACTTAGATTTGCTTTTAAGGTTTTTGTACCTGTACTTTAAGAGAAAAACATTATCATGTTTTCTTTTGATAGAATTTTTGGTTTTTGTTTTGAGAGATTTATAATTTTTGTTAGTTTGGTTTTGTGCAATTTGATAAGTATAATCTTACAGTTTCACAGAAAAACTTAGTTTAATTTTTTGTAAAAGTCGTTTTCTTCATTTGGCAATACATGCTGTTTTCCAAAAAAAACAAAAAGATTTTTTTTATCATATGTTTTCATGATGTGTTTGGACCTCTATGAAGGCGAGCAAACACAGCAATATATAATTTTAGATTATTTTTTCCTTTGCCAAATTAAGGGTTAAAAAAACCGCATCAAAATCTGTTGCGTAGTTTTAAAGATCTAAGCATACATAGGGACAGACAGCGGGAAGCGACTTTGTTTTATACTATGTAGCTTCACGCTTCTGCCCGCGACTCCGTCAAACTCACTCTCTCCGACTCCGACTTGACACTCCGACAAATCAGAAAACTTGGGACAAATAACCGCTCGAATCTGCGCTTCTTATCCAGCCGGTTCCAGAGCCGATGTTATCTCCGCTGCCCATAATTTTGTAGCTTCAGAGAGACTAATGGGCTATCAGTGCTATAATTCAGCGCCGCTCATTGTCCGCGAATCGCACTCTTACCCTATCTATAAGCCGGCGACAAATTTATTAATGTCCGACATTGTGTCCTGGTTCATTAGCGGCGGTGTAATTTGATGCGGCCGGCGGCGCTTTGACTGTTTTTTTCATACGGTTATTTAAAGTTTTTTGTATTGCATTAGCAATATTGAATAATGTTTTGATTTAAAATGTTAGATGAAGTAGTTTCTACACTTTTTTATACTCTTCGACTTTAATGTTTGAATTAAGACTTCGTACACAAAACTATAATCACATACTTTTTTTATATTGAGCTCCTAATTCAGCTATAATAAATTATGATACTTACAACTATTTAGACAATAAGTATGAATTTAACCAATAGAACATCGATCGCCTTTGTCATAGAACAAAAGACATCAACGAAACGCTGAGCCGGTGGGTTGCGCTTTGTTTCAGCAGGGCTCAGATTTTCAATAGATACCAAGTTTGTTTAAGGTGGTTCGACAATCATACAAAACGTCTTTTGACATTCGCAGGCTAACGGCGTGATATTTTAAGAAACTCATGTAATAATCTTTCATAAATTGGCTTTCCATTTGCGCGAGAATCCCCATTTCCTAGAATATACTTGTATATAAACTAGAATAACTTCAGGGTTACACAATTAGCTCTTAAATTCTCGTTACCGTACGGTTCTCGACTTAAAGAGCCCTCATTGTTTAACGATTGTGTAAAATACTATATTTGTATCTTTTCTTAACCTTTTCACCGCCCGACGGCGAAGCATTAAAATGGGTAAAGAAATAACGCCACCATAAAAATGGGCTGTTTTTCAATAGGTATTCATCAAAAAATGTTTGTCGGCCAGCGCCGTCTCTGGTGTCGTAGTCACGATTTTGCGTTGTCGGCTATGGCCGACTGTGGCGGTGAAAGGGTTAAGGCGCCGTAGGTAGAAGACCATGAGGTCTTCTCTCCCTCTCACTGAGCATAAGCGTAAGCGAGATGGAAGTGAGAACTGAAGCGCGGATATCATGTTTTTAATTTTAATTTTTTGGCAGTTTAAATAAATAAAAAAGTAATCACTGAGTTCTCTCAAACATGATATTGCCGATTTTTAGAAGCAATTTTAATATTTATAGCTTTTGTGCATAATTTGTTACGAATATTTTAAGTGTTAGATTATTGTACTTTAGATTTTAGAAGTGTATTGTTCGTGATTTTTTTCAATCGAGCAAAAATTGCTTAATCGTGTTTCGAATCACTTGATCTCCCTGCAGGAAAACCTCAAGATTACTATTCGTATTTTTTAGAAACCATATTATTATAAACAGACGCATTATATTGTTTCAAAAACTCTGTTCGCTTAACTTCGCTGAACCTACGGCGCCTTAAACAAGAAAGAAAATCCCTAAAACCTTTTTCAGCAATAACCTTTAAAAAAAACTTGGGATTAGGTGTCAAAGCGGACCCGGGCTCCTTTAGGGGCACAACCGGGAACAACGATAGGAGGATGAAGATGATTTAACTCTTACGGGTAAGTTCTACCTTAAATAAATTAAACTGAAACCCTTGGCATCTACCTATACCTACCCATTTTACAAAAAAGCGATTTCGTAATATCTTTTCAATTCCACCTTGTCAGCTTAGTTATCGCCAGCTTTTTAATACGCAGATTTTTTCATAATAATCAACTTTTTTAAACGCTGAAACCGATCACAAAATGCACCTACTTTCTACTTTTCGGTTACGTAAGTTGGTAGGTGTCTGTAATGTATTCTCCAAATTTATTCATAATCAATTTTAGATAACGTCAAAAACTTGTTACGGCAATGCAAGGCCGTTGAAAGTAATTAATCTCAAGGTAGACCACCTTGGGAGACATTTTTAAGGCTTCTTCGCCAAGGACGGTATGTGAGAATTCTCTTTTTAAAAAGCATCTGAGAACATGTTTGCGGTTTCGGGTAATAAGTTTTTCGCAGGTCGTTTTGTAAATAACTACGCTGCGGTGGCTGTAGCAGCAGGTGTTCCAGTTTATATTATGTGAAAACAGGAAAAAAAACTAAAAGGTTTTTCTTTTAGTATGGAAATGCATATTGATGTTTTTGACGAATTATTCGATCCATAGCCATGATGTTTATTCCTAAATGGGACAATAATAAATGGGAGAGAACGTGGGCTGTCTAGTCCAGCGCTTAGCTTATCCTATACTTATAGATTTTCCTTTATTTAAAAGTAAATAGGTAATGATGTAACTTAGCACCATCTTTCATTTCACTCTTATTTGTTCATTGTAACCTACTGCTCCAATACCAAGAAAAAATCCAAATTCAATACCGCAATCGAAACCACAATGCTCCATCTGACACTACGTTCACCAATCAATACTTCGGTCTAAATAAACTAAGAAAAGATAGGACACATCTCTGCTAGTTTATATATGCACAAAATAGAATTTATAGTTACAACCCAAACCATATTTTACTTAATTTTAATCTTTTAGCACCTGGGCAATTCTCCGAGACACTCATTTGCCTAACTTCCGTGGTCGATTTTTTTATTGATGTTAATAAAATACCTTCAAATATATGCAAATTAATTTTTTGAGGGTGCACCTAGATATCCAGCAAAATGCAAAATTTATGAACCATAAAAGTCAGGGAACACGGAAATCAGAAAAAGCTTAACCGGTCAATCCCATATTATCATATTAATAAAAAACCACGGTAGCCTACTGGCTCACGCATGCGTCTGTCAAGCCGCGGTCGTGGGTTCGAATCCCGGCTCGAACCAATGATTTTTTTCTGAACCGATTACAAATATTTACCGTTAGCTTTTCGGTGAAGGAAACCGGTCTAATCTCAATAAGGTATAGTTTTACTTCTCGGTTGGAAGGTCAGATGGCAGTCGCTCTCGTAAAACTAGTGCCTATGCTTCTTGCTATCTTGGCATTAAGTGTCAAAGCGGACTCCGGGCTCCTTTAGGCCACAACCGGGAATACATACGTGTATATAACAACGCATACGTGATTATATAAAAGTTATTCAAATATTGATAAATTTTCGAGTAATTGGCTTCAATTGCTTGAATTTTGGGTTGGAAACACGACATAGGGTCAGATTTTAACGGTTTATGTTTTTTCGAATAGTTTCTATATGACAAAAAATTAATGTACTCTGCAGTTCGAGAGTAACTTACGTATACTTAATCCACTGTATTTTTTATAGATTTGATTTTGCATTCTAAGAAGGCTTTAAGTGCGGGGCCGTGCGAAATTGCGTGCTCGGGGAAATACCCACCTACCTAGTGCTACTTCATAATTTTACAAGACATTTTGAATTTTCAGAACAGTAGGTACCTTTTTGCAGAAACTAGCAATGAAACCTCTCGCCGTACATTTATTTAACTTTCAACCGAGACGTCACCAACTGATTAAAATGTTCGTATTGTGAAATGAAATAATAACTATTGTCGAGAAAAATTTAAGAGACTAGTATCATAATATAATACATTATGTACATACATTTATTTTTATATGAGTAGTAAGTAAGCGGAACAAAAACAACTTTTTCCCTGTGCAATTTTGTGAGGTAGCCGAAGGTGGTGAACATTTCCGAAATCGCCTTTCCCTTCGGGAACAATTATCTACTCTTCCGACAGCTTTATCGGTTAAAATCGAAAGTGCAAGGTCTGATGTGCTGAATAGAAAAAATCGATGAGTTAGCCACCACAATAGGCTTGGGTAGTAGGAAGTGTAGTGATTTGTCATCATACTTGGCAAAAAGCGATCACGAAGTTTATGTTGCGTGAAATTGGAACACGGTTTTTTCAGAAGTATGGAAACACACTTCAGCACGGGTATCATGCGACGGCGCGCGAGGTCTCGATTTTTCTCGCACTATCCGTCTCTTTCTTATTAGAACACTTAGAACAAGAGATATAGTGCGAGAAAAATCGAGAATATGTCGCGGCCGTCGCATGATAGACGTGCTGAGGAGGCTCGCGCTTATTGATGTTTATAGGTAGGTATGTAGGTAGGTAGGTAGGTACTATAGGTAGTGTATTTTCAAAATGACAATACTCGTAGTAACATAAAAAATGTGAAATTATTGAGCTGCAAGCATTAAATCGATTTCTGTCGTAATTTTCTACGGTAAACTATAAATTTCAGAACTAAATCCGATGGCTATGTTGGTACACCATTGGTATTTCTTTTAATGGTAAAAGTTGCACTGGTTCATCATCCATAGGGTAGATAAATAAACAAACAATGTTGGTACTTAAATAACACACACCTATGCACACACTGACCAGATACATATTCTATAAATAAATCTATGATACACGGTAATCGTTTACCTAACGAAACATGTTGTCAGATTTTCAAATCTTGTAAGCCTTCAGTTGCTTGATGGTTTTGGTTAATTTTCTTCATCAATGCACTGATAAGATCTTAGTCGTGTAGGCGTTAGGCTTACTTATTGAAAAACATGTTTGGTTCGATCAAGTTTTCCTAATTATACAATTATAAGGAATTTTAATTACTTTATATAAAAAGTGGCAGGGAGGCTAGTTAAGCTAGACAAAAAACGCTTCGGTATCTACTGCGTATTTGAAAAATGGATCTATTTGTACCAAATGGGTTTTATCAAAGCTTTTAACACTTTAACTGGTTTACTAACTAGCACCTAAGACGAAGTAAATATTCTTCGCGATCTGCCTTCCGCGTCCCCAAGGTCAGCCCGCCTCCGAACGTTATCCGAGGATAAAAAAATACTTGCAAAAAATGTCGCCAACGTAATTATCCGGTCAACCGTGTAATCCATTAGAGCAATCGAAAGTATCTGATGAGTGACAGGTATTTGCAAAGACGCGACAAGGTCACCTTGTTGTCTGAAAATTATTAGTTGACAATTGTGACATTCGAGGTTCGAGACTCAGAAAGAAGGGCAATGCAACACACCGCGGTCAGCATCGGGGATTTACACGCAAATTCTATGTAGGTCAATTCTATACGTATCAGTTTAATGCCCATACACTGAAAACGTTAAATTACATTTACGACGTAGGTACCTGCGTCGTAAAAATTAAAAACATATTGATCGTCAGTTGCTAATTTCGCTTAGGAGACAACGTATTCCCATTTTCTTAGTACTCTTTAAACTATGCCTTCATCTTTTATTAACATTTTAATCATCTGATAAAAAAGTCAAGTAAGGTAAACGTCGTCCGAGTGCTCAACGCTGTACTAGTATTTGGCATGGGCACTATGTCAAAGTAATATGGGTTAGGTGGATGTCACACTGCGCCGCATCTCCGGACGGAGATGCGGAGCTCGTTGTATGCAAGTACCTCAGTTTGTATGTAAATTCCGTGTGGTACGACACACTGCACCGCACCTCCGTCCGGCGAAATTTATATGCAGCTCCGCACCTCCGTCCGGAGATGCGGCGCAGTGTGACATCCGCCTTAAATTCGAACTAAGAGGATTTTCCTTCATTCGAATTTAAGCCATGTCACTTTGACATAGAGTGCCCATGCCATATCTATCTATACATATAAATGCCTATGTCCTGGCTGACTCGCTCACTCACTCACTTATCAACGCACAGCCGAGACTACTGGAACTGGAAACTTGAAATTTACACCAGAACTTTCTTTTATGACGTAGGCAAGGGATAAGACGGGATTTTTGGAAATTCCACCCCTAAGGGGGTTAAATAGGGGTGCAATGTTTGTATGGGGGAAACATTACTTTTTGAACTAGAGACTTGAAACTTTGTAGAAAGATTATTTATTAAGATATAAAAAAAGTACTTTCAGCGTTTTAGAAAATTCCACCCTTAAAGGGGGTAAATAGGGGTGCAATGTTTGTATGGGGGAAACATTATTTTTTGAACTAGAGACTTGAAACTTTGTAGAAAGATTACTTATTAGAATACAAAAAAAATACTTTCTGCGTTGTAGAAAAATCCACCCCTGGCAGGGGGTTAAATAGGGGTGCAAATTTTGTATGGTGGGAACTTTTCCTTTTGAGCTAGAAGCCTGAAACTTTGTAGACAGATTACTTACCTATTTGAATATAAAAAAAGAACTTTAAGCGTAAAGGGTTAAAAGGGGTGAAAAGTTTGTATGGAGAGCAAGAAAATTTTAAAGTGTGAGATTTGTAACTTAGGTCTTAGCCTGTATGCTAAAAGACTGCAAAACAAATTTCAGCGTTTTTTTATATCTCCTAAGAGAGTTAAAAGTTGGTTCGATGTTTGTATAGAGAGTAAGACATTTTTGAAGTAAGAGATTTGTAACTTCGGTTTTAGACTGTTTCTTTGAAGACTAGAAAAAAATATTGGGTGTTAAACGAGGTTCACCCCTAAAGGGGCTAAAAGGAGTTGGAAATTTATACGGGGAACAAGACAATTTTAAAATAAGGGAACTGTAACTTCGGTCAAGGACTAGAAAACAAATTACTGCGTTTTTTTATATTCTTCCTATAAGGTTGGAGATTAAAAGGGGTTGAAAGTATGGGGAACAGGTACTTTTTGAAGTAAGGGAATTATTTGGTAAGCCATTAATTCAGAATACATAATCTTACTGCTCCCAGAAAAGTAGGTTAGTTTGTTAGAACTGCGATCTTTACAGAACCGAACAGCTACCAGAAAAGTAGGTTAAGGTTAGAACTGCAATGCTCGCAAACCGAAAAGAAGGTAAATGTTAGATTAAAAATGCGGATCATATTGTTAATTTAAGAAGTTAATCATCATCAATCAATGAATAATAAAAGGCTAATCAAAATAATTTATTCTCTAACTCCGTTAAACGGGGACTGGGGTGGAGATGGAAAGTTCTACGTCTATTGGCATAAAGATCATTTGAGACCCTTGGAAGGATTTAGGATAGTTTCTATCTCGAAAATCATCCCTTAAGATGGTAGAAGTTTGTTTGGAACAGCGATAATTAAGGTTACGCCTAACATAATTTAATAGCAATATTTTTTCTCAAGTTGCCCGCGACTTCGTCCGCGTAGCAACAGCTAGTACTAGTATATCAGCGTCGAAGTTTACCTTCAGTATATTTATTTCTCAGTAGTGTCACGAACTTTGAATAGCAAAGGAAGGTATAACATTCCGGTTCAATTATTTCATTGCTTCATCTTACAGCATTCTTGACACCAATAATATTAAATCAAACAGCAAATCGAGTCTGAGATGATGGGCCAGTAAAAACGAAATTTCTCTGTTAACCGAAGCAGATCAATCCCGCTGTGCACTTGAATGTTGTTATTAGAGATTTCTAAGGTCCACCAACGAGGCGTAGCGGGCACGAAGAAATGTTACTTATGTAAAAAGTGAATGGTTTTTCCTAACGCTAAAGTTCGCCGCGATACACTGCTGAAATTATTTGTATAGGTATGTTTTATGAAGTGCCATTCCTGGCAATGAATCCAGTTTGTATTCCCATACAAAGCGGATTCATTGCCAGGAATATTCCTTTGTATTCTTTACAAAGCTAGATTTCTTGGAAATATTCCTGGGAACGGCAAACACTAGGGAACATAAAACATTAAAATTTTCGTGCTGTTCTGCCGTCCGTAGCTAAAGTAGATACCGCTCTATTCTTCCGCCCGCTGATTATTTTTCCAAATGAAACTTGATAGAGCTAAATTTAAAGTACAAATTATACAAATGAGTCGCAATAATCGGTTGCTCTAGCAACAACCGGATTTTAACATTTTTCTACACGTTATTTTAAGACCAATTATTATATTTAACACGACACAGTGTTCATTGTTGTTTATTTGGCCCGTTTGACGTCAAGACCGGGGTAAATACCAGACAGGACAGCGTGACATGCAATGAGATAATATTATGACGATAATAATTAAATGAAAGAAATATACCGTCTGTCAGAAAATTGACACTAAAGTATGACACACATTTGAATAGCCGCGTTGCTAAGAGTAACAGAATATGCCGACGTAGCTAGTACGCATTGATCTAATGAATGCACCAATGAAAAATATCCACCATTTGTAGCATATAGGGTGACATTTTGTAGTTACTCAGCAGTTACTGCTTAATTTGCATCAGAGCGTTTAATTTGTATCAATAGCGATAGAATTTCATAAGTTAGTAACGATTCAGTATCGCTTCTACGTCTATACGAACCACGGAATAAAGAATCCATTGGAAGTGGCATTCAACCGATTTTCATAGAGAACCACTGTCGCCGCACGTACACCACCACACTCCAATAATACATGAACATACAAGTGCAATACGCTTTCAATTTGTTAAAACGTACTGTGACAATATGTTGTTAACGATAGCAAATTTTATACGCAAAATCTACTTTAACTAGTACTATTTACGGTCTCATTCAGAGTGTCAAGTAAATATTTCTTACGCCCGTTACCATATATGTTGCAAGTCTTGCAAGAGGCGTGGTCGTTCGGCTACTCGACGCAAGATGGCGGTGTTTTCAAAGTATGGAGATGCGACCGCTTAAAACCAAAAAGTCGCATGTACTGCAAAATGTGTATGATGATACGACTATTTGGCTGTAACTGAATAGGGATGTGGGTATGGCATGAGTTTGACTATCGATATTTTTCTGATATTCATACAGTAAATATTAAGCTAAGACTTAGTTATATTACAAATTGTTTTTAATAAAATCTTGTTTATAATATAATTAGTAGTAGGTAACATTTATACTAAATTACTTTTGTTATAAATGTAGTAGCAATGAAACACAGATTTCTAATAGACAAAGAATATAATTTGTTTAATTTATTACAAGCACATCTCAAATACTATATAGAATTATTTTACCAGCAATGTAAACTGCCGACGTTGTGCGAGTGCGGTCTAGTGAGAATTCACCGTCAAATTTGTTCGTTGTGTGGGATAACAGGAAACTAAATGTCAGTAGTGCGCCGTGCGTATTGCGAATTGAATAAATTTTTCGTACTTACGCTACATACAATACTCTGCGTGGGAATTGAATCTTCATGAATGAAGCGATTTCCTTTTGGCGAAACTCAAATATCAGTTACATCAAAATGTTTCGAACAAATGGTGTTGAATCGTTGCGGAAACCAATCCTTCCTCCTCGTGGCATCAATCCATTTTTCCTTTGTATTTGTGTCTTCAGGAAAACTATAAGATTATAATAGTTACTAGCTTCTGCCCGCGACTCCGTCCGCGTGGAACTCGTTTATATCGTAGCTCGATACAAACTTTCATCCCCCATGTCACCCACTCGGGGGGATGATTTCCGGGATAAATACCACCCTATGTCCTTCCCCGGGATTGAAACTATCTCCATACCAAATTTCATCTCAATCGGTTCAGCGGTTTAAGCGTGAAGAGGTAACAGACAGACAGACAGACACACACTTTCGCATTTATAATATTAGTATGGATTTTATTGTATATGACATAATATTCAGATACATATTACCAGAGCCCGGAATTCTTTAGAGCTGTCTAGGTACTTCTCGTTTATCGACTTCCGATTATACATATGTATATCAATAAATACAGAATACAATATGTAAAATATGATTACAAGTAGAAGTAACAACACGCAGTCTTATCACGAATGAGCGATCTCTTCGAGATAACCTTTGGATACCAACTTTTAGGAAATTATACTTATAAATTAAAATAATAATATTTTATTCTTTCTTATAAATAATAAGGATGATCTTTGTCCTGATTAAAAGGCATAGGTAAGCAAGCCATAAATTATAAAAAGCAATAAACAATAAAATATTATTATTTTAATTTCTATTTATAGTACTACAATACTTCCGATTATACAATAATACATATGTATAAACGGAAGTCGATAACCGAGAAGTCCCTATGATAGCTCAAAAGTGCTACGAGAATTCCGGGCTCTGCATATTACTCATAAAAATATAATCTTTTTCATTTTGGTTTATCGATAACAAGTATCGACCTTAGCCACAGAATTTGAGTAGCGAACCTTCGGGAAAATTGCCGTGCATTCACGTTCTGAGTAGTGAAATAATACACAGGATTATGAACTTTATTGTTAGAGAAATAGAATTGATATTTCCTTGAGGCGCAAATTGTGTCTAAGAAATTGAAAATTAAATATATTTTTATACGTATTCTAAAATATTACATAACGATGATAGGAAATACCTCCGTGTGCCGTCCACAAGTTTTTTATGTGCTGTTATTGGAGCAGCTTTCAATAACGCAATACGGCATTTTCCTAAAATAAACAAATATTCACTGATGTCATACGCTGCGTGCGGTCGCTAGGTGACTGACATTAATCTGTGCAAGAAGTATGCTTATTATTGCTCATATTCGGCGACACGGGAACGCCCACTCACCACTCCCAATGGATTCTTTATTCCGTGATACGAACGCTCAACGGTTTCGGGTGATATTACAGGAAAGGTATGCCGGTATGCCGTTAGGCAATTCACAACCTGTTTGACCATCATCCTCAGCATCTTCCGAGCGTTATTCCCAGTTGTGCCCTAAAGGAGCCTGAGGTCCGTTTTGGCAATCGTAACAACAATTTTTTTACAACTATATGTTATTATTTATGCGTAATTTAAAACCAAGTCTATTCTACTGGTTGCCCTTAAGATAATTGTACGCAAGGGTTATGATTACCGGGTGCACGACGTTTTATATAATTTCACTAAATCTATTTTGGTTTGATATACCATTGCTTATTATATTAAAACAATATTATACCATCCGTTACATTATAAAAAGCAATGGTATATCGAATCAAAATAGATTAAGTACAATTATATAAAACGTCGTTCACCCAAATATACTAGAATAATATCGCCATGTTAATTATACTCCCAAAACGACGATACGCGCTACGCTCCGTCCCGTGTGAAGCGTACTTTATTTATGATTTGGTTGTTAAAAAACCGCGCCCACGCATCGACCTTACACTACGCATTTACTCCAATTTCGACATTCTTGGGTGATTACGCGGGGTTGGCGCAGGTATGGAATTACCCAAGTACTGCACTTAAAAGGAGCAATCAATATTCATGAACAAGCCCGCCAATGTTCGACTTGGATTAGATCTGTAAGGGTTCTATGGGTTTTATATTTTAGTCCGATGATCGTCTTTAATATTGTGTATTTATAATTTAAAAAAAAAATAAAGGTGCAAATACTTTCTTAACGTTTAGGTTTTTTATTATTTGGCCCTGTATTGCATATATATATATATATAGCAAAATGTAGCAAAGGCAAAAAAAATAAAAGGGGTCAGAAACGAATGAAAACAAGATATGTTATAAAAATCATTAATTGATCAAACTTTTTCAAAGAAACTTATTAAAAAAAGCTTTTGGTTTCCAAGCTAAGCATGCTAAAATAGCCTACTTTTTTCCAGTAAATTCACCGAGTTTTTTTCATTTTAAGTGTCCTTCGTATGATTTGTAGTTTCTCTCATCTTTTTGAGTGACAGGCTTCGCAATTCCCTTGCAAATTGAACTGTGGTGGTAGGCTTTCACAGAGTTAACACTCACGTGCATATCTATGACAGGAAATAATTTTACGTATCTTGCTTATTTTCGTTTGAGTGCCCTTTTTCACCTATTTATTAATACGTTTCTCTTAAGGCTCCACATTCGAAATTTTCGTGAAAATGAGTTGTTTTGTAACCGTTTTATACATTATAACGTAACATTTTTGCTGTAGGAAAAAATATATCATAATCTGCAAGATATGCGACGGGTCATAGTTTTCGTAGAAATCCATTTTAACAATAAAAATTAGAGAAAAATAAATCTAAAGTCACCCCTATTTTTTCACTTGTAACCATTTTACTGCTCCATTTTTTATCAGAATAATATGAAATTTTATAACTTTCTTCATACAATAATGAACAAGGGCATCATTTTCTTACTTTCTTAATTTTCTTAAAAAATTATCTCGTTTTCTGAAATATTCCGCCAAAGTTCCTACGCCTCCCCGTTTTCGTCCATACGGTCAGTGCGGGACGAGACACGTTGCATGACGGACCTGTGTCAATTTGCGCTGCGCCGAAATTTTTAAATATTTGTGGAAATTGTGGACTATATTTGTTGCATAGAGTGGTTTTGTGATTCGTATAGTAGGTAACTAATAAATATTTGCGTATAGTTTAGTTTTTAGTGACAGATAATTTTGTTGCATAGAGTGGACAATCTATTTCGTAGTTTGTAAAGTAGTAGGTACTATAGACAAGACAGCTGACTAACCATCCGTGCACTTTATGTGCATTGTAATAAGGTTCTTGTATAAATACAGGATGGTCAGTTAACTGTGTTGGCATTTGTACCTAATTAATTAATTAAGTAGGTATAGTTTAGATTTTGTTTTTAGTTCAAGATGGGAAATAATAATAATAATAATAATACATACATACATACATACATACATACACGCCTTTAGCCCTAAAAGGGGTAGGCAGAGCACATGAAACCTGTGTCCAGTGCCACTGTTAGCATAAATGTGGGTATAAAAGATCGACAAAATGTGATATAGCGGTGACAGGTTGCTGGCCCATCGCCCACAACACACTTCAACCCAGTTCCCTTAGTCGACTACCCACACGGGAAGAAAGGGGGTGGTGCTATTCTAACCCGACACCACACGGGTAATAATAATAATAATAATAGAATAATAATATAATATTATTAATACAATAAAGAGATAATAATAAATTCTTTATTTCAGGCCAGTTTGCCCATAGATTGTTAGTAACATACAAACTTACGATACTAGAGTTAGTAGGTCTTAGCTTAGGTCTCACAAAGTTTTCAATAATTATTTTGGGTCTTTGGGGTTAAATAAGCGCAGGAGGAAAATACGTAATATCAAGAAATTTTACAAGAGAAGAGGAAAAAGAATACACAAGTAAATACCTATTCTATAAAAGTATCAAATATCTAAACAGTATCGAAATTGGGAAATCGCTAAAACCAGACATTTTATTAGTAATCTATTGCCTACTAACAATATTGTTTTATCTGCTCGTATTAATGACTGTCAAGTGTTAATAGAATAAGTTCTAATAAAAATAGTGGGCTTGGCAAATATTGTAAGTACCTACCTATGGGTTGCATGCCAACTCCAAGTTCGATACAGAGTTAATATTTGATATAAAACAAAGTATGGTTAACGTACAACTAATCTATAAGTATATATTTACCCGAGGCCGATTTCTGTACAGTCAGCATAATATAGTTAGTAGTCTTTGTTACTATAAGTAGGAGTAAGGAATGTGTTACGATATATTTGGCTACTTTGGATGCTACTAACTATCTGATGCTGACTGTACACGCCATCATCATCAAATCAAGGAAGTAGAACGTAATAAATATACCGAAAATTTGTTTAAAACTTAACAACCTTACACTTACACAAAAGGTAACGGACAGACAGACACACTTTCGCATTTATACTATTAGTATGGAGTATGGATATGGAAGTATGGATAGTATGGATTATATGTCTTTCCCGCTCACGGGACAATGACGTCCCGGACCTTTAGGAGGCGTGCGTGGAGCTCTGAGCCAACACGTAGAGGCCCTTTTGACAATTTAATGAAATTCAAGGAGTACACCAAGCGGATGCTGTCTCTGCCCGTGTCATGGGACGCACACAGAAACAGCACCCGCTGGGGTGTAAGAGTCTATTGCTAGTTGATGGAATCTAAATAAAACGGGTTATTGGGTCAAAATGATGGACTAGTAGCTGGGCTACTGGATGAAACATCGGACGCCTGCCCAATAAAACTGTTTCACATTTTATCTCTGGCAGACGGTGACTCGCTAACTGCTAGATGGGCCCCTATTAATAGCGACATTAAAAAATGGCCTAAGGGCAACAGTAGGTATGGATTATTATTATTACCTTTATATTTTTTTTCGCACTATCCGTCTCTCTCTTATTAGAATATTTAGTAACAGAGGTATAGTGCGAGAAAAATCGAAAGTATGTCGCGGCCGTCTAGTGCTAGGCGTGCTGAGGGCCTACCGCGAAACGAAACCGAACTTCGTTCGTGTATCTCCCTCTCTGTCGCGCTTGCTAGTTCGAGCGACAATGAGAGTTATTCGAAAGAATTTCGTTTTCACTAGCACGGCTAGCACGAAACGGCAGCGACATACTCTCGATTTTTCTCACACTATACCTCTCTTTCCTAATGTTCTAATAAGAGAGAGACCGATAGTGCGAGAAAAATCGAGTGTATGTCGCGGCCGTCTCGTGCTAGCCGTGCTGACGGAACTACACTAATCGTAAGTAAATAGTATTATAATAGTAGAGACATAATTTTTGAACTTAATCAAGTATGTAATTTATGTATGACAAATATCACGTTTCAATTAAGCATGACGAATGTCACCCACCCACGTCCACCCTTGCATTGGTAACGATGCGCGATGACGCGTCTGTAACTTAATCTATGTAACGATTAATAAACGACGGCGGGTTGTGCGACTTGCGCGGGGAGAGGGTCGAGGCTCCGCCCATACGCTCAAGGACTTTAGCGGGTATACAAGCCTTAATAGACAATTCATATTTGCATTAAGCGACGATATACGAATACATGTGATTACTAACCTTATTGATTTCTTCACACTTCACATTCTGTCTAATTACGTAGCAACCTTAACCAGCAATCGCACAGATTCCCACATGAAATGCACATTGGAAATCACAAGTATCATGCCGCAAGCCAGATGCAGCCGTTCAATCAGTCTGAGCTGGCAATTGCACATCACACTAATAAGCTATGGTAATTACCGATAATCATACGCGTTGAGTGTTGCAAGTACTGATGTTGTGTATTACTGACGCTGGTCTGTCATCTAAACAATTTCCACTTCGGTATGCGAAATGGAAAGTTGCCTGCCATTATCTACTTACCATTATTATTAGGGAGGAACTTGTTAGAATTAAATCAGCAATAACTTTCTTTAATAGTTTGTTTATGTCAAATACTAATGAAATTATGACCTACTATATTTCTAGGAATATTTGTAAATATGCAAAATCAATCAATGATATTTATTTGGGTCTACCTGAATTTGGCTCACTTTTAAGGGTTCCGTAGTCAACAAGGAACCTCTATAGTTTCGCCATATCCGCCTGTCCGTCCGTCTTCGGCTTAGCTCAGTAACCATTACTACTAGAAAACTGTAATTCGGCATAAGTATATAAAATAAATCAATCACGCCGACAAAACAGTACAATAAAATCTTTATAATTTTTTTTTAGGGTACCTACCCAACTAATTAATAATTATAATTTTTGGGTGGTGTATCGTGTGGGGTATCGTTGGATAGCTCGTTCAAAAATAATAAAGCCCTAATTTTTGTTTGAGTCATGTGCCGGATTCAGTTTACTTTAAGTAAGTAGTATGTATTCAATTTGTGTTCCTTCCGGGGCACCGGGTATACTGGATGCTTTAGGTAGATTTTCGTAATTTCTCTTTCTATAACAGCAACACATTTCATGTGTTCGCAACAGACACCGGTGGCTCTGAATAGGGCCCCAGGTTTCTTTCAATACCATGATTGGCAGGCTCACGTATAGTCACGCACGAATGGCCACGACCTTGCTTCTGATCCTGTCCGAGATGTGACTTGCACAAGTTGGAGTCCGTCGTCGGTTTCTGATGCCCGTTACCTTGGCTCGAGGTGACTTCGGGCTGCTCTTGTCTGAATCATGATAAAAACACTGCAAGGAATACCGACACGTACGCTACTCCGAAATAACTCTAAGGTGCAAATAGTACAAATCATTTGAGAACGAGGTACCTGCGTATAAGATGTAATTATTATTTTGTGTAGTTACTAAAAAAAGGTACTCGTACAAAAAATAAGTTTGAGGTTTAGAAATCAAGTTCGAATACAGACGGTCTCAAACCCGTTCGCAAATCGCGAGTATGATAAGACCCTAAGATGACAACTATTACAGTAAGGTGTCCATTAAAACATAAATAAGTAAATAGTAACTGCACCAGCATTAATATCAGCCACAACAAAGCACGCATACATATCTGGCACGACTCTATTTCTAGAGTCGTAAGGACGTCAGATATTTTTTTGCCCGCTTTGTTGTCGGATAATAATGCTGGTGACTGTACCTACACTAAAGTATTAAATCGGCGCCATCTACAGTATTAATTGACAAGACTAATGAGTTTGGTACCACGCGACTTAATAGATAATAAAATAAGATGTAGCAACACTGAATTCTAGTAGTGAACTAATTAAATTCAGTTTTCAATGAAGTAAGTGCATTATCTATCTACTTAAATCGTTTAAAATTCAGGTAAAATCAGGGCAAGGCTCGCATCGCTGGCACGGCCACTGACATAATGCCCCGCGAGTGAGGCATTCTGCCACCGTTACCGATAAATCACACAGTTTTATTACGACAGTAACCAATAAACCTATTTGTCCGCGGATAGATTCACATAACAACTCTAAACCGTATCAAACTCGTATTTGACGGGAATTCATCATTGCAAAAGCGACTTTAAATGTCGCAAATAAGGCATACACTTCAAAACATTGTAAAAGAAAGATGCACGGTGGAAATAATCATTGAATAATCGGTCGGTACTCGGCAGATATGGAGCTCTAAATCAAAATTTCTTCGTAAAGTACCTAGCAAATTATGCCGTAATTCGTTCGGATAGGGTTCATAATAATTGTTATTTGTGTGGGGTAACTTAGTCCTGAGGTTAATCACGAGAGAATGGTAGTAATTTTACGAGGGAGTCGCTTGTTCCTGTGACGGATCTATCGTAAATCTATCGATATTTTCATAATAAGTTCTGGCCACACGAGCTGCCCTAAAAGGTATCCAAGGAAATAAACATTAACCTTCTGACCACACATCGTACATTTGGTAGTCTTTTTAGGTGCAGCATGTTTGTGCTAACGTAGGTAGTTGTTATAGACTATATCAATGAAAATGATAATTAAGGTTAATACTAATGTAATTAACGCCAATTAAGCATTACGATTGAAGTGGTTTATACCAATTCCGTTAACAACACTACGCTGCAACGAAAATGCTACAAAATATACGATGTCTGCTACTTGTAATAACGTTAAATATATCGTCGTATTTTTAACTATTTTCTCTGAATTGTGATTTTTATAAAGAAAAAGTGTCCTCATTTTTTATACATAGTCACAGTCAGATTATAGTTTAGAGGTATAATACAAACCGGAGAAAATATGGAAAATAGGCGAATCGGTTATAAGTGGCAAAACCCGGAATATACCAGATTCTGAAGAAAGAAGTAAACGTCCTTACGTTAATGTCCTTACATTAAAGTCTATTTGAGTGCCTTCTTACTAAAGAATGTTGAACCCTCCTTTAACAACTCTACCAGTGGCATCGTCGGTTTGCCTATTTAAAGATTAGTGAAGTAAATTAAAAACAACCACACTGTAAACAGTTCCAGAAGAAAAAGTAAGCCAAATTAGCAGTAGCTTGAATACGGGTATGTGGGCAACGCAACAGCTCTTCGATTTCAATGAGCTATTCCTAGAGCTCATTACAAACACAAGCTCAATGAAAGCTTGTAAAAATACAAGATTTACGTCAGTTGGCGCAAGCGAATACGTTGCGGAGTCACGAAGTGCGCCTATCCGTGACCCGCAGACAAATCGAGATGAATTGCCTGCGCGATACCTCCCTCGGAACGGGTATGTGTCTAATGTGCCAGGAGCGTTTCAAAACAGCTCAGCGAAGACAGCGCATGAAATCGAGTATTTGCTACTGTCTGATGATATTGCTCCACGACTCGCTGTTGCAAAGTCTGATGTTAAAAATAAGAATACGCATAGAGAAACACGTATGAATGCACATAGTAAGTGAATTGAATTATCATTATAAGGACTCCATCTATTATACGTATTTACTTTTGATTTGATGAAAAATAAACATTGCATACCGTTTACAAATAAAATAAAGCTACTTATAAATGAGTAAAAACTAGACTTCCTGTGTATGAATCTAATTTATTCGTTAAATCCTCGCATACATCCACCCGGAACGCTAATTATATACCTACAAGAAGACAACTAGCGTGGCGTGATTGCATTCGCACTTCAAGGTGCATCTAGGAATAATTCAATCAAAACAATCATTTATTATTAGACAGTGGTATGGAATGGAAATCCACATTTTCTGCAATTATATTGATATTTATCACTAACAGTATTGTCTGTCGTTCTCATTGATCACTCGCTTTAATGACACTTGTTCAACCTGCCACACTTTAAGTATTAAGCTCTAAAAAACGAGACGTGTCTCCGGGATATCCCCTGTCTCATGTCTCATATTGAAGACAAAAGAAAGACACATAAAATAGGGTTTTTCCGAAGACACCAGTCTATTGCCCAGCATGTCATAGGGATATCTACAATTTTTTGACTCTTTCAAACTGAAAATCACAGATACATAAAACAGAGGACATGACAGGGACACGTCACATTTTGTGAGTCAAATACCCGCCGCGGTCATTAAGAACCCTTGAAGCCTTTGCGAAGCGAGATGCATGTTCCAGAAAGAATCTGCGTTGACAGCTGTTAATTATAACGATTTCTGAAACCAAGATAATGTTTCTACCGTGGAATAAATTGAGCGAAAGCCTAAAGCATCTCGGACAAGTGCACTGTTTCACCACAATATCAATCAAAATCAAATCGGATCTTTTAATCCAGCGGACGGGGATGGACGTTTTACTTCAATTAAGGATGTCGGCGGTCGAGAAAGGTTGAACTGGGCGGTATAATCAGATTTAAAAATTAACACTTAGTTATAGGTTACAGGATTTCCTACGGCTATGGAACACGAAGAATACGTGCTTTTAATTATACATGGAAAATTTTACTTAATGGAAATATATTTTGAATCGATCTGTTAATGAACGGAACGGGAACGGCTGGGAACCATGAATATACGTAATTAATAAAGTCGAGTCAATGGAAGACCGTCCGACGGCGGTTCCACATAGGCTTTCAATAACCTGGGAGCTGGGAGGCGTGGCGCGAACTTAGCTGGTTGATGTATATCCTATCGCCGTAGTGTTAAGTCAGTATTATTGTACCGTTGTTTTCCCAAATAAACATTAAACATACTTCGCATAAAATACCTATATTTGTCACCCAAAACCTCGAGAAAATTGCGCAAAACATTAAGTGATAGTGAGAATTTATTGCCTTTTAATTCATCTCAAGGCGAGGGCGAAGGGTAATCAGTTAAACAGTCACTGTACTGCTCTCCATATTACAACAGTTCCTGTGTGGTTTTTGTAATTGGTCCTTTCTGCTATAAGGATCTGTTATTATACTATGAGTCAAAAAGCGTCGATGTACGAAATGAACCACATCGTGCAGGAGAGGATGGGACTGCAGAAACGCACATCGCATCTTTTTTGGTTGTATATTTATTAGCCAACGTGCTTATTTCTATCTAGTATATATGTAGTTTGCGGCCCGGAGGGCCCGGCCGTTATGGCCCGGTATATGATACTTTAGATCTCGTAAATGGGGAAGGACCAAATCCTTGGCCAGTAGTTAGCCTGGTTAATCGGTAGTTAGCCATTATTTATTTATTGACAAATAAATTTACGTGACATTACAGTATAACCAATGCGTCACGAAACTAAAAACAACAAAAAATACTATTTAGGCGACGAAACGGCGTGGCCCCGTTGCATCGTCATCTCCGGTGTAGGATTCGGCAGATTGCCCCGGAACCACGAAACAAAAAACACGACACCCTTCGGCCAGAAGTCAGCACATGCGATGGTCTCCTGCAGCGGTCGCGGCACGCGCACCACAAACGAGCTGAAGTGCACATAGTGGCGCGAACGCAGCTGGAACACCCTCAGCGAGAAGCCGGTCTTCTGACGAACGTACTCCACCACATCATCAGCCGTGGCGGTGTAATGCAGGCGCGATACATATAGCGCCTTGCTCGGTGTGGCAACCCGCAGACCGGAAGCAACCGATTCTGCAGTACCGCACTGACTCTTGCGCGGCTTGCGCTTCCTCGACACCGTTGTAAAACCCTCCTTACCCACATCAGTGCGCGGGGGCTTCTCCTTTGGAGAAACCTGAACTTCACGCGCTCTTGAGGGCGCGTCTCTCCGGTCGGCTGCGGCAGACCGATCAGCTACGGCATCGGCATAGCGATGACGTGATTTAGAGGATGGGGCGGGGGGAGGCCCGGCGCCATACAATTGTATGGTTCATTTTCGTGTCACAACGGAAAACTTTCATAGATAATTTAATAAATTGAGATTTAAGCTGGCCAAAAATTTGGTACTTACCGAAATTTATACAGGATTTGATAAAGTGAAAAAAAAATCGTGTGGAATTTTAAATGGGTGTGCTATTGAGAATTAGGAGAACCGCGGCGCTTAAGCTTCATCAGTTAGTATAATATCACTACATAGTATAAAACAAAGTCGCTTCCCGCTGTCTGTCCCTATGTACTTATGCTTAGATCTTTAAAACTACGCGAAGGATTTTGATGCGGTTTTCATAGATAGAGTGATTCAAGAGGAAGGTTTAGGTGTATACTATATTACCCGTGCAAAGCCGGGGTGGGTCGCTAGTAGTAGTCATAATTAAAGGTCCGTGCCACCACACAATCTCGATCCTAATAAATGGTGCAAAGAGAATGATCGTCCATCAATGCGAGCAAAACAGTACTAGTGCCTTTTACAAAAAAAAGGAAACTAGACAAGCTCGCCAAACTAAAACTGAATGGACAGGAAATATATCATACTAAAATGAGGTCAAGTACGTAGGAGATACTTTTGACCAAAGGCTAACTTGGAACGCTCATTTGAATAGCTAGCATAATAAAAAACCTAGGGCGGCACATCGTGCACCCTGAAGAGGTACATCATACGAGTATCACCGCCCAAAGAATCTGGAATTTCCTAGAGGCAACGGGCCTTAAACTGCTACTCTTTGGGGAACTCTTACTCTTTGGGGGAGGCCTATGTCCAGCAGTGGACGTCTTTCGGCTGATATGATGATGATGATCATGAACGGGCCTTAACGGTGAAATCTAAAAAAAAGGGCTGCGACAATAGATCACTTGCTGGTCGAAGCGGCATATAAAGGCCCACTAATCAACAATAATAAATAAAAATAAATAGTATAATATTTATTTATATTTAAAATACAGGATGGGCAAGTAAGACGTATACAACTTTGAAGAGAATGACCGTCCATCAATGCGAGCAAACCAGTACTAGTGCCTTTTACAAAAAAAAGGAAACTAGACAAGCTCGCCAAACTAAAACTGAATGGACAGGGAATATATCATACTAAAATGAGGTCAAGTACGTAGGAGATACTTTTGACCAAAGGCTTACTTGGAACGCTCATTTGAATAAAATAAAAAAACATTTAATTCGGATATCTTAGACCCATAAGAATATAATATAATAAAATCAAAATTAAAATTAAAATTAAATCAATATTGAATAGGAACATGTTTGACAATAAAAATAAATAAATTAAGAAATAAATTACCTACCTACGCTATTTTATTTTCTTACCATAGAATGGTAGTGATTGGCTTGTGCATATCACAACAGTGCCGTAAATATGCACAATCCACCCTACCTGCTAACATCTGCAGGATATTGTTGGGGCTGGCCCGCACCCGACGCATCAGGGACGCGCTGCGCTAATAGCTAGCATAATAAAAAACCTAGGGCGGCACATCGTGCAGCCTGAAGAGGTACATCATATCACCGCCCAAAGAATCTGGAATTTCCTAGAGGCAACGGGCCTTAAACTCCTACTCTTTGGGGAACTCTTACTCTTTGGGGGAGGCCTATGTCCAGCAGTGGACGTCTTTCGGCTGATATGATGATGATGATCATGAACGGGCCTTAACGGTGAAATCTAAAAAAAAGGGCTGCTACAATAGATCACTTGCTGGTCGAAGCGGCATATAAAGGCCCACTAATCTAATCAACAATAATAAATAAAAATAAAATAATATTCATTTATATTTAAAATACAGGATGGGCAAGTAAGACGTATACAACTTTGAATCGATATCATTAAAAAAGTAAGTCTTAAGACTCGGCAATTATTAATTTAAATAAATATACGACAAATATCTATCTTGCCACGTGGGATAGTTCGAAGCATTTCATAGCGTTTTTCATGAATTTTCGCATTCCTAAAGGTGTATTTTTATAGCAACTCGGAATGTCCGCTTTTATTGTGTCAGGTTTATTCAAATGTACTTATACACACTGGATTAGCTAGTCCTATAGAAAAAAGTCAGGGGCAATCAAATTGGGTTACTTCGAGGGTCAATCAACATTAATTAGTTTTTTAGTTGACCTGAAAATGTTGGTATTGCTACAGTGCCCCGTTTCGTGTAACATGTTTCATGGCAATTGCGATTTCACATTCTGTATTCTGCCACCCTGAATCTAATAAGAGAACAAGAATCCCATATATTGTTACTGCGTTCTTGCCCTGAACGGCTGTATTAAAGACCAATCTGTCTGCCTGACACGCGGACCCGCAGCGCAAAGTTTTGGGTAATTCATTCCCAATCGCACCATAACTCTTAGTGACAAGCGCGCCGATGTGTGAAGCGCATTAAAATATGAACGATTGGCTGTGACCGAAGGTGCCTGACCCGCGATACTCTTTACATTAACGTCTGTACAAAATGTTTAATCAGATTAATAAAAAATATTAAAGTCATATGTTTAAGGTTAACACAAGTTGGTTAATGAATTTAATTAATAATTTCTAGCAGTAATACCAGGAGGGAACGAACCAGGAATCACGACTTCCTTTCTACCTTTCTAGGAGATATCGGCTTCAAGTTCATCTGCAAATAATGCGTTGCTTTCCCACATAAGCTTCGAAACTAAACAAAATAATTTCCATTGCTGGGTCACGTCAACTGTCATACATAACTCTTCGGGAACTTCGGCAAGGTTTAAGACTGCGCAAACACTTGGAACTTCTTCTTTTCTTGGGTTTGCAAGTGACGAAGATACCACCCGGGAGGTTCTCGCCAAGTCTGAAATTCCCAAAATGTTTCGCTTCACGAGCCACCTCGTGGGAAGCTCAGCATTCACATTTATTGCCCGAATTATTGCTTGGGAGGCCTCAATTAATTACTGAGCACGCCTGACATTAAGTGCGGTGCGCGGAATTTTTCACTTTTACGTAAAATAATGAAGCCCTCGACGTATAAAGTAGTGAGGTAATTTGCGTGTTCGCTTGATAAATTGGAGCAGGGCAGCGTTTTCGACGGACCTTGGTTGTACGGAACATTTTTATCTGCGGAGTGACCGAGAATTATTGCATTCGCTTACATAATCGGGCTCCAGTTTGGTTCCAACGTAATTTTAGAGCCGAAATCTGCACTTGTTTCGTGACGCGAGCGGAATAATCGACGTTGAATTTTCATACAATTTTGGTCGGTTTGCGTAATGCTATGTTGCCAGTTTGCGCCAGTCGTTCCGTAAATGTAACCGTCCCGAAGCTTTATTAGTTAATACACTGACGGTTTTAATTTATGCATTACCTACGAGCTACAAGCCTATGAATAAGTGATGTTAACATGCCGTCCAATGGGTGTAAGTGACGTCTGGTAGGAGTTATTGCTTGGATTCCCGTTCAATCAAGAGATCAATAGTTACGCTTAAGAAACGCCCCGAGAAAAGTGCTTCCTACATTTTAAACCCTTCATACAACTATAAAACATCAGGGAAAACTCTGTTCCTTAGGCCATGTTTATGCATTTACCAGACGCGGCCTTAGTGAACATTGTTAATCAGTCGCGGAGCTCACAAATCTTCTCCTCCTAATTTATGTGAGACTTTACTCAAATTCCGGGGTGCAGAATTAATTATGTCAACGTTATGAGAAATAAATTGTTGAGGAGGCTGCCATGACAAATGCGGCAAGCCACAGCGGCTACGACAACGACCAGCTAATTTGATAAAGCACGAGTCGGGGGCGCTCGTGATATGGGCATAGTCGGCCCTTAGTGACGACGTTCATAGCGTAGTATGGATAAGCCTTTATTTTCACGTGACATATTTATCAATGAATTAAATAATAATTTACTTTAAAAAAACACGTTTTAACCGACTTCAATTTAGTACTCTGCCAAGCCACGAGAACATTTCCACATTTATTTTCCAATTTACCACATGAACTGATTTCCGAGAGCAAATGCGTTGATTATAAGGGAAAAAAACCCAATCGCTGTATGTGGTCCGATAATATTTAAGGACTTCCGTCGATTCCACAAGGATCACCTTTGGCACTTCATTAGTTGCTATTTCAACGATATCTTATCAGAATCTGTGACGTACATTTGTACTTTTAAGTACATAATTGAGGAATTCCATAAGTCATCTGTGGTCTTCATCATCAATTCCACTCCACCAAATTTATGATTACCGGGTGTAAATACACGAGTTATAATAGAAAATACCAAAATCACTACACGGGAGTTCCCTCAATTCCTCATGGATCCCATCATCCAAATGAATTTTTGAAAAAAATGGGATCCACCTGGAAGCATATACTTACAAACAAACAAAAAAATACGTATCGGCTCATCAATGACGTAGTTCTGAGGTAACAAACATTGAAAAAAAAATGGTAAAAAAAATACAACCGAATTGAGAACCTCCTCCTTTTTTGAAGTCGGTTAAAAACTCCCATCCATCGTCAGTAATTTGCTAACACTGTGACAAAAGTTTGTAACGTAAAACGACTATGAAGTTCTTTTTAGAATCCGTAACTACAGGTTCAAGAATCCTTCATTATTAAACTAGCAAGATTTGTGTATTTATTTGTTTGTAAATCGGTTATTTTCGTCTTTTTTATTTATAAACGAGTTTTGGAACTCCACTCATCATCGTTTGTTTTTTTTATACAACGACGGTGGCAAACAAGCTTACGGCCCGCCTGATGGTAAGCGGCCACCGCAGCCTATAGACGCATGCAACTCCAAAGGAGTAACACGGGCGTTACCGACCCTTGATATGTTTGAGGATTCGCCGCGTTGATAGCTGATGGAACAAATTCCCTCGCTCTCAGCACAACGCATCCTCGGGAACTCTGTATTTATTATGTATTTCAAAATTACTGTTCCAAGCAGGTACTCGTACTATTGTTAAAAAACACAATCAGATGAGGTTTGATACATAGATATTTTACACTTTTTTAGTGCAATGGTACTCATAACCTATTAGCCATCATTTTAAATACGCTATGTATGAACTTTACAATCATCTCCAGAATAATAACAAACAATGCTGTGGGTGATCAGTACTATATGGGAAAAGCAGCTATTATTGAGTTTATGGATGTACAGAGTGTACCAAAAATGGGGTGTGAACCGATCAAGGCCATAACAGGTATCGTGTTCTGATAAGAAAAAACGAAAATGTATTTTTTTTGACGCGATTTTTTTTTTACATTTGTATGGAGCAGGTCACCCCAGTCGGCCAACGCTCCATAAAAGTGTAAAAAAAACGCGTAAAAAAAATTCTCTTAGTTTTTTCTTATTAGAACACGATACTTTATGCCCTTGATCGGTTCACACCCCATTTTGGTAGACCCTGTAGGACCTTCATACCTGTCATGAAATTTTGCCCTTTAAATTGCGATGTCTGCTAATTATTTAAATTATCGACACTACTGTTTTCAGGTCTGACATTGAAAGTAACTAACGAATTACTGTGTATAATTATTACACATTTTACGAAAGCATTGTTATATTTTGCATATGTTGTTCTTACATTTAGGTCATGATTGGCACATTTGTTACATTAATCGACCAATAAATATATTATTAACAATTGCATTAACAAGTTTATAAATCTGCTGTACTTAAAAATATACATAAACACATTTTTAATTTTAATCAGTCCGAAATGTTTATTAACATAAAATCAATCGATAAAAATAAATGTAGTATCGACAAGTATCAATATGCGTTAATAACCGTCGATCATATAATTAATAGGTAACATTGTCAACTTGTGGTTCGATAACATAATAATTCCGATTTATATTTATTTTATTTATAAAATAAGATGAAAGTGTAGTCGTATCTATATAATGATTACGTTGGAGATTCAATGATTTATGCGGGTGCCTTCGTGTCGAGTTGTTTTTGTAAAAAACAAACAAATAAAAGATTGTTCGCATTGTCCGTCCGTCCGCGGACACCAGTAGGCGCTGCTCGGGTTACCGCAGTCATGACACTTTAAAATGTTGACTAATAAAGTAAATTAGCTTTTTTTGATATGATTACCTTTTTCAGACGCATGATTGAGGTTATAAAAGGAATAAGATACGGGGTGAATTTAAATCATCGTAATAAGCAGAGATTGGAATTATAAAGATGCGTTAAACGCGAGCTCATTATTGGCGGTTCGTGTTTGCCGATGAGCCGATCGCCCGTAAACCGTCCAATAAATTACCCAAATCGCCGCAGATTAAGTGATTATTAAGCAAAAACTGCGTTAAAAATTACCACAAAATTGATAACGATTTCTTTTGTTGGCGCACAGCGAGTAAATTGCGTCGTCGTACATTAAAAACAGCTTTAAAAGAAGGGCGACGTTGCAAAACCTTGGAGAAAGGTAGCCTGTTTTAATAAAGGCGATCGGCGGACGGACTTATTTAAAGTTGCAATAAAAGGAATTCCTTAATGATGCTGACGCCGATATTAATATCGGCCGAAGTCGTCCAGTCGCTCTTCGGGTAAATGTAGTTTTTAAATTGCGTTTTTGGAGGAGCTTCGGCCTCGCTCGTGTCTGCCCTTACCAGGCTGATCTTGTTTCTCGCCATTACATTCGATATAATGATGCCTTTGTAACGCATTAAATCAGGAGGCCGGGCGAATATTCAGCGTTTTTAAGGCGTTTTTTTTCGTCATTGTCGTAAATAGCAAATACTACTAAAAGGCACGAGTGTCAGTCTACTTTTGATGAAGATGTTAGCCAATACCAGTACTGAATCTTTTTTGATTAAAGATTCTGCGGTACGTTTTACCTCTGATGAAATAATCGAGCCGACAATGACGTTAAAAAACGGAGCGGTTCAAACGCTCGGAGATTCGCCCGGCCGACAGTTGTCGGATGTCCGTCATTTTGTATTCTTAACGTAGCCCTGCATCGTAACTGAACAATCGTATGTTTCGATTAAGAAAATCAAAATGAAGAAATACGCTAATCAGGGCTAATTTATAAAATCGAATTATATCTACACATAAACACTAACAGACATCGTTTAATCTTAGGTCCAATGTAAGTCAAAGCAAAGAGGTGTGAGACACGGACGCTTAGCGAATGGGGTGCAGGCTGGACATACATTTCTTAAATTTTTGGCTTGACTCCGGCAGAGCCGTGGAAGGGATATATGTTTTTAGCAGTCTATGTTTGTATTTATACCTACGTGTGGTCCACCGTAGCGTTTAAGATACTAAACCGATTTTGATGAATGAGGTATTAATCGATTCGAAATTAGGCTAGGGGTGACAAAGGCTACCTTTTATCTGAGAAAAAAAAACAGTTAGTTACCCACAGTTTTTCGAATTTTATATGCTTGTTATAATTGATGGGCCGCGCCCGCGTCCCCATTCAGTTCTCTTTACTCGCACCCACTCCACGCTCCCAATCCCCATCAAATTTGTGACGGGACACTGATGTTTATTTTGTAGGTTTATGAAAAAAAACTTGTTATTTTGGAACTTTTTAAAATAGGCTTTTTGAAATTCGCGACCGATACCACATCAGGCCCCATATCATGGTCGGTCTTATCACGTTATGGATAAGTGACAAGATAGAGCGTCCATCACTGGTTGACACCGTTCGATAGAACGAGACTGACGCTCTATCTTGTCACTTATCGCGTGATAAGGCCGACTATGATACGGGGCCAGGGTAGCTTAAGTTAGTAAATGCTTTTTTAAACACCTATGTAATTTACATAAAATATTTATGATACTATTTATTGAACTTGTCGTATCAATCATACAGACAGGTGCAGGATTAAGACAGTGCGTAGGATTAAACGTGACTGTTATAAGTATAAACGATTATACCTATAAGGTACCTAGAAACAGTAAGTTTAATAGTTGCCCCGTAAAGTATTTTGATGTAATAAAAATTTAAATGTACTTAAAAATATACAGTAGGTATTTATAATAACTCATGCTTTTAAAGTAATTGTCAGATTATGTCGAATGCAAACTCGAGATTAAAACATAATCGGACAGCGGGGTTACGGCGCGACCTCGCTCGTCGATCGACACATCAGTTCCGCGAACCTCAATTATGTTGCCTTTCCTCGTAATTTCGACCTGCCCGACAAAATTAGGGACTCATTAAAAACAGCATTAAGTTGTAAATAATCTCTGGGTAAATATTGAAACGGCTTCATTGGGAAAATTCTGTCAAATGGAAGGGAAAGTATAAATGTAACTAACAACTGTGTAACACGTCGAATGAATGCCAATTTTCTGTATCTACCTATATGCGTAAACATGTATGTAATTGATCGTTTGAACAACATATGCAAGCTTAGATAATCCGTAGGCAGTTATTTCAAACAAGCGTTTAACATCTATAGGAGTGGGCAGAATTAATGTAAAGTCACGCTGATTGGAATATATATCGCTCCGATATAACATTTAATAAAAACTTAATTTGACTATTCCAAATAATTTGATTATAACGACTTAATTCCAGTTGTTCATTTATAGCTGTCATTGATACAATTTATGGCTCCTCCTCGTGATACGGAGCAATTAAACCTTTCATAACAGCTATTAATTGGGATTGTGTTAGAGATTAATTAGTAATTGTCGATCATCAGGATAAGCTTTAAATTGTTTATTGTTTGCATATTAGGTGCGGTCGTAGTAGCGGCACTCCCAGGTCATTACGAGACACCATTCAACGTTTTAAATGTGTTTTGTGTAACAAAAGATCGGGTGTAATAGCCGAAGGGTACTGGCGAGAATAGGCTTCGGTAATTTTGCAATATTGAGTGCCGGTGGTAATTAGAGCCGCGTCCGGACTGTTACAGCATCCTGATTCTACTTAATGCGTGCCCCACCAGCTTACAAAACGACGTATATCGTCAACCATGCTATGTCAAAATAAGATTTATTTGTAGGGTACGCAAGGTCGGAATTGTTACAACGATATAAATGCACTCGCCCATTCAACCTCCACTAAAGTCCAGGTACGACATCGACTACGGAACAGTCTAAGCAAAACTAGAGTACACGATAAACTCGCACGTACAGTGCCATTTGTAAGGGTTTAAATCGTTTCTGAAAATTATGTTGTATGCCCTTCTAAAGTTTGTGCGTGTTCGATATGCTCCCTTAGAAGCTAGGCAAGTTTCGCAAGAGGCCGCCTTGCTATCGCATCGAACTGATATCGTCTAATTATAAGGTATGGTAATGGACCGACGCGCGTGCAGCTGAATCAATTGCTTTACGTTCATTCAGCTTTAAATAAAAAGTTACGCTGCCCTACTTAGGCCCATCACAATTATATGTAGGTACCTACACTATTTGTGCATCTTAAGCGTACGTAATATGCTAAGTAACTATACATAGTTGTAATAATAGTAATCCTATTTTGTTTTTCTTACGCTTAAATTGTAATTTAAGCGTAAGAAAAACAAAATAGGATTCGATGTTTTTAGCATAAAGAGTCAAATATACATTCATTTGGTGTGAAGCAGTGTCATTAAATATAAAAATCGGCTGTAACAAACAGATACCGAGGCGATCTGATTAGCCAAATTTGGTACGGAACACGAGTAAGTTGATTGACGTGTAATTCAGGATGTTCAATTATGATTTAAATTATTAGACAAGTCAATACAAAATGGAGACACTATCATTTTTGCTTCTAGCCGCGTGCCAAGATAAAGATCGCCCGAGGTCGCTCGATTGTCGTTTTCTGGTAAGTGTGGCCTCTGAGATCAACGCTAACATTCATTCCTGCCATATCGATCGTCAAATCTCGTCCGCGGTCACGTCATCATGTCTCCGCTATGCACTAGCATATTTCCAATACGAAATTTCTATACGAACAAATACCTTGGTGCGAGGTTGCCCCGAGGCCGCCCTCATTGCCCGATGTTCGCCGATTGGACCAATAAAAAAAAACTTTTATTACCGTGACTGTTGCATGAGGACACGGTGAATTATTATTTCCTTTACGGAACTTTTTATTGTGCATAACGTTATTTTTATAATGCCACGCGTTTCCGAGAGAAGCGGTTACGAGCACAGTTTCGCAGTAAAAAGTTTGTCTGCTGGTTGGTGAATATTCTGTTTTCGCATAATGGAGGTGCCCTTAAGTGATGTTAATGCGGCGCAGCGCGCGCGCAGGCAGTGAGACGTCTCGGCGTCCGGCGTCGCGCGACAGTAACGAACCGAGAGACCCGTTTAAGGACGCCACATTATGTTGGCTTTTGACATCATTAAGGCGATTCTCAGGCCGGTCCCGGGTAATCCTTGACGTTACGGAAGAACTTTATAAGAAATTGCGAAATAACGACGAACGTTTCTTATTACTACATTTTTCATTTTTCCTCAATTGTGGTACTAAAATAAAAACAAAAGCTAAAACCTAAAGTGCATGCGGTTATCCGTTTTTAAACAGGACACGTCACTCTAATTAGTATTATTACGACACTAAAATTATTTATATTATCCATCTACTAATCCTTATGTTTGTTTATCCGCTAAAATTTAAATAACACGTCTAGCTGTCAGCTTATGCAACTTCCTTTTAATGTATTTCGTAGTATGCAAAAACTCTTGACTGTTCCGTGGGTGCAAATTTACATAGAAAACTTGATTACTAGTACAATAAGTGCAAAAATACACGTATACTAACGAAATTCGACCAATCTCATGTATTAGTAAAGTCTTACATAATTGAGATTGCCTTTCCAATATAATGTGTTTGTGTACACAAAAGTCACTAAACACTTAAAACCTAACATATGTACATTCAGTAGGGAGTTGTAATAATTAATGGTTCCTTAACATTAGAAGTAATTGAATGGCTAGTCTATATTTACGGTTGCTTACGAGTCTTACGACTTTCTTAGCACGTTAAAATGCAAAACAAAATTGCAGTATATGGTAAGGTAACCATGACCTGATCAGCCGTTTCAAGATCATCACTTTAAAAAGAACGAAATAAAAATGAAATAAAAATGTTAAAAACTCCCCGACACAAAAATAAACCCTAAAATCTAACAAATAAGTCGCCCGACGGTCCCCCGACGCGACGACGCTTGGAAAATAAACATATTTGAACTTATATAACATATGTGACGGTAATAATTATAATAGGTTTAAAATATTATTTGTTAGATTTTAGAGTTTATTTTTTGTGTCGGGGGGTTTTTTTAATTTTTCTTTTTTACAGCTTGAAGTTATTAGTTGAGGGCTACGATAGCCTAGTGGTTCAGGCATGCGGCTGTCAAGCGGCGGTCGTGGGTTCGAATCCCGGCCCGTACCAATGAGTTTTTCGGACCTTATGTAACCTACGGAATATTTACCGTCAGCTTTTCGGTGAAGGAAAACATCGTGAGGAAACCGGTCTAATCCCAACAAGGTCTAGTTTTCCTTCTGGGTTGAAAGGTCAGATGCCCGTCGCTTTCGTAAAACTAGTGCCTATTCCAAATCTTGGGATTAGGTGTCAAAGCGGACCCCGGGCTCCTTTAGGGCACAACCGGGAATAACGCCAGGAGGAGGTTGATAACTTGAAGTTATTAAGTTTGCATTATTTAGGTCTGACATAATTTAGGTTGTATCTTGTTATCTCTGTGGCCCATAAATCACATAATATGCTATCGGAATCGAAATGTACTTCAAAGACCAAATTTAGGCTTTCGCGTCCTTCACTTTCAAGTGTAGTCGGAATTTCATTTGTTTTTCAGTATGAAATACCCAAACAGACCCAACCCATCAGCTTTCCTCTAAACTATTAGTATAGATTACTCGTCACCGACGCTCGCTGAGAGCCTTCGCTTGTAGCATTTAAATCGAAGATTGATGACACGAAATTGCCGAGTGACAGGTCTGGTTAGTAATACCCGCGATAGTGCTTTGATGATCCATCCATTACGAATTTACATAGCAATCATGTTTAGACCAGGGTAATTATGGACAAAAAAGGGTCGTCCCGAAGCGGCGAGAATACAAGAAAGTTAGAAGTTTCTAGTGATTTTAATGAACGTAATTCTACTGTAATTGGAGTACAGGAGTGTATTAGGCTCATTAATTTATAGTTAAATGATTGTTTTTATAACCAGTAAGCTGAGAATGACAATGATTTTCTTAATAGGCTAGGAGGTCTATTCATGTCGGTCTCTTCGGATCGCATTTGGATTTCAATGTGATTCGCGCCGCAAGCACGCTTACACACGCGCCCAGTAATGGATAGGGTTGCATTTAAGATAGCCGTAGATATCCAATAAAGATAGGAATAAAATGTATTACGGTTATTCTCAAATTTTGTGTCTGCGGTTGTGTCTAATTACCACGACCATTTACGAACATTTTATATGGAGTCGTGGTAATTAGACGCAGACACAAAATTTGAGAATAGCCGATTAAATACTTAGTTTTATTTTTAAATGGCTAAAAAGCTTTTTTTTGTGTTTGTTACCATGAGGTAACAACTAATAATGACTAATAATGATATTAGTCATTATGAAGAAATGAGTGATAAGCCTTATTGAGGCTTCAGCAAGAATACAGCAATAAATGTATTAGCATACGTTTATATTTAGAATAAATACAAGTACCCTAACTTCAAATATTTTAGGCACGCATATTTTGATTGCTCTTGAAAAGCAGCAATGTCAACAACATATTAAAATGTCATGTTAAAATCAATAAAATAGGTAATGCATGCCAACATTGTAAAATAAATCCCGATTTTCAATCTTCTACCGGAAATAGTGAACACAGGCATTTATGTTTAACTTATGAAATGTTATAAAAACTGATTTAGTCCAGTGTCGTTAATTAAGAGGACAAATACTCAAATTGATAAGGGTTTGAAACATGTTAATAATATCCCCGATATAACAGGACCAAAAAAATAATCCTACTACATATCCATCCATATGTACTTCCATACTAATAATGAGCAAAAATGCGAGAGACTCTATTTGTCTCTTTGTCTATGTATTGTAATTAGATTTAATTTGGTATGGAGAAACTTTCTATAACCAGAAACCCTGGAAAGGACAAAAAACAGTTTTTTTCCCGGAAATCATCTCTCAAAGAGGTAAAAACGGAAATGGAAATTTCTACGGGAGTGCGATAAGTGATTCTGCGCCTGTGGAAAATCGAATAGCATATTTACTATTAGAGTTTGTGAAAAAAATATACAGACTAAAATTTGATTAACACAACGTCTAACGGACATTTATAAACCCGCCTAAAAAGTCCTTGTTGACTAGAGTAGGCACAAGGCTTCTAATTATAGCGGCAATTATGAAAGCGTTTGCGACAATAATTACGAGGGAAATATGCGACGCGCTTGTGACGGCCGAAGCTGTGCGTGATTACATGATTGCGATTGATTGTTGACGGAATGATTGACGAATTTCTAACTGCACTATTAATGTGATTGCTGATTGCTGATGGATTTAGTCCAGGTAATTTCTTCATTTTAGCATAGGTATCATAAAAATGGAGTCAGACTATCCGTCTCGTGGTTTAAGTGGCGTGCGAGATTGTCTAGTGCCGCGTTTGCCATTTTCAAACAACAATTAGTGACAAGTTTTATAATATTGTACACCACGGTCGTTAATTGCGCTTTTAAATGATATTAATCTTGTTAGGGTACGATAAATTATGTATGAGCTGAGTTATATTCGCTCAAATCGAAATTTACGAGATGTTCGCTTTTTTGACGACGAGTGTATCTATAAATATAATTACTGATTATAACGTCATATTTATTAAGTACATATTTTAATGAAAAGGTGTATGTAGTAAAACCAAACCTTACACTGTGATTATATTTTAATTAAATGCTCTAAAATTACTCTTAATTGGCCTTTAATTAAACTTAATTCTGATGATCTGTTATTAACCTATTATTAATGTAGATTATTAATGTGAACTGGTTCCAATAAACATTCGGCAAACTATTCCCAAATGCCTCCAATGGTAACTAAAAGTCAAATAAAGAATAAACAATCGAAACAATCGGAAGAATTCCATCCTTTTCGCTTCTACTAATGGCTCCGCGGTATCATTGCACCGCGCCATTCAATCTTTGTAACTTATCTTATTCATGTATCTCACACAAATACTAACCAATGTCCATTCAAATCTATACTTATTGCCTCAGCATTAGAGTGTAGTTTTGTATGTCAGCGAAAGTTACTTCGGACGTTTTAGTTGGTGTGAAGAACGCGTGCCTAGCTCGTGCCAATTTGTGAATAGCACCGGACGCTCCGGGCAGCTTTCTTTCCTCCATTGCTAAACTTGTTAGTTGAATATCACTGCAGTGTAAAATAGGGCTCGATTCATAAAACATCGATATCGATTTTAGAGTGATTTAAAAGATACTACGACTACTACGAGTATACAGAGTTGTTACGAATTGGGGTACCTTTATAGGTTGGGTTGGGGTTTTATTTGAGATAAGAGGGATGTTTGACTTAATTTTCGTTAACTTTGTAATTCAGTATGCTCAAATGAATACAGTGACCTATTTAGGATGATGAGACTACTTAATATAAATTCTCGTTCCACTGTTTCTGAGATAGCTTAGCTTGCATATAGGATTTCCTCAAACAAGTAAGTACTTATCAAGTTTTGTAGTAGGCAGTTGGATGGTTAAGATATTTGCATTTGCTTGCCTGGATGTAACTTGTGGTGCTTCTTGTGTCACAGCGTGTGCAACTACGGTTACTTAGAACTTTCCAGAATACTATATCGTATATCATACTCATAGTAGAAGTATATAATGTTTATATGGCGAGCATTTTGTCGAAGTATTTTGTAAGGGGTATGGATATGTAAATGCATTTTCAGTGACCTAATAAATAATATTTGTTCCTAAAATAGTAGACCTGTCACTTAAATTGAATCACCAAATAATATTAAAACGCTTACCTAAATAAGAATGACTACTAATTAAGAATTACTTTGAAATATTATCAATCATCAAATAATTACATTGAACTTCAAAATAAAAAAAATTGAGACTAAAACTGAATCACCGAACAATATAAAAATGTTTACCTAACAATTAATTCTTAATCAAACAATTATACCTTTTTTACAATGTTTACCTAACAATTAATCACTCGAAAATAATATTAATCATCAAATAAATCAATTAATTTTTGAAATATTATATATATATATTTATTTATTTATTGATAAATACATTTACGTGACATTACAGTAATTAATAACCAATGCGTCACGAAACTAAAAACAACAATTAATACTATTTAGGCGACGAAACGGTGTGGCCCCGTTGCATCGTCATCTCCGGCGGGATTCGGCAGATTGCCCCGGAACCGTCGAAACACGACACCCTTCGGCCAGAAGTCGTCAGCACATGCGATGGTCTCCTGCAGCGGTCGCGATTTTATGTATCTAGATAATCGTTATGGAAAAAGAAAAATCATAGGGTCGCTTCGCTCGTCGTCGTACCTTCACCGACCTGCCTTAGTAGAGCTTAGACTTCCCTACTATTACAAAATTACAGGACAAAAATTTTCAAGTGAAATATTTTTATTTTGACGTATTCTGTAAGATGAAATCATATAAAAGTTGTGTCAATTTGACATCACACCGACGATTTCTTTTTTACTCCTGGTTAAGTATTTAACATTTTGAGCTCTATATCTTGGCCATTTTTAATTTTAGGGAAAAGTTTTTAAAATAAAACGTTTTTTCTGTAGGATCAAATCATTAAAAACATATGTCATAATGCCACCACCGAAAAATTTTCGCTGCCCGTGACTTACTTTTTAGAGGACAGATCTTCAGGCTGTAGAAAAAAGTGATGAAACTATAGTTTAAGATACATATTTACATTAATCCGATGTTTTATACTTAGACAGTTTTGGTTAATACAGTCGCGGGCAAAGAATACGGGTCACCCTAAATTAAATAACTGCAATAGGTTTTTAAAATATTTAATACTTGTTTTATTTACATAATATGTTATTCTTTACAATACCTACCCAACTGTATTAACAATTTCCTGGATCCTATCCTAAAAATATCGATATCCAAAAATCACGATTTTTGCTATATCTCGCTCCGTTAACGTTATTTTTTTTTCATGGGTTTTTACGAGTCCGATTTAAACCTGGTAACGTTATATTTTTTACTGTTATTAGCAGTTTATATGTAAAATTAAATAAAGATCATGACAGGATTAACTGTACAACCTCTTACGCACTATTTTAGGAAATATGACGGTATTTTACCGACCCGTATTCTTTGCCCGCGAGTGTATGGTGATTAATATATTTCTTGGGGATATACTGCGTGGAACGGAACGATGGACTTTCCCGCAAGAGGGGGATTATTGAGCGCTAGTACGTCACATTTTCCAGATAAACAATTTTTTATGACGCGTTTTTTTTTTACATTTGTATGGAGCTCGTCGCTCCAGTCGGCCAACGCTCCATACAAAGGTAAAAAAAAAATCGCGTCAAAAAAAATAGTTTATCTGGAAAATGTGACGTACTAGCGCTCAATAATCCCCCTCTTGCGGGAAAGTCCATCGTTCCGTTCCACGCTGTATATTATAATATAATTAGATATTGCAGACTAGTGACATCTAAACTTAGCTGACATAAAATATTGTACACCTTTTGTAAGTATGAGCCAGACGGATTGAATAGACCTCAATAAATCATCGACAGTTTGAGGAAGACCCTACGACCATCACTATCAACACGTGATGCCCTCGCGCTCCGTATCTGCCTACTGCCCGCCAGCTCATTAGAATGATTGATGCTGTGTTTGAATGCATAAATATGTGCCTACCGACCGTACGGCATTACCTCAAGTCACGAACTAACATGCGTAAAACAACCACTCTAACTTGAAACCGCATATCTACTAAACTATTTCCAACTAGGACGCACTTACACTGGCCACGTAAGTAGCTGTATGTTATGACCTCCTACTTGTATTTAACTGCATATAATTTAGATGCCTCCCTATGCTGGTTGGTCGTCGGAACAATGCAAGAAAGCTCTGGGTGGACGAGACGAGTAGGACAGATGGAATTTCTTATACGCTGTGATCTGTTTTATTAGGTTAATTATGTTGTTTATTTAATTTAATTGTGGTTTGTGTCGTAGGCAGTAGACGAGTGCTTGAGTTGGCATGGCAGTACTTGAAGTTTAACATATATCTTTGTTGTTTCATGTCATGCGGTCATAATTGCTTCAGAATGTTGTTGTATATGCCTCTTACTTCTAAATGCATTCAACTTTAACTTAGATATGTATGTTTAAACTATTTTTTGTAGCAAGTACCTACACTGTCATTTATAAAGTAATGCAAATTACCTTCCACAATGTGAAATTTACAACTCAAATAACGTGAAAATAATTAAATAAGCCAAATACACATGTTTCAAATGATATTATGTATTAAGTTTTTAATAAGTAACTACTTAATTTCTGATATGATTTTGTGTCGTTTATAAGTTACGTATACTTCCCGTTTTTTTTTTGGAAAATTTTAGCATCAGCCTGTAGCTGGGCGGGTTCAAATAATTAAGTATAACAGATAGTCGTGGGCGATAACAATTAAATGAAGAGATGTCGCCGTGCCCAGGTCGTGCCGGCATGTCGCAAGCACACGTGTGTATGGCGGTAGTACCTACTGGTATGACATAAGAACAACATATTAATTATGGTGGATAAATATCTGGCGGGAGCGTTCATGGCCTGGTGGCACTTGTGATCTCTTTCTGGGTGAGCCCAGTGGGCAGTTGGTTACTAACTGAGCGATTCCGTGCTATGTACGATGTGCATTGGTTCCATCGGAAGACCAGCGCTGGCCACCAGGCCAGCACAACGCGGAGATGGAACCGTTTCGTGGCAATGTTGTTTTGTCTTTTGTATGCTGATTTATGTGCATGTATATGTTTTTGTCATGAATAAATGATTATTCTATTCTATTCTATTCTATTCTATTCATTTGAATCCGGTTGCTGTGAACGTAAGAACTCGTAGGTGAGGTAGAGGCCTTCGGCGTGTTTACTTCTAACAGACTAGTTGCCTACTCAATTGACAAAGCCCAAATTCCAGAGAACCAAACACTAACAAAACAAAACTATCCCCTTTTGGTTGAAGATCAGGTGGCAATTGTTTCTTCAAAAACATATGCACCTTGGGGTGTAACCGAGATAACGATTAAATAAGGAGTGGTAGAGCGAAATTTGACTTGCTTTAATGTCACGGGAGAATGAGGACCACTAGGCCGTTCAACTTTGATGCGATGCAAATTGAGAGATTGTCAACAATAAAATACTGAATAAGCATTGCATCTGCAAGGCTACTGTTTTTTTAATACAAAAAGTAGGTAGCCTATTGTTATAGCAAGTGATTGGTTCCTCATTTATCGAAATCGGTTCAGTATCTTATTTAAACGCTACGGTGGTACAAACGTAAATAGAAACATAAACTGCTAAAATCAAAGCCAGCAAATAAGCAACGATACAAAGAAACCTACATTTTTTTCCCCATCCTCTAATAATTTCATTGGGCAGCAGATACTCGTACAGTATCAATTTCACACTAATGATATCAACTTATCACCTCGGTATAAGTCGCGTATCAGCGCAGCAAAAACGGACAGACTACATAGACTTGCGACATCAAAATCGCAAGTCGTCGGTTGAATAATTCAACCGCATGATGTATTATCACCTCGAGCCGTGTAGGTTGCGGAGACACATTGGTAAATTTAACAGTGAATATTCGGGCCTAGTATTTTGTAGTATAGATGTGCAACTTAAATGCTCCGATATGTTGCAACGTTTGGAATTTTGCATTTCATTGCATTACTGTTGAGTATTTCTTTACCTTCAAAGATGGTAACCAAGCGTGTTTGGTCTGCTTGATCGTATGCATGCTGACGCACATGATCGTTCATCTTCTTCGTCGTTATTGACTCTTCATTGATTTAGGTAGGGCCAGTGGGTGGGGACCCACATTGCACATGGCCCCACACGTCTGGGGGGAAAGTCAAGCGTCGCTGGCTTACCCCTCTCTTGGCGCGGGTGTCCTGGTGTAGTTAGTCTGGACCGCCGGGGGGCGTCGTGGTTAGAAATGTCCATCCCATGACGCCCCCTTAACGGCATCCCCCTTGCACTCGATTCGTTGAGTCCGAGGAGGATAAAAACATTTCCCCAGCGTCAAAAAAAAAGGTGTTGACAGCAGGAGACAAGTGCAGTACCATATTGTCAACGCGGCGTACGTTTGGAAACTCAGGCTACCCTACTCACATATATTAATTACTTTGTATTACATAATAGGTATGTTTACTTTATTATTTATGTTTTATTTACGTTAGCTACGCTGAAGTTCCGAAAATATGTTATGCTTAGTATTTAAAATTAACAGTTTTTGCCCCTCTGAAATATTGGATCTACTTGTTTTTCGCATATGACAGCTGTAATAACGTAATTTTTTGACACTTAAATGAATAAACCATTCTCTATCAGTCAACCATATGGCAAAGCAGATAAAATGTGGGCAGTGCAACTGATTATGAAGTAACGTGTCATTAACAATAACAATGCGCATGACACTATAACTCACGCACTGACGCGACGGATCATCGATATACCTATTGCAATTTACTCTATCTCTTCCCTAAATCTCCATCGCAGTCCACGCCAAAACCTACTTTCTGCGTCTGATATAATGTCGTCATTGCAATAGTCTATTTAGATATGTATTTGTGGCTTGGGGTATCAATATTATCAGTAGAAGTTCTCGTAACATCTCGGCTGCGAGAACGCATTAGGTACTTACTCAAACCGATCTAGTTGAAGAGCGTTGGAATGCCGTCTACGGTTGTTTTATCAAAGACTATTCGCAATAGAACGGTAATGTGTGTAAAACTGCTTCATTGTAGAATGGCCACATTCATTATACTTATTTATGGGTGTTAAACTTTTTGTTCTAACAAGGTTATTTGACAGGGCTCAGAATAAATGTTATCAATACCTACTCTCTGTATTCGAGCAAACCGCTTAAGTAACATTTATATACGAGTATTAAGTTTTAATCACTTGCTTGGCTAAAAAGTAAAAGAGGAAAATCTAAAAAAAAACAGGTCGGTCGGATGGATAAACGCCTTATCTTGTTGTACAATCTTCTATTTGATAGAACATGGAGCACCTATATCATTTATACTGGGCTGTCCCAGAAGTAAAGAGACAAATTTTATTTTCAAAATATTTAATATATAGTAAACAATAAAAGTTATAATATTGGTTGAATGTTGTAACAAAAGTAATTAAATTATAAGGTTTATATTAAATTTGCACCCACGACACATTTAAAAGCAATTTTTCTTAGATTTTTGACGGCACGCCGCATTACGGCTGTTTCAGATTTTCAGCCACTTATTTTGACAATCTGGTTCATCGTTGCTTAAAAGCTTTTAAGGATTTTGGTTTTTCGGTTTGTTTCTTATATTCCCTTATACATAGGGACCAAAACATCTCGATACCGCGAGCTTGTGGTACATTTGGAGCGTTTTTTTCTTTACGTACAAAGTCGATTTCTTCACACTAAGTACCGAGTAACTTCAGTAGCGTAGTGGCACGTTGCCATGTCCGACGAAAAGATAACCTTATCTCTGGAATGATGCTTGTCTATGAAAGGTATCAACCATTTAATAATGCATTCATTCAGATACAATTTTCCGTTCATTGAGGCTGAAGTAACGTATGGCTCGGAGACATTACCAAATTCGTCTATAGCTTGCCATGCTAAAAAAAATGTGCAAAATTTGGCTTTTTGTACAATTTTTTGGTCGTAAGTCACATCGTTACGACTGGTTGAATGGAAATACTGCTTTCCAGGAACATCGGCAGACCTGCCGGGACATAAGTTTCATCGTCAATAACGAGTACTTTTCTCAATTGACTGTTATAATTATAATCTCTTCGGCACCCTCTTTTGGCACGTTCCTCTTGGTCCTTCATGTATTAGGAGCTGATTGTTTAACAGGTTTTCAAACCTACTCGTAGATCATTCCTTTTCATTCTGGCGACAGACGACTTCGATATTTGTAATTTATCCGCTGTCACTCGAACGGAGATTGAAGCAGTCTTATCAAAAATCGATTTAACTCGATTTACATTTCGAGGTACCATCACTGACCTATCTCTTCCCGGAATCTTCTTAAAACGAACCTCTCCCGTTTCTTCATAACGTCTTATTATTCTATATATACTAGTTTGTCTAGCTCCTTCTTGAAGAAAGTGATTTACTGTTTTTTTTTTTTATTATGTGACTCGTAAACTAGAACCACCCTAATAGCAAAAACTAAATTCTTGACGCTTCATGTTGAAAAAATTGAATGCAATAACGAAATTACCGCTTTATATGAGAGATATCGAAACCATAGACGCAGTGACACCAAAACTTTTTTCCTTATAATAAAATTTTCAGTCAGTAAGACTTTGAAAATTGTTTCTTTACTTCTGGGACAGCCTTTAGTTGTCTTTGTTTTTCCATAGGGTTTTAGGATTTGTTTTGATATTTTACTTGATTTTTCGATGTCTAAAATTATAATATTATTATCGTATCAACCGAAAGTGATCCACTGCTGGACATAGGCCTCCCCCAAAGAGTGCCACAATGACACCGGTCCTGCGCCACCCCCCAAATACCATATCATACCCCTCAAATTTAAATATAAGTAATAACAAATATAATAGTCAAAGCAACCTCCAAACTAAAATTGCATAGTAACGGACCCTACGCGATGTCGATACGCATCTATAATAAATTACCGCCGCAAATAAAAAACGAACACAATATTAAAGTATCTACTAGGGCCCTCAAGAAATATTTGATAGGAAAGACATATTACTCTGTCCGTGACTATCTTAATTCATAAAAATTATATGCATGTCCGTTTCTCTTACCTTTTAGTGAATGAATATGAAATTGTATTAGGAAATAATGTGGATAAACATTTTTTTATACAATTCTTTACCTAGTTAAATAATGTTTTTCTAAAGAATATATTGTAATGTGAAATGTGATACTAATTTAAATTTATTGGATTAATTTTACTTAGACTAAAATTTTATCATTTTATACATTTTTAATTTGTAAACTATTATTTATTACAAATTATTTTACAAATTATTTTTTCAAATTATTTTTACGAATTATTTTTACGAATTATTTTAATATTTTGGAAAGTGATTGTTAGTTTATTATATTTTTTATACTTTAACTTTTTTACTAGTCAAATAAATTTTAACTTATTTTATATTTTAAATATTTGTTAATTAATTGTAACGTTTGCTATGCCCTAACGGGGTCCTGTGCATTGCCTAGCTTTAAGTTGCATGTGTCAATTGTACAAGGTTGCAAATAAATAAATTGAATTGAAGAACTTACTTTTTTATAGTTTAACCACTTGGAAATAAACTGATTAGCTTAATGATCAGTTTCACGTTATTTCCTCCTTTTATATATACAGAGAAATATTCTTAATATGTCGTGAAAGAACGCAGTTAAGTAAAAACTCTTCCAAAGCAAGTCATAGCAGCTCAGCACATCATATAGTTATGTCACTTGAAAATTGATCCTCTTGCGCATCAAGGTATCTTAGTCGGATAATAGCGCGTATCGACGTGCAATGCATATGCGATTGCACGCGACTGTCATTTGTCGCAAGTGCAACCCTCCCACGCGCTATCGCCACGCAAAATAGATGAACGTTAAAATGGGAACTACGTTGGATTGGATATTCTTCTTTTTATTCTTACTTATTTAAATAAAATCATGTCTTACTTGTGTGTGAGTGCGAAATAAATCCAAATCCTACTGTTTATATGTTGTAAGGATGTTCTAGATATTCTTTCACGCAAAATTTAACGAACGTATTTTTGACGAAACGTTCCAGTATGTTCCTACATCAGAATATAGCCTACAATTTTGTACACGGATAGTTATGGTCAGAAGCTAGTTGAAGGAATGTGAAGTGATGAAGCTTATTTATTTAATAATGTTTAATACTATAAATCTATTGTATTATGAAAGTAAAAAGTGTAATGTAAAATACTATTAGTAGGATCAGGGATGCGGCTTCAGGGTGGCATCGTATGCTTCTGGTAAAAAATACTCACTCCTGCTACTTTTGCTCATGTTTCAGAAATAATAAATGAATCATTTATTTTATAAAGCCAATTTCCACGTGTCATTAAAATCACACTTAGTCAAACAACCCGCCCCGTGTCATTCCGGGTGCAAAGGCACTCGCACAATGACACTCGCCGCCACATGATCAATAGCAAGAAACAATTGTAACAGATAATTACTACTTATAGGCTAGAAGAACCTTACACAGTTTAGGGTGGAGCCCCCGCTTGCAACTATCCGCTTGTGGAAACCTAATTCTCAATGTGTTCGATCTTACTTACTACGATCGTCAGTTATTTTCCGAACATTCCCGAAGCCGCGGGGGAGTTTCGAAGCGCGACAGACACGCGAATGATAATCGTTTATTTATAAGTTACGAATCGGGAATGCTCGGGTACGATCGGTATGTCTCGGGACCCAGATTACCCACATAGCCGTCGAGAAACATACTGCCACTACTATTTATTGGAGCTAGTTTAAAACAGCTGGATGTAATGAGAATTGCGACGTTTATGTCATTGAGGCAGCTCTATTATGGCGATTATATGTGTAAAAAAAGCTTAATGAGATGTTATACAGTGTACTTAAAGTAAGAGCAATTATTCCCGCTGAGCTGAAGCTGTCACATATTTTTTTCCGTCATAGGTACTTAATTATTTCATCATAGAAGGTTGGGAGCAAACGTATTCCAAATACTTTTTAGTCTTAATAGTAAACAAATAATAAATGACTCGTTATTGATCATATACCTATTTCCCATAGATTAGTATCTAACGTACGAACGTAGAACGTAAGAACGTAGTCGTTCTAATGCTTATTTCTGGTATTTTTGTTTTTGAGCAAAAGCGTGAGTTACTATGAAAAATCTGGCTTTAATCGCTTAAATATGTATTTAGTTTAGTACCCCCAATTTTTTAAAAGAAATAGGTATGTATTGCATAATATAGATTTGCTTTTAACTTACATTTTACTGCAATATTGCAGTGGTCACACCAATTATTTCTCTCCACAGTAATTCTCCATTAAAAGTCTTATGTCATGCGGAACCCTTCACCTGTGAGTTGAACCCGCTCTTGGCCACCTTTTTGTTCCTACTCCTAAGTCATCCTAATTTGACATTCAGCTTAGTGATACGCAAGTTCTAATGATTTTCCTATTCGAATAATTAGCGATAACTAATGTCAATATTCGAATTGGAAATGAGTAATGCCAATAATCGAATGATGACTACTAAATAATTAGTAGTAATTAATCGATGCTACTAGTACTGAACGATAACGGCCGTAAGCGTGACTCTTCTTTCATACTAATAACAATGATGGGTGAGCTCTAGTTACGGTGGTTAACTATTCGGGCTTCCGGAGCGAAGCAGACGTTTTTTGAGTATTTTAGAATGACTAATGAAACTCTCGATAATTTAGTGTACGGCTTAAAAAAAAATTGATTCAGTTGACGAATGTTACGTTGCGATAGTAGTAGTATTCGTCTCGTCCGGGAGCTGACGTTAGCTACTAATGTCAACGTCAAGTTCGACTCGGGCACATTAGCTACTAATGTTAACGTCAAGTCGACTCGGGCGGGCGACCGGGCGTCGGTTAGTAGTACCTATTCCTAATAATCGAATGATATTAGAATTAGTCGACATAGTCGAATGATTATAATAATCGACTAATCGAATAAGTATCATTCAAAATTGCGCATAACTAATTCAGCTGTGCGATCAACAAGCGCAAACGCAAATTCTGTGGTCGTTTTATTCGATCTGCTAACGGCGTTTTTGCTGCGACAAAAACGCATGGGCCAGACGCGCCTATCGAGCAGCGAGAAAGTTGAACTGTTCAGCCATGATATTGTTCAACTTGAACTACTTAACTTCTTTTACCATATTTGATTAATTAATTGAACTTTTTAATCGACTTTAAAAAAGGTTGTAAGTTCTCATGTTTTTTATACTTGCATCCAGCGATTTCGTGAGCGTTAACAGCGAAATACACCTTTGATTTTTCAAATACACAGGTGTATCAAATTTGTGTGGATACAATCAATGACGAGTACTATTTTGTTTTATGAACTAAGTAATAATGATATCTATGTTAGTATATGAGACAAAAACACTAATTTATTTATTGTATGTAGGTATCTGCGTTTCTATTAGCGTATGTCAAATTTGGTGTCAACACTGGTGTCAATTTATGTTATCCGAACTGAATCACATGAAACGACGACCAAGATTTGGAAAAAAACTAGTGGAATCGCGTCCCACATAACCAATCTAAGATATATAACCATATATATAACTCCAGCGGTTCAATAAATTCAAAGGTATTTGCTCCTAGATCAATGTTATTACGTCAATCCTTGACAATCAGTGAAACTAGTGGTTATAGAAAAACTGTATCATTGTAGAAACCTCGGACGGTGGCGGGATGGCATAGGTAGAGAGTGAAAACACCGCCCGCGGCAACTGGATCAGCCCGTATATTTATATACCGACATTATGTATACCGCCTATCAATGTAGAAACGGTGTATCGTGATAGAAAAGCCTTGGCAGTTACGATGTTTTATAAGTTAGGAATGGTATAGAGAGTGAGAGATATAAAGTCATAGATTAGCGAGTTGTAGAAATATGTAGTGGTTAAAAAATTATCTCCATTTGCGGCATAACTATAGCGGTAAACAGGCTTCAAATTCCAGTTCCTGTCCTTATTCAATTTACCCAAAATTTTCCAATTTCTAAGAAATCTCTCGAAGGAATGTAGTCTACATAAAACAAGTACACTCTGTTATACGTGTTAAGCTAGAGGTTTATAGAAACCTTCCGATTGCCAACAATTTCAACCCAAACTCCGGTGCAAATGATAGTCTTTAAACGTAATCACTTTGCCACTAAGGTATACCTTGAGGAGCGGTCGGTAAGAGTGTATATTATTATTATTTTCTCATACAGCCAGTGGTATCTCAATTCGTCGGTTATTGAGAGACAGATGTTTGAAGGAATGCGCCGCGGGCATAGCTTTTAAAAAGAAGATATCTATGAATTATTGCCGTCTATTTATCCATTCTACTTTGTTGCTATCTTTAGATTCTAATTGTAGATATGTGTAAGAGTTATTAGATTTTTCCATTTGCTATTTTTTTAACCCAGGCTAACATTGATGCAATGACAATTAAGCTATTTGATTGACATGGTCCGATTACTTTAGATTCAGGTTTGGCAACTCTTCTCATTACGATTTCAACTTATAATAAGTACCTAGGTAGGTATAATAAATGTCAAAGTGGACCCCGGGCTCCTTTAGGGGCACAACCGGGAATAACGCTAGGAGGATGATGAAGAGGTAGCTATAATAAATAATTCTCGATTGATTTCACGCGCATGGTACATTTTTAGGGTTCCGTACCTCAAAAGTAAACAACGGAATCCTAATAGGATCACGTTGTTGTTAAGGTTCCGTAGCTGCTCAAAAGGAAAAAACCGGCCAAGTGCGAGTTGGAGTAGCGCACGAAGGGTTCAGTACCATTATGTATAAAAAAAGGCGAAAAAATCATGTCTGTTGTATGGGAGCCCCACTCCGACTCACACTTGGCCGGTATTTTAGTATTTGTAGTTATAGCGGCAACAGAAATACATCATCTGTAAAAAATGCAACTGTCTAGCTATCGCGGTTCTTGAGATACAGCCTGGTGACAGACAGACGGACGGACAGAAGGACGGACAGACGGACGGACACACAGCGAAGTCTTAGTAATAGGGGTTTTTACCCTTTGGGTACGGAACCCTAAAAACGGAAATCTTATAGGATAACTTTGTCGTCCGTCTGTCTGTCTGTCTGTCTGTCTGTCGAGAATCTTTCTCTCGGGAACGTGTAGACGTATCGAGTTGAAATTAAAACCATATAAGGGGAAGTCCCTTAACGCCGGACGGAAGTTAATGTAAAAAAAAGATACGGCTCTTTATGACGCAAAAAACTTATATTTCGACACTCAAGGGAATCAAAATTAATTAGGGTACTCTCCGTTGACATAGAATAGAACTATGCAATTTGGCCAGTAATATCGTCTTATACTAACTACAAGTACCTACAGGGAAAACGCTGAAAACTATACATTTGTAATTAAGTACGGAACCCTCGGTGGGCGAGTCTGACTTGTACTTGTGAAGTAAATGAGGCAGATTAAATGTTTTTATGAACGTGTGAGTCAAATTCGCCCACTTCCCGGAGACCAATCGAGGTGAATCTGTAGATTTTACGTACCTACATACATATATTGAAGTTTGATGACGATAAATTATTACGAGGAAAGGTGTTATTCACAACTAGACTCCTAAATTATGCCGAAAATGTTAAGCTGCGGACACCAGCGGGGATTGAACTTGATCAAATGTATGAACTATCGCTCGTGGCCCCGCTGCCCACTGGCACCCAGACCGGGGTCGTAGGGCTGGTTAGAATCATCTTGAGGAGTATATAGCGGACAACTGTGTTTGTAAAGTTGGCGAAAAGCTTGTCACTAAAATATTTAATTTTATAAGACTTCTTTTATCAACACTCTTAGTCGATTATGTGGTGGGTCTGTTTATAAAATTTCGTAATAGTACATTACGTACCTATAGGGCGGTGAATTCGTGAATGGCCCAGATCGCAGTTGTTTGTGGCCCGAACCAAAGGTGAGGGCCATAAATATGCGATCTGGGGCTTTACGAATTACCGCCCGTGGTAAGTACACAATTTTAAGTCTTCATCTGGCCACAATGCGAGTTTTACCGTACGCGCAGCGTGCAGTAAAAGTCGCACTGTGGCCAGGTGTGACGTAAAAATATGTCTTATCTTCTTGATGCTCCGAACTTTCCATTACTACTTACTTTACAACGCATTGGATCGATCGTGTTGCAATCGATAAGATCAAGGAAGCAGGCGCTGCCGTGTTATCATATAACTCGTAATTAAGCCTCCACGCCCCACGCCGTATTCAGAAGCGCTTAGCCAGCTCACTGCGACATCATTAATGTCGTCCTTTACTAACTAACCAGTAAAAGAAAGACGGCAGTAGTTAGCCGTTTTGAGATATGTCCCATATTCAGTTGCAGAATAGGTTCGAGAAGATGGGTAATTGGTTCCATAAATTTAAATGTCGTAGTCCGCCCTCATGATTTAAAAATGTGTCTCAGTGGCGAAATTTATTCATTTTTAGGGTTCCGTACCCAAAGGGTAAAAACGGGACCCTACGAGTAGTACTAAGACTTCGCTGTCTGTCCGTCCGTCCGTCTGTCTATCACCAGGCTGTATCTCAAAAACCGCGATAGCTGGACAGTTGAAATTTTCACAAATTATGTATTTCTGTTGCCGCTATAACAGCAAATACTAAAAACAAAATAAAATAAATATTTAAGGGGGGCTCCCATACAAGAAACGTTTTTTTGAAGTGAAAAATTAAAATTACGTTTCACTTCTGCCGGCACTCCCGGAGTGCAACCCGGTCTTTTTTTGCTGTTTTTATAGATAATGGTACGGAACCCTTCGTGCGCGAGTCCGACTCGCACTTGGCCGGTTTTTTAAATACTTATCCACGAGAATTTCAGTTACGGCACACCATTATGGCCCTTAAATTGTAATGTGCCTACTTGAGGTACAGAAAGCCCTTTTTCATTGAAAAAAAAAAATCATTTAACATGGACACGAAAAATTACATTTAACTTTTTGCCTTTATTTAACTGTTAAAATATCAAGAAAGTTCTAATCTCATTATTTAGTGAGAAGTCAGCGGTGAAAGTGTTAACGAACAAAGTGCAACAACGTTTGTGAATCTAATAAACTCGGCGGCGGTTCTATTTGTTTTAATTGCTTTTGTTATGTCTCTATCATTCAAATATTGAAAGGCAGAGACATGAAAGTGGTGATGTCGATATGACATGCTGGGAACGTTACATATTGTCATCTCGAATTGGGATCTTGTAATAAAAGCTTACATTATAAGATGCCGACAACTGGCAGATTTTTCGTTCATTAATTTAGCGTGAATTTAAATCATATGACAACGAGGAGAATTAATTTTATTCGAAGCGGCAATAATCGGCTGCGACCGGTCCGCCGCGAAAACTCGTCCGGAATATATCGGCCGATGATTTGCATCGGCCGAGAGATTGATTCGATTGCGTCCTGTCAGCGCCAATATTCAAAATCATCTCTTAATTAAAATCATTATTTTGGTATCCGAAAACATGACAACGGGAGAGTGAACAGGGAAATGACGGAAACTAATTAAAATATACGTGTTACTCAACTCTGTTTTTTTATTTTACGGAATAAAATGCCAGGTCGAAATGTCAAACGAGGCAAATAATGTTACCAGCTTATTATGAACAGTGCGGTTCTATGATTAAGGTTTCTGAACACAATTTAAAAAGGGATACCAATGCAATATTTATTTTTATTTTTTATTTCGATGCCTTTCGATGCCTCTTAGAAATGTATGGAACCGGAAAAACAAAAGAAGACTTTTCTGCAGGACTAGCACAAGGCCGCAGGTGATCTTTATAAGTATGTCTCGCGCGCTAAATATATTATCCGTTGCTTTCTAATTATAACACTTAGAAAGAGAGGCTCGTATAAATATTATCTATCTTGTGCTTGCCGCGCTGTTACCCTGTAAAAATACTGGAGCCTCATTTATGTGTTTTTAATACTACAACGGTGGCAAACAAGCTTACGGCCTGCTGCTAAGCAAACACCGTAGTGTATGAAAACTTGCAACTCCAGAAGAATCACACGTGTAATGATTTGATAATTAATTCTGTTGATAGCAGAGAAAAGTCCTTGTAGTCATTGAATCTCAACCGCGTAGCATGGTTGACATTTGATTACTTACCGCTATCGATAAGACAACCGCAACGTTCTGACAGGTATGCGAGTGCGAGAGTCACAGATGTCTTATCCATAACGATAAGTGATGCATTGGCAACCATCTTAGGCCCGCAGCATTTTCTATTACCTATTAGGTACATTTGCTATTTTCTTTATTTACCTTTCTAAGCGTTCTAATTAGAAAGAGACGGATAGTTTATCTCACCGCTATACACTTCGCGGGCCGTCCTGTGGTAGCCATGCTGGTTACAGATCGATGACTATACTCCTTTAAAGCATATAGTTTTTGTCTGTACATAACATCATTGTTGTTTATTGATGCTGTCCTAAACTTTTGTGCCTAACAGAAAGTACGAATGTATACGGAGCTATAATCTCTGTAACTAATTCTATCTATTAAAGAAACCCTCAATTATTCAGGCATAGATAAGTGCAGTGTGTCTACGATTTCACTGACGTGTTAATCAGGTCCTGGGTTTAAGAAACAGAAATGGATACAGTTCGTGGCAGCGTAAAATTACTAAATAACGAATTTCCTGTGGTTTTCACCGACCACGTCTAAACTTCGGGTGTTCAATTGCGATAAATTGTTACGAAAACAACATTATTTCACGTCCCGTATAAAATAATATAGGTATCTAAATCTTTAGACTTGCCTTACCCTTCTATACATACAAATTCCTGTAAGAAAGAACGCAGCTCTAATATTTGCTAAGATATCTAAATAACAACAGGTTATTGTAAATCAACATCCAACATCTACGTTATAGGTAAAGAACTTAGGATCCAGCAAGCTCAACACATTTGGGCTCCTCATACAAAACGTAGTTTGTCTAAAACGGCGTGCAGGATGGAATAACATGAAAGGATTAGTTACAATAAAAGTTTAGCATGAAAAAGTTATTCTGTCTTTATTTTTTTATATTTTAATTTTTAGCACCAGAAACTGGTGTTGCCTAGAGGATGGAGAATCCCGTTGTGTAAAGAAAGTTTAATTTTACCCCAGAATGCGATTTTAAAACGCGAACTTCCTGGGGACCCTTAAGTACCTAAGTCATCTCGTGCATGTAGCTGTGGACTGTTCGAATAGGAATGGGTTTTTTTGTGTTACAAATTTTAATTATGTAATGTCTAACTGTCTACTCGAACAGGCAACTACGTACAAGAGGAGCGTTACTTAAAAAAAATCCCTATAATACACGCAGATATATTTTTAAAGAGGTGGCTCATGTCACGTTTGTGGCAAAAAGTACTAAAATTGATGGTTCCATGGTGGTATCGATTGGATCAAAGTGGAAGAAACTGCGCCGGCGCTGAATTTATATGCGACGCGGCGGGTGACGATCCCGCGGCGTCGCCAACTGGAGTAACGGTGGAGGGTTCCGTTTCCGCATTTACATTGGTAAAAAAATGCCTGAATTAAATAATATATACTACCCTACTCCAATTTATCTAATTCAATCCTCTTATTAGAATTGCTGGAAGTGTGCCTGTAGTGATTATAAGAATTACGTACACTATAGATCCTATTTAATAAACGTATTTAATAAAGAGATAGGGATGAACGGAGTTCTAAAATACATAACAAAAATGTTACCTTTAAAACGAGTGCACTATATTAATATTTAGCAATACAATGCGTAGACGATTGCCAATGTAATGTTACGGTACAGACGAACAAATCAGTCGTATCTTTTTTACAACATATCTGTGGGTATCGGCAATATATATTTTTTAAAATTTATTTAGAACACAAACAGTCACAATAAACATGTTACATATGCTGCGCATGTTACACAGTGTACAAAAACTGAGAGGTGATACAAACAGACCTGGAGGTTCATTAAACACAATATTAATAAAACCAAAAAGGAAGGTAAGAATAACGTTGTAAATAGTATAAGAATACATTTATAATTAAGCATACAGTTAAAGAACAATGAAAACGGGCCATGTTGTGTAGTAATTGGCACACAAACAGACCCATCCACAATGCCCCTGAGTATACAAAAATACTAATGTGCATTCAAATTAAATACGTACTTACTACAGTGTAACCAATGACCTAGGTGCCTTTAGTAGAACTATTAAAGGAAACCGAAGTTTCTTGTGTTTGGGAGCCAAAACATTAAAAGTTTTATTTGACGTGTGCACATCTCCAAGGATCTCTACCTGAGACCGGTCCCCAGACAGGTACGAAGAGCATAAGCGCTCGCTGGCTACGCTATAATTTAGTCATACTGGCCGATATTATGCACAATAGTGTCGGCGCTTATCTCCGGGCTACCGTATAATTATTGCTCGGCCCTCTTATTATCGATTGCACTGGACCACTTCTTATCTTAAGTTTCTCGATTTGTGGTAACTGCATTAAAATGATGCATAACAACGTCCATCACACAGTCCTCACTTTTTCAACCTCTCGTCTTACCGCGCTGTTAATGTACGTTCTGACTTTAATCTTGTTGGCGGCAAGGTTGATATTGCAAGTATAATATTTCTTAAGATAGGAGGTATCTGACATCAGTAGATGATGTTCTTCGTGAAGTGATAATGGAATTTGTCCGAGTTAAATTTCGATAATTATAGAGGTTCGGCAACGGTGCACTAAATGTTTTAGCTTGATGGAAGTAGGTTGTAATGTACATGTATTAATATGTATATTGATGCCTGATATACAGCTATCATTTATGTGAATGAAATATAATCTCGCATTATTTGCAAATAGTTAGATATATCTTTGAACGTGCCCTCAAAACTAAAATGTATAATTGGTGGCAAACGTAGATTTTAAAATGAGATGTTTAGTAGTAAGTTTAAGAAATCATTTAATCACGAACGCTGTGCAACTCGAAACGGGGTGCATCAAATTTCTATACTCGATTTAATCCGTTACAATCCGAGTGGCTTAAATTTAAATAAAGAAAAATCCTTTTAGTTCGAATTTAACCCATATTGCTTTGACATAGAGTGCCCATGCCATATACTAGTACAGCGTCGAGCACTCGGACGTTTATCTTACTAATCTATGCCAATTCTCTTTATAGTGTTATTATTAATAACACTATAAAGAGGAAAAGTCTGCAAGATTTTAGCTTTGTAAGTTTGTATACAAGTAGATTGTAGGGGGCAATGCCCGAAACCACTGATCCTATTTCAAAGATTCTTTCTCTTGTGTATAAAATAGAATGGACATCCCGCCGATTTTCCTGCGTGTTTTGCAAACTAGTTTAATATTTTGATTCTTTATAAATTTCAATATATTTATATATATTTTTTACCTAAAATGCTTGCTTGGCAGTTGGTTAGTTGCTGTGAATTATAAAAGTTAAGCTAAATAAAAGCCCAGTAGGTGAATAACGATGCTCGATTATTGTTTATCTGTCAAGAAACAAACAACACAAGTGAGTAAGTGTTACAAATAGGTCTTATAAAAATATGACCACTATGTGCACTTCAGCTCGTTTGTGGTGCGCGTGCCGCGACCGCTGCAGTACACTTACCATGAGTTTGACAATGACGAGTATCGAGTTTTCTATCTGTGCATCCCGCTCGTACTGTCAAAGTGCAATAGAGATGCACAGATAGAAAACTCGATTCTCGTTAACGAAAAACGACAATGTCAAACTCATGGTAGCCGTATAGGAGACCACCGCATGTGCGAACTTCTGGCCGAAGGGTGTCGTGTTTCGATGGTTCCGGGGCAATCTGCCGAATCCTACACCGGAGATGACGATGCAACGCGGCCACGCCGTTACGTCGCCTAAATAGTATTAGTTGTTGTTTTTAGTTTCGTGACGCATTGGTTATTACTGTAATGTCACGTAAATGTATTTGTCAATAAATAAATAAATAAATGACTGTGCTATCTATTTTTGGTGGCATGATTTCAAATAGCCATAAAACGATAATTTAAACTAATTTATTTCTCGTATACTGGTCATTACCCGGCTAGGCACTAGATCTAGCCTGTATCGATAAGCATGTTTGCCACTTTATTAGTGTCCCGACGCGACTCTATAATTAATTTATCGCGGCCTCATCAAAATATTTCCCGAGGCATGAGGTCCTGCCCAAAGGAGGGCATCTTAATAGGCCCGAAGATGGGGTGGCGGGTCCTTAACCGGAGCGACATGAACCGGCTATAATGCATGAAGGCGTAGAAGGTCCGCCGTCGCTCTAAGGTAATAGGCAGGTGAGGGGTAATTAGGGAAAAGTTTCACGTATGGTTATTGACAATGTAGCCTTCCAACTGGTTCTATTTGCTCAACATGGTCGTTCAGCGATATTTCTATTCCTAGTCCATTTTATATTAAATCAGTGCGTCCTTGTCCTTCACTTTCGTTGAATTGACTTTTTACGATTTTTCACTGAATTTCAATCCAAACATAATAAAGTGGGTGGAAATACGACATTAACCGAGTTAGCTCACGATGATAGGAGTTTTCACCACTAAAAAAGGGCACGAGAGCCACTTACTAACAGCCGACCGACCTAGGTACCCGTTTGTGCAAACAACACCGTAAAAATTAATACCCCTCCAAGTGTCAAAATGTCAAGGAAATAACCGTATCACTGAAAGTATTCTTAATAAAGTGAATGCGTTATATCAGACGTAAGTACAGAGCGGGCCTACTGTTCCTATACGTAGCCATCGAGCGAAGAAGGAAATCTGGTTCGAGCGAGCCCCAACACATATTTTGTTAATTGAACACATCGGCTGCCGGTCGCCACGAAATGTTCATACTCGTGTGCCATTTAGGCTGTTATACAAGTCGTTAAAGTCGCATGACTTGAACGCACAAACGCTTTGGCATTGCTATACTTTACAATCGTTATTTATGCTACAAGTGTGGAAAGTAGGTGATTTCCGACGAGTGTCATATACAGAACGAGTGAAGCGAGCGAATGTTTAATTCGACACGAGTCGGAAATCATCTTTACGCGCGTGTATCATACAACGTTTTACTATGCCTTGTGTGAGGAAATAGATTAAATGTTGAAATAAAATGAAATGAAATGAAATGATTTATTTTTTACATGTCCGTTTAAAATAGATAGGTCAAAATTGAAGAACCTAGGTAGATTGTCAGGTAACTACTTATTATCTGGAACTGCATTTAACAACTTCTACATATCTTTTGCTGTCAAGCTTATTCGCTTAAAAGTTAAAATCATTGTATTGTGGTTTTGGAACACAATTAATTTTCAGTAACTCAATATATTCCACAACAAAAAGACTGTACCGTCATAGTTTTAAGAAACATACAGACACTATTGAAACGCAATAAATCATTATTTTTATAATGATTTATTATTGATTAAGTTTAGCGATTCGGAGGGCTATATCGGTTACCTTGGTTCTGCTGCGGATAGCCTCATTTCTGATGCGATCACGCAGAGAAACTCCCAACATAGCCCTCTCCATAGCCCTTTGGGTGACTTTGAGCCTTCTTATGAGGCCCATAGTAAGCGACCACGTTTCAGTGCCATATGTCATCACTGGCAACACACACTGGTCAAAGACTCTCGTCTTGAGACACTGCGGAATATTGGACGAAAAGATGTGCCGTAGCTTCCCGAACGCTGCCCAGCCGAGTCGGATTCGACGATTGACCTCTTTCTCGAAGTTGGACCTACCTAACTGGATAGTTTGTTAAAATGTCTGACAATTGAACAGACTGTACCTACAAATGGAAATCAAATTCAAACCGTGCAGGCCACTGTTGTGTCAAACCAGTGGCAAATAGAAGAGCTGTCCGCATGCAGCGAAGATGCTGCCCTCGCGACGCTGCGGCGGAGGCGCGGAAAGCCAGCTCAAGTCAAATCGTTTCAGAGATTCAGTCACACCGCGACGTAGTGTTGTGCTGATAGGTAGTCTAGTGATGTGCTAATCGGGAACATCCTCCCCCTCCTTGAAAGACTGGCTTTCAAGAGGCTCGTGGGAGTCTAGTCCTTCTAATGCTGAGAGCTTCGAAACGGCTCTCTTAATTATGCCATTCTTAGTACGTATACCGACGACTCTGCAGACGCCATCTTCACCAGGATACAGTTTTACTACACGTCCCAAGAGCCATTTCATTGGTGGTAACTGGTCATCGACAACGAGAACTAGGTCATCGATTTTGACGAATCCCTTATTCGTCTTCCACTTGCCTCGTTGCTGGAGCGTAGTTAGATAGTCCCTTGACCAACGAGACCAGAAGTGTTGTCTCAGTCTTTGTATGAGCTGGTATCTATTCACTGATAAAGCTTTCACTTCAGGCGATGGCAGGGACATTAAAGGTCGCCCAACAAGGAAATGCCCTGGCGTGAGTGGTGCTATATCACAAGGATTCTCTGATAAATGTGTTAACGGACGAGAGTTCATAATTGCCTCAATCTGCGCAAAAAGTGTAGCTAATTCTTCAAATGTTAGACTTGTATTGCCCGCAATTCTTTTCAAATGATATTTAGCTGATTTAACGGCTGCCTCCCAGATCCCCCCAAAATTAGGAGCATAAACTGGAGAAAAGTGAAAGACAAACTCCTCACTACATGCGAAGTCTCCGATTTGCCGCTTACACGTTATAAACATTCTGTTCAATTCATTTTTTGCCCCTACGAAGTTTTTTCCATTGTCACAATAGATATTATCTGGCTTACCACGTCTGGCAATAAATCTACGCAAACACATAATAAAGGCATTTGCACTTAAATCACTAACTACTTCAAGGTGGACAGCCTTTGTTGACAAGCAAACGAATACACAAAGGTAGCATTTTGACGTCTTGGCCCCACGACCCTTTTTATTGGAAATTAGAAATGGGCCTGCGAAATCGGTCCCACAATTTAGGAAGGGTGGAGCTGGAGTCACACGAGGCGCAGGCAAGTTACCCATTATGGGCTGTACTGAATTAACCTTGAACCTTTGACATCTCATACATTTATTTACAACACTAGCTGCCAAGGTTCGACCACCAATTGGCCAAAATCGCTCACGAACAGAACTTAACAGCAGTTGAGCGCCACCGTGTAACAACCTAACATGCTCTCTCTCAAAATAAAGTCGGGTAAATAAATGCTTGCTGTCAATGAGGATTGGGTGTCGCTGTTCATATGGGCAGTGTAAAGCGTTGACAATACGGCCACCAACCCGTAAAATATCCTTATCATCAAAAAATGGATTTAAATCTAGCAATTTAGATTTACGATTTAAAACCTTGGACGTTTTGAGTGAGTGTATGTCTTTGTCAAATGATTGCCGTTGCGATACAGTTGCTAAGATTGTTAAACTATTGTGTAATTCTGAAACACTTAAGTCACCCGATAACTTAACATTGGTTTTCTTGCAGTTATTTATGAATCGCAATACAAATGCAAATACTCTTTGTAAAGTTTGTAGCTTGGAATACTTATGGAATGGAACCACATCATTTTCTTTAGATAGTATAGTCGTAAAAACCTTTATTTCTGGCAATTGGGCGTCAACACGTTTGGCTGAAGGCCACTCAGTCTCTGGTTTCTTAAGGAAACATGGTCCCTCCCACCACATAATGCTGGTGAGTATTTGTCGTGGTTTGATTCCCCTTGAAGCCAAATCCGCTGGATTAAGATCTGTTGGTACGTGACGCCATGTCTCTGGGCATGACAACTCTCTTATTTGGTCAATACGATTACATACAAATGTTTTTAAAGTTTTAGGCTGCGTTTGAAGCCAACCTAACACAATCATTGAGTCAGTCCAGAATATAGATCTAGTAACCGTCACTCGTAGAGCCTTTGTTACCCTTGCGTGCAACCGAGCACCCAAGCATGCACCTAACAACTCTAGACGGGGAATAGTCAATTCTGGTTTTAACGGTGCCACTCTCGCCTTTGCACACAAGAGATGAACAGACTTTCGGCCTTCGCTATCTATTGATTTCAAGTAAAGACATGCTCCATAGGCATCCTTTGAAGCATCTGTGAACGTATGAATTTCAATTGTATCAGGTACATGACAGAGAGCGTGGCGAGGTATATTCAAGCCAGCCAAATGCTGGGATTCGGCAACAAAATCCCGCCACGAACTCGCAAGTTCGTTGGGCACTGAATCATCCCAATCCAATTTCATTAACCAAAGCCGTTGTAGCAATATCTTATGAAATATTGTGCAAGCAGACAGAAGACCAAGTGGGTCGAATATTTTACATGAGCTAGACAAGATGTTACGCTTTGTCACCTTTTCGATTTGTTCGAACTCTGACGAAAAGTGTAAGGTGTTAGGTGAAGGTGACCATTTCAATCCTAGCACTGTTGACTGCTTACAGAAGTCTTGTGTGTTATTTTGTACTGATTCTATGTTGTCAAATATATCAGTAGCATTAGTACGAAACTTTCTCAATGGAAAGCCCGCAGCAGACAATTCGTCTATAACGCCTTTAATCGTTGTCGCTAAAGTCGTTTTGAATCAGAACCAGTATTTAAGTCGTCTACATAAAAGTCATGTTTTATAATATTTGCCACTGTTTCATCAGTGCACTCGTTAGCAACCTGCACCAAACACCTCGTGCTAAGATAAGGAGCAGAAGAAGTGCCGTAAGTTACTGTGTTTAGTTTAAGAATTTTGAGTGTCTGACTCTCCTCATCCCTCCATAGTATTAATTGAAGGTTGCGCTGAGAGTCATCCACCATAATTTGACGGTACATCTTTTCTATATCGCCAGTCACGACGTAAGTATTTTGCCGAAACCGTAATAATATTGACAATAAATCATCTTGGACGACAGGTCCAACCATTTGGATGTCATTTAATGACTTATTCGATGACGTTTTGCAAGACGCGTCGAAGACAACTCTTAAACGCGTTGTCTCACTCTTTTCGCGAATAACAGCATGATGTGGTATGTAATATCCAAATGCGGGACGGTCTATTTCGGTCAAATGCCCTAAGCTCTCATACTCTTTAAGGAATGCAGCATAATCGGCCTTCATGTTGGATTTGCCCAATTTCCTTTCAAGACTGTAGAACCGCTTCTTAGCGATGTAGTAAGAGTCACCTAGAGCATCCTCCGGGGCTTCGCGGAGAGGAAGCTTGACACAAAAGCGTCCATCTTCAAGGCGAACAGTATTTTCCTTAAAATGAGTCTCACAATACTCTTCATCCTTTGATAGTTTCGACTCACAAGTAGGATTGGGTATATCTTCAAGTTCCCAAAACTTGGCAAGAGATTCTCTGATCTCACGCGAAAAGTGGCATTGAGTAGTAGAGCTTGGTTTTTGACCTGTGGGACCAGAAATAAGCCAACCTAATTTAGACTCTTGAAGAGTTGGTTTGTTTCTTCCCAATTTAATTTGCCTAGATCCTACAAGATCCCAAAATATATCAGCTCCCAGCAATATGTGAATTTCTGATGGATGGTAAAAGCTGGGGTCCGCTAGCTCTACAGAGACTGGAAGGTTGAAGCAAGATGTGTCAATTTCGACACTTGGTAAGGGCCCAGTTATTTCGGGCACTACTAGACAGGAAACATTTATTTCAAATAATCCAGTTCGCGATTTGACAGGAACATTGCAACGCTTAGTAGTACTGGTTGAACATTTGTTGATGCCGCTGATGGAAACTGGACTTGTTTCAACACAACTAAGGTTTAATCTGCCTTGCATCGATGCGGATATGAAAGAAGATTGACTCCCCATATCAAGAAGAGCTTTAGTTGTGTGTACCTCCTTTGTTACATGATTAAGTATTTCCACTTCAGCAGTGCATAACAGTACTTGGCCCGGCATAAATGTTGACAATGTAGTACTCATAGCAGTAACATTTGTACTATCAGGTGAACTTTCGTTAGTACTACCGTTGCCGTCATTATGTAATAATGTGTTGTGTTTCCTGTTGCAAATCCTGCACGGACCTAGGCGGCAACGAAAGGTGTGATGGCCAGGGCGTAGACAGTTTTTACACAAATTATGCTTCGACACCTCAATTTGTCTACAATCCACTGACAGCTCCTTAAACTTGGCACACTCATGATTAAAATGATTTTGATTGCAAAACGCACAAGTTATAGTTGTTTTGGTAGTGTATTTGTTGTCATTGGATGTATATTTATTATCCTTTGTTGTGTACTTGTAATCACATGTATTGCCTAGCATTGTTCTGACATGTTTGGATTCTTTTATTTGATAAGTAGTAGGTTTATTTACTAATTGTAAAACTACAAATAAATACTAATATTCTATAAACTGTGCGCTGTTTTATAACCACTATCTTGGCTAGCGTACACCTACGTATACATAATCGTCTACAACTTCGAGTGTAAAGTGTCCGATTGTAATGGGAGTTGGTACTACATGGGTATTTGACATGATCTTCGTCTTATCCATGTTCATTCTTAGACCAACTCGTTCGGAAGCTTTATTGAGGTCATCAAGAAACGATTCTACCATCTTCAGTTTTTAACTTCGCGAGCTGGCTCTGCCCTATAGACAGATCTCTTAAGAACACTTTAGAGCCCTTATTACGCTTGGTGGCCTCTTCATTACAATTTGTATTGAATTGGCGCAGATCGCGGGTAAGGGACTTGGAGATCTGTTTATTGAGCTGCCGGTATAAGGTCGCATCGGCTGAAGACTGTAGAATCATTTCACTCCTTTCCTTCATGAGCTTCTGAGTGGAGCTAGAGAGCCTTTTAGTTTTGTTGGTCCCTTGGGCCTTGAAGAACTTAGACCCAGTGGAACGGACAGCTTCCACAAACCCCTCGTTCAGTTCGTCCACATAAAGAAAGAAAGAAAGAAAGAAGACATTTATTCACTACACAAAAGACACACAGAGACAAAGGGAGTACAAATACAATACAATTGACACATAATGTGTGTGTCTTCGCGGCAGTGAATCCGTCGCTGTCTCAGCATTATGCCAAGGTGTCAGACAGACACCTACAGCGCTGATTTTCAGACAGCACCGTACGTGACCCACGGAACGCAACACAACACAAACATCGCCGCCTAGGCAATCAAAACGGTTTTGGAGTTCCAGCTGGAAGCTCTCGGGGTTTCGAATTTGGATTGATGCTGGACGGAGCGTAGACTTTATCAATCGAGAGCGTTCTTCCTTGACGCATATATTCAATGTGCCTCTTACCAGACGGTGATCGCTCCCGGTTTTGACCGTATTGATCACAGAGACATCATTGAATATATGCTTCCTCGTCGACATGATGAAGTCAATCTCGTTTTTAGTTGCACCGTCGGGACTCATCCAGGTCCACTTTCTGTGCTCGTGTTTCTTGAAGAAGCTATGATGAAGCTATGATGATGCTATATGATCGCTAAACTTAAGTGTCAGTGGGCGGGGCACATAACACGTAGAACCGATGGCCGATGGGGCGGCGTGGGTAGGCCCCCCGCAAGGTGGACTGATGACCTGGTAAAGGTTGCTGGCGTCCGCTGGATGCGGGTGGCGCAGGACCGGTCACTTTGGCACTCTTTGGGGGAGGCTTATGTCCAGCAGTGGACGTCTTTCGGCTGATATGATGATTATTGATTAGTCCCTTTCACTCGACATTTTTAACATATTTACATAAAATAACTCCAAAGTAAACAACAATTACAACAATGACGGGCTTTTCAGTTGTAAATAGGTACTTGCGCGGTCAGCTACGCATGTGCAAGTCGCCATACTGTCGTATCGCAAAAGGCATAAGAAAGATATGCGTTCAGCCAAACACATTAAGTGGATATTTAAAATTAATTAATTAATTGACCAAATTCGAAATTCAAAAATATTAATAAATCATTTTACACATTATTAGTATTGCCAAGAATCGCTACGCGCTACGCTCGTAGCCGATCCCGTGGTTTTCCTCGTATGTAGCGGAAAGCGACTACGGCGGTCTGATGCATATGTGTCGTCATGGGCCCTGAATGTGTTAATCAAAATAAACCGCATTAATTACATAAATTGAGTTATATGCTTACGTAATTTGCGTAGAGTATTGTAACAGCTATATCGCCTTGCGTAATAGTTATTTTATTGTGGCAAACAAGTGGGTGCTAGGTGCGTTTCATCACCGACCTTGGTTTGGGTTAATTAGCCACTTCGCTGAGCACAAGTGATGGATCGGTCACCTGTCCTCGGACATGAATGTACTCAAACTAGAAACGATTTCACAGACACGACGCAAACTGGTAAGTATGCAGATAAGTCCGTACTTGTAGGCTTCAACTTACATAAATGGCATATGAGAAACGAGCCTACATGTTGTCGACCTATTGTTTTTTTTTCATAATTACCTACTTACATGTATACTGTATTATTGCAAAGGTATAATAATTTGAATACCTTCGTTTATAAGATTTAATGTGCAGGATTTTCTTTCTTTATATCATGAATATATTTTAACGACCATTTATACTTTTCTATTCGTATACGGAAAAACGAGACTAAATAGAGGGTCCTACTGTACAAAAAATAAATCGTTTACAAATTAATCTAGACCAATTATTAATTCTGTGGATAAACTCGAAATATCAATTTTTTATTAACTTTCATCGCTTGTTTTTTATGGAATAACCCTTAATTTATATTAGGTATTTAGGTAGGTTATTATATACTTAGACTGGTTTTCGTAATGCCACTTCCATCTAGAAAATATCTGTGTGTCTACACGTTACCGCAAACTGCGCCCAAAAAACGGTTTGGTAACTGACCACAGGCTCGCCGGCCGATTCTATGGTGACATCTGAAGTTATGCTTGTAATCTAATTTGGATTATTACATTGAAGCAATGTTGGGCAGCTTAGGCAATGTTAATTTACAATTAGGAATTGTGCACTGATTTGTGCCATGAAAACTACTTACGCATTAACTTTACGTGTCAGTCGAGTAAAGGTTAAAGAGTTCTGAACCCACAGACTTCCAGAAAAATGAAGGATGTGAAATCATTAAGTAATTTAATTTTTTGTCTATCAGGGTCACTTTAATATGAACTTAGAAATATACTTAATTCGTTAGGTATGATACTACTTGTGTCAAATTAGTAGAGTAGTTTCAGGTAACAATGTGGACACGCTGGACAAAAGCACTAATTTTTATTCAGGTACTTGTTACGTCCAACGCTTTAAGTTTTTCATAGGACAACTCCTCCGTCGGCCATCTTTAATTTTATGGCAGCATTTTTGAATTATACGTATATCATTAATATCTCGAGTTCTCAATAGCGTAGAATCACAAACTTAGTGTCTAAATATACATATTTGGGGTCAAGGAATTGAACTAGATTTTTTTAGTCGACTTCCCAAAGGATATCAAACGGAACCCTGTTCCTAAGCTTCCGCTGTCCATCCGGCTGTCTGCGTATCAGCAATACCTGGCTAGACTGTTCAAATTTTCACAGAAGTTGTTTTTCTATTGCTGCTTTAACATACATTCATAAAAATAAAAACAAATTAAAAATTAAACAGTGCTCTCATACACGAAACGTAATTTTATGGCGTTTTTTTGCGCGCCCATAACAATCGGTATATCTCTTGAACCGTAATATGTAGACACTTGAAATTTCCGCAGATTATGTATTACTATATAGCCTCTATAATAACAAGTAATAAAAATATAATAACGTTAATTATTGGTGTTTTAACATAACTTAAACCAACTCTAAGAACAAAGATGTTTTACATGTATATGCAGTGTTATATAAGTATGCGGTTAGGCATATACTTAGAATAAACAATATCTATATTTAGACACCAAGTCTGTGATTCTAAGTAACTTAGAACTCGAGATAATAGTAATTAACTATAATTCAAAATAGCCGCATTAAAATTAAATATGGCCGACGGAGGAGTTGGTCCCTATCAAAAACTTAAAGCTATGGACCTAACAAGTGCCTGAAAAAAAATTGGTGCTTTTGTCCAGCGTGTCCACATTTACGACTTTTGTTCGAGCACTCTGCCCCACTAAATAGGTTCCGCTATTTCTAATAAAAGAAAAAATGAAAATCACACAAAAGAACATCTACGCAGTTCCGTTGACCGTGACAGTTGCAACAATTTTTGCGACATAAAAATTGTTCCGCAAAAACTATCTGTTATAACTAAAACGCCATGGAACTGTAAGGCGTCAGCATTCATAGGCTCTTTTGGCTTATAACAGCGTTTGTAATACTGCGATCGGTAGTTTTTCAATAAGCAATAAATAATGTAACGCAACGCAACGGTGCACGGTGGCGCACGCGCCTAACAAGCCGCGGCGGGCCATCGTTGTGCAACCTGCCCCACCCTGGACCACTTCGCCTAGTGTCCAAGTCACAAGCGAGATGTTGAGATTAGGTATTTACGTACCTAGAAATTTACGGAGAGAGTATGGCCTTTTCAAGATTACTTGGGGTTAATTTAGATCGTATTACCTGTCTATGTTTCGTCTGGCGAAGTATATTTACTACCTGGTTTTCTAGACTCATGCTAAGGATGGATCGTTACGGGCTCTCATATTTGTGCCTGCTTTTAAAACACACACTGTACAAGTAGCAAATTCCCATTTATATGAGTAGCACCGTAACACAGTACGAGTAGAAAGTATCGTTTATTCGCAGCCGTTTTACGCGTCCAAAGAAAAATATTTGAACCAAGTTCACTGCTATACCTAAGCTATTTTTTCCGAAGGCACCGTTCATTATCATCAGCAGCAGTAGCAGTAGTATAGACGTCTTACTGCTGGGCACAAACATCTTCTTATGGACAAAAGAGAATGTGATGAAAGAAAAAACATAATCTCTAGCCACCCGCACAAAAACGATCAGAGAAATTTGAGTCACATTTAATAGGAATATATTTGAATTTCCAACAACTGAAAACGCCTTTTAAAAGGCATGTGGGAGGCTATTACTATATTTTTTTATCCTATTTCGGAAACTAACATAGAACCTTTTTCTGTAAGTAAACTTGTTATTTTGTTTTATTTGATTTCTTGTAATGATTTAACGATAGGTCATACATATCAAAAAGATTATCTGCCTTATCTGTAAACTCCTAATAGTGTTTGTGTGCGCAGATAGAATCGGTGTCGCCGTCTTAAAGATGGTAAATAAATTCCAATCCTTGTCGCTTCCCTCGTTATTGGTACCGCGTCGCTAGTGATTCAATTCTAGAAACCTGTGTTCACAATGATACATTCCCTGGTTCTAAACTAGAATACCTTCTCGCCTCGATACAGTAGCTCAAGCTCTGCCGTTAATTAAAACAGCTACGAATCTTATTTCATCGCTTTAAACCGTTAGTGACGAAAAGGCAATTATGATGTCCTTGAATTTCGGTCCCACCTTTCTAATTGCCAAGTTACTATCAGTAATCAAACAAGATCTCAGTGGAGATTAGATTTGGACCATAAAGCGATTGTTGTATGTTAAGTTTAATGGTAATTTCAAGCGTATTAACATTAACTTGAAAGATTTAAATAGGCGCCATTCCGAGTCTAAATAAAGGTGGTCTATTCGTCCAATTAGATCAATAAATTCAATGGTTTGCCAGCATGGCGGTCTCGATGGTTCTCGGGCGGTGCCGTTTGTCGCAAATTAATGGCAATAAAGCATAATCATATCGTAAACGCGCTCGTGAGCTGCGCAAGCGCTGAGCCCGGAGGCGCCCTTCGATTCCAAGATGGCGCTGGTTGATTTGAAAATTAGTAGCTTTTTGGATTATGTGCGCATTCAGAATTTTGAGTTTGACATGCACTTCTTATGATATATAAAACTTGTAGATGATGCATTTCCTTTGGCTTTAAATAAGTTCTCATTAGTATTATATAGACCTAATGCATACTATATTCAGTATTGTAATTGATATCATAAGTTTCTTGAAATAGAGTATGGGAATAGGAAATAAAAGTAACAAATATTTTTATAGCTATTTATTTCATTTTGACAAGGTAATCGGTGACCTTTGAACGACTAATAGGTAGGTAGCAAAAGTACAAAATGACATGTAAATAATCTCTATCCTTCTTCTATCTCACATTCTAGTGATAAGTTAAACAGAATATTTTAGAATGAAAGACACATTTAGTACGAGTATGCTAGCATCATATACGACACGGCACACGGCAAACATTGTTTTGTACAAAGATAATGTCTATGACAGATGGAATGTTTTCGGGATCCTAACAACACAACTGTTAGCTGAGACTCATTTTGATCTCCATTTGGCTAAACCACGGTCATGTTCGAGAGCATCCCACATCCATTGAAAGTGAAATAACTAGCATTATAAACATCTCAGTAATAACAAGTGTCAATTGCTTATAGATAACATTTTATTTAGTCGTTCAGCAAGATTGACAGAGCAGTAAAAGGCACATCTAGCCAACTTTATACTCGTAACAATAATAGAGATCTATCTATACCTACTTAAAGGAACGTTTAGATTAGTTCTTTGAGAAACTGCTTTCATAACATTTTTACTGTGTGTGAGAAAACATGATTATCTTGTCCCAATTTTAGCTCCGAAGATAATAATTAAATCACAGATTTATAATCTTAATCTTAATTTGGAGAGAATACCTCAATTATTTTCTTCACATGTTGTATAATCTCTTTTTGATAAATTCCTAATTTACAATCTCAATATAATTGTTTTTAATTGGCGTAATAGTCTGAAACTTAACAAAGGGTTCGCTGCACCCGGATACATTAATTTGCGCAACCACAGTAGGTATATAAAATTCCCAGGTATTAGATAATTTTTAATAACTTTTCTAACATTTTATAAAAAATATTATATCTTTAATAAACAACAAGTTATATTTTTATTGGTAACCGGCGTTTCCTCTCAGACTAATAATACTAATTACCTTATAACGACTAAAGCAAAATTTACAAAAAATACTAACAAAATTCTTACGTACATTCATACAAAAAACTATTTATATCAATAAATTGTTATTATAATATAGCGAACACTCTGGAGGCTTAAAATAATTAGGCAAAACATCTATTTAATGTCTTTCACGACAAGGACAATTATTTATACCTACGTACAATCTAGTGCGAATTTGTAGTACCTATAACTCTACCGGTAAATTGATTCGGTAAGGACACTAAATTACTTTGAACGAGAGCTCCACACTATTTACAACACTACAAGTTCCTACACGACGCGATATCACTTCGGAGTATAATATAAACAAACATAGAGGCTAGTTGCTTCCCAGAACCCAGGTCTTATTCAACTCGGTGCGGTGTTCGAAATGACGTCAGTAAAATAGGTAACAGTCATGGGACATTTATGAAAATAGCACGAAGTAAAGCGCTCAAATATGCTGTAGCTTAGAGCTAGCGTCTTTAGCAAGAGTCTTAATCATATTAGTGAGATGTCTTAGAGAGCCATTTTAAACATTTCATGTTTGAGAGCATCTATTGCTTTGTCAAAATATCGTATTTTTACATTCCTTTAAGCTATGAAGTCGTTGGAAGCTTCCCGACGCATCATTTACTTAGTTTGAGATACAACACACCAACAAAAGTTCAGTATAGTCTACACAAGAGTCATTTGGATGTTTCGACCAGATTATAGTAAAGGGGGATGGTGTCGAGTCCACTATCAGGTGTGGTCGGCGGCGTTGGCTGCGGCGGCCACGCGGCGCGCCGCCGGGGCCACTCGTCCCATGAACGACCTGATCTCCTCAAAATACGTCTCGTCAGGCGATCTCCGACGGTTGTCATCCCCATTTTCCGCTTCATGCTTCTTGAGATGCCTGTCGAGATTCGTTTGCTGTCCAAAGCAGCGATCACAGTGACGACATCTAAACGGCCGTTCCTTATTATGGATATTTCTTACATGTCGCTGCAGGTTGGAAGATATTGAGAACGAGCGTTCACAGTATTTACAACGGTAGGGTTGCTCGCCGGTGTGGGTTCTTAGGTGCCGAGTCAGGTTGGCGCTGCGGGGGAAGGCTTTCCCGCAGTATGAGCACGTGTAGCGGTCCCGCGCCCTCTGTGCACCGGGGCTGGCAGGGACAGGAGCCGCGCGAGGTGCGCCCGGGGCGAGCAGAGTTGCCGCCGCGGCCGGCAGGAACGGGTAGCGACCGAAAGGTGCCGGCAACGCCAAGGGTAATCGCCGGCAGAACTGAAGCAGGGCCGGGTGGGCCGGGTGCGCCGGGTGCGTGGGGTGCGTGGGGTGCGGCGGCGGCGAGGGCGTGATGAGGTTGCAGTTCTCATCCTCGAGACGCTGCGGGCGCTTGTGAGTGACCCTTAGGTCGAGGGGCTCGTCGGCGCGCGGCGAGCCGAGGGGGCTGGAGACGTGTTCGTGCGGCGAGGTGGGCGGGGAGGCGAGGCGGCGCGGCGCCGCGTGCTTTTCGCGCATGGCGGCCGCTGCGCACGCGCTCATCGGGCTCGTGCGCCACCGACCTGTAACAACAAACATAGGGCTTACTCAACTGGTCATAAGCAGCACAAGCATTTGTGAGGATCATGAAGTTTCGTCGTTCGAAACTACCTCTATTCAAGTTTCGAGACACATTAGCATCCTAAAATATTGGTAAGTTCACAACTGCAGGCGGGGGTGGACTGATGGATGTCGGCTCCTACGCTTACCTTCGACGCACACCCACTTACTTGCGACATCGAAACTGGAGCATTTGCTACCGAAACAGCGATGTTTTTAAGTTAATTATTCCCTCGACGTTAATAGCTGTTTGAGTATCGTACCGTCACAAGTTCTCACTTGCTGACAAATATTTATGGGGGTATAGTTATAATATAGAGCACTATTTTATCTTGTACCTATCAGTTTTGTGGCATACAACAGGAGACTAGGTGCAATAAACTACATTTATGTGTTTCGGGTGACTGCTGAATATCGAGAAATCCTTTTGAAAGGCAACATAAATTTATGGTGACTGGTATCTGGGTATATTTGATGGACAGCGGAATATTGAGTATACATTATCTGATATTTGTCAGGAGGTTTGGAATGTGATTGATGTATAGTAGACTGTAAATTAAGGCGTTAGCTTCGGCCTCTCACCTCTGCAGCCCACGCATCCACTACAATGTTATAACAAAAGTAATATTCAATAATCGTGGTGCAATAAATCGGACGACTTCATTCGGGTGATGGATCGACGCACGCGTCTCCCACGTACCGTCACGAACATTGTGTCCCTCTGTCATGATCTATTCCACCGATAATTTCACCTTACATGGATAAACAAGCATTACGTATTCAATATAACCTATATAATTACGTATGATAGATGGCTGATGGGAAAGTGTAATGGAAACAGATGACCGTGACGCATGTCAACGATAGGATGTCACGATTTCGAGTATTTGCTTTACAGTTTTTCTTGACTCATTCCTATTGAATTACAATTTAACAAAAAAGTAGCTACGATTAAATCATTATAAAAGATACTTACAACAACAATCTCCAGCGAAAATGAATCCCTTATCCTCGTTCGCGAATGAGACGTAGGACGATATAAGAAATTAATTGTATTGGGAATCAAAGCCTGACAGCTGACAGAGAACTACACCGGTAACTAAACAGGTTAATATCAACAGGTGCCTACCTATAGGTACAAACGACAACACTGTTAACTGACCATCCTGTGTTTATATAGAACCTTTTAGTTATTACAATGCACTTAAGGTGCACCGATGGTCAGTTAGCTGTGTTGTCGATAGTACTGCAACACCGAGCCAGCACCAGCAGGTCGATCACGTTAACGTACGTAGTTAAGTAGATTTAAATGTAAATTTTTGCGTGGAAAAATTACAGTTGAACTTTCCTAACGCGCGTTGGAAACGTTACGTGATTACCCCTCTGAATTACACTAGGTACAGTCGAGTTCTCCAATATCTTTAATAATAAATAATAAAATAAATATTTGGGGACATTCTTACGAATCGACCTAGTCCCAAACTAAGCAAACCTTGTACTATGGGTACTAGACGACGATATACATACTTATATCCTTTCTAATATTATAAATGCGAAAGTGTGTATATGTTTTTCCTTCTTTCACGTCGCAACGGAGCGTCGTATTGATGTGATTTAGAAGCTGGAGAGTGACATAGGCTACATTTTCCAGCGGGAAAACATCTAATTCCCACCGGAAAATTCAATACGTTACATTTTCCTATAACCACGCGCGCGAAGCCGTGGGCATCAGTTAGTAGATAAATAAATACTTAAATACATAGAAAACATCCATGACTCAGGAACAAATATTCATGCTCATCACACAAATAAATGTCCTTACCGGAATTCGAACCCGGGACCTCCGGCTTCAGAGGTCGTCAAATCTATACAGACAACCTTTCGAAAATATCTACACATGTGTCTTATGTCAGTAGCAATAAAGTCTCTGTATATATAGATATTTTTGAAAGGTTGTCTGTGTAGATATTGGAGAACTCGACTGTACATTCACATACAATTTTATTGACTTAAAGTGTAAGAGTTCTTTCCGTTTCTATTGCTATAAATATTGTAAATGCCAATGAGACTGAAATTATTAAAACAGTGTCACTATACATCGTATCTTTTTGCAACAACCATATCGTGTAAAACATGGTATTGAGCCAGTCACACTACGTGTTCAGGTTATCTTAATCGAGTGATTCAATGATAGCATCTTACGCTGTATAAATTGTTAGACTTTGTCGTGTAAAATCTTTAGACAGCATCTTCCGAGTGCTGATACAAATTTGTTCACTCACGCCTACAAGTCGCCAGCCAGCTAATTTGCGCCAAAAGCAGCCGACATAAATCCTTTGAACAAGGGCCGGCTTCGACGACTGGACCCTTATTTGGAGGGACTCGTGAACCCCGTGCTGCATGTTTATGATTTGTTACCCGAGACCCTAGCCCGCGAGGTGGGTACTTTGTGAATGGTGAATTTTCTAAGCAGCTATAACCAAATGAGCTACTCCTGTCCGTAGATGGGCAAATGTCTGGAAGCTGTCGGATTATCTAACCGCGCTGGCTGTCATGAAAAATAGTGAAGAGATTTGTCTTATCTTCTTACCTTTTGAGGTCTAACGCCCTTCCACTGAGAGCGTATTTAATTTAACGATGGCCTAGGAAACGGTTATAGGTGCTATTAGGTAAGTGAAATACTGTAAGTATTTACAAAATGATAGATTACCATTTTCTAATATACCAAGCCTACCAGATAATATTTCACTAATTTGAAATAGGTGAGACCAGTTCCAGTCATTATTTAATTGCAGTTTAGAAAATGATAAGTCATATATCATAACCGACAAGATACAGACATGTGTGATGTGATATATGACGACCAGGAAGTAAGTAACCAGTGGAAAAAATACACTAGCAGTACCAGTTGCAGTAGCGCAATGCTGGTTTGGTCTCTAGATTCATTTCTCTGATTTAATTCGACATTTTAAAATTAATGATTGGCTTCCTGTTTATGATGGTACATTTAAGTAGCACGTCGTTATATAAATGAGCAGCGGCTTAATATGACTTGGGACTGAACAGTTGAGTAATTGAATTACTTAAAATTTACAGAAGCCGCATGTATACATTAGTGATCATTAAGCAATTTAAACATTAGTTATACCTAAATGGGTATAAGTGGCTGCAATTCATATTAATTTAAAATACAGAAGAACTATTTAATCGTGGATACCATTGTATGATAAGATGAGTCCTACATGCGGTCTTGTAGGTGTAGATCACTTTTTTGTGGTAATGCTGGTTGAGTAAATAACCTCCATCAATTACAAATACTACCTACAAACAGATAAGTTGAAGTTAGATACGGACTGAGCAGAATAACGAATGTGGCAAATTGCTCTTGTGAAGAATTGCGTTTGTTAGCCATTTCTAATAAGAGGAAAAGTTTTTGTGTAAAAACCTAGCATAAGTCCTACAGATCCCGAGTGGCTTAGTGGATAGGCTGGACAACCCATTTTACCAATGGCCTTAGAAAATCAAAAGTCAAACCCACATTCAAAATAAGTCTACAAGAATTCACACTGTTTTCTGCCATAGACCAATACTGTGTCGAAACGATGCCAACACAAGTAGCCGCGACTGCCGTGTTGTGTATGCCTACTCGGTACAAATGTGGTTAGCGATTAGGACACATTAGTGAGCATCACGATCACGACCCCCTAATTACTCGTAATTAACGATCTTCGGGAGCGTGACGCGGGAGGCGGGGCCGGTATATGTTAATACTCGGCGACCAATGAGCGTCGCGACCCGCCTAGTGATATATTAGCATTTGAATCGCTTATCGACTACTCGCTTTCACAACCTTATGGCATCGGTTACTGACGATTTCAAATGTGAATCTTAATCCAAAGAGAATATAGTAGCTTTTGCTGTTTTGCGATTGATTGAGATATGAGTTTGCAAAGGTAATGTTTGGTTCTTGGAAGATAGAAACTGTGGACTCGTCTCGCTGGTTCGTTATGTAAATATTTCAATAAATTATAGTGTTTTGCGTTAACGTAGGTATGTAAATTAAGGTGTTAGGTATTCGCTGAGCGTGGTCGATGACGTTGGTATTCGTGCTTAAGAGGATGATTGTAGTAAGTACATGTTTTACCAAATTTTTTATTCGGCTGTTATACCTACGTAATTTTTTGCTTCATTTATTTTGGCTTATATAAACCGAATAATGTTCTCTGACTACGTAGGTAATTAAGTTTAGCACCTAGTAGTTCAGTAGGTACTCTAGAATACCTACTCTATGCCAAGTTTATCTCCTGTAACTAAGTCAAGATACCTACTCAAAATTTAGATAATTCAGCGAAATATATCATACTCACTTCGTTTACGAAATTTGTATCTGGTGCAGTAAACAGTACAAAGATTGAAGTTACAAAATGCAAGGAATGCAGTGCTTTAAATGTGCCAAAGATAAATAGCTTCATTTATCTACCAACACTGTGTATCAAAGAGTAATTCCATGTCCAAATCGTCGTTTTTAGCTCAAAAGCCATTGATCAGATGTCATAGTTGGATGTATTGGACATGGGCCTTTATGTGCCTGCGCTAAAGATAGGAGATCGTAATCGTCGTTTTATAAGGAGTGCATTAAAACATCGTTAAAGTGTGGTTATTGGTATTAGTCTATTGAAGCCTGGTATTAACATCTTATTGAAGTAATATTGTTGAGAGGGGTGTGAAGTAGACACGCATAGATGCTGTAACGCTGGTAGGTACTACTTATAGAATAATAAAAGGTACCTATCCATTGAATGGTAAAAAAAATAGTTTCTAACTAGTTCAAAAGCAAACATGGCATTTTTAATACACAATCTGATTGATATAGGTACCTACGTAATATTATTAAAACCTTTTTATGGGTATCTACCTATACTTAATAATATGTCCATCTTTCAACGCGCACACCAGGAAAACATTACGATAGATACACAACTGTTATATACTACGAACATTGCATTGGGTAAACATTGAACGCAAGAGTTAATTTAGTAAGCGAGCGAACGGTGAACTACCAATGAGGCGCGTTCCGCGCGCGCGCCCGCGTGACGTATGGGCGGCGCGTACGCATCCGTACGTTATGCCTAAACATCTTCAACGTGTGTAAAGTAAACATTACCTTTCGTCACGAAGAAAGAAAGGCGTTTTGATTGGAAATTACCGGTATGTCAGTAATACTTTAAACATTCGAACGTTAGGTACTAACAGTCAGTATTTGATTTTAGTATTTTGCTATCTAAATTCCTTTCGATTATTTGCATACAGTCAGCGGCAGATGCAAAAGGCTGCCAAGGTAGTGTGAACGTGAATACAGGAACGCGCAATGGTTAATTTAAAATGTTATTGGTCTATTACTAGTGAGACTCGTTTCGCGGTTAAGTCGTCTCTTGAACGCATCTAATATGTCAAAAATCTATTAAGTACCTAGTGTATCATGCCGGTGATAAAATTTGCGTACCAGTGGCGCAGTGTTAGTAGGAAATAAAAATTATTTATCACTTCAGTTTCTACGACTACCTTGGTTTTTAAGTGCTGGGGGGCGATTTTTGACTTTCTAGCGCTGGAAAATTAAATACGAGTAAATGACGACTGGTAAGCCTAAGTCACTACCCGACGCTGCCTGCAAAGCCGAAGGTTCGAGTCCCGGTAAGGGCAAATATTTGTGTGATGAGCATGAATATTTGTTTCTGAGTCTTGGATGTTTTCTATGTATTTAAGTATTTATATCTAGTAAATATGTCGGCGTTTAGTACCCGTACCTGTAACACAAGCCTTATTGAGCCCCTAATATTTATTTATTTATTATTATTTATAAATACAATTGGTTAACCATAACACTGTTTTATTTTTTAAATTTCTATCGCTATTTCAAAATTGCATTTCATTGTTTTTGACATTATTCGATTGAAAAAGTCGAGCGCTCGAAAGTCAAAAATCGCCCCCGCACTGCGCTGATAAATACTAATAAAATTATAGCAGCCATGTCGGACGGAACTTATTAGGCATCTATTTGAACCGATGGATTACAGGACGACCTTCTACATCTGTGTCCCTACATAATTAAATTTAAATTTGTATCTTTGAGTACCTACATAATTAAAGCTATTAAAATGTATAACCAGTTTGACGAGTATTGCAACTTCTATTTTGACAATCAATATCTACCTACTTATGTATCTCAATAAAAAATATGCATCATAAACGAGTTTCTTTTACATATAACGACATCTATTAGGTAGGTATACAATAATATACGTACTTACTAAAAATCTGATGATATAAAAAACACATGATTTTATCTTACTTATAGATTATGCTCCAAATGTGTCCATATTAGGTAACTTGAATACCATTTATTTACGCAATGATTCTCGAAATAAATCATCTTATATTTTTTGGTATTACACATAGCGCTATATAATCATAATCAGCAAAGTGCTAGTATGTAAATAGTTAGTAATTTATGTAGATGACTATCAGGCCGGCCAGTGAGGTGCGTTTCAGTTTATGCACTGGTGCACATCATAAATGCTCAAACGGTTTACTACCGGCGTGCTGTATCTGGGCATGTTAGATAGGTATATGTAGAAGTTAGGTATTACGTTTACCGTGCTGTTTTCTTATTAAATTAAACGATTTCCCTATGGCGGATTATCGACTAGTAAAAGACGAGTATTTTTAAAACATCATAACAAAATTATCGTTCTTCGAGAAAATAAGTCTTTCAAGAATATAATAAATTTAGGACACTTAGAAAAAGTTATAATTTATATTTGTTAGTTGCTTTGCCTTTTTGTTACTAACACTCTCATTTGTGGTTTTCCGAATATGTACGAGTAAGTAGTGAACCGAAACAACTGTAGAACAAAAATTAAAAGTTTGTGCCATTTATCTACAGACAAATGTAATGAGCTTTGCATTTATAATGAAAAAATCCCATATTGGTCATGTCGGACGGCATAGTTGCAGTTTATTAGGTTAGGCGAAGCATGTTCTAAAATCTGCACAAGTAATCTCGTAAGTCACATACTGGCTGGCATTCCGTGTCATATTCTCTCACGCGATCGCGGCCAGAGCAGATTCACACGGCGGTTACTTTTTTTAGACGACCGAGTATCGACAACCACGATCTTTGATTTATTTCACATCACTATTTTAGGAAACGAGCTCGACGGCCACCTTATGGCGAGATATGAAATTGCTCCGATGTATGAACTAAATGGCCGTACTATTTAGATGGATTGATTAGGCACCAACCGTCTGGTGATCCGACTTGCGACATCGGCACTAAATCTTTCTTGCTTTATTGCCCATCTTGTCTTACATAAATAATTGTTTTTCGTCTCATAATGTCGGCACGCTCGAGACCATCTACGTCTTCGAGCGGAGTCATTCGATTCTCTTTAAACGTGGCGAGCGCTCTTTATTCAATTCCAAACTATCTTGTACTGCTAAATCGTCAATAAAATGTTATTCTACGTATATAATTAATACTCTAATCGATTTCTCACTTCCCTTATGGGCCAATCACAACGGAATGCTATGTATTTTAGAATGGACGTTTATACGCGACGGGTCGAATCTGACCAATCGCGTATTGGTTTCGCGCGCAGGCGCACTTGTGACTACTATGTTGTGAATAAAATGGCTGATTCTGTCACGTGGGAACGAGGGCGACGCTTGACGTGGGATCGCCCGAAATCAGGACTTTTTTCTACGTATGTACCTACAACTTTGTTATCTGTGATTATTTAATGACGCGCTCGGAATTGCAAAGAGAGCGAGTTATCACACGGTTATCTCTTTCTTTGCTTCCGTTTTATTTGTAGACGTATTAGTCTTTCAAACTAAATACTTATTCACTCGAATATCCTTTTTACCCACATAACATACATACACACATACACATAGCTTTGTATCGGATATCTCTTGAGTGTATAAATATCAAGTTAGCATAACAACATTGCGTTTTGTGCAAATCCATTTCGAAATAGGTACTAAAGATTAGGTACTTAGGTTGCATAATAAGACGAGCATTCTAAAAACAAATAAGTCCACAACCTATTAACACTGAGTGCATCCCTCATATACTTCATAGGTATATAATAAGCTTGAAACTTGTAGCTTGACAAGTCGAGGACCCGAAAATCTGGACTGTTAGAGTCACGCGTGGCGTTGAAAGGGTTAAATCGGCGCACGTGTCAAGTTGCGTACCCCGTGGTTTCGCCAGTCGCCGCACGGCTGAACTAATAAACTCGCTCAACACCGGCGGAGTTAACTTGAACACTTCGAATTGTAATTGCGATCTAATCGAGATTCTATTACACTTTAAATGGTTAATAAACTTTATTTTGTGCTAATCGGTCGTCGGGAAGTTGAAATTGAAAGTGATGTTCGGCAAAGATGTTCACAACTGTATTGAGTCGATGGACAGGGACCTACTATACTACTATTAAATGAATAATTGTAGTTATCAGCTACTGTGCCGGCACAAACACAGGTCGAAGCCCCAAACGCTGGCTCAACCAGAACCCCTATTCTGTAACTTGTTTTAAGCTCACCTCAACGCTCACCCACAAATATATCTTGACACCGCAATGCGTAGTAACTAAGCGCTAGTTTCGTGACGGGTGATCGGCGGGGTGAGCCGCTTTAGCGCGTAGCCAATAACAGCCCAGTGAGGTGATGCCTTACGACGCCGTCACTAAATATACAATTGTTTTAGGGAATTCCACTCCAGCCGACCGTAAGTCCTGGAGTAGAATACAGGCTATGCTACGTCAGCACTGTCAGCAGTCACGATCCTCTGCAATGAGGGAGCGATTGAAGAGGGAGGGGTAGTTATCATTTTATTATTGTAGGTTTCTAGCGGTGCTTTTACATAGAACCTAACGTCCGCAATGCAATATATCCCTAATTTAAAGAAACTCCACTTATCTAAATATAAAAGGCTTGTGTACTTAATATAAATCGGTAAATATGAATGAAAACATATCCCATAATAGTATCAGCCCTCGAATTTTAGCATAAAGTTATACCATACAATATGCATAACATTTGCATTGTGTAAATATTCTGTCCAGCCCGTAATCTCTATGAAATTCAATACACGAGCGGAGATAACGAAACTGGCTGTCTGATAATTTATAGTGCACCATTAGAGGGCACGTATAGCCTGTGAAGGCATTTCATTTGAATTGGAGATTGGGATTTGCGGCGACTTGTCCAGTATTAAAATGATGTATCGCGGTTTAATTACAGCGCGGGCAGAGGCGCGCGCGTGGGCGCGAACCGTGTCTGAGCCTAGGCGACGTGGGCATGCCTTGGCCCGCGCCGCGAGGGGTCGCCTGGTGCTGTACCGTTTCTAGGTACTAGGCTGTCAAAGTAAAAAAGAGCCTTTAGGAGACACATCGTATGAGGACCACCCTCGGATGGATGTATACCTGCGATATTTAACAGAAACCATTTCAGCATCCAACATTTCAGAACGTATCCGGCCTAGGGGACTAAACTTACATAGTTGGTAGTAAGTGACGAATGCTTTATGTTCGATATAAACGCGATCATGGTGGCTATAGGAAGAAAGCAACAGGAATATCGTGTGTTATTCAAAAAGTACAAAAGACTATGAAACTGGAAGTGATATCTTCATTTGAAGGTTTAGTAATTTTTACCCCGCACGCAAAAATACCATGTCTTACTATCTGGACCTGCCGATTATAAAAGTAAAAAACACTGACCAGCGACCTAAAACTTGTAATTGGTATCAAAATGTCCACGGGCTTTTGATGTTGTGAATAATACACTTAGAACGCCCACGCGATTGTTATAACACATTATACTCGTATAAGATACGTACTGTAGGTAAGTTTTTCGCTACTATGACGACTCCTTATTATACGCAAGGTCTCTTAACCTAGAGCTAAATAAACATAAGAATATTCGTCATGTACAAATAATATATGCAAAAATAAATGAAGTAAGCTTTATGACCTGCTCGCGGTCGAATTACGATAATTAGATGTGATTAATGCACCGTGTATAAGTAGTTTAACATACGGAGGGACTGGTTTGAGCATACTCGTTTACCGTTCTGTATTATTTGGTTATGAAACTGATAACGCTTAATTGAATAATAATTAGGGTCGTATGTGTAACATAAGTATAAAGCTGAGTGCACACAACTCGCCTGCGAAATGTTTTAATTTAGCTGGAGGTCCCATTATGCTCACACACATACTTCAGAGTGCGTCAGCGCAAGGGGGAGCGCATAAGGCATAAATCAATACCTACGACAGAAACTTCTCAAGAATTGGCCGCCTGGAATATTCAGCGTTTATAAGGCGTTTTTTTTAGTCAAGTGTCGTCGACAGCAAATACTATTAAGAGACGAATATCCGAGTCGACTTTCGTATGGTTTACCTCTGCTGAAATAATCTTGAGCCAACAGTGACCTTAGAACCGAGCGTTTCAAACGATAGGAGATTCGCCCACCTTCTGATTGCATTGTTAATGGTCTGAGCATATTTACCATTTTTCGAGGTAAAAATCAAACAAAAAGCCAGCCAAGTACGTGCCACGCGCAGTTTAGGGTTCCGTTGTTGCCTGTCTGTCTTAGTTACATCGACGTGCGGTGGGGTTGCGTCGGCCGAATTTGTACGAAAATGGGCCTTTCCAAGTACGCATTAAGTTGGTCGACTATTATTCGGTAACTACTTATCTCTACTTGTCCGTTTGAAAAATCGTTTTAGGAAACCCATAATATTTATGGACGAGCTATCCAACGATACCCCACACCATGGGTTTAACGAGAAAAAAAATACATCCCCGCTTTAGGTGTAGGGGAGGTACCCTGTTTTCTAGTAGTAATGGTTACTGAGCTAAGCCGAGGACGGACGGACAGACGGACATGGCGAAACTATAAGGGTTCCTTGTTGACTACGGAACCCTAAAAATGAACTACAGTTGCTATAACAGCGCAAGTATTTATAGGTGAAATATGTAGTTTAGCCTACTGTAGCCGAGTGAGAGCATGCGACTGAAAAGCGGCGGTCGTGGGTTTTAATCCCGGCTCTCTGTTTCATGTAAAGTCCCCAACCCGCACTGGGCCAGCGTGGAGACTGCTGCCTGTTCACTCTCATCTATGAGAGGAGGCCTGTGCCCAGCAGTGGCACCTTCATAATTATTTATTTATGTAATCTTGATCCTCATCTACAGGTTCTACTTTTAAAGTGCTCGTGCTTAGTAAATAATAGGTATTATTTATATTAAAATTTAAAATGTATGTTCCGAATTCAAATGAGATCATCGGGCTTACCCAAACCCTACATCAATCAACCGCGTTCTTCCCACTAGCATGGCTATCCTAATAGCGACCATGTGCCCTCAGCTTTACAGTTAGCCATCGGCCGATATATTGGTCGCCTCGGGCAGGATCGGCCTGCCGGATGCCGCAGGTGTCACAGATTATCACGTACTCCACATGTAGTTTACGCCCGTGTAATTATGCGCTGGATGTGTGAAAGTGACTGTCAGATTATGTAGCCTTTCCGATTTAGGATTAAGTGATTCTTGTTCTGCACATCCGATTGATTTGAGATTGATTGTTTAAACTGGATTTTGGAAACTCAAATGTTATGGTTTTTTAGGGAGTACCTATCTATAATATACAAAGTTAAGAACGGGGATGAGGTTGAAATACTTGTAATGAGAAACGTATTGATAACCAACGCCCCCCTAATAAAGAGCCTCTAATAAAGGGATAAGTATTTAAATATCGTGCTATTTTTGATTACATGATATTACAATTTTTTAACTAGTAAAGCTGTCTATAACGATTATTTAGTTTTTTGTTTTATTTTTATAGTACATTTATGCGGCAGTTGAAAAGGATGCAGCTGGCGAGAAGAACTAGTATAGGGGAAGCCTATAGAGGTCAACCACAAGTTTGTATTGACAGGTTAAATATGAAACAGTTATGATTTTTTATCGTCATCATAACGAGGTACAAAATGGCTATACTACATTATTGATTTGAAGGCAAAATTTTATTTCCTAATTAGGTAAAAACAGATACACATGAATGAAGCGTGGAGAGCATTCTTGACCATATATTGTCTTACTATGTTAGAACCGCGGTATCTCTTGGAGTTTTTTCGTGTGTGAGTAGGTATTTGACACGTTTCGTTATTAACAAGATATGAAATACAATACTCATATACCGACGATGTAAAGTTTGTTGTAATTAAAAGACTGTACGGCGCGGCGCCGAAAAGACGGGGCACGGCACTTTTCCGTCTATTAGTGACGTCACTAAATTGCGAACGTCATCGTTTCATATGAAGTGGCGTTTTGCGAAAAAGGGACAGATCATAACCCTTCTTAAAACTTTGGACACTAAAACTTCGTGATTATTTAACCTCTTGCTTTGCTTTTTTCTCTAATTGACTACAGTTTCAATCCTTTTTCAAGAAAATACGACAAAATTGATTATCCTATTTAGTGTCTACACCCCTATTGCTGGTAAAACTGCCTGCAAACATATATAACTTAAAAGTATATAAACATATAAGTTATATGTATGAAAAAATTATAGAATGTGTAATTGACATGTAAAGTAAAGTATTTTTTTATGAATAAAATCGTTATACGTCATCATATCATTGTATTATAATTACATCATCGTATTAGTAGAATATGACCCACAATTTTACTTTCCATGGGTGTGATGCACTATCCTATCTCAACAACCGTCAGCTTTACGACAGCAAGGATTTCCATAGACACTGCATCAAAATGGCCTTCCACCTGTTCCAGTTATAGCCGATGGTAATGAAGCGGTTAGCATTGTTCCTGAGGATCACTTGACCCCGAGCGAGTACATAAATTAATTCATATGCGATGTAATTGTAGCAAATGTGGCGGTGATGTGAGCAGTAGAATAGGTGTGGGCATATTTCACACGAGTAAGGTTGAATCGGCTCCGTTTGTTGTTATGATAAACTAATAAAATCAAAATATTCACTATAGTGTGTACTATTTTTAATCAGGTATATATTTACAACTAGCTTCTGCCCGCGACTCCGTCCGCGTGGAAGTAGTTTATATCGTAGCTCCATACAAACTTTCACCCCCCATTTTAGGGAAGTGGGGGGGTTAGAAAGAGACAAAAAGTAGCCTATGTCACTCTCCATCCCTTCAACCATCTCCACTTAAAAAACACGTCAATTTGTCGCTCCGTTTTGCCGTGAAAGACGGACAAACAAACACACACATACACTTTCCCATTTATAATATTAGTATGGATTGGTGTAAATAATCTTTTATAGGATAATTGCATAAAAGGATTATGTGGAGATTAAATTTGTCTTTGCTGTTGTCAAAAGTTAAAGACAAGGAGCAATAGATAGGTAGATTAACTCCTGATTTTGGAAAGGTACGTTAAACTTTATGTTTATACGGAAAGTAGATAATGTCAAATAAAAAATATTATGATATTTTTCTAACGGACCAAGCCAAGCAGTAGATCTCGCAATTTGGACCCAGGAACACCACTAAGTTAGCCAGAGGATCTTGAAAATATCTGTGACTAATGAATAGTGTAATCTTTTACACTATTCTTTTATATTTAACGTGTAATATTTAACTTGAAAAGTTGTGAAATTAAATCTTTTTTGACTTCTTAATTATATCCGGTCACAAGGGCCTGATCTAGTTTAAGCTGCTACACGTATTGTACCCTCGTGCTGGATTCAAAGATTACTATTATGTGGTACCTACAATATGATAATCGTTTATACCTGCATCGTAAATAAGCTTACATGACGTTATGTGCGTATAATTGACTAACACGTTCAATTTTAGAATTCAAGATCAGATAAAACCATTTTCTTAATAAAAGCGCGTGATTTTAGGTAGCATATTAAAATAAGTAATTACGTATAAATAATTAACATAGATGTGGCATCAGATACTATTTTATACATACAGGCTGTAGCAAAAATGGGATGTGAACCGAGCAAAGGCATATTGCGTAGCGCATTGCGATTCCAAATATGCATTTGTTTATTTTTTTATTTCTTGTTTATTTTTGTTTTAGTTTACATGGCTTGTATATGATAACGTTCCCCCGCGAGAGTGAAGGGTGGGAGGGTTTATTTCATTTTCTACCGCTGCGCGCACAGCTGTGTTATAAAAACAAATGTTTTGTGTATGTTTTTTGACACGCAGGTGACAGCTTTTACGTTTTTGATGTCATACACAAAGTAAAAAAAAAAACGCATTTTCGGAATCGCAATACGCTACCGAACATGCCCTTGATTGGTTTACACCCCATTTTTGATACACCCAGTATGTTTATAATTAGATTGGGTGAGTGTATAGTTTAAAATTTAAATTTCATGACTGAACACATTTTTTTACTGAACAAGTGAACATCTCAAAGGAAGGAAGGGAAGCTTAACGAATAAAGTGGTGAAAATATATAATAAGCATGGTCATGGTCACTGGTGAGTAAATTGTTGAAAATTAATTTGCCAACATAATTGACTTATTATGAGTATACTGTATCAATTATAAAAATCAGACTGAGTTTTCAACACTACTTTCAATACATATTATTGTCCTAAGCCTATAAAAGACAGTTTGACACAACTTGAAATGACTGATTATCAGTGCCTTTTGCTCGTATGCATAATATCTACACTTTAATATGGGGTTATGCACGAACTATAAAGAGTTTACAAATCATTTGAATGCTGCAAAAATGCGTGTTACCGAGCAGGCCCCGATGGTTACAAGAACGCTGCGCTTCTCGGAGTACTAATACTACATAATACCAGAGTATTATTTTACCTACCCAATTCTCGGCACTAGATTAATTTGCAAGTAAAGCTGCTAAGCACCAGACCAAAGTAATTGAGCGAATGTATTTTTCAAACCGCAGCTTAATGCTTCGCTGGTATCATTATAAATCTCAACAAGTAATGTTTATCGTGGCAAGATTGCGGGCAAGGCTGTCTCCTCCCTTGCTGTCGCAAGCCGTGTTACGTCTATTGATCGCCTATTACTTATGTACACGTAATGACATATGTTCAGTTATGATATTGATATAGGTATGACCTCTGTTGTACCTGTAATTTCAAGTCGTATCTTCTTGACTCACGTGCTATTACAGTAAGTATGGTGTTAGCCTTTAAATAGTAGGTTTATTGTGACAATACTTTGCTATGGGTATGTTATTGAGAAAAAATAGTCTACGCGTTATGTATGTTACTTAAAATTAAACTTGGATTTCATACAGAATAAGGTTGATATTTTAATGTAGCTCGAGGTCTGCAAAACGTGTTAATATAGAAATAATTAGTTTATGAGTCGTTAGGTGGCGATCGTCACGATTTTTCTTTAATATAGATACAGGAAGGTGTGAAGGTGACATATTTTAATTAAGCATTGTGTCCTATTATTATTAAAACCGACTTGGTCGACCTGGACCTTAGTCGGTTTATGTACTACGGGGCAGTTTTTGTACTATGAATTCAGTTTCATGAAAAGTACGCCTTTAAAATTTTGACATAAGTAATAGGAGAATTGAGGAATTTACAGAAGGTACCAATAAATCCAGTTTTTTTTGTCATAATCGGACCACTTATGTTCAAAAATGTATCAACGACCGATTTCGATAAGACGCCAGATGCCTCTTGTAGGTAAGTAGGCACAGTTCAACGCGAAATTGGTACATTATTAACTTGTTGATGTTTGTGTAACGACATTTTTACATGCGTGGGAGAAGTCGCGGGAAGCGGCTAGTCAGGCTATAAATGTTGCACCATATTCGTATGTAGCCGCGTCCTTATAGCGCGTAGGTATATTTTAACATATTAGTTTATGGCAATAACTCGATCACGTAGGTACGAGTATGTAAATCGGTCAGTAGCTGGGTTATCAGTGGTCGTTCTGGCCATCATAATTGTATGCCATTAGAACATCTGTGCCCATAACGAGACCAGAATCAGTGTTGTACAGAATGTAGCTATTTATGTAGGTATAGACTGATTTATGTTGACGCGAAACTCGACGATTATCCTTAAACTGGTGATCATTTGAGTGCAATCGTAAATGTAATGGGGATGGATACTATACTATTACTATAATAGACGACGAATAAGTCGTACGACATAATATCGAGTCATCACTCTTCAAATAATTAACGCTATAGATACACTTGCATGTGTATGACTGCATACACATGCCAGTGTTCATTTGGAGAAGAACTACTACGGTACTCAAGCTCGAGTAGGTAGCAGCGGTAATCAAAATACAGTAACCATAACGAGAAAGAGCTTGCTTATTCACGAAGATAGTCTTCAAATGTAGTGAAAGCTTTACAAAGAATCCCTGGCAATAAAGGTAAAGTTGCGGTCTGAATCTCAATCGTAGCGAACAATTAAGTGGAGGAATGGCAATCCGGCGGTCGATCAGACACATTACCGCCGACCTTCGGGTTCAATGGCGCGCCAATGAGCGCTGCGGCACCCGCGAGCTGTCATTAGGGCCTATCGGGCCCTATCGCCGGCCATTCGGAGGGTTGTAATAGAGCAGGTATAATAGCTGGACCTGATGCGGGTCAAGATCTTCATGCCATGCGTAATGGGTGCTCAGGTATTCATGTCGGTAGCCGTTGATTTGCATGCGCTGTGATGCAGATAGAGTGTGCGGATAGCCAAATTGAGTCGGTTATCGGATTTCATCGGGCGCCTACTGGGTATGAGCGTTTCTAGAAAATAGCCACTTGATCTGCTTTCTGCATCGTTGTGAGGTCACTGGTCCCATCAAAATATATGCTGACAATACCATAAAACAATACTACTAACATTAATTCAATTCGGTTCTTAAATTTTTGGAATTGGTAGTTTCGGATCGCCTGTCTTGAGACATTTATTAATATTGAAAGAGGATGGGCGACAACTATTGAAAGCACGTTGCGACACACTATATTCCTAAACGCAAATTAACAATGACAAATGTTTACAATGCTGCCCACATTCGGTTTCCGCGGGCCTTGGCATTAGTTCCAAATGTCAGGCAGATTCTTGAGGATGATATGGATGTGGCAGCCGATTGTTAAGTGCTAATGCTTCTACAGACGACACTTCTATCGATGAACAATAAATTGTTGGAGCGAGCCGTCTGTCAAGCGAAATATTGCGCTTGTCAATTATTTTAACGATAACGAACGAAAATAAATAGCTCTTTAAATTCTGGATGACCTTTTTATAACATAATAGGCAAGATACTAGTTTTGGTAAGTTGTTTTTTAGAAGAATGATAATTCGTGAACACGGAACAGTAAATAATAAAAGTTATATTATAAGTTGTATATAACTTAAGGATTAATTTAAAGAGATTTTATTGACTTTGTACCTACAGTCGATTTGATAAATAAGTATAGGCACGTTCCGAAGGCCACAAAAATATCTGAGCACATTATGCCCTTAACAATAAAGTCGCATTCACATATTTTCGATCACCTTGTCCGTGCATATGTTTTCGTAACGAGAAAGTTTGTTTACTTAAACGTATTTTGTCGGTTTCTAATAGGAACTGCCCCGACGGCCAATTTGACAACGGCCCTAATAACTCCTTCCCGATCTTCACCCATCACATAAAAAACCCCTTGACATTGAATAGACTATCAATTTCTCAATCGTTGACAAGTGTATCAGGACGGATTCAATTTGGAATCAGTACTAAACTAGAAATTTTACAAGCAATTACTTTACGAAGATCAATGCAAATTCTGGAACGGATGGTCGGTCCGTGTATGGGCCTCATTAAGAGGGAAATAAAAAGTGTAACATGTTTACCTTTTGCGTTTATACAGGAATCCGTTTTTAATTAATAAGTGACTCAATGATAACACCATTGATACGAGATATCCTGCCGCTTCCATGGTCTTCCTTCGTGTATACTTCGATGTACCTATATTATGCTGTCTATGCTGACACAGTGGGTACCTTTCTTAGTGCAGCAAATCAGAGGAGCAATCGAATTGCTGTTTTGACAGTTTGAGATATATATGGCGACTTTACAATGCCGTATTTGTGAAAATAAAAAGTAGCGAAGTACTAACAAGTTCAAGGTCATTCGCAGTCATGAACCGTCAAAAGATATTTGAATTGTGCCGTTGGTGCAGCGTACTCCTAAGCTAAGTTAGGAGTACGCTGCAGAGTCCTAACTTAACCCAGATTATTGAAGTGGCAAGTATAACAGATTGGTCATGAAGCTTCTACTGAATTTTCTTACTCTGACATTACCGTAAACTCAAAACCTATTATTTGAATAGCTCAAGAACTAATGAGCATAGTAATACTGAAACAATTTGCAAAGATAACTAGGTACACAAAGACTCCGTTGACCAGCGCCAACATTGTTAGCCGCAATTAACGAAACACAATAGGCAATAAGCATCGGTTAAATTGATATTTACAGATATCGATTAGGAATAGGAAGACGGTAAATATCCGTTGTATGGGGCATTACTGTATAAAGTGCCGTAAAGTGCGGGAGAGCGCGGCAGATGGCGGTAATGTTCAGTGTACAATGGCGTGGGGGCGGCGCGCGCGCACTGTACGCTATTGATTTGCTACCGACTCGGGAGAGTATCAGATAAATTCGTGTTTGTACTCGCTTACAATTTATGAACGGTTTCCATTGGGGTTTGCTAATTAAGAAATAGTATTATTGTATTGCCTTAGTTTCCGTTTAGCCGTTAAGTATTTACGTCTACTAGCTATTGTCGTGTGGTAAGTCAAGCCTTGACGAGTCATGTCAAAGATACACCTAAAAATAATGTCAAAAAGACCGAAATCATCGGTCTAGAGACATCAGCCAGTCTGCAGTTTGACATGAAACTCGGCGAAGACTCACTTAAGCAAGTAGAGCAATTTAAATACCTGGGCAGCATAATGACAGCCAAGTGCCACCTTGATAACGAAGTCCACTGCAGAATAGGTGTTGCTGCAGTTGCCTTCGGCAAGCTTCGTTCCAGGGTGTTCCGGTCGCACGATATAAAGCTATCTACAAAGGTAGCTGTATAGGTACATGGCGATCGTCCTGCCAAATCTTCTCTATGCGTCAGAAACGTGGTGTCTCTACCGCAAGCATATTCGCTCATTAGACAGTTTCCATCTGAGATGCCTCCGCGACATCATGGGCATTCACTGTTCTGACCGTGTCAGGGACACGGTAGTCCTCAGGCGGGCTGGTATAGAGGCTTATCTTGTGAGACGACAGCTTCGTATGTGCGGGCATGTCTCCCGTATGTGATGACAGAGTGGCGAAGCGCATCTTTTACTGCGAACTGCAAAATGGCAAGAGGAAACAAGGCGGCCAGTTTTTGCGGTATAAGGACCGATCACAGTGGAGGCAAATTGTGTTCACACAGTTGAACGATTTCGAAGTCAGACGGCACGCAGAACTTGACTCAAAGCGCGATGAGGTAAGCCAGACCACCAGCGGCCATACAATATAATGTGGTCGCCCATTCGTCGCAAAAATTGGCTATGTTACCTGAGGGCTCACCAGCGACGCTTTCAGCAGTGAATAGCAGTCGCTGAGGTGAGGACGAATACGGCTAGGAGAAGATGATAATGATGATGATGATGACGAACTGAATGAACGAATGAAGGAATGGATGTGGAATATAATGACCTATAAAAAACCTTTTCCACAGGCCAGACGAAAATCAATCTTATATTAATGTTAGAAAGACTTTGACTGGGATTTTTTTGATACACTGACATCTGATGATAGTTTCGCCCAAGTATACTCTTGATCACGCACGACAATAAATATTGTAAAATGTAACACCTCGCATATATATAACAAATTCTAGTCTTCAAATAATAATAAATCTTATCAAACCATATTAACGTTTTTGCCTAGCCAACGTCAAAATAAAGTAAGTATCCCGTGTGTGATGTAATGTGTTTAATCAATAATGTATATATGTAAGCACTTTATTGTACACAATAACAGGTTAAAGAATATACATGTCACAAAATAGATCAAAGGACAAAGGCGAACTTATCCCTATAAGGGATCTCTTCCAGCTAACCTTTGAGCAATTGAGAGGAAGGTAGGTAGACCGAGATAGGCAAACTTATACCGTGTACAAAAACACAGAGAAAATGAAAACAAAACCTAATAGGTATTAATTCTAGACAAATAAAACATGCCAATACATATATAAATATACAGTAGAATACAATAATCTCCGCGAGACGAGAACCGGCTCGCTTCCTGTCTGACCACAAAAAACATAGTAGCGAAGTAAAACTATGCAATAATGGCACTATTTAATTTAAAATTTGTCATATTTATCACCAAGGAACGAAAATAAGTGATTTATTATCAGTAATAATCAATTGCAACTTTAAATCACGGTAACTTGCTAGGTAATACTATAAATTATTGGCCAAGAATTATAACTTACTTAAAACTCAAGGTTCTTTGTAATTTATTTGCCATAGCAAGAAATCTTGTAATCGTTTACAATGTTGCACATCTAATGCTTTAAATATTAATCAGTATTGGTTATTCTATAATTCTACAATCATTGATAGATGCCAAGTAAATTTAGATCGAACACAACGTAAATAAAACACAATCGCCGTCAAGTGTACGCTCGAAATCAAAGATATATTAACAGTTTTGGACCTTAATTCCCTGTGATAAGGTGAAGAATGTATACAACTCTGTGAAGTCAACTGCACCTCTAAAATTAACCAGATCGCACGGTCCGCACTACGCATAACAAGATTGCGTCACATTCCCAAAATGGCCAGGTTAATCACGCGCAATTCGAGCAGAAGCGACGGAAGACTTTCTCCGAAGGAAGCTCCTGGGCCGACCGAAGCCATTATGCCTTACGCGGAGCGCACCTGCTTTACATACTGATCTTGCCTATCCGGAAAGCGTGCACTAATTCCGAGAGATGGCCGATTCTATCGATACATTTTATTTTTAGATGCACACGTACGTTATGAATTATGATCTACGTAGCAATGCCAGGAAAGTGGAATGAGAATAAGATTAACTTTTATTGATGTTTGGAGCAAAATCTATCTGGAAAAATGTGTAATTATTTCGAGAAACAGAAGATAATATCGACATGATTGATTTTTTACACTATGCACTACACGATCAATGTACATACAATCAATAAATTAACATGTGAAAAATACTATAGATACTGTTTCTCGTAGTTTTAAAAGTATAATGTAGGTATAATACTATGTCAATTTCAGGAATGATTATAAAAAATAACAGCAAGTACTGTGACCAAAGCGAAATGGTTCTTACGATTAATGTTATAGTTTCTAGGATGAAATATCGTATATGGATAAAAGTTATGATGGTGGATAGATGACTTCTCTGGAACTTTACGATATTAACTTTACGTCGATAAATCGGCAATCCCTACACAAACCAGTGTCGACTGCAGACGATGTGCCGAAGATGTCAGTAACCATTAACGGTAAAACGGCTTTTTGTTAGTATCGTACGGATATAGTGTTTTACGATCAACCGAGAATAACTAGATGTACGATAAAGCAATACTAAACATTTTTTTTTATTAGTGCAAGGTTGTCAACGCTAGTAATTTATGTGTGCAACTAAAATTTTATCGCCACCAATGGATCTTTTTTGCGCTAGTTACTCGGTCTTTAATGTATCAGTTAAGTTATAGGAGCATGAACATTTTATAAACTTTCATGCGCAGAATACGAAATAATGACATCGAGATACTCCTTATTTCATTCTCAATAAAAGTTCTGCCACAAGATTACACTTAACTAATTAAAATTTTATTATGGCAAAAATTATATGACGTCGATGTGTCCGTTTGTAAATTTGCACGTAATTACATCCGGAAAATTGAAGACAAAGTCGTACTGGGAAGTTTCTGACGTTCGGACCACACACGCGAGGACATCATTACTTGAAACCGATGGAATCGGAGCCCTGCCTCTCTATTCTGTAAATTGTTTTTAGCTCACCTCAACGCTCACCCTCAAATATATATTGACACCGTGATGCGTAGTAACTAAGCGTAGGTAGAGGTCTAATTTCGTGATGGGTGACCGGCGGGGTGAGTCGCATTAGCGCGTAGCGAATAACAGCCTTGTGCATGCCATCTCTGTGGCCTGCGTGTCATTACGAAGAAGAAACGGGAGGGCGTGGCGGCTCAGTGCCGAATGGTTCCGATCTCATTTCAGAAGGGCACAATACCGCGGTAAGTATACAAAAAATTCGTGCACTCAATAATTTAAGCGAAACTTTCTTTATCATGAACTCGGACCTACCACACATAAATTACACGTACGTGATTCGTTTTGTATTGCCAGTTTTTCAAGAAATTGTTGTCGTAATATTATATACAATTTTTGCTCTCTTAATTTAGATACCTGACCTGTCATGTGTGACTTCCATGTCTTCATTTCCAGTAGGTAAAAATATATATAATTATAATATACATTAATAATAAGATATGTATCTCGAAACTAGCAATTTCCTACAAGAATAGGATCATTGTTTCATACTTTCAGTACGGCAAAAGTACCACTTGCAACTAGTGTATTTTTAAGCGGGTTTTATGGTTTTTATAAATTGTTGTGTAATGGCTTTTTTATGACATTATGTAATACATATTAATCCCAAATCTCACGCACTGAGACATAGGCAGAATCATAGACAAAGAAAAAATAATGAAGATGAAAACTGAATGCGTAAATGAAGTGGGCATCATGGAGATGCTTCAAAATTCAGTCAAAACAATCTCCACTACCGCCTCTGGCTTGATTCTTATAGTGCTTTTTGGGTTTGAAGAGGTATTTATGAATGTATTGCGCGTTCTGATATTTATTAATGTGTGAGAGCACGGTAGAATGCATGGTACCTAACATGAGGAATGGTTGCAAAACGATTTGTGGACATAATTCGATTTCACGGGCTGGTTAATTACGATCAGAGGATCGATGCATCGTCGCCGTCGCCGCGGACTGGTTCGACGGAGAAACTGACCAGTGCTCCACAACCATTTCGAGCAAATAACTACCAACATGCTTCATTTAAATTTATATGATGGTAAATGTTAATGTTAGATTTACTTTTCAAAATAACCTTTTCAGGGGCATGCTGAGGCTGGTGCTTGACGTTGTATTTACCTGAAAAATATAAACAGTCAGATAAGTCAGATATCAAAAACTCAAACCTTGCATACTTTAACCTCAGAAGTTTTTTTACGCTGATGAAAACTATGCTAAAATAAGTTGATCTGAATAAAAGAAACACATACACTGTTTTGATAAAACATGTTTTCAGTAAGTAGTGAATTTTAGTATCTAGTGCGTAACTACTTTTTCTGTAGGGAAATCCAAAGCCACTACTAAATATACTTGTTAGTGATTGGTTTACAAGACTGAACAACCGGTAAATCACTCACTCGTTATACAAAAAATAAACTATGAAACATAAACTATGGATTTATTGGGGACGTTTTCATCCAGTGCATACTTACTTTATACGAATAACAAGTCAATTCAATTTCTTAATTTCTCTACGCTACCAACAAAGCTGTGAGAAGAATATAAATGTATTTACTTTATTATATATAATAATAGTAAGGAAAGGTTGGTGACAACGCGGTGATTTCACCGCGGACACTCGCTCTTGTTAGAGGGACGTCTGCGCCAGCGCCGGTTTTCACTCGCTCATGCACGTAACGTAGCGCGATACAGATGCATAATTGGACGAAGTGTTGCAGAATATCCTAGCTTAAATATACGCTAGTCAAGTTATTTTGATTACGTCGTGTTGGTCTGGTCTCCAGACCTATAATAGAGGAAATTAATACTAGATCGGAGAGTGGACAAGATTGATGGGACGCCGAATCGTTCAGCCCGCTGAAAGATAAATGTTTTAAAGACGGTAAAAGGAAGAACGTGGTTTTCCCATCCTGTCGCTTTTATTTTATGTTATTGCCGTACAGCTTTTGAAAGAAACACAAAAAAGTTGGAGATTCTGCTATGACGAGCCAAGGGCGTTATATTTTGTTAGAATGGAATAAAATGGAATAACATTTATTCATGACAACAACACATGCACATAAATCAACATATCCGGTGATACCACGGCGTAACACACATTATACATTCGCACAAAATAATAATAATAGGTTACCCTAGGTTAGGTTTTTATAATGATTTTATGTTTTGTATGTAGTTTTATATTTTACTTTTTATATAGTTATTGTAAAAACCTAGCCTAAGATGAAAAATGAATAAAGAGAATAATAATAGTAATATAAAACAAAAACAATATAGTAAACAAATAATACAATTTCCGAACGCAACCATAACCGCGCTAGTGTGTCCAGTGGTAAATCACTAGTTGAAATGTTGTACAACATTTTATTGTAGGTGTCTCTCGGCAAAATAATCATAGTAATCCGTCATACTTTATAGCAAGCACCAAATAACGAGTAAATAATCGTTTGACGTGCTAAAACACGTTTAAAATTTAATTAATCCATTTAACGAAACTCAACGAAATAAATCTAAGGCGTTTAAACGTCGAAACTAGGATAAATTGTAGGTGATGTAAAACGTAAGTCTGGATAACAACATAATTGGTCTGACGACGCGCGTCGCCGCGGCACCCGCTCCCCCAGCTATTTATACTGGCCGCTAATGCACTATGAATTACCGTGTTTAACATATCATTTTATGGCAACCAAGCCGCCTGTTAAAATATCATTTGCTTCAAATCTTTTTGTGGCTATTGAAGCCTGTGGCTGCAGTCGTGCGGCTACTTTTTGCTTACCGCGTGTGAAGGATATTGAGTGCCTATTAGTGTAAACACTGCACATTTTATTTCCCTGTGACGTGAGACAGCGGACTTTGAACAAATCAATTAAGTGACAGTGACCACCCATTGTCTTTGATTCAGTTGTCTCGTTAAGGCACCGGACACTGCGAGAAAAACGGACCACTGTCAAATTTATGTGTTCCATTAAGCTCTTTGTCGCGACCCGTGAATATTCAGGGTGCGGTATTTTAACGAAACTTTAATTTGAGCTAAAACGTTTAAACCAAAAAGGTTTCAGAAGAAATTCGCCACCGCAAATGAGATTCCTTTCATTGGTCGCCTCATTATGAACGCTGTTTTTCAGCTCTAATTTAATTGGACGCATAAATTTGATTGCGATTTATTTGCTTTTTAATTGTGCGATATGTAATTGTTGGTAATTGAAGTGCTATTTATAAGGTCCAATTAAAAGTTGTCGAGTTGCGGAGGTGAAATTCGCTATGCGGATCGTTCGCAAAGTGGGTCCATCAATATAGCTGGCTACGCATCCGGCGACAGGGCGGCCGCGATTGAAAACTAATATTTCAAACATGGCGCAGTCGAGTCGACGTCAAAAATGTATTTACAATAATGCACCTTATTCCATTATAATACGGTGAGAGATGTATTTGACGTGTACACATTTGCGCAATGCACTTCCCGCCTCGGCCGCGTTTGCGTATAATATTGGCTTCGAGGGATGCTGAACTCTACGCCTGTCCGTCCGGCCGTGATACGGTGTTCATGTATTAATTTGTAAGGTGAACAACAGTAGTCTCCCGAAAAGAAAACAAATGAATAAGTACCCAAATTGAAATTGAACATATTTTTGAACTTCGGCGATGTTTTACGACCGGGTTTTTTAATTAGTTTATTGGTTTCTGTTGACAAGCATAAGCTGCGGTATCACATAAGTGATACCGCATCTACTGGAGCGATGTTCATAGATTATTTCAATATTTAGTTAAGTACGAGTAGATACTTGTCTCCAATTGTCACGTGCAGAATGCGGTAGGTATGCACAAGCTTTAAGTTTTACACATATAGGTACAGCTTAAATTTTATTCTGAATAATAATCCTTTTTTTTAATTTCAGTTGGTTCGAGTCCCGGGCGAGGCAAGCGAGTTTTCGAAAATGTTTGAATGCAGTTTTGTTTCTTTATAAAAATAAAGGAATGTCTCCTTTAAGTAAAATGAGCCAACTTAAGGATTTAAGGTAATTTCCCTCCAGGCCCGAATTATTTTTCCACACTGTATATATTCGATTAACATTATTACTTGCCGCGAGTAAAGTGTCTCTCCCGCATATGAGTTTACCTATAGTTATTTGCCGACTGTACGTCGTAATAGGGGTGTAGACACTAAATAAAATAATTCGGCAACGCGCATGGCACCCCTGGAGTTGCAAGCGTCCATAGGCTACGGTAACCACTTACCATTAGGTGGGCCGTAAGCTTGTTTGCCACTTACGTGGTATAAATAATAATAATAATAATGTCATATTTTCAAGGAAAAGGATTAAAAATGTAGTCAAATGGAGAAAAAATCTATGCAAAAGGTTAAATAATCACGAAGTTATAAGTGTCCAAAGTTTTAAGAAGGGGTATGTTCTGTTCCTTTTTCGCAAAACGCAACTTCATATGAAACGTTGACGCTGGAAGATTGTGACTTCACACTAATAGACGGCAACGTGCTGCGCCCCATCGTGTTCGACGCGGCCCCCCGGCAGCATCCTGTAATGTGACGTCACACACTGTTTGCGTTTTCTCTCTCTAACAAGCAATATTAAAACGGTTGTAGCTTCGTTATTTTTTGAGATATCTTATGGGATTTTCGTCACTAGGCATATTTTTTGCCTTCTTTCATTTGGAGTAATACATCGAGTCTACATCCTTATTGACTTCCGAGCGCAATTAATTAAATTTATCATAAGAGTCTCTTGACATTAACTACTGTGGCACCTATCGTAAAACGTTAAGATGTTTTAATTTGTATATGTTTCATCATATCAGCCGAAAGACGTCCACTGCTGGACATAGGCCTCCTCCAAAGAGTGCCAAAGTGACCGGTCCTGCGCCACCCGCATCCAGCGTATATGTATATGTATATGTTTACATTATTTTGTTTTCGAGTTGTATGTTTTTCTTCATGTTCTCTTCCCGATACAAGTGGCATATGTATCGTAAATTATTATAAAAATTAGAAAAAAAATAAGTAAAATTTAAAACATAGAATATTTTGGACAAACTCCGTGAAATAATGACCATCTTTAAAGCAGTTGTACACACTTCATAACTTTATCGTTATGTTGGTTTCGTAAACATCAAGTTCGCAACAACAACAACCGCGAGAGATGTGTTCTGGCATAATAAAAACTTCATTGGTTAACTTGGCACGTGTTCTCCTTGGTCGTAAATTTTTCATAAGTAAACAAAGAGTTAATTACAGAGACAGCCTAGAGGATTGAGTGCCTTTCCAATCTAGTTGAAATAACACACCAATAAAATTTGGTTTCTTCATTTGTTCTAGTTATGGATAATAAACTAAAATCTAAATTAATGAGAAAAGAGCTTCAAAATAAATGAAGTCGTAAACTTTTACGACAACTTGTCTATTAAACATAGTGATGGATGTCCAAGTTGTTATTGGTAGAACGTGGATTATTTAATAATTCTAAGAAACAGAGCAACAAGTTAAATAATGATGTAATTATGCCTTCAGTTGCAAAAAATGGCCGTAATGAACTTTACTGTAAAATTTACTTTATTGATGTCATCTTTTAAAGTTGAAAGAAACATGTTCGTACTTATGTGCTCAGACCAGTAATAAAACAAGTGCTCGTGCGCATGCCGGTATCGTATGAAGATCTCAACATTGACTGATTACTGTAAATCAACTCGCATGTAATTTGGGGCACTGTGGGAGTTTTCTTTCACATTTTAATCTCGGCCGGTGTTAATATTCGTGCAACTTAATTATTATGTCAAGCAATTTATATATATACACAATAATAATTACGCCTCAAAATGATCGTCACAATAACTTATCAAAATTAATACAGCTATAGGCCGAAAACAAACACTCGAGCGATAACAATAAGTATCTTTAAAAAAAGATAATGGATTTGTTGGTAGTGTTAAAAGGTTTTTACTTTAAAAAGGTCGCCGTCATCATGATAAGGCCAGTGAAATGTATGTGTTTAATTAAAAGCACGCGTTGATTGGCCGAATACTTATCGGCCGTTTAAATAAATGTCGAAGGGCAATTTGGGTCCCGCGAGATAGCACACTTGTAGTAAAATGCTGAGCATACGGGGAAGCCGAATGCATATAATATGTGAGGTCCACAAATTTGGGACGATATATACTTGAAATGTTTTCTATAGTTATATTTGCCTTAAAATTACTCTGAAACCGCCAGGATGCTTAAAACGAGGGTCATATATGTACATAATGATGAAAGTATGACGGTTCTGAGAATTAAATCGATTCTAAAGAATCCATCAAGTTAGGTAAAGGGCTTTTATGTGTACTTAAACAGTTTTATTAATTTATTTTATCTAATTTAATAAGTGCCTACACAAGTATTGTTCGAGCCTTAAATCTGGACCAAGGTTTCACAACCCTGCATCAAGTTTAAGTATTACGAATGTGCATTAATTTTACCGAGGAATAATTAGCATGCTCTTCAAGTGCCCACGACATTGCAGAAGTAGCGAACAGTTTAATGGCACTGTAAATTTACTTGAGTCGACCGCTTTTGAGCCAGTTTGAAAAAGTCTTCAAACTGACCGGAGAAATTATTGTTGGGTTCCTTCAGTCCTATATTTTGTTATATCATTTAAAAGCCACTAGGTAAATTATTACCAAAACTTTTAGTTAGTCTGTAATAAAATACAAAATCCGACGTCATTATGGGCACCCAAAAAAACTATTTATTCCTGTTTAGCAGAACAAAGGCATTTTCTACCAACCCCATCGTTTAAGATTGTTTTTTTGATGTCCTCCCATAAGTCTCACTTTTACTTTGTGTTTTCTGTTATATTGTCAATTTTGTGTACTGTCAGGACCTTTAAGCTTCCTTATAGAGGAAAAATCACATCTTCGCCCACGAAACCTTTTATTTAACCTTCTGCGGTCCTCGTCCTTTGAACGGCGATCTCTAAAATGTGAAGCTCGCGTTAAGTGGGCGGTTTACCGGCGGTCGAGGGAATTATTTTGGAACTTAAGTGTCATGTTGAAATGTTCTCTTCACTTCGCCGATTTCGTAACACGAGCTGTCCTGATACATCGTCTTTATTGCCCGAATAAACCGCGTAATCACGCGGAAAATAACCTTAACGTAAATGTGAATAAATATCACTTTTATTGTGATCGTGTGCGCACGCACATACCTACTACGTAGATCATTGTATTTGTTTTTTAAATGTATTAACGGAATCCTACTAATATTATAAACGCGAAAGTTTAGATGTTTGTTTGCAAAAAAGGCTTCACGGATTAAGATGAATTTTGGTATGCATAAAGTGTATTCTGAATTAACATATAAAATACCCTTTATCCCAGGAATCAACCCCTTAGGGAGCGAAATGGAGGGCGAAAGATTGTATGAAGCCACGATATAAAACGAGTTCCACGCGGACGATGTCGCGGGTTGAAGAGTTGTTGATAAATTATTGGGACTCAATTTGATGTACTTTCAAGACCACTCTTAACATAGACACTTTTCTGGAGCCATCGGCGATCTATCAAATTCTACTCTTCGAGGTAGTACGAGAAGAATGATATTATACAATTGTCACAAAATCGGGTCACATGGGGATAACGAATACTATTTGGCAGCATCAACAATATACCCAAAAATAGAAGTTAACCTCATACAAACCCCATCATACAGCTGTTTTACAAGTTACACCGATATTTTTACAGTTATTTTCTTTATCTATAGAAACTCAGCCCTCAGCGTACTCACATGACGGGTGCAAATTACATTATTACCTTTATCCCGAGGACATCTCGGTTCCAGGCCTTGTCCGGAGGTATAATAGTGGCTGTAAATAAAGGGCCGGCAGGCATTTGTTCCCGCTGGCCGCATAAGTAACGTGTAAGCGTGGAACACGGAAAATGTGGACGATGATACAGTTTCGCGGGACCTAGGTACGAATTACTTGGACAGTGAGAATTTTATTTAATTCTGAGGCAAAAGTAAACTGATTTTTGATCTTTCTTTTTTAAGAGTTTAACTGATGATACGGGTGATAGTTTATTTAAAACGTTTGCAGGAAAGTAGCTTAGTTCGGCTGTTGTTTTGAACCCAAAAGTTTAGAGTTTATGAAAAAGAAAAATATACGAACCCTTGTTTAGCTACTTTCTTTTAACCAGATTAACCGAGGTTACTTTATGTTAGGATACTGAGTGGTGGTTAATATTTTTTTTCTTGGTATTTTATAAATAGTTATTCGAGTATGACAAGACTAAAAATTACATTTAACAAAGCATACCTACTCTGCCGTTGTACATAGAAGAGAGAGCTTCAATAAATTACTATATTGTTTCACCTTACCTTATTAATTAAGGTGGAAAATCCGCTAGCCCATTCTCTTATCTATTAATACGGTTAAGCTACTCGCCTCACCTCAAACGGGCCCTATCGACGCATCGGGTGAAAGTATGCAATGGACAAACACTGCGACAGTACCCTCTGTCCAGTACCCTTCCATCTACAATGAGGCAAATCCTTTGTACAATGGAAAATGTAACTTATTGCGTGAAAAATAGGTATCAAGTGGATGTTGTTAGTCCGGCTGTAGATGTGTACCGGTCTGCATTTCCTTGTTGTAAATGATGACTATTGTTGGCTATAATGAGGTCTAATGTTTCGTTGGGTTTAGACGGTGTCGCGGATGCGTGGTAAAGATGGGCACAGATTGTTAACTCATTTTTGAGGGAGACGCTATTCCTGGGGAAGTTTATGTTCGGTACTTTTTATTAGACGTCAACACAATCCGCTCATTATAGAGTTAGGAAAAATACTGACAATGTTAAATGATTCAACGGCCACAAACACATGAGTAAATAAAAATTAGAAATTTTCAATGCGAGTGCGATAAGTAAAATGTGATTGAGTATTTCTATAATTATGTGCCTTTGTTTAAAACTTTCAATGGCGGATTATCGCTACGGTGAAATGCCACGCCAATTGAGCTATTAATTGATATAGTAAATGAGTGTAAATGCATAAACTTTACTGTTTTATAGAGCCAATTAAGCTGTTCACTTGGTGGCAGTAGCGTCATTAATGCGTCATATATTTTATACAATCATATTGGAGAGGCGTGTCTTAAAGGTTATTGAGTGGCTAATTAACCAACCTTGCCTCTATTTGCCTTTTTTAAAGGATATTTTGCTGAATTTATAGTAAGGTGTATCTCTTAGCCAGGACGTTGCTTAATATTCTAAAGTCTTTACATTTATTATTAAGCTACAACAGTAGGTACAATAAAAAATTATAAATGTACAATGTATGAAAAAAAATGCCAGATGTTTCTCGCCTCTTACACCACAAATTTTGTTGGGATGGGCGTATCCCATGTTACATATTAAGCTATTAAGCGTATGGACAAAATGCTATCCAAGGGAGCACGTTCCCTATTGCGTTTCATATTTAAGTAGTTGCCCTGCTAAAAAAATTGTAATTACGCGCTAAGTAAATAATTTACTTTACGTTACACCTGGCCATAGTGTGAGTTTTACGGCACGCTACGCGTACGGGAAAACTCGCATTATGGCCAGGTCAAGACGTAAAATTGTGTACTCACCACGGGCAGTAAAAAGATAGCCCTCTATCGCATATTTACAACCTTCGCCTGCGGCTCGGGTCACAAATACCTGCGATTTCGGGCTTTCTTTCTTTCACAGCCGTTGGTGAGTAATGTACTATTAACTGTTATTTTGCAGTGCGCATGCCCAAGTTTGGTTAGCCTTAGCATTTACGTATAGAAGTTAGTCACAACTACTAGTATAATAGCACAAAGTGATCCATAAATACAGTGACGGCCAAAGGTTAAGCAAACTCATTAAGAATAAACAGCCAATAACTTTCAATTTTACGAAATTAGCGGCGCATTAACTTAATAAAGCCGACTAATAAATAGTCAGGGACTAGTTAACATTTCTCTTCAGGTAAGCATTAGTTGAAATTCGATCAGGTCTGAATGCGCTCAGGTGTCCTATCTAATAACGTAACAAGTATGTATGGGTCCCATCTGTAGTTACGCCGTTTCTCTATTGAGTGCATCGCGATGTTTACACCCAACTGCACTCAAATGTACGGTCTCGTGCTAATGGACAACTATAGCCCCATTACTGTATCAGGGTTAGTTATTGACAGTGGAATCAATTGCGGTGCCGAATTACAATTTAGCTGCTTAGAAAAACAGGTAAAGCTCAGGTGCACCGTAGATACAAGAGTTTCATTCATTACTATTATATAAGGTAGGTATACCGGAAGCAATTAGATGTTGTATGACATTGTTGAAAAATGCAAGTGAATAATAAGGTAGTTATTTTGAAAAAATAAATGGTAACCATACGCGCATAGTAAAAATGAAATTGTCACTTTATGGGTAAACCGATAAGACCTGAAATTTTTTGTTAAACCACTGAATAACAAAAATTACTAAAAAACCGTCCATCGATGCTCCACTTTTTTTCCCGCTAATCATTTATTACCGATTTTTATTTATTTTACACGCTTTCTTATTTCTCAATCAAGTCAAAACACGGCAAAAACATACGATACCGTGTGTTGATCCCGATGATGGATGCGCGTACGCACAAAGGACCGTATTAAAGCGCTTGTGCACAAAGAATTTGATTTATTGCTTCATCGGAAGCACCTCTTTGAATATATTTTCGGGTCATTTGAGACACTCCCACTCACGACCTGCCCCGAGCTACTCAATGAAGACATCGCATTGAATGCATTCATAAATCAACCATTGGTAAGAAAAATTCTGTCTAGTTGAAATATTGTTCGTGAAATTTCGGAGATCGCTTCGGCGAGTGCCAGGGCTGTCTCGATTACTTAATTATAGTGCTTTGTTAAGAGTCGGTACGATATGTATGGTTTAATCCGGGTTGCCATCGTATCTTGTTAAGTAAGCATTAAGATGACATTAAAATTGATTACTTTTATAAGCGTACTATTGACTCAATTCATAAAGAACTGGTTAAATGAGGACCATACGCGTATTACTAATCACGCCACGATGGTTAATAAAAAAACAGTTTAAAAAACCTACTCACAGCCCTACGCCGTAAATTGAGATGTTGTTCATCATCCGAAAGCAACCTGTACGATGCCCACGCTTTGCATCTTGCCGGTAAACAATATTCTGTATTCAACTTTCATACCGACAACACAGACCTTTCATAAACCTTAATTCAACAGAATAAGGTCTACTAGAGGTCACTTCAGTTTGTCTTCCTCACTACATTGTCGGCCTCTACAATTATACAACGACGCATTTGGGATGAACACTACTTTTTAAATCACCCGTATTTGTAGTTGCCCAAAATGCGTGAGATAAATATACGGTATATTTACACACCGTTTTAAAGACTCCTTATTAAATGTCAAGGCGACGACTTATTCGTATCGCGCTGAGAGGAAAATCTAGATGAGTCACCAGCTCTGGTTATACAATAATAAATATAAATGAAAATAAAGAAAAATAAACAAGAGTTCTTTGAACCTTCAGACGCATAGACTGAACTCGGGGATTTTAAGCTCAAAGAAACGTCATTACCGGTTTTATATTCGCTTACGCACCAGCTAAATATTAAACATGTATCTGCGGATATTCTACGCTTAAGTGAAGTACAATATTTAACTGATTATTTTACAAAGGAATGCCCGAGCGGTTATCAAGTTTAAGACGCCTACAAACGCGAAGATTTAAGTCTCTCGGTACACGACAGGCGCTATTTTGAGGCGATACCAATCAGTCCTGCCCGGTAATAAGTGTTAGGTTACAAAGCACGGGCTAGAACTGGTCGTGCCGATGTGACTTTATGAACCGCGGATTAGAAATTATGAGGTGCGTCTAAAGTATAAAATAATGCGCTCTACGACCGGTATCGATAACAGACGCATTTGCGCAGCGACCTAGATAAACCAGGTATTCAAAGCTGGGACTTTAGGAACGCAAGTCTATCGTTTTAAGTTTAACGTTTCTAAAGATTGTTGTAGGCGCTTTCTGTTCATAAATCTTGGTTTCGAAGTTGAAACTGATGCGCACTACATCAACTTTGTAAACTTAGGCGACTGTCCCGTTTTATGGGTTCAGAGGGGCTACCGCGAAACGAAAACGAACTTCGTTCGTGTATCTCCCTCTCTGGCGCTCGAACTAGCAAGTGCGACAGAGACGGAGATCCACAAACGAAGTTCGTTTTCGTTTCGCGGTAGGCCCTCTGTTCTTAGGGTTGTCAACTTAACTTAAATTAATCATAAATATAGCTCTGCAGGAATGTACATAGTAACATGCAATCACAATTTTAGTGTCATTTATAACTACTCAACTAGTGTGTAATTTGTACATTATGGACGATCAGACTTGTAAAAATCGCCTGTAAACAGTCACCAGCATTATATAATATCTGGTATAACAAAGCGTGCATAAATATCTGACAGGACTCCATTTCTAGTGCCTTTAGGACGTGTCAGATGTTTTTGCCGGCTTTGTTATGGCACACATTAATGCTGGGACTGTACCAAAAAGTTTTATGAAAATGTATCAAATTCCTAGAACAAATAGTTCACAACGGAGTCGGTACTATCGGTATACCTACTCGTATAAGTGCTATGATTGAACAGACAAACTACAATTTATAATAAAGGCAGCTTGAGTAATAAAGCAATCCGGCGATCGAGTGTCCGTAGTAGTTAAACAAATAGCGTTACATACAAATATTCCCCCTGCACACTGAAGAAGCGCAGTAATTGAGCACTTACCCTCCGGGCACTGCAGACGAGCCACGCAACATTCTAGTTTGTTAGCGGTTTTAAATTACTCTACAATAAATAAAATTGCCCAGTGTTTGTTGCTTTCAAAGGCAGATAAACTAATCTGTTTGTTACTCATGAATGTGGATGCTAACATATAGTGTGGTTGTGTCTGTGTTGTTTGCTATATACCTCAAGTGGTTTTTAGTCGTCATTTTTTATGTTTTAGGTACGTATAGTCAGAATAGTTCTTTCTAATTTGCATACTATTCCACAAAGCAGTAAGCAAATAAAAAAATATTTTTTTACTCAAGAAACCGATTTCAATATTTTTTATGTATGGAAACAAAATTGAAGGGTATAAATATATTGATTGTAGTTCTTTGATCATCCGTACCTTATAATAAGCACTATAATTAAGACATCGAGGCAGCCCTGTAACTCGCCTAAGCAATATCCAAAAAATTCACGAACATTTTCAACTAGATGTTTTGATCCTCTAACATATTACCTACCTAAGTACTAACTTCCTTCTCTTCAGGAGGAACAAATGAACCATTTGGGCTCATTAATTTACTACTACTTACTTTACTAACTCGTATCATAGAAACCAGATCAATTCACGGAGTTCTATAAAAACGTAATGATAGTCATTTGTATTTCTCATCACCACAGTGGGTCCAAATCAGCGTGCAATGTGTTTAGTTCTAGATAATAAGTTGGAAGCAGGGCCCGCGGCGGCGAGATGAGCGTAGTGATTTATTGCTCTGAGGTCACCTGACCGAATGAATTGATAGTTAAATTTAATTATCTGCGTAGATAATTTAATGCTACTCAGGATCTGTAAAAGTTTGTAACTGTTGCTGTTCGGATTAGGTACCTCATTGTTTTTAAAGATTTTCGGATAGCGGAATATAAGTAGGTTTCTATTTTCTTACAATTTACGCCGAAAAGATAAAGGTTTTTTTCATGATACTAAAATTAATGCATGTGTAATTAATGATTACTTGATAGCTGATAATAAAGTCAATATAGCAGACAAGGCAAGGCGAACTTTGTATCAAATCAAACACTTAACATCATTTAGAGCACTAATGATTAAATCAATTAATTTATTCTAAGGTCAAATAATTTTTTTACTTTCAATACCTCGTTAAGTATTGATTGATATTCTGGATAGCTATTTAAACATTAATAATTTCGTTGTTCAATCAGCTTATTGCGGCAGTCGATAGAAAATAATAGATGGTTCATAAAATCATTTGAAGAATCGAGCACGTGCTGTATTGTAAAGTTATTAAGATGGCTACTATTCTGCAAGATTTACTAACTTGTTTTTATAACAACATATATTATACTTGCTCCAGCCCGCGACTCCGTCCGCGTGGAATTCGTTTATATCTTAGCGCCATACAAACTTTCACCCCTCATCCCCTAGAATAATGATTTCCGGCATAAAAACTATCCTACGTCCTTGCCCGGTACTCAAACTATCTCTATACCAAATTTCATCTAAATTGGTTCAGCGGTTTAAGCGTCAAGAGGTAACAGACAGACAGACAGACCGACATACCGATACACAGACAGACAGACACACTTTCGCATTTATAATATTAATATGAATTATATGTATTATAGTACTTATACTAACAGATAGATTTACAGTAAAAACTAAGGTAACGCAATGTGCCGTACGGCGTACCATTATATCCGCCCACTATGTGCCGCATCAAATTTGACTTACCTAAGTAGGTGCGGGCCTATTTGAAAATTATGAATCAATACCTAACAATAGGAAGTCCTATTGTTAGGAATTGATTCATAATTTTCAAATAGGCAATTCAGAAGGACGTGTGTTCTATGCATGCCTCGCTAGTGGTAACGTTAATAAATAAAAACTTCCAACTGACACTACATACACGACAGAAGTGACACAAGATTTAATAAAAGTGCATCCATTATATAAAAACTGAATATAGGCCAACAAATAAATAAAATATAGCAATGTAACTGGAATATTGCAGAATGGCCCGATCATTAGCGGCTCGTGCGCAACGCGTGCGACAATCTCCATTAAATTTACGCTCCACGACTAGACGTCTTTAAAACTGTTGAGCATAAGTTAAAAATACGGATCCAATCCAATTGAAATCTTATAACAGCGCATCACGTTGGAAATGATGGCCTCTTGATGGTTGATGGTTCGAAATAACGATTTTGAGGTGAAGTCGAAGTTTAATTATGATTGTTCATTATTCAGAAGTTTAGAAGACTTTTAGATAGATACTATTTTCTGCTGAGTGATATTATGCTTACTATTAACGTTAACTTAATCTAAACCAGTTTTTTGCGACAAAATCGCCACTCTAATTCCTATTTCTACATTAATATCATAAATGCGAAAGTAACTGTTACCTTTTCACGCTTAAACCGCTGAACCGATTGGTATGGGCATGTTTTGAATCCCAGAAATCATTCCCTCAGGAGGTGAAAGAGCGAAAGTTTGTATGGAGCAACGATATTATCGAGTTCCACGGGGACGACGTCACGGGCAGAAGCTAGCACCTAATAATTTAATTTGTTCTGTAAACTATGATAATATTATTGTCTCCAGTATTACCGGAAAAATATTTCGCTCATATATAATGGTAAGATTTAGTTACTTATCCACATCACATGATACAGTAGACAATGCCACTGACAAACGAATCTCTTCAAAACATTAGTTAACGAATTTATACGGAACTAAAACAATTTGAGATGGCTTTGGGCAATTAAGCAAATATGACTACGCTATTAAATGATCGGAATGTTGGCCAGTAAACTTATGATGAATGGATTAATTGCAAGATCCAATGAAGTGTTAATTTGATTGAATTTGCGCTTTCTACTCTGATTGAGTTCTTAATTAATGTAAATTCTATAGGTCATTATCATTAGTGATTATATAAATCATTTTATCAAGGAAGCGGAGCAATTATTTTTACTATAACAGCTCGTACGAGATTTTTTGGTCCTTTCAGCTCAGAAATTTTCGTATTACTCTTTTTTATCTGAATTGGACTTTAAGCCAATATTATTCAATTCCTAAATAACAAGGACTACCCAGACTGCGTTTATTCAGCGCGCCATCGAGGCACGTTTGTATCTAATCACGTGTAAGTCGACACAAACGCGCGCTTAAAAACGAAGTCTGCATAGTGTTGTGGTAATTTAGCGTCGTTTTCAGCGCGCGTGCCGCCCGCCCCGCCCACGCGTGCGCCATCAATCATCGCCGTTCGTTACCATCACGACACTCTAATGCGCTTGCTCAATACTAACATTTGACCGTCTGGACGCGCTGTGAGGTCACGCTTTAATTAAATAAGTGCTGGCAATCTAGTTACTATGATTAGGTAGCTTTCGTGTTACAAAAAATGGACACGTTGGCGGTTCACCTAAATGGCGGTGAAGTCTGCAAATAAGGTGATATAAATAAATAAATAAAATAACTTTATTTAGCCTTCACATAGGTCATAGCTGCTTACAGAATAGGTACAAAATGTCTGGTAGCAAAAGGATAATATAAACAGTGAGTAAGCGTCTTCTGTTCCCCGTACTAGTAAAAACTGTATCACGGTGGAACAGGATTCCCCTCTCCTCGTTGTTGTTTACAATATACATAAGTATTTAATTTTAATTTAAATTTAATCTAAATTGGCAAGCCCGTTACAAAATATGTGGGTAAAGTTAAAAACAGAAATAAAAGAAATATTATCAACAAGGTTGGCAGAAGACAACAATATGATAAGTTAGCTCAACACTACACGCCCGCGTTGAGCAGAAGAACGTATGTCGCTAAGGATCGAGCACTAACATAGACCCCTTTGGCTCAGCGCGGCAGAGCGGATAGCTAGTAAACAAGTAGTATATGCCAGGTTAACAAATCAATCATTACTAAAGTTACGATACTTAATAATACTATTATTGACCCTTCTACTTAACTAAAAGTATGTTCGCTTTTACACACACACATATTCTCATATATATAGGTACGTACTTACACATATGAACATATGTGTATAAAATGTATATGTATGAAAAACAGAAATGAATTAAATCATATTATGTAAAACACGACTTTAGTGATAGATAATTCAATCAACTGTATTATGTATTAAATTAAACAAAAATATTATGGTCTAAACCACCATTAAGCTCAAAAAGTCATTAAAGTACATATAGCTGGAGTCTATATTTTATAGGAAATATTTTTGGTCTTGAAAGCAGTCAGGACATTTTTGCAGTTGACGGTAGGTATTTACTTGTGATTTGCAGTTGATTTTCCATATTTAAAGCCGTGAATAGAAAATGTCCTGCAATACGTATTGGCACTAACTATTCGCATAATTTATGGCTGGATCATAAACTAAGTGTACATTCAAACGGATCTCGCCAAATTTGAGCAATCGACATTCATGCCCACGAAGCACGTCCCATAATACTTACTGCTGTATCTGTTGTTGGCAAAGTAGCCAATAAATAAGCTTAGCAACAATACAATACTGAGCCATCGACAGCTCGAATGTGTGTACCGGGATCATATCTGTACGGACCGTTGTACATTATGCAAATGGAAGCGAATTTTCGTAACTCGCCGGCGCCGCCGCCGACCGATTCATCATAGAAATGTGGACGGAGCGGCCCACGCGCACATTTTAATGCAGAGCGTTTAATGCGCTATTGCGCACCCACCGGGCGTAACGCAGCCTGTGGAGCGGGCGGGTATGTGCTTTACATTCACCTTTAGCACCTTTACATGATTTTATTATCTGCGGAATCTGTTAATAAATATTGACATCATAATTCACCGGCTGGTCAAAGGATGGCTTAGGAATAATTTTCCTTAATTGTTTTGATTTCGGGGAATTCACATGCAAAATATATTCCCGTGATTGTTACGTATCTATTCATTTCTATTACAGATAGTCACTACTTTTTCACTTAGAGTTCTTCGTCTGGGTACATTTATTAAGGACTGTATCGTTTAGTATAAATACAGATAAAACCTGAACTAACTGTTGATATGTGTAATATTTTGTATTACTATGTTCTAGGGGTTTGATCTGAGGGTATTTTTTAAGCCATATCTGATATATAAGGTTTTATTTTTAGTTTTTATTTTAGGGACTTTATGACGCTTTCAATATCGTCTAGCAAATTCATTTCGGACAAGCCTATCGAGCTTAATTTGAGACTCTTTCACTGACTCCTTGGTACGATTTAAAGAACCTCTTCATTTTTGCTCAATTGAGCAGCTGCGGAATAAATAACTGATGAATTTTTATTTTTACATAAATACGATTTTTCACCCCACGTTTTGGATTCCCTTCAATTTCTGAAGCAAGTGAAATGAGGGAGACAGCTAAAAGAATGAACAAAAAACCAAAGCCTAACGGACATTCATGGCGTTGAACCATCACTAGAGCAGGTCGATAGAAACGCTCCATGATAGTTATATTGGATGTCAAAGTCGGAGTTGTCGTAAGTAACATACCATATTCTCTAAAAGGCCACCATGCACAGATCCAAACCTTTTTTTTTGAACTAAAAGAAATGATTACACTATGCCCAGATGTTTCGCTTTACGAATCATGTGTAATTGCGGCTCGCACAGTACCTACGATTTTTTTTGGTGTAATATCGTTTTGTTCGCACATCGTAAATTTTCTTGTAGAATTTGTCCGAAATCGTTATTGTTACTCGGGAGCATTGAGTAAATTTTGTCTAAACCATATGCTTTACGTCGAGTTCCCAGGACAAAATGTGTACCTTATTAAAGCACTATTTAAACACATGTGTTGTGGGCGATGGGCTAGCAACCTATCACTGCAATATCAAATTTTGTCGATCTTTTATACCCACATTTATGCTAAAAGTGGCGCTGGAATATACGTTTCATGTGCTCTGCCTACCCCTTTTGGGAATAAAGGCGTGACTGTATGTATGTATGTATGTATGTTAAACACATGTGTAATTTTTCAATAAAAAGGTTGTAGCAAAAAAACGGCTAAGTAAATTTGTATTTATAATAAACGATACAGTCTTTATGTCCGTGTTTTTGTTTAACATTCTCGATATTTTGTGATACCCCTCGAAGCAAGTCTCATGTCAGTGACACATTAGCGAACAAACGTTCGCTCAAGCGTAGATATTTAGTGTCGAAGGTTTTGGCGTTTATACTTTGAATGGCGTATTCAGACGGTTCATTTCATATTCATGGTGTCTGAGGTTCGGCAAGGCGTCTGAAGAGTGATGAATGTCGTTACAACCTATTGCAAACTTACGTGGGTATTACCATCATAATAAGGAAGGCATGATGTGCTGTATTGAACAGAAACTAATGTTTTAGGTAATTTGTTTTTTTATCGAGTAATCTAAATAACAAATCATCATCATCATCATCATCATATCAGCCGAAAGACGTCCACTGCTGGACATAGGCCTCCCCCAAAGAGTGCCACAATGACCAGTCCTGCGCCACCCGCATCCAGCGGACTCCCGCGACCTTTACCAGGTCATCAGTCCACCTTGTGGGGGGCCTACCCACGCTGCGCCTTCCGGTACGTGGTCGCAACTCGAGAACCTTTCCGCCCCAACGGCCATCGGTTCTACGTGCAATGTGCCCCGCCCACTGCCACTTAAGTTTAGCGATTCGGAGGGCTATATCGGTTACCTAAATAACAAATAGTATAGTCAATTAATTCAAATTCAAAACATTTGTTTCGGACGTGTACAGTCAAGTGTAAAAAAATGGGTGCATACAACTTATTCATAAATATGCCCCATAGCTCTTATGCAGCAGATTAAGGTTTTGGTAGGTACTTATTTATGAGAGGATGTTATAGATACATATCTTTGCACTTGACTGTTTATCCATATTTTTTGGTTACTAACAATAAAAACACTTTGATGGACACTATTCCAGACACAATAGAAATAACAATAGAATTACGCCTATAAGTAGGCGTCTACTGTCCATCAATGCATTAATAAACTAATGTTAGTGGACACAATACAATTATAACGATAACTAAAATAAATATTGAATTAGGACTAAAAAATGCGTAGCCTAGATTGCCCGCCTCCCATTCACATGGAATGCATCATCCAGTCATCATCATCTGATGATTGAGCGTCTCCCAAATATCATAAAATGCAACTTGGAACTTTCGTTACTAATTTTATGATATGTACTTACGCGACTGAGAAACTATGCAACAAAATATTTGCTAGCAAGTGGTTTGCCGTATAAATTGAATACTTGATTTCGAAGTCAAGATTGTCGTTATATTGCGATCTGATCGCGATCCTAGATTGTTAACTTCGGTAGCAATTTGAGGTTGTCCGTGTATACTTTATTGACTGCGACTTGGACGTCGAAAATTCCTACAGTTTCCGCTGATATTGGGAAATCTGTAGAAGTTATGTATGCACAAGTCATACCTAACTACGTTGCAGTTAAGTTACGATTTTTTTCGATGACATTTGATTAATGATTTTTTTGATTGACTTATTTTAAGAATATTACTAAAATACATAGAACCTGTCTTTAAACATAGTCATAGGTACTAGGTACTAATTTTGTTTTGGGTAAGTAGATGTTTGCGTAGGTAAAAGTGCTTCCATGCTCCTTTGTGGATTTCGCAATTTAAAATCTTTTGCCCGTGTGAATCGGTATAAATGTAAAATATTGTTTCACGGCCATTAAATATTGTTTTACAGATTACCCGTAAAAAATGTGTCAAAACGTAACTGCTGGTAAGGAAAGCTATCCGTGGATTGATGATTGGGAATGGCCGTTAGTCGACTTGCATTGGAAAGAGCATAGAATTACTTTTTCTGTCTTTCACTGTTTCGTGCCTAGTTATATCATTATGCACCGAACAAAAACTAATCATTGGCGAAAAATGCTACTTCTTGTATTTGATTACGTCTAAAAACTGTCTACTCAAACACAACACTTTAAAAACAATTGGTATTATAAACATACACCTTTCTATTTAAAAATCGAACACTACCCGATCTATGCTATGAGCACTTCCCTTCGCACGACCTGTCTAATCATGTAATTTAATATACGTAATTTCATGCTCATTAGGTTTAGTGTTCTGAGAATGCTAGCGGGTTGTCCTGATTCTTAGTACCTGAAGCGATATAGGATTGCGTGGACAGACTGCAACCGACCAAAGACTGCCAACCGTTTTCGCTCTTACGAGTATTGACATGGCACTAGAGTATTTTTTCAGTGTGCTCCTCACCCCTCGACCCGACCCAGGAAGAGTATAGTCATGGCCGGCTAACCTCCTCTGGATTTTCGTCGCTTGTCGAACTATTAAATTTAAATTCATTATATGTACTACTGCCACGATTTTTTTCACATTCCCAGTACCAGCCATTTAGCCGGCAGGGGGGAATGAATCGTTTTTAATAGCCTGATTGTGTCCCAGTGCTGGGCAAAATCCTCCACCTTTTCCGCCACTCAGCTCGATCTAAAATCTAAAGTAACGCACGTATACATCGCATAGCGTACTCTAAATCTCCCTTCAAAGAAACGATATTTGAATATCCAATCATACGACTTCATATCATTGTTTACATTTGACGAGATTGGTTTCGTCATGATGCGAGACTAACGTTAACCCGAGACCGTCGCCTGGGGCGGCGAGGGCGCAAGTTTGTGCAAATACTAGATTCGTGCGCGCGCCTATAGGCGACTGGCCGCTGCGTCGTTCATCCGCGCATAAACCGCCACAGGGTCACCATTTAGAAACTAAAAATTTCATTTCAGTTTTATAGCACTCCATCTCATATCATTGCGTCGCGCTCATATGTGCTGCACATGAACTAATATGGTTCGTGTATGATTTAGATGCGTCAAAATCGCGTACTAGAATAGGGACTAAGATCTCGCGCAAAACGAATTTTTATGTCAGCTGTTGTTTTGTGCTGTATATATATTATGATTTCGATTAAGAGGCTATCTACTGAAAAAAGAAACATCAAAGACAGAGTAGAGTAGAAATATTTGCGAAAAAGAATCGTCTCAGTTCAAAGTAAAACAAGATGTTTCAATAAAAATTTTGCTACATTTCACAAATTCAGGTGTTTGTCATTATTTAATGTCGAAAACGCCTTACAAAAGTTCCCGTTAATGACTGACGAGCCGTACCCTCGACCTGTTTGCCCAAACTTCGACCACATTCATCAACAAGCATTAAAGGATTATACAATTAAAATCAAATTTACGAAATGTCAAGCGCAACATCGTAAGTTTTGATTGGGATGCTTATTAATGATTTTAATTTCTGCAACTGACGGTTAGGGCTTGATCAGTTTTACAATTCAAGTCAATTATCAGATTCAAGTTAAAGCTTATGTTTATTGTAAGCTTTCGATATAAAGTTTTGAAATTTTTGACATTTGCAAAAGGAGTTAAAAAAACGAGTAAGAATCTGTTAAAGTCGTTTTTAGGGTTCCGTAGTAGACTAGGAACCCTTATAGTTTCGCTTTGTCTGTCCTTCCGTCCGCGGATAATCTCAGTAACCGTTAGCACTAGAAAGCTGAAATTTGGTACTAATATGAGTATATCAATCACTCCGACAAAGTGGTAAATTAAAAATAGATTTATTTTATTTTATTAGGGTACCGGGTAGGGAGTGTTTTTTTTTTCATTTCAACCCTAACGTGTGATATATTGTTGGATAGGTATTTAAAAGTGAATAGGGGTTTGCTAAAATCATTTTTTGACAATGTTAATATTTTCGGAGATAATCGCTCCAGAAGTTAAAAAAAATGTGTCCCCCCTCTAACTTCTGAACCATAAGTTTTAAAAATATGAAAAAAATCTCAAAAGTAGAACTTTATAAAAACTTTCTAGGAAAATTATTTTGAACTTGATAGGATGAATAATTTTGAAAAAATTACAAAATAATTTCTGAACTAAGTTTGTACTTTAACTGTATAAGCAGGTGTTTATTGTACCTGTAATTTCTACAAAATCACAATTAAATGACGTGCTTTCAAATAAAGTAAAAACGGTGAAATTTGGTTCACGCAATAAAGAATTATCCCATAAAAATCATCTTCCATACTTTAAGCTCGCGGGCAAAAGTTTACTTAATTTGCCGATAGATGTCGCTGTATGCGGAACGCTCATATCGTACATGGCGGTGTTAAGATTTTTTCTGATTTAATGGGGTCGGAGCAGGTGCGCCCATACATTAGGTCGAAAATTTGTCGTGCTTGAATTGTCTTAGTTGTCTATGGTCGTTCGTTGTCTAATAACAAAATTGTTCGCAAAGTATATTACTTGTATTTTTCGCTAAGTATTGCTTGTTTAACGCTTAAGTGGGGACACTTACTGTGACGGACGGAAAACTACGGAACCCTACACTGAGCGTGGCCCGACACGCTCTTGGCCGGTTTTTTTCAAGATAATTTCTGTTGCGTGCATCCAGACTCATTCTAAGCAGAAGCATTAAAGCGACATTAATTGAATAGGTACAACTGATTTGGACTGTTGGCCAAAATTTACAAAAAACCGACAAGGGTCAGTAACACCTAACGTTAAAAGGCACCGCCACGTTTACGCACGAAAATATTCGAAATCGTTACGCGTAAACCGCGGCGGCGTCAAGCTCAGGTGTGGCCGGTCCTTTAAATAATGTCATGACGGAAAAGGAAACAAATATTAAAATAGATCAAAATAATAGTTTGCGCACTGGCAACACTCACTCGCCGGGCTACGACAGCCGGGGGCGGTCGTGCCCACGCCTAATGGGTTCAAGTCCTGGTCCTGTCATTACGAACACTGTAACTGATTGGAATAGCCTTTGTAGCCCTAGCCATAGGGCTGAGCTGTAGGACTCCACTGGAGATATTTGTCAATTGTATTTGTTCAACAATGCCGTTTTTTGGTTTCAGACAAGGACCATGTTTTAAAAGTGTTTAAGGTGGTGAATTAAAACTCCAAATAATCCAGTTGAATCGATCACGATCTAATTCAAATAAAATTTAAACTTTTTATAAATTTTACCTACATGAGATAAAATAAAGAACAGTCATCATCGTTAAATTGGAGGAATTAACTAAACACATAGAAATGCTTTTTGGCCATTATTTCACACACGTACTAGTTACACACACAGTAATGCAATACTTATATAATAGGCATTGTTGGCAATGCATATTGCATAATTCTTCCTGAATGTAACATTTTAACTTTATCAATCAATTTTTTTACTTATTGCACTTAAATGGAATTCGTTTTTGTACTACTTAAGTACTACATAAATCTGTTTATTAGATGATTACTAAAAAAAAACTAAAAAAATACGGATCAAACTTGTACATATGGTAAGTTGTTTAAAGCTTAGCGCCGGCTCGGCGGGATGTTGCGGTGTATCGATTAGAGATGTTTATCAATGTTTAATTAATTAACAGCATGGTTCTAATTATGTGAGAAAAAACTCACATTTCGTTTATAAATAGGTAGTTAAAGATGATTTATTGCAACTGTTACTGCTATAATAATAACTCGGAATGCTATTAATATTAAGGTCAGTGTGCTACGAATTATCATGAGTACCGATAAAATGTATTACAGTGTCTGAGATAGTGTCAAGGTATGCGAGCATTTATTTGTTTTCATTGGCATAAGTAATGCCAATGAAAACAAATAAATGCTCGCGAGTAACATGTATATACAAATACATGTATTTTAATAAATTTTGAAAAAAAATAGTTTTTAGCTGTTTGCTTGCTCTCATAATGAGAGTGACTAATATCCGAGGCCTCGGAAAACTATACGTGTTGTAAATTCCCGCAGCGGGACAACGAAAAAATTAACCACTTCTGGCAGCCTCCATTTTGCACATTTTGGCACATCTGGCATGGGTTTGGTGGGGCACTTCGTTCCAGCATATGCTTTTTAGAAAAACTGCGGTCATATTTTTTGAATCACGGCAAAATTCGCGCAAGTAAACACCACCGCGCAAGTGACCACGAAAGAATGAAGTTTCTATGAAAATATCTAAAAAAAAATTGACGATACTGACCAACTGTAGCCTGTCATTGTTCTATAATCACGCATTGTTATATGTTAGAGCAGTGCAGAACCAGTTTTAGGCACTCAGATTTACGTCGAAACAGAGTACCTAAGTATTGTCCCGCAGCGGGAAACTGCCAGATGCGGTGTTTTTTTTTGCTGGCAGCAGCGGGAATTTGCCACATGAGCAGAAATGTGCTAAATGGCGGCCACCACACGAAGGGATACATATGTTATATTATCAAAAAACGTAAGAAAACAATAACATGAAATTTACTACTCTTACTTTGTAATAGATGTATAACATGCGTGAATGAACAAATGATTGAACGAATGATTGAATAATGTCACTAATGCCTTATTTACATGACGACATCCCAGATAAAAATGCTGTTTCACACTTGGGCTCCTGTAATCGTGGCAACACGACGCTACGTGACATCATTCAGAAACATTTCACGTTCATTCAAATAAATTTAGTAATAATATGTTTATAACTAACAACAACTAACTATATCACGAATTTGCAAATCTACTTTAACTTTCTAAGACACAATGTATTAATATTGTAATGTAATCCTTTATTTACGAAACAAGAATGATCAGGTAGGTACATAAAAAAAACCGCAACGCAGGCTTCGTCAATTACGTACAAACAAGCATCCCCTTAAGTAGGTACTTAACTAACAATGATAGAATCCGCAACAGGCTTCGTCAATAACACGTTATAACCTAAATTAACAAAAAGGACCGCCCCGGATCGTTGGTGGCCCGAAAGTTCCCATGACACTGGCGGCGTTGCCACGCTGAATGGCCAAAGAAATCTGTTGTGCCAGGAACGATCCGGAACGATTAATATTTGATTAATCAAGTTTGACTTTCTTCAATTCTTCCTTTCAGTCTTATAGTCGTCTTATCAAGACTGATTAAAAGAAATGAATTTTGCGCGAGTGTCGCCAAGCAGTGAACCTGCACGTTCGAAGGGAAAAGTTTCACAAGTTAACAAACGGCCATCAAATCCATCTTCGATCATATATCCCCGGGGTCGGTCCAGCGCGTAACGTCAGTGAAACGGCGCATTAGCGGCCGGCGGCGTCCGCGCAGCCTGCAATCACCCTGATTTATATCATTCGGCCTGCGAGAAAATGTGGGAACATTTTCACTATCCGACCCCTAGGGTTGTCTCTTGGATTTTCCATTAAAATAGCGCGCGCGCTTGTGGTTCTTCTGGAGTCGCTAGGCTACGGCATCTGCTTCCATCAGGCAGAACATATGCAAGGTTATCACCATCGTATAAAAGAAGTAAAACTAAACTGCAATTTGGCAACAAAAAAGATTTCTATTTGATACCAATCTTACATATTTCGCGTTCACGCATTAAAGACAGCGCATGACTCAAGTCTATCTCAATATTTCAATGGGAGTGGAAAATATTTATCTGGCCCTACTTCTATTCAATTATCTGGGCATATCCATAAGCTACAACTTTTCGCAGTGCACCTACTATTATTTATTTCCAATATTGTATATACTTTCCTTGTACATATGTTCAAATCTCCTACTCCTGCCAAGGTTCTCCCACAAACCTTGGCAGGGAAGGAGATTTGGATATGCTCACAGAATTTGTTTTTCTTAGGTACTCTTAAATATTTTAAATTGAAATATAAGCTAAGCTGCTCCAAATACATGGCCAGATAGCTTAATATTAAAAATAATAAATCATTTCTTTAAGGTATCTACGGCCCTAAGTTACAAATACCTTTAAGACTAGCATACATAAAATACAATTGTAAAATTAAAAACTAATTTTTATGTAGGCAACGGAATAGCGTGGTTCTGTTGCGTCGTCAAGTCCGTCCGTCAAGCTTAACCTATACTATACAATATACATCCTCTGTAATACTATATTACGTCACTAAAACAAGACAAAGCTGTACTTAGATCCAACTAGTTCCTAATGAAGGCAACCCTAGACCAAACCCATAATTTGATAAGAAGAATCATCGCTCCGGTTCTCGATTGAAAGCGACAGTTTCCGCCAACCGGACCGGACCGGTCCGGCGAGAGCCGGTGAGAGGAAAACCAACCCCTTTTAGGACCTTAATTAGTATTATAGCGACTGGCCGCAATTACCCTTAAGATGGAAAGCACGAGTGTCCATCAAATTCCTAATGTCTCCTATCATTTGTTTTTGGCGAGAATTATACTGGACATGTGCAAGAGCGAGAGTGACAGCTATTGATAGCTATTAAAAGCTGGTAGTGCTGTAATGGACACTGGTCGGTAAAGATGGCCTGTGAGGTTCTGTATTTAGAGCTGGTAAAGTGATCTGCGTGTTGTAAATGGACGGATGACTATGCGGGGCGTTTATAGGCCAGGTGTTCTGTGTGAATATATACTATATACCTATGTAGTTATATTCTATTTGAATAGGCTATTTTCGTCTATCACAATTAAATTATGAAAGTATGTTATTTCTATAGTTTTGACTTTAGGAAATACGAATATAATACTATTTTGTTATAAAAAGATAAGAAATATTTTTAATTTCAAAATTAAAATCGTATATTTATTATCTGTATATCACGTGACCAAAAGCGCTGACTGCCATTTTGTCTTCTGTGAGTGACGTCACAACAGCAAATACAAAAACAGGTTTTCGGTGTAAACAACAACAAAAAGTTAAAAAATATTTATATTGTGGACTCAAATTGTATTTATTTAGAATTTGCTACGCTATTTTACGCCTTCCACGATGGAGATTGGATTTGTAAAAGCTGACAATACAAATCTACCGAAAATAGACGCAGTAATGATTGCAAAGTTCTTTGCGTATAATGCAGATTTCTTTTCTGCTGAATGCAGAAATATCAAAACAGCTTTGTAAGTATATTCTGTTTCATTTTCTGAAACTATATTAGAACAATATATTATCGTATATTTCCGATGATAAGATTTATAAGTGATAGAAGTACATGCACATTTGACGTGTATCTTCTTAGTAGTCTGTGGTTTGTTATTGCAGTTATGACGTCACGATAATGGCGGCTGCCTTATTGGCCCGAATATATAATGTTCAAATTTCAACCATTATTTTTTTGCTTAAAGCGATATTATTTCGAGGAAATAAAAATACCAGTTAACTATCGAATCTATACGAACATTTTAAAATATATTTTAAAAAATCGTAGAATAGCCTAATAAATAATTGATTATAATGAAAAAGGTGTTACAAAACGCCTATTTTAGCCACTTTGTGAAAAATTGCGATGTAATTGGAGAAATGTCAGAATATAATGGATTCATGAAAAGAATACATGCCTAGTTAAGTCATAGAACGATGAAACGGAATTTATATGCCAAGTATAATGAACGTGATCATGTCTTATTAAAATGTGCTACCTTATGAGGTATCAAAAAACCGGCCAAGTGCGACTCGGACTCGCGCACGAAGAGTTCCGTAACATCATCTATAATAATAAAAACGGCGAAAAAATCATGTCTGTTGTATGGGAGCCCCACTCCGACACGCACTTGGCCGGATTTTTAGTATTTGTAGTTATAGCGGCAACAGAAATACATCATCTGTGAAAATTTCAACTGTCTTGCTATCGCGGTTCTTGAGATACAGCCTGGTGACAGACAGACGGACGAACAGACAGCGAAGTCTTAGTAATAGGGTCCTGTTTTTACCCTTTGGGTACGCAACCCTAAAAAACTCACATTACTCTATTACAACAGTGATAAAGTGGCATAACTCGTATAAATTCACACGGCGCTCGCGCATCTGCCGACAGACGGATGAGTCACCGCCATAAAACTCCACACTAGACATCAACGCGCCGCCACTTGAACCCGGCGCGTCGTAACGGTGTGAAACTATAACATAACGCAGCAGATTCCTGTAAACTGTCACATTAATTAGCCGTATCACGAATTAAGCTGACCGTTCCGCGCGACCGAGTCAAAGGTCCAACGAGACTCACGCATTTACGAGTATTCCACGCTATTTCACATGTCCACTACCACTACGCACGGAAGCTCTGAAATGCGGATGAAAACGGTGCACTGCCGTTTCACATAATAAAAAACTGTTTCATACGTGCCTAAATAAACATTCCGTTGTGTGTAACAGTAACAAAAATATAAAATACCGTTCAAAGAAGCAGCAAGATAATCTATTGGTGGACGTGAAAAATGTTATCGAAAAAGCGGTAGCGTAATGAAAGCAGTTTTATGCGAAATACGATAAACACGCCATCGACCCCGTTCGGGCGAGTTCGGAAGCGTTCGGCGGTTCCTTTGAGGGGCAGTTTCATTTCTTAATCCTAATTGAATTTGTTTGTTCCGAAGATAACGCAAGAGGTGCGCTTGCGGCGAACTAATCGACTTTGAAGGTTAGATGGATGGTACGGTGATTAGACTCTTTGTGCTGTCTAAAGGTGAAGATATCCAGGTACCTCTATTAGCGAAGCGCTTAGCTCGTCATCGACATTTTGTCATCGTTGTCCTATATTTTTTTAAACTTTGGACAATATAAGAAAGTCAGCTCGTAAAAATCTTTTAAAAATAGGCAGGCGTGTTATGTAAAGTGATATGATCATTTACCACCGTGTCCAAGATATTGGGCCAAAAATGGCAACGACGGTAGTTAAAATTTTATTATATTTAATTATTCTTTCATATTTGGTATTTTTAAGTTACTTTGCTTAATCAAAGTGGAAATAATGAGATGGCAGAAGCCTCATTAGGCTCGGTATGGATGCTTCGCGCGTTTCGCGCTGGGTGCTGCGTCGAGACCGTTATCAACGAGTTATGACCGAGGACCACCACATTAAGGAATTGTTTGACGTTGCCGGCGTTGCTGCCTTTAAGAGCTTTAATGTTTTATTCTTCTTGACACCTCACTAGGGACTCAAATAGACTTACAGCGGTTATGGTGACAACATATTGATGTGTCTTTGTGAATTTGACAAATTCAAATGCTCAATTTGTACAAATGAAAGCTAAATAAAAACCGTTCTTATATGCACGGGACATTTTGATGACAATTCCCACAATTGTTGTCTTGTTTCATTTTTCGACAAAATGTCAGACAAGCCATGCTGATAACACTCGAAAGTATTACAAGAAATACATGAGAATAAGTACAAACGTAAGCTATATCGTGGAACGTCATTTATTTTTTTGTTTTTCGATAGTAAGGCGTTAAACATTTGGATTGCTGTCGTATTTCCGGCCAGTCTTTCCAAAAGCTGAACGGTTTTCTTTTGTTTGTTAATTGATCTGAAATCCTTAGACCCAGTGCTTGCGCGGCGCAACTGACAACGCCGTCAACTACAATGGCTTTCTATTGTTCGCCGTTCCAAAACACAGCACTTTAAGGCTGATTTCACACCGGCGGCGACCACAAGGGCCGACGTGTCGTCATCTTGCAACGCTACCGAGGAAACGAAAGCGAATCAATCGCATCGCTTTATCGACACAGTGCGTGACTGAGGTCATTCTTAGAAAAGGGAAAATAGGACACAGTCGACACGAAAAATTCAAGAATAGGCGCTGCGCTTCATTGGTTTTTTTTGGATGTGGCCGAATGGCCCCGAAAGGAAATCTGGTTTCGCTTGACTGTATGTCGATTTGTTACTATGTTTTTTAGTTGGTTTTGTTTCACGAGGTTAGCCAATTCATTGATCTTAATTTTGGGAAATTACTAGCCATTATGTGAAAACAAATGCATGTACCGATTAACACAGTTTGTTTTATTGGATGATGATGATCGTATCCTCTCTCATCAGGGACATATGGCTCTTAGAAGGGTTTTCCGTCTATTTCTGTAAGTGTTTCGTCGGCATCTGTCATTTCCCTACATTTTATTATTTTCTATTGGCGTTAGCGCTTGTAGATTGTAACCTTGTCTACGGCCCCTGGGCTGCAACTTCTTCCAATAAATGGATAAACAAAAAATAAACTAACACGTACGTATTGAGCATCCATATTTTAAAAAAAGGTCTTTCCCTTTACCAATTTTGATATACATACATTATATTTTGTACTTTACGGAGAAGACTCAAGCGATACTGTGGGAACCAACTAGCACCCAAACGAACGGAAATATAATTCGGATAAGTCAGTCTGAGAGTATAGTATTAGTAGTCTACAAATACTAATCTATACTGACACTATAAAGAGGAAAAATTAGATTGTACGTTTGTATATATTGGGTAATCTCCGGAACTACGCATCGGATTTCAGAAAATTCTTTCACCTGAATATATAATGGGTTTTCCAGATGAAACGAGGCTGTTCTATCCCGCGAGTTTGCCGGCATTCTTCGGGCGAAGCCGCGCGGGCAGCTACTCTATACTAATATTATAAGGAAGAAAACTCTGTGAGAAGGTCGCTTTATATACATATATGTTAGAATGTATGTAGGGGGTAATCTCCGAAACCATTTATCCGATTTAAAGAGTTATTGGACACTTTACGTGACCAGACGTGCCTTGGTTTTATCCTCAAATTTATATCCCTGCTGATGCAGAAGGCTTATTATTCGGTAGCTGAACTTCTAGACGAACAATTTTAAATTTTAATAATCTAGAACATGGAATAACTTTTGATTGTCGGACTGTATTTTACGTGCCTGTTGACATTGTTTTTAATTATTAATAATGTTATTATGATATTTTTAATGTATTATTGACAATGCACGATTAATACGAAATAAATGAATATGAATATGAATATTTATATCTCGCGGGTTTGCCCTTTGCAATAAGCGGGCGCGGGCGAGAAAAGAAACGCTTCTGATTTGGCGACGTTTTCAGGTTATATTTTACTGCAGCCTATTCTGCTTACCCGATTTCACCGAGATACAGCCAGTTAAGTTTTTTAAAGCCGGTAGCCGCCGTCACCCAGTCACGACTGCACTACGGTAAACGTGGTCAACGAATTGTATAAATTTAGTTAAAAGCATCGGCTAATTTGCTTTTACTGTGTAATTGGCTTACGATGGACCGAGCACGCGACCGTTTGAGCAATAGGTCGTCGGGGAAATAACGAACAGTACTGCCAGCTTTTCTGGTAGGAAAGTTTGGCTGTTACAAAATGGACATGTATGGCGCAATTTTAAAACGCGTTATTTTATGGTTCTAAAATTTAGTTAAAATATGTATATGTCAGACAAATAACTCTATAGTTTACAATGAAATGTAACTGTTACTACAATATCTCATTAAAAATCCTTTTTTCCATCTTTCGGATGTCATGTCATCATGTGACGAGCATAACTTTTGAGAAGCCAATGACAAGTCAACTTTTTTCATGGCATACACGCTACTAAAGTTTTAATCTATCTATCTACAAGTCAGCTGCACCATTTCACAGATAAAGCCATATTTTTCCGAAACGAGTTTTAATGGTCTTCGTCTGTGTCACAATTCTGGTTCGTTTTGACAGAACACTAAATTGCTAGTTTTTACGGACCGATTCTACATCTCTCATTTAAATATTGTAAAAATCAGAACAACAAACAACAGCCTGTACCAGTTTTCACCGCCACTCAATTTACGAGTAGCACGTTACCACGGTATCAGTCGTCAAAGCTCTAACGGGCTGCGCGGGCGCCGCGGCACGCGCGCCGCGCATCAATTATTGCGTCGTGAGCGCTCCCGCGCTACAGCCTATATAAATAAAACTGCCCAGCACACGCCATGGCGAGATTAAAGGAAAGTAGACGCGCTTCCTAATAACAAATGCAACGTGATGGTTTCTTACGAGCTTGCTCGTCAAGTCAGTTCCTGTAAGAATAAATCCTAATTGGTTCTTCAGGGATTCGTCTGGGTCTTAAACGTTCGTAAAGATGACGGTAAAGCGTTAATAATGGTCCCTAGCCATGGGACCAGGAAAGTTCTACTCACGAAAATAATACGTCTAAAATATCCCTGAAGCCGACTCTACCTAGATGCAGCCGTCACAAACCACCGAGTTTCAAAAATTCTTTCTCAAAGGCATGGAAGATGTCCTCGAAAAGGAGTCTTATTGATAATAATAAATAACTAGTAATAGTAAGCTATAGGAAATGTAGTTGTTGTAATAAAATATGATTGCATCAATTTTCGGCCAGTCTATGTATCTTTAATCTGCCCGCCACGGCGTTGTGGCGCAATTGTAAAATGCTAGATCGAAAAGGTCTCGAGTTCAGACCCCTTATCTTCGTGTCAGTACTCCACATAGGTAACGTGATGTATACGACGCATTAACCGCACGTGCCGCAGAAACGCTGCTTAGCTCCCTCCAGCGCAAATAAGATTCATTGTACTGTAAAATCCTTTAATTTATAGCTTTGCTAACAGTTATGGGATTACTTCAGCCAAGTAAATACGCTTCCTGTCCCATACGTACGTGGCTTAAACCCACAAAAGTGCATCCTACTGAGCTTAGTCAGCCCTTTTTGACCAGGTTCTCAGAACTGCGTTGGTATCAAATGGGTACGTACATGTAAAAAGATCGTAAAATACATATTATTTTTATACTTCCTGTTTACGCTCGACACGGATCCGTATTATCTATGGATCTCATTATGCGGTCGTGTGTTTCTCATAATGACCAATTACGTCCGATAGAGAGAGTAACATAAAAGTAAAGCTTTTTACAGCTCGCCGTGTTAATATTTAAATGGACGAAAGTGAGCGCTTATTCGGGAGCAACCAATCATTTTAAAAGCGTCGTGTAAAGTGGCATATCGGAGGAATCAATCGGCCACGTTTATTTCGGCTTTCGCGCAAATGGAGGTAAAAGTCTTACGCGATTTCGTTAAATTGTATTAAACAAATCGATAAAAACGAAAATTGATAAAGGTCTTTTTTCCAATCACTTTACGCGTGAGTGGTTCGTGATTTAAGGCATCTCGATAGTGTCTCGCCGCGTCGTGAGCCTCCTGTTGCGCCCGCGTTCACATAAACATAATTTTCAATTGTTTGTTTTACGTGACTAACCAGAATTTTTCTATCAAATACAGATACATACTATATGATACAGTTTCTGTTCGAATGATCTATTAGAGTGACTACGTTATTATTTGAGCACTTACTGAAGTCGACCTTAACGTAGAATTCAGCAAAGATAAGCAGTGATCCGAACTTTCTTACCATTTGATCTATCACTCCAACTCGGCTAAGTTATTAGCAGTATTGCTTTCTTAGCAATGTAGAAAGAGACATCCAGTAAGGCATCTGACTTGATTGGATTATAAAATTGTCTTAAGTTGTTGGTGTTTTCTCAGATATACTTCCGCTCTGTAATTGAAAACGCATCCGTTCTTGCATTTTCTCTAAGTAAACTGCTCAAGCACTTAATGTCGATACAAAGTTATGGATGTTCGTAGAAATGTAACATTCTTCGCAAAAGCAAATGCTGGTTAAGTCTAGTAGTTTAAGCTAAGTTTATGCGAACATATATCGGTGTATTTGCATGCATATTTGCAATCCGTGGTAAATCTGCACTAATCATTTATTTGATTCTGAAAAACACGAGCTAACTCGTTTTAGCATCCTCTAAGCGCATTACTTAAAGCCAATCTAATAAACTATGCGTATCGAGTGCCATACAAAGTCGTAGTCGCAACCGCAGTGTCATTTACTCGATTTCTATCATGCTCCTCATTTACGATAGGTAATTCGGAGCAGCGTAAGTGTGCTCTTTCCATGCGATATCTCTATCGGTCGGCCGGCCAATAATAAACGTTATATATTCGAGTGTACTTGCCATTTGCCATGTTTAGACTCCAAACGGTAGTTACGTAATGCGCTCCAAACATAATCTTCATGTTGTATTTTCACGGAACGCCTTTGGTGCTATTTTATTACCTTGAAATATATTTATTAACAGTTTTATCGTAAATTTGACCGTCTAATTTTATGTTTTTTATTGCAATAAGGATGCTTTATAGATATCTTTCTAATCTAATTACATATTACTAATTAAATCAGGAAATAAGATTGTACTTAGAAGTCTAATAAGTTAACTTTTCAAGTCGATATCTATATGTACTTACAGTAGAAACGAGCGAATTTGTGGATAGGCGCAGGCGGCATAAAATAGAACACAACATTATAGTACCGGTTCCACATTGACCTATATAGTGTCATCATCAAGTCGTATCAGTTCAGGTAATCTGTAACAGAGTCAGTTATTGGCAGTGAGAAAGAAAAGTGTGGCTAGTGCATTAACAAACGAGTTTATGATTCGACAGCGGCGCACGTCCCTGATCGTTACGTACCCATGTTTATCCAACCCAGCTTTATCTAACGAATTTGCATATCAACATATTTTATTGAATCAACCAGATCTTTGACACGCCAAATGGCTTTATAAAGAACGTAAAATATTCAACTTCGATATTCATTTGTGAAAATTGGTAGCGCCATTATTTAATATTATTTTCAAATAAAAATCAATGAAGTAATTGATTTTGTCGTTTTTGTGGATTTTATCTATTGCTGTTGCATGACGAATGTTAATCGAAGTCACATTATGCTAATCTTATTTCAACACTTATTTATGTTATTACCTTATAAGAATTTTATTAAAACAGTGGCTTGTTGTTGAGCTTTATTTAAACATTAACTTACTGATGTTTTCAAGTATGATTTATGTGCACAGGACAAGCTAGGATAGAGATAAATCTGACGATATAGTTGAGCTTAGTAAACGTAATTTACTTGATACTATCACCAGTATCACCAAGATTCGCAAGTTTTCAGAAAAAATCTAAGAAGACGTGTTTTTAAATTTTCACACCTAACTCGAATATCAACGCTGCTGCACTAGAGCAAACACTACTGTATCTCATCGTACTGTGGCAACCGCGTAATATTCAATTGTAGGAAACCGCAAATACCTTGGATCCGTTGCTTTCGCGATGTATCGACGCTCCGCTAGCCGACGAAAGTGGGCTAGTGATTCACAATGCTGTTTGATAAGTCGGAGTCGCGTGCCCACCTTATTTTATCACCTTATGCAGCTTTAGGTTGGAAATTGATATTCTCCCCCGTTATTCTTGTATCGTTTCGTACAAAAGCCGCTAAACGAAAATACACGAGTAAAATATGGAGTACGTAATCTTTAATAGAGCTTAGAGTTAACATTATGTAGTCCACAGTCCACAAAGACGTGCAGTTTGCAGTCCTATTTAATTTGTTTTTTCCTAGGTCATACCTCTATGAGCGATTTTCTCTACAAGGTGGAAAAATGTTGCTTCACGCTATAGCGTAACACACGGTGCTTGGCCTCGAATGGCTCAATTCGACGCGTGCGTAACACATTGAAATCAACTTAATCTGTGAACCAACATTGTCTGATAATAAATGAATGCATGAATAAAGTGTCAATGTCTCATTGAAATGTATAATAGTCAGCACGGAATTCTTGTACAACCTGCCTTAACACAAAACATTCTATTGCCTAGATAAACTAAGATAATATGTTATCGTTTGCATTCAAAGCTTAACAGTGAAACTCCAGTGATTTCACTTAGCGTCCGTAATAAAATACCAGCTTGGGGAGTCTATAATTTATGCTCTCTGGCGCGCCCGGAGCTATCCTCTTTCTTTTGTATAGGTACGGCGGTTAGTAAAATAATTAAGGTTAGGCCAGCGGTCAAGTAGTCGATCATTGCGGTTTACATCGAAACATATAGCAGGTACCTAAGGCGCGCCTTGGACGTCGCGTGAGTTGTATTGGACTTTGTGAGGGAAATGTAACCTGTCTCATCTCAACTGACATAACAATGATACTTACAATAGTAGATTGTGTCTCAAGGGAGCAAAATGATGTCATATATATATTGACGACTGCGTAAGCCTAGTTGGTAGTGGTACGAAGCAAGAGGTCCTGGGTTCGAATCTCGGTAAGGGCATTTATTTGTGTGATGAACACGAATACTTGTTCCGGAGGCATGTATGTTTTCTATGTATTTAAGTATTTATTTGTTCATATAATATAGTTTTTCGTCGTCTAGTACCCTTAGTACAAGCTTTGCTTAGTTTGGGACTAAGTCGAATTGTGTAAGATGGTCCACTGATATCATTATTATCATCATCGATTGAGATTCATGGAGCGAACCCTGGTCATTTGGAAGGCGTGCGTGGGGATATAGATCCAACATCACGAGATGCCCTTTGGGGACGAAGTTTAATGTGATGTAATACACCTGTTAGAACCCATTCACGGGTACATCGGCAGATACCCGTGAACCGGTTCCAACAGGCGTGGGTAAAATGGAGAGAGAACTGGATCTATGGTGATGAGAAATGGGTGAATTATGAAACTGGGCTATTACAAAGAGGTCCGTGCCATTACATTGTTGTGCACAAAGTTATCGAGGCAGGTAGTGACTAGCTGCTCATAAGATGGGCCCACGAAATTGCCTTCGTGAAGACGGCCAGGAGCAACACCGGGTGAGCGGCTCAGGGGTGTGTAGAGGTGGTGCTGCGCTTTCTCCGAAGATACTCGCGGCTTGATGCCCTTTAACACTTTCACCCCTGGAGCATATAGCTCTGACGACTCCTCTCTGGACGGCCAATGAAGGCAAGCCAGAGCTGAGAGTCCTGTGGGCCCCTTTAGGGTTCCACTCCGACCGACGAAGACATGCCGGAGACGGAGGCCCTGACTGACTCTCTGGAGCACTCGGGTTCGTGGGGTCGTTACTGCCCAACAGCTCGCCACAAGCTGCCCTGCGGGCTTATTATCATTATTATTTACGGTGAGGGTGAGTGAAAGAGTACACTAGAATCCGGACTGAAGCAAAGTAGAATCTTGAGCGTAACGATGTATTCCAGTGTTTACGCCCAAGACTGGAATAGTTTTGCTACCGAATGACACATATTGCTTTTCACATCTTCTATTTGGAAAAATTTAATCCCTCATCTAAGGGCAACAATTACTGTTTTCAGAATAGCCGTTCAGAGAAGAAAAGTACAACTTTGATCCCTCTTTGGAGTTTTTCTTTCACTTCACTTTTCTGAAGCAGGTGTGAAAAGTTTATTTGTGAGATTAGTAGGTAAAATTATTATAATATCATTGGTATTGGAATGGTGTATTCACCCAAGACCTCCGTTTTACGATTATTTTTAATCTATCTTTTGCTCGCTACTTTGTCCGCGGGAACTGCCTTATCAATTTTTATCCCCAATTTAATCCCGTCGAGGGATAATTTTCGGGATTAAAAGTATTCTATTTTTGATCTTGTTTATAAACTATGTTAAAGCCAGATTTCATCTAAATTGGTTTTGCAGTTTTTGCAGTAACAATTAAACATCCAATCTTAGTAGGATTTAAAAAATATTTTACAAGAATATAATCTGATTATCACTGCGTCGCACTCATACTTCCTGAATTAAATGTCCCAGTTAACAGTTTCACTGCCAGGAACCCGCCTAGCGGGCGCCTAGGCCGTAGTTTCTTTTCGCTACATACAAGGAAAACCACGAGATTGGCTACGAGCGTAGCGCGTAGCGATTGTTGGCAGCGAATGTGTTAAGTAAGCGAGTGGCAGGCTGTGGCAAGTTTACTTTACGAGCTGATAGGTACGTCTTACGCTAGATACGGCACGGCAGCTGTTTCAGGTTAGTTATTAAATCGATCAGAGGAAATTGCATTTCAAACGACATATTTCCTGTACATTTTATTCAATAGGTAATTTATGAATAATTGAACCATAATTTGATAGGTAAATAGACCTTAGACCTTACATTATCACAATTTAGTTTAGTAAATAAAGTAAAACATTTTAACATGGCATTTCGCAACATAATACTGAGTTTGAAAGATAACCGGTGTATTTTAAAATGTTAATAAATTTGTTTGTTTACGTTTATTGGCTTCTTAAACCCATACATTATGATCGCGTGACTCCACATCATTAGGGCATTGCCGTCAAAAATTAGCTGACCCCACACCGAACGAAAATAAATTTAAATTGATTACAATCGTAACAACGGCCTTAAAAAATTCTGACGAAACAATTAAAACACTCATCATGTTGCAAATTAGTTTCAAGAATGCATGTTTTCTCAGTCCGTAATGACTTACATGTAAATAATTGTAATGCAATATTTAATAACCGACCATACACAATTGAAGGTTCCTATAATATTTATGTAATTTCGTTATACGTGAGTATATAGGTAGTGTTAATTCGGAAAAAGTCTAAAGAAGTGATAATTCGGAAAGTCTAAGTTAATCAAAATGTTATGTTCATTTGAGTTGATGAATCAACTGATGATCCAATGACATGACTATTTAAATGATATGCAGGCATTTAGTTAGACAGGTCTCATTAGACATAGGTGAAGCCTCTATAAAGTAAAGTGAAGGCTAACAATACGACTTAAGGGGCCTGGGGATCACAGGTGCCTTAGTGCCGAAGGCACTCGGAGAAGGCGACGACGACGCCGAAGGCACGAAGACACGAAGAGACCTCTACTGCGTTCAATCTGAGACCCTTGAGTACAGATGGCGGCCTTCATAGAGTTTCAAGGGTAGAAATACCATAATAGCCAGATTTCCTCTAAAGGTATAGTGTGATAGATTATTGAACTCTTTAGCTTTTCTCTATCTCCTAGTTCAGATAGTGTTGAAGCGTTTAGAATTCTTACAGTAAATTTGTGCGCACGGTCATTTGCGATACGGGGCGTGTAATGCGTGCTCAGTTCCATGTACCCGTGGCCGATATGGTGTCGCGTTACGTGCTTACTGGATGGGACATCATACAAGGCGGCATCTTGAGCGGTATTTTCACCTACAGTTTCTAGCATCAAGGAAATAACCGAACATGATTAGGCTATGATCCCACATGCTAGACTATAAGGGTAAAATTATACGACAGACAACATTATTCACCAAAACTCTTAATTTTAACAAATGTGTTGCCAATTTTTCCATTTTACGATAAAAATCAAAGATATTTATATCTTTTATGGGGATTCGCTAGGCATGCAAGCAATAGTTGATGAGGAATTCCTTTTGTCAGTGGAAATGGCCTGTTGCCAGCAAGAAAAACATTCTGTAGAATATTATCAGAAAACTTTGAGCACTTCCTTACATTCCAAGAGCAAGCAAGATAAACATGGCCGAGTCACATCCAGTGCCCCAATCTGGTAGCAGAGCATGTTACTAGGTATTACAACTCCTAGCCCGCTGGTAGCCAACTAATCGGCGCCCCGGGGTCAGACCGTGTAGAAGCCTCTCGGCCCACCACGTTTATTATAATAAGCCAACCATAAGACCTATTATGAACGGTACGAACCCACTCATAAGTCCTTTTAGACTTATAATTCCACCCTTTACGTTGCCTCATGTTGCAGTATTATAATGGAATTATTTTCGCATTAATTTCCCGTTGTATTATGACACTAGAACGTGATTTAGTTATTTTACCGGGGAAAAGCGATAGTTACGGTTAGCCGACGGGTAATGAATCGGGGCTCATAGCCGGTATGTTAATAAAACGATAGCAGATATCTTAACTATGAATGAGGGAAATAAGTTGCTTACTCTTTTATTCGCATTTTTTCTCTGTTTAACAGTTCCGTATACTTTTGTTTTTTTTTTAATTGTTGGGGAAATGCTTTTACTCATCCAGTCCTCTCCGGGGGGTATGACGGACTAACCGAAGCTGGACTATGCCGTCTAAAACCATGCACCAACGAGAGCTCCGCCTTGTAAAGACGGGCGTCGCAGGATCGCTCTTGGCATTCAACAGCAAAAACGAATAAAACCTATTTACTAAATAAACGTAAGGTTCTCAGAATCCAAAGAAATAAAGGTGAAGAAACTTATGTTCTCATAGCTTTATAAGTAATGCGTGTGAAGCGGTAAAAAAAAATAAAAAAAATTGAACTGTTTATTTCAATTAAAAAGAAGTTATTATATGATTCATCGAAAACTTAACTGCTAATCTTAATTATAAAAGATTTTTTAGTTAAGGAGCCTGCCTTATAACTAGTTAATCCTAATTAAGTATTTAATGTGTGTGTGTGTTTTGTGTTCCTAATTTAGTGTGTATTTAACTAACTTAATTAATTAGCTTAATTTGACTTTCTTGTGCTTGCCTAACATGTGTCGTTTAACTATATTTTTAATTTGGGCTGCAGTTTGACCCTCAATTGAGCTTGATAAATCATCAGGGAATCTATTTAAAGTACTTGGGAGAAGGCACTTCCACACTCTTTGTCCATATTCGTTGTTGCTTTTTGCAACCTCAAATTTCTGCATGTTTTGTAAGTTACGTAAGTGTTTGGGCCTCGCTTTTTTCTTTAGGTCGGTGTAAGATTGTCTTACCTATTAGCGCATCCACGTGGTAAATGATTTTAATCTCATTTGCGGTAGACAGCTTGGCGGCGGGGTAAACTGAAACAATAATGCATAATAAAATAAAATAAATAAGTAGTTAACCCGTGTGGTGTCGGGCTAGAATAGCACCACCCCCTTTCTTCCCGTGGGTGTCGTAAGAGTCGACTAAGGGAACAGGGTTGAGCCCACAACACAGGGCGATGGGCTAGCAACCTATCACTGCGATATCACATTTTGTCGATACCAACATTTATTCTAAAAGTGGCAGTGGACACAAGTTTAATGTGCTCTGCCTACCCTTTTTAGGGATATCGACGTGTATGTGTATGTATGTATGTGTGTATGAATAAGCAAAATAAGTATGTACACAAATAAATGTATCAAAAGTCGAATTCCTTGCAAAAGTCGCTAAAAACGTGCACATACCTACATAATTAAGTAATTGCAAAAAAAACGAATAAGATAATAGGTTGTTTCAAAAACAAATTCACGTCAACAGAAAAGAACACAAATAAATAGAAGCTTGTTTGGACACGTAATGGCTGCTCAAGGGAAGCAGTAATAACAGTTGTTAAGAAATAATAAGCTAATACCTATATTGCAAGACGTTAATTTCATCGCCAACCAATCCGATTGCGTAACCGTTGTTCTGAAGTCCCCAAATATTTTCTCCATGGTTTCCATGGCAATTTTCATTGTGAAATTACCTGAGAATTAGTTGCATCGTGATACAGTGATTGCCATCTGGTCATTGGTCATTGGAAATTAATTGCGTGATCTTTGAACTGTTGCCAAATGTCTTTGGAGATTGCCTTAAGGATTTTATTATTTTGCTTAATTGTAACGCTTAGCTACTACTTAGTTACTACTCTTTAGCGCGATTTATCTAAAATTAAAAACTCAAACGTTGTCTAAATGACTACATTTTAATAAAATACAATTTTGTATTTATTAAACACGAGTGTCTGTGTCTGAGGTACGTTACTAAATACCTAAGTAAATGTAGGGTGTAGAGAACTTCGACAAAGCCGACGGATCTGTTATAGTTTTAAAGCAAAATATTATGGTACCATTACTTTTCCGTTAACGTTTTTTTTATTTCATCGTAAATTACTTGGTTTTTATTCGTATGCACGTAAGCGGAGTTGACATCCGTTATTGTTGTAATTTCGTGGTTATTAGACGTTTATTGCAGTCCATAAAGTACAACTGGTTTAAAAAAAAATTGAATCGTAAAGTTATTCCAAAATCTGGTTCGTTTTACAGTATACACATTTAAGGAATATGAACGGGAAAGAATAAGTAAAAGTATTTAAGTATTTATTTCATACAATGTGAAACAGTAGGTATGTTATAAAATAGTTCGATTCCATCCTAACATTCCATCATAACAAATATGAAGCTAACCACCAAATTAGCAACATATTGCTAAAACCGATTATATTGTACACCTGCGCAAACCGAAACAGTAATTTGTTTCATCTCCAATCTCAGCGTATACTCCGAATGGCTCCGCTATTTCATAACAAATGATGATACGCTATTGCCTAACAAGATAGATTTTCGTATCGTAGCATGTGCATGAATGAATTTGCCGAAACAAAGGGTACAAACAATTTGCGGGCTCGATTAGATACTGGCTTGAACTGGAACACGCGCCATTGATCGTGTTACATACGGATTAGGCGATTGACTTACCCACATTTGATTGGCTCTGTGCGTATTATGAATAGGTATACGTTATAACGACATCTAACTATTTTATGATGAACAAAACAGACAATTAACAAAATGAGAATATCACGCATAAGTTGTACTATAAACAACACATTATCAGGATGAATTATGTTAGCTTTTATTATGTCCCAAGGTTATATTTGTGTTGTATTAATTAAGTGTTTAAATTGAAACATATTCACCGGTCAGGAGTAATTAAGTAAGTACCTACTATTAAATTTAAGGTTAATTTAGTTTCCGTACCAAATTTACCGTAAAAATCGAAACTCTTTTGACTAGTAATCCCGTATTAAGTTTTCCGAAAACTCAAATACAAACCGCAATAGAATTGAATACTATTTAATAAGCTCTTGAAACTAGCAAACCGTGTGTCTCAAGAATTTTACATACCATGTACAATAGGCGATGATTCCGATGTACAAAGCGATGGGAGTCTGTTATTAATCGTCACCGAAGATTAATGCGACACTGCAACATACCGCAATTTGATCTAGGTTAAGGCTATGAAGCAAGCTATGGTTTCAACTTGCTTCTAATACAATGGGTTAACTAATTGAGGTGCTAATTAAAAATATTACTGCGACTCCGCATACGCGACCATTGTATTATGACTTTTGAAACTCTGGATGTAATAAACATTATGTTATAAGCAGAGAAGCTCATGTCGAGCAAATTTGGAGAAGCATAATAACCTGATCCGTATTTAAACTCTCATTGTAAGCTCGTTAAGTTAATTAAGTTATTTAAATTCTGGGTTATTGTATTCGTATTTAAATAAAAGATTTCCTTACTTTACTTAAATTGAATTAATCAAAAAAGTTAATTTTCGAATTATCAATAAATCTTAATATTGCTTGGCAAGACATTAAAGTTAAGTAATAATGTGCAACTTCATCCCGAAAACCGAGTGGCTCATTTTTAACAACAATATTACTCCGACTCTTATTATAGACGATACAAGTCGCAATTACGTGGCTCAGGCCGTAGAAATAACGATAATTAAGTCATCGAGTCTGCTGGAACAATTCCGATAAGTTTTATTTCGCTCACAATTGCCCTCATACGTATTTAATGTCCGAGCAGTGACGACAGTCGTAGTTAAATTCAATTACGCAGTATTGACAACGATACGCGAATTCATTTGTTTCTTGGAGCGACCTTGTGAGTCTTATATTCATTATCTTAAGGATCACATTACAGCCGAACATTTTGTATCTCGACGACGAAGGATGGGTTACACAAGGCAAGCTAAGGTCACGAATTTACGATTCGATTGACAATTAAACTTCGAAGAATTATATATCTCGGAGTTATTACAAAAAGCCGCATGCGTTTACGAGTCGATGTCCTTTTTGGATGTCGATTTCGAAGTGATTCGAAAGTGAATTTACTTTTAGTGATTACCTATACTGCCCAAGTTCGAAGTTTACGAGGATGTTTTTAATGACTGAACTGGAATCATAAGGCGTTCAGTTTCTTGGTTGCGTAATGTGACAATTATTTCAGACAAGGCGGTATATTCAAGATAACAATTCTCATTCGTAATTAAACATAGAATATATTTTAAATTAAGTAACTGATTTCCTTGGTTCCTATTTAAATAATTCACTGTGAATGAATTCAAAGGTGACAAACGATGCGTGAATTTATTGTAGATGATAGAAGCAAACCGAATCACGAGTCATCATTTCGTGGTAAGATAAATAATTTGACCACATTTTCCGCAACTGCGCAATAAGGAAGAACAATAAACTGGATACGGCCGTTTTGGCTGTCGTTACCTGTCTAGTTTACTAGGTCTGAATAATAGCCATTATTTAAATGAAATAAACACCTTACAGACATTCAAAATAACAGTTATGCTGTCTGAGACTAGTTTGAGCGTGTAAACGAGCATTTTTTGTGGCTACCGAGTGTGATAATTGTTTCCATTTGTTTTTGCCTTGCACTTTAGATTCTTAAGAGCTTTATTTCTATATCAAAGCTGGAAATGCTCATAGAATAATGGACTTTCCAGAGATCGGTAGCTTACATTTCTTGTTTATAACTATAGATTAACAAATTCACATTTCATAATACCGAGACGATGTCATAAATAGGAACTGTTGAAGAAATGCAAGGGTTCTGCTCACGATCTTTCTTTATTATGCGCATGAATAATCTCTTCCATTATTGATTTATATATGATAAAGCAATGTGGCACGATATCATAAATATGATATTATCTAGTAGTCTTATCTTACCTATGTATATTGTATGCCGATAAACTAGTCTTGCAAGGTAAAAATGTTTGAGCAGCTTTGTTTGAAAGTTGTTTACTTAAAATGCAATGCGTTTTTTAGTCAGATAAAGCAAATATTACTATGCTGCAAAGTGAACCTATAACGTCAGGATAACTTTAACAAATATCTGTGGTTAACCACTTGAAATTATCATAGAGTATACCACAGCTGTATTTTAATAGGTACCTATTTCAATATGCTGACATTTTATTGAAAATATGAAGTCTAGACTAAAAAAATACTTCACAATACGTTTTTCTATCTAAGGATCTAAGATATAATTACTAATGAAAATTATACGTAAGTATTGCATGAGAATCGACCTTAACTTTGGTTCCGATTACAGAAGAAATAAATACAGATAGTTTATGTATGTATGTATGTAAGCACTTTATTGTACACAATAACAGGTTAAAGAATATACATAGCACACAATAGATCAAAGTACAAAGGCGAACTTATCCCTATAAGAGATCTCTTCCAGCTAACCTTTGAGCAATTGAGAGGAAGTTAGGTAGACCGAGATAGGCAAACTTATACCGTGTACAAAAACACAGAGAAAATGAAAACAAAACCTAATAGGTATTAATTCTAGAGAAATAAAAACATGCCAATACATATATAAATATACAGTATAAAATATAATACACACTATATATATCGCAAATATACAATAAATAAATAAATACTAAATACTATATTCAACCAATTCACAAGTCATTGGAAAGCCACAACTTCTTGGAGACGCCTTAGGGAGTGAAGGGATCTAAAGATCCTCTGACTCACCTCAGCTATATGGGGTGACCAAGAAAGCGTCTGATCCATGGTGATACCCAAATTCCTGACAGTAGAGGAAAAAGGAATAGAAATTCCATCAAAAAGGATGTCAGGCACCACCACCTCTGAGAGCTTATTAACATAGTAAGGACTACCAATAACAATCGCTTGCGATTTCTTTGCATTAATTTGTAAACCAAACTTACACGCCCAGCAGCGTATCGACTCAAGGTTTCGATTGACTTCGTTTTTTTAGTTTACTTCATAAAACGATGCGATTAAAACTAATGCGATTAATATACGCGACAGCAAATATAATTTATGGAAAAAGGATAAAAATAAAAATTATAATAGCATCTCCAACGCGTGTCTTCCCTGGAGCTTTATTCATGTCTGAAATCAGGAAAAGCAAACTTGACGAAAGAGAATTTGCTATTCGGTAGAACCATACTTAATAAAATACCTAAATGCGAAAGTGTGTCTGTCTGTCTGTCTGTGTGTTACCTCTTCACACTTAAACCGCCGAACCGATTTAGATGATAGTTTGGTACAGAGATAGTTTTTATCCCGGAAATCATCCCCTAAGGGGGTGAAATGGGGGGTGAAAGTTTGTATGGAGCTACGATGTTTAAAACGAGTTCCACGCGGACGGAGTCGCGGGCAGAAGCTAGTAATGCCATAATTTAAGTGTTTTTGCTGTCAAATATCGGTTTTGGTAGACAGTGTTGCTTCTACATGGACAATCTTACAATAAATCGAAATAGACCTAAGTATAGTAAGTTCAATAAGGTCAGTGTTATGGGTACTAGAGACGACGACATATTTAGTAAATATATCATGCTCATCATACAAATACCTATAAAATTTCGTTTCGGTTCGTAGTAGGCAGGGCGCAGGGCTAAACCGGTCGTCAAAATGTAAGTGCTATTATTGTACGAGCGAGCGAAGCGTACGAAGTTCTCCATTTCGCTTTGAGTAAAATTATTTCGTATGTCCGGCGTCTGTCTAGCTGTTCTCCTCGACAGGTTTTCATTTCTCAACAGATACTAGTGAAATTTTGTGGGCATCAGGCTCAATTTATTTTTTGTCGATTCAGTTTTTCGAAATTAGAAAATAGTCAGGCTTGCGAGTACTACAGCTCACAGATACACTACTTTGGTTACAGACTGGGGCATCTGTAGCTAAGTAGTGTTGTGGCGACGCCGGCGCATTAACATCGTCCTTGCACTTTACGGCGGCCCATCTCTTACGTTTCACCGTATCGACTCATCTCCGGCATTAGTCAGTAACTGGTCCGACTTCCTACGGCCCAGCGCAGGATATTGCCCCACATTCACCATTCATTACCTTAATGGCTTTAGCCTGACGATTATTATTGCGAAATATTAGATCCCGGTATAAAAAAATGATGCCCGCGGATGATATAGCTGCTCATACGATTCTAGCCCCAATTACGCGTACACAGAGTTGAAGTGAATTTCTGCAAATCGCATATTTTATTAATATTAAAATCTCTGGCGTTCTTGCTTAAACCTACCGTCCGGTTGGAATTAGTGCAGGTAATGCATGTAACCGACGCATGAGCGAAGGTTTCTTGATATGCAGACTATTTTATACGGGTTGAATGATCAAATAAATAAATGTATTTGGTTTTATCGTGCTTCGTTTTCAATATTCCATACTTAGTGAAACATTAGTTAATATATGAATAATAATCCTATCAAACGGACGCAGGTATTTAACATGCTAATCTCTGATTGTTAACATGAGATGATTCAAACGTTCCGCCGCTGACAACTGTTTATTCAAAATTAAGCTCTAATGATTCTCGATGTGAGCTTAATTTGACTTGTTTGGTCAGAGATAAGATCGTGCTCACGGTAGCCCGAAATCTAGGGTCAGAGAGATCAAACGTGATCGAAAACTGATATTTAAGATTGTAACGAGAGTGACGCATGCGTGAATGAGATATTAATGCTGCCGACTACCACGGTGATGAAACTGGGAGGTTAGACAACGTAACGACAACAATAATCAGGTCATTGTCATTTGTACAATAATAAAAAATAGGCACAAAATATAATTTGTGCCAAATATTAGGCGCAAAAAAAAAAAGAATGTTGTCTTTGTGCCGAGATTAATATGTACTCGTATAACCTCAAATGTGGCATAATATATAATGGCGATCAGTTTCAGAAACTGAATATATTATATTGCCCGGTAAACCCTGTTTAAAACAGGGCAAAAATCAATGTATAATTTTTATTGACGATTACCACAACCGAAATGTAGGCCAACTTGAGTCAAACCTTGACGGTAATTAAAAGATTCGCACCATATTTTTACTTGGTAATGACATAAATGTTGTGTGTCATACAAAATGAAGCGAGCACTAATTTAATACCATTGTTAAAGCTTCGTAACGAGTTGGCTCGTGTGTAATATAATATTTAATAATTTGTAAAACAATGGGTTCTGTTCGACCTTGCCCGCGGACGGAGCATCTGCATACCTACAATTAAAAGAAGACTAAATTCTTGCTTATAGCGTAACTACAGATATTTTTCGGCGATGGAACGAAGGTTATGGTTACTTAAGTTGTGCGATTCATTTTAATTTCAAGTATTCAGTTGTTTCCCTTTTTGACCTACTCAAAACCACATACATAGTACATAGAAGCATACGTGGAATACCTACTCGCACAAATGAAAACTAATGACACTGAGCTGAAGAACTGCGAGCCTGTCTTTAAAATAAAAGTTTTTTTGTATATTGTAAATGTGACTCGGCAAAAAAATCGATATAATGAACGAACCCGTTCCCAAAACTTCACGAGAATCGGTTGAGAAATGCGACCTGTAGAGGAAAACAGCCGGACAAACAATCCATTTTCGGCCCAAGCTGAAGCATAAGAACTTCGTTCGCTTCGCTCGCTCGTTCGATGATACATTTTATCATGTATAATAAACTTTAAGCGCCGACAGCTTTGATTGATTCTGTTGCAATATTTTCACTACATTAAACTCACAACAAATCGAAAGTTTGTAAATCTTTTCAGCAAATGTCATTCGGAACATCCATTTATATTAATGTTAAATATAATCTCAGTTAAGAGGCCATCGCTAATCTGTTATAAAGTTTAAAACATCCACGCACGCTTTGAAGTGGCCGCCCTGAATAAACGACTCGTTATGTCAACCAATTAAGCGCGAAAAATATCGCGCTCTCCAAAAAGCGATGTTAGTTACGGTTCATCAAAATTGTTCACTTTCGATGTACGCCTTTTTGTGCGAGATACGGCGTTTATTACCTTATTAGTGGTTGGATTCTGCGTGGGTCAGTGACGCATGGCTTTTTTATAGTTGAGGAAGTGGAGTAAATGAACTGCGCCCACCTCAGAAGTATGTGATGGCGACTTGTTAATGTATCTTTATCACCTTTTTCCGCTTTTGGCGGTTTGTTTTATTTCCTTTATAATACACAAAAGTAGCCCACTAAATTATTAAAGCACGTAAAAAGACAATTAGCTCGGCGTACTTATAAACCTAATGCGGGTGCGTATACACAAATATTTCTGAGACGGTGGAGGGTAATGTGTTATGTGGGGCCTGTGTGTGTGTGCGTGTGTGTGTGTGTATGATAGGTTAAATGTAAATATTAAACATCTATTTACATCAACGTTTAATCATAGTTAATCGGTATTATCCCGACATTGTTCCATGTTATCGGCCTTGACTTGATTATAATATTATGCATTCAATGTTCAATGCACATGCCATAAAGCCCACGCAGGCTCATCAACAAATCGACTACCTATCGTTGGCCGAAGGGCGAAGTATAAACACAACGCAGCGGGGGCCAACTTAAATATGGTGGAAACGTTTAAAACTATAAATGTTCCTTGTAACCGAAAGTTATTGTTACAATTATTTGTTCATTCAAGGTTCTGGTGAAGTCATCTTAGTTTTACTTGACTTTTATTGTTTATATAAATTTGGTCGTAAGTAAACAAGAACTAAAAGATATTTTAAGAAACAAAAGATTGCACTTTTTAGCTGTCTACGAGTCGTCTTTGCTTGAATCCATGATGTTACAAATGAAGCTTAAGTAAGTAATTGATCCTTCTGAGTTTATTAACCCTATGAATGCATACGTATAAAATGTATTGTAGGTAGAATAATAATTGCAATTGGTTTTTATCACCCAATGAATTAAAATTAATAAGCAACCGACAAATACCCACTTTCGGAACTAGATTCATTAGGAGCGGAAACATCACTCTTGTTTGCGAGTCGAGTATTGAAACCAATATCCTGTGGTTATTTGATATTAGATTTGCATATTTTATATCCAGCAGGCCTACTTGTGTAATAAACAGTGTAATAATTTATGATTTAATTATTTAAATACGCATTGTATTTGTACGCAACAATTTGTTTATCTTTTTCGAGATCTTCATATCTAAATGTTTATATTTTATCCACCACACTGCCTTATCTGTAATGCGAAGTCCTGATGACAATAATCTCTATTGAAAGGTATGTTCCTTGTGAATAATGTGGAACAAACATTGTTGGGTCTTTTCAATAATCCGTGTACCTACCCATTACCATGAGTTGTTAAACAAAAATTAAGATGGTGTTAGTTTTGTGATGTAAATTTTGCATACAAATTATGTGAAAACTAACATGTTTCACATTTAAATAATGTATACATGGAAATCATTTCTAAATTGAAAAAAAAAAGTACATACAAACTAAATGCTTAAGAGTCCACAGTAAGCTCGGCCGAATTTCACCTTCCCATACAAACGTAGTTACGCTCTCATTTTAAAACTACGTGTTGGACTGTGACGAAACTTTGCATATACAATGACATAAGATATGTCTATGTCTGTAATTAGTTTATATGGTTCCAGTTTATAAAAGAAACGAAATAGAGCAAAGAAAAGTTTTGTATGAAAAACTTAAATAGCTGTATTTTTTTTACTATGGTATCTGAAGCTACATAAACTAATTATAGACCTGGATATACCTCATGTCATTGTACATGTAAAATTTCGTTACAATCCAACTCGTAGTTTTAAAATGAGAGCGTAACTACGTTTGTATGGAGAATCGAGCTTACTGCGGACTCTTAATTCTCGTCACAAAATTGACAATCAGTAAATTTTTGTTTAATTAGTCACGCTAATTTGGTACACGAATTATTGAAAATGACCAACAGGTCAGGTCGGCTAGGAACACTAGCATTCTTTATTTAATCATATATCATACTTCTTGTTCCTAATTATAATTAAGCTGGAGTATGGGCCGCAGTTGTATATAACTGTATAATCTTGAAGATTCATTATCTCTTTTAAAATAATCAGTGACAAGCGACATTGATTTGCGGAGAAGCGACGAGCAAAGCTCCTTGTGAAGTGACAGCTGATTCGACGCGTCCGAGATACATTACATTAACCCAGCCATATTCACACTTTAATAACAGCATTTTATCCGAAACTAAGTCTTATGGCATAGATAATAAGTTGGTCGATAGTAATTCGGAGGTAATTAATAATGTTGTCAAATAACACGTCTTATTCCGGACGGATTAGAGCATCTTAAATGCTTGATCCGTGAGAATTAATTTTAAAATGATAAAGATGACCTTGATATTGCCGTAAACGTAATTGGTGACATCGCTGTGCTGGGAAAGAATATATTATCATTGGCTTGAGCAATCCCTAGTCAATCGTTACGAAATGTGTCCAGGGGAACCATTATTTTTTTAGTTGGTTTCGGATTTGAATTTTAATATTTTAATTCTACGTACTTGAAAAAATCTGTATATATGTATATGAACATTTCCATCGTACATACTATTATCCCAGCACGGCTATCATCAGACGGCCGCGACATACTCTCGATTTTTCTCACACTATCCGTCTCTCTCTTATTAGAACACTTCGAACAAGATATATAGTGCGAGAAAAATCGAGAGTATGTCGCGGCCGTCTCATGATAGACGTACTGTAAGTAAGATATATTTTTGTCGATTTCAGCGACCCTATCAATTACGGATTTGCCCTATTGTGCGCTCTTATGTGGCTGGCTAGGCAAAACTTACTCTTAAAAACTCTATTACATGGGGGACAGTAGAGTTGGTCAGTTGTGTTAAAGATGTACGTAAGATATCCTTGGTACTTATAAAGAATTTTTAGAGAAAATAGTTCTCTTAATAAGGCTTGTGATTGTACTTTATAATTCCTCACAGATTGTCTTATTTACTCTGTTCGATGTTGTTTCCAGTAAAAATATTCAGGACAGTCTTAGTCATACGATGATTCAAAATTTAGCATGAAGTTGATGCAGTTCCGCTAAAGGTCACATAAATTTAATGATATTCTGCAGGCGCTACCGAAACAATTTAATCTAGCTAGAATCGAACCCAGAAGAACAATTTTTACTTTGTCGTATTTGAAATACCTTAAAGGCTTTACTTGCCGCTATCAATGGTACCAGAGCAACATTCCCGAGGACTAAGGCCATTGTGGTTACCCTGTGACAGTTAGAGCGTGGCATGTCCGTACCGTTACACACACGTAGGGTTACATTCAATTAGGTTGCATTACATTCCCCGCAGAAACGCATCTGGGGCTCCATTTTCCAACTATTTCATTTAAATTTTATTCTAATCCCATCTCAATTTTAGCGCGTTCCAGTTATACACACGTGGTTTATAGATAACGTGACAAGCGCAAGAACAAGACGATTTCAATACGTCAATAAAAACGCTACCCGAATTGGGCCCTTGGTGTTGTTATGGTAACGGGATGCATATCTTCGATTAGAGGCTTTTCTGCATGCAATGTTCGCGGGATTTTCCCTTCTATTTTTTGAAATTATATTTAAACCTAGTTCATGGCAAACCCTACGTGTACAGTTTTACTTTGATAGCGTTGGGAAAAATGAGTAAAAACGGAAAAAAATGTTTAAGATTTTTTTCTAATGGCACTGAATTACTGTCATTTTCCAATATACCAACTACGTTACGTGGCTGCTAGTGGTTAAAGTATGTGGTTTAATTTTGTATAGAATTCCAAAAATCATAACAGGTGACATGAATTTATTTATTTAACCTTTGATGTAAATGCATACAATATACACCTACGTGCCTACTTACGAGTATAAAGAAGAATCGAATGCAACTTGATACACAGGAGGCCACAAGAAACGGCCACGACTGTGGGTGGTCGCTGTTTTTGCTCTTTCCGTAATTAAGCAACCTGTACACGACCAAAATAAAGCTTACGATGACAGCCTAAGGCTCTAGCTCTTTGATATAAAGTTTAATCTTGCTTGACTATCGCGCCTTTCAGTGGCGTTTTATAAGACTCATTTACTTATCAGTCTAGGGTCTAAGTTACACGTCAATAATGTTTTAAAAGAGCGGAAATAAATGGCTGAAACTTTTACTATCAAATTAAGTTAATATAAATATAATATTAAACGTCCAGGAAGTGCGTAAGTAAATTGACAGTTGACAGACAGCTTAAGTGTTTGCGATTGTTAACCCGACGCAAAGAGAGGGGTGTTATAAGTATAACGTGTCTGTCTGTGTGATGAACCGATCTTCGTTTTGTTTTTTTTTGGGTCATAGATAATTTTATTCCGAGTGTTCTTAGCCATGTTTCATGAAAATCTGGTTAGCCGTTTTTGAGATATTGGACTTTGGAATGAAAATGTCGGGGGTTTTTCAACTTTCCTAAGTTGTCATTATTTTAGCTCAGAATTTCATGCACACTCGAGTCGTCGACATTAAAGATATGTTGACACTTTTGCACTTTACTTTAGCCCTTTGTAATAAAGTGAAAAACGTATACAAAATACAATGTGAATAAAACGTAGTGCTAATTAAAATTTTACATCTAGATCCAGAAAAATAATGCCTGTCCTGTATTTATATGTTGAAAAATGCCACAAAACGTTTAGTCAAAGCAATGACGCCCCAGTCCAAGTTGGCTCAGTTCGGGTTGCACAGAGCGGTTCCACAATAATTTGGGAGCTCAAATTATGCCGCGAGCCATCCGGTTGCCACTTGGACACTGCAACTACGCATCATTGCTCTCAATAGTAGGTAAGGATCTGAATTAGGTAATTTACAAATTATATATACCGGGTGTACAATCCAAATGGGTCAGTATGGAGAATTCGGAAACTATGAGAGATAGCGAGATCTGTTCTAGGAACCATGACATTTTTTGTCAATTTTTATCACTTTTAAAATAGGCTTCCAATAGATCTAACTGTTCTTTATTCGTTAAACGCATTTTATAAACAGTACACAACACATAACACAATAATAATGTGAAAGTTATCAAAAATCAACACGAGGAGGTTACGAAAAGCCGTGTTTCATTTGAAGTTAATTCCAAAAACAGTATTCCATTTTCAAATTTTAAATGAATTGGTAAGCCCGTTGAAGAAATGCGTTCTAATTTTAAATAAACGCTATTTGTAATGCATAATACCGATGCAGATAAGATATGCATAAGTGGTCTCTTCAGATAATTGATGATCGATTCATATTATTCACGACTTTTTGCAAATTAATAAAACTGTGGGAATTTTAGTCTAATTTACTGTCAGTTGTGTTTACACAAGATTTCATAGCCAAATTTGGTCCTTTTTACTTAACGCGGTTACAAAAATATTGACCAGGTTCGATTCCCGGTTATGTATGAGAGTTAATAAAAAAGTTTGAATGTAATTATTATTCAATCTAAAATTGACGTCATGGTTCCTAAGAACAGATCTCGCCATCTCTCATAGTTTCCGACTTCTCCATACTGACCCATTTGGATTGTACACCCGGTAATTTTTTTCTTTTTTTTTTCTTTTTTTATGTTTCTCAGTTTGTTCGGGACTCGAGTCACCAAGCGTTAGAGTTATAAATTATATTACTATTTGTAGTTGGCAGTGAATTGACTTGTTGAGATATCAAACAAGTCAATTACATATAATAAGAATTTTATTAATAAGAAATCAAGTAACTCTCATTGATACATTCTTGAAAGAAACTCAATGGGTTAAGGAACCATTAAGGATTTTAAATTGTTATAATATGAAAGGATTCACGTAGATCAATCTTGTAAAACAGAATAAAGTACGATACGTCTCCAAAGAAACAAACTAGAGGCTAGCGGGATAACCACCTATCTATTAAGATTGTAATATGTAGTACCTTTTGACAAGGTAACCATTGACACACGTTCACACGCAACAGAGGCTCTAGTATAAGTTTTACCGAAACAAAACGTTACGACCGCGTACGCGTTTAGCAGTCAAATCCCATACAAATCGAGGGTAAAACGCTAACGCGATCGTAAAATCTTGTTTCGGTTAAACTTATACTAGTCTCTGAATAAAACTGACATGCACTTTAATGGAAAATGTAAGACGTTGAAGCGAAACCGCGGCAAATTATTATTCGGTACTTTAATAAATACGAAAATAAAGTCAGGTTAAAACACATAAAAACTAAGCTACTTACATGGAGAAACAAGCTCGTATTTCATATGACTGACCGGCTCATTTGCTCAATGGCGGTAGTCGAGACTAGCGTGTTCACTGATTTCTCAATAGAGATGATCGCTTGCAGCCGCAGCCTAACATCGGTCTATTCATGAAACCCGCTCGGCATCCTCCAGTTATGGCATCCTATCTATAACATTATTGCCTATTACAAAAACGCCCATGTACGCCTATCCACTTTTCACTACCAGGCCATATAAAGCTTTAATAATCCAATAGCAATGTTGCAGCGGGAAATCTCTCTCAAAAGAGGTACTCGTATAGGAAACCTTAAAATGCGTCTACATTTCAGACAAGTTTTCATAACAGAATGCCAGTGAAAGCGCGGAGTTTGGCCTACTTAGGGTTCATTCTGGAACTTGAAATAATATATGTAATAAAATCACTCTCTGCAAATTCTTCAAATTAAATCTAAAGAAAAGTTGAAAGTGCTATCTTTTTGACTATGAAGTTAATATAATTTTTTCTCTTTAAAACCAAACACAACTTGTCTTTGATTCCATGAGTAACTCTTTACCGCGTTTGGTAATTGCCTACTTATTATTTATCAATATAAAGCAAGGACATCAGCTCCGAATCTTTGATGCGTGCGTTACGGGAGTTGCGCCACCATATCAGATAACAGTGGACGTCGCGTTAAGCAACGATAAAGTTGTAATTACTACTAGCGCATATTCTCAGTCGTGTCGTTAGGATCAATGTCGGTACAACAATGCGACTGATCGATTTTTGTGACTCATCAAGGTGAAGTCGGCCATAGCTATCCCTTGACCGTCGTCCTTGCTTTCGACATGTCGGATCATGACGAGATATCGAAGAATCGATGCCATTGATCATGATTGAAATTGAACACGATAAAGTGTCCGCCCCAAATTCCTATGACGCATGCACTTTAATTACCTTAGATGGAGAAGGTTTTACTCCATTCTTCGAAATTGAATTAATAAATGTAACCTTGCTCTCTTTATTGGGAAGTCTGGTGCTTAGCCCGTCCAGATGCCGGTGCCGCCCGTCTAGCCACTATATTTGTCCGCGAATCCAAAATGACGATGCGGTAATAAAATATGTGAGAAGCACTCCGTAAGAGTATGTAAGTGCAAGAGAGATAGAACTTAGGCATTCGTTTGGCGTACAGTCTACAGTCAGCGTCCACTTGTTGGTACACCATTTGTTGAAAAAGAACAATGGCATATTTAAATTCCTTTTAGCATCTGTCCTGCGAAGCACTTTTACCAAGTATGAAGAGTTTGTTGTTATTGGATTCCATCAACTCCCCATCAGGTTGCTTGTGCACTTGTATTTTATGAGTTGTATAAAAAAAGATAACATGTCAGACTGGACACAATCGATGTACGATCACGGTCGGATCGAAAGCTCGGATAAGTGCGATTTTGTCATATGAAGGTCGGCCGTGTCCTGTAGGGATTGAGGCTAATGGCTGTCTTCGTAATATGCACATGATATGATCATGTCTATTATAATTAGTAGTTTTGGATGACTTCACGCTGTCAAGGTTCAGAAATTAAAGTGCAAAGGTAATTTATACACAAATAATCTATTCGTGTCTAACAGCTAATCGTTTGCAATGGACCACGTGTGATAAAATGTATGCGACCAAATGAAATTTGAGGGACGAGGAGTGTATTACAGTATTAGTAATTAATTTGAAGGACTATAAATAGGAGTGGCCATGTTAAATGGACAATGTGAGAGACGATCGTAGGTAGGTACTATCGACAACACAGCTAACTGATCATCGCTGCACCTTAAGTGCATTGTAATAAGGTTCTATATAAACACAGGATGGTCAGTTAACAGTGTTGTCGTTTGTACTGTAGGAAGAGGCCGATCGAGAGGTGCTACGGTAAATGAGGTAAAGGCAAGTGAATGAATACAGTGCAGTCAGCGTCATAAAGTTGGTGGCAGCCAAGGTAGCCAAATATTTCGGAAAACGTCTTTATTACTGTAAGAATAAGGGTGTGTTACGAAATATTTGGCTACTCTGGCTGCTACTAAATATATGACGCTGACTGTGCAGTGACAAACTTGGTTAAGTCAAATAATGTTTCATAAGCGAACATGATTAATAAAACATCAGCCATTTCTGTAGTCGCCAGAATCTCTCAGATGTTTTATATCAGCAATATATGACGTAAGTATTTTAGAAGAGGAATAATTATGAATTGAAAGCATCACCAGTAAAAAAAAAAATCTTGAAGATAACGTCGCGTCGTTTTCAAAGCAAGTAGCTGATTTTAGCAACCGAACATAACTCCAATCAATACGCATACAGTACCATGTGTTGCGTAATTTGTCTGTGTCGCAAGCGAGAAGAATAGATAAACAAAACTGGCTCGTAATCTCGCCGGCGATCATCCAGATTGTCTTGCAAGTATTTGTTCGTAAGATAAAAAAATAACTGGCTGATGCGCGGTGCGCACGCGCTCACAACCCACTATGCCACGGTGCTGCCATATTGCAGTACATTCACTTTGTAATATAGCTAGAAGGCATGCTGAGCCTGATTTTCAGTGAGATGGTACGTATACAGCGCCGCATTGTGCGGTGTATGCGCTCAAGCATTTCAAAAATCTTTACTACGTCATAGGTCATAGGTAAACCGCGTCATATTTATGGCTTGTTTACGTTGAGTAAAAAAAATACAAAGCGCTGTCAATCTCACCCTGCCAACCCAATGAAATTAAGCTCTTATACCGCCTTATATTATACGGCGTGTCGTATGTGTGGCAGATCCCACGCTAGCGATAATTGAACAAGTGAGCAAAGCAAACTAAGTTCTATGTTTCGAGTTGGCGCAAAATTATTTCGTATGTCTGGCTGTGCTACAGGTCGCAGTTCTCAACTGATTCTCGTCAAATTTTGTGAGCAAGTTCAATAATTGTATAGATCTTTTTATCGATCCATTTCTATTTCTACAGCTCACGCAGAGCCACTAGTAATATGAATCTGTCTAAATTTAGCTCATGACACTCTGACGGAGGAAAAACACCAAGGTGTTTTTATGACAATTGATTGGCTCTATAGTAAATCTTCAGTAAGGCACTATCGACAACAGAGCTAACTGACCATCCGTGCACTTTATGTGCATTGTAATAAGGTTCTATTTAAAAAAGGATGCTCAGTTAACTGTGTTGGCGTAAGTACCGGGCTATTCCTAATGGTACAAGTTAAAACGAAACAATATCCACTTGACATCTTCTAAAAATTGAATGACTGGCTATAATACTTTCATTGTGACGATGGTATCTCGGCGCGGGGGGCGTTAAGAAAACCACTTATTCGATGCCATCGCTCCGCGAACGCCCGTAGATACTCATTATTTTGGCTACTTTGGTATTCTTATCTGTTATTTTGATCTTACATGTTGCGTCGCGGTTGATTTCGCTTTCATACTTGTGTTGCTGATGAGTAACCCGTTGATGTATAGCTAAATAACAAATGTATGAGATGTTTACGTCATCAAACATCTCGTACATTTGTTATTTAGCAACTAATCATAGTTTTTTGATGCAGTGTAAATCCAAGTGTATGTGAGCGAGTTAAATTGACATAGAACGGAAATGAAATTGATAGTTTCCAAATGGAGTATAAAAGTTTATTAATGTATTTTAATACTTACAATGCGTAACCATTTTCTAAAGAACAATAACAAATTATGAGTTATACTTGCAAAACTGGCACATTCATTGGCTTGCATATAGTTATGTTAAACATGAACCGTTACAGCGTCCATGAAATCTCATCTCCGAGACAGAATTGACAAAAGCTCCATTCCGAGTGACGTATACTCCGGCGTAGCTATAAATTCTCTTAAACTCATAACAGTTCTATTTAACATTACATTTTCTTACTTTCTGAACCTCCTATCTCTTCTACTCCACCTATAGCTACACTTTACAAAAAGAACTTTATTCTACAGAGCCCTAGGTTCCTTTTGCTACAACAAAAGTGATTGGGTTATTGGTTGACCGGCCGACGTGCCCTATTCACCGCGATATGCAATTGGCAGATATTTCGAAGGCTTGGCAGAAATTCGCATTGTAATCTATTTATTTGGACTGTAAATTTAGTTTTGTCAGCAATTGGCGGTTTACCGTGCTGTAAGTACTTACTTTTGTTCGAATGCCATTCGAGAATTTTGATTTGGTTATTGATCAGTTTAAGGTATACAATTTATGTGAAAGACCTAGGACACAATGTGAAGTATTGTCATAAACGAATTTCATTGAATTGATATGACCAGGTGGATATATTCACTGCTAGCGATCGCCCGTATACATAAGTCGTTAATAAAACTTCCAGATCCTTATTATTCGATATCAAATACAACAACCACTGAAAGACCGTTCAAGCTGAGTTGGGTCCATTTCGAGACATGACCAAGTACGTCTTTTTCTTGGTCATCAGTCTCTTTTCTTTCTAAGCATTAAAATGAATGTTTGAACCTGTATCAGTATTCGTTAATTCATTTGTTTGATTGTGTTACGCTGGTTTCTCAAAACTAAAGCTGCTGGCGATGTTCAAATGACTTTTTACATAACAAACAGTGGTAGCTCCGCATTCCTCTACGAACTTGCTCGTCAATTTAATGTGTGTATACTATGACAAATCGTACCCATCAGCTGTGTCGAAACCTCGAGGACAATGTAAGGCAATGAGTAATTAATACAAAGATAATATTTTGTTTTTCGCATGACCAGGTTATCTTGTAGTGAATCTTGGGAGCAACAATAGAGCTATTATAGTCGAAGCGCCGTCGAGATGTTCTGCTTCTTTCAAGGTAATGTTTTGACGCTCATAATTGGTTTCTTGCTTTTGATGGTATTTTGTTTATTTGTGTAATTTTATGTCTAGAATTTTGCAATCTTTGAATTTCAATTTTGATAGATAATCATCTTAAAATTGGTCGAATGATAAAATACAAATACTCTTTATTGCACATCTCACACACATAGCGCAGTTACAAAAGAAAAAAATATAATGTGTACCTAATTAATAATGAGTTTTTTTTACTAGGTTCTATCGAACCTACTAGAATGCATCGTCTGACATCGCGATATTGCACTTAACTGCACCTACAATTATTATTAAGATACGGCGTTATTCGGTACAGGGGACACACCTAGACTCGTTAGTGACTAATTTTATGCCTCGTTCAAACTGGATATAACTTAAGTACGGGCATTCTATCAGTATTGATACGATGAATGTTTTTTTTTAGATAATAAAAGATTAAAGACAAGTCCTTTTAATCTCTCATTTTTAGTAGTTACTAATTTTGTAAAAAAAATACACTAATATTAAACAAACGTAATCGTTCCGTGCTCCGTGTAAAATAAGATAAGAAAACGGGCATCCGATCACACCTGTTTTTTTGTTCACAATTTATCCAATTTTGAAAATGTTATATGTATTCTTTAAAGACAGACCATCAGTTATATTTATAATTGAAAAGTTAAGCTGGTGTCACTCTATCAACTTTTAACTCTAAAATTCTCACAAGCGCCATGAAGATATTAGCTAGCTAAGATAAGCGATTAACTAGCGCCAGTACTGACATCGAGCTAAACACTCGCCACCAACATTGTCCCAAAGCCTCAATATTGCAACAGCGCAGACTCATTGTATGTTAAGCGGGCACTTCATCTTTAACGCCGCGGCCTGCGCCCGCGTCGATTTATCGCCCGACGCGCCCCTCTCGTGACACGCTTGTCGGAATCAAAGATAATAATACACTTAATAGGCTCTAAAATTAACTGACGGTCTATTTATTTGTATAGCACGCGGATTTATTTGCACCGTAATTCCTGACTTATCGAAATGAGAATGACCTACGAAACTGTTTCACTGTTAATGCATTGACATCAAGTTGGTCTGTTGTAAATTCTAGAACGTGGCTACTCACAAAATATATATTCAATTAAACTTTATTGCACCAATAAAATTAGTACAAAGAGGGCGCACTTAATGCCACAAGACATGCTCTACCAGTCAACCGTAGGTGGGTGCAGTGAGAAAAATAAACAAATAGCATTACTATATCAGCAGAGTACAAAATAAATAAATATATGACTTTGTTATGACCTAGTTTACAATTTGGATGTGATTCAGTGAAGTAAACATATGTATCGATTTAATCCTCTCATAATATTATACCTATATATTATATATACACTTGACTCTCTACCCTTCCACTTGACTGTTAATGACTTTAGTGCTGATCTTGTGTAGCGACCTACAATCATTATCTTTACTTTAGTAACAACTTACAGCGATAAAGGAATGTTGTCTCTCGGCTATAATATATCAGCTAATGCCAAATATTAACACGCAACAAATAAATAAGTTAATCGTAGTGACAAGTGAGAGAGACAAGCCACAAGGTGTCTCCGAGCCCTTCGTTTGATTGAATTAAAGCCTCTCCAGGTTAGTCAGAGATAGGAGAGACACTGAAGCCTGTAGATAAAGTTTCTTGTTCAAGATAAGATGTAAGAGCCTGGTATGAAATGGATAAGAATAAGAGAAGATGGATTATGCGGTACATTAATTTACTGGGCCCATTATGTATTTTACAATATATATATATTTTTTAATTATTTTATTATTTTTATGTATTTTTTTAAATTAGCCTATATTGTGTCCTACTGCTGGGCAAAAGCCTAAAAAAATAAAAACCCCTCGACACAAAAAATAAACTCTAAAAACTAAAAAATATACTTTAAACCTATTATAATCATTATCGTCACATATATCATGTAAGTTCAAATAATTCTATTTTCCAAGCCTATATATTAGAATAATTTACATAACAATAAGATAGCCAAGGCAAACATTAGGGCCGGTGTGTAAAACAATACCCATTCCCTTACTTGCCACCCGATAGTCAAATAGCCAAACAATGTGGATCAGATTTTAATCCTTTTTGGGATAGATTTTGCTGAAAACCAAATCACGATTGAATTATACTTTTAGCCTAACTGCAGCACAAGAAAAGAAAAATATGACGACTTTTTAACCCCCCCGACGCAAAGAGAGGGGTGTTATAAGTGTAACGTGTCTGTGTAGTTATCTGTGTATCTGTCTATGGTATCGTAGCTCCAAAACGGATGGACCGGTTTGAATGCAGTTTTTTTGTGTCATAGATAATTTTAACCCGAGTGTTCTTAGCCATGTTTCATGAAAATCTGTTCAGCCGTTTGAATATCATCAGCTCTTTTCTAGTTGATGAGGGGATCTGACTAACTTCCTTATGTCCGATCGATTCGAAATTTGGTACCGTGTTACTTCAATGATATTGAAAGTATATGGTAAGGTAACCATGACCTGACCAGCCGTTCGAAGATCATCAGCTCGTTAATAGTTGATGAGGGGATCTAACAACTTTCGATATGTCCTATCGATTTAAAATTTGGTACCGTGTTACTTCAATGATATTGAAAGTATATGGTAAGGTAACCATGACCTGATCAGACGTTTGAAGATTATCACTTTAGAAAGGACAAAATAAAAGTAAAATTAAAAAAAATGAAAACTCCCGACACAAAAATAAACTAAAAAATATTTTAAAGCTATTATAATTATTATCATCACATATATCATGTAAGTTCAAATATTTCTATTTTCCAAGCGTCGTCGCGTCGGGGGCCGCTTCAGTCGCCCGACGGTCCCCCGACGCGACGAATATGTGACGATAATTAATTATATTAGGTTTAAAATGTTATTTGTTAGTTTTTAGTTTATTTTTTGTGTCGGGGGTTTTAAAATTAACTAATTTTACTTTTTAACTATCGTGAATGAAGGAAGGACAAATAACAGAAAAATTTAGCATTTTACGCGCTGAGTAGAATCTATAAAAAAACGGTCATAAAGTAGGTGACAGAGGTATTTTAACTTCAATATCGAAGTTCTTTTTTTCAAATGATGATCACTTAATTGCTAAATCTCAAACGGTTCAATCTACTTTTCACATACAGTTAGCACTAAAAGAGTAACCTTACAAACGATGCTCCAATAGACCAATATCGAAACCAAACTCTTCACATATACTGTTGAAGCACTAACAGTAGCCTTACAAACCAATCCGTCAATATCGCCAAACCTAAAGGGATCAATATACTCTCCACACACAGTTAGCACTAATAGAGTAGCCTATTACAAAACGATGTTCACTTTCGCTGGCCAATCAGCGCGCGGGCACGTGGCGCGGGTCAAGAGGTGCGCGCGCGTGCGCCGCCATTGTTCGGAGCCTGACGAAATGCGCTGGTTCGGCTAAGGTGTGCCCATATTGAAAATGGGGATTAAAATATTTTTTTCAAACATGCTCATTGGTGTCTTTCCTACGAGACTAATATGACCTAGACAGCCCATCCCTTGTGACTAAAATACTGGTTACCTATATGTAGATGGCGTTTCTCGTCTTGGATACCAACACACTGGTTGTCTAGGGTATATTAGTCTTTACCTATGTGTACCTAAGTATGTATGTCAACGAAATACTGCGATTCGATATATAGAGGTAGGTACCTCTATACTCGTGTATACTAAACCCTCGCCATGTAAAAAATCGAGACGCCTTCCCATTGTTTTTGCAGACAACTGTTACAACTACGCTGTAACTCAGTATTTATATTTTTATTTGTAAGGGCTGAGGGTAAATTTTATCCAGGTACTAAACAAATTCTTAACGTTCCCATATTCTATACGATTGTAGCCAAATAATTACAAATGCCCTTTGACGATTGGGTTTGTGACTGTTTGGTATTGTTCGGTTTGTTAAACATAAGTTTCACGCATACATATTTGCCTGACAACATACAGTACAGATACAAAGCGCACTTCATTGCGCATGTCAGGGTCGACAACACGCATGTGACACTCCTGGAGTTGCGACTGTTCATAGACTTCGGTGTCAGCTTGCACGCTTGCTTGCCACCGACGTGGTATATAGATACTCACACTGTTTTTTATAGTTTGTAATACTTATATACCTACTGAAGGCCCCCTAATTATGATGATTATGGTATTAAAAAAAAACAAACATTCATATGTTATTTAGGTCATCCTAAATCGCCAATTCTCACCAATTCACAAAATAAGTAAAAAAAAAAAACATTATTTCTTACAACTAGGCAGTTGTAAGAAATAATCCAATGAACTTTATGATGTACTAAGCTTTATCTTCTAAAGAAGACAATGATGTTTAAGATCCGGTGATCCTTAGAGTACAGTGACTCGTCTAATCGTTGACCCAGAACAACAATTACATGATAAGTTATTCATGATTCATGTAACTGTGACTATATGACTATTAAGACTAAAGTTTTATTAACAATAACAATATACAAACTAAACTACTTATGAAAACACATAACTTGAATATAAAACTTAAGCTAACTACAATTACAATAAATAAAGCTAAAAATTCAAAACACCTATCAAAATTGTGTACCAATGGCACACAATTTTGATAGGTGTTGACACATGTTTGATAGGTAAACGCTGCTTGCTCATCACGCAAGCAGCGGCAGCGTCCCCGCGTCGGATTGCGATTGCAATTCTCTGCGCGAGAAAACTACCCGCGCGATGGTCGCCCGTTGCCTCCCTCAGCCGTTTGCGAAGCTCCTTGTGGAGCATCTGTGCGCCCCTGCCCCACGAACCAAGTGTCTCGACGCCGAACGCGATGAATTCGTATTGGGCCCCGAGACAGCTGTACTTGGCTACCTTTTGACGCTCCCGAGCGTCCGCCGCCGCGTCAGCACGCCTGCTGGTCGATGGGAGGTAGGACGCCGCTAGTGTGTCGTCCCACACCAACACACGGCCCATCTTTCAGGGAATCAACGACATCCCGTCAGGGCGCTTGCCATCGTTCCGCACTATTTGGGGCTCCAGAGCGGCGGGAACGCCGGCACTGACGAGCGCCCTTCTCAGAATGTCGTTAAGGCCGGCATGACGAGACAGGCGGCCGGTGCTTGGAGAGCAGGCGAGCCCGTGGTAACGTGACTATAAGTCGTTTAGGACTCCTAAGTTTATTTTTACACTTTGGATTTGCACACCGGGAAGGCCATGGAACATAGCGTTCGCTAAAGGGAATCACACGTTAACTTCTATTACAGAAACTTCTTACTCAAAGTAAAAGTAAGTACATAAGAGAACAGTAAAAGGTACCCACTACGAGTGTTGTAAATACTTATCAGTATCCGCTTTGTTATACTAATACAAATTTAACTGTAACCATAGCTGTAGAATGTTATTCAACTATAACATGTGACGGATATATTCGTCTAAATATTCAGAATTAAGAACCATGATTTGGTTGTTGTAAAACATACAATTATTTCGATGCACAGTTCTATTTAACTGTTCCACATATCGAACTGAGTCACAGAACTGAAAATAGTTATTTTATTGCGACCAAAACATTAAATGGCACCAGGACATTTGCTTGAGTGCATTATTTCCTCTGCGTGTCCGCTCGCAGTATAATACCGGGGAAAAGCGCTCACGTGCGGCCTTCGGACGCGACACTCCGCTCGTATTGTTCTGTGACATTTTAGGCTCGCTAATGACAAGCAATTTTCATGTCGAAACAGACCACATTAGATGGATTTATATTGTCTTTTAATTCGCCCTAAATAACTCGCGGATTGGCGGTAAATGTGAATCTGGATAGCTTACTCTAGAGCCGTAGATCTGGTATTTCAGAGGCGGCCCGCTATGCTATGATCATAACTTTAGCCTTTTTCTGTTAGTTTAGGCCATAACAACAGTCGTACGATAAACAAATAATATGCCATCTTTACAACACAATTAATACAAATTGTATTTATAAATTATTGTTATCACAGAAACTCTATTGTAATAACAAACCAAGAAGAACATTTGTTGATTATTCACAATGACAGAAAGGTGAAGTCATGATAATATTGAAGTGTTAATCATATTGTTTTCAGCGTCAAGGTTACCCACAGTATTATAAGTCCGCCTTTTCGACGTATTTTTAGGCAACGTAGAATAAATAAATATACTTATACACAACAAACCACTGTCATGAGAAACATCTTGACAAGCAACTGGTTGCTGCTAAGCTTTCGACTCGTATCTTCTCATCATGTGGGCTCACAACTGTCAAGCGAGCTGTCAAACAAGCTGTCAAACTGGTGACTCAGTTATTGACGTGACAATGACAGTAACAGTGAAAGATGTCTACATCCGCTTGTACAATGCTGACACATATTGAGCGTACTTGAACCGAGGACCGTGAAATTGAAGGTACCCACTTATTATCTTGCTCCTACATAGGTACCTACTAATTATTTTAAAGTAGTACATTATTTGGCAGTGTTAGGTGTTTAGAAGGTGCAAGTTATTTGCATTGCAGTAAAGTCGAAAAGTGGGTGAACCTTCTCATTCCCCGATTAAATAATAAATATTGAATATACCTAAGTGCAGTTATGTTGCTATGAGTCAAAGGCATGATACATTTGCAATAATTTAGATGCATCTGCAGTTTTCTTATTGCCACGCTTATGTATATGTTAAATAAAAAAACTGAATAAACTCAAATAATTTAAGTATTTTATTTTTAAAAACAAAAATAAAAAGTACTATCTTGCTGGGAATTTATTTCTTAGTTCGAGTAATAAGATAATGATTTCACTAGACAACACCAATCGCGTAACTATATAGGTATTCACTGCCGTGATACAACTTTCACACCTTATTAAGAAAAGTGACTTAATCGGATATAATTTGATAAAGATTAAGACTCAGAAGATGGAATAACGCGTGAAAATGGCGAAAGTTTAAATCATAGCATATATATAATATATTAAGCTCATATTCGTTCTACGTATACATATTGTTTTCCCAAAGGTAATTTTATCCTTCGTCTAAAAAAACGGAGAACTTGTCGGCCCATCGCGTTTAGATCCAAACTTTCTAATAGGAAGGAAGCAATCAGTCTTTTTCAAAATAAACGGAGTGAATTTGCTTTCTATGGCGTCCAGTGTCAGAGAAGTAAAAAGTTTAGTTAGAAGTGCAATCTAAAGGTCATCTTGAACCCATTCAACCAGGTCTAGTATAACGGTATAAGTTTTATTACAGTGTTTAGGTAAGAAATCATTTTAAATATTAAACTTTGTAAAATATTGAAATAAAAGAAGTGAAAAACATACTTTAGAAATAGGAAAGCTTTTTACACGACTTCATAGGTGTTTAAAGTCAACGTACTCATTTGCGATATATTTTGTGTGTTGACAGAACGTATCCAATTCAATAGTGCGTTTTTGCTGTCTGCAACTCGACGAGAATTTGTTTCAATGCGTCCAACAAACGGAGTAACAAGTTTAGAACTTGATTTATTACCCTTTACAATAAACATCCTCCGCGGATCGGTTCATTCATGAGCGATAATAAATCTCTTATGGGGCTATTAAAGCTCCCGCCTTAATAAAGAACCTTCCACACTGACCATTTACAGACAGAGCCTCAACGCCCCGAAATGTTTATACCGATGTTTTTATCGACCGAGCAGTGTGAAAGGTCAACCGTAGAGCAGCGATCAAAGTGCCGTTAATTTCGAGAACTTATTAACACTAGTAGTTGGCCGCGTCTCAATCTAACCCATTAAGGTAGAGTAAGTGTCTAATGGAGTGCGTTCGGTAGCCACGTTTAGAAGATGGTGTTAGGAAATAATTACTATAAACCACGCCCTGTCTGATTGCTTTTCGTAAGCAGCCATAAATCCACTTCGATTCCCGCTCGCAACATGTGTTTTTTATTAGAAATAATAAGATAATAGGCGTGTATTGCTCAATATATACATATTTTACATTTCAAATGAACACGAGAGGATGTTGGTCCGTAATTGTTAACGAGATGACTCCCAAATTAATGACGCTGTAATTAGAGGTTGCGGTTCTTTTTATTGGATGATATTACATAGTTATGTTATGTTAAGCGCAATGGTAATAAAAACCGTCGTTTAGTCGTTTGAAGTGGTTTAAATGTCAGCTATATAGTATCCTTGAAGTATGTTTATTGCTAATCAAAATGTTTTTTTCATTGCCAAGCGTGGTGCCGCCAATTTTGGTGCTCCGTGAGTGTTTGCTAACACTCGTACTTAACTAGATAAATCATACAATATATATTATTTCATAGCAAAGGATTATGTGAAGTGGGCTTTGTGGTTCGAACTACTGACCTCTGACGCCTTATACTCGTATTCATTGTGAATTGCGGCCGCTTCCGTCCGGCTCGCTCCCGAATATATCACATATTACTTTTATATATGTGATATATTCGGGAGCGAGCAAGAAACACAAGAATATTTTTTATTTACATTCTACCTTTACCGGCAGTCGCCACAATTCACAATGAAAATGTGAAAAGTGCACCTCGCATAATTTCTACCATTCAGCCAGCAACAAAGGGGGTGACTATGACTAACAGCCGGCGTAGTACTCCCGTCGGATGCTCTAATCTGCCTTATCGCCCGTTTAGCCGGCTGGGCGCGCACGCTATCTGCCATCGCATGGGAACCGTTCTCACGCGCAGAATGCAACGGACAACAAAAAGGAATGTCAAGATGCACGTTGTGTAACGCTATTATACTACTAATACAACAGTTTGACATTCGTCCAATTTGCATTGAACGTTTGTTCTTGAGTTTTGAAGCCATTTTTCAAAGGTCCGTTCTCTTCATTGTCTCGGGTTTTATATCATGCCTTTGTTTTACAGCGATGTTATTGATGGGACTGGGACTAATTTAGAGGCTAATTTAAATATTACTGCTTTGATAACTTTATTTTACGCTACTCACAACTTGCAGTACCTAATTATTTAATTTTGTTTATTTTTATTCGTAAGTCTTTTTATAACAAAACCTGTTGTCCCTACAATGCCAGATGCGTATCAAATTATTTACACGCATTGCGTAAAAAGCTTCCACAATTTCTAAGCACATAATTCAATGTCGATGGCTGATGATATTCATTAGCAATAGAAACGTGTAATTTGAGATAAGGAGGCATGCAATAGGCACACGTCACGAAATCTGTTTTAGATTACACTAATTTGTCAGTCCTCTGCCCGACAGCAGTCCTCCATTCATAGCCCCATGTGTGGGAAACATTATGAAATTGAAAATGATCATATTTCTTTTAAAAGACACCACACGATTGCACAAAGATTCACCTAGTTTTCGTCGTTAACTATTCATTATTATGTGCCGTGGGAGATTTTTTGTGGTAGCTATTGTTATGGTTTTATTAGGCGCATTCCATACAACTCGCCACTCGATAGTGATTTTGGCTCCACGTCGAGTCGTTCGCTGCTAACTTAGCCATTGCTTTCGCTACGGTTGTCTGATTAACAACATTATAGATAACTAGCGACCCGCCCCGGCTTCTAGGTATATTATACATATAAACCTTCCTCTTGAATCACTATTTTAAAAAACCGCATCAAAATCCGTTGCGTAGTTTAAAAGATCTAAGCATACATAGGGACAGACAGCAGGAAGCGACTTTGTTTTATACTACACTCGCGGACAAAGAATACGGGTCGGTATAATACCGTCATATTTCCTAAAATAGTGCGTAAGAAGTTGTACAGTTAATCCTGTCATGATCTTTATTTAATTTTACATATAAACTGCTAATAACAGTAAAAAAATATAACGTTACCAGGTTTAAATCGGACTCGTAAAAACCCATGAAAAAAAACAACGTTAACGGAGCGAGATATCGCAAAAATCGTGATTTTTGGATATTGATATTTTTATGATAGGATCCAGGAAATTTCTAAGGTATTAGTATTGTAAAGAATAGCATATTATGTAAATAAAACAAGTATTAAATATTTTAAAATCCCATTGCAGTTATTTAATTTAGGGTGACCCGAAATATTTGACCGCGAGTGTATGTAGTGATGATGAAGACAAACATGCTTTGTGCACAAAATATTGCTGGCGCACTTAAAAATTGTATTGCTATAGTTAAATCATCGGAAAGGAAATATCTATACGGACTTTATGACAAAAATGTGCGAATGGTACTTAAACGATAAGGGCGTAAGAGCATACAGTTTTCTGTCTGTTTTGGACCTTGAGTATCGGAGGAGTATGTGCTATGATGGCAATTCAGTAATTCAGTTTCTTTATTGCCAATAAGGAATCAATCCATGCAGTAACACATATAACAGCATAAAAACAAATATAAAAAAGAGTATTCAAGAATAATCCTACTATAATATTATAAATGCGAAAGTTTAGATGTTTGGATGTTTGGATGATTGGATGTTTGGATGTTTGTAACTCAATCACGCTTAAACGGCTGAACCGATTTGAATAAAATTTTGCACAAAGATAGTTTATAGCCTGGATTAAAATATAGGATAGTTTTTATCCCGGGTCCACGCGGACGAAGTCGCGGGCGGAAGCTAGTGTTAAATAAGACTAGAGATGTCAAAATAATAGTAATAAGAATAAGAAGAATCATAATATGTCATCACTTAACAGAATAAACAACATTGTTAAATGTAATAGGAGTATAGCATTGAAATGTACAAAGTAATCAAAACACACACACAATTACAAATCATTAAACAGTATCAAAATAAATTAAACAAAAATCATTAAAATAATAAATAAAAAAAATATATAAAAATTAAAGAGGAATCATTAAGATAACAATGTCAATATATAGGGTAAATCATGTCATTACAATCGCATTTACCAAAAAAATCATCTACATTATAGAATTACATTTTAAGAACAATTTCAGTTTACCACTAAATTCTTTTATATTAGTAGAGTTTTTAATGTCCGGTTCCAGATTATTATAGATTTTTATACCAATATAATTAAAGCACTTTCTATAGTTAGCAAAATGAGATTCAGGCACTGTCAGATCTAAGTTGCGCCGTAACGGGTATCTTTCACATACCGTTTTAGTTTTATAGGAACTTAAATGTTTATAGACATACATACATATATGATTGACATACAGTGCGGTGATAGTAAATATATTGTTTTCTATGAATAGATGCCGATGAGTTTCAGGGAAATAACCTTCAATAAATCTTGCAATGCTGTACGAGTAAGTACCTGAATTGACAACTAACTATAACAAAAGCTGTATTTTATTATTCCCGTACTAGATTTTTAATCTTTAATTAAGTATTAGGTGACCGTGAAATCGGATGCTATGCGCCACGATCATACTGAAGGTGCAATGTTAATTTCGGCTTTAGCATCTGTGTGTGTGTAGTCGATCACTGAACAAATCAATATGACAGTACGAAAAACGTATCACAGGTAATAAAATCAGTACAAAACTTTTAATATCATGTTAGATACTACCTGTCAATCACTTTGAAAGAGTCATATGATATCGCCAACCAATGATTTTGTAATAATCCTTCGTTACGAGTACGAGACTTTAATGTACGAAATATGTGTTAAATTATACCGAAATGCATTTGAATATACTTATGCTAAAATGTTTAAACTTATTTTTATCTTTGCCCAACCAAGTTGCATTTTATTTTACGACTATAAGTACTATAAAAAGCCGGCCACTTTCGTGCATTTTGTAATATTGTGCCAAAATCGTCATTTGCAAATGCAATTCTCTTTGTGACTTTGAGCAAATGTGATAAAAGCGCAACAACATTTTATCTGTCAAATCCATTAAAAAACAATCCCAACTGATGTAAATAGATGCTTGACCCACATTTGCAAAAACTGGGGTAAATTGAATATGTAAATATCTGTAATGTATTGACGACATAACTATCAATTAAAACGTATTAAATCAATAACTGATGCAAATTGTAGTGCACCGCAATATGTTTTTGATGTCAACTGCTGCAGTCATATTGATGATGAAATAGAGTCCAGATTATCAGAAACTTTGTTGCAGGATTAGAATTTTAGACGAAGTGTTAATGATATATAACGTTATTGCAAATCAAGGTTAGTTAAAATTGTCGCTACTGAATAATGAATATGTGTTAAATATGAATTTGCACTAGATAACACTTAATGAACAAGTACAGTCTCACAAAGTCGTCACAAAACGTGCTTTTAACTTTTAACTACATGATAAACGTGTCTCGTAAATAAAAGTGCGTTACTGTAAGAGCGCTTAGATACACCTTGTGTAATGCGAGACTAACGAGCGTGTTTACACACCGCTCTACTGTAGTTTTTCACGGCAAAAAAAGTGTAGGTATGCCTAAACGCTTCTATTATGTTGTGTTGAACTAACATTGTTTAATCAATACATAAGAAATTGATATCGGCGATCGGCTGACATGAAATAAGTATTTTACTTAAATACTAGCTTCCGCCCGCGATTTCGTCTGCGTGGACCCGGGATAAAAACTATCATATATTTTAATCCAGGTTATAGATTTTCTTCGTGCAAAATTTCATCGAAATCGGTTGAGCCGTTTAAGCGTGATTGAGTAATAACCATACAAACATCTAACCATCCAAACGTCCAAACTTTCGCATTTATAATATTAGTAGGATTGATTCAAACGTTATCTAAACTAATGTATGTCGGTGTCAAAGGTCACACGGCTGGCCTTTCTGAGATAAAAATGAAAACTGAAGTGAATCATTGGATAAACCTCAAGTCGATGGTCACTTTCCTACCTACGGAGCAAATAGTTTTCGGTAGATGCGCAATTACAATGTACTGTTGAAACATAGTGTTTGCTTCATTATTATATTCTATGAAGTTATTCAATTGTAAAAGAAATAGTTTTATGACTTTGTCAAATATTTCAATACTACTGGGTCACGCAAGCATTGTTATAGTGCCCCAATTTTGATGGTCTATTACAAAACCGTTCGTAATCGATGGGCTTATAATAATCGTAACGGCAATTAGTTCACTTGTGATGCAACCACCATTTTCGTGATTTTTCGTACCGATGGGAGTTTCCGATAATTGTTAGAGATCACGATAGATGCCTGTACTGACGTCTTTGTAAAGGTGTAATTTAGTAACAATAACTAAGAGTTATGATCTTTTGTGCATGATGGGCAGCATTATGCTTGAGTGAGCCAATTTTTACGCCAATGGAACGGCGAGTGATGATTCAATCAAGGCTTTTGTGCCGCAGGCCGTTACGTTTTACGATCGCTTCGCTTCCGTTCATGTTTTACTGTATATTGGAATGGGATTTAGGGATTAGATAAACATGCATTTAATTAAGCTTATTATTTTCTGTGAAATATTATAGTTAAGAGTGCTAGCAGGTGACTAAACCAATAAAATCAAAGTTCAATACTTGGGCATTTTTAAAATTTCGTGTACCCAATTAGCGTGAGTTGTTAAATAAAAATTAAGTCAGTGTCAGTTTTGTGACGATAATTAAGTAGCCAGTTTGTATACAAATTAACTTTTTCTTTTCAATGTATAAATGCTATGCATATATAGTTATTTACATGTGAAACAAGTTCAATTTCACATAATTGGAATGCTTAATTGTCGTCACTAAACTGACACCGAGTTAATTTTTATTTAACAAAACACGCTAATTGCGTACACGATTGTTTAAAAATGCCCACTTATTACCCTTTGGGATGACACTATCAAGTCGCAAGTATTCAATAATTAAATAATTATAAAGTTTATTAAGGGGGAAAATTTATGAATGTATTGCTCCGAGCCGAATTTTAACCAGCGACCTTCTCGCATGTACACGGCCAGTTGCTCTATCCAACTGAGCTATCGGAACCATGCTCGGTTCAACGATTTTTTCAACCGGTTTCCGCTTATTAGTACGCCTCATCGAATAACCATGTTGTACTTTAAAGTACCTACGTTTCCAAAGTAGTTTATTTGGATTCACTAAAAGTGATTGCTTAGATCTTATTTACTACCAATTTGAAAAAAACCACCAGGGTTGCAGTTGGTTTATTTCGAATTGCTCGCTTTGCAGTGGGAAAATAAAGGCGCATAAAATAACTTTATTCTTCTTTTTATGACAACCATATTATTACATTACAAAGTTCATTAGCACTGTGGCAACTATGTCAAATTCACTGTAATCATAACGAGGCATACATATAGGGCTGGCATTCATGTGTGTGAACGCATTTTGTACGCAAAACAATAAAATTCCCATGCACCCGATTGCCATCGCAGAGTTAACAGTAAACTTGTGTTTGCGTAACCAGAAGACGTATGCCACGGAGATAATGAAAGTGATCTTTTTGTGTAACGAGAGAACAATATGGGTGCTGCCTAATGAGGTTTGTGGGTACAGACAGACGTCATTGATATATTGGCGCTGCGCATTGAGAATGAGAGTGAACGTTATTGTGCATGTGACAGGATGATAAATAAATCATTTAATGCATTGATCTATCGAGTCTGTCATGACGAACTAAAATCTAGTATTTGAGCGCTCGAAGGCTTTCTGCGGGACTTTGATAGCTAAAATATTTGCATTAGCATAATAGTATTTTCTTTATTGAACTTTTTTTACTTTGCTGAATTTCATAAAACTTTGATTTTGAGTAATAATAAATAAATGTGCTGTCACGGATACTTTAATACTATGACGCTATTTTAAGTATATTGAAAGTTGAAATTAAACTAATATCCGGAGGCTATTTGATGTTACTTTACAACTGACAAAAGAATTCCGACCGTACAAACTTGTTTAACCTTTATTTGACTTGAACTATCTTTGAGTTGATTTAACATTTTTATTATTTATTGACACCGGAACGGGACGTTGGTGAAATAATTGGCCAGATATTTATGAGTTGGCTTCTCCTTAATTGTAGGTCCATGCATTAATCTTCGGAGAGCCTTAGGCTATCTCTGGCTAGACCCATGTTGCTGTATGTAAAACGGATGTCCGGTTAGAAAGGTGATCTGATTGTTTTATTGGACAAATGCTTTTTAATGAAACGAACTAATAAAAAGTGTGTGTTTAATTAGAAAGCGTATACTTTACATTACATTACTAACTTTAAATGTTTTTTACGAATGAATCCCATTTATATATTTAAACTAGTTGTTCTTACATTGCACAAATAAGTGATTTACAAGATAGTTACTGATTGGTTAAAGTTTAATTATTGGTTGTTTGTTTACTCTACTTATTATGTTGTTATACTACTCTGCAGCACAACCTAAACGGAAAACTGAAACTTGTATTAAAATTCTTAAGGGTATAAGCGTTTAAACACACACGCGCGCGCACACACACGCACGCAACGCACGCACACAAACTTAACTAATATATTTATTTTTGTCAACGATCACAAATATGAAATAATATAAATAATGTGAAGTCAAATAGTATTGACACGTAATATTTAAGCCTAAGTTTGTTTGATATTGTTTGTTAACTAAGCAGATGATAAGGAAGAGCGGATCCGGTCACAGGTATCAGGAGATCCTGACATTTGTGTATTTTACCTATTTTGTTCAACGAAAATAATACATTTTTCATATTCACTTTTATTTATTTTTTGTTATCTTGTTATTAATTTGCAAGATAGTTAATTTTATTATACAAATGAAAATATAAGTAGTTTAGGTACTATCGAACCAACTGAATCATGATCATGACCCACCATAGAACCTTGTTACAATTAACGAACATACGTACGATCATACGACGTTAATATGTCAGTTAATTGTAACAAGGTTCCACGGTGGGTCAGGATTCAATGTTGTCGATAGTACCTATATATTGCAATGCGAAAAACGGCACTTTAGTTTGAGTTCCAATATGAAGTTTCTGACGAAGTTTAAATAATGTCTGTCCATAACTTACATTGTCAAAGTTAAGCATCGGGTTGACCGCGGGCGGAGTGCAGACTATGAAAATGAATCTGAAAATTATGCGACTATATCTAAACGTCTGTGCATTTTTGCGATTTAAATTTATCTCGAGTGATGTACTTGAATGCAGACTAAATTTCCTTGAATTTTGATCACCGACGTCTGTCGATGTCTGGGCTGTTATTCTTTACGCGCACATACGCCTCACCTCACCCGTCACACCCAACGAAACCAGACCTCTACCTACGCTTAGCTTTTTCGAATCGCGGCGTCAATATATATTTGTAGGTGAGCGTTGAGGTGAGGTTAAAACAAGTTACAGAATACCGGGGCTGCAGTGAGCGTGTCTTTATTGAAGCGCTCGCCAAAACGAATGCGACTGGCTTTAGCATGACTTTAGTCATTTATAAATCGTCCAATTCTGCAGTTCAACTTGTTTTTCTCGCTCGACATATGTCGTGGAGGTTAATAGTAGACGGTTTCGCGGTTCGAATAAATTTTTATCTGCATCGTGATTCATGTGTCTGCAGCGGCAGACGAATAAAATTTTGTCGTTCCCTCATAGCGACACACTGTTGCATGCAAATAGAAGTGTATATATACATGTCGGGAAAACTTGCGTACATGTTCATTATACAATACAATATACTTAAATACTATTTGATGCACGCCTCAATGTATTAAATGAATACTGTCTACGGTGGCTCATAGGGTACGCTACCCGCGATTTATGCAGGGCATTGGGTAACCTTGTATGATATTTTTTTAATATTCGTTTAGAGGACCTCTTAATACGCATATATATATAAAACCAAACGCGTTATACAATATCGGAGCCGGGATATTTAAGTTTGAAGTTTTGTTTATAACTTTTCAATATGACCTGTGAAAATATATATTGCAAATATCTTGGCTCCGATGCATTTAAGTGTATTACGATTCATAGCAAAATATGTTTGTTTTGAGTAGATCTATCATAATCGACCACTTTTACGAATAGCCGCTCAACTAAAAAAATTACAACATTTTTACCCAAACCCCTATACACAACAATGACAACTTGAATATAGTGGTACTAATACGTTAAAAGTATTAGTAATATGTATACACTGTACATAATACTGTACATAAATACCTACAGCTATATACATCAATTTCATCTGCTTTCGTAATAATTGCTAGTTGAAGTAAACTTATTTAATTTGTAACTTATAAAAATGTAGTCTGTAATCTGTATGGACAAGTATCATCTTAGTTGAGAATAGAGAATCTAAATGATCCGGGTGCGGACTGATCGTAGAATCTAAATGATCCGGGTGCGGACTGATCGTAGAAGACATCATAACTTTAATGAAGGTTTTTCAGGTGAGGCTAGGCGGAGCGCAATATTTATATACTAACGATGATAAAATAGTAATTTGTTTTATCGCCAACTCTAAGCAATTGCCATTCAATCTACTCCTCACCTTGCCAGTGGTAAGCTGCTTAACTGCGTACTTTGATTGGTCTATGTTCTTCAAAAGTGCGAACTTTTCCAAATAAAGATGTCCCTATGAACGTAACTACGACGTGTTTTTGACAATTTCCGTTAATTGCAAGGGGGCATAGTTTAGATCAAATAAAGTTAATTTCTCCAAGACAGTAGTATCTTAACTCTTCCTGTTATCAAGATATTCAATATTTTAATTTAATCAGTTTCGCAGATTTAACCAGTGTAAATGGCTCTTAACTGTGACGTCATAGCAGCTTTTTAAACTTTGTAAGGTTCCTATACACTACAAGGAGGTTTACAAAGCGAGTTCGTTCGATATTAGGCACGAACTGACTCGGTGGTACATATTTTTTATTTCATTTTTTCAAGATTCTTGTACAATAAGACAATAACCGTTAATGCCACATAAAATTATTTTGTATAAAAAAAGGGAAAAAAAAAAATATTTTTCTTTTTCAAGAAATAATTATGCTAATTTGTTTCTATGAATGGACTCTGCAATATGCCGAAGTTAACGGAAATTCCCGGGAACACCGTGTATAGGCGGCGTCATATGACATATGTGCTTCTTTGTTTTGCGATGAATGAATACGTAGGTCACTTATATCATCGGTAAACATCGAGCCATCTAAACACCAGGAAGAGACGAAAGCTCTTCTCAGATAATTAGTAATGGCAGCAATTTGATGCAAATGCGAGCCCGGCTCGTTTTGAAACCATCCGTTAGGCACACCCACGAGCGCGACAATCGTTGTTACGGCTATTCTAGCCTTTAAACAATGATTTATTTAATGACATATACCTACAAGCCTCTCACTCTTGTTGAAGAGTTGTCCCTAGCTGATAAAAAGGGAACTGTCAATGTTTCATAATGTGCCCGTGCATTTAGAATAGGAGTCGGGATATTTCTCTCGCGCCTGCGTTCACGTTCTTATGCCAAATTAAATGAGTTCACCCGAACACGAATACGAGAGCTCACGGACCATATTGTTCATCGTGGATACACGCTCATGCGTCACTCTAGGGTTTATCATGCGCATGGCTCCTATACATGTGTATATACCCTTAATTTCTGCCCTTACCCTAGAGTTACAAGCATCCAGGACCATCTTGCGATGACCGCTTACAACCAGACGAACTGTACCTACGCTTTTTGGCGACCGTTGTGGCATACAATAAAATAATTTACAAATATTTTAATAAAATGTACTAACTTATCTTCATGACATTCGGTTCCGTTTAGTTACAACATTATAAAACGATCAAAATCTGGCAGTCGTGAGATAAAAATAATTGCGTAAAACCAGGTCGAAGGCCTTCTGGCACCGTTCAATAAATTCTGTATATTTCAATATCAAAGTAAAAATCTCGACAATAAACTGCTACAAAATACAATCACAAATTAAATTAATACACTCAATTATAAACTCCGTGATATATTTTTTGTGAATGTTTTTTTTTTATTCCGGAAGCGGAGAGGCTGTCGCGGCACCTGATCGATATGTTCAGACATGTCTGTCAGTTACCTAACGATATGCTTGCTTTGCCTCCGGTTTTGTCAAAAAGTTTCACATGAGAAAGGCGTGGGTGGAGTAATTCTTGATGATAAACCCCACATGCTTCTTTATCTTACATTCGGTAACGATGGACTAGGTTAGTTTAGCAGCACTTGTTTGGTATGCGTTTGGAACCAATCCAAGTCCAACCTTTGGTGTGGTTAAATTTTCATGGTGTGAGGTTTGAAATGAATACGTTCGTTCAAAAGTTAGGCGTTACCGAATTGTGGGAATCCTTTTGTATTCCTATGGTAGTGTTTCTGAGTAAGGTAAGAGGTAAGAAATTTTCCTGCAATCCTTGTAAAATGGTTGTATTTGTGCATAACAATGTTTAAAAACACTTTGGACCTCCGCGTCCGTCCATCCGTCTGATCCATTTTTAACTGCGTGCGTAAAAACGGGCAGCAACACAAGCGTACCGAAACGCACCGCGTACTACAATACCAGTGAAAGCGAATCGTTTGATTTTTTTAATAACAGAGATGACACAGCGGTTTGATGGCTTCAGGTTTTTTCCCGTGTGGTCGAAACCGAGCGTGATTGACTCGGGCGCCGGAGATTGTGCGATTAACTAAACACCTACTTTCCTTTACAGTTTGACAGGGCTTCCTTACTTATTGGTATCGGTAAATTGACCATCGAAATTACTTATGCTTGTTCGGAATTATATATTATAGAATCCAACATGTTCCTAAGTTTGAAACGCTTACTATACCTTCCTAAATATGTTAGTGTGATTGCACACCTCTCTTCCATTTTGGGATGTGGAAGTCAGGAATATGTAACAACTCTTTAAAATGTTTATTCAGTCTACACCTTGAGACCTATGATAATACGCCGATATCGGTGAGGCCCGTAGATAAGTTGTGACGTGTGTGTGTTGTGATTTTTTGCGGACAAATTTAATTGAATTCTTTATATCATTGTAATGTTTAATTTGCTTGGCATTTTTATTTATTTTTAATATTATTTACGAATTTAATGTATATCCGGGACAATATTGTATTGTAATTTAGGCTTGTAATTGTAATATAAGTTTTAAGCATCGTGAATTCTAATGTCATGTTTTAGATTTTAAATTTGTATGCCTATCGGTGAAACATAGCGCCACACTGTACCTTCTCCACCACCATCCTGTAACCTATGTTTACAAATAAATCACTTACTTACTTACTTACTTACTTACTGACACTCCGAGAAAACTGCACGCAGAAATTAAAGGTACTTCTATTTCTGAAGCATATCTAACATGCGATTAATTGGCTTGATAGATTGTTAGAAAATCTGCTGAATTTTCGTCTATAATAATCACTACGGTATCTACTTAACTGTGATATGTATTCTATATTTAATAATTAATTTTAAATATATGAATAAGGACATTTAGAAACCAAATATATTTTAGAAACAAAATATATTTTACATGTATTATGAAACAAAATATATTTTATATGTTCTGTCCGGTAGGTCTGCCGAAAGCTTTGTATGTATCCTTTATTGTAATCCAAGAAAAAGAAAAAAAAACAGACATAATAGGTTATGCAGGTACAAAGGTGATCTTATCCCTGTAAGAGGTATTTTCCAGTTTACGTTTGAGCGATTGAGTTGAGAACACTAGGGGTGGTTTATCTCAAAGCATTGAATTCTTAAAGATCTAAATTGTATAATTTCGTCAATTATAATATATATAAAGAATATATTAGTGTGATGTCGGGTTAGAATAGCACCACCCCCTTTCTTCCTGTGGGTGTCGTAAGAGTCGACTAAGGGAACAGGGTTGATGTGTTGTGGGCGATGGGCTAGCAACCTGTCACTACGATATCACATTTTGTCGATCTTTTATACCCACATTGATGCTAAAGTGGCACTGGAACACAAGTTTCATGTGCTCTGCCTACCCCTTTTAGGTATAAAGGCGTGAATGTATGTATGTATGTATGTATATATATTAGTTAAACGTAGCTGTATAGAAATACATATGTAAATAGCACTTACAAATTCTTTAACCCGTTAAGAGCATCGATGATTTTCATAAATATAATAATATTTTATCAGCGCTGTAGCTGTAGGTAGGTATCTGACAGCTCAGCTTAAGGCTGAGCCAGTGTCCGGTTCACTGCCGCAGACATATACCTACTTGTTTCATGTTTTACCTGTTTTTTTGTTTTTTTTTATTGTTAATATGTGTGTCCTGTGTGTTTGTGAATAAATGTATCTTTATTTCTTTCTTTCTTTATAAAAAGTAAATTTTATATAGGTATATAATAGTGTATCAATGGATGTTTTTGTAATCCTTAGCCGGTTGATAAAGGCTTCGATCATTATCCTTTACGAGAGCACGGAATTGGGTGAAATCGCGATGATATCGTTCATTTGAATAAAACAGACAGTTTATGCACGTCTTTATGGAATAATGTTGGTAACATTGCCTCGTGGACACAGTGGCGTATGTCAGTTATATGTTCGTGTTACTTAAGCCCATTTAGTTTAACAGGGTTGGTCTGACAATGATTGCTTTGATAAGTGCATGTACGTAACTTCGGACTTTATTTACATATTTATACTAATAAATATTTTAGGGATCCGTACATATTTTATATTAAATGGTCAATTATTATGTATATTATTAATGATGTTTTTCCAAATTGTCTTGGTTTTATTATCATACATTCTGAATTAATATACTTACCTAACTAACAAAAACCTATATAATCAAAATTAACCTTCTATAACTAGGTACGTGTGTAACTAATAGAAAGAATTGATTTTACTATGTTTTTAATTATGAAACTATATTACGAGTCTTTCATTAGAGAGAAGGATACTCTAGTTTTAAAGTTTAACTTCTGACAATTAAATTAGTAGGATATATTCGTTTTTGTTGGTAATACATTGCTTTGCCTATTTAACTAGATTTTAATTGTTCTGATATTAGTTTAAAATTAAATACTCAACATTTATAAAATTCATAATATTGACTAGTCCAGTCCACAAGGAGATCCATATTTTAAGTGCTATAACCTTGGTGATTTATAGTTTTTTTATCACGGAACTCCCGGTAACTGGGTTCCTTTCTCATATTTTTTAGCGAATTTGTTTTGAAGATGACCTTTTTTAAGACAAGCATGAAGCGGGTTTATGATTGGTTGCACTTTTCATATTGACGCAAAACGACGTCAAACTTTTACGACTTTTCCGCGGACTTACGATAAGTTATGATCACAATTAAACGTTTACTGGAAACTGTAAACAGATATTATGAAAACTAAAATCGGTTTTTCGTATATGTAAATGGTGAATAATAAAATGAATTAATGAAGAACTATGAAAAAAATATAGGTAACTTCTGCCCGCGACTCCATCCTCGTGAAACTAGTTTATATCGTAGCTCCATACAAATTTTAACCCCCCTATTGACCTCGTTTGGGGATTTGCGGGATAAAAACTATCCTATGCCCCTTCCCGGGACTCAAACTATCTCTATACCCACCTAAATCGGTTCAGCGGTTTAAGCTTGAAGAGGTAACAAACAGACAGACAGACAGACAGACACATTTTCGCATTTATAATATTAAGTATAGATACAGACTGGGTGTATTTTAATAAATTTATTAAATTAGGATTGAACAAAAATGTAATGATTTACCCCAAATATTTCGTGTTATTTAGCAATTGCCAATACTTGGTCCGTTAAAGTGTCTTACGTAGCAGATCTATGAAACAACTACTTAAGTACATTGAAAATAATTATTAAACTGATGCTGGTGATGATCAAATGATCAAATTTTAATTGACATCCAGTAAAACAGAGTAAATTAAAACAACGTTCAATTATTGGTAGTTAAATAAATTGTAAACGTAATGCGTATTGAAACATACAGCTTTTAGACAAACGTGAAATTCGCAAAAATAAAATAAAAATATGATTAAGAATCGTATTCAAAATAATTCAAATATTTAATACTTGAAGATCTATTTCATTTTTAACTTTCATACTTTTTTCCTTTAATGTATTTTGATTGAACTATTCGTTGCTATATTTTGCCGACGGCCGGTGCAGGACTAACTTTTTTGTGGTACTTCAAGCGGTCACCTTTGTTGCTATTAAAAAACAAACACGTACGTTTATTTTGATAATTATTGAAATTATTTTATTTTATTGTTTAACGTGATTATTCAGCTTCAAATAATAAATAAAATATTTTAGATTCGAAATATTAGATTTTTTTAGTTCAATGACAAAACAGTTCTCCCGAATTTCATAAATTTCACCAGTTCTTAGCACTAAATTATTTAAAATATTGAGTGAATTACTATTTAAAAAAATACACACAGAAGTTGATTAATACTGTTTTATATTAAAAACTGCATTTATTATATGCGTAAAGTAAATATTTTAAAGTAACAATCATACAACGATACTTGTGAATAATTTTAATGCACCTTTAAGCTTTTCGAGCAATTCAAAAGTCGTTAATTTGGAGACTACAAATTAAATAGAAATTACCTTATATTTGGACACTTATGTTCAATTATATATTTTTATTATTTATTTAATTTAGAATGTATAAGTACCGTTTTTCATATTGTTACCTAAATGTTGAAAACGAGACATCATTAATTTTAATGATTTACATTTAAAATGTTATATGGAGATAATATCCTGTCACAGTAAATTTAAATTTAATTTTTATTCGCATAAAAACACGCAAGTCAAAAGCTTTAACGACACAAAACGTACCTCGTATAACGGAGCGGCACACGAACGAATCCTTCAGAGCTTTTCAAACCGAAAATTCGCACTTGAGAAAGTCAATAAAAAATATCCTTGTCATTAAAAACACAAAAGCAATCCTTCACACAACACTAGAACGTTAATAAAACCACACGTTCAATAGTTAGTACACCGCACTTATAAGTTGAACTTATAAATTAGTTGGTCGCAGCGGAGCGCACGTGCGCGCAGGGCCGTAGCATCGCGTTATCAGCCGACAACAGAACTTGAGAGTCGATCTCAATAATAACAAGAAAAGAAAACGGTCCAGTTTCAGCGGGGCTTCCGGATGGCTCGGACGGGGCAGCCGCGCTGCTCGCACAAGGGTTCTCTCTCTAACGGGACTGAGGTTGAACGATAGCGAGCGCAGTCGCGCCCGCGACGCTGCGCAGAGCGCGCGCTGCGACTACAGCCTTTTGAAGGCTTTGATTTGCGTGCAAAACTTGTCGCTTATCTTTAACTGGACGCGATACGTCAGGGAATAAGTTTTGCACGCGTATCTAATAGTATCCCTATTTTATATTAAATGAAACTCTACTTGCGATGATTCGTAACGATTTAAATATATTACGGGGGGGTGATTCTATGCAGATTATTCGAAGAGGACCTGAACAGTTATAGTAAAATCATGCGTAGAATTGTCTGTTTTTTTGTTACGGATTAGGAGATAAAACTCATGCCCTGTTCTTAAAATTGTTGTACCCTGTACAATGTGTCAAACTACATAACATCAGGAACATTAATATATTTACATTTAATTGCTGTTTAGTTCCCAGAAAATTGGGTATATTGCTGGTACTTTAAGTACCTACTTTAAAGTCGAATTCAGAGTAAGAAACGGAAGCAGTTTAGAAATATGACTTAGGACAAACACTACGCAATCCAATGATTACAATGTAGATTAGTCGAGTTCAAACTTCAAGTATTGTCTGCTCTCGTTGATGTCTATTGTACAGTGTCCTCGGATAAGTCACCCCGTTTGCAGAATGTTAAATTATTATGTTAATAAATGTATTTAGGAGCTTTCATTTAACTTTTACTGTTCGTATCTATGTAAATATGTATATATAAGTTTTCGTTGAATATTTGCATCGTATTTTTCAGCGATTTCCCGTTATGATTGCCACTACTTGCTTGCACGATTGAGCTGAAATTTGGCATTGTCTATAGCCCGACAAGTCCCTATTTGACCCTGAGGTAGTGTCACTGTAAATCGCATAATATATGGCAATAACGTACATACGTCATGTGTAGTCGGGACAGTGTGTAATGGCATTGTGTTGTTTGTTGAATGTAAACATTCTATGCTTTATAATAAATACCTATTCATCCATATCTAGTTCCAAGTACGTATTCCATATTTAAATATTCTTCAGATTTTGACTCCGAAGACTGACTGATGTGTCGCTTAACTCGCTCGCTTTCATGACCGCTGAACGTTCGGTCAGGGATTCGACTAAAGGAGGGTCCTTTTCTATATTCGTCTTAAATTTTAAATAGTGAGTTCAAGTCTGTTGTCAAGTGTCTGTTGCCAGTAAAATAAATTAGTTCCATTAGAAATCCACAACATGGCTGAGATCAAAAGGAAACTTGTCAGGCTATAAGTAAGTTCAGTGGTTCAGTTATAATTGAGTTGTTGAGGTACTCTTTTTATAACGATTCTACTATTACAGAAAATGACCCCTGACACAATATGGTATTTGTCAAAAGTAGAATCATCTACTTTTTATGGAACGCGAAAAACGCTCCGTTAGTATGGAATTTGTAGGGATTAGGCACTAGCTTGTGATGTCACAATGAAACAGACCTTATTGTTAGTTTTTATGAATTTAAAAATCTTAAAATAGCAAACATAAATTAAAGATTGATACTTTCCGAGTATTCTCGTAATGTTAAATTAATATTTTTTCAGTTGTAAAATATCCTATTACATTCTACGTATTCTCCGGATTCTTTGAATAAAGAGAAGCAAACTATTGGCTACAATCAGCTATTTGTTAAATGAATTAAGTAATATCGCAATTTGAGTCCTTGCTACTGCGGTAGGTAAATAGAAAACAAATACGTATCTCCGCTTACGTATAAAGACAAGTTTGACTTTAATGAAGAAATCATACGGCAGCGTAACTAAATTACGCATAATTTTAAATTATAATTTTATATCACATTTTGGCGATCTTTTATACCCACATTTATGCTAAAAGTGGCGCTGGGACATACGTTTCATGTGCTCTGCCTACCCCTTTTGGGAATAAAGGCGTGAATGTATGTATGTATGTTTAAATTATAATTTAATGAATACAAATTCACCGCCAAAATGCCTACACTATTCAATAGCAGGCATTTTATAAATTTAAACTGAATGCTCATATTTTGGGAGATAACTTATCTGATTTCGATAAATTTCTCCGGGTGGGAATATTAGTCATTTTTGTGTTAGCCAAATAATACATTAAAGGCTTTCAAAAGGACCCGCGGCCGTGCGGTACCGGCACCTTATTAAAATGCAATAAAAATCGAGAGATTTAATCGTTTTTAAAAGAATTTAACAAACTTGTGCACAGCCCTGTCACGTTTAAGGCTGTTAAGGGTTAGTTGTTTATACTTAGTTTTAAATTTGGCATAATTAAATGATCGTACACAAACCGGTAACGTACCTATTTCCCATTTAAATATTTAAAATGTGCCAGTTATTTTACTGACAGAAGAGACTTTCAGTGTATCTTTTTTTTCATATCTGTCATTCAGATTTTGAAATGGGTACTACTGAAAAATGAAGGGTATCTATGACATGCAGTGGACGTCACATTTCGAAATTCTAATCTTGCTTCTCGGCTATTTATCATTGAGCGACTTTAAAATTGGATTTAAATTTGATACCAGGGTCATTCTCAGAGGGCACGTTTTTTGGGCGTCGGGAAGAATAACTTTGTATTCTTGCATATATATGGCATACAAAAAATGTTGGAGGGTAGTTTTAGTTTTATTCTACCTGTAGCAGTTGTAATTTTGAAGATACTCTGTTGAGAACCAGTAATAAAAAAAATGAAAAGCCTACTTTTATCATGCTCCATCAAGCGTACAGACTCCAAAATTTAGGACAAACCCCTTTGCAACTCGGTAACCACTACTACTACCTAACACCGGGCACTTTTTTATTATAGTCAGTTAAACAAATTTACATTTTGTTATGTTGATTATTATTACAAATGCTTGTATAAAGAAATATGATTTTTTCTCCGCGCGTACAAATTTATGACTAAACTCCGTCATTGGAAGCAAAACAAAAATTGACATCACTATTTGCAAGTTTACGCACATCACTATTACATCGAGCGAGCCAGTTCAGGCTTGTCTGTGACACGGTGAGCGACGGAGGTGCGTTTCGCGACGCTGGGCGATTTTACAAACGTAAGTATCTAATCTCCGTATTTTGTCACTTGCATTTTCTAAACTCCGTTTAGTCATTTATTTTCCTATTGGTGTGATTGATTGTTCTACTATTTAATTATAATGAATTAAACTATATTACCTGTTAAATGTGTGTAATATCGTTTTACTATATAAGGTAATTTATGAAATAAAAAAATAAAATAGTTTTCTCCCTAGGCTCCGTCAAATAAACTCCGTCAAATATTTAGACGGAGTTGAGAAAAAACGTGTATTTAGTATCTAAGTGAGCAGTCACATGCAAAAAAACATGTTTTACATCACATTTGCTGCTAAAGCGAAGGCCGAAGAAATTAAGTATACTCTCTAGTTCCTTCATTACTGCGAATTTTACATGGACATGTACTATTTACAAACATTGATGTACAGTACCAAGAAAAATAAGCCATGTGAAATTTGACGCATTTTCTTCGTTCTGAACACTAACGACAGCAATTATTTACCTACAATACTGTTTAAATCATTTTTGGAGCTAGAGCTTTTCGTTTAACTTATTTCCTGTTTAAGTAAAACACTGGTGATATTCTAATGTAAGCATTTGTTAGTTTAGAGATGAGTATTAAAAAGCGATTATTCTAAATGCAAAAGATTAAGAAGATCTTAAAAGATCTAAAAGAAATATTATTAAGTGTAACATGTTATTCACTAAGTTAAGTGATTGTTATTTTTTTGTTGATTTTGTTATGTTTTCTACCATTCCTTTTAAAATTAGTATACAAATTAATAAAAAAAATTAAAAGTAATCAATGCTGTTATTTTTCTTTTCAAACTGTGTTTAATATTTTATATTAAAATATATAAAATATCATTCAGGTTTTAAAGCACTGTATCCATCAACTCCATATCATATTTCTAAACTCCGTATAAAATATATCAACTCCGTCGCAACATTCTCAACTCCGTCTTGGTGAAAAAAACAATGGCTTTTAAAATGTTAGCTAATAGATGTATATGAGGGACAAAAGTATATAAATGATGTAAATAGCTCAATGATTCGTATTTTATACATAATATAGCAGTAAATATACTGTACAAAATCAAGACGGAGTTGAGGCTGAGAACGCCGTATTCTGAGAATGACCCACCAATCATCTCTTAATATAAAACACGTCGCGGACACTCGCACGTGGCTACGAGTTTAGCAAAATGGAGCGCATGATCCATGAACGATTGTCATTGTATTTCAATAGCTCAAAAATACGTATTTAATTATTTATTTATCTATATAAGTATATATGTATATCGTCGTCTAGTACCCATAGTACAAGCTTTGCTTAGTTTGGGACAAGGTTGATTGGTGTAAAATTGTCCTCAAATATTTATTTATTTATTTTATTTTATATGTTACCGGATTGAGTCACTGCATTTGTTTGTTGCCTTGTAGAATTTGTTTTACCTAGTTAAGTAGAAAAGGACAATAGGGATTCATACATTGAAGCAAAAATATGTTTTGGCCACCAGTGTTGTCGACTTTTACTTATAAAATTAAACACACATTGTAGCTCCATTAATAAGTCGAGATCACTTAAATTACCATGGTAATTATGTTAAAATCCACAAAGACTCTTCATTATAGTTGACCTTACGAAACGCCGTGGTTTTGCCCTGACATATTGTCACAATTACTCGAATCAGTTCAAGACAGGTTGCCGATCTAGACTGCTTTTTGGAGAAAGAGGTTTAAATGTCAGATGCTGTTTTTTGGTTAAAACTTTGTAAATGAAAATAAATTTTGTAACGTTATGTATAATATTGAGACGTAAAAAAACAATTCTGGCATAATCAGGTTCCGTTGCAAATTGCTAAATAATACTTTTCTTTAAACTCTACATTATCGCGCAACAATATACCTTCGGCACCAGACAAAATAAACCTAACACGTGTCCCCTCTCAGGGAAATGGGACCTTGGCGGGTTTGGCTATTTTTATTACATCGTGGATCTTTGCAATTATATCGGTGTCTACCTAACTATAAAAAAAACTAACTGCACCTGTGAACCTATAGAAAAAGTCAAATGCATCACTTATCTAGGAATGAAAGTAGATGAACATTTCACCTGGTCATACCATGTCATTTTATTTATGAAAACTTAGTATTTAATTGGGTAAGTTTTAACATTTAAGATTGAGTTCCTATTAGCACACTAAGATGTTTGTATAAATATGTCGTTGGTAGACTCCATACTGATTTATGCTCTCGACAGCTTTGGACTCACAACAAAGTCCAATATCGATAAATTAGAAACCATGCAAATTTAAAAGTTACTTGTCAACGAAAAAAAATAACTCGAATGTAAAGGTATCTGAAGAAAATTACCGGTAAGCATGAAACATAAATAAGTATGTATCTACTTGCTACCACGGCTAATACCACGGCTGTTTGGAACATGACTGAGTATTCTTCAATAAAACTTATTGATCATACCTATAATACCAAGTCTATGGTGACTGATAAACTATTCGATTCTAGGACAAATAATTACTGTGGAGACAGAACTCTCAAAAAGCGTATCTAATACCTACTCAATAGTTTGCCTGAAACCATTAGTCGTGAAAACTTACATATACATTTATGTTCTCGCCAAACTGTTACGTTTGATGGAGAGGCGCGCTACGTTTTAATACAACTTAAGAGTCCGCAGTAAGCTCGATTCTCCATACAAACGTATTTACGCTCTCATTTTAAAACTACCTGTCGGATTGTAACGAAACTTCGCATGTACAATGACATGAGGTATATCCAGGTCTGTAATTAGTTTATGTCGCTTCAGATACCATAGTAAATAAAAGACAATGAATTTAAGTTTTTCATACAAAACTTGTTTTTGCTGTATTTCGTTTGTTTTATAAACTGGAACCTCTCCTAATTACCTCAGGTCAAAGGATATGCAAAGTTTCGTCATAATCCAACACGTAGTTTTAAAATGAGAACGAAACTCCGTTTGTATGGGAATGTGAAATTCGGCCGAGGTTACTGCGGACTCTTAACCTATTAAAGTCATCCTTTAAAATAAATTAGGTAACAGTTTCGTGGGCATGTATGCATATATATATATATATATATATATATACACATACATATATGATAAAACGATAATGACTATCGACTTCATCGTTGACGTTATTTCCTTTTAGCTTTGCACTGTGGTATTGGCATCTTAATGAAGGAACAAGGAAAGGAAGCGGAGCTCCGTAAGGTTTTTAAATTCGTTATGCCTTGGGAAAAATGACATAAACACCCATTTAAAAATAATAAGGCATGGGATTACACATTAATGACGATGTTCGTTACTCCGAAAAAAGTTAAGTGAGAAATCAAGCATGTATTGGGAATTCAAGGTTAGGTTCACGAGAATACCACGAATTCTGTTCCAATAGGGGTCGTCAGCTCGCGGCAATGCTACCTAAAAGTTAATTTTGTCGAGTGATTTATGCAGTCTGATTATGATGAATGAATAGGTACATATTTAATATTATACAGTGTGTCTTGGTATTGAAAGCTATTAAATAACATGACGTATTTTTACCAAGCCAAGCCGAGTAGCATAATTGTATATTTTTAAACGAAATTTTAAATAACCCGTGGTGTTTTTTTTTACTATTACTGCCTGTCTCAGTGCAACATTTTACGTCTTCCTCTGGTTAGCAAGTGGGCTTTTCGCACACGAAGCGGGCGGTAAGTACCGTGTTATAACTGAGTTTTACGTAAATATTTTTCCAACTGACTTGTCAGGGCAGAATCGCGAATCATCGAGTTTTTCAGTAACTCCTTTGTTCGCTACGCTTTAGGAAATGCATAGTGACATCTACCGCGAATACTTATATATATCAATCTACTTATCATTGTATTTACGTATCTAACTTCAACGATCGATGCTAAAATATAATGTATTTTTTTGAAAGTCAGATGTACTTATACTTAATTTGTACTGAAAACATTTTTAAATTATGAGTTCTCAAGATAGGTACTATATTTACAATATACAATCAAATCGTGTTTTTTTTCGTTGACAACTGTTATGTATAATACTCTGGGTACGTCTCCCAAGCTTAAGGAATAGGTACTTATAAGGATTAAATACTTTATTATGAAAGTAAACGTCACGGGTGTATTTGTCAATGCCATCGTGCACGTAAGATTGGGACAACGGGAGAATGTTCGCTGGAAATTCTCTCAAATTAACACTTGTACACTGTTAAAACTCAAGTTTACATTCACTTTGACAGTCGATTATAAGTTGAAAATGTCAAATTTAATTTGACCAAATTGTACAAAAATTAAAGTCAAAATATAGCCGATATAGTGTTGACTTAATATTGGCGTGTCTTATTTGCCACCGGCGTACACGAATTACACTTTATTTATATAAATTACATGAATTAATACGATTGGCTCCCTATAATTAGCATGCCTATAAGTTTCATTTTCAACATCCTTGTTCGTTGTATGGTATTTTCATGTGATGCGTTTTTTTAAACGACATTTTTGAAAGATTTCTAATCACTGGCCTTACGTTATATTTCGGCATCTTTGCATACTTTTACATCAATTGCAATCACTACTTTTCAACCCCTTTTTCAAGCCCTTTTCACCCGGGAACATTATCAAACACTGGCACAGACTTAGTATGCGAATCTGGTGCTCTGGCCTGGCCGACTTGTGTCGGTGCACACCCCAAGTTCACTCTTATACTGGCCCAGTTTTTAATAAAGCTGAAAACGTAAATTCGCAATGCATATCTCAAAACTTCTCACAGTTATTTATGACCTGGGTATTTACTGATGTTAATCGGAATGTCTTAATTGCGCCTCTTACTGGTATCGACCGGTTCATAATTTCCTTTGGTGATTTAATACCTATGAAATTTATATGCGGAAGTGTAGGTATAATACCGGTGCATTGTGTTCCTGATACAAATGACTCATCTTGTGGTTGTTCGAGTAAAAAGTTGCAGTGACCTTTAAAATTACCAGTAACTGTAAACTACTAAAAAAATATAAGTACTGTCTAGTAAATACCCAGTTACGTGTTAATGTGTGCGTTTAATTGAACTTGGGTGTAAAGTATGACAGAAAAATGTTAAATCAATAATTAAGAACAATTTTCGACTTAATTGATCCAGATCTTACGTGATTTAACTGTGAACTTTTAAACTGCAACTTACTTCAAAAAAACTGATCGAGTGCATAAATCAGAGCATTAAAAAAGCTAGTTAATATTGAACTTTACGTGTACTTACACATGCTCTACTTACGAAATTCATTCACTTCTCGAAAGAGAAACCATTTCAATTTGTAACTCATTGTCGGTTATCGATTACGCAAACAAGAATTTAACCAGTAGTTAGCAATGGATGGAAGTAGACGAGCGTCAGTGTTTTTTACCTTTTGTCTTATATGAATTATAGTAACGCATCAAAATCATTAAAGTACGTCAATCAAGCGTGCGGCTGCTGATATTTATCGGTCGCATAACGTGCAGCTACCAAGATGTGTAGAAAACTGGACGCGGTAATTGAGGCAAAAATAATTATTTAATTCTAAGTATACTTTATCGATTCTATTTAAGCATGTAAAATATTATAGCAGTCAGGTTTAAGTTATCTTTGTTGTCACTCCCCCTATGTATAGTCCTGCATTATTGCAACAATTTGGGAGTGGATTCGAGACATACCATTTGTTTCCAAATTGCCTTTAATACGTTTTGCTGGCTCACTCTGACACGTTGGCTTGGGGCGCACAAAAGCAAGAAAAAACACATTAAAATCAAATTGTCAACAAATGAGTGTGTCGCGAATAGACCTGCCTGTAAGGTAAAAAAACTTGAGAGTCTTAGAAACTATGTCCTATATCTTGTGGTTGAGTCTCAAGCAACTAACAATAAGCTTGAGTCACAGCAATAACTACTTGTGACTACCACTGGAATTTTAACCCCTTCAGCGCGTTGAATACATATTACATTTAGTGCTGCTTACTAATGAAATGCTAGGTTAGGAATTTCTTGAACTGCGCCCCTGCTTAAATTTTCTTAGAAATGAATATTTAGGGACTAACCTAACCTATTCACTACATGCATGCTAACTGCTCCAGTCGCAAGGCGCTAGCATAGTAGCTTGGCATTACTAGTTGTTGGTCGCCAACTCCTTGGACCCATGCTTGTAAGGTTATCTGCAAGGAAACTTGCAGACGTCAATCCGGATGGTCTGGAGAGGAATCGGCCCTCAGTCATGAGAATTTGCAGAAGAAAAAGTCATGAAAAACATAGCTGGCTAGATTCTCTCCTCGTAGTTATGCTGACGTGATTAAGAAGGGTGACTAAAAGAAGTATGACTGACTTGATTTTTATTTAATTAAAATCTTAACTAAAGAATGGAAATTGCTCCGATATTTTTTATTTCGGTGCCGCTAAGGACAACTTATGAAAGTAATTGCAGAAATTTGCTTAACTATATATGCGTGTTTGTTATACATACCTGAGCGGCTCTGAAATAGAATAAATTTCTCTATTTTCTTAATACCCTGGTAAGATATTAATGAAGTAACTAGATTACAATTTGAGCACCTAACGTCGGACCAGTAGACTAAACACTCACAAAACGTGTCTGTGTTAAAGCCAATAATTGAAATTGAATACTTCGCTGGTGTAGTAAAATTGTACAGCGTAGAAAGCTATTGAATACAAGTAAGTACCTAACTGCACAATGAGCACCGACTCGGGCATCGAGATGCAACCTACGCGGCGCTGTAAATTGAAAACTCTCGATATCAGCCAATAGTATCAGAGTCTATAATACGGAGCCTATTCCGAGCCTATCGTATAATTATCGCAAATTAGTAACTCGCAGTGCTCAAAGGCACGGTAGCGCATAATATAATAAAGCTGCAGGCATCGCTCTAGCCAATTAAGCTAGGCGTGGCCGCTCCGAGACCTTAGAGAGCGGATGTAGCAGCCTCGTTCGCGCCGCCAGCTCGCTTCGATCGACGTTTGATGATAACCGCATCTGAAATAAAGCAAAATAAGTATTGCTTGAGTGAAAAGGTCAACCGGCCGCCGCTGCGCCGAAATTAAAGTCAAAAATAATAATCATTACGGCCACAATAAGCGCAACAGGTTCAGTATTTTGACAGCTTGACGTACGCGACCCGCGCCGCGTCCCTTTCGACGGCTTTTCTTTTCGTACCAAATAATTATAATATGATAATTTATGTGTAGCGGGCCAAAATTTTGGCGAGATCGTATCGTTAAGTTTTATAGCTTAATTTTGTTCGCCGAAGCGATGCCGCCTCACTCCGAAACTCGGGAAAGTAATAGCCGTTTTATACTAATTGTTTCGTCCGCGATGAAAATGATCCGTAGTTTTTGTTGGCTATGAACAAATATGGATGCGTTTGGAACCTCGCGTACTGAAACGCGCATTACTGCACCGAATTTACTCGAATTGCGCAAGAATCCTTCGTTAAAAGCTACCATCATAATTTTTATCTGCGTAATGCACTTTTAAGAGCCGTAATTCTTTGTAAGCCTCATTTGTAAGAATATTATAAATTTGCGTAAGTGCGGGCATTTTTTGTCGCGCGCTTTTTGCGCGGTCGCGTGTTTTATGTCTCTGTCAATATATTAACGGTTGAGTCAATAAATAAACTATTAATCAATGTTTTAATTAATGACCGCGGGTGTAATTTATCCGGGTGGGTTGACCGGAAAGGTGCCAACGACGCTGCAGATCCGCAACGTTCAAGAGCTGTTCTGATTTAATAATTAATAATGTAAGTTTACTGCGAAGCAATCGCGGATATTTGTCATCGTAGCGTGCCAAACGGCGCACTATCGACCATTACTCAATAACTGATAAGGCAGAATAGGTAATTTATTTCACATTCAGCCTCAAGGTCGTGTGAGTATTGTGATTACTCTATGATTTTGTAATTATTCTTAATAGATAGTTAGGATGGATAATAAATGTTAATAAAATGTGCTATGCGCGCATACAACAGGACATGGCATTATTCTAGCATACTCGTAGCATGACAAATAGGTGGTAAAAAAGCGATTCCCTTTGGAGTTAATTCGTGGTTCAGTGATATCAATATTAAACTGCTAATGTATTATTATAAAAAAATAAATGTTTAGCTCAAGTCTTACAAGTTCTACGTCCTGGCTCAGATGAACGTGCTAATGGAACAAAATGATTTGTATTCTATGTTATTAATTGCACAGTTTTAATTGATATGTTGTGTATTATGTATTGTAACAAATCGTGGACGAGCTTGATGGTCAGGGTTACTGGTATCGGATGCCATCCATGTCCAACATAGGTATCAGTTTTCACTTTATTCATTTCCAAGGTCACCGTTGCATCGTGAATACATTCTTGTCACAAAGTCATTGAAGCGGCAAAAAAACATACAGTGCGTGTAGACTGTATGTGGTATCTACCTATGTTAGATGCTTAAGGGGGTGAATTGGAAATAATCGCGTGCTTAAAGAATTCTTTACTATATGATTGTTTATCTCATTTAATCGATACATGATTGCGTAAAATTTCCTCGATAGAAAAAAATCCAAAGTCGGATCTTTATTTTCCTATTTTTACACAGCCTACTCAAACAATACATTATTTTATAACAGAATCAAGTTAATACTATAGTATCTTACCTTATATAAATCTCACTTAATGAAATATAAATAAAACTTCACTGAAATAAAGAATAACTTCACTAAGATAAAAACTATATGTCCTTCCCCGGGACTCAAACTATCTCTATACCAAATTTCATCTTAATCGGTTCATACAAAATTTGTACCCATATTAAACCCACTTAGGGGTGAGGTTTTTTAAAACCTATATTACTTTTCTTGTATTGTGGTAAGGAGTCCATACAGAAAGTTTCACGTCTCTCACTTAAAATTTTACTCCACCCTTATGCAATCTTTCAACCCCCTTTTTACCCCCGTGAGGGTGAAATTTCAAAAATCCCTTCTTAGTGGGTACCTATGTTATGTAACCTACCTGCTGTGAAAAATCAGCTTACTAGGTTTAACGGTTAGGGCTGGGCGATGATTTAAGTGAGTGAGTCAGTCAGTCAGTCAGGACTTTTACGTTTATATATATATAGATATATTATATATATTATATTGTTTCTCATACATACCTTCAACCCTTTTTAACCTCCTGAGAGGATGAATTTTAAGAAACGCTATAATTAGTTTCCTAGTCTTTAACCGAAGTTACAGATCCCTTACTTTAAAATTGTCTTGTTCCCCCGTACAAACATCCCACTCCTTTTGCAATCAATTTCAAACAGTCTAAAACAGAAGTTACAAATCTCTTACTTTAAAAATGTCTTGCTCTCTATACAAACTTTGAATCTCCTTTAACCCCTATAGGGAAAGAATTTATAAAACTCTGAAATCAGTTTAGTGTAGTCTAACATACAGGCTAAGACTGAAGTTATAAATCTCTTACTATAACATTTTCTTGGTCTCCATATAAACATTGAATCCCGTTATAATCCCCTTCGGGGTGGAATTTTTCCAAAACGCTGAAAGAACTTTTTTTTACTCTGATAAGAAATCTTTATACGACGTTTTAAGTCTCCAGATCAAAATTAGTGTTTCTCATCCAAACCAATTTTTCCAAAACGCTGAAAGAACTTTTTTTTACTCTGATAAGAAATCTTTATACGACGTTTTAAGTCTCCAGATCAAAATTAGTGTTTCTCATCCAAACCTTGCACTTTATAACCTCCTTAGGGATATAAGTTTCCTAAACGCTGACCGTGCGTTTTTGTATTCTAATAAGTAATCTTTCTACAAAATTTTAAGTCTGGCAAAAAACAAAGTTTCCTCCATACAAACTTTTCACCCTTATTTAAGCCCCTTAGGGGTGGATTTACATAAACGTGGAGAATACAAAAAGAATACAAAGATTCAAGTCTCTAGATAAAAAAAATATTTTTTCCCCATACAAACATTGCACCCCTATTTAACCCCCTTAAGGGTAGTTATTTTCAAAACTATTAAACTACTTTTCTTGTATTGTAATAAGGAGTCCATACACGAAATTTAAAGTCTCTCACTTAAAATTTGACCATCCCCATATAAACTTTCAACCCCCTCTTTACCCCCTTGAGGGTGGAATTTTCAAAAATCCCTTCTTAGTGGGTACTTACGTTGTATATAAACTAACTATTGTGAAAAAATCAGCTTTCGAGGTTCAACGGTTTGGGCTGGGCATTGATTTAAGTGAGTGAGTCCGTTAGTCAGTCTGTCAGGACTTACATTTATATATTACTAGCTGCCGCCCGCGACTTCGTCCGCGTGGACCCGGGATAAAAAGTATCCTATATTTTAATCCAGGTTATAAACTATCTTCGTGCAAAATTTCATTCAAATCGGTTCAGCCGTAACAAACATCCAAACATCCAAACTTTCGCATTTATAATATTAGTAAGATAGATAGATTTGAAAGCCACTGTAGCTAGGCGGTAGGTAAAGCGTGGGTTCGAACCCCGTCTCCACAGGGTTTTTTTCAAAATAACCTATAAACGAGTCGAAACGAAACGACATTATGACAAAATGTCATTTGATATTTAACAGTAGCTTTTCGGTGAAGGAAAACCGTCTAATTCCAATAAGGTCTGGTTTTCCCCATGAACTGGAAGGGCAGACGGCAGCGGCAGCCGCTTTCTTAAAACTAGTGCCTACGCCAAATATTGGGATTAGGTGCCAAAGCGGACCTCGGGCTTTTCTAAAATGCTTGAGAATGTTTAGGTTTAACTTTGATTTCTATTGTACAGTGACTATATTTCAATACAAATCACCCTTTCATACCCGCTCATAAATGAATTCTAACCAGCAACTCTATTAGCATATTTCAACACGACACCTGAAACTTCAATCGAATTGCGCTGGATTGTAGCCGAAAAGGATATATAACGACAATCGAGTCGAATCGAATCGACGGTGCAGCGCGCGGGCGTGGTCGGCCGCTCTCCTTGACTCCGGCGTCAAGCATCGTATGATCTCTGGGAGGTAGAGCAGTGGAACAGTTTTGATACTTTAATTTGCTCTACTTATGATCTGTTGTTTCAATCAATAAAACAGATATTAAATCAGTAGTGCAGTAAGCATGCTCGCTTTAGATAAAAAGGGTACATGATAGAGTTAATACCCCTTTTAACACGACAGTAGATTTATTTTGCGATTTACACAAGGCAAAGTCCACTGAGTCCACACGTACTAACACTCAATTAACAGACACTGAGTCCTCGCCTACTAGTACCGACACAACTACACTTAATCACGGATACTTTGCACTGCACCACGAAGTGAAGTGTCACTATTCACCACTTGTTTCCACTGTTCTTCTTCTTCTACTGCTCACTTTAGTACTTCACTCAAGACTCCACTTTCATAACTAACTTATGAGACTCACTTCGATAACTCCACTTAAGACTCTCAAGACTGATCAGTACCGCGAACATAGTCCCGGTATATACCTCTTTCCGAAGATTCTAGACCGTAATTTCGATCTTCATTCCGATGTTCCTTTGTTTTGAGTAGCATGGGCTTTTCAAAATTTAAAACGTGCTACGTACATACACGTTTCTCGAATATTCCAAGCCCATACATCTGTCTATAAATTTTCGTAAGCATCGAATGTTCTATTCGCTTACTTTTTCTAAACATTCCATGCTACTCGGCGTTTTGAAAGTGTACTCACTAAGAATTTAAAATATACATAAAGTGCATGCCAGTTACTGGTCTCGAACCCGGGTACATCGACTACAAGGCCGCCGTCTGTACCGCTGGGCTACCGACTGATATCTTACGACAACACGGTGAATTTTGAAATACCTTGACGGCTCGTGTCACTATGGCAACCAAACTGTTATTGACCCCACCGTCGTAACAGTATTACTCACACAAATGGAACAAACCTAACAAGAAAGATGTGTGAGATGTTGTATAAGCTGCTCAATTTCTTCGTTACAAATAAGGCATAATTGGGTGAAACAGAGATTTAGGTTGCCGTCTTTTCTGTGGGCATTGCCAAAATTAAGGGCTTCTACTCAATCTGTATGACCCAATTATAATATTGGTAAAGTATCACGCACGTTGGAGCGCGGTACAACTGCAGTGAATGTGGCCGCTCGGTGGACGCCAGTGATAACGTCGCGTTATCACACCGCCTCCTACAATGCAAGCCATGCTGCGCCATTACACTCGCTCGATGTAGGTGGAGTGGACGTTAAGCTGGATTTAGGGGGATAAATTCTTACATAGTAGTGTAGTACATTCTCAGTAAGTAGCCGGTTGGCAAGTAGTGGGAAGAATAACATATTTTCCTCATTTCTATTGGGTATAATCTTAAATTACAGGCACGTCGAAATTTGTTAGCTCAGACTAACCAGACTCGCCACGCTAATAATAGTAACAACTACCGAGCGAGATGGTAGTGAAAATCTCAATAAGTGTGACAGAGAGAGAGATCTCATTTGTTATCTTTGTCATAGTTTCGCCTTTTTGTTTGCCACAATCTATTTGATATGAAATTGTGGCAAAAAAAACGAGTATCCGTCCAAATTAGAAGGCTGTTTATGGTAAGCCACCCGCCATTTTAAAACTAGTTCTCAATTTAATTGCATAGGAGCCTTTCTCCGTCCGTTCAATGGCACGCATATATGGCTTTTCCATTGGATTCTTTCTCTAAGTTTGCTATATAACGATTGTTTACTTATTCTGTGGGTTTCTCGGTTAAATGTTTTCTATGAGAGGTATGGCATCCTCGGTTTCAACGTTGACAAGTCAGGCACAATCGTAGATACTTACCTAATATAAATAAAAGTGATACACAGAGCCGTAGCAGTGGCTTCATAATTTACCTACGACCTTCTTGAATTCACTACTTCTCAATTTGATATTTCTGAATGAAACAAGTTTCTGTCAAAAATTTGAAACTCAATCGGAAACCGGGAAGAATTTAACTAAGATTTGATTACAGACAGACAACGGGGCAGGTGAAAGTAAATAAAAGCTTGTATAATAGGGCTTTAAAGAACTCTCTCTTTATATTGAATAATATTAAGGAACACACTAGTCGGAAAGACATTTTTTTCGAGAGTTTCCGTCAATTTCTTCAGGATTCCACCATCAGATTCTGGTTTCCTTACCATGGGACCACCCTAAACTCTGCCTGCTGGTAGATCATCCGTGGTCTGCTAGGAGCCGGTCACAAGCCCGGGTAAAAGAGGAGTGCATCGGTCGAGTTGTTATCTAGGAGGCTACTCCTTTATGGCAACTCGTCCCAAAACCCCCAGGGTCAAGGTGGAAGGACGTGCCGAGGACCCTCACAGCCAGCTGTGGGCAGCGGGGGGAGGTGCGGAATGGGGTTGCAAGCGGTCGAGGGGAGGGGAGACAGGACCTGCGGTGCGTTCGGAGGAAGGAGAAGGGTTGGGAGAAGGGAGCTCCGGGGTGCCACATAGCGGCACCCTTGGAGTGAACGGATCTCGGCTCTGACCCGGAATTCGAAGTGGAAGGAAAGTGATGTGCGTAGTCGGCCCCGGATGGTCAAGAGCGACCGTCTTGGGGAAGACATACACGCACTGATTCCTGACACAAACAAGCAACGCAGGAGCTGTCACTCCATGCTTGCAAACCTACTCCGCACAATCGCTGTCTTGAACGACTATGCGCAGGGGGGGTGGCGCCACTGCGTAGGGGTAAATGTTGCTGGGGGGTAGTAAGGGAGCACTGCTGCCACTCTATTTTTATCTTCCCATAAAAAAATATAACTGCATGGAGAAAATTACAAACACAAATATAAAACTAAAACCTACCGCGCAAGCGGAAAAGAAACCCGAAAGGGGAGAAGCGAGGGAGGGGGTGCCTTCGGGTGGTCCTCCGACCGAGCATATAGTCAGGGAGGGTGATCCGAGCTCCATGGGGCGAGGGGAACCGTCTGGAAGAACAGAGAGGCAGGGTACTCCGGATGTACAAGTACGACTGGGGGGCCTGTCACTCGGCGAAGAGGAGGAATTTCTGCAAACGCCACCGAGAGAGATAACCGTGAGGGAGGACACACTGGTGGCGAATGAGACGTTCTACAAGTATGAGAGCAAGGCCCAGAAACGGAAAGCCAAGCTGCTTAGAAGGAGGGCAACGTTTGCTGGGGGGGGGGATGACCTCGCCGGGATGGCATCCGAGGTGGAGGTCAAGCCGGGCCCGAGCAAACGGGGCCTAAAAATAAAGCGACAGAGCACTGATGAGGGCCGGTCGGAGCGTCCTCCAGCGAAGCGCCAGAATCAAGGTAAAGGGGCTGCAGAGGGACCTCGGGAGATCGCTAAGGCGAACCGAGGTCTGGCTGTAGCTGTGGGCCGAGAGGATGGCGCTTCGGTGGATGAGGCACTGGCGAAACTCATCAGGAAGAAGCTAACGCAGCTGATCGAGGTGGTGGTCCTGCGAGTGGTGAGAGGGGAGCCTGGCTTAGTAGCTCCGAGATTCGCTACGTCGGGTTTGGTGTCGGAAGGATTTTTCCTTGTGACACCAAAAATGCCGGAGACGAGGGAGTGGCTACTATGTCAGGACTTCGGCGAGCTGGGCGGCCACCGGATCACCGTGCGAAAGCTAGAGCAGACGAGGGTTCAAGTGTGGATTCCGGGGGATACGGACACTGAATACGTGAAGGAGTTCCTTTACGCTCAGAATCCGGATCGCCCGGAACTGAAGATCCTGAAGTGGAAGGCTTCAGGGAGGGAGGCACTAGAGTTAGGAACCCGGCTGACATTCGTCATGCCAGAAGCGGTAAGGAGAACTGGGGCGAGGAGAGGACGAAGGTGCTGGACATCTCAGCCACCAGCGTAAGAGTGCGTATTCTGCGGGCGAATCCACTGGAGAAGCCCAAGGAAACGAAGAAGGAAGAACCGCGGCGGAGCAGGAGAGGGCTGGACCGGACGGCATCCATACGGAAGAGACGGCAGGCATGGATGTCGGCGGTAGTGAACTCTCCGAGTAACGCTGCGGAGACAGGAACACTACACACAAAAATTACACAATGGACATACAAATTAAACAACACAAACACACAAACAAACACACAAATATATGCCAAGTAAACCTCCAACATTGTAAGAATGCCATGTCCGAGTTGGGGCAGTATGTTGCGAGGAACAAAGTTGAAATTGCTCTGCTACAAGAACCATATGCATGGAGGAATCAGGTGGCAGGCCTGGGACATCTGGGGGGTGTTCTCCACTACGAAAGGAATGGTGAGCTACCTCCTAGAACATGCATATATACAAGTAACAATATAAGAAATATGGGATGTGTCATGACCATATGTTACAGAGACCTCATTGTGGTGGAGACCTACTTCATTGCTAAAGACATTGCGACGGGAGAAGACACAAGGTGGCGCTGGCATCCTGCTACCTACCAGGGGATGGAGAGGCGCCTACCAGAGAACTGGAAGAGACGGTACTAAGATATAAAGGTAAGAGAATTCCACTTATAGTAGGTTGTGATGCTAACGCACACCATGAGGTGTGGGGCAGCACCGATACCAACTGTAGGGGAGAATCGCTATTAGAATTCATTACCAGTAGTGACCTAGAAATCATAAACACAGGCAACACACCGACGTTTGTGAATAGGGTTAGGAAAGAAGTGCTCGATATAACTCTGGCATCAAGAGAAATCTGTGACACACTAACGGGATGGAGGATGGATGAGGAGGACAGCATGTCTGACCACCGCAGAATACTCTTCAAAATCGGAAGTGGCACGGAGAAGGCAAAGCTAAGAAATCCACGAAAAACGGACTGGACGAAGTACGAGGAGGAACTAGCCAAGCTGTCTGACTCAGATAAGAAATATGAAAAGATGGAGGACCTGAAAATAGGGGCACGGAAACTCAAAGAAGACATCATGGAAGCCTACTACAAGGCGTGTCCCGAAAGGCTGGTACAAACAGGGAAGGGACAGCCATGGTGGAACAAGGAACTGGGCAGGTTAAGAAAGAGAACGCGCCGAGCAATGAGGGTCGCTCTGAAGAAGAATGACTCTGAAAGCTGGGACGCATACAGAGAAGGCTAGCCGCGATGGCTGCAGAAGATATACAGAAGACATACGAGGCTATGCCGAGGGGGCACGGATAGTGAAACTGCTAGCGGGCGAGCGAACGTGTCAACTGGGCAGCCTAAGAGTAGAGGGAGATTTGATCACGGACCCGAGCGAGATCATTGGTATTATGCTAAGATCTCACTTTCCGGACTGTGAAGAATCAGTGGGCATTGAAGAAGAGGCAGAGCTGGGCAAACTGGACTGGGAGGCTGCAGAGGAGGTTGTGAAGGAGGAGACAGTGGAGTGGGCGATCAAATCCTTCGCACCCTTCAAGGCAGCGGGACCGGACAGGGTACTCCAGAAAGTACCTCGAGAAACTCTAATGCAGAAAGGATATGAACACATAAAAGAGAATCTAGTACCACTATACAGAGCAAGTATAGCCATAGGCTATATCCCAAAAGCATGGAGGCAAGTTAGAGTGGTATTTCTACCGAAACCGGGGAAAAAGTCCTACCAAGAGGTAAAATCCTTTAGGAGCATAAGTTTATCGTCATTTACTCTAAAGACCTTAGAGAAAATCATAGATAAATCGATAAGAGAGAAAGTAGAATGCGGAAGGAACCTATTACACGGGAACCAGCACGCATACATGGCAGGAAAGTCGACGGAGACTGCTCTACACAACCTCGCGGTCAGGGTAGAGAGAGCACTAGACACAAAACAGTATGCACTAGGCTGCTTCTTCGACGTGGAGGAAGCCTTTGACAAGGCAACCTTTGCGGCGGTGGAGAAGAGTCTAGACAGAGAAGGAATCGATCGAGCGGTAGCGAGATGGATAGGCAGAATGCGGAAATACAGGGACATAACAGCGGAGCTGGGAGGTGTCTCTAAAAGAATAAGTCCGAGAAGGGGATTCCCACAGGGCGGCTGCCTGTCCCCCCTGATGTGGTGCCTACTACTGGACTCACTGGAAAAGAAAGTCAACAGGGGAGGTGTGTATATGCAGGCTTACTCTGATGACGGAGTATTACTGGTGAGAGAGACGGTCCTAAGCATCATAAGAGACATAATGAACAAAGGTCTTAAAGAGGTGCTAGGATGGTGCAGGGAGAGAGGGCTGGATCTGAATCCAACGAAGATGAAACTGGTGTTATTCACCAATAAAAAGAAGAAGGTCGACATGAAACCAATATACAGAGTAAAGAACTAGAGATGGTGAAGGAGGTGAAGTATCTGGGGGTGACACTGGATAGTACTCTCAGATATAAAGCCCACATTAAGGAGCAAACGGCAAAAGCTATCAGAACACTATACCAATGTAAAAGGGCAGTGGGAAGAAAATGGGGATTGAGGCCCGAAATGATCAATTGGATCTATAAGGCAATCATCTTACCCAGAGTGCTATACGGGGCTGTGGTATGGTGGCATAGGACCCGTATAAAAGAATACCAAAAAGAACTGAACAAGGTGCAAAGACTAGCGTGTCTGATGGTCACTGGGGCTATGAGAACAACCCCGACACAGGCCATGGAGATATTTCTAGGCATGAAGACAATCCGAATTGAAGTGGAGAAAAGGGCCATGGAACAATGGTACAGAATGAAAGCATGTAAAGAATGGAGAGGAAGTTGTGTGGATAAAGGACACGCGCTTATACAGGAGGAGGCGCTATCGAAGTTACACATGATGATAGCCAGGAATGACCTTATAAAAAGGCAGGATATATTCGACAAGAAGTATAGAATACACATAGGAGAAAGAGACAACTGGAAAGTAGACGTTGAACACCCAATGACGGTCTGTTTTACGGATGGATCAAGAAGGACATCAACAAAGCTGGCAGGGGCGGGTATATGTATACCCAAACTACGTGAAAGAGTATCTATCCCACTGGGGAGGTACGAGTATGGTAGCGTTTTTCAAGCAGAGGTGTGCGCGATAATGAGTTGCGCACAGATAATAAAGGAGACAACGCAGCAGACTGGAAGGGTAGTGATCTACACGGACAGTCAGGCAGCACTGAAGGCACTAGGAAAGGTATCGGTAACATCCGCCTTGGTAAGAGAATGTAAGGAGGAGCTAAACAAGATAGGAGCACACCCGGGTGTCACGGTGGCATGGGTGCCGGGACATCAGAGGATAGCAGGCAACGAGAGTGCGGATGAGCTGGCAAGGGAGGGAGCGGGTAGGGAATTTATAGGCCCAGAACCGGCCCTTCCCTTCTCAGCTCAAGTCACAAAGGGGACTTGTCTTTTTAGAAAGGCTAAAAGAACAAGAAGGGGAGAGAGAATGGAGAGAGGCGTCTGGATGCAGACAGGCAAAGATGATGATAGAAGGTATGGATCACAGGAAAACCAGGTATCTGCTGAAACTGGGTAAGAGCAATCTGAAACTGTTGACTGGTATTATAACTGGTCACAATACTCTAAATAGACACTTGAAGGTAATAGGTATTAGTAACGGTGGCTCCTGCCCACACTGTGGGGAGGAAGAAACAAGTAAGCATGTACTAGCGGAATGTATTATGTACGCAGCACTGCGGTTTAATACATTCGGTAAAGATGTGTTAGAGGAGTGGGATGTCAGTCTTAAAGATGTCCTTCTGTTCTGCAGGAAAACAAGAAGAATGGAAGAGGATGCGTTTGATATGGGAACGTCGCCGGGACAGTAACCTGAGGCTCCAAACTTAGGGAATGGGGCGGAATGAACGCGGCAAGCGATCGACCGCCCGCCTGTTATCGGCCGGGCGTCCCTTCAGAACATCATCAACATCATCATGGGACCACCCTTGGGATACTCCCTTTCCAACAAAAAAAGAATAATCAAAATCGGTTCATAAACGACGAAGTTATCCGCGGACATACATTAAAAAAAAAAAATATATATACGGTCGAATTGAGAAACCTCCTCCTTTTCTGAAGTCGGTTAAAAATACAATTTAGGAAAATTAAAAACATGAGTCATGTAAAAAACATTTTCTAGCGAACTAAATTATTAAATGGCTCAGTTGAAAAATCGAAATATTGTCCAATAACATAACTCATGAACTTAACCAATTGACCACACACTTTTTGTTCTAGTCCAGCATGTTATGCTAAGTCTACACAGGGTGATATTAACGATACCCACGTAGAGAATACCTTTCGTTTATTATTATTTACAATATTACTTTACTATATCAGTGTAGTCAATTAGGTTTAACATGACGTCTTTTTAGGATTTCTGAGAAAATTTCCAGTAGGCAGTTGATTTTGGTTGATTATAATGATTTTTCATTAGTACGCCGGATACCAATTTTTTCGTTAAAGAGCTAATTAAATTATGTCTAAGCTAAATATTATTTATTACTTACAAACAGCATTAAAGTATATCATCATCATCATATCAGGCGCTAGACGTCCATAGACCTCCCCCAAATTGTGCCAAAGTATATATTTACAACTAAGACTAATATTAACAATAATTAAAAAAAAATGGCCCTCAGCATAGTCCTTAAGGCTGTACATTCGAAATTTTCGTGAAAATGAGTTGTTTTGTAACCGTTTTATACATTATAACGTCACATTTTTGCCGTCGGAAAAAATAAAACATAATCTGCAAGATATGCGACGGGTCACAGTTTTCGTAGAAATCCATTTTAACAATAAAAATTAGAGAAAAATAAATCTAAAGTCACCCCTATTTTTCACTTGTAACCATTTTACTGCTCCATTTTTTATCAGAATAATATGAAATTTTATAACTTTATTCATACAATAATGAACAAGGGCATCATTTTCTTACTTTCTTTATTTTCTTAAAAAAATATCTAGTTTTCTGAAATATTTCGCCAAAGTTCCTACGCCTCCCCGTTTTCGTCCATACGGTCAGTGCGGGACGAGACACGTTGCATGACGGACCTGTGTCAATTTGCGCTGCGCCGAAATTTTTAAATATTTGTGTAAATTGTGGACTATATTTGTTGCATAGAGTGGACAATCCGTTTTGTGATTCGTATAGTAGGTAACTAATGAACATTTGCGTATAGTTTACTTTTTAGTGACAGATCATTTTGTTGCATAGAGTGGACAATCTATTTCGTGGTTTGTAAAGTATTTAGTAGGTACTATAGACAAGACAGCTGACTGACCATCCGTGCACTTTATGTGCATTGTAATAAGGTTCTTGTATAAATACAGTATGGTCAGTTTACTGTGTTGGCGTTTGTGCCTAATTAACATTTACGTAGGTATAGTTTAGATTTTGTTTTTAGTTCAAGATGGGAAAAAATAATAATAATAATAATAAATTCTTTATTTCAGGCCAGTTTTCCCATAGATTGTTAGTAACATACGTACAAACTTACGATACTAGAGTTAGTACGTCTTAGCTTAGGTCTCACAAATTTTTCAACAATTATTTTGGGTCTTTGGGGCTAAATAAGCGCAGGAGGAAAATACGTAATATCAAGAAATTTTACAAGAGAAGAGGAAAAAGAATACACAAGTAAATACCTATTCTATCAAAGTATCAAATATCTAAACAGTATCAAAATTGGGAAATCGCTAAAACCAGACATTTTATTAGTAAATATATTTACAATATCTATTGCTTAGGAGCATGAACAATTATAGAAACAATATTGTTTTATCTGCACGTATTAATGACTGTCAAGTGTTAATAGAATAAGTTCTAATAAAAATAGTGGGCTTGGCAAATATTGTAAGTACCTACCTATGGGTTGCATGCCAACTCCAAGTTAGATACAGAGTTATTATTTGATATGAAACAAAGTATGGTTAACGTAAAACTAATCTATAAGTATATACGTATACGTATATACCGATTTCTGTACAGTCAGCATAATATAGTTAGTAGCAGCCAAGTTAGCCAAATATATCGGAACGTACATTCATCGAAATAGTCTTTGTTACTATAAGTAGGAGTAAGGAATGTGTTACGATATATTTGGCTTCTTTGGATGCTACTAACTATCTGATGCTGACTGTACACGCCATCATCATCAAATCAAGGAAGTAGAACGTAATAAATATACCGAAAATAAGTTTAAAACTTAACAACCTTACACTTACACAAAAGGTAACGGACAGACAGACACACTTTCGCATTTATAATATTAGTATGGAGTATGGATATGGAAGTATGGATAGTATGGATTATATGTCTTTCCCGCTCACGGGACAATGATGTCCCGGACCTTTGGGAGGCGTGCGTGGAGCTCTGAGCCAACACGTAGAGGCACTTTTGACAATTTAATGAAATGCAAGGAGTACACCAAGCGGATGCTGTCTCTGCCCGTGTCATGGGACGCACACAGAAACAGCACCCGCTGGGGTGTAAGAGTCTATTGCTAGTTGATGGAATCTAAATAAAACGGGTTATTGGGTGACAATGATGGACTAGTAGCTGGGCTATTGGATGAAACATCGGACGCCTGCCCAATAAAACTGTTTCACATTTTATCTCTGGCTGACGGTGACTCGCTAACTGCTAGATGGGCCCCTATTAATAGCGACATTAAAAAATGGCCTAAGGGCAACAGTAGGTATGGATTATTATTATTACCTTTATATTTTTTTCGCACTATCCGTCTCTCTCTTATTAGAATATTTAGTATTAGAGGTATAGTGCGAGAAAAATCGAAAGTATCTCGCGGCCGTCTAGTGCTAGGCGTGCTGAGGGCCTACCGCGAAACGAAACCGAACTTCGTTCGTGTATCTCCCTCTCTGTCGCGCTTGCTAGTTCGAGCGACAATGAGAGTTATTCGAACGAATTTCGATTCCATTAGCACGGCTAGCACGAGACGGCCGCGACATACTCTCGATTTTTCTCACACTATGCCTCTCTTTCCTAATGTTTTAATAAGAGAGAGACCGATAGTGCGAGTAAAATCGAGTGTATATCGCGGCCGTCTCGTGCTAGCCGTGCTGACGGAACTACACTAATCGTAAGAAAATAGTATTATAATAGTAGGGACATAATTTTTGAACTTAATCAATTATGTAATTTATGTATGACAAATATCACGTTTCAATTAAGCATGACGAATGTCACCCACCTACGTCCACCCTTGCATTGGTAACGATGCGCGATGACGCGTCTGTAACTTAATCTATGTAACGCTTAATAAACGACGGCGGGTTGTGCGACTTGCGCGGGGAGAGGGTCGAGGCTCCGCCCATACGCTCAAGGACTTTAGCGGGTATACAAGCCATAAGATACTGGCAGCGTTTCCTCGTTGAATCGCAATGCTAATTCGAATTAATGCGAACGAAGAAGCCAGCTTTTCGGTACCCTGTGCTTAAAGCTTAATTCATATGGATGCTTACACATTTAGAATAAGTTATTACTACTATTGAGAAAAACGGTTCCGGATGTCGCCTTGGCTAGGTTATGTTTTTATTTACAATAAAACTTCTCAAGAATACAATTAAATCATGACTTAGTTTATAGAGGAATCAACCCACAATTATGAAAATAAAATTCAAGAAAATATTGATGTACGTAATTAGTCAATGTGTGACAGCATGAAACATCAAGTTTGCGACGGTTTTCCAATAACAAGGCAAAACGTCCTTGCTTCATATTCTCGCTAATACATCATAGGTATCATAACCCGAGTCACCTTCCGCGTAATCGATCTTAAACCAATTATACACATTCATATTCATCAAGTTAGGGCTTAGATGTAATTATAGGAAGACACCGACATCTAGAATATCTAGATCGACGCGGAAACTTCATGTAGATTATATATGTGCTTGTTTGCGGTATATAGGATAATTATTCTAAATAGCGGTTTGTGGGTAGATGTAAAACGATTTTATGGTATTTTTATACCATATTTATGGAAATCATGGCGCCCACCTAATTAATGTGTATTACAGAGTTAAGTAGATACAACCATCTAATAATCCCTATGAAAAACGTTACCGCTGAACTGCATTCCCCGATCCCGCCGAAGCCGTTTATTTGTACTTATATTAGAGATTATTTAAGTTGGCCGAATTGCATCAAAGTAGTCCATTCAAAAAGCAGCTCTACCGTTCAAGTTGCAAGATTCCAATTCCAATGACAGTTATATGAAAAGTCGGCCACAGTAAATAATCTCAACCATACTAATATTAGATCAGTAGCTATCCGTGCGGTTCCACCTGCACATTGCAAAGAACCCAGACATATTCGGGATAAAATATATGTCCATCCAGAAAGTCCGTTCTATACAAATGTGATACAATTTTCAGTTCTCGGTAAGTAGGTACCTACCCTAGTTACCGAGAACTTACATAGCTATATACTTGAACACTAACTTTTATACTATTCGTAAGTACATTTAGATAGTAAAAAATTGTATTATAGTTAGAGTGGAGTGATGTGGCTGGATAGTTTATATTGAATTAATGTTTTAACATTCGCATTACAGCTTACTTGCTTAGTACCTAATGGTCGGTTTACATGTATTAAGTTGTTAAGTATTTTGACTTAGTATTTTATGTAGGCGTGGCTTATCACTTGATGCATTTGGGCAGACACGATTTTTAGTTTATTGTAAAAAGTCGAAAGAGCTGGAAGTTGAAGTGAAATAAAAATCAGAAGTGTTTAACAAGGTATTTTTTTAATAGGACACATCACACCTAGAATACATGAAAGCTCAGTAAGTTTTCTTGAAAAAAAAAAGCAATTTGGCGTGTTATACAATAATACTACGTGTCTATTACGCTGTAAGAATAGTGAAAAATCAGATAAGTATCAATTTCTATTCATGAAAACAAAAGACTCACATATGAACACAATAATATATATGTAGAGAATAATAAAATACAAAACAAAAAAAACAAAGACCAGTTTCGAAAAGAAATACTCAATTCAGGTTTTTTGACAAAAATACATTAGTTATCCTATCCTACTATTAAACGAGCAATATTTGTGTATAAATATATATATATACATATTTATTCGATGAAATTTGGAAGGTAGGGGTTTAGGGGGTCGAAAAATCGATTTGGCTATGTCTCGTGTCTGGAAAAAATATTTTTCTCCGTATTTTCACCTGAGCTGACCTCGATTGCCCAGGCACTAAATGTAATGAATCTGATGGTTTTATTTACCTTGTTAACTTGTGTGTTTTTAAACTTTTTTCTTTTTTAGAGATAGACATTTTATTTACGTAAAGCCCGTTTGTCGTCTCAATAAGCACTTACTTAAATATAAGTCGCTTAAAATGAAGTTATCTACTTAACAACTTAATACGTGTAAGCCCAGCATTAGTTCTTCTATCTGCACTTGCACTAGGAGACTATTCTAATATAGTACAATTACTACATACAAATTTGAGTCTTACTGCATAGCCATACGCGGATATGTTGTATACACGTAGCAAAATAATTCACACTCAAGGCGGAAACTCGCCCGAAACACCGATTTGATCTCACTTTACGCACACGCACCAGTCACTGCTGCATAAATTATTCTAATATCGGATCATCTGGACTCGCCGTATTTGTGATACACCTACACATTATCTTGTTTAATGCATTTTATTGAAGAACGAATTGATTCTTTAGTACTATGATCCTTAATGAGGCATAAAATATGGATATATCATAACAAATTGTAGTGTTTGTTGGGTATTATTACGTCAGTATTATTTGTTATTGAAGCACACTTCCTCTATATTTTCCGAACGAGCGAGCGAAGCGAACGAAGTTCAATGCTTCACCTTGGGCCGAAAATCATTTGTCCGGTGTCGGTCCCGCTGTTCTCCTCTACAGGTCGCATTTCTCAACCGATTCTCGTGAAATTTGTGAACAGGTTCGTTAATTATATAGTTTTTTGTCGAATCACATTTGGAAAAATTATTGAAAGAAGACGGGCTCGCGAGTTGTATAGCTCACAGAGCCACTAGAATTATTAATAAGTGATATTCATATCCTGATACATCTCCATGTATTTATTGTTAACAGGTTAGGCTAAGCAGTTTCTATTAGCTGGCGGACCCTCTGATGGATATGGAAGACGTTAGTGTGCAGTAGGTGCCGTAGCTACACTTCTTACGGTCTCACTAACATTTCGATCAAAGTGGTAAATTGAAAAAAATATCACGCTCGTGGTGAATAATTTTGAAATTTTCCACTTTAATCGAAATTTTGAATTTCCTTAGCCGATGTTCTGTTTAGTAAACATTTACTCACTAAAATAAATGCTAGAAAAAACTCACGAATAACATTGTACATAGAAATGGTTCTTCGATATTTCTTAGGCTGGTTTATCATAGACGTACCCGTGATACACTAATAATAATACCCGTTTACCAGCTAACATAGAATACCTACTAATGTTTGTAGGCCATGTTTAAATAAACATTTTTGATTGCGCTTTTTAGTTCGTACTTACTTCTGGTTTTTTAATTCCCACACAAATGGTTCGAAATATAAAAAAAGCTTTTAATGTTATTTTAAATGAAAGGTGTTAATAATATTTCGAATTAAGGGCGTGTCGATGTCGGTTCGGCCGATTTCGCCTCGGCCCGCGGCGGCCGAGTATTGGAACAAGCAAAATTTAATAAACCACGAGGTACATTACATTGCAATTTAAAGTGAACACAAAGTTGAGAAAATAAGGTATAGACTTAAAACACGACTGTGCAGACAGATGGTAATTAAAGCACTCTCACTTTCACTTTTTATTACTTTTTGGAGATAACTTAAGCCACATAAAGCACCCTCTCGTGCGAACGAAACTTTAAGTAAACTTTGAACTTAATTAATCGATCCTTTATCCTCACAAAATGTCACATTAACGTATAGTTAATTAAATGTCACACAGCAAAGCTACATTAGTAAAATACGAATACACTGCCGGCCAAGTGAGAATATGCACTCAAATTCATATGAATTGGGACTCGTCGACTAGTTTTAAAGAATTTGTAACCATGGGATCAGCAAAGATGCAAAAATAACAGTGTTTGTCGTAAAACATCTACGTACCTATCATCAAGCATTAATGTGACACCTTTACACGTTTAAATCACTGAACTCATTTAATACTTAGGATAGGATACTTTTTTTATTCCGGGAATCATCCTTACGGAAATTTGTGTTGAATTCGATTACCAAACTAGATGCGGGTCGTGGGCAAGTCATCCTATATTTCACGAGTAGGGAACGGTTGAACCCGATACGCATGAGACGCGTATTCCGTAAGCGCGATCCAAGGTCCCGTGCCGTATCGTCGCTGACAGATGATCCGCAGTGTCGGGTGTTCGATATCGACTTACCCATCGACCGATCGCGAGTATAATGTCAACGCACTTGTATCTGAGGCTCTAGTATACGTTTTACCAAAACAAAACGTTACGATCGCGTCTGCGTTTTACCCTCAATTTGTATGGGATTTGACAGCTAAACGCGAACGCTGTAGTAACGTTTTGTTTCGGTAAAACTTATACTAGAGCCTCTGATTAATTCGATGCGCAGATTTTAGACGGGACGTGGGTATTAAAGAGGATTTACTTTCATTCAGACACTTTGATATTAATGAATTGCTTGAATATTTATGTATTTTAGTCATAGGTACTTAGAGATAGTATTTTTATTATTTGTTACAAGTAATAGACACGTGGTGGAAAAATTACAGTTGGATTGTCCTATCGCGCGTTCGAAACGTTACGTGATTACCCTTCGGTCAAACATAGGTCTACGGTCTCGCTCGCCTGTCTTAACACTTTCGCTATCAGGAACCCGCCTAGCGCCTACGCCGTAGTTGTTTCTAGGGATCCTGGTTCTCCGTCTTCCTTGGGATCATTACGTCATTAGTCAAGTGCAGTGGTACTCACAGCGGAGAATACGTGCGTGTTCTCCGCTGTGAGTACCACTGCACTAAAGTGGGTATACGGGGTGTGCACCCCGTATACCCACTTTAGTCGTCCTTTAACACTTTCGCGACCAAGAATCGCTACGCGCTACGCTCGTAGCCGATCCTGTGGTTTTCCTCGTATGTCGGCGACGTTGTGAGTACCACTGCACTTGACTAATGACGTAATGACCCCAAGGAAGACGGAGAACCAGGATCGCTAGAAACAACTGGGTACGAGAAGAACTTCAGTGCGTTCATTTCCTTGGTTATGGTGTCCTCCGCATAAGAGCGCAGGCCCCGTATCATGGTCGGCCTTAACACGCTATAAGTGACAAGATAGAGCGTCCGTCTCGTTCTATCGAACGGTGTCAGCCAGTGACGGATGCTCTATCTTGTCACTTATCGCGTGATAAGGCCGACCATGATACGGGGCCAGATGGCGGCCGCGGTGTTTTTAGTGGGTAGAAATATCTCGTAACCCATTCATCCCTCGACGAACGTGAACCAGGTTTTCTCCCGAACAAAGCGATGTCTCCTATTGATCAATGCGGTTGGTTGTAATGCCACCAATTCGACTTGGATACTTTCGACATAACAAAATAGGTAGCAAATCTCACTTGATGCTAACCTATTCCCAGACTCTTTAGCACTGTATGGAAACAAAAAGAGTAATTATAATGACAAACGAAAGCAACAAGAAGCATTAGTAATGGACTGGCGCAACGCTCTTCGCATGACATACCGCACTAGACACATAAACTTTTTACAAACCATGGAGAAATCCGCATTGTATAGGGTTTACAACATTAAATGCTGCGATGCCGATACGTCGAACGATTGCATAGTATTGCACCGGTGAGTGGGCGTCAGCACGCAAGTCTCGTTTGGAGCCATGCAAATGTTTTGATATAGGTACATAACATTGGCCGATAGTGTATTAGGTACTGTTTGATTTGTGTGGGCATTGTCGGCTTAATGTACCGTTTCAGCAATATACTGGAACTTAAAGTGGGGTATTAATGTACTGCGAGGGTATTATCTTCACCTTATGCATGTGTTAGGCCGTGTCATAGAGTTTTTGAAAATCAAAACTCAACAGTGTAGCTAATAGTTTTTTATTGTTTCATGTCATTACAGTATATAGTATTATACATAAATATATGTTTCCGTTCTTTTTCTCAAACTCAAACATTTAGCCGTGAAAAAAAAACAACAGATAATAAAACAAATAAAATAAAAATAAAAATACTCATTTGGCTTTGTCGCGATGTCGCAAATGTACCCAGCTCAGCATGTTGTTAGCTTTACAGCCAGCGCTGGTCTTCATCAGGGTCCATTCGGTGAGAGCACGGTGAGTAACAACGACAGATGACATAGGTACAGTCAGCATCAAAAGTAACTGCACAAACGAAGACGTCAAAAGTCTTTATTAAAAGGGAATAAGAGCTTTTGACGCCTTCGATTGCGCAGTTACTTTTGATGCTGACTGTACAAGCGATTAATTAAATTAAAAAATTAATAAGGAAAAGGAATAAATTGTAATTCAAAATGTTTTTCTGGAGGATTCCAATGATTTGCCATGAAACACTATTTGCAGCCACTTTTACCGTTTAGTTTTAATTGTCAAAAATTCTATGGCACCATAAAGATAGGCCAATTAACTATTTCTGCTCGTTATAAAGGTCAATAAGACAAAGTTTCTTAGAAAAAACTATTTTGGAGAAGAAGTTACCATGGCAACTAACGTTTAGTTTAGTTACCATGGTAACTAAACTAAAGTTGATTCACCCAAGTATAATAAGTAAGAAAAATGCCCACTCGTCATAATCAAGATCATCTAAGTTTCGGTCACAGAAAATAACTCGCAAAGGAGGGCGTTTATCTATGAAGCCTGCCAATGGAAGTATTACCCACTGTAGGTGCATTAAACTGGCCAGCTGCTAAACCTTAAGGTTTAAACTGTTTAAGACTAGGATTTACATTCAAAATCAAAATAACAATAATTTCGCAACTCCTTGACCTTTCAAGTGGTTGTCTGGCGTTCTTAGGATAACGGCGTTAATGTTTATAGAAGTTGCGTTGCCATTTTAATGTGCGTGTGCTTTTGCTCTATGATTTAATTCTTTTCTCTTACCTACCTACTTACATTTTACTACGTATACACCGGGCGGAACCATTTCTTAAATTTTATAAGACGGCCAGCCGTAACCTTTAATTTACCTTTTTGATTTACTATTAAATATTTTGGTTAGATATTCTGAGAAATTGCCAATCCTTGCCTACGTACCACAGTGAAATAAGGGGTAAGTATAATAATCTGGATTGTTGAACATAAATCTTAACGTATGCAGGAGGTCAGGTATCTAAACACCTTTACCATTATAGTATCAGAAATAGGTGTGATAACTGATAACCTCAAATCTGATGGTGATGCTTAGTGGAGCTGATTTAGTCAACTCTTTCCAACGACACAATCATAGATTCAACACAAAACTCCATTAGTACATTGCGTATATAATTAAGAAATTGAACGTTTGTTGCATTAATATCTTGCACCTAACCTACCACGCAAAGTTCAGCTAACAATTTAATTTCAAAATCATTACAGTCCCATGTCAATATTCACGCCGCAGACTTACTCTTAGTTATGCATTGACAGAAAATAGAGCATTTATGCATTCAAGAACGCGTTCAATAGGTACGCCAAAATTGTCTTTTGTTTGGACGATATTTAGACTCCCAAAATGGTGCAGTGCGTCGGAAATGTTCGCCGAAACTCACACGGACGGTTTCCAAGTTCCAAGCGATAATGCGGAAAAAAATCACGTTACTGATGGGGCGCGTTAGGGGAAGTCAAAACGGCATTCTTGAACTGATTACTGGGAGGATATAACTGCCCCATATTGTGGCACTGGGTACGTTAGAGAGGTAATCACGTAACGATCCAACTGTCATTTTTCCATATAAAAATTGACAATATAAAAATTGACAGTTAGATCTACCTAACGTGCGTACAATACGATCGACCTGCAGGACTTCTTTGAAGTATGTTAAGTAGTTTTTAGTATAAAGTTAGTTTTAGTTTTTAGTTTTAAGTAATTAAGTACTAATATAATTTTTAAGGCATTTGAATATGATAGTCAAACCAAAGTAATTACACGTAGCGTAAATCGTTAACTATGTATTTAAGTTATTTTGTAATGCCTGTATAACAGCAAGAGCAAGCTTTTTCTATTCACAATTTGTAACAAGTAAGCTTAATCGGAGGCCAGACTCACACTGAGGCCCCGGCAAGTTTTCAGTGTAAACATTGCATTGCTTTAGGAAGTCGATTTTAGCGTTTCTGATCTGAATCAAATTTTAATTTATTTGGAACGCTCACCGAGCTAACGAGTCATCATTATCTTAGGTCTTTATCATCATATGTCTACAGAAATATTTCAAGTAATTGAAACATTGCTGTAGAGACACTGTTTTCGGTAACTGCAAAGAACCTAGTCACATCACAAACTAGGCAAAGCTTGTACTATGGGTATATTAGCGATATGATATGTCTATATTTGAAATCACCTAAAGGATTTTACCCGACTGCCTCGGAAGGGGAGTATACTTAATACATATATATGTATGTGAATAACAAAATTCTATTTCACGGGCTACAGTCGTTGGATTCCTTATCGTATGAGTGGCGTGGCATAGGCTATACATTTTTAAGAACCAGCTGGGATTCTTGTTTTTTTTTTTCGTTTTCACTTGTGTTGTGACCATGGCGCAAAGAACTTCTATTTAATTCTTCTATAATTCTTTTATATTCTCTATAATTCTTTCATCTATTCACAATCCCATTCTTACCGAAATAAGTTGGCGTATAGGTATCTCTTTTGTACGTGAGGTATCGCGTCCAAAAGGTTAAAGCGTGATTGGGGTGGGAAAGAGATGAACCAAACAGTCCAGGTGATAAATGTGAAGATGGTTCAGCCGGGGCTGGAGGCTGGTAATTAAGTCGGGGCGACGAGCGCTCGTATCGCCGCCGCTCGGCGGTATCGGCGCTCGCGGCGCGTTCCCGCGCTAATGCGCGCGCGCACCCATCGCGCTCCCAATCATCGTGTTCGTGCTACAGTGAGGTAAGTGTTATCAAATGTACACCAAAAAAATATAGAGCACATAATAGTATTATTTTCGACTTGCTGACTTCGTCTGCGTGGACCCGGGATAAAAACTATCCTATATTTTAATCCAGACTATAATAAACTGTCTACGTACAAAATTTCCAAATCCAAATCGGTTAAGCCGTTTAAGCGTGATTGAGTAACAAACACCCAACCATGTAAACATCCAAACTTCCAAACTTTCGCATTTATAATATTAGTAGGATAAAAATCTTGAGGCTCCAAGGAGGCGGCGTAATACTTATCATTGGGCAGTTAGTGTTCAGTCCGTAGTCTAGAAAAAGACATCTAAATGACGACCGCTCTAGCTTAGTTGGTATCCTACTTATGAAGCTAGTGGCCTTGGGTTCGAATCCTGGTAAGGGCTAGTACTTATTGGTGTGACGTAGTAAAATAAACTTTATTTTCTTATAAATATCCTCGGCAATGGATGATTTTGAAATTGTCTATTTTTGTGTGATTGTATTTATTTTCGACACATCAAAGATACGTAGATTTGTGCTAGATTAATACAATTTGATTTCCTTATATAATTTTTATGTAAGTAAGTATAATAGTTTTAGTTAGTCTTTAAAAAAATCGTAATCAGTATCGCGTATCTTGTCAGTTAAAGTGTATCCCTGTCAAGATAAGACATTGATACTGACGACCGTTTTAGCCTAGTTGGTAGTGACCCTGCCTACGAAGCGACAGGTCCTGGGTTCGAATCCCGGGGCATTTATTTGTGTGATGAGCACTGAATATTTTTTCCTGAGTCATGAATGTTTTCTATGTATTTGAGTATTTATTTATCTATATAAGTATGTTTGTCGTCGTCTAGTACCCATAGTACAAGCATTGCTTAGTTTGGGACTAGGTCGAAAAAAATATTTATTTATTATAATACTTATTTACCCTTCCCTTTGTTACGAACGACATCATGGACAGAACGGTTAAGTCAATGTTAAAGACTCGCGGAACAGCTGATGTACATGACATGACATTGAATATTATTTTAAGTATTTGGCCGATTATATCTAATATTCTGTTAGTTTTAGTAAACAATATGTTCCAAACTGGTACATACCCAAACGTGCTAAAAAGTACTAGGGTATGTCCTGTTTATAAAGGAAAAGGCGATAGGTCCGACGTAAATAACTACAGACCTATAACCATTGTACCTACAATTTCCAAATTAATTGAGTCAATTTTATCATCTTACCTTATGATGCATCTTGAATCGAATGAGTTGCTCACAGAAAATCAGTATGCCTACAGGCAGGCAGTCTACAACCATGGCGGCGAATAAAATTATTGATTGTATCATGACTGGACTAGACGAAAGATACAAGATAGCCGGCATACTATGCGATCTATCCAAGGCATTCGATGTTATTAGTCACCAATGATTATTATCCAAATTAAAACATTACGGTATCGAAGGGTCCGCCCATCAGCTGTTTGCATCGTTCTTAGGCGACCGTAAACAAGTAGTCAAAATGTCAACCAACGGCAAAACACTTGTTTCTGACGCTGGACAGGTCTGTCTGGGTATTCCGCAGGGATCAGCGATCGGGAATACGCTATTTTTATTATTTATTAACGATCTTCCATCGGCAGTCACGAGTGGCTTATCCGTGCTGTTCGCAGACGACACTACAGTCATAGTGAGCGCGAAATCTTACGAACAACTCGCGATGAAGATCGATGAGGCGTGTGGTCAACTGCAAACATGGTTTTCATCAAACGGCTTACTCATTAATCTTTCTAAGTCGATGGTAATGATTTTCTCGGGTCGGATGACTGCACTACCCCCATCTGTTTCCAATGGTCCAATGCCATTATGCAACGAGTGCAAATTTCTCGGCTTTACACTAGACTCGAACCTTAACTGGAAGTGCCATGTAGATCAACTATGTAACAGACTGAGCGGTGCTGTATTTGCCCTAAAAAGGCTGCAACCATTGATATCACGAAATTCTTTAAAATCTGTTTATTTCTCTCATTTTCACTCGTTGATGTCATATGGTACAGTCATTTGGGGTAATTCAACCGATGCTAAGCGAGTGTTCTTACTCCAAAAACGTGCACTTCGATTGCTGGCTGGAGTAAAACCCAGGCATCCATGTAAGGAATTATTTAAAACCTACCGCATCATGACGCACTACTCCCTATACATGTTTGAGGTACTAATGTTTGTGAGAACCAATATACGAACGTTTAAACGGGTGGAAGTACCACGTAAACAGCTCCGATCCACTGGAAGGCTAAGAACAGTACCGCGTCGCATGGCACTTTCAGTAAAAAATCCTAGGGTAATTAGCCCAACGTATTACGAGCGTCTACCCGCCAAACTGCGAACTGAACCATCTGACGAAACATTCAAACGTCAGCTGAGAATCTTTTTATTAGAGCATCCATTGTATTCTGTATGTGAGTATATGGACATATAATATATTTGACATGGTTAACTTAATTTAAATTGTTTTATAATATGATAATGTTCTGGTTTTATTTTGACGATCATTACGAGATACGAGTATCAATATCAATATTTATATTCCCTATTTTGACTTTATCATGAATCATTTTGTAATATATGTCCATATGAATGTTGTATTGTACCTGTGATTTCATTCAATTAATATTCATTATTTGACGATCATTAAATAAATTCGTGTAAATTAGCTTAAAGTTAACTTATAATGTAAATTTATTTTATGAAATAAAGAAATCTAAATCTAAATCTATATAAGATCGAGAATCACTTGGCCCGTGGAAAAGGTTTTCCAGTATACCTGTAAATTCTGACACCACTGTGGCGCGGCGTGCGCGGATCGCGCCGCCCGCGGTTATGCTTGACATTAGCTTGAAATAAACATTGGTGATTTGCCGTTTCCATGTTTATGCTCTAAACGGCCCATCTAGGCTTTCTACGAATTTATTTATAGCCCCACCATTACTAGATACTTAGAAGAGTAGCTCTTGCCTTGTAGAGACGATTCAAATGTAGAATGCCTATGGGTAACTACAATCCATTCATGGATCATGTTAAGTTGTTCAAAGCCGTTTTGGAATTAGCAGATACATTGTAACATTGGTACCCATCACAAATTAGGTTCTATAGTAATCGTTTGTGTGCCAAATGGTAGGTTCAAACGAACTTTAGCTTGCATAGGCTACGGCAGCGTATCGATTTTCCATACTCGAGAAAGAGAAGGCATCGAAGCAGCGACCTTCGCATACGCGGCCAGAAAAGAAATGTAATTACAATATAAAATATTTGTTAGCGGACTGTTTAATAATCAAAAAATATCGCGCGCAATCGTAGTGCTGTGCCGACTTTTCAGGCGCTGTATTAATGCCGGGTGATAATAATAACTGTAATCTAACCAAATTGGAGACACAATAAAATATTGTGTTTGGAAATACCTTTTTTCAGTTGATTTACAAATAAAATCTACCGACTCCGTTTTCCTGGCTAACAAAACCTAGATTACATTATAACTTTCACTAAAAACGGGGTAAAATATGCAAACGAATGGAGACGGCCGGTGGACGGTCGTTTTAATTTGTGCTCAACTTCCCGCCATTAAATACGTCCGGGGATTCGGACTGTCGTGCACTAAAGTGCATAGATATATGTATATAACCACGATAAATCATTATCATCACCAATAATCAGCCTTTACGTCCCACTGCTGGGCACAGGCCTCCTGTCATGGATGAGGGGGAATGGGAATGTAGTTCCCACGCTGGCCCATTGCAATAAACATCTGTACATACATATACGATATACTAGAAATTCAAACGTTCAGATTAATAATGATTGAAGAAGAAAACATATTCTTAATATATTCAATTAAATGCTTGTGCGTATGTGTAAACGTCAGAACATCGCCCATACATACCAAACGTTCCAAACGTCTATATCGTAATTTATAATAGGGATGTAGACACCAAAAAAAAAAAAACAATAATGTTGCATTTTCTCAAAAAAGGATTAAAAATGTAGTCAAATGGAGAAAAAAGCAACGCAAGAGGTTAAATAATCACAACGTCATAAGTGTCCAAAGTTTTAAGAGGGGGTGTGTTCTGTCCCTTTTCCGCAAAGCGCACCTTCATATGAAACGATTGTCATTTACTATGACGCTCGCAGATTGTGACGTCACTATCTGCGAGCGTTTTCTCTCTCTAACAAGCAATATTAAAATGGTGGTAGCTTCGTTATTCTTTGAGATATCGGAATGAGGTTTTCATCACTAAATACGCATATATTTTGCCTTCTTTCACCCATGTTGCAGAACAGCATTGAAAGAGATTGATACTATTAGTTGCGTGTGCCGTGTAACAAACTTGTGACCACGGGACCTTATTCTTAGTATCATCAAGATCCATCTCAATTACGCGGCCGTAAAGAGCTACGTGCGAAATTCCGTACAATCTCACGAAATTGATCACGTAGACACCATGATTTGTTGTGTAAAGTCGCTATAATTTCGGTGGATCATTTAATGATCGCATCGCATAGAGTCGTAGAAGGTCTACATAATGTGTTTTTATTCCTTGTTTGCGCCTTAAACAGTTTGCTCACCAATGAAATCCATTAAATGGTTACAAACGAAAAATGGCTACCCTATTATAAAGATTAGCTAGGCCGCTTCCTTTCATGATCGGGCGGATCTGTATGCTGTATTTTCTACTTTACCGAGCGTCCTCTAAATTTTCTTACTTATCAGAATTATACTGGAGCGCGTATAATACTACTGATTATACGCATGCAGTACTAAAAGCGTACCACTCATTGAAATTTAGGCGCGCAGTAACGAATCTACATGTACTGACTCAGCACAGCGTACATTCTTTTATGATTTACATTGATCCCTGCGCTACTTCTGTGAGAAAATCCTAAGAAAACTACAACTAGCAAACTCTACATCTACATCTATGGTCATAAATATCTGTGCCTATCGAAGACTTGTTTGCACGACAGTACAGCACCTGTTCGTCAGGGAGCGCCCGCTAGTTGGCGTCTTCCTAACTAAGCCTCCGCGGCTCCGCTCCTCGGTCACGACGATGCAAGAGCTTTGCAGATGCTCATTGTTACATTACACACAAGCCTAACGAGTATTCGGTAAATTACTGCTAATTCATTGTAGATAATAATATCATTTATATTACCTACCTACGAGGAGTGATTGGAAATTTCACGGCCTAAGTATGAAATCAAAATCAAAGATTTTATTTAATATTTTTATTTAGCACTGTTTAGTCTCGGGCGTGAAGTGGTGGACCCATGTCTCACGTCATGTCCAAAAAAGTCTTGAGGGTCAGCTTCATAAAGGTAGACAGTCGCGTGAAATTGTTAGACGTGATTTTTTGTTCCACTGAAAGGAGCCTCGGAACCCATCTGGAGACACCTTTGAAAAACCTAATTCGTTGATTCGTTTTGAGTTCTTTCATAGGAGATGCCTACGACGTCAGCTTATTCTCTTACTTTAAGTCGTCGGTCTTTCATTATCATCTCGCATATAATTGTCACATTATGTGGATTGGTCGCTGTGGTAGGTCTCCCGGGGCGAGGGTCATCCGCGATACTGTACTGACTCGTCCCCGCTTGAATTCAGCTGCCCACTTTTTTACCGTCGTTCCTATATGATGGACAGGATGTACACTGCATATCTTCAAAAATTTGTTTCGGTGTCAATCCTTTTTGAAGATATTTAATTACAGCACGTTGCTCCAAATTGTCCATTATGAAAAATCTGTTGACTCGTATTTTTAAATCACACGTAAAATTTATTATACTTATTGTCTTACAATTGAAATTTCGCGGGATGACAACTGAATAATGACAGTTCAAAATGGCGGCAGAAAAAAAAGTCTTTTTTTTAATGGTCAGGCCGCGAAGTTTTCAATTAGCCCGCGTAGACAGTGATATTTTTTATTATTATCAGCACTGAAAACATATAACAGGTAATAAAGCACCGTTGTATAAACTGGATCCATATTTGTAACTCTTGGATGTCATTGGTCTCCTCTGAATTCTTTGGTTGCCCGCGTTGTGTTTATATATGCTTAATAATCCAATGCAATTCAATTCCTGACTAAATACTTCTACGTACTTGGTTCCTTCAACGAAAACCAGTACGAAACACGTTAAGAAGTGCCGATAGCAAATAGACTTTATTTTATTGATTGAATCGTGCGTTACTTTGCTTTTTTTGTAACACATATTTAGTTTTTCTTTTGTCTTTGTCTTGTAATACTGTGTGTTGTGTTGTTACGATTAAATGTTTGATTCTTGACTTTGCGGAAGTCCACGATAAGTTGCGAGAGCAATATTCCTTTGCTCCGCTAAAAAACGTGCAAGTTTATTAGCGACTAGCTTCCGCCCGCGACTTCGTCCGCGTGGACCCGGGATAAAAACTATCCTATATTTTAATCCAGGCTATAAACTATCTTCGTGCAAAATTTCATTCAAATCGGTTCAGCCGTTTAAGCGTGATTGAGTAACAAACATCCAAACATCTAAACTTTCGCATTTATAATATTAGTAGGATACTGAGATGCACCTATTTGGGTCATTTTTATTTGGGACAGATTTTTGAAGAGTTCAGCATAGATTTTTATGCCGTTTTCAGATATGCAGCCACTTCTACAAAAATGTGACCACAAAAGTGATTCAGAACAAACACTCGAATAATGGTCCATTTACGTATTTTATTTTTAAACATAAGTAGATTATTACTTCGCACGGTTCTAATTTCAGTTCCATATTTATTTAACATTATTGACCTTATATTTATTTAGGTTGTTTTATCTTTAGGTTGTGTTGAGGGCGGGCAATTTTGTTTGTAGTAAGTTTTGTTTGTTTTAAGTAAGGTCAAGGTCTCTAATTGTTGGGCCATTTAGGTGTCAACTAGGTAATTTTGGTTTTTAATAGTAGCTTTGAAGTGTCCAGTATAAAGTGAGCTCTAAATGGCTCATCAATTAAAATTCTTGAATGTATCTACAATGTATATGTTTATTTTTGTAAGAAGTTGTATATTATCAATATTTATCTTTATTCAGACTAAATAAGTAGGTAACGGTTAGTTAATATCGCGTTAGGTGTACAGTAATAATTGAAATATGCGTACCTACAAAGCGCGTGAGTTATAAGTTTCATTAAGTTAAACAATAGTTATTTGTGCAACAAGAGAGCAAAGTTTGTTTTTGCTGCGAGTGCTGATTTTAAGTCCCGAGGAAGCAAAAAATTCTTAAATTGAATCACGAGCGTAGCGAATCTTGAGCGCAGCAAAGGACTCAAAAGCACGAGATGCAAATACTTTGCTCTCGAGTAACACATACAACTTTTCACCTCAGCAGTGAGAACATATTCACATTAAAAAATATATCAAAGTATCACGTACCTATTCGTCTCGTGTTATTCAGGAAGAAAACTTAATTAGGCGTTCGTTACTGTACTGCTTGTTTTAACTCCTCAACGCCGCGCCGTAGTAAATTAAATACCTACTAGAAAGGCGAGAAGGCGCGAGAAACCTAAGGATATTTTAGTAACTATACGAGTCTCGCGAGTCACTAACACACCACTAAAAACTAACCATATTATTGTTAAAATTCACAGATTTTAATCATATTTTCGAGCTATTCTTGAAATATTTATCATTGATGTCTATTGCGATAGAAAGATACGTGTATCTCGCGTCCACACCAAAAAACCAGCCGTACCTAACTGTTGCTAAAATACTGCCTCCACTATATTTTCTTAGTTTGATCGAGAACTTATTTATCCTAATAGTTTTTATATTTAAGACTAATATCAATAACGCAAGAATGAAGAATAATATACCTAATAATATCTGAAACAAATTAACAGCGCGCATTTTTTAAAAGGGGCGGGGCCCCACGCGTGCGTTACGTTCTTAAAATTTAACATTGCTAAAACTAGAATTTTTAATTAGCTAGCGTAATAAAATTCATGGTTATCTATTTAATATGAAACCGGAGTTTGTTCCGACATGTATTTATTTGAATACACTTCTATTAAATCCTTTGTATAATCATGTTTGATAGTTTTTGAACGTGTTTTTGGGGGTCTATTTTGAAATTCGATGATCGAACTATGGATCGGCCTGGTCCGCCATTTTCTTTTTTCGCAATGAAATGAAACGGACAGAGCTAATAAAGTTGAAATATTCTGAATAGACCCCTTACGATGAAATGTCAGTGCTCCGCATCAAAATTAAAAAGCTACTTTGTGTCACGGAGTGAGCAAAATCGCATTTTGCACACTGTTTTCACGAAGCAAAATATGCTTGTTCGAGCTGCTGAGGTGAAAAAGCATTTTCCTATCCCGCCAGAACCAGGGTGGGTATATGTATGACGGGTTAACTACAAAATCCCAAGAGTGCCGGCTTCGCCTTGTGTTTATAGAGGAGCGCGGGATCGCATTCAGCATTCGCACGCAAATAGAACTACGATTTCGTCTTTAGAAAAAGCAAAGCCATTTAAATTAGTATTAAAGCAGTGTAAACCCAGATTGGTTCGACAGATGGCAGGGCAGTTAGGGCTGCTTTATCGCTTCATTAGAGCGGGTCACCGCAACACCTCTCGTGCCAACTGCGGCCGATGCGCCTGCGATTGTGTCTCGCTGGTAAAACACGACAGTGCTCGTGGTGTCAACCCTAGATTTGCATTCCTAATGGGCTGCCACTCGCGCTGTTCTGGTTTTTTAAGCGTTTATCTTATGAGTTGTGAGTGTATTCTAGTTCGTTAATTTTAAAATTGCCTTGCCTTACACCTGTTAACGTAAACATATTTTTTCGTCTTCAATTAAGATTTTCAAATCTAGGTAGTAGGCCTCTAGCTATAAAATGATAATAATAATAAATATTAGGGGACAATCATCCACAAATCGACCTAGTCCCAAACAAAGCAAACTTTGTACTATGGGTACTAGACGACGAATAACAGGAACAAATATTCGTGCTCATTACACAAATAAATGCCCTTACTGGGATTCGAACCCGGGACCTCTTGCTTCGTAGTCAGGGTCGGCCGAAGTATCGCGGCCACACTACTGGAAGGCGGCCGAACTTCTCATTCCATCTTCAAAATTCCTATGAAACTCTACAGCGACGATTCTACCAGCACGTGCATCGAAACAAAGAAGGTACCAGCAAATCTACCAACTAAAGCGGTCGTCGAAACTAATGTAGTTAATTAATGTTTGACTTTAGTATACAAGCTGAGTGCGTCATTTCGTCCGGGATTACTTCCATCGCCTCATTTCATCCTCTTACTGGAATTTCCCGAAACTCTTATCTCCAAACCAAATTCATCTCAATCGTATTTTATGCGTAAAAAGCACAACGGAGTAGGCTACTCCTATAAAGTCTACTGTATAAGCAGACACAGTTTTAAGATTAATGTTAAGAAACATTTTTTTGAACATCAAAAAAGCCAAGGAAATTCGAAACACGATACCAGCTGTTTCTAGCTAAGTATGCGTATGTACTTGCTGTGTATGTTCCTGAGGCATCCTGCTGCGCGTTGGTCTGGGGGGCTTCATTTGTTCCTCTATAGTAGACTGACGCCTCTTTCTTCTTTTTTTCTTTTTTAACGCACGTAAGTACACCATCTTTGTGACTCCTTATAACTATGTATCTTTCCATATATTGGTATAACACACATTTCGCAATTCGCACTTCGCAATAAGTTTTAAGTGTTAAATGTGTAGTTTTCTTTTGTTTTTTTTTTCTTTTGGCCGTGACCTAATTTCGCTGTTCGTTTAAAGTCATATATATTATGTCATGTGTCACTGTCACTTAGCTTAAGATAATCATAGATAGTTTAATTTTTTTCAATCTTTTTCTTTATGTTGCGACCCTGATTCGCGTGTTTTTTAAGCCATGAGGCGTTTTTCTTAGTTGTATGTTATTTAGGTATGTTTTGTTTTTTGCTTGGGTAATTTTGTAGTTTAAATTTGGTTCCTTTTATCTTCTGTATTTCTGGTGATTTTATATTATGTATGTGTACGTTTCGTCACTGTGCCGTAGTATCACCAAATGGTCGCAACGAAAGACCAGCTACGCTGAGTTGCGACCATTTCGTGGCAAATTACGCAACTGTATGTTATTGTTTGTAAATTGCCTTGTGTTTGTTCCGAATAAATGTATCTTTCTTTCTTTCTTTGCATATATATATATATATATTGTATATTATTTTATTTATTACATCTGGATGCTCGAAACTCCAGGGAGTGTTTGCCGTTGCTAAGGCGCGAAAGTACAGTCAAGTGCAAAAATATGTATCGATAACATCCTCACATAAATAAGTACCAAAACCTTAATCCGCTGACTAAGTTATGGGACATATTTATGAGGAAGTTATATGCACCCATATTTTTACACTTGACTGTACCTATAGATTATAGTACTCTTTGGATTTGTGACGAAATATGTTGTTGTATTTATTAACTTACTACAACTTTTTCATAATTCTAACGCAACTCCAGCGCATTAATACTATGTAACGTAATGAAGTCATATTGTTATAATAAAAACCCTTACGTGGAAATGTAACATCGTGCCTGCAACTTAGGAGTTTAAACGACTGTAACTCCATGCCTGTACTTAGTACCACAGCTTAGGTTAATATAGAAAGTTCATTGTCAACAATGTAACTACTCATAATAAGGTATCAATGTGTATTTATTGAGACAACATCAAGAATATACAATACGAACACTCTAATTCGAAATAATAATTATAAACTTAGACTAAGAACTGTAAAATCAAAGGAAACCTAACTATTAAAATTAAATAATTATGGCATTTATATTATAATTGTTCACTTTCACATTTAAGAACAACACGTTTTAATCATTTAAGGGCAACTTCTGCATAATGTTTGCGCTGCTTACTGGTGTCGCCCAGCACGTCTAGCACACGACGGCCGCGACATACTCTCGATTTTTATCGCACTATACTTCTTCTTTTAAGTGGTCTAATAAGAGAGAGACGGATAGTGCGAGAAAAATCGAGAGAGCTCGCGCGCCGTCGCGTGCTAGCCGTGCAGATTTCCTTATTTCCTTATTTGCGCAGTGGTATTATAATGCGCGGAAGCAGTGCGGCAAGCATGCAGTACTGTACCTAGGTACTAGAAAGCACGAAGTAAAGAATCTGTAGGTATACTGACCTGACACTGACAGCTGAGTTCTTAAGCATGAAATATCCTGGCGCGGCCTGCGGCGGCGGTTAATAGTAAACTTGCCAGTACCCGTAACTGTCTGTATGTTTCACGCATTTTTTATCTCTCATAGTGACTTCTCATTCATCTCTTCTCATACCGCACCACACAGCCCAATTCGGAACGGGCCTAACTCTTGTCAAACATCCGCCGCGTACTTCAGTGGCCCCAATCCGTTTCGGCCGGCTTCGAAACGGATTCGGGCCTCTGAAGTATCTGCATATTTATGTGTTGTGCCCGTACTGTACCGTTGCACCTAATTTACATTTCGTCGAGGCGCGAGCGCCGTAATTTTTGCACGCGCGCTGTCGTCCTACCGTTTAACAGCCTCCGACATGAAGCGAGGTATTCGATCGAAGTTACGTACAGTATAAAACGTCTTGCGTTATGTAATTAATAGATAGGTATTTCTTTAAGAACTTTGCGGATCTAAAATATATCGATTGGGATCTTCATTTTTGCCAAAGTTGATGAACTGTGGTAAATTATTATGTTACGTACGTCACATAGCCTTTTTTTGCTTTGATCGTTAATACTACTATACTTATTTCTGATTGTGCTATTGTGAGATTGAGATTGAGATTGAGATATTTATTGATAAAATTATAAATAATTTTACATGCCATTTTACATTATTTAGGTTAGATACATTTTATATTTCTTGGTATCTATTGATTAGGTCTAGAAATTAAACCTAAGTTAGTATTTTAATTTAGTAAAATTTCAACTCATACTTAACTTCATTATTTAACATTCTTAAGTTTTTCATTGTAATAAGTATATATATTACAAATTATACTGCTTTTGGAATACCAAGTTACTTATACACTCAAAATTCAAGCCCTGATAGTACCCAATAGCGGCAATAGCACCTGAGAAATCTGACATGCGCACAGTCGACGATATAGACTCATAGGTTTACCTAGAGCATTGTTACACAAATGGACCTAATAGTCGCAAATTAAACAAACCTTATACTATGGATACCTGCTAGGTGACGGTATACTTATTAGGATTAATCCATATTTAAATACATAGAAAACATCCAAGACTCAAAAAGAAATATATATATACAAAATCAAAACTCAAACTCAAAATTACCTTTATTCAAGTAACAAACACTTTCAAATCGTCAGCAATTTTTTTTGCGTACTTTATTAAACATAAAAAATAAAAATTATATGGTTAAAAAAATTATAAAAATACTAGTCTAGAAAAAGAGTAGTAGAGAAAAGAGTATTTATCATACAAGATATGCCTTTACCAAGATTCGAATCCGAGACCGCCAGCTTTTTATAGAGGGTCACTGTCAACAAAGCTAAAGTGGTCCTCAAATAGTGCACGCCTTTATCAAGTTAGTGCCAACTTACTTCATTCCAGAATCGAAGACCTTATTTCAGTTTGGTTTAAGTCCCCACTGTCCGCAGAAAGCTCGACCGATTTGCACCTTCCGATACAAACGTAGTTACGCTCGTATTTTAAAACTACGTTTTGGATTGTTACGAAACTTTGCATATACAATGACATGAGGTAAATCTATGTCTGTAATTAGTTTATATGGTTCCAGTTTATAAAACAAACGAAATACAGCAAAAACAGGTTTTGTATGAAAAACTTAAATTCGTTGTATTTTTTTTACTATGGCATTTGAAGCTACATAAACTAATTACAGACATAGATATATCTCATGTCATTGTATATGCAAACTTTCGTTACAATCCAACACGTCATTTTAAAATGAGAGCGTAACTACGTTTGTATGGAGAATCGAGCTTACTGCGGACTCTTAATCGGCCTGTCGATATACTTAGTTGCCTCACTTGACATACAGTTAGTATTTAAGATTGTCATCACGTCACTATGATATTCTACGTCGCCGTCACTGACGACTGGGTACTTAGTGCATTGCCCAGCCCTCATGCATAATAATCAGTTTACTCCCTCTATTAAGGCTCTGGCTAGTTTTTTACTTATTGGACTAGATTTGCCTCACATCTTAATTAGAAAAGCTGGTGTGGTCATAATGTGTTTTAATAGACTATTCAACGGCGGATGGTAGTATAAGTTATTCGAGTAAGATCTGCTTCTTGTAATCATGGGACCTGGTCGTATTATGAGTCTTATGATGTTAACTAACATTTGACTAAGTATCATCACAATTTCTTAATCTAGCGATTCTTAACAGCTTGATAGACAACATTCTTAGTTTAATATTTACTCACTTTTTATTAGAATGTTTACTTGCCGTTTGGTAGTTCTAAAATGTAAGGTAGGTTCATCAAATTGTAATGATAGAAATGAAACATTATTAATGTAAACTTATTTTTATCTCCTTTCAAACTGGTTCAATTGTCAAAATCTATTGCAACATACTTATTTCAATTAATTTGACACACATTCGATTAACTAGATTAGAGACATAGAAAGATCTCACTTACTAAAGTTTTACCTTGACTTAGCACGCAATGTGCCAAAACTATTTCGTTCGTTTCTTAGAGGGCTGTAACGTAAGGCAACTCTCAGGCACTTAAAATAGGCTAGACTGTGGTAATTGACGGCTATAAACATCTTGCTCAGTAGAGTGTAGGTATAAATTGTAGAATTCCTGGCATACGCAGCGGAAGCTGCGCAGGACATCTAAATCAACCGTGTCGCGGACGGACAACCCGACAACGGCGCGGCGCGGGCCGTTACTCAGGATGGCGTTATTAATACGACTGCTGGACCTCTGGTTTTGACCTATACTTGCAAACATAGGTGCTAATTTATTTGTACTAACTTAACCTATGAAAATCTTAATGTACTAAAATAGAATAGGTACTATTACTTTGTTATTATTGAAACAAAGATCAACACAAATGTTACAGTTTGTTTGTGTTATTTTGTATTCATCACTTTCGTCATTCGCTTGCCTTTAGGTACCTCAATTACTTGGGATCACATACATAATCGTCTCTTTATCCCATATGTTTAGTTTGGGCGAAGTTTTATTTATCAGCTCAACCTTTCGCACGGATATCATTTCCCAACTGATGATTTGATAAATTATTGAGCAACAATTATGTAAGTATTAGGTAGTAAAAAAGTGTTCGGTTCTGGCGCTTCGTCATTCTTCGGCTCGCGCGCGTAGGGTTGCGGTTCTCCCTAACACTCCTCCTCGCTTCGCTCGTCGTCGTACAAACACTGACCTTAACGATTTCTTTTTAGCCTTAGCAAATCATTTGCTTCATAATTACTTGCCATATTAAAGTTTGTTGAAGTAAATTTTTGTATTAAGTATAACTATAAAATTGTATCCAAATAATAAAAGTGCGAAGCAAACTTATGCCAACAATTGGTTTGCCAAATGAAACTTCCGCAAAAAGTTAGTTGCGAAGTGAAATTTGGCGAAACATATTTCGCCGAAAAGGCAGTATACCAACTGGATAATATATAACCTTATGGATCCTAGACATTCATGCTGAATATGATTGCATATTTTTAAAATTGGATAGAAGTTTCGGATAATAGGGGAAAGGAAGGTATAACGGACCCTGCGGGTAAAACGGACCGGGCTAATAACTTTCAAACTGTTAACGCACGTACTACGTTAACGTACAGTAGGTACTCAGATCAAAGGATTAAGGAGTTGATATATGTGGGGTTTAATATTTATTACTGGATTCGGGAGAGACGAAGTCAAGCAGAGCACGTCGTTCGGCTAATGTGACGATGTAGATGATAAGTTGTTACTTCAGTTGAAATTATTCCCAAATCTCAATGCGGGTCATAGCAGTCATTAAGTCTGAAGATGTTTTTTGATTAATTCTTAAATTATCGAGCATAATCATAATATCATGCACGGCAAATAAGTATAAAATCAGACATTTGCATGCCTTTGAACGAATCCAATAATCAAGAACGCTTTCGCGACGTAATGTACAACATTACTCTTTGAAGATGGTCTTCTTTACCCAATTATGACTTTACGATAAATTATGCGTTTGGCGTTACTGCATATCACTTTATAACATCATACAAAAGTGACAGCCCCATCAGAAAACGAATCTTAGGTACACAGTGTGAAGGTTTAATTTTGTATGTGCATTGTGGGGTTCAGGGGATGTTTATAGCCGGTATGCTCCCATTTTCAGATTATTCCAAAAGATAAGTGGTGGCCGCATGCAAAATACTTCCCGTTGAGATATGAGAATCGTCCGCTGGTCGTATATTATTTAAAGTATCGGGAACGCCACACACGACGCTACCGTACAGGCCCGAGGTGCAGGCTAATGCAGAAAAGCCAGCTACAGTTATTTATAGACATTTATGATAAACAGCCATGGCCGTCATCTCCGTAACAACGCCGCACAAAACATGAATTTATATTCTGGCGCGGCCACGTTACCAACAGTTAACGTTTAAGACGCAGTCTAACTCCTTCTTGAGGTGGATAAATGTGTAACGGAAGAATGAAACAGAATAAGAACCTGAAGTTAATTTGACTGGGTGTCGCCGTTGGCAGATAGTAGGTACAGGTAAATTACTTTCGAGACGTTTTTGCACCTGAAGCCAGCCTCACACACACGTACGTGTGTCTGTGTACGTCAACGTACCCTGTAAATATACAAATACTACTACAAATATAAATATAATCACATTCAAATAATATACATGTCACACAATACATCGCAACAAAACAACACATTAAAATTAGAAACCTAAGCCTACTAATCTAAACTAAAAACTAAGTATCGAATAACCCGGCCCGCGCCACTCCAGGCGCAAAGGTTCCCATCACGCTAGCCGCATTGCCGCGCTGCACAGCTATGGCTAACCTTTGCACCAGAAATGACCCAGAGCGGGGATCCAGGCCTCTCTCCTGCAACACTTCTTCTCTTTGCAACTACAAATTAAAAACGTCTCGAAAGTAATTTACCTGTAGGTACATCTGATACATCTAAAGTGAAAAAGCACTTACATCCAATATTTTTCAGCTGTCATCCCAGTACAATTTATATCATCATATGTCATCATTGACGTTTATTATACTGGGATGACGGCTTTCAAATATCGGCTGTTCAAAAAATCGAATTATAGGACAACGGTATTTTACAAATTGTATTTATTAGGTACCTATCAGATCCCTTGATTTACTTATTTACACCTATGGTAAATTTTGACGAAGTTTTAATACAAATATGTCATACTGTCGATAAGCGCACATTGTTTGAAGATTTATTAAGCAAAATATGTGAAAAAATTGATATTGCTAGTCGGAAGGATGCTCAATACATATGTATGCCCTGCGTTCGTTTCGTCTGATTGTTGCTTTTTGTTTTTATTTTAGTCGCATATTCATTTACTCCAAAATGCGGCTTGATGACTCTAAATCCAAATCAAAACACCTCATATCTGGCTGCCCATCATTCCCTTTTAAATCAACATCAGACTAAGTTAAATTATTATTATGTCTCATGTGTGTGCACCGCTTGTAGTCACTTGGGACATTTTTGTTCTAAAACTTTGATTAGGAGTCAGAAGCTCTAAAATGGTCAAAACGGGACCACCCGTGGCCTCGGAAGCGGAACCGCCCACTCCACGTCACGAGTCCACTATCTCAGTTATCTTAATTATGAGCGTGTCGATCATCATCTTGAATTTTACCTTAAAAGGTCTATAAAGAGTCGCTAAGTGTACGCAATTTGGAGCGATTGCGCGCCCCGCCCGTGAGTTATGTCACGACTCGATGCGCGGACACTTCTGTTCGAGAGCACGTGCCGAGCAACGGCACCACTGCCATTTTCTAGAAAATTACATTTCATTACACATGTAACTTATTGTTAAAAAGGTTCTATAGTTTTGGTGATGCTTATTCACTGCACGAGCTTTTACAGGAGCTTTTGCGGCAAGCGTATTTTTGCTATATATATATTAATAAAAATTTGGTTACTTATAACAGGATTGGAATGGGATTTTAATCTTAAAATTAACCGCTTAGAACCGTGAATTGTGAAATGGGTAAGAATTTCTTATTCTTGTCCAATATTAATTTTAAGCTTCCATTTAAAACTACCTGGGTCATTCAGGGTAAAAATTAAACAAAGGATGTCTTTCCTGTAGGCAAAAATGTATTGGCTTATGTGCTTATAAGTTACGTTTTTATTACCTGAATAATAATAATGAGGAGTGGCAGTTTATGCGGATTGTGAGTTGAACCGAAAATTTGGTTAGTCAGTTAGTAGGAAAGACGCGAACCTAAATATTTTACCCTACAGTAAAATAATCTACCCGCGACATCCGATTAAAATACTGAAAACTAATGTTTGAGCGTATCTTTTATCAATCACTATCAGCTCCATTAATAAAATCCTCAACAGAAACAGTTAACAGCCAGCAACGGTATAGGTAGTGTAAAATGACAAGAGGGCCGGTGCCGAGCTATGGGCAGATCACGCTCTATCGCTGTTATAACAGGCCCGAGGGCCGCTCCTGCCCAGCTAATGCGGCCTCATACAGACTATCTTGGTACTTGATGCTTCGATTTATATATCTTCCTTTATTTATACACATACGTACTATTATTCTTTCGATGCCATCATCTATCGGAAGTTATCGATTAACATTGCAACTCACTAACCATCGACGGCTGTTCCAACCAACAATCGATCACTCTATGTATGTATGTAAAGTCTGAATGTACATGGAGCAGAACACAACAAAAAAAATGCGAAACCCCTTATTACCCCTCAAACTGCCCCCTTTATTGGGGTTTACACCTTTTTGACTTTATTTATGTAATTAGGCTATACATTTCTATATCTATACCAAATTTCAGCTTCCTATGTCAAACGGTCTTCGAGAAAACTAGCTGTGACAGACGGACAGCCTCCGAGTGATCGCATAAGTGTTCCGTTGGATCAATTTTGGTACGGAACACTAAAAACAAAAAACAACAGAACAGTTATTACAAAGACAGATAACACATGTACGAAGGCGAGACCTGTAAGGGATTTCTTCCAGCTAACCTTTGAGCAATTTAATGGAGATGAGATATAGACAAACCGAGACACATACAAACATCTAGTTCAAGGTAGAAGAGGTTAGTAATATCCAGGTAATACCTGCAACCTAATGTAACCACTTATAAGCTTCTTTTCTGTGCCCTTACGGGGTACATTTTATTAAATTTGACACATTATATTTTGATTACATTTATATTTTGATTTTGAGCTTGAAAAACGATTAAAAAGAAAAAGCAGAAAAAAATAGATTTTTTACATACATACTATTAAACGAATAATATTGAGCATATAATGATAAACTTAAAGTATAAGTAGAAGCCTTAAAATGCTAATACATAATATCCAGTCAATGACAACCACAAAGTCTTCAACTTCCCTTCAGCGAGGCCACAGACTGACGTGACGCTGCCTGATTCCTCAATGACGGAGGCAACGAGTTCCACAATCTGACAGTGTGCCGTGAATGATTTATCGGGGGAACGGGATTTAACAGGAGGTACGGCTAAAGTGAGATATACTGATCCAGAACTATCCCAGAAGGTTTCTGATGTCTTGCGTCTTAGTGCCTCAGTGTACATGTATGATTAATTGAGTTGTATTTTTGTAAAGTTTGTACAGATTTCCTCAATACCCGTACGTACCCGTTTTTATTGCTCTTAAAAAATGGTAGCTATTGTATTTTAGATGCTCGTTTAATAAAAACATATGCGTATCGTATGCATGGATACAAAACTCGTCACGTAAATTCTTGACATTTAAGTTTAAGACCCATTTCTAAGTAACATCAGGTATATCAGTATTTAATTTAATTCTTTTTTCTGATAAGGGAGCGGAATTATTGTATTTACCTAACGGAAACCGTCCGAAAATAAGAGGATTATACCAGTGATAATCTCACATATGACTTATTATTCGTTTTTACGAGATTTACAATCATCTTTGTATTTATAACGTTCTCAAATGCCAAGCACGTTAACAGTCCCTATATACACCAGGAGCGAGTGTGATTGCGCCGCGCTACAGTTAAGGTAAATAGCTCATACAATTGTTGGAATGGAGGGCTCGGAGCCTCTTTTGTTGAGGAAGTGGCCTCTAATGGGCGAGCGTAGCCACCGGCTAGACTTACATGGTGCCAATTGCTATGCGGGCCTGGCACCAAAACGGAGTGGCGATTGCCCACTCAATAGCCGATAGTCGGCTTATATACTCTTATTTGAATTTTGTATAAAAGGCTAAACTGCTATTCGACGATTGCACGCACGGCGCATTATTGACAGTAATGTAGTTGTTTATGTCTGTATTTTCAGTGTTCTAATGCTAATTGTATGCATGTTATAGTCGTAGTTTTCGTTGGCTACGAGTGGCATTAACCTCTATAGTTTATTTGACACGTACCTTAATAGGCTGCATTCGTTGCTTAACTAAATGTATTACCATAAAATAACGCCTCATATTAGATAGCATGTAATCTCCTTAACTAAAATATAGTAAGAAGTCAGTCAAAACTGGCAAGCGGTAAAATTACATAAAATCTAAGCATTTATATATTACCTACTGATATAGCACGAAATATGTCCTATTTATTTGCTATACTTTAGACAAGACGTAAGCAGCATATTGCTGTAGACAAAACAGACCTACTTATATGTATACGTAAGCCCTTACGTATATGTATACGTAAGGGCTATTTCATCCGCGACAATAAACGATATTCCTACTGAAAAAGTGGGAAAAGGTTTTTTTTCATTATCTTTACGACCAAGCGCGCTAATATACGTATTAACTGCTCTAGAAATAAATCTTTGTCACTGCGCGGGCTAGTTCTGTCATAAACCTATTATTGCAAGTGACTGTAGCTACCGACCTATTCTTGTTGATCTCTGATACAAAAGTTTCCCAAGCACCACAAACTAATCGAAACTTGTATGTTTAACCTGCACGGTACATTTCAATCTGTCATTAAAATTAATATCGTAACATCGTTCCATAGAATTGTTTATAGTGCACTTCGTTAGTGGTCGCCGGGCGAACAATCTTAACCGAACCACGAAAAAATAGGTACGAGTCAAGGAATACTCGACTTCTTCTCAAAGCCTCAAAGGCGGTAACGTAAGCCACATTTATGTGGTCTTACTATAATTAAATTTGCATAGAAATCCCCCTAAATTAGTAGCGGTAGCGACCGCCTAGTTCTGCGGTATTGACATAGAGCAGTCAGCTCATATTTATCATGTCCAAATATGGTGGGGAATGATTAACTATTTATTAAAACAAATTTGAAACGATTGAATTAAGTATAGGGAAATTTTAATAGGCGCTAAACGAGTACGTGTTCAGAAAATTAAATGGTATATATAAATGGAGCGTTTTTTAATGTAAATTATAGCTATTTTTACTGTATTAGTTCAGCAAGGTAATTCGAGGCACGGAAATACAAATTGCCGCTTATAGTAACTCAACTAACTAAGAGTCAAATGGGATTAAAAAACGTTTAAAGGTTTTGCAATATGATTCGACATAGTATTTAAGGAATAGTTTTACCGTTATTCCTTGTGTGCTCGTGGTTTTCTAGAATGAACACCTTTACATTGTAAGAATCAATATTTCGAGCCTGATCTTTATAGCTGTATGGGGTCGCGTCTTGTCACGATCCGGGCCATTCTGGACCATATTCGACGCGCGCCTTATGCTATCACTGATAACCAAAACTGTGTGCAAATGTGCTTTGAACTTGCTACTACCGAGATCACGTTAACGATGGAAAATTCTGGATACGAAACGTCTCAACTTAAGATAGGTATATGGTAGTTTTATAAAAGTTAATTTATATTTGTAACCACACGCGCCATTTTAATTAGTATCCACGAGCAGGAATAGTTTTTTTTTTGAAAAAAATGTATTGTAGAACTTTCCAAGCAATGACAGAGTGGCCATGGGTTTTCCAAATCGGCAGCCAAATTTTCACGCCTTTAACCGCTCACTTGATTTCGGATTTTAAAAAGGTAGCCAAAATTGCCTTTATTTTTTTTATCAAAACAACTCATACTTGTAAGTTAATTTAGAAACATTGCGATGCCCTCACAGGGTTCATGTTTGAGACTTACTGTCAACACATGTCAACCATGTACGATACCGTAACAACATGATTGCAATAAATACCTGAATTCTTTAATTAGCGGTTGCCAAAATTAGTTTAGGGTCGTGCGCGAAGTTGGCAAGCAAGTACTACGACTTTTTTAACATTTGGGTGTCATTTTGGAAAACCCCATCGCCCTACCATTTTGCCTGGAAAGTTCTACAATATTGTTAAAAAAACCCCTACTTTAGCAGGCCACTGATGAACTTTTAGTTTTTTTTCACGAGGGTCACGTCACCCGACACGTCAGCGCCCTCTATTTTCTTATACCTACTTCATGACAGCATCGTTAAATGTCCTAAAACCGCGACTCATCATGTACCGGCCATATTCACATACCATTATCTATAAAAACGGCATGTCTGTTGTATGGGAGCCCCACTCCGACTCGCACTTGGACCGTTTTTTAGTATTTGTTGTTATAGCGGCAACAGAAAATATATTATCTGTGAAAATTTCATTTGTCTATCACGGTTCATGAGATACAGCCTGGTGACAGACAGCGGAGCCTTAGTAATAGGGTCCCATTTTTACCCATTGGGTACGGAACCCTAAAAATAAAACTCGTCAAAATGCACGTCGTGTGTGTAGGCGCAGGGCGCAGCTCGTCACCCGCCACGCGCATGCGCGCAGCGCGCACGATCGTCGCCGCGCCGATAAGCACAATATTAGTGCACCCGGAATAACGACAACTATCGAGATGCACGAACACTATAATTCCTGTTCCGCAATACTTTATCGATCCTCTTATTAAATTTAATAATTCCAGGCACACACGAGTTTGTACAAATGATCTAATGATGATAGGGTAACTCGTTAAGATTTTTGAAATAATTGTGCACTGCCATATTTGCTAAATGGATCCTATCCTGACCGACCATGGAACTCAAAGGAAAGATTTGAATTAAATAGCACCTCTAGATGTTTTACTAATGATAGTACCGAATCGCTAAACTTAAGTGGCAGTGGGTGGGGCACATTGCACGTATAGGTAGAACCGATGGCCGTTGCGGTGAAAAGGTTCTCGAGTGGCGACTACGTACCGGAAGGTGCAGCGTGGGTAGGTGGACAGCATGACCTGGAATGAATGAATGGTCGCGGGAGTCCCTTGCCGCTGGATGCGGGTGGCGCAGGACCGGTAATTGTGGCACTCTTTAGGCCTATGTCGAGCAGTGGACGTCTTTCTGCTGATATGATGATAATGATGATAATGATGATATTGACGATGAATGATAGTAGCAATATTCATACTTATAATTGCACGGTTCAGCTCACGTATTAAATGTCGCTACGGGCGACATGTTTCGAACTCTTCGGAAGTTCTTCTTAAGGATGTGGACCGTGTAATTATTAGTATTATTTCAACATGTCTCACGAAAGTTTAAATTCGAGTACCGATATTAATTTCACACCGCCCTAAGGGGGTCATAGTTCGTTTTCTAGATAGCGCTTACATATGGGTAGTTCAACGAATATTGACAGGTGAAATACTAACCGGGTATTTCAGCGAAATGTATAGAATTTAAAATAAAGTATTTATTGCAATTTTACGTACACATGTGTACCTATGTAGGTATATTGACACAGGTTTATTTCCTTTTATATGGCATTATTATAACCGCATTTTTATGACTATACAATCTAAGAATTGTAGGTATTTTTTCTTTTGCGTCACATTGTTGCAAAAATGGCATTCAATAGAATTTAGACATGTTTATATTGATAACCTTTCTAGCATTACATGGATGTGTTAATGCAAATTATTATGAAGGTAAGAAGTTGAACAATGTGCTAGTGTTGTTATATTTAATTTTCAGTTTAGTTAATAAAATCTTAAAAGTAAAAGATTGTAACTATAGATGTAATGTAGAAATAAGTCTTTTTTATTGCAATAAACAACTTTTTATGTCACCATTTTTATATTGCACTGTGGGAATTTTTATTACTTATATCATTTAAATTCTATTAATATTCACAAAAGCTCTGGCCCATCAGGGCCATCAGTCATTCATCCGGTATTTATTAGAAATTGTTCTAACCACTCACTTGATTTCAGCCTATATTGCTTTCAATTTTTCTTTATCAAAGAAGTCTATAATTCGCTTGGCAACCACAGTTGCCACCATCAGTTTAGGGGGGTGCGAAATTGGCAACTGTGGTTGCCACAAACAAGTGAGTGGCTAATTGTGTGGCAAAACAAATCTCTAAGGGAAGGCTGTGTTCCTAAAATCTGGAAGAAAGCTTGGATTACCCCAATACCTAAAGGAACAGTCACTAAAGAAATAGAAAAGTACCGACTTATTTCCAAACTGTTATTGTAGTAAAATTCTCGAGAAAATTATAAAAAATACAGCTTTTTGAAGTTGTTAAACATCATATTACCCCATGGCAACATGGTTTCTTTAAAGGGCGGTCTGTGGAAACTAATTTATTGACATTTACGGGAGTAGTGCTGAGCGCCATGGATGATGGGCATACTGTAGATGCCGTGTATACCGATTTTGCCAAAGCATTTGATAAAGTATGTCACAACACATTATTAAACAAGCTTTGGCGACTCGGTATACATGGCGATCTTTTTAGCTGGGTAAAATCCTACGTGGAAAATAGGACCCAGGCTGTTGTCTTGTAACAATGTCATGTAATAATGGATACACAACACGATATAAGTCTATAAGTTCCGGAGTACCACAGGGGTCTCATTTGGGCCCATTACTTTTAATGTTATGATATCACAGACTGATGACACTAAAATATTTAGACTAATCAAGAATCCTTCCGACTGTTACTTATTGCAACAGGATTTATTAAATCTTGAAAGATACGGCCGTGATAATATTTTATTTCTAAACAATGATAAATGTAGTATTACAACTTTCTCAAGAAAAAAGAAAAATATAGATTATTGTTACACACTTGGCGATGTAATTTTACAACGAGTATCTGCAATCAGAGATCTTGGTGTAACAATGGATGCTAAACTTTCATTCCTCCCTCATATAGAAAATATAACAAAAAGGTCTTTATAATGTTAGGTTTTATTTTACGTGTCGGAAAACCCTTCAAAAATTCATCAACATACAAGAACTATGTCCGCAGTCGTCTGGAATTCGCTTGTGCCGTTTTTAAGCCTTTTCATTCTATCCATATCGATAGAATTGAAAGGCCCCAAACGAAATGTACTTATAAGGTCGCCTGATTTTAGAACTTGTCATAATTATGTTTACAGCGCCATAAAATGCAGTTACTGAGCGATCGGCGTGACTGCGTAGACTGTTGTACTCTATAAAATACTAAATTCAAAATTAGAAATCCCTTCCTTCAAATGGTTTATCTCAGTCCTTCGTGCCCGTATTCGTCAATGTCGCAGAAAGGAATTGTTCTCTATCCCTACTAGCAGAACATGCTACGCTCGTAATATGTTTATCAGACGTGCTTGCAGACATTTTAATGAAAATTTAAAATTATCAAATTTTGATATTTTTAATAGTAATCGAATTTAAACTTTCGTATGACATGTTGAAATATTACTAATAATTACACGGTTCAACTCACGTATTCAATTTCACTTAGGTTCTTCTTCGGGATGAGTGTTTTCGCGGTGGCGTCACTGAATGTATGCGTCTATGTATATAATATATATTTATATGTAACTACATATATGTATACGTATAAATGTCAGTAATATTTTTTTTGTATTGTATTTGGCACAACTACAATTTAAGGAAACTGTAGGTCTTAAGTTAATAACAAGCATTTCTGTACTCATTTTTGTATATGACCGTTTGTTTCTATCAATCAATAAATAAATAAAAATATCTATTTTCTATGGCCACGTAGAGGAAGTCTCAACTTGGGTTAATACTTCAACACCAATAGATACCACTTCAGATTCCGAATAGGAAAACCCCAATATTCTAAGTTTGAAAAAACCGTACGCTTTTGTAAACTCCCTGAAACATGCCTGCAGTTTATCATTTTGTATTTGAAAAGCAACCTTTATTCCATATTTTTTTACATTTGCTAAGGTCTGGTTTCACACAAATTTAAGTACCTACTTATTTATGTATTGCGTTTCAGTGAAGAAGCACTATCGCTCGCAGAACAGTGTTGTAGGTTCAGGTCTCGATCTGAAGGCTCTGAAACACCTAGCAAGTAAGTTACGTCACTACCAACTACACGGCTAGAATGCGAACTTTCTCTGCTGATCTGATGTGAATAGGTAAAGCAGTATCTGAATTAGTCTCTGTACTACGTGGCACCTGCGCAGCACGCGGACTGATGTACTGCCGACTCCCCGAGTTGTGCTTAAGATTAATTGTAGGGAAGCGTGTCTGTGAGAGTGCGATACATCTGACGTTTTTAGGGATTTGTTTTACTGCTTTGAGCTAAATAAGTACCATTATATCTGCTGTGGTGCGGGCTTGCCCTAGCCGTGCTGGCTACAAAGTGGCAATTACCGCCCGCTACGCGTGCGGAAAACGCAAAAATGTTGTACTCATTTCCATTTTATTATCCACGTTTATGTCATACTTAGCAAATTTTATTCATATCGTACCAAAATATGAGATAATCTGTAAGTTGTGACATTGCAAATAATTGATTACCTGCTACATAATTGTATAAATCTGCTTATATTGACGACCGTCGCAAACTTTACAGAAGCCTTCCCAAATCATGCGATTGAGATACAAGTTCAAGGGACTCATGATGAAGTGGCCGAAAAGAAAAATAAGTTCACGGTCATGAAAAACCCCAGGTTTAGAGGAGACCGACATTTTCATCAAAAGTGGCCTTATCGGATAATAGGTAAGAGTAATTATCACAAATGTTTTGCGTATGTATTCTTTAAAATATGTTTTAGCGTAGGTATTTGTTTTGTGTTGCCTTCCAGGAGGTAACTCATGTAAAGGTTCCGACGGAAGACCAGCGCTGGCCTCCTAGGTTAGCACCATGCTGAGTCGGGGCCTTTTCGTGGACCCTGCTACTTTTTCTTTACTGTGTTTTGTTTTCTATACCCATTGTTTTGTCCACGAATAAATGTTTTCTTTCTTTCTTTAAAGGCTGACACAGTTATAAACATGGTATTATTAAGATGGTTACATATTTTCTAATAATACTATATCAGGCCGACTCCAAGACCTGAACTCGAAACATATTCTGCTGCAGTGAGGAGTCAGGCAACGAGACGTTATTTCTCTAAACCTGCCTTGTTTTAAGGCTCTGCACTGGAAAAGGCTAGACATCAACATCAACATCGAGTAGATGACTAACCATTGGTTTGCTGATGATATATATATATGTACGATGATCGATCACCTCAGTAAAGCTTCTGAGGGAGTTGGTCTAAGGGTGAACATGTATAAGACGAAGGTCATGTCAAATGCCCATGTAGTACCAACACCTATCACAAACTGACACTTTACGCTCGAAGTTGTAGACGATTATATATACCTAGGACAGACTGTCCAGTTAGCTAGGTAGATCCTACTTTAAGAAAGAGGCCAATCGTCGAATCTGACTCGGCTGGGCAGCACCAGCGTTCAGGAAGCTACGGCACATCTTCTCGATGACAATCTTTGCCCAGTGTGTACTGTCAGTGATGACAACATACTGGGCAAAGATTGTCCGACCGAAACGTGGTCACTTACTTTGGGCCTCATAAGAAGGCTCAAAGTCACCCAAATGGCAATGCAGACTATGGAGGGGGCTAATGGTGGGAGTTTCTCTGCGTGATCTCATCAGAAATGAGGTTATCCGCAGCAGAACTAAGGTGACCGATATAGCCCTCCGAATCCCTAAGCTTAATATAAGTGGCAGTGGGCGGGGAACATTGATATGATGATGATGATTATTATATTATGATTATTATATTGTTATGAATAATACCAGAATTTGCAATATTACCTAATCTGTCTATGGTGTTTAATGGTTCCCGAGTAAAAATAACCGAATAGCAGTTTTAGTCTACAATATAGTCTTTATTTTTTCAGGGCGCTCTGGTGAAAACCTTGGTAAGAATATACAACCATACATATTTTAACGGCTTATAGGGATTCTGTTATATTTATGCATATTTTACAGAGTCCCATAGAATGTGTGTCATGCCCCTTTTTATTGGAATGAAAACTGTTTAAATGTTTCATAATAATCATAATACTTACCAACATACTGAGTTACCGAGGCTTAGTTATGCTCCAGGTTTTTTTTTAATTCGTTCTTAGATGCCTCGATTGCAAATCAAGAAGGATTTTAATTTATAGATACCTATTGTTTACTGCGATGTACTGATTTTCTATGTTACTATTAATGTGACGTATTAAATTACAAGCTCGTCAAAAAACCCTTCGCGTAAGGTTTCTAATATCTCAATATTTTTAATAATTTAGACAACGCGCTGTTGGCAAATGCTGGTGGATCCAACCAATTATTGCCCACTAGTCCCACGACTACAACAACCACTACTGCGATGACAACCAAACTGGAGACTATGCCAACCACTGGTATGAGTGAATTATTTTCGAATCAACGAGGTAATCATTATTAAATATTCGTATAATTGTGGTACTTCCTGTGATCCCCGGAGATGGGGTCGTCGATTACGACGTACGTTATGCATTTTGTATTGATTTCAATGATTTGATCACTATATGTAACACATTATCTCAACGCATGTGGGACAACAGTGCAACACATTGCAATCAAACGAGAATGCGTAAAGCATTTCTCGAATTGACCTTTCATATCAGTTCATTCGGTATCATCTTATTTTCGGCGGGTATATTTTATAGTATAGAATATAAAGAAAAAAGAAACCGTGAACTAAGAGTGTGGTCTGATTGGTCTAGCATTTTAACTGAATTTCTTTTCATAGGTGACCTAAAACGCCCTCTGTACATGGAAGATCTTATTCAAGCGCTAGAAGATTTTGAGAAAAAACTATCTACTAAGTTGGACGACAACTACTATGGTAAGCATCGTTGAAAAAAATGGAGCGTAAATTATATTAAAACAATGACATGGAAAATTAAGGTGAGTTTGCATTTTACCATCTGCTGATCCAATGTATTGTACACTCTACAAATTTTAGAACTGAATGCTGGTGTTGATTAGGCCGAAGCTCACAGACAGCTAGACACGTCAAAATCATTTTCTGAAGTTTTACATATAATTATCTCAGTATACAAATTTCATATAATAAAAGCCATTTGACTTATATACTAGTCGTAGTGATTGTTTCATAATAAAGAGATTAACAAGTTGTAATGTGCAGCATATAAATATGCATACAAAATAAATAGGTACATTGAAAATAGTGAAATATTAATTATATCATTAAATGCTGCAATGTCAATAAGTGTACATTACATAAAATTTAAATTATAAATAAAGTCAAAATAAATAGAAAAAAAATAGTATCTGTTGTACCTGAGTACAGTACAGGTACTTTCCAATCATATCATTGTCCGATTGCAATACTTACCTACTTAATCATAAAAATGTTTTACCCGAGAAGTACACACAAAAATCAATTATAATTTTAAATAATGTCAAATCTTAATGGTACCAAATCAAAATCAATAATAAATAAAATACAAACAGGTAAAAAAAAAAAGCCATAGATTCACATTTTGCTCTTTTGATATTCGAATTTAGTTTCACCCTGTGTAGTTGGTAGTTCCCTACAGGAGCAGTACAGTAAACGGTTTAAGACAACAAGAAAGTATGCACTGCCAGGATTATCTTATTAATGGAACATTTCTTTACTTTACAGATTATTGATATCGATTATATTCAGCTACTTAAATTAATGATATTTTCACTACCTACTTTTAAAATGCCCTTTTTAATATTTATACATTTTCTAGATAATTTGACAGGCAGCAGTTCAACTTCGGACTATGCTAACCGTCCTGTAGTCAAAAAGGATTTATGGGATCTCGAAAAGATTCTATGTAAGTTTTATTTTTTATTTATTTATTATGTGTTTATTTTATACCTCTAGAAAGACGTACGTCTATGCCTGTTTCCTTTATCTCTCTAAGGCGTTTGACCGGATGGATTATAATATACTTTGGGGTAAACTGCGTGAGGCTGGTATTCCACTGCATTTCGTTAATATCCTTCAATACTGGTATCGAAATCAGTGGAACCATGGGAGGTAGGCAGAAGAGCTGTCTGAGGGTTACCAGCTGAAGTGTGGGGTGCGACAAGATGGCTTAACATCTCTCCTGCTGTTCGACTGGTACGTGAATGAATCGATGGAAGGACTCAGCAGCATGCATGCTGGATGTCATGTTGAAGATAACCGTCTCAATAATATAAGTTATGCCGATGGCATGGTGCTGCTAAGCCCTTCGACCGGGGCTCTCAGACAGCTGGTTGGAATATGTGAAGCCTATGCTAAGCAGCGTGGATTAGTGTACAACTCCGCTAAGAGTGAAGTAATGGTATTCAAAGCAGGAAAAATAAAGGCTTATTTCGTGCCCTCCATCACTCTAGGTGGAGTTGTACTTAAACTACTTTACTACTACTAGTTCTGAAGATCTGAGTGATAACCAGGATATAGAAAGCGAGTGTAGGGCGCTAGCAGTCAGAGGTAACAAGTTTGCCCGCAGGTTCGCTAGGTATTCGCCAGAGGTAAAGATTCGCTAGCGCCCTGTGGGTTAAGTGCACAAAGCGAGCTCATAGTGCCCTACGCGTTCAGTATAATATGTAATGTTCTCAGGATGCTGGTAAGAAGGGCCAAGGCTGGTGTAGTTTCTCGGGATGTTCGCAGAGGCACGCACTAATGACTTTCATGCGATTATGCGAAATAAAATTTCATCCCTGATGGCTCGAGTGAGGAAAAGTACTAACAGCATCCTGAAAATGATGGCTGGTAGGTTTGACTGCCCAATACTTCAGTATTGGATTGGGTAGGTCAAATCTACCTTGGAATATATCAGATAAGTGTATTTCCTCTGTATGTCAGTTTCTGTTATGATAAATTGTATGTAAGCTTTGTATTCTGTAACCTAACCTAATAATAATAATTAGAATAATATTAATTATTGTCACGGCAGGTGTCCGCTAGTCTCCTCCCATAACCCATTTTCCAGACCACCCACCATTCAACCCAATAACCCATGACCTTAGTTTCCATCGCAGCACAGTGTTGCACTGCAATAGTCTTTGCACCTGGCGGGGACCATCACCGGGTGTATCATGTTGTGCGCTTGGAGATGGTATCCGCCATGTGTATCCCTCGCTTTATATTATATTTGTTTTTAAGGGCCTCTGCGCTGTTGGCTTCGGCCCCACGTATGCCTATCAAAAGTCCGAGACCCCATGGTCCCGAGATATGGAAAAAACATACAAATAATTGAAATAAGATAAAATAAAAAATAAAATAAATTTAAATATAAGTAACACCTCTTATATGGGTCGGTGAAGACCTGTAATAAAAGATTTCATTCATTCATTCATTATTGTCAAGCCGGGCTGAAGCACACTGACGCAGCCTGTGGTGTAGGCCAATTAAATAGTAGAAATACAAATCGTTACTAAACTAAAAACTCGTACACTTGACTATCCGTCTCTTTCTTAACGTTCTTATTAGAAAGAGACGGATAGTTTTCGCCGTGACACAGCTCGCAGGCCACCCTGTTATAGCCGTTCAGCTTCATATCCTTAGAACGGTCAATTTCACACTCATCTGGTGCGCTCTGACGAGACGGCGCATGTTGCGTCAGGCGTCAGAACTCATCAGAGAGCAGTATGTTAGATAAGTTTAAGCTTCAGTGTGAAATTAAAATATATTGAAGTAATAAGTTTGACGTATATTTTTTTATTTTTAAGCTCCGCAAATTAAAAGTAAGTACTTAAACGTTTATGCAAATACGTAAGTCATATGAATTAATTTCATTTTATTGGTTGTTTTGTGGATTTACAAAAGGTCTTAATTATAGATACATGTCCACCACAAACCCTGTTAGGGCGCAGCTTCATAGTAGGTACTAAGGCATACACAGGTACAGTGGAGTGCAAAACTATGTTTTGATTTAATCCTCCCATAAATACAGGGTGTATCAAAATGGGGTGTGAACCGAGCTAGGACATATTCGGTAGTACATTGCGATTCCAAATATACATTTATTTATGGTTTTTATTTTTGATTGTTTTTGTTTAAATTACAGTCTTCGTTTTTGTTGACATTGCTTATGTATGATGTAATGTAAACAAAACAAACATTTCAATGTAAGTAAACAAAAACAAACCAAAAATTTAAAACATAAACAAATGCATTTTTTGGATCGCAATACGCTACCGAACATGCCCTTGATCGGTTCACACCCCATTTTTGATACACCCTGTATGTACTAGCCAAAAGCTAAATCCGCTGACATAAGAGCGATGAGTCATATTTGTGAGTAAGTTGTATGCACTCATATTTTTACACTTGACTATACGTAATACTCGCTTGTGTTTGGCAGGGACACTCATGTCATGACAGGATGCGTATTTTTATAATTGTATACCTAATCCAATAAATATTGCTTAGTTCTTGTTTGATTAATATACTCAAACACAAACATGTTCAATGAATTTGTCAAATAATAGTACAAAAAGTTTGTTTTAGTGAAAACTCATGAAACCTTTAGTTTATGTTTTATTCAACTTGCAAGGTGTCGGCCTTTGCAACAAAAACTGTTTTTTGATTTGTAAAGTACATTCGGCAATAGTGACAAGTGATGTCACTATTTAGTGTCAGGAGGGTGGATTCCATTAATGGATAATTTAAATTTTGGTTATTACACGATATTCCATTGCCACGTCGCAGATTGTAACGCTGCTGATAAAGAGTCTGCGTTTGGAAGCTATGAACAGCCAGCCTTACCCCACATCGACAATAGAAACATGGGAGTCAAGAATTTCCACGACGTCTTGAGACTCATGAAGCAAGGTATCCCATTCATTTGTCAACATTTTTTTATACAGGCTGATACCATGCGATAAAAGCACTAGGCGCTAACACACCGTAGGAACTTTATAAAGTTTGAGTTAACTAATACGTAATTATTTAAAAAAGTCCGCTATAAGTTTCATCATCTACTCCTCCTATCCTAAAGGATCCCGGGGTCCACTTTGACTTCTAATCCCCAAAATTTGGCATACGCACTAATTTTACGAGAGCGACGGCCATCTTATTGGGAAAAGTTAACGGTAAATATTCCGCACATAAGTTCCGAAAACTCATTGGTACAAGCCAGGATTCGAGCCCACGACCGCCGCCTTGATGCCTGAACCACTAGGCTACCGTAGCTACATTCAAAAAGTCCGCCGTAAGTTTCCGCTAAACTCGAAAAATACTGAACCGGTTTGACGTGGTTTTCAATAGTGTGTTTTTTCTCGTGGATGATTTTAATCTTTAATTAAGGTTAATATTTATTATTATACCCGGGGACGGGATACGGCGATATTCGACTATAACTAATTAACTAACTATGTCTATGATGAATTTAAGCTCTATTAAAGCTTAAATTTAGGTATATTGTTGGTATGATTGTCGCTATAGCACCACCAGGTGTTAAACCTTGCATTGTAGATCATTTAATATAGTACAAACCTGTTGCTAATTTAATTTTCATTAATTTTTATTTTTAGGTGTAAAAGTTCAATTGGAAGTTACAACACCCCGGCACCGAAATCAAAATTTAAAATGGTTTCCGATTAAAGTACCTAAATATGCATATCATTAAATGACAACGTATGAATCAATATAAGTACCTAATCCTCACTATCAACTATGCTTCAATTACTTCAAAGTCGCATGTAAGAGGGGCCGAATCGCATTGGAGTAAATTATATGAATGCTTCTATGTACCTACACATACTATAATTTTTGTGTGGTCTACCCTGCACTCGGACTATGGTCTATGCCAGGTTTGTTCATAACCGAGGCTTGAGAATCGTCGCGGTTCATGACGGTGCGGTTTAACTGAAAAAAATCCCTTCTATCGAAAAAGGAAGGCACTGTGTGCGAGTGAGAATATTTTCGTTGTTAACAAAATTGTGGTTATATGCCCCCATGTGGTTATATGATCGTGCGCCCATATTCTTAACTACTCTTCTTAGTGCTATCCCGGTAACATCCCTAAAGCACCCGGGGTCTGACTGGCTACATAATCATGGCGTAGGTCTTAGTTTTTTACTAATCCGGAACATGAGAGATAAGACCTTATTCCGTTTCTGACTTCAAAATCAATTTTACGTCACACCTGGCCATAATGTGGCCAGGTGAGGTCGTAAAAATGTGTACTCACCACGGGCAGTAAGAAAGAAAGCCCTATATTGCATATTTACAACCCTCGACTGCGGCTCGGGTCACAAATACCTGCCAGTTCGGGCTTTTTTTCTTTTACAGCCCTTGGTAAGTAATATACTATTATTGCCAGTTAAAAAACTGCCTACTTATTTTACATGCAGCGCCTGAATGAGATAAAGTTTACATTGCAATATAGTTTTACACTACCATAATAGAGCCTCAGTTCGTGCCGCACCATACCCCGCCAGTTCGCAACGCATTCATCTTTCAAAAGCCTAGGAGTCAAGGACTAGTATGACTAAAACACATTGCTTGGGCGCTCATTACATTAAACAAAGAAACGAAACCAATCAATTTCATTCACTATATTTAAAATGCTACTTGACCTCTACCGCACGGAGGCACGTACAAAATTAACTGGACCATTATTTATGGACCTCGGCGGAGGATAATTCTATGTAATATTTATTAACTCATCGAGGGAACTGACGTTAAATAAGAGCGGTATTCATAGGTCATACTTTGAAAGTTAATTATATTGTAAGGATGGAGTACCTATACTCTTACCATAAGTTTGTATATCTCCGAAAATTCAAACGCTACAAAGAGAATTTAAAATTGAGGCAGTGCGGACCAGAATAATCTCTAATCTTTTAGACCATGATTGTCACAAACACGCCCCATTTTCACTAACCTGACGATGACAGTTCGATGTAAACAGCTGGGTTTACAAGCAAATATGGTCGCTGGATAGCGACGTTGTTTTTTGACCAAGAAATGTACGGGGAATTGTCTGACAATTGTCACGATAGTAAAATAGCGCCAGGCGGCCTGCATCATGACAAGCGGTGACCGTAGCTTAAAAACCTGTGTACTCCTTTCTTTGAAGAAGAGATTTTCTTAGGGGCTAGACTATGGGTCCGTAGTTTTTAGCCCCTCAGAAAATCTCAATCCACAAATTTGCTCGTGTCGGCGGCGGCGACCGAAAGGTTTTTCTTAATTCCTTTGTAGACATTTCACCTTTAAATATATAATGTGTATTGCCTTTACTATGAGCAGTGGCCAAGTTATGCAAGCCTGATGAATAGTCCAACAAAACGTGGAACAGCGACCGACCTCTGCCTCTGCCCGATCTTTATCGTATCGCAGCCGACCCAACTGCGCATTGCAATTAAACTATTAGCTCCATTCAGTTTACCAGTTCATAAGGACATTTGCAAACATCCTGTAAAGTGAGATCTTTGTTTTAAATAGAATTACGTCACGGGGAATTATTTGACAGCATTCAGGGATCCGGGGATCCAGGACACGGGGAATACGTTTGGATCTCATTAATTCATGATGAAGAACATGTTGTTTTTTTTATATTTTCAATAAATTTTTCGAAATTACCCTATGTGTGATAGGGTCCATATCAGTCGACCATGGTATTATCACGACGCACTACTAAAGTACAGTTTGGTGGAAGGTATCGCCCGGTGCCAATGGAGGCGTCTTTGAGATTTTTTTATTAATATAATACCTATCCATTAATACACGTTAGGTTGCGTTAATACAAGCAATATGTGTCTATGTTGCAGTAAACTATAAAGTGACTGTTACACTCCAAATCGGTGAATTACCATATTACAGCACTTTGGAAAAACACGATGCAACGCAGTGCCGTAGTAGTGCCTCACGTCGCGGCGCTACAAAAAAAAACGTCGAGGCGCCACAAAAATACACGGCGCGCGTCGTGGATTCAAAGCCGCGCCGTGAGTTTCTGCGGTGCCGCGCCGTAAATTTCTACGGCGCTGCAACGTGTTTTTACGGCGTGTTCCGCGCCGTTTCACTGCGACGACACCGTGCCGTGGACATGTGGCCGGACCCTAAGGCGTATTGGATCACTTTGTTGTCCGTCTGCCTGTTTGTCAATATCCTTTATCTCGGGAACGCGTGGAGGTATCGAGTTGAAATTGAAATCATATACACTCAGATCTTGTGAAGGAACAGTCCCTTGAAGCTTGTGAAATAATCCAACTACTAAGTTAACGTTGAAAAAATACGGCCGTTTAAATGGCGCAAAAATCGTATATTTTTTCACTCTCAAGGGAATCAAAATTTATAGTGTACGTTTCGTTTACCTAGAACTATGAAATTTGGCAAGTAATATCGTCTTATACTACAACAATTTGAAAACTATACATTTGTAATTAAGTACCGAACTCTCGGTGGGTGAGTCTGACTCGCACTTGTCCGATTTTTTATTATATCCTTACTGGATTTAGTTTTAAGATCTCACGCTTTGCCATTAGGTCGGTACCTACTGACATACTACCGTTGCTGACTGGGGTGGGTTACTTTGAATCAAGGGGTGACTGATCAAAACAGGTTTTTTTCCTAAATTATCGTTTTTATAGTCGCGTGAACTGTGGCGAAATAATATACAATCTTGCTGTTTACTTGATTAGATCTATCTAATTTCTAATATTAGGTACAATGGTTAATATCTCGTAAGTTCGGCAAAAAATCTTCGGTTTAGAAATTAAGTTAACATAACTCCCATATTCATGAATACATTATTCCGCCTGAACGTCACTGATTATCTATACTATACAAGTACAAGGATCTGCAGATGTTTGATTGGCCTTATTATAATATCGGATTAGGTCTAACAACCAAGGACGCTGAAGATCGGGCGAAGTAGAGGAGAAAAAGCCGAAAAGCGGATCCTGGGCTCCGAAGCATCAGTTGACAAAGCAAACGGGATTAACACTTAGATGAGAAAGATATATCAGAAATGAATAGTCTAGTTTGTTTTGTGATTAACTAAAAAAACAAAACTGAATTAACCGGAGCTACTGCGGCTCACATACTATTACTATGAGAGTCAATGAAAAGAGAATCGTCAATGAATCGTAATATCGATAAATATTCCTAACTGTAATTGTATTGAGCATGTGTCACTTTTAGTGTTCATCTCAAATGATTAATACGAATATAAATACATAATAAAGGCCGATTTAAATAAGCAGTATTTACACTACCGAGAAATCTCCACCGTTGAAAAGCATGCATTTTAATTGGGCGCAGCGTGAGGTCTCGTAATTTTATACTCGTTTATAAGAATTATAAGCTAACGAGTTTACTCTAATAACAGTGTTGTTATAACAGCACCAATATACATTGATCTACCAATAATAGATCCAATTACAACGGAACAATAGGAAAGCTCCAAATGCAGGCGTGGTTCTACTTGGACTGGTATACTTTCGTAATAATGGTCAAGCAAAATACGTCCGAACAATAAATGAAACGTTTTGATGGTTAAACGACTAACCGGGTGCAATTAATTAAAATTAAAAATGGTTGCCTTGGCATTTGTGTTTGCAAAGACATGAAGGTGTGGGCATTTATTACGCACAATTTGTTATAAATGTTTTAAATATATCAGTGTTTTAAATATATCGTGCTGCATGAGAACTTTTTCGAAGAATTTTGTAGAAAAATGTTAACACAATTAATAGCATCAGTTTACCTGAATTATGATGCTAGTTTACACATCTAAGTATTTCTTCATATTCGCTTCCAATTTTTCACTTCAGCCCATTCGCAATTCTTAAATTAGTATGCGATGCACCTCATTCGTTATTCTTCACTGGTCTCATGTTTAGTTCTGAACTAAAATACTCATGAATGTGGTATTGTAGTTGTGAAGAATTGAGAATCTGTGGAATCGCGAGTATGATGAAATGTAACTGCAAGTTTAAGTTTACACATTTAACACATATACATTGTATGGTCATACAGTTAGCTGTGAAGGCTAGAAAATATAGAACATAAAATGTAATGCACCTAGCATACTCGTACTGTATACTTTGTCGTCTAATACAATGACAGTATGTGTTAATTTTTTAAAGATTCTGACACCAAATTCCCTAAACATGACTAAACCGTGTTGTTCTATAATACTTAATAACTTATAATAATTCACCGAGACCATTGCCCAAGAACACAGCAATGAATAAATCTATGTTGGAATTAGCATTCCTAAAAAGGTGGCCGTGTACTTTATTGTACCGGGTAGGGGATAGAGCGCACGTAAATCAGATTGTATGGACACTGCGCCGTTTTGAACACGCTGTATCGGAGCACCAACTCCGTTGTCTACGGTCTTGGCTATTGTTTTGGATTTGTCTCTGTGCAAATTTTTGTGCAAGCAAGAAAATGATTTCAATCTTGCGTGGATTGACACAGAAAATGATAAAAAACAACTAGGTAGTTCCGTTAGAAGGTTAGCAACTGACCTGGAAAGCAAAGGCTCAATCAGCCTGGAATCTTTTGTTGCTTTTTTTTTTATTGAATCTTTCGGTACATCGTCATGCCGCATAAATCAATATAATAATATAAATGAATATGTAGCATATAGATGCTACATATTAATTTTACTTTTACGTTAATCATCAAAGAAATCCGTGTATGGACTTGTAGTTGCATCATTATTCATCCCTGCTTTGAATACTCGTAGAGGATACTAAAGAGAGTACCAGAAAAATGTAACTCGCTGTCTCTAGTCTGCGTATCGATACTTAAATATGAAAATAATAAGGTTACTGATTCAGCCACCTCGTAAATTCAAAAACATAGAAAAAACTTTACTTCGAGTGTAAATATCGTATATCCGTATAATGAAACATGTTTTAGTTCCTTTCCAAAGTGTTCGATCAGGTTTGATGTACCTACAATCGGCACACCCGTTTTGATACGCTGTATCATAACGCCATTTACTTTGTTGCCCATAGTTCTACCTATTATTGTGATCTTAAGGTATGTTCACAAATGCACTCCACTCATTATACCTCGTAACATTTTAAGTTCGTTTTTTGTTGCCTACGGAATATAGTGTCAAAGTGTGATTTTTAATAGTTTGACAAACAACTGGTCAAACCGTTTGGAATTAGAAAAGATACTACTTCACTCGATTTTGACAAATATTTGACGATGTGGTCAGCAATCATTCTAATTTGTAGGTATATTTTTAGGGTTGTCATTGACCGGAGATACACTTCCAGCAGCAAATCATTTCTTCTCATCTTCTTAGTAGAATGGCGTGGAATGTTACGGAAAAACAATTTTCGTCTGATTTGTTCCGAACTTTCAGGAACAAATGAGACGAAGGCACACTGGAGATACATTTCTGGCAGTGAAATATGAAAAAATCTGGCAAACAAGAAATGTATCTCCATTTGCTGCCGATCTCTATGTGGTGTAGTTACTAGTTTAATTAGAAAATTTACTTTTTGACATAAGTTTAAATTCAGCAAGCATTTATCCACAAGATCGAAATTATTACAAGTAAATGCAGGAATTGTACGTTAGGCTTTATTTCTAGTCGGTATGAAGTATCCTTAACAAGAATGCCACTGGACGCCAGCAGCGCCCCGGAGCGCTGCGCCGACATGACGTTATATCGGGAGCAACACTGACCTTTGACATTTCCACACTGGGCTCATGGTCTCGACTTTCACCGTAAACGGGCAATTTACGGACGCCGAGCGGCCAGTGTCTTAGACTAAACTGTCTCAATTAGTGCCCGACAGATGACCCCGCAATTTCGTCTGGCAACACCAGCAATTGCCCGCTGCCATTGAGGATTGAGGTTAAAAGGAAATTGTGATCCTTGATTACAGCAGTTTACTTGCTTTATGATTTAAAGAATCCTCAGAATCTTCTGATAACAGTATTACTTCCAAGAGCTTTAAATCAGTTTAACTGCAGTTTAGTTAGAAGTTATAAATGAGACGACCCCACTTGTACCAATTAACTGCCTAAGCGGGTTCCGGTATGAGAGCAGCATGCAAGCCTAAGTTTAACTATCCAACCTCTCAACACGTCGGCACTATTGAATCAAATTCTAACTCCTGGGTTAATTAAAATCAGCTAGCTTTTCTAAGGTTGGAAAGGCGAGTTGGAGAGAGGTCGATGATGGTGTTGTGTCGTTTTGGGTCGGGTAGGTGTGAGCAGTAGAGTCGTGCGCGTACGGCTGCTCGGCGGGACGCGGCGCAAGCGTGCCGGTGGCGGCCGCGCCCAGTCGGCGCGAGCGCACCGCGTACTGGCATACTCCTCTTGAGACTACTGGGATATATAAAAAATATCTAATTAAAAGAACAAGTTTGGGTAGAGTTCATGATTGAATGTTCGAGGGAACAACGAAGGGGCATCTCACCGCAACTCGAGCTTCTCGGCATAATATACCGAAAAGCTCGGGTTGAGGTGAAAATGATCCCGTGTAATCCCGTGTATGTAAGAAAAAATGCTTTTTTTCCCCCCCGTATTTTGTGGCTTTTTACTACCTTGGCACTTTGCCAATGTCAAGTTGAAAAAATGGGGTTTCGTCATGCTGTAAAAAACGTGTGAGCTTGTATACACGGCAACCAACAGGCTTCCTATAACACTATCGAATAGAAAGTATCCGTAGATTTTAACGCTCGTGTGTAAAAACGCTTACTGCCACGGAGAAAAAAATATTAAGCTTTTGATTAAGGCTAGGTTGATGTTAAAGACCCAAATTTACAAATTTACACATTTATCCAAAGTACAAATTGCTCGAAGACTGAATTGAATTAGTTACAGATGTCTCACACATTGACGCATAAGTTTTAAAATGCAGGGTAGCCACCATCGTGCACCGTCTACGCATACGCATGCATTGATGTTATCGGAGCTTGAAACCCAGTTTTACTTAAGTGTAAAAATTTCTCAAACGCGGTCGCAAAAGGAGCGTTGTCAGATATTAGATCGATCTATTTTTTTAATTTTTTTCTAACAAGTTGTCGAGAAAGTGTATTAGCGTTGGTAACAAAACTGGTAGTGTTCTTAATGCAGTATTTATTGCGCTTCTGTTGCTTGCATGGGATAGCTGATGTGTACACGCTTAGTTACGTTAATGTATTTGAGGTAACATTAAAATAAGGCTGGCATCGCACTGGAGGGGTCATTTGAATGTGTTTTTCTCAAACATCTCTTCTCGGAATAGTAGACCTTATGTTTGCGAAAATAGACTGCGAAACACAGCTTTACGGGACTTACGGGCGTCACGAATTTACAGATCAATAATGGGAGTTGTATACAAAATTGCCGGTGCGCTCCCTGCCTTCCCGCGCCGTCACCCACTGGTGCCGGGCGTGACGACGCTGGGTCACCAGCAGCAGTTTGGCACTGAATTTTAGAATGATTATACTTGTTTTTTGTTATAATTTTCAAACTTTCGAGCATTTTTATGGGAAAAGCACTATTCATACCTCGGCTGGAACGCGGGATTGCCTGCATCATATACCTATGCAATACCTATCACACTTGGCAGGCAATCCCTTCCTTCCCGGCCTTTGTAGTAATGTACTATTAAATTAGCAGGACCTTTGTAGTTTCTGTTTTAAATAATAAGGAAGGTCAATGTGTCTTTTTGTTACATAACACCGTGGTCATATTATTATAATAGTTACTATATATCTATAGTTAATATATCAATAGTTACTCTTATGAAGTATCATAGTCCCCCCCTTAACAACTACGATTGTAATTTTCCTTTCTGCAGTTACAATGCGGGTGTACAACTTTACTATATGTATAGAAAGTTGTCTAATAAAATCATACAGCATAATATTGCATTCTAAAACAAATTGCAATATTTAATCATTTCTGCGTTTTACTTGCAGAAGATATTTCAAAAAGAAACCGCACCGATCAGCGAGTTCATTTACAGTATATAGTTGGACCTTGTCATTTGTGACAACTACTTATTCGTAATCAAAAGTGGAACTTAAACTGATTCACCTGTAGCGAAATTTGTCCCTTAATTCGTTTTTGACGTAGGTATGATAAGATATGTGTATGCCTGATGATATGAGTATCATCGTCATGCATGCGTTCCTTTTTGCATTGCCGCGTTAGTTAAGGATGTGTGAGCAAAGTGCATGAATTATAATGAAACTAAAATGCAATTGTTAGCTGCAAAATAGAGGTTCTGTTTCTCTACGTTTCGCACAATCTACAGTGCGCGCACGTGACCTCGCTCCCGTGAATCACTCGGCATTATTTTCGCTATTACTGTTGCTAGTTAACCCTTCGATACATAACAAGTGGGAGGGCCTATCTGCCTAGCTATAATAAAGTGAAAAATAATAAAGAAATAAATATTAAGAGTGTCCCTTTCACAAATCGAACTGGCCCCATGGTAAGCTCAATAGCTTGTGTTATGTGTAAAGACGACGATATATTTAAAAGATGTAAATACCTTAATACAAAGAAGGCATCCAAGTCTCAGAAGCAAATATTCATGCCCATCGCATATTTACGCTTACTGGATTTGAACCCAGGACCCACTAGGCTAACGGGCCGTCTAATAATAACATGATAATACTAATAAACGCAGAAAAATAATAATACTGTAACAATAGCGGAATAAACAGGTTCAGCAAGATGGATAAAGTACCTAGTGAACCGCAGCACACTTGTGCAAGATAGTCTTAAGAGACGGTTCCATAATTTTGTTCAAACGGAAGACGAGCGCTGGTTCTAATCTAACACTACACCAGCAACATGCTGAGTTAAAACTACAAATGAAGATGGATTGTTACGTTTGCTATTAATCGGTAAGGACCAAAGCCACTTCCCTAACTAAAAAATTGTGTAACGAAAAACATGCCTACTTACCTACCTTCAGTCCTGAGGAACGTGATCACTCTTGGATTTCGCAGCACTGTTGATTTGTCTCCATCTGTCTCGATCCATGGTTGCCTCTTCTTCTTGGAATGCTTGAGAATGAGGCTTCTTTAACCTGGTCTGGCCATCTAGTCAGTGAGCGTCCTGGGCCTGTTCACCATCTACTTCGCGAACCACAACCAGTTTTTCTAAACTACCGTCATCTCTGCGCATTACGTGTCCAAAGTATGAAAGCAGCCGTTTGCTGGCAAATAGTACCAACAGTACAAACTAACATACATAAAAGAATAGCCCTTCCGGGTGAGAATCCACCATCGATGTGCGGCGATGTGTTTACATATATTTGACACCTCGCATGCCTGACAGCCAGCTGGTGTCAAGTATATGAGAAAACAGCTGTGCATTTCACTGCTGCGCTGTGAATATCCATTCATCCTAATTGGGTAAATAAGAGAATAACACAAGTTTTGAGCAGTAATCACACAAGATTCTTTGCAATTAAGGGGCTCCTAGCTGCCAATGACCTTCGATCTATAACTGTCGGTTTATTCGTGTTTTTTATGGTTTATCGTATTAACAACAACGAGGTTTACCGAAATAGTATCCCATATTTACTTCAAACCTCACAGTTTTCGGGATATATGGCACCAAACTTTGGCAATTTCAGGCCAAAAAACCAGTTTTATGGACGTAACTTTTGTGAAAATGAGTTTAAAATAAAAATCTCTCGTGGGTTGTTAGAGACGTCAATAAGGAACAGTTATATGTAGATTTCAGAAGACAAAAGTGCATGAACAACATAATAATATCGAAAACAGAGCTTTTTTGGACCATGCTTGAATAAATCATAAAAAAATAAATATTAATTATTTTCAAAAAAACTCTCGTGCTAATGTAGATAAAGAACTAAAAAACCGATAGGTGTTTGTTCCATAAATATATCTATAGTTTTGACGGAGGAATATCAATTCAAAACTCGTCAAAACTAGCCAAAAAGCGCGTGGAGCCCCTTAACTGTGCAAAGAATCTTTGATTTGTACCAGTATGTGTAAGTTTAACTGCAGTGTATTATTTATTAAACTAGTTGCCCGCGCGGCTTCTTTATAATATTAGTATAGATATACCCAGGATTATAAGTATATCGGATTATTATGAAGCGCTCATAGCTTAGCGGCGCCTGCGAGTCGGAAACGATAACGCAGGTTAAGCAAAGATGGCAGCGGTCAGTCTTTGGATGGATGACCGCCTGTTTAGTGGTTACTATAAATGAGCGCTTCCGTGCTTTGGAAGGCACGCTAACCCACTTGTTACTATCGGTCTTTTAAAAGGACGCCATACACTTAAAATTCAAGAACAATGAGGGTATTTATTAAATGTTTGTTGATACGCATTCTAAACGTTTCGAGTGTTGGAAGTGGACATCTAATTAACTGAGCGTGTTTAAAGCAGTGATTTATTTTTAAATATTGTTTTATTTGGAAAAAAGTATCCATGGAAACTTCAAGGTATGTAGTTTTTGATAAAATTGTAAACAATGTTTTTTTTTAATATAAGAATCTCAATAATATGTGCGTGATCTATTGAGTACAAGTGATATTACTTTTAGAATATAATTAGAAATCATATTTTTTGGTGATTATATTAGCCGTTCTTTTAAACAACTAATAGGGATATGTGCTACTACAGTAATTTTGCATTTTAGGAGACCTAAAAAGAATTGGTAGCGGCCTTTAACATTAAATGGAATTATTGACGAGCTTGAGGTGGATGACCAAGAAATATCTGATTCTATTGTTATATTGCCTGCCGAAAACTGTAACGCTGACGTCACCGATGAGGATTCAGTGGATGAAAACCAAGTAAATATAAACAATTTACCGGGATCTCAGTTACTGGCTCAGGGAGAAGTTTTTTTTAGATCGAAAGACGATTTTAGTGATGATGACGATAACGTACCACTTATTCAGTTGTCTAAACGAAGATGTGTGATATTAGACCAGTTTGATCCGTCTACATCTGGGACAGAGGCGAGGACACTTAGTGTATCAAAAACTAAAACATATAATTGGATTGAACAAGATATTCAGCCCAATTTTACTTTATGGAAAAACGTGCAGACAGAAGACGACTAGGGGAACATTCATATATCAGTCCACAAGTGATGAACAAATAGTAGTATGCAAGTGGCGTGATAACAGCGTTGTCACTGTCGCATCAAACGCTGCTGCGATTGAACCTGATGCAAAAGTAAAGAGATTTACGCAGCAACAAAAAATACATACTTGTAGATCAACCAGCTGTAATAAAAAAATATAATGAGAATATGGGTGGAGTGGATCGATCCGATCAAAATATTGGCCTATACAGAACATCTATCAGGGGAAAAAAATGGTAATTCTCTTTGATTTGTCACGCACTTGATATGGCTGTACAAAATGCATGGCAATTGTACAAGAATAATGGCGGCGAATATAACTCTTTAAGTTTTCGCACATATGTAGCAACATCTCTTCTTGACAGCTAAAAAGAAATTGGAGCGGAATACACGTACCTCCTAAATATTTCGAGATTGTGCACGTTTGGATGGGAAAAATCATATAATAAGATACAAACAAACTCAAAGCAGATGTACTGTGTGCCATAAAAGGGCAAACTTTATTTGTATAAAATGTAATGTAACCTTACATCCCAAGATTTGTTTTGAAAAGTTTCATACTACTGAATAAATAGTATAAGTACACCATGTTCATTACTTTATTTCGATTTAAATGAATATTTCAGTATCTCGTACATTCACGGTAGTATATGTTGCTATCGTCCTTTTAAAAGAACACCATTTTCGTAGTTTTCCATGAGAGCAATATTTTTTTAATTATTTTTCCCATGTATTGTATATTTTTTTCTACACATCGCGCGAAATTCAATTAAATCAAAAGTATTTAGTATGTTCAGTAACAAGTGGGCTGAGCGGTTGATGAATGAATGACTATGACAGTAGTCGTTAAGAGTCCGCAGTAAGCTCGGCCGAATTTCACCTTCCCATACAAATGTAGTTACGCTCTCATTTTAAAACTACGTGTTGGATTGTGACGAAACTTTGCATATACAATGACATGAGGTATATCTATGTCTGTAATTAGTTTATATGGTTCCAGTTTATAAAAAAAACAAAATACAGCAAAAACAAGTTTTGTACGAAAAACTTAAATTCGCTGTATTTTTTTTACTGTGGTATTTAAAGCTACATAAACTAATTACAGACACAGATATACCTCATGTCAATGTATATGCAAAGTTTCGTTACAATCCAACAAGACATTTTAAAATGACAGTGAAACTACGTTTGTATGGAGAATCGAGCTTACTGCGGGCTCTTAAGCCGAGTTAGAGGCCTTCGGGCGGCTTAAAAACTTCTAACAGTCGAGTTGCCCACTCACTTGACAAAGGGGGGACAACTGTTCCTCGCGTCCGCAGGAGATACCTCTACCACAACCCTGCACGCGTCCCCTGGGTACTAAAGAGTGACAAATAAAAGGCAAAATACCTATTGTATGGCGTACGATTAAATAAATAAGATTTTACGTAATATTATGATGATTTTAATAATATAGGCACCTTAATTTTGAATGTTTATTTATGTTCATCAGCGGGCGTTGTATGGTTGCCATTTTATCACCTATCGCTGTGGATAATACATCCATCACGTTCTGATAGGTATGCGAGTTCGAGAGTGACGGACGTCTTATCCACAACGATAAGTGATAAAATGGCAACCATGCTACGGCCGTTGGTATCTCATTCAATAGTAACTTAAAAAATGTTAAATTTCAAGGATATCATTCAATGTGAATTTTATAAATGTGTAGCATTTTTTTACAGCAATAGAAGAACGTAAGCGCACGACCGCGATCGTTTATCTGCCGCTCGTTTTCACCGGTCGTGAATGGCCGACACCTGAAGGTCAGAGCAAAATTAAAAGTGTTTTAGTACACTCGGGTATCTGATTACAGAGCTTATTACACGCCAGACGTCCAAACAATAAGGCTTCCTGCCCGTTTGTGCAGATTAATATGATTACCTGTAATTATTGTTGATCTAACAGATTTGCACAATAAGAAAAAGAAACACGAACTCACTGGTCCCTCACAATGCAACGGAATAATTGTAAAATAACGGAGTCAACTCGACCACAACTCGGACTCTGCTCGAGGTATTTCTCAAACCAACCGCCTAATTGTATCATGTTATTCAATCAGATGACAAAAGCATAATCTAAGCACACTCGCGAGGAAATAGTCGCCGAGATGAATTTCATTGTGGTCCGTCATGCCCCACCGATTAAACAAATTATGCTTTCATATTATGTCGACACACAGTCTGTCACTGTGGGTAGGTATGCTCCGACTGATTTGAGAAGTTGCCCCATAATATTATTCACGAAGCTCCATAACGAGGTTTCGTGCCTCAGATACTTTGCTTACATAAATTAATTTATCTTGGAAATTAAGATTATGATGTAATGTTTTAGATATAATTCTTCAGAGCAACTGACTGTATTTTTAACAACAAACGTATTAAATAATTGTTATCCGATTTTTCAATATCCTTAAGTTTGTTTTGACCATTAAGCAGTAATAAGGACTTATCATCTGTCAAGGGTTACATAGTGCGTAGATTCACAGTTTTCAAAAACACCTTTCCTCGAACAGATATACTCGTAAGGTTAAACGTGAAAATCCTATGAACTAATTCTGGAATAAACTTTATTCTTATTTTAACAAATGTGGCCTTAGACGAAATATGGAAGATACCTACCACTTTTTTTTTAATGATAAGTAGGTAGGTCTGTATGCTTTTTCAAACTCTTCGATAATTGAAAGAGCGAGCGCAGGGACCCGGGTATGTCCTAAAACTACGACAAGAACCACCGGGAGATGGGCAGCAGCATCCCTGGAGTTCGGTGGAAACACTGCGATCGCCAACCCACTTGCCAAGCGTGGCGATTATGGCATATACCCCCCATGCAGAATACAATAAAGCCACGGCCCCGAGGTTCCGGCGACCCCCGGTACCCTGGTTATGGTAGCGGCCAGGGTACTAGCGGGGTCAGGGGTGCTAAGAATCTCCGGCGAAGATCCGGCTACCACCACCGACGACCCCTGGCCCTGGCAACATACAACACGCGCACACTGCGGACCGACGAAAAGATAACGGAACTGGAGGAAGGATTGAGCAAGTTGCGGTGGGACGTCATAGGGTTATCGGAAGTCCGAAGAGAGGGGGAGGACACGATAACCCTTAAATCGGACAACTTGCTCTATTTCCGGGAGGGCGACCAACAGTCCTAGGGAGGTGTCGGGTTCATCGTCCACAAGTCCCTAGTGAACAACGTGGTGAAGATCGAGAGTGTGTCGACTAGGGTGGCGTACCTTATACTCAGAGTATCCGACAGGTACTCGTTGAAGGTCATACAGGTTTACGCGCCGACCTCGACACATTCCGAGGACGAGGTGGAGACTATGTATGAAGATATATCTAAGGCCATGCATAGTTCCAAAACCAACTTCACCGTTGTCATGGGGGACTTCAACGCTAAACTAGGCAAGAGAGATGGTGAGGAGCTGATAGTGGGGCAATTCGGAGTCGGAAGTCGGAACCGCCGGGCCAACTACTGGCTGGTTTCTTGGAGGAGGGACTCTACATGATGAATTCCTTCTTCAAGAAACGCGAGCACAGAAAGTGGACCTGGATGAGTCCCGATGGTGTGACTAAAAACGAGATTGACTTCATCATGTCGACGAGGAAGCATGTATTCAATGATGTCTCTGTGATCAATACGTTTAAAACCGGTAGTGATCACCGCCTGGTAAGAGGCATATTGAATATATGTGTCAAGCGAGAGCGCTCTCGCCTGATGAAGTCTACGCTCCGTCCAGTATCCACCCAAATCCAAACCCCCGAGAGCTTTCAGCTAGAACTCCAAAACCGTTTCGATTGCCTAGGTGGCGATGTGGACGAACTCAACGACGGGTTTGTGGAAGTTGTCCGTGCCACTGGGTCTAAGTTCTTCAAGGCCCAGCCGGCCAACATAACCAAAAGGATCTCTAGCTCCACTCAGAAGCTCATGAAGGAAAGGAGTGAAATGATTCTGCAGTCTTCAGCCGATGCGACTTTATACCGGCGGCTCAATAAACGGATCTCCAAGTCCCTTACCCGCGATCTGCGCCAATTCAATACGAACCGTATCGAAGAGGCCATCGAGCGAAATAAGGGCTCAAAAGTATTCGCACGAGATCTGTCTATTGGGCAGAGCCAGCTCGCAAGGCTGAAAACTGAGGACGGCAGAGTCGTTTCTTCCAAACCTGAGCTTTTGAGTGAGATAGAGCGTTTTTACGGACAGCTATACACGTCAACTCCCAAACCCGAAGTTGGTCCGGCAGAAGACCCTAGAGCTAGACTTACCCGACACTACACCGACGACATCCCGGACATCAGCCTGTACGAGATTAGAATGGCTCTGAAACAGCTTAAGAATAGCAAGGCACCCGGTGAAGACGGAATTACAGCCGAACTCCTGAAGGCGGGTGGAAAACCGATCCTTACGGCCCTTCAGAAGTTATTCAACACCGTCCTACTGGAAGGGAGAACGCCAAAGGCGTGGAACAGAGGTGAGGTGGTGCTGTTCTTCAAAAAGGGTGACAACACTCTGCTGAAGAACTACCGACCCATCTCACTTCTGAGCCATGTCTATAAGCTGTTTTCAAGGGTCATTACGAATCGTCTCGCACGCAGGCTTGATGACCTCCAGCCTCCCGAACAAGCCGGTTTCCGAAGAGGTTTTAGTACCGTAGACCACATTCATACGCTCCGCCAGGTTATACAGAAGACTGAGGAGTATAATCTGCCTCTCTGCTTAGCGTTCGTGGACTACGAGAAAGCCTTCGATTCGATCGAAACCTGTGCTGTACTACAGTCTCTCCAACGGTGCCAAGTAGACTGCCGCTATATCGAAGTGCTGAAGTGTTTGTACGAGAACGCCACTATGTCAGTCCGACTCCAGGATCAGAGTTCGAAGCCTATTCCGCTGCAGCGGGGTGTCAGACAAGGGGATGTTATTTCCCCAAAACTGTTCACCGCTGCACTGGAGGACGTGTTCAAGACTCTAGACTGGAGAAGGCTAGGCATCAACATCAACGGCGAGTACATCACTCACCTTCGGTTTGCTGACGATATAGTAGTCTTGGCTGAGACCATGGAGGACTTAAGCACGATGCTCGATGACCTCAGTAAAGCCTCCGAGCGAGTTGGTCTAAGGATGAACATGGATAAGACAAAGATCATGTCAAACCTCCATGTAGTACCAACCCCCATTTCAATCGGACATTTTACGCTAGAAGTTGTAGACGATTATATATACCTTGGACAGACTATTCAGTTAGGTAGGTCCAACTTTGAGAAAGTGGTCAATCGTCGAATCCGACTCGGCTGGGCAACATTCAGGAGGCTACGGCACATCTTTTCGTCCAATATTCCGCAGTGTCTCAAGACGAGAGTCTTTGAACAGTGTGTGTTGCCAGTGATAACGTATGGCACGGAAACGTGGTCGCTTACTATGAGCCTCATAAGAAGGCTCAAAGTCACCCAAAGGGCAATGGAGAGGGCTATGTTGGGAGTTTCTCTGCGCGATCGCATCAGAAATGAGGCTATCCGCAGCAGAACCAAGGTAACCGATATAGCCCTCCGAATCGCTAAACTTAAGTGGGCGGGGCACATTGCACGTAGAACCGATGGCCGTTGGGGAGGAAAGGTTCTCGAGTGGCGACCACGTACCGGAAAGCGCAGCGTGGGTAGGCCCCCCACAAGGTGGACTGATGACCTGGTAAAGGTCGCGGGAGTCCGCTGGATGCGGGTGGCGCAGAACCGGTCATTGTGGCACTCTTTGGGGGAGGCCTATGTCCAGCAGTGGACGTCTTTCGGCTGATATGATGATGATGATGAGCGCAGCGAACGAAGTTCTCAGTTTCGGCTAGGGCTAAAATTCATTCATATGTCCGGCTGTCCATTTCTCAGTCAATCGTGAAATTTTGTGAGTAGGTTCGGTTACACGTTTTTTTGTCGATTTTTTTTTTTTGTATTTGGAATATATAAAAAAAACCGTTTTTTTTTCAAATAACTGTCTCGCGATTTTCTCAGCTCACAAAGCCACTAGTATATATTATATTCAATAGTTAGTACCTATATGGGTACCTAATCCTCCATGCTAAAAGGCTTAGGTTTGAAGCAGAAGTTTAGATAGGTAAACCATAAATAAACTTTCTATATAATCCTAATTCTATATAATATCCACTTTAAATTGTAATATAGTATTTCTATGCATTGCATTGGATCAAACGGAAACGTGTAAGTGAATAATATAAGTAAATACTGTGAGTTATCGCAACCTACTTTCCACCTGCTGGCTGGAAAATGAGCCTAAGAACAATAGGCATTTACCGATATTGATACATCGAATATTATTTAACTACTAATTGCTGATAACCTTTCAGATACCTCAGATACATCAACCTAAAAATAATAATTAAAAACTTTTCTTTATACATTAAAAAACCAATGGAACCTCATACGGCTGGAGAGAGGCAAAGGAAAATAATATTTCTACGAGCTGTACTACGTATAATCGATTTTTTCGTAATCTCGGCGTCTCGCGCGACTGATTTCTTATTGATCTAAAATTTGACATCGTTATTCTTTGTTACGCTACGCACTTCGCAAAAAGATTTTCGAAACACATTTTAGGCAACCGATTCTAGTAATTTGATTGTCGGTTACTTGATTTTAAATAATGTATTAAAATGTCACAATGTAAATATAAGTAATTTCGGTCATGGGGCATTGTGGCTAATGTAATATTGTGATTTTTACAGTTTATTGATTGCAGATCAAAAGCAATGAACAACGAGGTACCTACTCAAATACTACAACTTCATTTTAATATATATATTTTACATTCAGGCATTATACATTCAAATTTTAAAAAAAAACGACAGGACGTATTTAAGAAAAAACTTCATTGATATATTTTATCTTTACCTGTAGGTACATTAGTTATCCATAATATATAGCCAAGTATGGGTTATACTGCTTTTGAATGTACAGGCAGCATCAAAATTAACTGCGCAATCGAAGACGTCAAAAGCTCTTATATTCCCTTTTAATAAAGACTTTTTGACGTCTTCGTTTGCGCAGTTACTTTTGATGCTGACCGTACCTACTACAAGGGGGTTGGTAGCTTTCCATGGACAAACATTTCTATAAACACTTTCAGATACCTAACAAATAAAATATTTATTTCTAATCTAAGAGACTACGCTTATGACAAAGTATCTTCACGCGCATCGTGACGGTCGCCCGCGCACCGATGTTGATCTGAGCGTAATCCAGCCGATTTAGATCTGTGCGCAATTTGTGTGGCTCGTGCGCAGGGCCCCGATAACGCCTGAATAATACATTCGCTCTCATTGTGCCCACTTCATTGTGCCTTTATCGTGGCTAGGTGAGTTTGTCTTTTGAAATCGTAACGGAAGAATGAGCTTTGTTTATACATTTAACACTCTTATTTAAATAAAATTGTAACAGTAGACGTAGAGTGTGGTGAAATATGTGCCATTGTATACCTTAGCACCTGGTCGGGTGGAAAAGGCGGCCACGGGCTGGCTAAGGCCAAAGGTTTGTAGGTAGACTACTAGTCGCCCAGATATTTGGCAGACGAAGTGATTTACTAACTGATTAAACAGTAGTATGAAGATTTATTTCCCTATTAGCCACTCACTTGCTTGTGGCAACCACAGTTGCCAATTTCGAGCACCCCTAAACTGATGGTGGCAACTGTGGTTGCCAAGTGAAGTATGGACTTCTTTGATAAAGAAAAATTGAAAGCAATTTAGGCTACCTTTTTTAAAATCCGAAAGCAAGTGAGTGAGTGGTTTTGTTTTCTTTGTCTGGAGGTACGGTCGATTAAGGTAATGAATGAGGGTAATGTTGCGAAGCACACGCTGTCTCGTAAAGTAAGCAATGTTTGTACACAGAAATGAAACTGTGAAGTTTTTTCTCGTCAGCCAGACATAATGACACGGGAATGGCGGCAAAAAGAAAAAAAAACCAGCTTTGTCAATATTAGGAAGTAATTAAGCCGCCTTTGACAGTCCAATTAAATGTCTGCTGGGCTTTGTGCTCGATGTGCAATTGCTTTTTTAGATAAATGAAATTTCATGGTCCGATTAGGTGTTATGACGTATTTGTTTTAGGAGAAAAATGGGAGGTCTATTTACAGAAGTAATTCAATTTGATTTAAACAAAATAACAAAATTTATTGATAAAATTAAACACCAAAACAACTCATCCGTAAAAAAATATCTTTTACCAGTAAATAAATTAGTGTTCCAGGCTGGACAAAGGCTATATTCTATTTTGTAACTCTGCCTAGGTTTTTTTTACTTACGCGGGCGGAGCCACGCGGAGGTCTAGTTCCACATTATGGTAGACTTAGAATCGGCAGCTTGTGGCATTATAAGGATGAATAATTGACTGATACAAGCGAGACAGTATACAATGCGATCCAATATAAATAAATAATGACTATTACATATCGCCGGCCTCGATTCTCCGAATATCTAGATGGTGTAGCGTAACGTCCTATTCTCAAATTGATATGATTTTTATTGTCCGTGACATACGGAAGACAGTCGATTATTGTGTCGCTGCACGTCATTCTTATGCAATGACCGATGTGAGGTAAGGTTAATTTAGACTCAAATTAAAAGCGTGAAATGATCATGTTGAGATACGTACGAAATACAGATTATTATCGATCAACAATAAAATACTCTGTAAAGACTTACCTACAATTATCAGATAATAAAGTGTTGGTGCAAAGAATGTAAGTATAGAATCAAATAGCTTTTTATTTTGTAGCAAGTTTCTTCCACATATCCCTGTCCTGAGCAGCCTCCCACCAGTCTTGGGCAAAGACGTCAAGTTCGTCTAGCCATCTTATACGTGGTCTACCGCGACGCCGTATTTGGTTTTATGGGACCCACTTGGTAGTAATTGAAGAAGTGCTGGAAGATCTTCCTCCACCAATCCGTGCTATAAAGACAATTTCTACGTTTAAGACAAAGTGTCATGCGTATTTTTTGGAGATACAAAATACATTATAGTTAATTTTTTATAATTAATTAATTAATTTACTTTTTCTTACCTTCTGCATTCCTCCATATGCTTAGCTGCACATCACATCATTACATCATCATCATCACATCATCACGTAGTAGCCAGTAGGCCCGAGCACAATTGTAATTGTAATTTGTATGGCGGTTGGCGGTACTTGCTATAGCTATTAAACTTTTAAACTTTCATGTTGCGTTTCGTTCACAATGTTCACAATATAGTACCCCACATGTAACTTTATATTCTTATTAAATGTTTTATTTTTTATTTTGTTACTTATGTTAAGTGTTTAGATTTATTTATTTTGTTTTCGATTTCCTTAGTTATTACGAGTTGTTGGTGTTTGTGCCGTCACTAATGCTGATATGATAAATTACACAGATGATACTGTGATCATCTTCCGTGGTTCTACCTGGAAGGACGCCTTCGAGGCGGCACAGCGAGGGCTATCAATAACCGCAAAGTGGCTAGGAAACAATCTATTGAGTAAATTGCGCGAAAACCAACTAAGTTTGCTTTTTTTAAACGAATGCGTCGTGTCCCTCCACTGAAACCCGTCTAGTATTGCACACTTGCACAAATCCCATTAGTTGTTCTCAATATTAATAAATAAATAATAATAAATATAAGGGGACAATCTTACACAAATCGACCTAGTCCCATAGTAAGCTCAGTAAGGCTTGTGTTATGGGTACTAGACGACAATATATATAATAGATATAAATACTTAAATACATAGAAAAACATCCATGACTCCGAAACAAATATTTATTGCTCATCACACAAATATTTGCCCTTACCGGGATTCGAACCCAGGACCTTCAGCTTCGTAGGCAGCGTCACTACCCACTAGGCTAACCGGTATATCCAATCATTGACAGGTCGTTCAATCGTCCGGTCAATGTTACAATATAACGCGTGTTTAAACAACAAAGCACCTAGGAGTGGTAGTAGAGCAAAAGCTCAGCTTCCATCAGCATACACAGGTCATGCCAAAAAGAGTGCGGAAGTTGATTAAGTATACACTATGAAACTGTTAAGAAATGTGGCCGATAACGATATATTGAAAACCGTATATCTGTCACTGTGCCAATCTATTCTCTAATATTGTGTCTTGGCCTGTGGGGTGGCACGACGTCTCCGTCGCTAATAAATCTCGAGCGTGCTCATAGATCAGTAATTAAAGTAATGCTTAAAAAGCCAAGTTTCTCCACAGTCCAGCTTCTAAATGAGGCGCAACTATTAAGCGTCAGGAAACTTTTTCTGGTCAAAGTAGTCACCAAAGCTCACCAGGAAACAATCAAGACAATCAAAATTAAATCTGCTAGGTGATAATTTGCGTCCCAGATGTTTCAGACTGGCTTTGCCGTCCACTAAAACGTGTTTTGCTAGACGCTTTAGTTATTACCTGAAACCTTGCTCATATAATAAATTAATAAATTATGTAAAATAACTGGCGTAAGCAATATGTGTTTACGAAAAGTTAAATCAATAGTGACTAGATTATGTTTAGAATAGAGTTATGAAGAGAAGGAAAGATTTATTAGAAATTAAAACACACACACACACACACACCCACACACACACACAAAATAATAATAACAACGGTAGTTTTAAACAATTACCTATTAATACCTTTAGTCCTAACTTTACTTACGCATATTGTCATAAATTATATATATATTGTCAACTGCACTCACGGACTTCAAGATACAGGCTGCGCCTAGTTTGGAGCCCACTAGATATGTTTATAATGTTAAGCTAAACTTTTTGGCCAATAAACAATTTTTTCTTTTTTTATTTCTTTCTTTCTTTATAATAGTTTTAAGTTAGGTCCCCACCGAAAATCAGCATCTCTGCTTGCCGTGTCTTGCAGTGGCTTTATGCTGAGTGGGGATCCTGTTTAACGTCCTCGTATTTAAGCCTTATCGTTTGCTTGTTCTTTTTTTTATTGTGTACCTAAGTTGTGACGTTAAATAAATGTATTTTCTTTCTTTCTAATTGCAGCCCATGACACTTCTGGCATGCGGCAGACGTGCCCGCCGCGCCGGCCCAGTTCCAAATGGGATTAAATAAGTTTGGCGGCTGTGTGAGCTACGTCAGCTATCTAAGTTTTAGAACGTAGTATTGTATTTTTAATGCAATCCTTTGCTACCTATCACTAGCCACCTATCACTGCAATACTACCTTAAACAGATTTCTCTCTTACTTTAATCCGACTTGCTGCAAGTGGCACTGAACGATTGCATGCGCCCTATATAATGATTTGTGACTGAAGAAGAACAAAAAGAGATATTTGACAACTCTCCAGATTTCCAGTCTCGCCTCTATAAAAATAATACAATTACCTACTATCCCTGTCAAACTATTACAGATAAACTTGGTATATTAGTTGTGTTTATTAATAAGTCGAACGCGAACAATCAACAGCTTCAGAGGCACCGTGAAACGATGGCGCGCGTATCGTACTATCGGTATCAGTTGCACAATATTCATAAGTAATAGTAATTACAATAGATCGCCATTGTTCGAGTGACCGATCGGCCTCAGCGACGTACGACCTTCGGGCGTCGCTTGCGCACGATTTTTTGACCATTTGGTACTGTAGATTTACTAGAGCAGAGGATACACCCAGTTCTGAAATTGATTAACTATACGGTCACCGGGCATCAATCTCTGCCATAACAAAATAAAGGGGGCAAAAATATCTGACACGTCTTTACGGCTCTAATAAATAATAGAGTCGAATGGTATTTATGCGCGCTATGTTGCTGGTGACCATACATAGGTACCTACTCGTACTCCCGCCATCGAACTTATTTAGGTTTACGAGTTAATATCGCGTCTAATCGTCCTCTGTGGGCACTTAAATAGTATCAAAATAGCAACTAACACCATTTTATTAACATTTTAGCTGAAGGCTGACTATACAAACTTTCACGTTTCGCGCACATTATAATGCGACTTTATAGTGATATACAAGTTAAATAGATAATTATATTTATAAATACGCAATAAAAACAAATTTTAATGAATTAATGCGCTCATATTGTTTACAATTCCAAAGAAATTATCAAGTTAATGTGAAATATATTGATGTTGTACCTATACACAGCATGATCAAATTCAAATAGAAGTCGGATGAACATGAACTTAACTGCGCTATAAGTCCAGAGCTTTAATCAGGTGCACGTTCAATTATGTTTGAAAGTTATGACAACAATAAATCACTGTTTACGTCTATGTACAAATCCATAATAAATTTAAGTGGACGGCTGAAACAGCTCTAGATAGGTGCACTTACGCACCACGATTGGCCGCTCGATATTGACACTCATTAGTCTATTTATTACAACTGCAGATTGGTTATCTCAAATAAAATTACCTTCTGTTAATAATACAGCGGACCGTAGATATTTTACTCTGCGGATAATATACAATGTCATCATATTCCGGAAGCGAAGTCGCGTGCAAGTATCACATCTAGTTTATGTTACTGCCCGACGCATTTTAATCGGAATATACACATAAAGATTATGGAATAATCGTCCTATATATGCATTATTCATAGGTAAACTCGTCTCAACTCGTGTCTTGGAATTGCGTCATAATTTCCATAAATCTGCAGGAGGCAAATTCCTCCAGCGATTATGTTACACTTTTTTGTGTTCGAGTATCCCACTTGTCACAAAGTTAGGTCAGAAAATCCGAAACAACCGCCAAAATTGATCAACGAACTCTACAATGTCAGCAAAAATATTAGTCTGGAACTGAATAGATCAAAAACTAAAGTTATGAGCAACGGAGCCCAATTTCCAATAGATGTCAACCAAAGCGACCTAGAGTATTTATTTATTTATTAATCAGGCGAAGTAACAAAATGTAAATTATTACACACATATTTAGCATAGTTCTATGGAAATAATATTAAATTTACATTCCTATAACTGCCAAGCACAACATACTAATATGTGGAAGAATATATTTACTTAGGAAAACAAATAACATTCAGAAAAACTGGACATTATGAAGAAATGAACAGACGAGTTGGTATCACTTGGAAAAAATACTGGAGTCATAAATAAATTCTAAAATCAAACCTACCAATGAGATTGAAGCGCAAGGTACTTAACACCTTGTATACTTCCCAGCCTCACCTACGGATGCCAAACATGGATCTACAACGCAAAGACAAAGAATGATATCCAGGTGTGTCAAAGGAGTATAGACAGAAGTATACTCAACATAAAACTTAGAGACTAAAACTTAGCCAGATTAGAAAACCAGAGACGGACCAAAGCGGTGACGAAATGGCAAGGACCTCATGCTTCAAGACACAGAGCGAGACCACAAACCAGGTGGAAAGATGATATTGTCCCAGTAGCTGGACAAAGTTGGATTAAAAAAGCACTAAACCAAACACTATGAAAAAGGTTGGAGGAGCCTTCACTCAGAAGGGGTCCTTAAATCAGAAATTATATAAGCCAATTAAATGTAACTAACTATATTTAAGGAATAAACGACTTTATTATCATTAATATTTGTATGTTTTTTCCATATCTCAGGACCATGGGGTCCCGGACTTTTGGAAGGCATGCGTGGGGCCGAAGCCAACAGCGCAGAGGCCCTTTAAAACAAATATAAAGCGAGGGATACACATGGCGGATACCATCTCCGGGCGCACAACATGATACACCCGGTGATGGTCCCCGCCAGGTGCAAAGACTATTGCAGTGCAACACTATGCTGCGATGGAAACTAAAGTTATGGGTTATTTGGTTGAATGGTGGGTGGTCTGGAAAATGGCTTATGGGAGGAGACTAGCGGACATCTGCCGTGACAATTAGTCTCAAAATTGTGAAAAGGCAGGCGGTGACTCGCCAACTCGCTAAGTGGGCCCCACAAACAGTCGCAAGCACAGTGCGACACTTTACACTTCCAACCTGGAAAATAGGTTCCGCTCTTGCGACTCCACTGGCCGGCCGGTTAAGGCAAGCACAGAGGCGAGGGCCAGATCACTCGGGCCCTCTGAAGGTCAGGGGTCCGCGATGTCGCCACTCACCGTCAGCTCGCCACAAGCTGCCCCGGCGGGCTTATTATTATCCCACTTGTCTAGACTCTAGAGCATTTAGCCCGTCCACGAAGTGCGTTTAAAACTCCTTATGTAGCCTTTTCTACAATGCCAGGTCACCGAGCATTCATAATTTCATTAAATGTTAATATATTATTATGTTAACAATCTGCCCTTTTTGTTTAAACATAATATTTCAAGCAATCTGCAGTCCACAATTAAGGGTAATCAGCGGCATTAACACTTGTTTTTTTCCTTTACGTAAAATTGTGTAGGTATGCAAAGTACCCACCTATTTGCTCTCAAGTTCCGGTAAAATTAAAAAGTTACCTTAAAATGTGTACTATTAGTAGGGCAGTCTCAGGTGATATTGTGGACACGCTGGGCAAAAGCACCAAGTTTTGTTCAGGTACTTTTTAGGTCCTTAGCTTTAAGTTTTTGATAGGAACCAACTCCTCCGTCAGCCATCTTTAATTTTATGGCGGTCATTTTGAATTATACGTATATCTTTAATATCTCGAGTTCTAAATAATGTAGAATCACAAACTTAGTGTCTAAATATACATATTTGGGGTCAAGGAATTTAACTAGATATTTTTTAGAGTCGAGTTCCCAAAGGATTTCAAACGGAACCCTGTTCCTAAGCTTCCGCTGTCCATCCGGCTGTCTGCGTATCAGCAATACCTAGCTAGACTGTTCAAATTTTCACAGTTGTTTTTCTTTTGCTGCTGTAACATACATTCATAAAAATTAAATTAAATTAAAAATTAAACAGTGCTCTCATACATGAAACGTAATTTTATGGCGTTTTTTTGCCCGCCCATAACAATCGGTATATCTCTAGAACCGTAATATGTAGACACTTGAAATTTCCGCAGATTATGTATAACTACAGCCCCTATAATTGTTATTATAGGGGCTGTATTTATACATAATCTACTACTAATAAAAATACTAAACTACTAAGTAATAAAAATATAATAACGTTAATAATTGTTTTTTTAGCATAACTTAAACCAACTCTAAGAACAAAGATGTTTACATGTATATGCAGTGTTATATCGGTAAAATACTTATCTAGTTGAATTCCCTGATCCGAAATATGTATATTTAGACACCAAGTTTGTGATTCTAAGTGCCTAAGAACTCGAGATATTAATAATGAACTATAAATAAAAATGGCCGGCATAAAATAAATCTGGCCCACAGAGGAGTTGGTTCCTTTCAAAAACTTAAAGCTATGGACCTAAAAGTGCCTGAAAAAAATTGGTGCTTTTGTCCAGCGTGTCCACATTTACGACAATTTGTTCGAGCACTGTGCCCTACTATATAGAATTTTTGTTATTCCGAAGTATTCGTCAATTGTATCCGCTCTGTAACAATAATAAAAATATTACTATATTTTTATGCCTCCAACTTTGAGATTTTGGCGCTCGAATGTCAATGGAAATGTTTGATACGTTTCCTTGAATACCAAAACGAATAATTACTGTTAATTGCAACAGTTTATAGCCATTAATTCAACTCTTTATCCCTTGTTGAACTTAAAACGAACGGATTAAGACATTTTGACAAATTGAGCACATTGCGCGGCGATATTTTTTATCAGTTTCCGGACAATAATGGTTTTGTTTTTTTAATTATCGCGTTTACTGTGTTTATGATTATTATGATTCGTTTGACATTTTAATTTGAATATTCGTGTGAGATCTGACAACACTTTGATCATCTAAAATCTTGATTGAGTAATGAACCCGACAGAAGCACAAAAAGTAAGCCCTACGCTAAGGCCGCGATGTAGCGTGATACGAATGAGCTGTCAGGCGACTACGGCCAGCGGTGGCTCTAATAGCGCCTGTAAAAGGCGCATATCGTATCGCAACAAATTACGCCTTTGTGTAAATACGGCCTAACTGAGCAGTTGCACGTTCCCTCAAAGTCATACATGTACAGAATCGCTGTAAATGGATGCTTATGGAACATGTATAACAATTTGTTTTTACACTCTCAATGTGGTTGCCACAGGGATGGTGCTACGTATCTACATATATGCTGTTCTCATGTCGAATTTAAGACTACCTTTATATCTAACTACGTTTATTCTTTGCTATAACATAACACGTATGCATATGAGTTGAATGCATTACGAGACAAGTAACACGAATTACACACTGTCCATAACGAAAAAATAATAACATATCCTCAGACGTGCGTGCACATTATCGTGTTGCCCAAGAAAGCAGCCTCGCTCCCAATATCTCAAATAATTTGCCGGCCTTGTTGTCGACCTAAGTAATACCTCTTTTAATTATTATTATGAGGTGCCGTTGACATCCGAGTTGCAAAGCAGTTGGTTGAATTAAACGAAACGGAGTCAACGTATGCGATAGCAAGCTGATATCTCTTGGATATTGCCTGTCTATTAAATTCACTCCTTATGATTATGTCTTGCAATATGTCAAAATTTTTAATGGTTTGTCTTCTTATGTTTAACACAAGTTGATATATGCATTCCTTTGTAATAGGTCTGGTCTACATATAATATTTAAATTCAACTTATTATATTAGAAACGGTTCTGTATATGCTACGCGCTCATTTTGACACATTAAAGCTTTGCGCGAGAGGAATCAAGACCTCACAACAAAAAAACGCTCCCAATATAATACATATTGTCAGAGTCTCAAGCAAAGATTAATTGACGAGGGACAGTCAAGATACTATAGCCAACCATGCGAAAATATAATATACACTTTATATTAGATACGTTTCAAGTTTTGTTCAAAATATTGAACGTTATAATCAAATCAACGCAGTACATGGTTGTTATTCACAACGCTCACTCCACCATAAGCAAACCAGTGTATAAGTACGTTTTCTGTTTGCACGTTGATGTTAAGGGTGAGCGGAGAGGTAAGTTGAAACAAGTTGTGAGTAGCATATACTACGAGCCAGAGCTGTTATTCTGAACGCTTCCCTCACCTCTAAATCAGACCTTCTGCTTAGTTACTTCGTGCGTTCGCGGCGATAAGATATACTAGGGGTGACGGGTGAGGTAAAAACAAGAAACAGAATAGCAGGAGTCATGGCAATAGCGATCACCGTCGCGACTCATCACGACGTCGTAATTCGTTGCGATAGCTTTCCTTTTTTCCTTTGGATGGGTATTAGGAAATCCGAGTTCGTTTTTTTTTACCAATATACGAGCTTTGGTTAACAACTATGGTATCAGGATGAAAGTCACTACAGTGACCGCTATTGCCAAAAGTCCTGGCACGTAGTATTTATAGCGGAAAAGTATATTGTAATAATCATTGCGTATACGCACACGCGGCGAAATCAGCTTCTGTTTGACCTGCGCTAAATGTTACAAATAATTAGCGTCGCGGGGCCTTGCGCTGACATTTGCCTTTTCACAAGTTTATTTCTTTCAAATTTTAAATTATATTCAATCTGAAAACAGAATTTATAACTTTATACAGATTTTTGTGCAGCATTAAAATATTCGTGTGACACTACACCACACTTTATTATAATTCATGCTACGGTTGGTGTAAAATTTCGACAATTACGGCAGCCCTAGTACATGCTGGTGATGTCTGGTGACAGACACTTAAATATCCAGCATATTATGGCACTAAAATAAACAATCAAGGATCGTTTAGAAAAAACCTACGATGTCAAAGTCTAGGTACCTAGTGGTGTACTTTTTCAACAGCACGCTGTTTTTAATAAAACTATAAAATAATGTATAGCCATTATAGGCGTAAAAGAACAGTCATTCTATATCAACACTTAAGTTGTACGAGTATGACCATCAAAATCAACTCATTGATAAACTCATAAGGAATTGGCTTTCAAGTTAGGACACTCGTTTCGAAAAGTCCGGGGGCGGTTCGGTGCCGGTAATTAAAGCAGCTACTTATTCAATGTTAACTTAACCAACTCGTATCTCATGCGTTTCTGTTGTTGTAAAAGAAACCTTACTGTCTTCGGAAGAAATTTCATATTTAAATTACGTCTAATATGTATTTGAGAGCATGAAAATATACACTTATCGATTGACGCTTATCGACTCGACATTACGCTTAATTTACGGCGTGCCCACCCCATCGTAAATTTAAACGTAATAGTTTACCCTTTCGTAATTACCGTAAAGTGACTGATCACGAGTGACGCAGTGTTATATATTAAATTGACTAGTGTGCCTTCGGGCACAATTGAAAACTTTTTAAGTGCCAACCGACTCATTGATACGAACAATTATGCCCACTTGATTAAAAATATCTTAAGCTGCGTTATCGCACAAGTTTAAACGACGACTTTGTGCACTTCCGCAAGATGTATCGACAGTAGCGCTTAACAAGCATAATAAAGTTCTAAAAGCTGTATCCAGACTACGGAAACCTAAGTAAAAAAAAATCGGGTTGCACTCCGGGAGTGCCGGCAGAAGTGAAAACTTGAATATTAGCGTTGTGTATTTTTGATATTTTGGAATCGTTAGGGAATAATTTTGCACGAATTGCTTTAATTATCAGTGTAAAAGTACTATCATGTATGTGGTAAAATACACACGTACGTACACAAACATGACAATCTGGCTTCAATGACATTGTAACAGTTTTTCGATCAGGTCACGTGTCTGTCTTACGAATTTTCAATCTGACGAATCTGTCGGTCACGTGACCTGTCGCGAGTTTAAAAAAAAATCCCCATCACAAAAAGTGCACAGCGCAGCTAAAGAAGTTTTCACTTCAAAAATTTGAAGAGGTAGCTTATGTCACCGAGAGCATAATTTCGAATTGATTGATACCTCATTCATCCAAATCGGTTAAATATCGTGAACGCTACGGTGGATCACACGTATCTAATACAAACATAGTTAGACTGCTAAAAACAATGATGTAATATAAAAAGAAGTAGACACGTTGTCTAGTTAAGTATATGAACTTCCGTTTTAAAAATTGACACCAAATCTGACAACTGAAACCCGTAAATACGTGTCCATTGACGACGCGACACTGAGGCCAGGTCATACAATTGGCTGAGTTTTAGTGTGCCACTTTTGGAGCGCTTATAACCTATCTACCTCTTTTTTATATTACATCATTAGCTAAAAACATATCCCTCTCGGGCAAAACGTGCCGTGCGAAATAAACGCTTGTGTGTAAACGCAGCCTTAGAATACAAGAACACAATATGATAATACTCCTACATCATTACTTATTTGAGCATCACATTTTAGAAGGTGCTTAAATGCTTAGCAATATAAACCTATTATTTCCTGCACGGCTATCACGGGACGGCGCGTGAGCTCTCTCGATTTTTGTCGCACTATACCTCACTCTCTTATTAGAATACTTAGAACAAGAGGTATAGTGCGAGAAAAATCGAGACTATGTCGCGGCCGTCTCATGATAGACGTGCTGGGCCACGATTATTGTCAAAAAGTGAGACATCTCCACTGTCATGTCATGTCTCAGCGTTAGAAATTCTTCTGCCAATTATCGTAGCACTGAAAGTATTTCATGTTCTGTAAAGTTTGCGATGTAATATGTTTTTTTTTCATTATAAAAGTTCATGTGTTAGTTAGCCACCAATGGTGAGGCGTAGTGAAACGTTGAATACTGGAAAATAGTAATTAGTTTTATGGCGGAATGTAAGTCAAATCAATCTTTGAGATGCCTTGTTAGTTGAATAACATCTTAAGCTAATAGGCGATTTGAAGTTTTTCTCCGCCAATTATGACGTTTTCTTGGCGTTCAAGGGTTAACACTTTCACTGCCAGGAGTAGGCGTCCGCTGGGCGGGTGCCTAGCGGGCGCCTACGCCGTAGTCGCTTTCCGCTACATATACGAGATAAACCACGGGATTGGCTACGAACGTAGCGCTTAGCGATTCTTGGCAGTGAATGTGTTAACTTTGTCACAGATTTCCCACCCACAAGTTTTCCGCAAGTCCGATAATCCGCATTAATCCGGCGTCATGACGTCCGCACTTCCGCCATGACGCGTATGACAGCCGATACGGTCGCGGAAGCAGGACCCGGCAGATGACATGTCGTGATCTAGCTATGATAAATGTGGACGAACGAGAAACGAAAAGGAACTGGTAGTAAATTATTATGATTGGAATGTCTGGGATTTTAGATACCAACTACGAGTAAACCTATAAGGAAAAAGAAACGTAAGTATTATTTGAGCGCGATAAGCTTGGGAATCGAGGCGACAGTTTTGCCATAGGTATAGTTACATGACAGTGTGTATGAATTGACTGTTATCCCATTCCGAAACCTATGGTGGTGGAATAATACACATATTGAAGTTACCTTCAACCTATAGTGTGTGGCCGCGATGTACCATAATCAAGAACTATTGACAGATTATTTATAACAAAACAGAAATTTATAAGAATGAATCGTCTGTTGTTTTATGTGGATTATTATTTGGTTGCAAAGATACACCTCTAAAGAGAGCTGTTAGCAGCTAAGTCGAGCGAATGTATAAATAAATAATTGACGTCTGACTTATTTCCAAAATGACCTCTACTCTAATTAGGTACACGCAAGTATGTCATCCTAATTGTTCTAGGAATCCGGCGGGTGTCCTTGCCTGTATTTTTAGATGGTAAGTTTGACGCGCGGAATGCGCCAACGCCGATCGTGGCCCGCGTGACTTCCAACCCGGGCTCAGACGCCAACCGGTGTGATAATCTTTGAAATCCTTCTTAATTATTGACTAGTGGCTATACTGTTGGTTTGCTTGGAATTTTATTTAATTATTTATTATAACTTGCACATGGAGCTTTTGATGGGTGCGGGCGGTATGACGAGAGTACCTAAGTTCACTTCCTAAATGAAATACACAACATCTTATCAGCAAAACATTGCCAGAATAATGATATAGTTTTGACAGTGCTATATACGAGCGTTATCTAAATTATTCATTGAAAGTAAAGTAATTACAGTGTCAGCTATAACCCCCTCAATTTTCAACATCGTCTAGAGTCCACTTCACACAGATTTCTAGAAGGTTCCCATTTCAGAGAGCTACACGTCACAATTTTATATATCCAAACCGGCCACACTGGTCAAAAGGTCAGTTGTTATTGGTCAATCGCCAGTGTTGTGTTAAATAGACTGGAATTTTAACTTGTAGCGTCCTGAAATGGGCCTCATAAAGCACATACAACACTAGACAATTTCCGAATACAAACAATCGTTTTCAGCAAGCTTCTTTTATTTTTGAGCGAGCTGAAAACACGATTCTATTCGGTGCGTATATTGCCGTATAAACATGGTTACCTTTACCGCGCGCTTTCGATTATGTTCGGGTCAAACACACAAGTAAGTAATTAATATTTATTACTATCAAATTTCTTACTACATAATTCCCAACGTTGTAGTCTCAATGCCGATGTTCGCAAGCACGATAAGCTCGATTGTTTTTTGTGTCTATTAGCTTATTGATCCTATGTCAGTGGCATTGTCAATCGCAACTTATTAATGTCAATAACAAACATTAGTGGGTTAATAGTGTAGGAGGTACATTATATAGAGTGTTCCTGGTTTTTGTTGATTTATCTGATGAATTGAAACAACCTGTTTGAGTAAGTAATTGGTTGTTGAGAATCGGAACCACTTGAGATCGGACAACTGATGGTTGTTCTTGGAAAATAGATTCATATTTTGACAAATAAGCCGTACGAAAACTAATTTTCAGATACCATCAATAGATGGTGGCATAGATCACTGGTATATATTGTACGTTCTAGCCTAAAATTATATGTGTAAGAATTACATTATGTCAATTTATTTTCAAGTAAGTAGATGTTATTTTTTCTTATCTTAAGCGATAATTTTTGATTCATCATATTTGAGTACATATTTGTCATAGTTTGGATTATTCGCTATGCGGCCTGTCTAGCTCCAAATCGTGATTTACTAAATAATAATAATGGATGCAATAAATTTATGATCGATGTATTTCAGCCTACTGCATACAAACATACATCCTATTATTTGTGCTGTGAGGTCAGCATTGAAACCATTCGGAAATAGCGATCGCGAAAATTAAAGATATAAATGTATTTGAGTATTTATTTGTCTATGCCTGCCCACCAACGTTAGAAGACGTTAAATAAGCAGGCTGATATATACGTAGATATCTATTAATTACTTACACGGCTAATAATTAGCGAGACATTCGATCGCTAATTAGAGTGCATACGCAGATACCGTAGGATTTCCAGAAGAATCACAAGTGCGTGTCGGCAACGCACTTGTGATTCTTTGTGATTTGATTCAGTTATTTTGATAAGTAGATCATTTTCGGTCATGGAAATATAAATGCACCGTGCTCACCTACTTTGTACCGTGCTTTACTTAAAATGATATAGTTACATGCTATTTTATTAAAATGAAAATATAATTTAAAGGATTTACTTACGTAGTCGAGTTCGGAAATACGTGCAGGGACTAAATATGATTATACGAATTTATTGTTAAGTTACGAGCATGAGGTTGCTTAGATATTTTTGAACTTTTGGGAACGTACATATTATATTTATGAACTCAACTGTTTCTTATTTCATAATGTCAACAACTCGTTCTAAAATTATGCCAGTAAAATATTTGTTGCGCTTTCATGCAAACAATATCTCAATCGAGATCCTTATACATCATATCAGTGCCCCAAAACAGGATATTGGATGAGAAAATTAAATGTTGATTAATTAATTAGTATTTTTTGCGATATTAAACCAGATCCGTTACATTTCTAGGAAACCACATCCTTGTATTGGCTGTGTCCTGTTTCTTCAGAATGTGATAATTGGACCAGCCACGCATTTTGACCAATTTACGGAAGGCAAATGACCCTTTCACTTTACCGCCTGAGTTTAATATGCATAATGGTATGCGGAGTATTTTTAAATATCACCTACATTTAGACAAAGGGTTAATGGAAAATTACGAAAAATTTCGAGAATTACGTGCGTTAATTAATCAAGATAACGTATGGCTATTATCACTCATCATGATTTAAAGAGCTCTTCTCGTACACCGTTGGGATATAGGGGAAATTCGTACACTTTTTATTCTGGGCTGTGTAAAAAAACTAACTAGCAGGCAAATCAAGATAAATAAAACATTGTGAATAAGCCTTTTCAGGCTTTAAAATTGTTTTTTTTCCAAAAAAATAATTGGACGAAAACACCCAACAAACGGGGTAGCTTTGTATTTGTACACCATCATTAATAGTACATGACGTACTAGTAAACTCGCATTATGGCCAGGTATGACGTAAAGGACATACACGTCACACCTGGCCATAATGCGAGTTTTACTGCACGCTGCGCGTAAGGTAAAACTCGCATTGTGGCCAGATGAAGACGTAAAATTGTGTACTCACCACGGGCGGTAATTCGTAAAGCCCCAGATCGCATACTTACAAACACCTGCGATCTGGGCCATTTACGAATTCACCGCCCTAGGTACGTAATGTACTATAATCTATATCTTTTGGCTCTAGTCTACTTTGGTTCATCGATCATAATTAAATGAACTATTGTTAGCAAACCGATTAGGTATTTCATTATTATTTCATTCGCACAGTGCAGTTCTCAATCAATTTTTGACTGTACAAAACCACCCCAACTAACTTTTTTTTAAATTTAAACAAAATAAACATAACTAAGTATGATTGATACCCCTAAATTGAGAATTAGAAAATAATTTCAGGTTGACCATAGAAGGCACCACTTTCACAGATTAAGCAAAGATTTCTAGAGAATACTCTTTCAAAGTTAGATCCAAAAATTAGACGACCTAGACGTGGCAAAAATACAATCATTTTTTGTTAGGTAGTTAGGTATTGCTATCCCTACCCGCTGGTAGCTTTGTATGAGCGGGAATCTTTCATACATTCTTTAAAATGAATGCTTTAGGATTTATGATCATTATAAAAATGCTCCTCCCGGTGTACGGTTGATCTGAACGAAAGATCATTACAATTATTAAAAATATGTTTCAGGCATAACTATATAATAAATATGTCATAATTTTATACATTTTTATCTTGTATATTTACTGTACAAATGATTTTAATTGTAAAATTATGATAATAAATATATCTGAATCTGAATCTATATATTGATTGACAGCTAGAGACAATTACACATCTCATCTTTATATTGACTTGACTTGTTCGTATGTAAGTATAAAAGTATGTATGTAAGTAAGTTGTCCGTCAAATCTTGCAAGTTAAATTTGACCCACTTCCCGGTGACCGATTGAGCTGAAATTTTGGATGGAACTATAGTTTGGATGACAATTCAATATTATGGTACCATCGAGCTGATCTGATGATAGAGACAGAAGGTGGCCATAGGAACTCCGTAATAAAACCACATAACCCCATCGAGTTTGGGCTCGTTAGAATCGTCTCAATGAGCAGTTGATGATGGTATACAGAAAAGTACAGTTGGCAATAAAAGCTTGTACCAAAAATGAAATTTTTGACAGAAACTTATTTGGAGTATAATTAACCTCAGTCACATACTTAGTCACCATCAGGAACACAACACCTACAGAACAAGTAGTGATTTATTTTAGTACATATAAATAAAAATGCACATAGATACCTAAATGTGCAAATTGTATTATTAGTATCGAATTCTTTTTTAGGTTTATTTGCACACAGCCCCAACAATTGTTTGATGAGTGGTCCTTCTTCTTACCTTACCTTATTTTTTTTTATCTCCATAATTGGCACAATTTTATTCATCAAAAGCAGAACCTAATAGCGGCCGGTGCGGTATATCTTATCAGAGAAATATCTACACAAGATACACAAGACTGATTTATGAGCAGGATAAAGCAAGAGCGACATCTCCCGGCCGTGGGCGTCAAACCTACGATTATCTATTTACTGAAAACGGCTAAAGTACCATTGACATTCTTGTGTACTTGATGTCTTTTATATTTGTTCGAATATATGCAACTTTCCGCTTGAACGAAGCGGACAGCTTGTGCTGGCTGATGGCATAAAAATTAAAATGTTAGGTATGATGTCTGTGTGTGTTATATTACTTACAGACAAATATAATAAAGTATAATAAAAACATACTAGGATGGTAAACTAATCACAGATACTTGATTGAGACAGCAAAACCATTGATGTAATTAAATACTGCTTAAGGGGGTGAATTGGAAATTATCGCGTGCTTTGAAACGCCGTTTTGACTAGATTAAGAAACAATAAGGTTTGATTTTCAGATATATGATTCTTGACTATATGATTGTCTATCTGGTTTAATCTATACATGATTGCGTACAATTTCCTCGATAGAAAAATATTCCAAAGTTGGGTCTTTATTTTCCTTTTTTTACTCAGCCTACTCAAACGATACATTATTTTACGACAGAATCAAGTTAATACTATAGTAGTTTATCTCATCTAAGATCTCATTTAATGCCATTCCCGAAGAGTGTTGCATTTCTTTTACTCGTGCGCGAAAGGCATAAGCGTATCTCTGTCAAAGGGGCGTGGTCAACTCGAATCAAGGCATCCCCTTAACTCTTAGTTTACTCTGTGAATTTAATTACTCGGAATAAATAGTAAACGACGGAACCCAATAAATATTAAATGCGGCAAACTATTAGAATAACAGCACGGCTATCACGTGACGGCGCGCGATCTCTCTCGATTTTTCTCGCACAATCCGTCTCTTTCTCATTAGGACACTTAGAACAAGAGATATAGTGCGAGAAAAATCGAGGGTATGTCGCGGCCGTCGCATAATAGACGTGCAGGTCACTTAAATACTTTATATGCAGAAGTGCAAGAGTTTTAAGAATAGTTACAGAACAAAGTAATTAAAGTTTTCCGCATTTAAGTTGAAAAGGTTGACCTTAAACAATTACAAGGAAATTCAATTTCAATACGTTTTCTTGTAAGCAATAAATCATTACCGAAATTCCGGTATCATAATATTTATGGCGTGACGACAAACTGTGCATATACAAATGACATGAGCATAATCAAATTAAATTAACTCCAAAATCCTTTCCGTCAAGTAAGCAATTAATATTGGAATAAATTAGATAAAAAAAATATTAACTTCATTTGACAAACAGCGTAAAAGTTACAACATGTCAATAGTTTTATGACATGGACATAAATCTACTTAAGGTAAACGTTCCAATGCTTGAAGCATTAATTCTAATAATTGACACCTTGTCCACCGTCCTTTGATGGTATGAATTAAGATTGAATTTGCCACGAGCCGGGATAGAGTCGTAACCTTACAATAACATAATATGCACGTGAGGTTTAAAATTATAGCTCTTTTTGAATTGTGGCTAGATACTTACTAATATTAAATGGCACACGTTGATGAAGTATATTATAGTACCTTACTCGTACTTAGCTAGGGCGGTAAAACGAAAATTTGCGTCTCCCCCTGGCTAGGAAAGTTTGTGACCAGCAGGTCGATCACGTACCGCATTGTACGTACGTTAAGAAAGAAAGAAAGAAAGAAAGAAAAAAAGATAAATTTATTCACAAACACACAGGACACACATGGTTATTAATTGAGATGCATCTAAATGTCAGTCGGGTTGCCCTTACGCGCGCCCCCTTGCTATAAAAACGAAGTAAAATCTAGTCGGGACATTGGCCAAGAACTACGTCTTGAATATAAACATAATATATACATATTTATTTTACAGATAGCGAATGTGCAATTTCAGGAAGATACCAAACAGCTTAACTTACCACATTTCATGAGATAATTCAGTAGTCCTCACGCTAGGCCACGTTTTGTTTAAGGTTCCTGAATATCTGAAATACAAACGCTTGTCAGCGATTTTTTATGCTGTTTGTTTCATGCTGTAAGTCGGTTTTTTGCACGGAAAGGCCTTTCACTAGATAATATGTAATATCTATATAAATTAAACCGAAGTGCTCCCATAAGTATTACTTTTTATTTTTGAAATAAATCGGAGACATAAATATACCCTGTCGACGGACACATTTGAGTGGTTAACTAAACAGTTGAGTTGACAGTGACGTCATGACAAAGTTGTTTATCACTGTTGAATGTCTCGAAATGTCCCAAGCTCAAGATGAGCCGGATCCATCATGGATTGACCAAATTTTTTTTTTTAGGGTTCCGTACCTCAAAAGGAAAAAACGGAACTCTTATAGGATCACTTCGTTGTCCGTCCGTCCGTCCGTCCGTCCGTCTGTCAAAACCCTTTCAGGAAAGCGTGGAGGTATCAAGCTAAAATGTATACCAAATACTCAGGTCTACTGTCCCTTGGAGCTGTGAAAAAATCAAACTTCTAAGCTAACGCAATCAAAAGATACAGCCGTTTATAATGCCGGAAATTTCCACAAATTTTCGAAACTCGCAAGGGAATCAAAACCTACAGGGTACTTCCCGTGAACTCAGAGTCTTAATATTTGGTACGAAGCAACGTCTTCTAGCATAGATAAAGGAAAAATTGTGAAAACCGTAAATTTTTAGTTACATCATATAAAAAAATATTTTTAATAATTCTAGTTATTACTTATACTACACGTTTGTACGGAACCCTCGGTGCGCGAGTCCGACTCGCACGTGGCCGGTTTTTATTTGCTGGATCGAATACAAGGAATCGTCCTCCCTCCTAGCGTTATTCTCGATTGTTCCCTTTAGTAAGCCCGAAATACAAGGAATAATGATGTTCATTTTTTTCTCTATAACAAAGTTAATTCTAAAATTCCCATCAAAAAACTGTCCGTCAGAGAGGCTCAGAAAAAAATATCATTGTGGCTTAGCTCCCTTACGTATGAGGACATAGAGGACCTAATGAAAGTGGTTAAATAAACACACACACACACACACACACACACACACACACACACACACACACACACACACACACACACACACATACACACACACGCGCACGCACGCACACACACTCACACTCACACGCGCACACAAGCGCACGCGCGCGCGCACACACACACACACACACACAGCACGCATGTATTTTAGTCTACTACTCTGTAATGTTAATTAAGTCTTTGTTAGATTTTAGTATCCCTGATTTTCTTTTAACTAAAATTCTCTTATTCATGGGAATAGTGCCTCACGAGCTTTTCGCATCTATTATGTATATACTCATATGATCTAATCTATGTTTTTGGTCACCTACGAGACAGGCTGTGCCTAGTGTAGGGGCCAGTGAAACCGCAACTGTAACCTTTTAAGGTACATGAATGTCACCAAATCTCAATCTATAATCTTGTTTGCTCTCCCATTGTATGTGTTGGTTTTCTATGTACAATAAAGATTTTTGAACTTTTGAACTTTTTGAACTTTGAACTTTTATACTTGCTCTTTCAGGTGGGTCGATTGAGTTTTCAAAAGATTTACTATGAATGAGTAGGTAAAATCAAGAGTCTCAATGGACAGTGACTGTACGGGATATCGCAAATAACTTCAACATCTATGACAAAATGCCTAACGAATAGCAAAAGTTGCGTTATCTGGGCTCCTATCTTAGAGATATCCCATATTGAGAGGCTGTCGAATAGCGCTTCAACAGTTCAGGAAAGTATAAGGCATTACTGTTAAGTAAAAATAGGAAACTGAATAGAGGAGTCCGCTATCATGGTCGAGATAAACAAATGCAAAAAACATTACACTTTTTCGTTGGGCATACGTGTAAAAAGATCGTGCCGCTACTAGCTATACCTAATATCGCATACTTATTTGCAAACCAGTACCTCGTAAAATATTTTTTTTTATCGCGTTTTTGTGGACAAACTCCTTAGAACTATTACATTTTACTCCTTCAAAGCCTGAGATACAGGAATTTCCTAGTTCAGGCTCAAGTATTATGTATGCACCATGTAGATGTAAGACTTTTAATGCAAAATGTTATTATTATGTTTTATTAATAAAGATTATTATTATTATGTCTTTCCCGCTCACGGGACAATGACGTCCCGGACCTTTGGGAGGCGTGCGTGGAGCTAGGTACCTACAAAGTACCAACTGAGCCAACACGTAGAGGCCCTTTTGACAATTTAATAAAATGCAAGGAGTACACCGAGCGGATGCTGTCCCTGCCCGTGTCATGGGACGCACACAGTGACAGCACCCGCTGAGGAGTATAGGGCCTATTGATGGTTGATGGAATCTAAATGAAACGGGTTATTGGGTGAAAATGATGGACTAGTGGCTGGGCTATTGGGTGAAACATCGGACGCCTGCCTAATAAAACTGTCTTACTTTTTATCTCTGGCAGACGGTGACTCGCCAACTGCTAGATGGGCCCCTATTAATAGCGACATTAAAAAATGGCCTAAGGGCAACACCGGTCAGAAAGCTGGGGGGAAGAGAGGTGGCACTGGACTTTAAACATATAGCCAACTCGCCACTTAGGTGTCCACATCAACCCTCGAGCAACAGCTCTTGCGACTCCACTCTGAACGGCCAGTAAAGGCAAGCCAGAGACAGGGGGCCTGTCCAACCATCCACCCGGTCGGCTCAACCTGACCACAGGACACCCCCAGGAGTACTCAGGTACGTAGGGTCGCTACTCCCTAACAGCCCGCCACAAGCTGCCTTACGTTGACTGATTGCACCAGAAATCTGGTGGGCGATGGGGCCGTCACATCCCTACGCCTTATTATTATTATTATTATTATTATTCTAGCTGATGCCCGCGGCTTCGCCCGCGTGGTTATAGGAAAATGTAACATTTTGAATTTTCCCGTGGGAATTAGATGTTTTCCCGCTGGAAAAAGTAGCCTATGTTCGACGCTCCAGCCTCTAAACTATCTCCGTACAAAAAATCACATTAATAGGACGCTCCGTTGCGACGGGAATGAAGGACAAACAAACACACACACACACTTTCGCATTTATAATATTAGTAAGGATTCTGACAGGTTAACGTTTTGGGCGTACTGCATACCCTGCTCCATTTCTCAAGACAAGTAGTTACACAAGCGGCCAATGGTCGGCGTCTAAAAGCGATGCAATGAAATCCTGCGCAGAATAACTGATTCGAACTTATTCGAACGACAATCGATTCTCTAGCCATTATAAAGTTTACAAGCGTTAATTGCAGTAGCCTGAATTCGTGATCGGAATAGGAATTCCACATTAAGACTATTAGAGCACTGTTGAATTTTCACGGCGTGATAAAATTATAATAATGTTGATAACAGCTCATTGCAGAGCATTTCAATTAATACGTTTATACATAGCGCAAAATGTCCTTGTAGAGCGAATTCTAAGAAAGAGCTTACTTTGTTGTTAAGGCGGATGTCACACTGCGCCGCATCTCCGGACAGAGGCGCGGAGCTGCATACAAATTTCGCCGGACGGAGGTGCGGTGCAGTGTGTCGTACCACACAGAATTTATACACCGTGGGCCCGAGTAACCCAAAAGATTTTAACCACGCATTCCTTAGGTCATTAGGAGCAAAAAATGTTATATGAACCCCAGTCAAATCCGGCTTAGTTTTGAAGATATGACCAACTTTCATGTAAAATATTTCTTGTGATTACTAAAGTGAAGTTAGCTCTTTTGATTAATAATAATAATTGCGACGTCGCTACCGATGTTGGCCAGCTCCGCGTCCCTATTGACAGATATCAGTGCCAGCTACCACTCACAAAATTGATCCTTTAAAAAAAAAATCGTTACCGTTTTATTAACAGGGATAACTTCCATAGAGAAGCGATAGTTATCCAAGTTTTATTTACAAACACCGACATATCAAGAAAAAAAAAGTTTTTTTTTTGCTGAATTTCAGTTGGGTTCATATAACTTTTTTTACTCCTAATGACCTCAGGAATGCGTCGTTAAAATCTTTCGGGTTACTCGAGTCCACGGTGTATAGAAACTGAGGCACTTGCATACAACGAGCTCCGCATCTCCGTCCGGAGATGCGGCGCAGTGTGACATCCACCTAAGATGTTCATTTCGACATTGGTTTACAAGTTGCAATCCTTTTTTGGGCATTTTACGAGACTTTGTATATTAACTATGTATGTTCTTGGCCCGCTAACTTTCTTTGTGTGGCTTGGAAATTATGTTCTGCTGGCCGTTGAGTTTTGTTCTAGTTCAGATAATAAAGTCCAAGAAGCTTTTACTCGGAATATTATTAGTCAAACGGCATTTGTCATTGGATATTCGCTTTGATAAGGCTCAGTATCGGCGGGCGCTCGACAGAAGGCTTGATAAAGTATCGGAGCAGATGTAAATGGAACAGCCAGCGCGCCCGAGGCTAGGGCGGGGCCCGTACAACACTTTCATATTATTACGACCGCATTGCACGCACACACTGACACCGCACGCACACTCGTGCGCACGATTAGATCGCGCGGACATGCGCCGCGCACGCGATCCGACCACTTTCAATGATTCGTTAGCGAAATCATTAGGAGATGTAATGTCGGCGCATTGTAATGCGTGTTTATGGTTATTTAAATGATTTATTTTTATTGATTGTTTTTGCCTTGTTGCGAGACAGAAAATAATGATGGCTGTACGAATAGCACTACTATTATGCAGCGATGTTGCGAAGGTGATCGCTACTATGCAATTTGAGCGTTTGGTAATGGAATGTATGGCGAGAAAATGAGTTGTCAAGTTTGCTAAGCTGGGGCATTCATCATGCGGGATCTGGCGGCGTGTGTGGACAGCGCAGCGCATGCGCAGCATGACTGATGGATCGACCAAGCACTCCGTATTTAGATCAGGCAGCTTGGTCATACACCCAAGGTGACCATTTATTAGCCGTTTCGTTTTGGTTATTTCAACCGGACATTGTGTGAACGTAAAAAATATTAATATGAATTAAACCTAATTACGAGCCATAAAAACCTGAACTAACGTGGAAAAATTGCACCAAATCCAATTGTATGAAAGGTCACCGACCTTGACTAACAAATCACGTTCAAGCAATCGATATGTAATTCAGGCACAATTGTCGCAAATTCGGGGTAATAAAATTTTACAGTTGCTAAAAAGCACTCTCAATGTCGGTGGTTAATTTCATAACTTTGCTTCGCGTCATACAAAATGCAATATCTGAAACAATAATCCTACCTATATTTCAAAAACCGGCCAAGAGCGTGTCGGGCCACGCTCAGTGTAGGGTTCCGTAGCCCGTTCCGTGAACCGAATGTATATGAGCAAGAGAGTTCAAATTCCCAAATCAAATCGACCATGTATTATAGACAGACACAATACAAGCAATACTTAGCTAACAATTTTATTATTAGACAACGAACGAACAAAGACAACTAAGACAATTCGAGCACGACAAATTTTCGACCTTATGTATGGGCGCACCTGCGCGGACCCCATTAAATCAGGAAAAATCTTAACAGCGCCATGTACAATGTGAGCGTTCCACGTACAGCGACATCTATCGGCAAATTATCTCCGAAAATATTAACATTATCAAAAAATGATTTTAGCAAACCCCTATTCTTTTTCAAATACCTATCCAACAATATATCACACGTTAGGGTTGAAATGAAAAAAAAACACTCCCCACGTTACGTATAGGGGAAGTACCCTAATAATAAAAAACACCCCTTTTTATTTTGCCACTGCGTGATTGATATACATATTAGTACCAAATTTCAGCTTTCTAGTGCTAACGGTTACTGAGATTATCCGCGGACAAAGCGAAACTATAAGGGTTCCTAGTCGACTACGGAACCCTAAAAAAGATTACAATAAAGGAGGTAAGTGTGTAATCTAAGGCGCAAAAGTGAATATCGCTGTATATCGTAAGCAGTCAATAATGAATTGCAAGCGCATGTCAGTGTTGGTTGCACCGTTAAGAATTTTACATTTCTGTCTGATTGGATACCTCCAGACACTACAAAAAGATACATTATATATCCTAATAGGCTGCTCTCGAACTAGTTGGCCTTTTAGGGTAAGTCATTTAATTCAAAGTTACTCATTACTGATTAAAACGTCATTTAGTCCTCATTTTGGTCGAGTGAGGCAACAGCGGTAAGTAAAGGCGTAGGGCGCTTAATTATTAAATGAAACACATGTACCTATACATAAATTAATAATTGATAATTCAAAGATTGAGAAGCTTCATTAGATTTGAATGTGAATAATCTGCTCTACAAAATTGTTCGTTATCGTCATCAGTTTTGCATGGTCGCCTCCGAAAAAACAATTTTCAGGTAGTTTCCCAACGACGGCGATGCAAGGCGGGGCGGGAAATGAAGGTACAGTCGAGTAGGTAAAAAGAAAGAAAGAAAGAAAGAAAACATTTATTCACTACACAAAACAAAAGACACACAGAGACAAAGGGAGTACAAATACAATACAATTGACACATAATGTGTGTGTCTTACAATAAGATACAATTACAATAAGATGTATAATTTCGCTTTCGTAAAACTAGTGCCTACGCGAAATCTTGGGATTAGGTGCCAAAGCGGACCCCGGGCTCGTGTAGGACACAACCGGGAAAACGGTAGGTGGAGGATAACCATGACTAAATTATATCCTTGATTAATCTTGGTTTGCTGCTACCGTGCTTTGATGTTCAGTTTTAGTATGTACTCGTAGGAGATCGATATTTACCTTTCCAGAAGGTTTAGTGACGCACATTTTAATATGTACTATCGACAAAATTGAATCCTGACCCACCATGGAACCTTGTTACAATTAACTGACATATTAACGTCATATGATCGTACGTATGTTCGTTAATTATGACAAGGTTCTTTGGTGGGTCATGATTCAGTTGGTTCGATAGTACATTTTTTTATGAGGTTAGGTAATGCTGTAGGTAGAGTTAGTTAACAAGTTGTGGGTCTGGGACAGTTTGGGAGATATAAGTACCAGAGATATAATATTTCTAACCTTTATTATGAGTGTCATACCAGATGGACAAACTGTAGATGTACTTTGACACAAGTTTTTTAGATGGAACTATTAATAAATCATTTTGTTTTATTTTCGTACGTTACTAAATTTTAATGGGCTCAATTATGAAAAGTGCGGCAATACCGGGTGTCGCGGTTGCGACGCTTTGTCGGCATCTCACGCTGTCTTCTTCACACCGTCCACCCGCTCATTAACTTTGCATGTCTGTCCGTCTCTGAGATTATTGCAATTATTTAAATTCACACCTTCGAACGAAAAAGCCTCTTTTTAACTTTAATATTTCGTAAGCGCAAGGAAATGACGTCTCATTCGAAAGGTATAATTAGGGCCAACCTTGGGCCGGGTTTCGACGCGCCTGCGCTTCTGACATTGCTATATTGACGCGATAATTGCGATGTTTCGACATGCACGGATCACAATGACACCTCGTAATAAAAGGGAGCGTGCGTCAAACTGTACTTTAAAAGCATTTAGAGGTGGTATTCCTAGTGGTAAAACCAAAAAATATGCAGTACCTAGGGGATAACCCTCTGTAAAGCTCCTGGAAATAGGTAAATATTTGTGTGATGAGCGCGATTTTAATGGATCTTTTGGGGAGATTGAATACTTTGGATATCGTATAACGCCAGCCAGCCGATCTGTTTTTCGGTTTCAAGATTGGTCCCACTATTGAAAGTTGTTCAGTATGTGTCACCCCCTCATGTTCTAGTGCAGATTATACCCAGAGGCTCTAGTATAAGTTTTACCGAAACAAAACGTCACGACCGCGTTCGCGTTTAGCTGTCAAATCCCATACAAAGCGAGGGTAAAACGCAAACGCGATCGTAAAGTTTTGTTTCGGTAAAACTTATACTAGAGCCTCTGGTGTTTCTATTAAGGCATTTGACTCTTATTGTGTGAAGTTGTGAAAACGATCGCAGCTGTGCTTTCCATTTTATTGGTCATAGTGTCGAATAAGGACTCTACCTTTATATGCCACTTGACTATTACTCACCATTTGAATATTGGGTAAATAGACAAAGAGATGGAACGTTCCATTACTATTAGTCATGGGTCGCATTTGGTCAACGAATTCGGATGCAGAAGCTAGTGAACTATGACTGAAGAAATTGAATATTGGTAAAGTTTTTTTTTCATCACACTTAATAAAGCCATTTAGTTCTGAATTAGAATACATATGTCCGTGTTTATGTACGAGATGAGTCAGTGTATATTTTTTCGCCTTATTGCTATGTAATTTGGACGACCGCTTTAGCCTAGTTGGTAGTGTACCTGCCTACGAAAGAAGAGGTCCTGGGTTCGAATCCCGGTAAGGGCATTTGTGTGATGAGCACGAACATTTGTTCCCGAGTCATGGATGTTTTCTATGTATTTAATGTTCTGAAAAAAGAACCCCTGTTATGGCCAGGAGTTTTGATCAGCTGGTCGAATATGTAACGAATTGTACACGCATCAGGTAGATGGCAAATTTTGTATGTAAAGTTATAGTTGATTTGTCCCAACGCTCATTTGAACCGTTACGTAGATATTTACCCCTCAGGTGTTGAACGGGTACGGTTGCATTATAATTTTATTGGTCCATCGACAATATCTCCCCTCGCTAGAATATTTTATTCCCCTGGACGATTAGGTAATATTTCATATGTATTAAGGTATGTAGGTATGTAGGGTATATTTGGTAACTTTAGGCTAAGAAACTGTAATTAACTTAATCTGATCCCGTTAGTCGAAATAAATGTTTTGAAACGAATTGAATATACTTCATGATACTTTCAAAAAAATTACAGAGACCAGAGGGGTAATCAAGTAACGTTTCGAACGCGCGTTAGGACAGTTTAACTGTCATTTGTCCATATAGATTTTGACATTAAGATCTGCCTAACGTACGTACAATGCGTTACGTGATCGACCTGCTCGTTATATCTATATTATTAAAAAACCAATCCACTTAGTTATATTTTATTACTTACGCGTTTGGCCCAAACCGGCTGTGTGTATTTTTATAAAAACATGGGTGTTTGATTCTTGTGTGCAACTTAAGTATAGCGTAGTACGGGAAAGGTATAGTTACAAACGACCTTTCTGACCCATTACTTGCCAGTGCTTAAATTGTTCTCGTAAATGGAGCAGATACCTTTAGAGTTGAGTGGACCTTTATATAACGAAAGAGGTCAGAGCTTATCGCGAGCTGAAGCTAAGGGAGCTTACGTTACGAAGCTGACCGGTATTGATAAGCGTTAATCATTCGTTACATCATACAATGATATTAATTAGTCTATACTAATCTATACTAATATTATAAAGAGTAAAAGTCTCTGAGATTGTAGCTGGTAAGTTTGTTAGTTTGTATGTAATGGGTAGTCTCTGTAACCGATTATCCGATTTCCAATATTCTTGCACCTGCCCGTAAAATAGCCTTTCTGCATATTTTATCCCGCTGGTTTGCCTGCGCTCTTTGCAATACGCGGGCGAAGCTGCGCGGGCTGCTAATATATATATATATATATAAGCAACGAAAGCTAGGATAGGTGTTGGTATTGTTGTAATATAAAGTTAATTATTATGATTCTTTTTAAGTACGGTCTTCCTATCTTACTTAGAACAAAACGTTTACAATGTTTCTTACACCCGGTATTGCATGCAATTATAAATAGGACAGCAATACTCATTAGGTCCGGCCGTGAACAAACGGAACGTGCTTCGGAGGAAACGCTCACGCCTTTAAGGTGGTTCGACGACCATACAAAACGTTTTTGACATTCGCAGGCTAACGGCGTGATATTTTAGGAACTTATGTAACACACTTTCATAAATTGACTTTCCATTTGCGCGAAATTCCCCCTTTCCTAAAATAAACTTGTATAAACTAGAATATTTTGAGAAATTAGTTTGTCACGTGATACGTTGGGAAAATAATTATTCCTAAAATATACAAATTTATATTTTCCGCAATTGGAAAGCCCATTTATGAAAGTCGGCAACGCCCATGTTACTCCAAAGGAGTAACATGGGCGTTGCCGACCCTTGATATGTTTGAGGATTCGCCGTGTTGACAGCTGCAGGAAAAAATCCCTCGCTCTCAACACAACGCATTATCGGGAGCTCTGGCGACCTTGGTCACCTCCAGGAACACAACACTGCTACAGAGCAAGTAGTAGTGTTATTATGGCTGTGGTCTTCGGCAAGGCGGAGGTACTTCCCCAGTATGGTCGTCGGACTTAAGTCAAACACTCCTAGGCAACGTCATATGTTTCTATTCGCGCGTTCTGAGACGGGACCGTGCTAGGTTTGATCAAGTTAGGGTTGTGTCCATTTATTGCCAATTTCCAAACATTAACGTACTGTGTGAAATACTGTTTGATACGTTGTGCATTATTCAATTCGTATTACTAATTTTATTTTTATTTTTAATTCATCTTGAGTTAGATTTGTACAATTTTTTTTTTAAGTAAAATATAAAACTATACATACAAAACATAAAATCATTATAAAAACCTAACCTAGGGTGCAGCCGGCAGCGAGGCGGGGCCTAAGCTACCGGCGGTCAGGGCGACAGAGACAGGAACCTCCTGACTATCCGCGCAGTAGGTACCTATCCAGGAGTACCGCCTTCTGTATCTGACCCTAATTAATTATTATTAGTTATTTAATATCTGGTGAATGTTGTATGCCTTGTGGTAAAACACATCGAGACATGTTTTTTAATACCCTACCATACCTTTGTATAATTTGAATTTAAGAACTTATCCACACTAGGTACATTTCTCTCTCCGTTGAAAAATTACGAATTGGTCCTAAACAGGAAAAGTATACAATTTAAAAAACTCTTAAAAATAATTCTTATATAAGGCACGCTTTCTTTCATTGCATAGCCCGATCAACAAGTCTTCCGCTTCGCAATTGCTACGGCTCCTTACAGGCTGAAATGTTGTAACCCCGACAAAAACGAGCAGATTTAGTGCAAGGCTCAGGAATGGACATGATGTAGTCCGGTGTACGCTGTCAATTCCCCTGTTGCCTTGGACACACCCATGCTAAAGTTACAGCGCACTTACGTCCACCAGTGCCGCACTGGTTAATTAGTCGTTGGTTATGATTATTTTGTGCCGTTTTACATTTGTTCCACATCAGGTATACCTTAGCCCGTAACCGGGACAAAATAATATTAATCAAGTCTATTTTTTTCCACATCCTGCGATCGGATTGGCTTGAAAAGTGAAACCTGAGTATGCGAATGTGTACACCTGATGATAATGCACATAATATTTCATCAAGATTATACTTATCAATCATCTTTATAACGTTATATTTTCTTAATAAAATAAAGCTATTATTCCAACCCGACAGATGTATTTTGAAGTAGGTACCAGGACGTAGCAGTATTGATAGTATTTACGATGTATACGTAAAAAAAAAGACTTCATGCATTAAACATGAAGAACCACACTGCTACACTGTAGTTATTAATCTTAGTTAGTGCGTTATTTTGGTCTCTTTTTTTATCCTTAGGTACCTAAAAATGCACGTATGCGTATGCGTTGTATTGTATGTAACTTCATTTGGAAGTGCGGTGTCTCTTAATTACAAGTATCTCTAATACTCGAAAAGAGATACCCTGTGCCGGTATTGTTCAACATTTCTGTTACTGAATAACCAATTGTTTTACATTAATAAATTTTCGCCATCCAGTCACCACCACCCACCTTTTTCAGGTCGTCGGTCCATCTGGCCGGAGAGCGTCCTACACTACGCTTGCCGAGTCGTGGTCTCCACTCGAGAACCCGTCTACTCCACCGATCATCGGTTCTGCGACAGATGTGACCAGCCCACTGCCACTTCAGTTTGCTACACTTCTGAACTACGTCAGTGACTTTGGTTTTTTGTCGGATAATCTCGTTCCGGACAAAGGCGGCTGGTGGTGACTGGATGGCGAAAACGGGAGATCGGGCCATGTGGCGAACCCTGGGGGAGGCTTACGTCCAGCAGTGGACTTTTATTCTTTATTGCATAAAAGAAGAACTTATAGTACTTACAAGAAGCAGACTATAAAACTGAAATGTCAGTGTTTCAGTCCCTGAAAAGAAAACATTGCTATGTACAAGTTACAAATAGTTGATTCTTGTCCTTATTACGAATAGTTTTATGTTACATTCCGAATTTTCTTAGGTAATGGCACGGGACTCAACAAAGGTAGACAATGGTCCTACTGTTTATATGTGTGCCCGCCAAACCACTGTTATCAGTACACTGCACTGGGGCAGTAACCCCTGCAATATGCACGCAGACGCACACACCGACTGATAAGTGTGGGTGTAGTGGACTAAAATAGATGGTCACCCTCCCTTTCACTGGCTTGAGCGTGCCTTGTGATTTAAACTATAAATATAAACTATTGATAATATAAAAATGGAACACGTCAAAGATAGTGCCTTGAATCTGTCATGCTTCCTTTGTATCTACGATATCTTTGGCAATTATTTTTTGTGATACCTACTGTGACCTTTTAAGGTTTATTATAGACAAGGATACCCGCATACTTGACTCGAGTTTTATGATATGCTATTTGTTGTTTTGAAAGAAAACAATTTCAAAACTTCCTTTTAAAAACATTCGGAAAAACTAAAATCCTAAACATCCATAGTAGTTGTTATTATGATCCACAGATTTTATCCTATTGATTATGAATATATCATAACAGTCAATTCAGACACATGAACTTCAGGATAAGTAAGATTTAATATCCATTCGGATACAATGCTCAGGGTTAGTTCTTTGTATTCTATTCCACTCGTATTATTTTGCTAAGCAAAGATGAAAGGTAAAGCAGATTTTTTAATCCTGTGTTTGTCCTGGAGCTCTTGTTTAATCCATCGCTTCTGATTCCAAATACATGTCAATGCCAATGCATTTGCCTCGCTAAGCAACTCGTCAGAAAGAGCTCGCTAACATGAAATGAGATTGGGATGAGAACGAGATAAAATAATTAAGGCCCTGAATACACCTGGCTCCGTAGAATCTATACTAGGGCACCCGATTGTATAATACCGCCCATGTTTTGCTGATTACAGACCAGCTAAATGACTTCTGCTACCCATTTCGGCCGAGTTCCTTTAACGAGCTATAAAGTGGTACTCAGCCCAAGGCTAACGGCTATGGATACGGACAATCATCCAATAAGGTACCTACGTATACTGATAACAGATAAGGCTGTTGGCGGCAGTTTGCCCACGAATTCCGGCTTAGGTACGGTCCGGTGCGGTTCTTCAAATCAAATAATATTATACACATTGCCTATCCCTGTAAGTTTGGCAATACTATAATATGTAATTCGGTTTCAGTATTTTACCAATCAATTGCTTACGTTCTTTGGCAGAAAATAGTTATAATGTTTAATTTATTAAGATTTATTGATCATGTAAGATTTCATTTTGTAAAGTAGTCGCTCTTAATTCGCAAAAATGGCAACACAGTTGCTGGCTTGATTAGCATAATTTGTGGCGCGAAAATAAAGCGGTTCTCTGATTGGTTCACGACACTGATATCGCGTGATGTCGGGAGTCAATCAGAGAGCTGGATTTTCCCACCAAATGGTGAGTTGCTTGGCCAGGGGTGGATGCCTGGGTGCTGGTCGTCAACGGCGTAATGTTACTGTCTTACCATTTATAATTGCTGGTACAAGCTTGTAAGTGTAACTATAATTAGTAAAAGTATGTGAATAAAAGAAGTAATGAGATGTTGGAGTTTCCTTCAAATGCTGCAGTCTTACCTGATTGTTGCGTTTTACACTAGTAAATAGTTTGTCTTTAACTTATGAATCTTTCTGTGCACACACTGTTTAGATTTATAGTCCAGATCTAGACTCTAAGCTTCTTATGTTACTGAATGAAAGGGCAGTTTCAGGTGAATAATGTGAACACGCTGGACAAAAGCACCAATTTTTTTTCAGGTACTTGTTAGGTCCATAGCTTTAAGTTTTCGATAGGAACCAACTCCTCCGTCGGCCATCTTTAATTTTATGGCGGCAATTTTGAATTATAGTTAATTATTAATATCTCGAGTTCTAAGTAACTTAGAATCACAAACTTGTGAAATTAGGAATTAGGGTGCAAATTTTGGAATTAGGGTAGGTAGGTAACCGAGGAGGTTATGCCATTTGGTCAAAGTCATTTGAATAAATCCAGTAGGAACCAAAGGACCTCTAAAGTTTAACTGATTGATGGCCGGGGCGCCGTGATGCCAGTGACGGAATGCGTTTTTACAAGCTTATTTACTTTCACCTGTCCCGTTGTCTGTCTGTCTGTCTGTAATCAAATCTTGCAAGTTATATTTGACTCACTTTCCGGTGACCGATTGAGCTGAAATTTTGGGTATAAGTACAGTTTGGATGACAATTCAATATTATGGTACCATCGAGCTGATCTGATGAAGGAGATGGAAGGTGGCCATGGGAATTCAGTACTTAACCGACGCAACCCCGTTGAGTTTGGGCTCGTTAGAATCGTCTCAATGAGTAGTTGATGAAGGTATACAGAAAAGTACAGTCGGCGATAAAACATTGTACCAAAAATGTAATTTTTGACAGAAACTTGTTGATATATTTTAATGAATCTAATAAGATTCGATGGAGATTAAAGTTATAGTTGCGAAATAGAGAGTCAAGTTTTTTTTATTACAAGTTATTGAATTTACTTAGTAATAAGTGGAGCGGCCAGGACCGGTGCGCACCGCGTGATATACGAGCGCTGCGCCCGCACCGCGACATCTACACGGAGTTGCGAAACTGGAGCGAGCGCCGCACGCTGGGCGCACTTGGGTGACTGGGCGGGAACAACTTTTTAATTAAACATGGTAATCAAACAAAATATTTTATAAAATGAGACATTTTATGGGCTCATAATCAAGTGAGTTAAGCGCGATCTGCTGATAAACAAATGGGATGGGAAACGGAAATTAAAATGTTAGTAGATAAATGGAGGATTTTTAGGTTACAAATTATTGAATTTCTTAGGTACAATTTAAGTGCAGCGGCCAGGATCGGTGCACACGACGTCGGAATATTTTCAATTCTACAAGTAATCACGTAACGTTTCGAACACGCGTTAGGACACTTTAACTGTAATTTTTAGGGTTCCGAAGCCAAATGGCAAAAAACGGAACCCTTATGGATTCATCATGTCTGTCTGTCTGTCTGTCCGTCCGTATGTCACAGCCACTTTTTTCCGAAATTTTAAGAACTATATTGTTGAAACTTGGTAAGTAGATATATTCTGTGCACCGCATTAAGATTTTCACACAAAAATAGAAAAAAAACAATAAATTTTGGGGGTTCCCCATACTTAGAACTGAAACTCGATTTTTTTTATTTCACCTATTCATACGTGTGCGGTATCTATGGATAGGACTTCAAAAATAATATTAAGGTTCCTAATATCATTTTTTTCTAAGTTTGCGCGAGAGACACTTCCAAAGTGGTAAAATGTGTGTCCCCCTCCCCTGTAACTTCTAAAATAAAAGAATGATAAAACTAAAAAAAATATATGATGTACATTACCATGCAAACTTCCACCGAAAATTGGTTTGAACGAGGTAAGTAGTTTTTTTTAATACGTCATAAATCGTAAACCGCAATTTACCCTTCATTCAACGGGTAATGGTACGGAACCCTTTGTGCATGATCCGACTCGCACATGGCCGGTTTTTTCATATAACATAATGCCGCATTGGCATAACGCTGATTAAATAGCGACCGATTCACTGCCGCGAAGACACACACACTACGTGTCATTTGTACCGTAACACAATATGTCTCATTTGTACTGTATCTCTACTCCCTTTGTCTCTGTGTGTCTTTTGTGTAGTGAATAAATGTCTTCTTTTTTCCCTTCTTTATTTCTTGGATTGGCATTTCGATCTACCTAACGTAAGTAACGTACGTACAATGCGTTACGTGATCGACCTGCAGGTGTAATGTCACAGATAGTAAATTTTGCCTTGAATGAAACTGCGTAGACCACTGTGCGACGTGCGCCCGCGCGTGCGCGCCGCGCCACGCGCCGACCGCCGACATTTCTGTTAGGCATTAGTTAGGCACAGAGCGTGAGCTTTGTTTCGTTAAGAAAGTACTTTATTAGTTTTATGTTTTCTACGCCTACTTACTTACGGACTTAGGGAATTTAAGTAGTGAAAGGTTAGGTAATTGTTTGTAATCCCGTGTCGTAAATTAACCGCCCTCTATGCTACGAGAGTAGGAAATGTCAATGACGGGGTTAAAGAAAAACTCAGATTTTTCAGACTGCGAAAATGTTTGTACAGTCACCGCTAATATAGATGATCATTTTAGTACTTTGTCGCATTTAACGTAACAATACTGTGACAGTTTGGCTGCGTTAAGTACTGAAAGCGACAAGGTACTAAAATGATCATCTACTTTTGCTGTTGACTGTACCTATACCTATATACTGAGTGATATCGGGGTCATGATCCGGAATGATTAAAAGCGAATAAGATGATAATACCTACTTAACATCTTTTTCCATGGGACTAACCACGAAATCGCAAAATATATTGATTAAAATAAAAATAAAACTTCTGGTGATCGTATCTCTACCAACGTAGGTAGCAGCCAGTAAGTATGAAGATTGTAAGTCAAACATACATTCCGAAAGGAAATAATAAAATAAAGTATCATAAAGGCGTCCAGAGCGAAGCAACGGTAATGAACCTTTCCTTCCTATAATTACACCTTAATTAACCGAACAATCGGTCCATTTAACTCAATTCCCACCTTACTTTTAATTATTGATTTAATATCCATCATTACGATGATGCAACGGCGTAATTAAAGATTACTTGCTTTTCGGTAATTGGCAGTAATTCGGATTTATCGAGAGATTCGGGTCAAATTACTTGGGCCTTTATAGTCACAGTAGGTAAATAAACAGTACCGTGTCCTAAAAGTATATCAACATCGCTCGTTTTTTTTACTAAACAGGCTGTGCAGGTATTCTATTCCCGGTCTGCTCACCTGGTTCAATTTTTTCTTTGGGCGTTGGTCTCTGTACCAATATATCAAACGAACTTGTTTTTTAGGGTTCCGTACCTCAAAAGGAAAAAAACGGTACCCTTAGAGGATCACTTTCTCATCAGTATGTCTGTCTGTCAAGACCCTTTTTTATCTCTGGAACGCGTGGAGGTATCGAGTTGAAATTAAAAATTTATCCCCAGGTCTACAGTCCCTTGAAGATGGGAAAACAAACTTCAAAGTTAAAGTAAAAAAAATTGGCCGTTGATGCCGCAAAGGTATATTTTGACGGTCAACGCAACCAGTGGCAATAGGTGAAAATCAACCTAGAAGACGCCGCAATATCTACATAGCTAGTTGATTATAGGCAAGTGATGTTAGTATAAAATGGCAATAAAAAACCGGCCAAGTGCGAGTCGGACTCGCGTTGCAAGGGTTCCGTACATCACAAGATTTTAAACAATTTTTTTTATTAACGGAGCGTTTTTGACGTTTCATAAAAATAAGCTGATTAGATTTTTGACAAATACCGTATTAAGTCCGACTCACGCTTAACTGCACATTTCTAATAGGTTTTCCTGTCATCTGTAGGTAAAGAACTATTTTGTGTATTTTTTTCAAAATTTTAGACTCAGTAGTTTCGGAGATGAAAGGGGAATGGTAATTTTTTGGCTATTTTAATAAATAATTTCTAAATTAATTATTTTAAAATTACAAAAAATATATATTTCAGATGCACACAATGAGCTCTTTCATTTGATATGTAAGACGATAGTATATGCAAAACTTAATTTTCTCATCCCCCCCCCCCCCAAAAAGTGGCCCCATGTTTAAAATTCATTTGTTTGCATTACATGTTCCTCTTGGGGTCACAAACTTACATACGTGTGCCGTTTCTATCTGATGCGAGTTCCTTTAATTGGCTTTGTATTACTATGTAAGACTTATATCATGTTTTTGCAGCTGTTGGTACTCCTTAAGTATAAATAAATAATTAAATATGTGTACCAAATTTTAACGTAATTGGTTCAGTAGTTTCGGAGAAAATAGGCTGTGAAGGACGGACAGACGGACGCACGAGTGATCCTATAAGGGTTCCGTTTTTTCCTTTTGAGTTACGGAACCCTAAAAACTAGTAAGAACGCAATAGAATAAGATAGGATGATTATCTCCGAGCTCTAATGTAAGTAAGAAACAACAAAATGGTCACATTTGATTACAAGGTACCTACTTCATTTTCACAGAGCCGTAATACTCACGAAAAAAGCATTGAGACGTTGACCTTATTAATAGATAGTATTAAGTAAAGTGCTGATTGACCCCTGGTAAAGGTGTTTGTCCACGGTGCAATCCTGCGTCTGTGACGAAAATAATCGTGATCTTGAAGGGAAAGAAGTGATTGGATGAGGCAAATCAGCCTGTAATGATAACGATGTCGTCAATAGCCGCGTAGCGAATAAGTAAAGTTTTGAAGTGTTTGGAAAACTATTGCGCCCTAGTATTCAGACCAATGACGCGTAGTTGCAGTGTCCAAGAGGCAACCGGATGGCTCGCGGTAATTGAGCTCCCGAAGTGTTTTGAAACCGCCCCGTGCGACCCGAACTGAGGGCTCTTGGACTGGGGAGGAAATAGAAAAAAAAAAAATTTGGTGAGGCAGCCGATTGAAACAGGGGTTACCTAAATGTGTGTACGCTGTTTATATAATAAAAAATGCTGTTATAAATCGAATACCAGGCGACAATATTTCCTTTTCACCGCCCCTACGATTTCCGCCCCAGTACAAGTTGGCTCAGTTTGGGTAGCACAGGAGGTTCCACAACGCTTCGGGAGCTCAAATACCGCGAGCCATCCGGTTGCCTCTCGAACTCTGAAACTACGCGTCATTCCTTTAACTATAGGCATTATTCACAAAGCTTCACCTCGCCTCGCTTCACCCAGAAAAGTATGGCCTTCGATTACGAGTTGGGTACTACGAATCCCGGTTTCAAGATATACTACGGGTGACCGGTGAAGCGAGATAGCACGTTGTGTATAGTATAGGTGTATTGCGAGCGACGACAGCGACCACTTCTACTTTATACTTAGCTACGTGGGTACCTACTTCAATAAAAATAAATATTTAGAATCCAAATAAGCCTGCTTAGTTGAATATCTAAGAACTGACTTTCGTTGAAGTTGGACCCAATTAAGTAACACTTTTTTAAGTATACTTATGTCCTTTTATGCGCTCCATCTTGCATTCACGACCAACATCGGATTGTCTATTGGCAGAATGGATTTGGTCCATACAAAAATAACAAATAAGTATCTAAGTTTAATCCACAATTGCTAAATTCCTATTTCATCGAATCCTCGTCATAAAGTAGGTACCTTAAAATGGGGTGAGTAGGGTTCGCGGGGAGAGTTTGGTTATGAATGGGGAGAGAAGGTATGAAAGGGGGGTGAGATGGTTTTTTAAGGACTGCTACAAAAATAATGTATTCCAATTTAAAATGGAGCTATAGTAATACTCATAGTAACAAAAACATCGATCCATCAATCTTCCAAAATCATCTTTGTATGAAAACCCATCTCACCCCAATTACGAGGGACTACGGGGTGAGGTGGGTTTTCCTGTTTATCGTCAAAGTTATGAAATGGAACTACCCAAAATAAAATAAAAACTAAAATACAAACGTCCGGAACACTTATTATATACACCATTCAGTTTGTATAAATAAAAATAAAATGTTATCGAGGTTTGAATGTCAGTTTTCACCCTACTCACCCCATTTTACGGTATGCGAATAGAACAAACGTACGCATAGGCATTTATAGCTCACTTTACTTACGCTATGTGAACAATTTATACGCACAAGTTTATGATATATGGGATACGGGTAACGATCCCGCAAAATCTACATCCACTTGACAAAATGATGCATTTGAGTCAAGCCCTGATATGGTATCATTGTGTCATGTGAATGGAACTAAAATGACAGAGACGTTTATGTCATCTGATGCTGACAGGACATGGGTATGATATGGAAGTCATATTTATTTATTAAGGTCTGTCTAAAATGTATGGTTTTAAAGTTAATAGAATCACAGTCGAATGGAATAAGGGTGCAGCGTTCTCACAAGTATTGTAACCACTGCAGCTACCTTTTACTTGCCTACAAGTATTTTGTTATAACTAAAACCCAGGACCAGTTAAATTCATCATGTTGTTGGTGATATTCAGTGGTCATGTTTTGATGATGTCATTTGTAGATTAGATTAGATTATTTATTTCATGATACTAAATTACATTACATTACAGATTTGCATACATGTCAAAAAAATAAGAATTTTTATCACGATCGTCAAAAACAGAGAAAAATCAAGATTTATTAGCACAATGTCAACAAATATAAGAACACAATAACAAGGAAATAGAAAAAACAAAGCAAAAGCAAAAGAACACAAATATATCAACCTCTAGGATATTCCGTGCCGCAGGTTATGTTACACATAGGTGTTCTTATGGTATATTTATAATATAACTAATACATTGTTTAAGCCTCCAATTATTACTTCGATTACCAACGTAACTGTAAATCTCAATTCATCCACACAATTCCTTTTTTCCCGATTACAAGTCAACCACCATCTGCTTTCATGCGGAGGACACCAGGATCTCAAAATGAATGCACTGAACACTGCACTATACCTACTATCCGTGGTCGGCACTTCGCCGTCTTCCTTAGGGTCGTCACTCGAGTGCTATGTCCGCCACAGAGAAGAACACACGCGACCCCCATGACAAGACAGCCACGATACCTTTTACGACAGGCAGCGGAGAGGTAGACCTATTCTTGATGTGTCAAGAATAGGTCCTTTAATAAGTTTTAGCTACTGGTACCTAAAACCTATTAAATCATCGTCCAATAACATAGCAATAATTTAAGGTATATTGTTAGCCTCATATAGCAGTATCATTACCGAGACACACAAGTCCTAACTAGCCAACATAAACGAAGCGCGAATTAAACACCCACGTCCTCTCTTCATTTTTGTTCTAGTAAATTAACCATGACGTAGTGGGTAATCTCATGAAATTTATTACCTCTAAGCGAATCTGCTTGGAAATTTATCAACGAAATGTGTGGGCTAACGAAATTGAGGAGTTATGTCGGGCTAGAAAGGTCTAAATCAAATGAGAACTTGTTTTGCATGAGTATTAATTAGTTAGTTTGTAGCATTTTGTTACAGTGTAGTGGCGATAACGTAATTGGTAAAGATAATTTAAATCCAACTGATTCGTTAAATATAACATTAAAATAATCAATTAGAAAGAAATTGCTAGCATAATACCGATCACTATGTATGAGTGACCTCCTTTATAGCTGACGAATTAATTCTTATATATGCATACCTACGATGGACGTGTGAGATGAGATAGTGATTTGGATGTTACGTTTTCAGTTCTGTTTTTAATAAAATTTTAAATAAACGATCGTTCATTTTGAATGTAAATATCACAATAATGTGCAAGCGCTCAGCTTCCGATGACACTTAACCTCACGACAAATTGTCAGTTCAATGATAACATTATTTCAGTGTATCGTCTCCAATCATGGCAGAGGATATTTGTCACATCTGTACTGTACTCGAGCGACGGGCATAACTTAATCGGTCGTGAATCCCCTTTCCAGGCCATCTACGTCCGCGTCTTCTTAAAGAGATGACCGGCCACCGACAATTAGCCTACGCATATTAATTACCAGCACAAACTGGATACGTCCGGCTTTCTAATTTAAATTGGAGCGGTTTAAGTCAACGGACGACTAACTGAGATTTATTATCGTCCGAACAAATATGCTGATAACGATAAAAGTTAAGGCGGGATCATTAGTCTGAAGACGGCACCGGGAAGGTATTTATAATGGTAGACGAGGTCCTGTCTAACCGTTTCATGATGCTATAAACGATATGCATGTAAGTACACATTATTTTTAAAAAAACGACGTCAATTTTAATGTTCTACGAAACCATTATGGGGGGTTCAAGAAATGTTTAAATACACATTATATTAAGCCTTTAAATTTTCATTGCCCCTCACATACTTGTGGTTTAAAAATTCTTTATACTGCAAAGCTGTACCTAAACACTTAATATGTATGAATTTATTTTTTTACAACACGTTTAATCTACCAGTCTCCATGGGCCCTACAATTTAATACAGATAAAGTTTTAAAGGCTACCATAAACTTTAAGTGTCACCTGGTTCCTGAAAACCCGATAGCCTTAACTTTTGTCGTGAACAAACAGATGACCAGGGCTGGTGTTAACACCACCGAATCGCCTCAGACGAACCAACACAAAAGGCTCACGCGGTTGTCGACGAATCTTGAGGTCAAGTTACATTAGGTAGTAGGAAAGTAAGACGATACTTGTGAATCGGACAGCAGTATTAGGAACAAAACAATTGCTATTATATCTAATCCCTGTAACGGTGTGCGGGTCGCGCGCTACCTTTATTGGACGACCCCACGCCGCGCGCAGATAAACAATGCCTCGCTGCGGCGTATCTCTGCCAAATGAGAATGGACTAGGGATGCTTTAGGTTCTCTTGTTATCTATTACGTGTAGGCCTAGATTTCTCATTTTTAACAGTTGAGCGGAAATATAAATGAACTAGCCCGAGACTTCGCCCACTTTCTAGTTCTACACTTGTTATCGTCGAAATGATTGCTATTAAATTATTGCAGGCGGAAGCTTGATTATCGCTGTCCCAAACAATCTTCTCATCCCTACGCAAAATTTCATCATCCGTGCTAAATACAATTGAAATGTGAGTTTTTTTTTAAATATAAATATTCTAAGAATCATCAACAGACGTTTTTACTTAAATTGTTTATTTTTCATAATGTATTAATGTTTTTTTTTAATGATTAAACGAACTTACCTGTAAGTGAAGTTCGATCGTAATTACACGACCAGTTTCGTCCGAAGAGATTAGCATCCATTTAGTTTATATATGTTAGTTACACTAAGCTACACTACTGGGGTGTTTTATCCGTTCAGTAGTTTCAATCACGTAAGTCCGGGCTGCCCGTATTTTTTTTAAAGCAAATTTATCTTATGCCAAAAGTCGTAGAACTTTCCATCTCGATCCCCTGTCCCTATTTAGTTAGAGAATAAATTATGTTGATTAGCCAAAATAAGCTTCTTAAATTAACAAAATGATCAGCAGTTTTAATCTAACATTACCATTTTTTCGGTTCACCTAACCTAACCTACATTTCTGGTAGCTGTTCGATTCTAAAAGGGTCGCAGTTCTAAATTAACCTAAGCTACTTTTCTGCTAGCAGTTGAATTATGTATTTTGACTAAATAATAGCTTACCAAACAGTATAATATGTATGACCTTACTTCAAAAATTACATGTTCCATTACTTTCAACCTTAGAGGATGAATCTCAAAAAAGCTTTACTATGTCTTTGACCGAAGTTAGAGTTCCCTTACTTTAAAAACGGTCTTGTTCCCCGTATAAACTTCCAACTTAATAATTTTAACCCCCAATCAATTTCAAAAACGCGGTCTTTAGATTTCTAGTCCTCAAAGACTAAACAAAGACAACAGTCTAAAACCGAAGTAAAAATAGGTTACTTTAAAAATGTCTTGCTCTCTATACAAAATTCGAACCCCCTTTTAGGGGATAAATAAAAATAACACTGAAATCGCCTAAGACCAAAGTTACAAATCTCTTACTTTAAAAATTCCTTGCTCCCTATATAAACTTTCAACCGCCTTTTAACACTGTTAGGGGTAAGTAATAATTCTAAAAAGTATCCAGCTCAAAAAATGTTTCGCTGATACAAATTTTGCACCCCTTTGAACCCCCTTAGGGGTGGAATTTTCAAAAACACTGAAAGTTTTTTTGTATTTTAAGTATGTAATCTTATTACAAAGTTTAAGTCTCTAGCTCAAAAACAGTGTTCCCCATATAAACCTTGCACCCTTTTTTAACCCCTCAGGGGAGGTATTTTCTAAAACGCTTTATGTATTCTAATAAGTAATCTTTATACAAAGTTTCGAGTCTTTAGCTCAAATAAAAGTGTTCTCTATACATACCTGGCACCCCTTACTATTTTTTGTATTCTTATAATTTATCTATCTACAAAGTTTCAAGTTTCTAGCTCAAATTAAAAAGTTTAGTATTTAACCCCCTTAGAAATGGATTGGATGGATTTAAAAAAATCCAGCTTGTCCCTTGCCTACGTTATAGGAAGTTCTGGTTGTAGATTTCAAGTTTCTAGTCCCAGTATTTATGACTGTGCTTTGATGATCAGTCAGCACTTGCTCTTTTAAATAAATATTTAGATTGAGAGACAGATACATTATGACAGTCAACATGATTAGATTTTGTAAAATGTCGCCAATAAGTTCCGTTGTTAGAGGCCGAATATCCCATTATTACTTGTAACGAGATGTACCTACTTATTCATAGTTTATGAAGCATCATTTTAAGCAGAGCAAAAGCTAACGGTGTCCCGTCACATACAATCAAATTCTTATAAGTAGGAAATGACTGAAGGTACAATGATGAAGCTCTGTAACACAAGGCCTGAGCTTACCCAGTAACCTTTATTTGGATTAATTAAATACTTTGAAACTAAGTTAAATCTAAAGAAGGCCCTTGAGGCAATGTACCGAGGATGCTGGTGCCATTTCCTCCCTGAATTGCAATGCTGAACCTGCCAGCTCTTCGCTAACCAGTTAATTACATCCATTTCACATACCTACCCATAAAACTGTTGTTAGTTTTCATAACGATTGATTTAGAATTTTGCCCAAAAAAATGAAAATGCATGTGTTTCTTTTTAGCGAAAATTAACCGTAATTGCAAGTATGCTCGTCCGTTTGTGTCGTAGACTAAACCCACCATAACCCATTTATAATTACTTAAGCTTAATTAATTAAATGCCTTCAACATGATAAGAGGTCAAAGGACTCCCGATATCCGTCTAATTTCTAACGGAACCCCTGGTACAAATACAGGCAAACAATCTAATACTCGCATTATTCTCGTAATTCTCAGTAGGTCTATCCCGCGGCATTCCCTCGGTAGATAATGGACCAGATAGGCTACCGACTATTGCATTCACTCTGATAACAACCAATATTATAATACAACCTGCAAGTTTATTTTGTAGTGTATTAGCTCGGGATGTTGCTTACTTCACTATGCTATGTTTTACATGTTGGAACTAGCGGATTAGTCGAACATTAGTCGCATGGTAGAAGAGATTTCATAGTAGTTTAAATAGTTTTTATCGTTTACTAAGTACGAGTAAGTAAGATGACACGTATGGCGCTCACTCGGCTGTTGGCATTCACAAATTCGCTAAACACCGCTTTGAGTGTCCCTTGATGTTGATAAAGTGACATAATCTCGATTTAAGGTAAACGCAGCTATAAACGACCTATCGAAAATCGGAAGGTATTACCGACCTATTATAGTTCTTCGTTATTTTTACGTAAAGTAGGGAAAGCTGTACACGCGCTTGTTCCTTGAGAATCGTACACTTTAACGTTAGTGTGTGTAGCAGTGGGCAAAAGAGATAAAACGCGTCAGTTTCTGCGGGGGAAGCGCGGACGCAGGTCGTGCCATACTGGCTTTTGTTCCTCCAAGTAAGTACGTGCTTAAGACATTTATACGAATTTGTGTACTTAATCGCGTATTATTAATAATATCCGTTTAAGTGTCAGCTTTTGGATTCTTACCACATTTTATTGAAAATAAACCATTTTAACCGCTAAAACTATAAATTAAAAAAGGACGGCGATAGCTTCGCCAGTTTTTGTTGTGGCAGCTATCAACGACCTCTGAGTCGGTAATGGCCGCAAAGTAATGTTTAGTTTTTCTCTCTTTTATGTTATTGTATTGTATCATAACACAAGTTTTTTTTTACCAGTTTGTAAAAATCTATTAGCGACACATAAATTGTTGTCCAGTTTTCTTATTTTAGCGTTGTCAATTTAAGCAAAATTATGATAATTTAGGTAGATCGATATTTTCTAGTAACCTTCGTAAATGATTGTTTGTCTTTTAAAGCCGTATTATTTTGTTCATATTTTTTGTGATATTAATCACTAACAATCGATTTTGTAGTCAGATGCTCAAATTAATCAAAATTGCTTACTTTTTATGAGTCGGTAATTCATTTTATGTTTGTCGTTACCTATTTTATTAACGACCCAAACCCGAGCAAAGGAGTCGGTAAAAGCAACCATAAGAAACTATTACCGACCCATATGAGTCGGTAATAGCAACCAGAAGAAGCTATTACCGATCGTACAGTCACGATCGGTAATAGCTTCTTATGATTGCTATTACCGACTTCTATGGGTCGGTAATGATTTATTATGGTTGCTATTATCGATGCAATTTCGGTAATAGCTGCATAAAAATCGTTAATAGAAACACGGCTGTTATTTTGGGGCGGTAATAGCAACAAACGACTTCGTCACTTCTTATTTGTTTTTTAATAAGGTAATTCTTTATTTGTAGGCATTTGACTCAGTAAATATAATCTTTATACTTAACATTAGCATATAAAATTAATAAACAAAATGTGATGGCAACCAGTATACTTAAAAAGTAAGGTCGATTTTAAAATTGCCTTAAGGGGGTCGTTAATACCTGCGTTTACCTTATACATTTATGCCGTAATTAAGTGATCGTTATACGGCTATAGTTTATGTTATTGATGTGACTGAACTACTTATTTGAAATTCATGGTCACAATAAGCAGAATACAATATTCAATACACTCGGCTAGTGTCAATAATATCTCGCAGGTCATTCAGCCACCCCTTATTTGGTCTTCCGCTCCGGTGTCAAAGGCGCGGGGAAGACAATGACCAGCAAAGGTAAACTAAATTGGACTACGTTAAGGCCGCGCTACACGATCCGACCAGGGTTTATCCCGCAACGGCGAGATTATTGTTTCGAGAGCATCTCTGGCTAACATAGCGGGAGATCTGTTATGCAGGTAGCATCCGATATGGTCCGAGCCATCTGATAGCCATACGCCGCATCGCCACCGGCAGTCCCAGTTGCAATACGTACTAACTTTACCATTATCTGTATCAAACATCTTCTTTATTGTATAAAATCATCGCATATATAATCATATACGTCTACGTTTAGAGATTATACGCTCTGAAGACCGTTAAAATACATTATCGGTGAAACAAACGTGGTCGAATACAATGTAATACCTAGATGTTCACTCAGACTAAAACTCCAGAGGTTTACGATTTGATGACTATCGGCCATATTCATAAACGTTCTACAAGCCTATTTTCCTATTATTTAAAAATATTTTTTCTTTGTTTGTCACTGACATTTGTGTTCAACAGAAAGGGACAAAGCACATTTAGTATAGGCATTTTAAATTTTATGATTACGGGGGTATATAAACAAATGTTAAGTTAAATAAAGATTACAGAATAATATTGAGAAACAAAACCTGTCTAATTAATTCCCAAAAGTTAGATAGGTATTGAAGCTTAACTTTAGGTTGTGAAATATGTCTATAGGCTACAAGTTCCTTTTTTGGTCTATATAAAAATTAGGGGTATCTATCTAATGCTCCTGTTTTTAGAACTATCACGAGGGAGAATTTATTGTTTGACAATTTATTTAAAATTGTAAGATATTCTACATTTGAAGACAAGCTGCATAACTGAGAACAAAAACAAAAATGCCTGAGCCTTCAATGTATAAAAGTCAACACCAGAGCTACGAGAGGATTTATCAAAGCCAGGAGCCGAGGCTTCGACTTATTTATGCAGCGCGCACACAAACGCCTGCGCCGCGGGACGTCGGTTGCCCACGCGAATGGTATAGTTCAACTCCACGTCAGTTTATGTCAGATTTGAACGGAATAATTACTAACCATTGTTACGCTGTTTGTGAATGAAGGTAGTCATACGTCAGCCGCCTAGGGAAATTAAATTTCTAGTAATGCGAGCAACTATTTCATTTATGTCGTTAATTAGAATACATTCGACAAAGAGAAGTGCACTAAGAAGTCCCGCTGTCGTTAAACTAGAATAACTAAAGATGGAAGTGAGATCAAGTTTGATTCAACAATCCTTCATGGACTTCGTGGGACCTACAATCATTCGAATAGAAGTGTCTCCGCCATTAAAAAAATAATCTCTCCCAGGGTCTTCAGATAGACCGGGAAGGCCAAATGAGTTAAGTATTGTAATCATAGATAATCAATGACCGCTGTGCAGCTTGACGCATTAAAATGTAGACATTTAACATCGGTCGAACCTAATTAATCTTCACTCATTGTATCTAAACCAGGAAACGATAACATTTTAATGTTATTGTTTATGATTTACTTGAATTATGGCACCATTAAGTTAGTGTTTAACTCAATACTTCTGTGGTAAATAACGCCTGAAGGTATCACGCTACGATATATTGTGCAATACAACTATTTATATTGAGTTATTCTCCATGTCCACGTTATGTAAGGTAAAGGGGAACGGTCTTTTCCCGACACGATCATTTCATGTCAATCTGGGAAAAGCTTATTCTTAAAGTTTTACATATGTGTGATAAATCTATAATATACGTCTTAGTTACTTGATTATTGCAGTTAGGGGCAATAAAGGCAGTTCACAATATAAAAACGCATGGAAGCAACTCCAACTTGCACGCTTGGAAAGTATACGCAAACCTCGTTACCTATGTATAATAAAAACGGCCGGCCGGTTGTTCACGAAACTTACGAAAATGCCTGAGCTGAGCACTTTACCGCAGGCCGATCATTTGAGCGTAAGTATATTGATAGTAAGTTAATAGTAAGTTATTTTGGAATACTACATCGTTGTTACAAACTATCATAATTATATATACCTTTAAAGTAGAGTAAAATCCAATTTGGGGTACTTTTGTTGTAAATATCTTTAAAGGCAAACATTAAAGCCCCGTACTTAATCCAAACGTTTTACGGCTACAGCTGTTGCTATTTAAATTACGTTCGTGACAATATTATAAACATTAACGTCGCGAGCTATTTACACAATTTCCGTTGAAAACGTTAATCAGTTAATCTTCAATCTAGGCGAATTACATATAGTCAAAGTCCTCTAGTTTGGTCCAAAAAAAAACTAGTTACATTTCCGTGACAAGCAATGCTTGGTTTTTTACAAAACCTGGATTTCCCGAACCGATTAATTATAAAGCTAATTAAGGCTGATATTTAATTGGAGGAAGATTACTTAGTCAGGTCAGGAATGCCCGCGGGAGGCCTGCGAATGCAAAATACGCCCGGTGTGACCAACGCAGCTTATGTCAGCTTAGGTACTTAAAAAACACTGCCGTGAATGCCATAACTAGGCAAATTCGTTTGGCAGATATTTATGTCCTTATTTATGTACGAATATTAATTCCCCTGACTGTACTATGTTTTTTAAGCCAAACTATATTATATTTATTTATTTTTATCAAAATCGATATGTAAACGACACTGGTGAATCTGGCAATGTTTGTATGTGTAAATCAACAGTCAAATAAGTTCATCTAATGTTGACGTTTGGTGTAGCTAACTAACTAAACTAATACGTAGAAATTCCACACTTCGCTCCAATTCTGTAAAAGGAATTAAATTAACTTCAAATGCATGATATCATATTTAAGGTCATACACATTGTCGCTCGTTACTAATAAACTCAATTAGTAATGAAACTGCAATTATGTTTATCTTCACTTTAAATATAAATTAAAAACACATTTATTTGTATTTAACTATATTAAAAACAATTTTCTTTTATTAAAAATATTAATTTATCATTTATAAATTTCCTTGAGGTTTCACATTTCTGAGATTTACAAATATAAAAGACGAGCCCGCTATCGATCGATTCTAAGGTAAACCTAGAATCGATAGCGACTCGTCTTTTATAATAGGTACGACAGATATTTTAGGATTTTGTCGGAAACCTGTTCTTTTACTCCTCGTATAAGTACTGCCTTTCCACTAGATCTAAGCTAAACTACGATTCGTGCAAAGTGTAAGGACCAACTTTACGATGCACTTTTCAAACAAAAGTTTTTACAACCACTGGTTAGTAAAAAAATATAAAAAACATACGTTTAGATCAGCGTTTTATTTTTAAATATTCACATAAAAAACGAATTGAACGAATAATGCGAAAATATATTTGGGCGATTCTCTGTAAACTCGAAATCCAGTATATGTCTGGATATATAGTGGATTTCGAGCCGAGCGAGATTGGCCTGGGCCAATTTACATTAAAAAAAAATGAACTAAAAAATATAACTACTCAATCTACATGTTCTAAGCGTGCAATTCCCATTGAAATAAACTTTAATGGTGGCATCAAAAACATTTCCTTAGTGCCCAAAAAACAGTCCCCTGTGTGTCCCAAAAACAGTCCCCTGGCAATAACAATTTTGATCTCAAAGCAGCGTGGCCGCGTGGGTAGACCCCGACAAGGTGGACAAGGTGGTCGCAGGATTCCGCTGGATGCGTGGCGCAGGACCGGTCACTTTGGCACTCTTTCGGGTAGGCCTAGGTCCAGCAGTGGATGTCTTTCGGCTGATATGATGATGAAATATATTGAAAATTTTGTTTATTGTATGATTATTTTAAAACAACTGTAATTATTTTTGGCACAGTCCCCTGGCTCATATTTAAAACTGACAGAATAACTTTACATCCAATAAATCTTCATTTCTCTATAGTATCTCTTGTACTATGCGCCTAATTAACACATTAACGGTAACTTATCGTTACGCCCTGCAACATATGACGCACGTAATTGAGTAATATAGCAAGTAAGCAATAACTATCTATAAGTACTATAAGCTAATGTATACCTTGTTCTTTATACTTAATCTACCGAGAATACAACATCTTCGGTGAAACTATGTCTGGTTTTACTTAGAACCTACAACTACATCCCTCCGCAATCTCAACATATCTCATGACGACCTTACCAGAGAACCAAGGCAAATGAAGAATTCGGTGAAGCAAATTGAAGCAAGAAATATCTCGAAGACTAGAAGATTGAAGTTGTTACGAGACAAATAAAATAATGACGAACAGTTTTGAAGAATTTGGTAACAAGAAACAAGAAACATTATAAAGAAAAAACGTTATAACAAAGAAGAGCGTTGTCCAGGGTTTCCCGGCTCGCACATCAAGAGGAGTCCAGGGTTATCCCGGCCCATGTTCCGGGGAGTCCAGGGTTAGCCCGGCCCAGAGCTGCAGCACATCGAGCCACATGCAGCCACATCAAGTTCCACGAGCCCGCCCGCGCACCGCCACGTGCCCGGCCATAACCACGCGACGTCGTGCGGCGTCAGCATGACCTACATACCGTGTTCACGCTTCTAATGTAAGTTTTATGTAGATTATTTTGTAATATAATTGAGTTATTTAGACACGATATCTAATATTTTAGCCATTTCGCAGTATACACATGTAGTATGTTACAAGAATTAAAGAAATTACGTGACCAATTGGATAAACTAAGGGAACATATTGTAAAGTTGGGTCCAGAGAGGCGACAGAAAGAAATCGGTAAAAAGAAATTAGAGGAATCGAATGAAATTATTAGCCAAGCTGCGGATATTGTGTCTCAATTAAAAGAACAAAAGATAGAGTTCAGTTCTTCGGATATACAGTTGAGTAATTTATTGATAGAGGAAATTAACGAAACTTACATTAAGATTAAGACATTATTGTCATTTTTCGATACGGAATCACAAACAGAAAATAAAATGGCTAAACCAGGGTTCGATATTAAAACGGCAATCGCCCTGTTACCAGTCATGACGGGGCAAGAAGACGTAACAAAACAATTAATAGATGGTATTTTAATGTACAGTACCCTAATCAATGACGACTCACACAAAACACTAATTGATTTTATCTTAAAAACAAGAGCTTCGTCAAGTGCTAAACTTAGGCTAAAAACGTCATACATTAGCGTAGAAGCCTTAGTTTTAGATATGCGTAAGTTTTTATTGACCAAAAAATCAGCAGAATCAATCCAGGCACAGTTGTATAGAGCTAGGCAAGGACGGCGATCTGTAGAATCATTCGGAGCAGAGATAGAGGAACTTTTTGTCAATTTGACCATATCTCAAGCAGATGGCAACGACAGTAGGTATGACATTCTACGTCCGATGAATGAAAAGTCGGCTATCAAGCGTTTCGCTGATGGACTCGCAGATCCCAAATTGAGTACCATAATATCTTCTAGGCAGTTTACGTCTCTACCTGAAGCCATTAGGACAGCCATTGATGAGCAGATCTCATCACCAAAAGACGATCAGATTTCATATTATGAACATAATCAGCAGCCTCGTCATAATTACAGAAACAATAATGGGCGTTATTCCCATTACAGAGGGAATTTTAGGTCTAATAGAGGTAGGAATAATACATACGGAACACAATATTATTCCAATTCTAATAATAGACCATATGTTTCGCAATCCGATCCGTGGCAACGTACTCGGCAATATTTTGCGCCATCAGCACATAGAGGACTTGGACCACGAGGGTCCCCGCGCCCCGCGCCAGCACGTGTCCAACACATACATGATGACACTGCGCCTTCTACGTCGGTAAATACGAATGAGAATGACAACATGCAGTTTTTTCGTGAATAATATGACACACGGTATATTTAGTTATAATAATTTTGCTACAGTTAGTTGTAGAATAGGTAGTATGGATAAATTAAGTCTACTTATTGACAGTGGTGCAAGTTTGAACGTTTTGAAGTATGAATGTTTACAAAATAGGCTTAACCTTCTTAGGCAAATACAGAAAGATAGAATTACAATCAAAGGAATATGTGGAGATTTAGTCTCTGAGGGATTTATTTATTTACCACTTAACTTTGACGAATTTATTTGCCAAGAAAAGTTTTATATTTTTAAGAATTTAACATGTTTTGCCGATGGTATTTTAGGGCAAACATTTTTAAAGCGTTATAATGCAAATATAAGCTATAAGGATGATATTCTGACCTTGGAGAACTGCGAACAGTCCATTTTAGTACCGATTGAAGGAAATTCGTGTAATTATGTGCATAGCGTTCCTCCGCGTTGTGAAATTATCACGCGCGTACCCGCACACCAGCGAGAAGACTGCGTAGTATTAGCGGAAGAAATAAAGACTGGTGTTTACGTCGCAGGTGTAATTTCGAAACCAGAAAAAGGTCGAATACCAGTACGAATATTAAATACGACTGATGAGACAGTTAATCTAGACTTATCAAGTTTAGAGGTGCACAGTTTAGGTAGTTATGATATTTGCAACTTTGACTCGGGGAGAATTAGTGTCAACAGAGTAACCACTTTGCTAACTCTACTAAATTTGAAAGCTTATTTAAATGAAGAAGAACAGTTGAGTATAGAACAAATTTGTGCTAAGTATGCGGATGTCTTTCATCTGCCCGGTGACAAGCTCAGCACTACTAACTTGCTAGAGCATACGATTAAGTTAAAAGATAACATAAGCCCTGTGTACGTTAAGCCTTACAGGATACCACATGCATTACGTAAAGAACTCAATTCTCAGATACAAAATATGCTTGATAACGACATAATTGAAGAGGCTACTTCCGAGTGGTCCAGCCCCGTTTTGCTTGTTCCAAAAAAAAGTGATAAATCAGGAGAAAAGAAATGGAGATTAGTCGTTGATTATAGGCAATTAAATAATAAAATTCAAGACGACAAGTTCCCTTTGCCTAATATCACTGAAATTTTAGATTCTCTCGCAGGTAGCATATACTTTTCAAAGCTTGACCTTTCTCAAGGTTATTATCAACTTGCGTTAGACAAAAACTCTCGGAAATACACAGCTTTTACGACCGATAAGATGTATCAGATGAAGAGAACCCCCATGGGTCTCAGGACTAGCCCAAGTGTCTTCTCCAGGCTGATGACCATAGCCATGTCAGGTTTAAATTATAAACAGTGTTTCATTTACTTAGATGATTGCATTGTAATAGGAAATTCTATGACATCACATAACAAGAACCTTATTAAAGTTCTAGAAAGATTACGGAACACTAACCTTAAGCTTAACCCCTCAAAGTGTGAATTTTTACGTAAGGAAATTATGTATTTAGGCCACAAAATTACATCAAAAGGTGTAGAACCCGATCCAGCAAAAGTAGAGGTGTTAGATAAATACCCAAGACCAACCAATACAGACGAAGCAAAACGATTCGTTGCTTTTGCTAATTATTACAGACGTTTTATTTCTAACTTCGCGAACATCGCTTATCCATTGAACCAACTGTCAAAGAAAAACATTATTTTTAAATGGACGCCAGAATGTGAAACGGCATTTTTAAAGTTAAAAAAGGTACTTGCAAGTCCACAAGTTTTAGATTACCCAGATTTTTCTAGTAATAATGTTTTTACCTTACACACGGATGCTTCAAAAACAGGTCTAGGTGGTATACTGTCAAATAGTAATGGAAAAGTAATTGCGTATGCCAGCCGCAATCTGAAGCCAGCGGAAACTAGGTACCCAATTATTGAATTAGAATTGTTGGCCGTCGTGTGGGCCACAAAGCATTTTAGACCTTATTTATATGGTAGAAGGTTTAAAATCGTAACTGACCATAAACCATTGATTTATCTCTTCGGAATGACTGATCCATCGAGCAGACTAACCAAATTCAGGTTGTCTTTAGAAGAATATACTTTTGACATTGAATATATCCCGGGACGAAACAATGTAGCTGCAGACGCATTGAGTCGCTTACCGAGGAATAGTGAAGATTTAAAAAATTACAGAACACACGTTGTATCAGTCATGACGAGAGCGCAATCACGGAAGTTGCACGCAAAGCAAATCTGCGATAGCAATGACGTAGTGCCCGATGCATCCTCAACCAATAGGCTTGATCAACCTAGAATTGTGGATATCATCAAAGCGCCTAAGGATTGTGTAGAACTTGTATTAAGCGCAAATTACAAGTTAACTCAGACAAGTGAAAACGGAATTATAAGTAAGGAAGGAAATTTAATGTACGTACCAAGTGAATCATGCATCTATCTAATAACCCGATCGTTATCTACCGTAGGCGTGTTAGCGAGGGAATTAGAAGTATTTTGCAAGAAGCTAAATATAAATGAAATTATTATTATAAAAAATAAACACAATAAAAAGGAAGTAAATGCATTCTTAGCTCATTATAAATGTGATATTCCTAGGATCCTAGTAACGAGAAGTGTCACGAAAGTATATGATAGACACGAAATCAGAGTAATTTTAAATGACTTTCACCTTTTACCCACCAGTGGCCACGCGGGGGTAAACAGGATGCTTAATAATATTAAACGATACTATTACTGGCCAAGAATGAGCCGTGATGTAATCGAATATGTAAAAAAATGTACACATTGTCAGTACAACAAACATACTAACAAATATATTAAAGAACCAATGACGATAACTACGACCCCAGATACATCGTTCGAAAGGATATCTTTAGATGTAGTAGGACCGTTAGATGTAGATAATTATAACTACAAGTACGTATTAACAATTCAGTGCGAATTGACAAAGTTCGTCGAAGCATACCCTTTAGAAAGAAAAGACACTGAATCTGTAAGTAGAGCGTTTGTAAATAATTTTATTTTAAGATATGGACTACCAAAAGATATTATTACGGATCAAGGTACCGAATTTATGTCTAGTGTATTTACAGAAATCTGTAGGTTATTAGGAGTAAATAAGTTACATTCGACAGCATATCATCATGAAACTATAGGCGCGCTAGAAAACACGCACAAGAATCTAGGAGCGTACCTCCGGATTCAATGTAGCAATAATAGCACGGACTGGAGCAGTTGGTTAAGCTATTGGTGTTTTTCATTCAATACAACCGTACATACAGAAACACAATATACGCCTTATGAGCTAGTTTTCGGCAAAATATGTAGATTGCCTAATAATCTAATTTCTTCTGTCGACCCTCTCTATAACTATGAAAGTTATCCTAAAGAATTTAAGTATAGGTTACAAAGAGCGCAGTTAGAAGCTAAAAATAATTTAATTTTAAGTAAAACTAGTAGAAAATATATATATGATAAGAAAATTAATAGTGTAAAATACAAACCAGGTGACTTTGTACTTTTAAAAAACCAAGTAGGAAATAAACTAGATCCGATTTATACTGGACCATATGAGGTGGTAAAAGATATGTCACCAAATGTAAAAATTTTAAAAAGTAATCAGATATACATAACTCATAAGAATAATACTAAATTGTACGTTGAAAATATATAATTACTAATTAGTCTTAAGGCATTCATTGTATTCATACAATACAAAAAAAAAAAAAATGTTATACGAAATTACGTCTGTCACATTTTTTTTTCTCTTGTTTGCGGGGGTGAAGAGTAACTTTCCGGGGAAGGTGTACTATGCGCCTAATTAACACATTAACGGTAACTTATCGTTACGCCCTGCAACATATGACGCACGTAATTGAGTAATATAGCAAGTAAGCAATAACTATCTATAAGTACTATAAGCTAATGTATACCTTGTTCTTTATACTTAATCTACCGAGAATACAACATCTTCGGTGAAACTATGTCTGGTTTTACTTAGAACCTACAACTACATCCCTCCGCAATCTCAACATATCTCACTCTTATACTTTTTAAGATTGCCCATTTATAAGATCAGGATCGATACCGGGCGTAATAAAGAAGATGCCTATACTCAGCAGTGGGTAGATACGGGCTGATTAGATAGATAGATACTAATATTGTATATCTTGCACAATAGATACATAATTATAGATTCACATCCCAACATAATAAATAATAATAATAGAATCATTTATTTCAGGCGAAGCCCATAAAAGAAACTATATATACCTTTCCGTATTTTATTTTTACTGCTTTTTAACTCGTTGGTTTGGTTTGTTTTTATTATTTTCTTCTTCATTTTTTCTTGTAAATATTTTTACCTAAGCACGGTAATTTGTTAGCCTACTGTGACCGACCGATCTCTCGGGGCCAGTCTGAAAACCAGCGCTGGGCCTCGCCCAGCATATGCTGAGACTGGGACCCATAATCCACAATTATTTTTTTTTCTATTGTTTGTACTTTATTTTACTTGTAATTGTTTTTTTATAATTTTTTCTTCTTTGTGTGGCAATAATAAATACTTTTCTGATTCTGATTCTGATTCTAATATTATCCTATTAATAAGTTTCTGTCAAAAATGAAATTTTTGGTACAAGCTTTTATTTCCGACTGTACTTTTCTGTATACCGTCATCAACTACTCACTGAAACGATTCTAACGAGCTCAAACTCGATAGGGTTATGTGCTTTATTACGGAGTTCCTATGGCCACCTTCCAGCTCCATCATCAGATCAGCTCCACGTCATCATAATATTGCATTGTCACGCGATTTGCATATTCGTGCAAAATTTCAACTCAATCGGAAACCGGGAAGTGGATCAAATTTAACTTGCAAGATTTGATTACAGACAGACAGACAGACAGACAACGGGACAGGTGAAACTAAATAAAAGCTTGTAAAAAATCAGGCAGGAGACTGTTTGTCCGGAAAAAACCATGTCCAGAGTTGACGAGCTTACAGAGAATCGCATATTAATAATTCAATAAAAACGTACCTACCTTCATATTTTTCTATTCGCGGGAATGAAATAAATACAACAATAGCATTGTAGTGACCAGTTATGAAACCTTTATACGGGTAGCGACATAACCTTTCCTCTTTTTATCAAACCGCATTAGAATTGGTTTGGTGGCCGTTTTTCCATATAAATACGTCAATGTTTATATTAACTGACAACTATTCCAAACCCAAACTCATCGCGGTTAAGTAATAAATAACGGCCGAAAATTATTTTTTAGAATAAAGGTGGAAAACTACTTTTACCACCTTTTTTTAAAGGCTAGCGGTGGCGCTATGAAGCAGTTGTTCGCTATTTTCTGTACAGTCGCCATCAGATATATCGGAGCGACCAAAGTAGCCAAATATATCGTAACACTTCCTTACTCCTATAGTAATAAAGACGTGTTCCGATATATTTGACTACTTTGGCTGCTACTAACTATATGGTGCTGACTGTACTCCATTGCATTTCGAAATGCGAATAAGTAAGACTAGCCCTATTTAGATGTTACGCATATAGCACAGATGACATGCACACAGTGCACGAACATTACTGCGCATGTTTCAATGGGATGTTGGATGTCGGGGTGTAAATGCTAGTGTCGCCTCATTGTGAAACTGTGACATAATTGTTAGCGTAGAAAATACAGGGACATATTTTTTAACAATCAGATTTTGCCCCATTGTGGAACAGTGACAAAGTTGTTAGCGGGACATAATTAACAATCAGATTTCGCGTTAAAATAATATTTGGTTGGTAAAAGATTGAGGAATAATTATTTCATAATCAAATAAAAGCAACGTCATGATGTTGTATGTTCGAAGACCTATGAAAAATCGTATAACAAACAACTTATTCCACAACCGCAACACATTTTATAAAAGATAATTGTAGATTGTCATTATCAAAAAATAAACGAATTTGTGATTTGACTAGGCTCTGAAATGCCACTAATCAATCAATCGGTAATTGATAAAAAAATAAAACCAATACGTAGAGGGATTCCCCTAAATAAAATTAACAAATTTCAATATTTTGTCTGACTGCGTTCTTAATTTGTTTACCAACGAATTGCATCCATTTAGATAATGATTATGGGGATAAAAAGTATCCTGTTTTTTAATCCAGGTTATAAACTATCTCCATACCAAATTTCATTACAATCCGTTCTGCCGTTTTTACGTGATTGAGTAATAAATATCCAAACATCTAAACTTTTGTATTTTTATAATATACTAGCTTCCGACCGCAACTTCGTCTGCGTGGACCTGGGATTAAATCTATCCTTTATTTTAATCCAGACTATAAACTATCTTCGTGCAAAATTTCATCCAAATCGGTTGAGCCGTTTATTAAATGCGTGATTGAGTAACAAACATACAAATATACAAACATCCAAACTTTCGTATTTATAATATTAGTAGGATATAGTAGGATATTTATTTAGGTATATGCAACGTCGGTGGCATACACACGTACAAATTGCCTGAGGAGAATTCGAAATAGGTTTGCTGTGTTGTAAGCATTAAGAGAAAAATGCTTTTCTATCACTGTCAACTTGCAAGTTCTGGCCCAGGGCCCCCGGTGTTCAGTGTTGAATACAAGTAGTAAACAAACTATTGTAGGTAAGGTGTTCAGAGGTAGAGTAACGAACACAACAGACTTTTAATAATTTTATTCAAATACGTTGCGACTTGCGAGAGGGATGTGTTTCGTGGCCCAGAGACCAAAGCCCCTGAGTGCGACTTCTTGATGTATTCAAATCTTCTTGTATCTATAGACTTCCAAACAGCTTGATTTAAAATGAGAATAGTGCTGTACAGCAAGCACTGTAGAGGTTGCATAGACGACCTCTATTTAACAATTAACCTTAATTAGGGTACCAGACATCCATATATTCGTGTCCAATGCGCGCAGCAACGTAGACGCATTGATGACTAATTAATTAATTAATTAACTGTGGACATAGCGCGGCTCGGCCGCTGCTAATAGTTTTGAAACGATGAGTGAACCCGTCGTGAATAAGCTACTCACCTTTCTGCTGCTGGTACTGCGGGAAGATGAGTTGGACGCGGAGCAGGTCTGTTTGGCGAGCTTCAGTGCTGCCGACATCTGCGCAGCGAAGAAGGTGCTGTTCCAGTCCCTTGGAATCGCCGGCACATTCACACCTCACGGGAGAGGAGACGAAGCCGGGGAAAAATCCCTTAAGGACATCGTTGATGTTCTCAGGGAGCGTGAGAGCGACTTGCCTGAGTTCGTGGCGACGTAGGTCTCCAGATTGCCGTCCCGCATTCCAGAGCATGTTGACGTGAGTGGCCTGCTGAAGGAAATCGTGGCTCTTAAGGCAGGCATGGCTGAAATTTTGGAAAAGTTTGACGTTGCGCAGGCTACTATTGCCGTGTTACGCAAATAAATTATCGGATTGCGTAACAGTGCCCCAGAAACTCGGTCACCAGCGGGGTCAAATTTCAAGAGTAATGACCGGGCGTCAAGTGGCGACTCGGTCAGTTTGCGTGTTGCTGACACTGCGCATGCCGTTCCACGGCCCGCTTGCCCCCTCCGCGCCGGGCCTCCCCCCGCCCCATCCTCTAAATCACGTCATCGCTATGCTAATGCCGTAGCTGGTCGGTCTGTCGCAGCCGACCGGAGAGACGCGCCCTCAAGAGCGCGTGAAGTTCGGGTTCCTCCAAAGGAGAAGCCCCCGCGCACCGATGTGGATAAGGAGGGTTTTACAACGGTGTCGAGAAAGCGGCTTGCGCACAAGAGTCAGTGTGGTACTGCAGAACCGGTTGGTTCCGGTCTGCGGGTTGCCACACCGAGCAAGGCGCTTTATGTATCGCGCCTGCATTACACCGCCACGGCTGATGATGTGGTGGAGTACGTTCGCCAGAAGACCGGCTTCTCGTTGAGGGTGTTCCAGCTGCGTTCGCGCCACTATGGGCAGTTCAACTCGTTTGTGGTGCGCGTGCGCGTGCGCGACCGCTGCAGGAGACCATCGCATGTGCTGACTTCTGGCCGAAGGGTGTCGTGTTTCGACGGTTCCGGGGCAATCTGCCGGATCCTAGACCGGAGATGACGATGCAACGGGGCCACGCCGTTTCGTCGCCTAAATAGTATTATTTGTTGTTTTTAGTTTCGTGACGCATTGGTTATTACTATAATGTCACGTAAATGTATTTGTCAATAATAAATAAATAAATATGCTACTCGTAAATTACCACATTGGTTTTCCGTTTACTTGCAATATGCTTAGTGAACTATTTACTTATTATTTAACTCACTTAAATAAAATAAAACTATCGAAATTCGATTCGTGTGCTTTAATTTTTTTTAATACAATGCTGTTACTTTTTTAAGAACTTCGTAATGCTATTATATAAAACATCGTCATGCATACTCTGTATAATTCTAAAAATCTATGAATTAATGTTATGTAATGTTATGATGAATGACTTTTTTTATTTAATGAAATACCAGTCGTGTGGCGCTGCCTACAACGTGACTACCCCTCACTGTTATGCGTCAAGTTATTAATGTACTGGGGAAGATAATTAGCAATTAATACCTCCATAATACCTCACTGACTAAAACATTATTTCTGCAACAATCAAACAAGTAGTAAGAGTATCTACTTCTTATTTTCTCATGATGAAATACAAACCCATAAACGCACGTGAAAATGTATGCAGTGCTCTGCCCATACAAGCTATGATATGTCAACTATTTCTCACATTTTATTAATTATGCCCTTCCAACTGAATTTATTATTCGCTTCCACACCGTTTCCAGACGCCTATTCCGCGATCTATTGCAATGTTTACACTCTTGTAAATAAGTCATAACCGCCATATACGACAGACAAAGATATTTGTGTATTTATTTATGTTGTATCGACAGTGTGACTCGCGCATTCCGATCGAAACTAATTTAGTTGACACGAGGTAACGTCATAATAAAAAAGAACAAAGGGCATTCACGCGTCGAGTAAAACGGCATCCTTGACATACGAAACAATCCGTGGCGCGTGTCAAATCAACGCGTGATCCTAATCTCCATACCGTCACCTTTCACACTAAAACATCCCCGACATCACGGCCGATATAATATCATCAATCAAACAGTACAAGGGCCGCATGCAAATTTTATTTAAGTCAGATCACCGGCTCACCCACGTCAGGCGTTCATCGTTGGAAATTCGCTCTTCCATCGCGGCGACAGTCGCCAAAATAACACCGATGTCTCCGACCCAGGGTCGACAATCGTGCCAGACTCCACGACGATTAAAGCGTCAGTCTGTTCAGTGTTTGTAAGCAATAGGTATTTTGCATACAAAGCATTATAAATATTTCCCGTGGTTAAGTTGCGTCCTCTGCGTTTTGAAAGCCAGCGGATGACACGCGTCGATACGTCGGACGATTTATGCGTCAAAGTGGATGTAAATATATGTAAAATAGAGTCTTCTCGTTATGAAATACGGGTTGAGGGATAAAAGGAGCAATGAATTACCATGCCGTCTGAAATATTGCAGTAGCTTGTTTGTAGAAGATGGGACTAATCAACATACAAGGGGTAAGTATGGTTACAATGTTGTATTCGTTGTAGAGGTAATACATTTTCAACAAGTTCGTAATACACACACCTAGATCGGTACATAATATACAGTGCGCCAGATAGCATGATAGTAATGTCATAAAGACACCATTTTTTTAAAGATTTGATAGACATAACATTGCCAATCTTGGAACGTGATTCTCAAAAGGGGTGCCCATTATGTGTGAAACATTTCGCAGTTATTTCGAAATTAAATGTCACCGTGTTACTGTTTAAGGATTCGTAAGTTTAATTTCATTAAACTCCGACGCAAAGAGAGGGGTGTTATAAGATTAACGTGTCTGTGTGCCTGTCTGTGTCATAGATAATTTTATCCCGAGTGTTCTTAGCCATGTTTTATGAAAATCTGTTCAGCCGTTTTTGAGATGTAGAAACTTTGAAATGAAAATGTCGGGGGTTTTTCAACTTTTCCAGTTTTTTTTATTTTATTTAATGAATAAACAAACAACAACAGTCGTTTACAGAAATTAACTCTTAAACTATTGCTTACATCTTAGACCTGGAGTTTCCTTATTTTATAAATATAAGCATACTACCAACATACATTATCAACAAACTTAAGTATTATAGCTTCATGATAATAAATGACCTTAGAGCAGGTAGGAGTTTAAACAAACTTGTAGTTAAATTAAATATAGACATATTTTGTGATAGCATACAAGCAACCAAATCTACATTGACAAGATTCTTCATGTGATACTTCAGGTGTCGGCTCGGGTTACTAGAGTTTATATATCCTAATTTATTCAAGTAACTACTTGTATATTCCCATTGCCATGCTTGCTATTTGTGCGCGATTGGTTACTGTGCGTAATGTACGCTAAAGTTTAAGTTTGGCTATAGATTTCTTTGTGTTAGTTTATTTCTATAAGTGAGAACCTGTAATTGGCTATATGGTTTTATTCTTTTGTCTATAAATATGTTGCGCTGTTGGTTTTCCGTGTATCAGTAAATAAATAAAGTTAAACCTGCTATTGTGACTTATCAAATTCTAATATTTAATATGACAGTTTACAATCAGATTGTGATAAATCCATACGTAAGTATATGTACATAACAGTCAAGTGATTGATCATATATAGACCATTGTTACTGGAAAGCATGTTTTAATGACTTAATAGAACAATTAAACAGATCAATGTCTATTAGTCTTTCATCCTGGTTAAACAGTTTACATGCACGTCTTAATAACAGCATATTTTGTGCATAACTAGTTCAATTGCGGGGAATCGAAAATCAGAATTTATTTTGACATTGGCGCTGACGTTTACAAGGTACTCTTAAATTGATTTGATGTAATAGTGAAGTTATTTTAATTTTGTGGAGTAAGGTAAACGTCTCTTCGACGTTGCATCAGTGTATAGCATGGGCACTCTATGTCGAAATAAAAAGGGTTAAATGCTAAATAAAAGGAGAAAGGAGGAGGTTTTCTTTATTTGACTTTAGGCTATATCACTTTGAATATTGCCATACACTAATGCAACGCCGAGGACTAAGACTTTTACCATGTATGAGAGACGATACCTGGACCGGCACTCCCGCCCTACAGGTACTCCCAACCCTACATCCTGTCACTCCAAACATCCCATCCCTCCACCATCACCATCCTTTCACACTCCTTTGGTCCTCACCCACACCCTTTCCCGGAGGAGACAACCTCAACCCCAAAAACCCCAATCTACAGGTGTGACCTACCGTGCCGAGAGATGCGTGACTGAGGGAGAGCTCAGTCGCTAACGGTGGACCCTCGATACCGGGCAACCTCGAGGAGAACCTTTGCCTTATTCCAGCAAGCGGGGCTCTGCTGGAACGGACCCAATTTCCCTAGCTTCTCGTGGAATTCACATGGAAGAACAAAATAAAAAAATTGAAGGTACCCTGGAAGACCTATGCCAGGAACTACTGCCTCTGACAGTATGCGCGGACCAAACCGCCCAAATGTCAGAGCAAGCAATGGAGGTGGTGGATAGCGCCGACACGGTGGAAAAGGACGTTGAACGACCTAACCCACCAACGGAGAATCCACTCACCGACAAGCCTCACAAGAAATTGGGAGGCTCCACGCGAGGCCGCTACAAAGCTCTAGTGGGACTGGGACTGAAGCACGAAGAGGCTTTAAAACTGTCCGTAAAGAGCTTTGCGGAGCTCAAAAAGATGGGCTACAAGTTTGGGGGCTCACAATCCAAACCCGGGCAAAAGCCGGTCAAACGGCTCCGCTCGGAGGAGGAATCACCGCAGGGTAACCTACCCAAAAACCCGAGGGTGAGTGAAACCCCCCCAACCCAACCCATAACCCAACCCCAACAAGCGCAGGCCTACAGCGAGGTCCTGAGCCAAATCAGAGTCGGGATCAAGGACTCCAGTCCGATGTCGGACACTCAACTGGAGTCTCTCTGCTACACCATCCTGCAGAAGATCTCGACTCTGAAGATGGCCGAAGGACCTAAATTCGTAGGTTACGCGCACAAGCCAGGCTGGTTGCTCATCACGTGCGAGGACCAGCGGTCCAAAGCCTGGCTTGAAGAGACGACACCATCCCTCAAGCCATGGCCAGAAGCCAACCTCAGGGTCATACCCGAAAATGAGCTTCCAAAGCCTAACATAGGGATGGTGTTCATCCCTGACCTACGCGACTCCGACGTGAAAATGTCACTGTCGCTACTTTGTGCACAGAACTTCGGGCTGTACACAAAGTATTGGAAGATTCTCCACACAAAGGTCGAGAAAGGCGGGGTCATGCTGACCGTAGCCCTAGACGACCAGTCAGTGGAGAATCTCCGAAAGATGGACCTAAAGGCAAGCCTAGGCTTCCGTAAGGTCCAGTTTCGGCTAAAGGGTACACCAAAGACCCAACAGCCGGAACTCAACACGTCCCCAACCCCACCACCGCAAAACCCGTCAACGTCGAGGGACCCCAACCGCACACCCGCCCGAAAGGTCCTTCCGGGACCTAAACGGGCAGTCCCTCCCAACCCTGCATCCCATCCTACAGCGGGTACATCGGGAACACGGCGGTTTCCCACCAACAGGGGGGACAATAGGGGCTCCAACCGCTCCAGGGGTAGAGGAAGAGGGGGCCGGCAGGGGCAGGCCCACTCCCAGCGCCGGGGCCAATAAAGACGCAGCACACGGGGGGGTGACGTTTCTGCAGGCCAACCTACACCATGCCATCGCGGCCACAGCGGTCGTAGAAAAACTTTTCGGCGAAAATGGCCTAAACATCGCCCTCATACAAGAACCATGGATCAACACCAAAACCATGGGAACAGGACTTAACAAAGCAGGTAAGGTATTAATACACGAAAAAGGATCCAAACCAAGGGCCTGCATCGTGTTTAACAAAAGTATGAATTTCTTGCCTGTTACAGAACTATGCAGCGATGATCTTGTTGCTGCGTATGTTGATCTCAAAGGAAAGGGCTCACAAAAGGTGTTGATTTGTTCCGCCTACCTGCCCGGAGAGAAACATGACCCCACAGAAGAACTGGCTAAAGTTGTAGAGTACGCTGAAGCACAAAAGGCAGAACTGATTGTGGGCTGCGACGCAAACGCTCATCACACCATCTGGGGGAGCACCGGCATCAACAAAAGGGGTGAGTTACTCTCAGAATTTATTTTTACCAACTGTCTACACCTGTTAAATAGGGGCAACACGCCAACCTTCGTGACCAGGGCAAGACAAGAAGTATTAGACATAACTTTTGCAACTGAAAAGGTAGCAAACTGCCTAAGTAACTGGCACGTTAGTTGCGAGAACTCAATGTCGGACCACAAACATATTATATTTAGTGTAAAGGGCCCGTTAGATATGGAACCACAAACACGAAGAAATCCAAAAGAAACTTCCTGGGAAGCCTACAAGGCTCACCTGGAGGACCATCTAAAGGATATCCCAAAATATGTCAAAAATCCAGATTCCCTCAATATAGCAGTAAACCAACTCTCCAAAGGTATCTATAAGGCCTACGAACTGAGCTGCCCATTGCGAGAATCAATCACACATTACACAACGACATGGTGGAACAAAAGGCTGGAAAAGCTCCGTGTGTCCACCCGTCGCATATTCAATCACTCAACCAGACCAAACGAGTGGGAAAGGTATGGTAGAGCACTGACTGAATATAACAAACAGATCAGAAAAGCCAAAAGGAGGTCTTGGCGGAGGTTCTGTGAAGAGATCGCCCAAACACATAAAGGAGCGAGAATTCACAAAATCCTCTCCAAGACACCAACCAATTACCTAGGCCTACTTAAAAAGCCTAATGGCAGCTTTACGACCACGGAGGTGGAAACAATGGACTTGCTTAGAACCATCCACTTCCCAGGTTCGTACCCCACCAGTGATATTCAGCTATGCACCCAAAGGAGCACACAAGCCCGGAGGGCACACAACAACGACTGGAATTTGGCTGCAAATATCTTCAGACCAAACCAAGTTATATGGGCACTGAAAAAATTTGATCCATTTAAATCGGCGGAAGATGGTATCTTTCCTGCATTACTACAGCAAGGACAAAACCTAATCACTCCGCACCTGGTAAGAATATTCCGAGCTAGCTTTGCTTGGAGGACCATACCAGAACAATGGACTAGAGTCAAGGTACGCTTCATACCAAAAGCAGGGAAAAAGGACTACTCACAGCCTAAATCCTTCAGACCAATTAGTCTATCATCGTTCTTACTTAAAACGATGGAAAGAGTCATTGATCAGCACATTAGAGCGAAATATCTGGTAGCCAGACCACTGAGTCTGAGCCAACATGCTTACCAAAAGGGGAAATCTACGGAAACTGCACTACTTGATCTGGTCGACAAAGTGCAAAAAACCCTAGAGGACAAGCAAACAGCTCTATGTGCTTTCCTTGACATCGAGGGTGCCTTCGACAACACACCCACAGAAACTATCCTCAAGGGATTGGCATCAAAGGGCGTGGACGAAAGCACCATCAGATGGATCCAGAGCATGCTTTCAAATAGAATAGTCACTCTGACCCTCAATGCAATTGAGCATACATTCTACACCACAAGAGGATGTCCACAAGGAGGCGTACTATCCCCACTACTATGGACCCTAGCAGTGGACCAACTCCTAGCAACTATGAAGGACCTAGACTATGACACACAAGGATATGCCGACGACCTTGTAGTCATAATCAAAGGTCCGTGCCTCCACACAATCTCGAACTTAATGCAAGGAGCGCTTAACACCATAAATAAATGGTGCAAAGAGAAAGACCTGTCCATCAATGCGAGCAAAACGGTACTAGTGCCCTTTACAAAAAAAAGGAAACTAGACAAGCTCGCCAAACTAAAACTGAACGGACAGGAAATAACATACTCAAATGAGGTCAAGTACCTAGGGGTTACTTTTGACCAAAGGCTAACTTGGAACGCTCATTTGAATAGCATAATACACAAAGCAAAAATGGCCATGTGGACTTGCTGTCGAATGGCAGGAGCAAGATGGGGTATAAGACCCAAAATTGCTTTGTGGCTTTACACAGCGGTAGTGAGGCCTGTAATCACATACGCCTCTGCAGTATGGTGTAACAAAGCCAACCAAAAGACAGTCATCACAAAGTTAAGCAGTCTACAGCGTACAGCTTGCTTAACAGCAACAGGAGCTTTATGCTCAACACCGGGGGCAGCCTTGGATGCACTGCTCGATCTAACGCCACTCCACCTGCATGTGCAAAAGGAGGCGAAGCAGTGCATCTATAGGATATGCACACTAACAAGGCCAAAATGGCGCTCCCAAGCGCTTACCAAACTAGAGGCCCTTGTCTTTGATAACAAAAAACTAAGCATGCCCACTGACGACACCTACGTGGAATGCAAATTCACCAAACTGTACACAGTGGAAATACCTCCGAGAGACAAATGGCTAAACGACCAAATGGACTTTAAGGAGGGAAGCCACGTGTGGTACACGGATGGATCAAAAAAGGGTGATGATGTTGGATGTGGTATCTACGGTGAGAGGCCGAAGCTCAAAGCTAGCGTCAGCATGGGGAAAGAGGCCTCAATCTATCAGGCTGAACTCTTCGCAATAAATAAATGCGTGGAGATCAAACTCGAGAGAAACCTAAGAAACCAATACATCTACATCAACTCAGACAGCCAAGCTGCTCTGCTGGCACTAGAATCCCTAGTGTCCTACTCTAAACTAGTCCAGAACTGTAAAAACAATTTAAACACCCTGGCCAATACCAACAAAGTCATACTTAGATGGGTACCAGGACATTCCGACATAGTTGGGAATGAAAAAGCAGATGAACTTGCAAGGAAGGGCGCGGACACAACCCTGATCGGCCCAGAACCGTTCTGTGGTATCACAAAACGGAAAGCATATTCTCTGCTACACAACACAGAAAAATCAGAGGCAATAAAGCTGTGGAAGTTCGCCAAAGGACAAAAACATGCTAAAGCCTTGATTAAAGGATACAATAACAAACTGTCTAAAGAGCTACTGCAACTCAGAAGGCACAAAACCTGCGCAGTAACGAGAATTCTGACAGGACATTGCAAATTAAACAAGCACCTGTTTCAAATGGGTATGAAACAGAACGCAACTTGCAGGTTCTGCCAGGAGACGGAGGAAACAGCAATGCATATTCTCTGCTCCTGCGGACCACTCATGCACAAAAGAAGTATCTACCTAGGGCGGCACGTAGTGCACCCAGAAGAGGTACAACATATCACCGCCCAAAGAATCTGGAACTTCTTAGAGGCAACGGGACTAAACGGTGAAATATAAACAAAGGGCTGCCACAATAGATCACCTGCTGGTCGAAGCGGCATATAAAGGCCCACAATAACACAATAATAAATAAATAAAACTTTTACCATAATGTACAGAAACCGTATCACACGATAAGTGACAAGATAGAGCGTGCGTCACTGGCTGACACCGTTAGATAGAACGAGACGATGCTCTTATCTTGTCACTTATGAGGCCAACCATGATACGGGGCCAGGTCGACACACGTAAAAGAGCTCTGCGCGCCATATTAAATGTATGGCCGCCAGAGCTCGTTTTACGTGTGTCGATCTGTAATGTTATTTTTTTAATTCGTGGTTAGTTACGGTTTGTTTCAAAACAATCGCAAAAAAGTAGCTACAGAGAAAGAGTAATGCAAAACGAAATTCGGAAAATTAAAAGATTCTGTTCATGTTTCGATTAGTAAAATTTGACGATCAATGTACTACGTTACGTATTGAAACGTATCTTTTTTTATTTAGATACTTATTGAATCCGGTTTTGATTCTAAAGAGACTGAACCTATTACACCAATTCTTTGTTCCAACACCTACCCCGCCCGCAACTCAAAACAAGTAGTATTTGCGTCTAAAACGGTTGATATTTAAATAGGTCTGGGCCGGGCGGAACACTTGTTCGATTTGACAGGTGATAGCAGCCGGTGAAATATCGCCGCGCGGGCGATACCGCGCAGCTGCGGGCCGCTTGGGCGCAGGATCTTGTAACACCCTGACCAGGGAGCAATCTGATACTGACATTTCGCGTGATGATACTTTTATTGTTTTGCAGGCTCGCTTCCATGCGTGCTGAGCTTATGAGTCAAAACGAGTGCACGAAACAGTTTAATATCAAAATTGCAACCCGAAATGTGAGCGTCATGCCCTCCAGACGTGTACTACAGATTGGACGCAGCAGCGGCAGATAGGTTAAAGATCATGTTATGCATCATATCGTCATAATCATAATAGTATTTATCTTTTCTTATCATCCAATGCCGAGCAACCTTCGGGATGCACTTCGACCCAAAGGGATATTTTGTGCTCTTGTGCTCTCAGTTGTTCATATATCATATCATGTTAGGTGAAAGAACTTATATATCGTGCTCCATATATATTTGGCTACACAAAGTTTTACCCCAGTTTCACTCCTTTGAGCAATTAATTTCCGATATATCTCCACAGCAATTTTTCATACATAATTCGTAATAAGCGCAGTAAATACACTAACATTTTCGAATATAACGACAACATCGACTTGACAACTGTCACCTGTGACAATAAAATAAATGTTTAAAACAAGGACACTCCCCTGACAATTTGCCATGTATTTCTAGCAACAGGATAACAATGTTTGGTAAGTATCATTATCAAGTTGTCTTGTCATCCTAATGTTTGAAGAATTGTCAGTTGATTGGCAGCGTCGTGTAAAAGTTTGTGAAATAAAAACAATATTGCTACAAAACTGTGTCAGTCAATGGACTGAAAGCGACGCCTAGAAACTCGTATCGCATCAAGATCGATAAACAGCCACCGTTTTCGCTACAATTAGAGAACTAAACGGTAATATTGGGCTGCATCTAAAGTGCATCAAATCGCAGATTGGCTTGCTTTACTGCTATCTGAGGCCGCTGTATCGACGTGGGTGATGTCGCGATAACCCGATGCGATGTGCTTCTTTGTTTCTGTTTGCATAAGGTTATCCTTACAAACTAATACTAACTAACTATCCTTACACACTATAAACTAATACAAATTCGTGAAATAATATATAAACCACCGATTGACCAACCCCGGATAACCTTATGGTTAAGACATAACAAATGGATAGAGAGTTAAAGGAGGAATGGTTTTTTTTTCTTACATAGGTAGTACGAGTATATACAGCTTCGTCTATTACCTGGGGGTCCATGTAATGTAACGTATCGTATAAAAAAAATATTATTGCGCGTACTTAATTCCACTCACGCTTAATAGGTATGTAAGCAATTCGTTTAGCCTAATAAACTTCCTGCTAATTGGTATGTAATGCTTCAACTAGTCAAATTTGAGGTTGCTTGATTACCAACTCGTGTCATAAAGTAACTCGTGAGAACTATTCCTGATTTAATGATCATCAGGGCACTGGCCTGAGTGCATGGAGGTTGAACGTGGCCCTTCAAACAGTTTGTACGGGCCCAAGTTTTGGCGGCATCTATCAGCTATATAGATAGGACTCGTATGCCAGCGGAACTGGTGAATAAATAGAAAATTTTAACTTGCACACCCATATTATAATCGCTTTTAGGTTCAGGGCATTCGCCTTACCTAGGTCTAACGGAAAAGTGTATGAAGATGCTATATATGTATATAGCTCTCCTGTATTAGATAGTAATTAATATGACGGAAACTACATCCACGGCATGATTTTCTTAGTGACAATGACAGGGCTTGAATTAAGACCTACGTGCGCCGGCGACGGTGCGGTATCCGTGCGCACGAAAACGAAGACGGGCAATTAAATATCGCACGTCTACAAGATCATCCTCAGGAGAACTTGACTATAGTTATGGAAATATAATTGCTAGCTCATTTGGATGGTTTACCCTTGTTTTACCGACAAATGTTGATTGAAATCAAATGTATATTTTTTATGAAACGGTAGTTTTGACACCTATTATAAAACAAACCTTGTTTTTTTCGTCAGATGTTTGGTACGCCTGCCTCCTCGAACTCCACCTGTTCAGTAGAAACCCCCACTGAGTCCACTACGAGGACATCATGGGTGCGGAAAATCCAGCACCCGATGGCGGATCAGGTCTGTGGTTCCTCCTCCGACCACGTCTTGGCCGCAGAGGATAGGGAAAACGGTAAACCGCAATACCGGTAGTCCTCTTTTTCTGCGGTCCCCCCTGCGCATTCTAAGCGGTTTAGTCAAGCTCGCTAGGAGCGCCCGCCTCGGGTCAGCCGGCTGCCCAAACAGGCCGGCCCTGGGTGCCTCTTAGCTTCGTTTTAGTCCACGGTTACAAAGCCCCACCGCCCCGGCCCCGGCAAGGCGTGCACCGTCGAGAGGTTTATAAAACAAACCTAACCTAACCTAATGGGTTCTACACAATGACCTTTTAGCTGTATGTACCGAAAAAGTTAACGGTTTCTGGTCGAGCAATAGAAATCGATGAAATGAAAATTCTTCGGAACAATACATTCGGTGAAAAGTTTGTAAACAAGAGGATCCCTTTAGAGATATTCCGTTGGAGGTATCAAACAATACTTAATTAAAAATTCAACTACATGTGCAGAAATAATACAATTGATGGCCCCAGGGACACCGGATTTATAAGACCGTGTTCAATGCGTGTGCGTGAGCCACGTCTCGTTGGCATCTACTTAATCGAGCAATATATCGCCATTTGATGTAGGTAATTGAGTAATATATAGCTCGCAGTGAAAGCGTCGTCCTACACAGAGCGCTAATCAAGCTCCAACGCAATTACCTATGTACTGATTTGAATATTCGAAATTTGAATTTGAGATTGTCGTCTGTCGTGACTCATTCGATGACACTTGAATGAATGACGAAAATTCGTTAGGCGTAGGCTTCATTAAAACTAGCAGTGTAACGTAACATGTGTGATGAACTGCTGAAAAAACGGTCATGGTCATCTAACCTAAGAAAATAAACTGTATATGTAGAAATCAAAAAGTTGTGATAGGTTACATTTTATTCCGTTAAACACCAATAGACTAGGTTTTCGTATTAATTAACACCGTTCCATTTACTCCCGAAATTTCCCTATTGTGACGTCATCGCGATAAGAGTCTCGAGGAGTTTAGTAATTATACAGATTGCAAAAACGTTAATTAGGTACATTGTTATGTCCCGGTAAATTGAAAACTTGAAGGATCCTCTCTTCATACTATTCTGTACTGTTTAGGGTCCCCTTTCCTGAGTGAAGGAATGAAACTTTAAACTTCGTGAAAGAATTTTAAACTACTTAACTGTTTTTCTTCTCTTAAGAAGATAGACTCTTTCGTGGGTGACTCAACCGACGATTGGGTTAATAAATAAAAAAATAACATGGTTACAATTAGCTGCAGTATTTTGCGATTGGTAGATAAAGATTTAAGCTGATGAGTGATGAGTGCTCTCTTGTGTAAACATCGCGAAGATATCTAAACGCACGCTCGTAACAAAATGTCCGTGCCTTTTAAGAAGATAAAGGCCTGCTTTTGTAACAAAACTGGTCGAACTGGAAGCCAGCTTGCTAAATTAGAGGCACACGCTGCTTTAGGATTTCCCCCTTTCTTGCGTTTCGCCGCCACAATTTGTAACGCAACAGGCTACATTTTCGCAATGTCCCGATTGAATAGGCCACTTAGCTTGATAATGTTGAATTTATTATTTTGTCTGCCTTTTCTTTGATAGTTCGCCGTTGAATTGAATCGTCGTTTGCTTATTAGGAAGGGTAATGTGTAGCGTTCGGCAATCGAGAGAAAGGTGTAATTTAACTAACTTATTCTGATTGTCATCTTTCGCATACATAGACAAGATTCATAATGTGTGATAGTCACCTACTCAAGCAGTTGTCTATTGTTAATTTTAATTTATCTGAAGTATCATTAAGTTATACAATGTATAACATATATAGCACCGTAAATGAGTACAATATATAAATTTGAAGCTGCAAGAACTCGTTGAACGTGAGGATCAAAGGGGGGCTTAGTGAAAATGTCTAATTGAATATATTTATTACAAGCTTCCGCCCACGACTTCGTCTGCGTGGACCTGGGATAAAAACTATCCTATATTTTAAGTCAGGCTATAAACTATCTTCGTGCTAAATTTCATCCAAATCGGTTAAGCCGCTTAAGCGTGATTGAGTAACAAACATCCAAACATCTAAACATCCAAACATCCAAACTTTCGCATTTATAATATTAGTAGGATTGAAGGATAAAACCTCGGCGCTCCATACTACAAAAACAGGCTGAATCTAATTTTTTTTTTTGCGAAAATGCTTTCATAATAGTGAAAAAATCTACGAACTTTAACAATATTTTAACGTTATTCCTTATATCAGAAAGTAACTTGTTATAAGCTCATATGGTCTCATTATTTTTATGTTTATGCGAGCGATGCACTCATTTGCAAGCGCCCAAACGTAAAAGGGCTTAAAGTCACTCCTCATTTGACTCAGAATTCTGAAGCTTTGTTCTGAATGCATGATTCACTTAGACCCAGTGGTCTCATGTTTCACCTACTAATCGCAATTTCAACACTAACTTATTGCTGCCTTTTACAGAAACATCCACCTGAGTCACTCCGGCCACAATGAGGCTACTCTCAATTAAAACATTCATTGTAAATGTCAGTTCTGGATCCAAGTGGTATATTTCAATTTGACACATCGCAGCTATCATGTAGTGTGTAAAACATGACTTATGTTTAAATATTAATGGCCCTCCGTATATGGATGGCGTTCTGCGCTTAGATACCACTGCCTTGTGTGTAGGTACTATCATCGTAAAAGTTATTTCTATTGTTCTAGCCTGTGAAGTAAAACTTGGTCCAAATAATACCTAGAAAATATCGATACGTACAACAAATGGAACAACATAAGATATATATAACAAAATAAATAAGCGTCGTTCCAAAATACAATACTAATGTACACTTATCTTTACAAAATGTAAGTGTTACCTTTTCAGAATAAATACGTATATTTATATAAATATTTTGATTGAATTTTTTTATGTGGAAAACATCACCATTAAACGGCCGGCCATTCAGAGATGTCAGTTCGGTTTTGACCAGCAGGGGCCCATTTCTCAAAAGCTTGTAACTTGTAATACAAGCGGAAGTCACTTTCTAATAGAAGGAGGGGAAAAGAGGCGTCCGATTGTATTACAAGTTATAAGCTTTTGAGAAATGGGCCCGGGCCCGTTTATCAAAAGCTTGTAACTTGTAATACCAGCGGAAGTTTATTTCTTATAAAAGGAGTTGAAAAGAGGCTTCCGCTTGTATTACAAGTTACAAGCTTTTGATAAACGGGCCCCTGGTCGATCACGATCATTGTACGCATGCACGTTAGGTAGATCTAAATGTCAAACTTTATACTGAAGGTCACGCTCAGACTGAAAAAAAAAATGGTTCCTTCTTGTCCCATAACTAATTAAAGATAATAAATATTTCTGGGCTTTGAAGTAGGTAGGTAACTCCCAATATATTTTCTCGATAATATTGGCCTACATACGAGTAGGTATATCAGAAGTGTGTTTATTTTTATGATTTTATGTCAACACATATGGTCTATCTGTTTCAACATATTAGCATCATATTAGTTTACGATATATGCTGCTAATAAGCACAAATAGAGTACATTGAGTACCAATATGACATCAATCCCCCTTATTCATAAAACTTAAAATGCCTCTGCTAAATAAAATGTGCTTTGTCCCTCTCTTACGAACACAAATGTCAAAGTGACAGATAAGGACAAACGAATTTGAACGCCATTTTAGTTAAAACAGGCTTGTAGGACGTTTATGAATACGGCCGAATATCTCTTAGTGATGCGCGACTTCGAATGATTTGCCTAATGTCAATATTCGAATTGGAAATTTGTAGTATACTAATGCTAATAATCTAATGATGATTACTAATTCGTAGTAACTAATCGTTGCTACTAGTACCGAACGATAACCGCCGTAAGCGTGACTCTCCTTTCACAATATTGACAATAGTAATGTTAACGTCAAGTCCACTCGGGCGAGCGACCGGGCGTCAGTTAGTAAAAATCGAATGATTTTCGAATTAGTCGACTTAGTCGAATGATTATAATAATCGACTAATCGAATTAGTATCATTCAAAGTCGCGCATCAGTGATAAGGTATAAAATCTCTAGTTAGACAGACATCGGGAAGGCAAATTGCGGATATTTAACCTAAATTGGTTTAAAGCCCACAATGAACAGATTATCCTAACCTGAATAGGTACATAATTATTTTCTTAAGTCGGTGCTCGTAAACTTAAATGAGCTTTTGTGTCCAAATTAACTTATAAACTTGACTCCTGTTTTATTGCCCTTAAAGACTAGTACTTAGTCAAAGATTATATTACCGTTACAAATAAATGGGTTATTACGTTGTATCAATTTCTTTCAACAACTACTTAGTAATCGCATTGCATATCCTCCCTAGAATTGGTGAAGGCTCTAGTTTTTGTGGAAGCAACTATCATCAGACTTTTTAAGCCTGGTAGGAAACTAGACCATCTTTTAAATCTTTATCTATTCCGAAGCCTTCGTCGAATTGGTGATACCAGCCAGACCTCAAATTAGATACAATTATTGCCATTGATTACCAAGCATTGTATCCAGAGAAGATCGGGAGTGTCCTCAATTATTATGATACCGTAACGAACCGCAGCGTGTAAATATATATCAAATTAAAAAGTGTTTCCATTTAGATAAATCCAGTCATCGAATATGTAAATTGCGCCGAGATATCTTAGTTACAATACTTTGCATAAGCCAAAGGCTAACTGCGTTGGCATTACATCTTGTCAGTCTGTGCGTGGTTTCAAATTCCTTAAAATAAATATGGCCGTCTGCGTTAGGTTTCCCTTAGTTTGGCGATAGTCATCATCCTGCCAATCAGTATCTTAGTAACAAGGAATCGTAAACATGGCTGTGTGTGCGCAACGCATGCTGAGCATCAGTTTACCCAATTAGAGGCGATTACGTCGATCCTTGTCTTGGCCGCATGCCTGAGGGCCTACCGCGAAATGAAAACGAACTTCGCTCGTGTATAGCTCTCTGCCGCACTTGCTAGTTCAAGCGACAGAGAGGGAAATACACGAACGAAGCCCGTTTTCGTTTCGCGGTAGCCCCTCAGTGCTTGTTGTGACATCTGCCATATTATGCGCGGGGTTCCGGCGCGGATAGACAGAGTTAAAAATGGTCAGGAATAAAAATGTTGACTATAGCCTTACTATGGCCTAACGCGCGACTTGCTTGCGTGTTAAATACGAGGATTCATCTTTATGTGCACTAAGGCTCGTTTATACTGTGCAATAAAATAAAAATAAAATATTCCATACATTTTAATATTTTTTTTACTTATTTGAAAAAAAATGAAACCGAGTCCATTAATTTATAAAACATCATAGAAACATTAGTTTTTGCGATCGTTTTCAGACAAAATTTTGGGTAATAGTAGAGCCGAAGCAAATTAATTTAGATTAAAACTAGGCAAAGCAGCAAATAAAGTACCTATAAGTAGATATAGGCAGTACGTTATTTGAATGGCATAATAAACAGCTTCAGGCACCCTTCAATAGGTAATTGCTACCTTCCAATCCAAATAAGTACTTATTTCATATGTATAAACGCTGATTCTTATCTCAATCACATTTAATTTATATATCTAGCTTATGTTATAAAGTAATCTAAACGAACAGTGTCAATAATAATACCTACACCTGTATGAACAGACAATTATGCATTTATTGCAGTCTTATTAGCGCGGATTGCGAGCATGATAACATACGCGCAGCTTCCGCCAACATGCCATGCCGCCGGAGCCTATTTGTCACCGGCTTCAAACAATTTAAGTGAGGTATGCGCCTGCGCAGCCAGCACCGTAAAGGATGGCCGAGTGACGGACAAGTCTTCCAGCAGTGACGCAAGCCACTTCGCAGAATGCGATCCGAGCCGAGAATCTAACACTAAAAAATATAACGCCACCGACTTCTTACGACTTTTTAACGTCTAATTGCAATGCGTCAGACCATATAAAGGAGATGTCGCTGATTAAGCCGCGCGAATATAGCTTTTAATTGCAATGTAATTGAACATTTGACTACTCTAATTGATGTTCGCATCTCTGCGCGAACTAACTCGATTAAACACTTCTTGAAACGAATATATGCGGTATCCGTTACAAATAACTTCGGCTCGATTCCGATTAATGTGGATATTTTGTAATGCATCCATCAGTAGTCAAAAAGGAAAAGTAAACGGCAAACAGGACGAAGGCTGTATTCATAAAAGTCACTCTTGATCTAGTGGTGGTATATGAGAACTTCGCTAATTGGGATCATATATTAAACAGGCTCTTAACAGCGAGCTTTCATGTACCTACGATTAAAATTAGCAGTAAGACAAATAATTAGTACGCGCGCTATTCCAATTGTTCTCGCAGCTAAATCAATATCTAGATATCGAGCCTCATTGTTACTGGACGCACGTGGGCGATGTGGAATCACGTTCACTTATTATTAGCGCCACGTACATCAATGAAGTAATTAATTGTATTTTTAATTATTTCATTAATACGTTCACAAGTAATTTGCTCTAAGGCTGCCTTCAAAACATAAAAACAAACCTACCTACTTAACTACCTACCTTATAGTTTGATTCACAAATATAGGACAAAGAATAACGGTCATTTTAAGTCATCGTTTCAACTATATTTAAATTGAGTACTTTTTTATCCCTTTCGGGAATATAAATGTTTGCATGCTTCTTTAATAATACCGTTCCGTTTGCTGCTCCGACCAAACATTTTACATTATTGCGCTGTTTGACGCAAACGATTTGACAGAGTACGTGTCAAGTCAGTCATGTGACGAAGAAAATATACACGATTCGGGTTATCTGGGTAATATGACAGAATAACAAAACTCGTCTTTCCTGTGGGCAGCAGTTAAGGACTTACGTGCGTATTTAGGGGAGACCTAGGAGAGTTGTGACAATTTTTAATTTTAGGGGAATATCTCACTCCACAAACATTCCACAGTTACGACCTATGTGAATAAATGTAACACCATTCCTTGCCTTTCCAAAACAATCGGCAAAATTAAGTAAAGTATTACGGTTTCCGAGAAAATCAACAAAAAGGAAGACTACTCCCTTTGTCACAACTCACCTATCACCGAGGTAAGATGTGACAGATACCGAGGAAAGTTGTGACAGCTATGTATTTAGACTGTTTGAGTATTAAAAAATACCATTTACACATATTATAAATAAATGACACAAGTTTTTTTTGCAAAAAGTTGTTAAATCAACTTTTAGCACATCAAGTACCAACAAACACAACGTATAACCTTTCCATAACAAGTAATTATATCTTATAAGTAATTATGGCATCGATTTGAGATCAATCATATTATAATCAGTCAAAAATTTAAATCTAATCTGATAGGCAATTATGGCAAACATATTGCAGCTCGCCTCCAGTGTCCATATAACCCAGCAGAAAAATGAAGTCAAATAGAGGAGGAGAGGAGAGTAGTGACAGGCTGTCACAACTCTCCTAGGTGCTCAAAATTACGACTTGGTCCGAATAATAATTCATATTTTCTAAACACGATGCAAACACAAAAAATCAATGCCACGTTTTGAGACTTAGATAACCACACAACTTAAGAAAAAATAACACAACAACGCACATGTAATAAGATATGATATAAATTCAATCAAAATTTTACGAAAAACTTACTTTACGCATTTTTTTGCACGCGGACGTCGTAACTACGCAACCGCTTCGCATACGCCGCCGGCGGGTACCGAGTCAACGCGCGTCTCTAAACCGTCAATCGAGCGTTGTTGCCAGCTCGCTCACCTTCATAGGTAGGGAGAAATCGCGTCTGTCACAACTCACCTCTGTCACTAATCTCCTAGGTCTCCTCTAATATGTTTTATTGCAAATAATTATAAAAGAGGAGGCGCCATTTATGCGGATAAAGAGTCCAACCAAAAATTAATCTTTAAAGCAAGTATATTACGAGTATCTTTTAGGTGCTACTTTCTACTCTAGGACTAAATAGCATTTTTTTGGGATTGTGACCAAAATTTTAAAAATACATAAAATAGCTACTGAAACGTTTAATTACTTTAGTTTATAATAATTTCAAGCAATCATTACGATTTGAAGTAATGTAAAACGGAACGTGTTTTCATCCATCAATCAGCGTCTGGTGACGTCACTCCTGTAATGACAACTAATTAAAGGTTATATTGTAAAGGCAAACCTCGTTTCATTTAAAAATAATAGTTGCAGTTATCGAATAAAAATGGAAGTTGGATTAACTAAATGATTAGGTATAGTCTTAAATTATTTTATTGACAGTGCTGAGTATTCAAGCGCAAAAATTAAAGGAACTTAACTACTACGGTAGACTGTACAAATCGGCGTGCTTTGATTTCTTTATTCAAAAAAATATGTTATAAGTCAAAACTTAGGCAAATCCATGACATCTAGGGACGAACCACGGACAAACAAATATGACGAGTGAAGTGACACACATAAGTGACGTCACAGGAACTATAGATCCGTTTAGGCGCGTAAGTTTAAACTGACAGTTTGTAACAGGAATTTTTGACCATAATTTTAATTTTATAATACTTTCGTGGTCATGCAATTCTTTCAAATTAAAGCAAAAATGAAAATATTGCATCTTCCCTTAAATGAGTGAAAGATCAGAAACATCCGCTAACGAGATTCTAAATGCACCACGAGCGAGCAGAGGTCGCGTGTTCAAATTCCGCTCGTGGCGAATAATTTATCAATTTTCCACTTTGATCAAACGTATTTTTAGTGTTTCGTAGTTAATTTACTCCAATGAAATACTTAAATGTGATGTTAGCCGGAGGTTTTTTTAAAAGTGATAGAAAAAAGGAGCTCCATTTTTGTAATTTAACAGTTGAAGCTTCGTTTATTATAGTATCATTTTAGAGATAGATTAGGTACCTCCCAACTGGCACACTATTAGCGTTAAAATAACCCTTATATCATTCTTATATCGGTTCCAGCCAAGTGTTAAGGTGTTAAGAATGCCTGTAAAAAAAGGTGTTAGAGCATGCTCTACATACGCTTAAGGTGTTAGCTGAGAGTGTTATAACACTTGCGCTCACCCAGTTTCAAGTGAGCATCTTACTCTTTTCTTTACTATAAAATTATGAGACAAAATGGCGAGAGAGAGATAGTTAGTAACAATCCGGAAACAATCCGCCCTTGTGATTTTACGGTAAGTGTATACCATGTTTTCCATCTCAATTTTAACGCGCCCAGGATTTATTAAAGATTTCTAATGAAACTTATGAAGAATAAAATAGACACTGTTTCTTGGCCAGTGCCATGTTAAATTAAGTGGCATCCATAGAATGGCAAGAGTAACATAAATAGTAAAGTATTTTGATGTCAAATATAGAATAACCTAATGAATGTTTAGGTTAGAGTTCACCAAAAGAATGGCGAACTTACATTAAAGCTTTAGGCGTCAGTTAAGTCATCTATAACGCTTATTGAGTTACAACAGTAGTCAAGAATATTGTTCAAAACAATTAAAAATTAAAAATTATTTTATTTGTAACAGGTTATTAGTAATAACCTAAGTTACAAATAAAATAATTTTGAATTTTTGAATTACTTAATAGGAGGGTTCGACAAATTTTATGTAATAACTTATTACATAAAATTTGTCGAACCCTCCTTTTAAGTTTGAAATTTGTATTAGGAGGTATTCGCTCTTTCGTACAAGGTTATAAGATAAAGTTAAATTATATTTTTCGTATATCACTAGTCTTACATTATTTCATAAAAGTATCCTAACGGTTAAAAGAGTATGACATAAGTAGTTAAGAGAAGTTAGTGATTAACTATAGAATTACATTAGTTTACAAAACTTAGTTGTGTACATATAATAAAGTAGATTGTAGATTAACATATTATTATGTGAAGTGCAACTGTATCATGAAATTAGTGTGTTAATGCATAATAGATTCTGTCTCGTGGTAATTTAACTATGCTTTTTAAGTATGTTGTAGTTAGCCAGCGAATTCAGCGAGCGTTTTATTGTAGATATTGGTTGTTCTGTTTATTTTATTGTAAATATGAATGGATAGTGCATTGTATTGTCGTTTTGCAAAAGAAGTTCCAACTGTGTTCGATTGATTAATTACTGAATAGGGTTTTCGTTTTTATAATATACGAGGATCTGGTTTAATACATTTGTGAATTTTTAAAATACAATTTAGGATGTATAACTAAATCATTGTAAACATCAGCGGTGCTGTATCTTATATTTTTACCAAATAAAACTTTAAGAACAGCCCGTTGGGCCCGTTCAAGAACTATTAATTTACTCTTGTAAGTGCCGCCCCATACAGGTAAACAACAGAGAACAGGTGTTTTTGTGCAGGCTTTGCCTTCATAACGGTGTAATAATACTTTAAAGTGTATCTGCCTAACACATTAAGCGTTAGAAAATGTTTCAATACTTACAAATGAGTTGTTCAACACTTCTAGTATCTTGTGTTACAACACTCTAGACCAACTCTGTTATAAAGTATCTGCCTGCACCTTATAGTAGATATAACACCATAAGCTTTATACGACACTCCACGGCAAAAAATAAAAAGCAATAAGAGTTAATGAGCGTCAGCGAGCACTCTTGTAAAGGCTTAAGCGTTACAAACAGGTTAAAGCTTTAACATCCTAAGTATAATTGCTTTGAGTAACACTCTTATAACTCTAAAACCTTTTTAGCAGCAATCAATAAAGCTCTAGTAACACTTTTGGAGTTTTTTTTTCTTAACTCCTCTAACACTATTAGTTCCAACTGAGATAATTATACCTCACTTATAAAGGTTAAGCTTATAATAAAACCATTAATTGACACCAAAATGTTAGTTGGGCTATGAACTCCTTAACGAAATGATAAAGGTACCAGAGCAGTGACATAACCCCTCAGGTGCATGCGCAGTACACGGAAACATTATATAAATTATTGCAAATGTTATGTCGCAACCAGCAATCGTAGCAAGGTTAATAACTTTATTCCTTTAATTGGCGGTGCTAATGGCGATGGTTTACTAAACGTCTGCGCGTTTTTACTACATTCTTTAAACAACATGTAAATTAGAAAATTGCTGGATCTCTAGTTCTCCAGCTTCTGCGTACAAAGGATACATTCTAAAAACGTACGAAATCGGATGCTGTATTTTCAGTTTCAAGCACAACTGAATTGATGGATGTTATTATATTACATAGATGACTTATACGAGATCATAGTTTAAAGACAAAATATGTGTAACATACTACCATAGTGTTCTTCAAAAAATAAAGTCTTCTATGAATTAATAACCTTAGATTTAGATTAAACTCCTCTTTTCTATCAATACCCAAGCTAGCAACCCCGCTTTTAAACCCGATTGTAAACTTAGGGTTCAGTTATTTCATATTTTCATGTTTACTTCTAATCTGATTATTAAATAAAACCATTGGTATCAGTTTTCAACTTACATTTGAAGATTTGTCTTAAGCGTGAACTTTATTTCCATATAATTTCAAACTACAAAAAAGCACTGCTCGCAATAGAGCGGCAAAAAGTTATTCCTGTCTACTGCCAACTTTGGCAATATCTTGATGAAAATATCTTGTTATAAAAGTAAACATGTAATTACACAATTCATGGTAGTGCCGAATAAGTCAAATTTAAAATTATTTTATTTTTGAACCTTCGTTACTTCATGTTATTTGTCATTCATGATTAATTACTTTGCCTGATGTCATGTTTACTTTCTCTAAGATCCTTAAGATCTTTTCGAGGTCTTGGGAACCTCGAGCCCTCGATTGACCGGATATTTATTAATCTTAAATCTTGTTAATTGTTTCCAACTCTCGTTCAACATTTAACTAGTTACGGATATAATATAATAAATATCATATTATTTTAAAGCCGTTATGCGTTTTTATTTTATATTAAACTTAAATTACAATCACAATTCCTTTTTAGAACAAACATTGAATTTTGGGGACCAACCAGACCTCGCCGCAGCGTTTACGCAGTGACTTACATTATATGTATATTGTGTTTTTGGAAAACGCGCCGTCATCGTAATGTTTCGAGCATTGGGGTCGATCGGATAAACTTCATAAAACAGTAAACTACTTAATTCTGTACAGGGGTAATATACTCTAATTGTATGTAATTCGATCATTACTACAAAGCCTAATCATATAAAAGCTTACTAACATAACCTTTATTTACGAGCTAACATTAAAATCGCATTCTAATTGGACTCCATTAAATGACTTCTATTCGACTGGCTATTGCAGCTAACAAGTGTTGCACCGGGGCCGGGTATTATTGTATAACAAACAAAATAAATAATCTAAGCAGATTGTATACAATGACAATATCGTAACAGCGCGTGCGCCCGCGCCGTTGCGCCACAGCCGCGCCCAGCCAGTGCGGTGCGTGATCTAGACCATCGACAACTATCGATATCACTTCCGCGTCAACATATCGATGAGTTGATTCGACACGGCAACAACCATAATTGCGAATTTTAATTTCCTGTTACGATTTTTATGGCTCGCAATGCATAATCTTTTAAATTTTACGTAAAATGAAATGACAGTTTCTAAATGTGGCAAACCACAACATTATCTTTTTAAACATTTATAATGAGGCATTAATCAAAGCTAATGTTTAATTAAATTCTATTACACATTTCTAATGTGCTTGGTGTATGGTATTCTCGTAATTACGTTGTTTACTTTGTAGGGCCTAAGCAGTGGCCACTTTCTACAACTTGACTAAGCTGCAAAGATTTCCATCTGAATCAGCTGACTTCCCACAATGATTAATTAGCATATCACAAGGAACATTCACATACCTACTATGTCAAATTCCTTTACTGTTGTTCTACTGACTACCTACTTCATTTTCAGATTAATATCGAATTTGGTAACCCTCAAAACAACGCCAGGGATTTAAAGTTAGAATTGGAAATTTAAGGGATTTAAATTGAAAGGATTTAACTGGAAAGAACTGAGACTTTATCGGAACCAATCAAGGCAACTCGAACAAGGAATATTTCAATCAGTTTCCTCTTACGGTGTAGCGACATGTACTTACATGGAACACTCAGGCTTCTTGTAACGGCACCAACAACTTCTCAAATTACTCAGATGAATCTTCAGTAAAGTCGGGGTCCCACGGCCCAATTTCCCACAGGCCAGGCCGCGCCATTTTGGACCGACGGGCCGTGGGAACCTTCGCATCCGATGAGGCCTGCGGTGGCTTGTCGTCGCTCGTTCTATCCATCGGGAGTCGGTAAGTTCAAAGCCGCGGCGCGGCGCGGCACGACGGCGCCTGTCGCGGCCTGTAAGGGCGCACCTGCGTCCGTTCTAACTTATTCATTTCACCAGCGGCGGCACGTACGCGAACACGCACGTTATGGACTAGATGAACGATGTAGTAGGCGGTAACGACAAGCCGGTACAGGCCAACACACGCCGTGGGAACGGCTCGGCGCGAGACGCAATCAGCCGCGCAGGCGTCCACAGGCGCGGCACGATCCGGCCTGGCCTGTGATAACACGGGCCGTGGGACCGCGCCATGACGATGCGGGTAGCGCACTCTGCTCACTGCTACGTCTTTTATTTCAGAGCAAACTTATCCATCCTATTATTTATATTCGGCATTCGCACTTGTAGCCAAAATGGTGCCATTTTTGTGTCTTAATGTGGGTTGTCCTAAAATCTTAGTGCATAACTATTGTTGAATAATACTGAAATGTGTAAAGTTTATTAACTTGCTACAACACACAATATGTTAATAACTTGATTAATTAAACAATTAAAATAGCTGATCCGTAAATTATTCGTAGTGATTATTAGGAAAGGTATTTATAAAATAACAATGCTTTTCTAGTAGCTTTTGCCCTGAGCAGGCGGGGCTTGAAACGTCGGGATATATAATCCTACTAATATTATAAAAGCGAAAGTTTAGATGTTTAGATATTTGGATGTTTGTATGTTTAGATGTTTAGATGTTTCGATGTTTGTTACTCAATCACGCTTAAATGGCTCAACCGATTTAGATGAAATTTTGCACAAAGATAGTTTATAGCCTGTATTAAAATATAGGATAGTTTTTATCCAAGGCCAACGCAGACGAAGTCGCGGGCGGAAGATATGTATCACCGTTGACTCATATACGATAAAATAAATAAAACATATTTCAATTTAATACAAAATATTTATTTCAGACTTATGTTATATAAGACTTATGTTATGCTTTATTTCTTTTATTGTCAATGTAAAAATATTTTGAATAACATTTACATGATTATTATATGACTAACGGGCATCCCTAGAAGGTCCAGCAACATCACAATCACATGCCCGTATTCACTGCATTAGCGGGGCACGAGCTACCGGCCTGTGATATAAGATATATTTATTTAAATAAAGATTTACCAACAAGGAATCTCAACCTGACTTGCCTTTTAATGAACTAGGCATCAATCTGTTTGTAGTTGGGAATATCTACCTATCATTAAATCATTAAATTGAAGATATAACTTCTAGGTAAAAGGAGCGCCGGCCGGCCACCAGCTCGATGGGCTGACAATATTACTAAGATCGCGGCTCAATCCTGGATAAGACTAACTTAGGATAGGGGTGGGTCAACTACTCGAAGAGAGGCCTAATATGCTATGCTATGGTTCTGACAGAAAAATGACACAAAACTGAGAACACCCGCAATTCTTGCTACAGCTCGCATACCTACAAGACATAACAATAAATAAAACATGTTATTGTGTATTAACAACTTAATAGGAACTCTTGTTTAGAAGATCGGCTGATACGTGTTCAGTATGACGATATAATCTTTAAAGCACGATCGATCAAGAACTGTCAAAAGTACTTAATCAAGCAAGCTCAAGTAACTGAATTAGTTATGTTTGTTTATTATACCTAGTGTAATAATGAAGGAATACTCAAATATGGCATTACTCGTAACGTCCGACAGGTTATCATGATACGCAGTTTATTAAGTTTACAAGTTTCTGCTACTGTTTAAAAAGGGTTCCCAGTTTCTTTTGACTACATTGAAAATCAAATGCGAGATATATTTGCGTTTGGCAATGCTTGCAACTTTTTTTCTCACTTAGGTGGTTATGATTTGTGTATACCTATTACTCAGGTATATAACGTGACAGCTAGAACCTAGATTTTTACATACTGGATTGATTGGGATGATCAATGGACGAAGCATTTCGAAAATAAACCACTTACTTAACATTTAGAACCTGATTGTCTTTCCCGTTTTTTATGTGATTTTTAATTGACTCCCGCGACAACTTATCCGAATTTTTGTGACAAGAAAGATAACAAGACCGAGATAATTGAAATGTAGTCAGCTGTATTTCAACACATTAATTTATCGTTTTTAATTAATACATTTTCGTACGATAATATTTTATGCCTTATTGAATGAACGAACCAAGCGAACGAAGCTCTCCGTTTATATTTCGTTTCTCTGTCCGGCCTTTCTCCTCTATACATTACTCAACCAACCCTCGTTGAATTATGTGAGCAGGTTTTTATATTAATCCCGTTTTTTCTAATTTTTTTTTTGAACTGGCTCTCGACTAATAATAGTGGGATTAGGTGCAGCAGCGCAAACATTTTAGGATATATGTAGACGTTGTTATAAAATTTGCGAAAATGACCTTCAGGCCAGAGTTAATTATGTGTAACTTTTTGTTACTGGTAACGCACATAGGTAATATTTATGACTTTTACTGTACAACATATACCACGCCCAAACAAACGCGTCACCTTTATCTTACATAGGTATATTAGCATATCAGTCATTAACTTTACATAATATCATATGTCATGTCATGTAAGTGATCTTTCAAGGACCGGCCGTTTGGACATCCGCAATATACGTCACAAGCGCTGGCCACTAATTAAAACGGATGTGGCTTGTAAAATTATCATTCCTGATTAATCAAGTAGGTGTAGCTTCAAACAGTATCGGTAATTGATTATTCAATGTTCATTATGATAAAGCTATTCGCATTTCGGGACATAATGTTGCGTCTCTATTTCCTTTCTTAGACGTAGACGGTGACACACAAAGTTGCATCGATTCCTAGGGTTTGTAAAAAAATAAAACCGAAATAAAAAAAGCATGCGTACACATTGCGGTGGTCATTACACTCAAATATGAATGCTTGCATTCTGTGGGTCCGCAGAGCAAATGTTGGTAGGTACATTTTTCTATAATACGAGTAGGGTAAATCGCCAATAACTGGCCACCGTTCAATAACTGGCCACCTCAGACTTAAAATGAACTCGATTCACCTATAATATAATTAATGTTTAGTAAAAGTGTTAATTATTGGCCACCCTTCAATAACTGGCCACTTTATGCTAAATTTAATTGTTTGTAGGGGAACAGAGTTCATTTTTAATATGAGGGGGCCAGTCGTTGGCGATTTACTCTAGATCGTTTCCTAATCACATTCGTGTCCGACCTATTAAGAGTTATAATATAAGACAAGACACGCGTGTTATAGGGTTAGAAAGAGTTACATAACATATTTGTATTTAATTTTTATAGTAGGTTATGACGATGAAGTTAGACGTTTTACAAGTCCATAATTATTAAATACAAAAATACTGAGGAAGACTGCTTTCTTAAGCATTATTTCATATTGTAGGTACAGCTCACATTACATTATATATATATATATGTGGGGTCAGGGTGGTTGAACTCATGATCGGACATAGTTATATTGTAACGTCTAAGCACGGTAGAAATTAAACTCAAGAAATCAACTCAATACTCGATTTACTCTTCAAATAATTACAATTAGGTACACATCAGAATAATCAACGTTATGAACGAAACGCGGTACAGTTCCCAAGAGACTATACTCCAGGCAAAATACGGCTTTGAAAAACATTAATTTATAATAGCGGTTTTTTTGTTGATTTCATTTTAAAATGTTATTCTAAGATGCTTTATTCAAGAATCCGACAAACTTTCCACCCGGAAGTAATTATGTAAATTTAAATGAAGCATGTATTGTCTTTTTTTGTAAGATTTATCTTGAATATTATAGAGCAAATGTAAATGAACCAATATAAAGACAAAAATATTTATTAATATATTTCTGACTTTTCAGAAACTAGTTAATTTATCATTTTTTGATGTCTGAAATTTTGTCGGATTTTGTCGCTGGGTAACTATTTAATTGATAATATATCCGTTACACATAAAAAATAAGCTATTATAAATTATTTTCAAAATTGACATTTTTTCCATACAAGTTGTCAGTTCATTGACTGGACTACTAGCGCACTTTGCCACGGTCAGGACATAGAATGGTCAACCTCCAGGCCCCTATTTCACCAACTTGACAATTGGCACCTGACAACGACAATTCTCCGTACATTGCTGATTCCACAAGTAACTTAGCAACCACCTTAACTTCTAGAACAAGCAATGTGTGGCGAATTGTCAGTGTCAGGTGACAATTGTCAAGTTGGTGAAATAGGAGCCAGGTCCACGCTACCATTCCTAGACTCCGTACAGCGCCACAGATGGCGCTTGCGTTCCGCTGCCGCTTCAGACGAGTCATTAGTACGGACTCAGGAAAACTTCCGTACTCATGACCAGGATGCGATATATATATTGCAATTAACTCCAAAATGGGAAATAATTCGGGCAATTATTGCTGCACTGCAAAAAATAGAGCGATATTCCCGCGCACCGACACAAACGGGTTGCTGGACGTGCTTTTAACGACCCCAAAGTAGAATCAATTTCCTGGCATTTTGTCACATTAGTGCTGCGATATCGAAATGCTCAGCGTTCCCGTTCTCAAGCCCCCAATTGAAAAACACACGCCGGCGAAAAGTTAATGAAGTTCTTAACGACGACTGACGGACAGAAGGGAGATTTATTACCCCACTAATGGCTGGTGGTTGGACCGAAAAAATAAGCAAAGCTGTCCAAATTGTATTTAATTGCGCGACCCGTGTACTTGAGTCACGTACAAAATTCGCTTGGACAAGCGGATGCTGCTCAACCTTCTTCCCTGTAAATACATGCTTCAATGCTCTGGCAGTGTAACTCTACCCAAACCTGTCCTGTCCTGCCGTATAAGTATAAGAATCAGAGTGAATAAGTGAGTGCAGACGATTGCATTCTACTGCCAAATATAATTTCGGATGATTTATTAATACTAACGCTTAATTTGTATTGGTTTTTTTATCTTCAATGGTATAGGGGTCAGTAATTAAACTAAAACGTACTTCATTTAATTGGAATCACCTGCTATCTTTAGCATAGATGTTGTATAGTAGCCACTCACTTGCTTGTGGCAACCACAGTTGCCAATTTCGCGCACCCCTAAACTGATGGTGGCAACTGTGGTTGCCAAGTGAAGTATGGACTTCTTTGATAAAGAAAAATTTAAAACAATTTAGGCTACCTTTTTTAACCGACTTCAAAAAAAAAGGAGGAGGTTCTCAATTTGGTTGTTTTTTTTTACCTATTTAAAAAAAAAAGGAGGTTCTCAATTTGGTTGTATTTTTTTTTTTTTTTTTCAATGTTTGTTACCTCAGAACTCCGTCATTGATGAGCCGATTCATAAATTTTTTTTTTGTTTGTAAGTATATGCTTCCAGGTAGGTCCCATTTTTTTGAAAATTCAATTGGATGATGGGATCCATGAGGAATTGAGGGAACTCCTCAATTATATTAGGCACGCGTGTAGTGATTTTGGTATTTTCTATTATAACTTGTGTATTTACATCCGGAAATCATAAATTGGTGGAGTGGAATTGATGATGAAGACCACAGATGACTTATGGAATTCCTCAATTATGTACTTAAAAGTACATAATAATTTACTTTAAAAACAAAGTTTTAACCGACTTCTATTTAGTACTCCGCCAAGCCACGAGAACATTTCTTTTCCAATTTACCTCATGAACTGATTTCCGAGAGCAAATGCGTTGATTATTATAGAAAAAACCCAATCGCTGTATGTGACCCGATAATATTTGAGGACTTCCGTCAATTCCACAAGGATCACCCTTGGCACTTCATTAGTTGCTATTTCAACGGAATCTTATCAGAATCTGTGATATACTTTTGTACTTTTAAGTATATAATTGAGGAATTCCATAAGTCATCTGTGGTCTTCATCATCAATTCCACTCCACCAATTTATGATTTCCGGATGTAAATACACGAGTTATAATAGAAAATACCAAAATCACTACACGCGTGCCTAAAATAATTGAGGAGTTCCCTCAATTCCTCATGGATCCCATCATCCAATTGAATTTTCAAAAAAATGGGACCCACCTGGAAGCATATACTTACAAACAAAAAAAAATGTACGAATCGGCTCATCAATGACGGAGTTCTGAGGTAACAAACATTTAAAAAATAAAATAAAAAAATACAACCGAATTGAGAACCTCCTCCTTTTTTTTGAAGTCGGTTAAAAAGTATATCACAGATTCTGATAAGATTCCGTTGAAATAGCAACTAATGAAGTGCCAAGGGTGATCCTTGTGGAATTGACGGAAGTCCTCAAATATTATCGGGTCACATACAGCGATTGGGTTTTTTTCTATAATAATCAACGCATTTGCTCTCGGAAATCAGTTCATGAGGTAAATTGGAAAATAAATGTTCTCGTGGCTTGGCGGAGTACTGAATTGAAGTCGGTTAAAACTTTGTTTTTAAAGTAAATTATTAAAATCAGAAAGCAAGTGAGTGGGTAGGTACGTATACAGACGAATATACCCGGCATCTCTTCTTTTAACAAACAGTAAGAATAGATCTGGGGGTCAATTCGAGACATACCTACGTCACGCATTCTAATATAATTGTGATTTTATTTTAAATGTGTTTTCGCGCTAGCTTCCACACATGCTGAGCTTGTAGTAATGTATTAGAAATTTAAAGTTCATTCCAATTTTTCTGTTCATTTCAACCTTGATAAATTTATTTCCCGATTTTAATGTAACGTGTTATAACTAGATTAAACACTAATTTGATCAACCCAGGTCTACACAAATATATTATGAAGAGCTTGATGCTTTAGAATTCGGTCGCACCAGCATTCTGTATTTCCTGTTCCGATTGTTAGGCACAAAATCCAACAATTCATATGCCAGTTACTTACGTGTTCTAATGGTCCAACCTCGAGAGAAGCCCTACCCCACGCACGTGCTATGAAAGGGCCTAATTTAGCAACGCTCGTATGACATTTTCCTGCGACTAATAGGACACATTTCGCGGGTGTACGAGATTGTGCAAGCTGTGGCGCCTAGTGTAGAGGACGGACAATGGTCGCGGTGTCAAGTTAGTTTAGGCTAGGATTATATGGGGTTGATCACATTTATAGTCGTTTTAGTAACATGGGACAACAGAAAATGTAACGCCTGATCTGGGTTTACGAACATACCTTACTCGTAGATAGCGAAGTCTTTTCTTCGATTCTGACATTGTCGATTGCAAATAACTAAGGCATGTGAGAGTACCTAAGTGACGTAACTAAACTATGTAGGTACATCATATTTCGGAAAAAGAGAAAAACTACTGTTACCAAAGTTACTGTAATGATTATAGCAATTAAATGAAACTCCGGTCTACCTCAAGCATGCAGGGATGCATAGGCTTCTTCTCTTTTCCAGCTAATTATATTCCTGCACAATGTAGGTAACACTGTTTCACGTGTAGGTAAATTAAGTAATTATTTATTTTGACATTGTGATACGGTCGTTATAAAACTGTGTCAATGATCTTTTAGCGGCTAGTACCTAATGTAAACCTTTTATAATTGAAGAATTGAAGAATCCCTGATTCTACTCAATGTATTCCCAGCTGTACCTGTGTGTAATAGATCAAATATGTCGGATCAAACTCATCATAAACCACTGCTAGCAATAATGTAAAAACCTATAAGTAAAGTAGTCAGCACGCTTAAGAAAACTTTGTTTAAAGCTGTTAAACTATACTCTTGAATTAAAATATGTGCTGGGTAAATATTATGTAAATTATGCAGACATACTGTCGAGAAATAGCCTGAAGATTACAGATAAAGATCCTCACATGTTGAAAATGGTGCACTCAGTTTCTGTTGATTTAGTTATGAGTGGCGAAAAAAAGCCCAGTTCAAACTTGAAACCAGCCATGATTCAACATTAGCTGATTTATGCATTTATGTGGTGCTGACCCCGTAGGGTAAACGCAGGTATTAACGACCCCCTTAAGGCAATTTTAAAATCAATCTTACTTTTTATGTATACTGGTTGCCATCACATTTTGTTTATTAATTTTATGTGCTAGTGTTAAGTATAAAGATTATATTTACTGAGTCAAATGCCTACAAATAAAGAATTATCTTATTGAAAAACAAAAAAGAAGTGACGAAGTCGTTTGTTGCTATTACCGCCCCAAAATAACGGCCATGTTTCGATTAACGGTTTTTATGCAGCTATTACGGATCGTTAAATAATATAAAGATAATAATTGCGTCGTTATCTTTGCTATTATTAGCAACCATAATAAATCATTACCGACCCATAGAAGTCGGTAATAGCAACCATAAGAAGCTATTACCGATCGTGACTGTACGATCGGTAATAGCTTCTTATGGTTGCTATTTCTGCTGTGTCTTATGGTTGTTAGTACCGACTCCTTTGCTCGGGTTTGGGTCGTTAATAAAATAGGTAACGACAAGACATAAAATTAATTACCGACTCATAAAAAGTAGGCAATTTTTAATAATTTGACCTTCTGACTACAAAATCGATTGTTTGTGATTAATATCACAAAAAATATGAACAAAATAATACGGCTTTAAACGAGAAACAATCATATACGAAGGTTACTATAAAATATCGATCTACCTAAATTATCATAATTTTGGTTAAATTGACAACGCTAAAATAAGAAAACTGGACAACAATTTATGTGTCGCAAATAGATTTTTACAAAGACTGATTATTTAGCTTCAAACTGGTAAAAAAAACTTGTGTTATGATACAATATAATAACATAAAAGAGAGAAAAACTAAACATTACTTTGTGCAGGGGTCGTTGATAGCTGCCACAACAAAAACTGGCGAAGCTATCACCGTCCTTTTTTAATTTATAGTTTTAGCGGTTAAAATGGTTTACTTTCAATAAAATGTGGTAAGAAACCAAAAGCTGACACAAACGGATATTATTAATAATACGCGATTAAGTATAGGGTTCACGAATTCGAATAAATGTCTTAAGCAGAAAAGTCACGTACTTACTTGGAGGAACAAGAGCCAGTATGGCGCGACCTGCGTCCGCGCTTCCCCCGCAGAAACTGACGTGTTTTATCTCTTTTGCCCACTGCAACACACACTAACGTTAAAGTATACGATTCTCAAGGAACAAGCCTACCTATAACTCCTACTTATAACTAGAAGAGTTCTGGAAACGTAAAAATAACGAAAAACTATAATAGGTCGGTAATACCTTCCGATTTTCGATGGGTCGTTAATAGCTGCGTTTACCCTAGCAAGGACGGCCTTATCACACGATAAGTAACATGCTACTGGTCTGGTGGTAATACTATGTTATAAAATTGGCATGTAAACCTACCTTTTCCGAGCGAGTGGGCAGCACGCCGACTTATGTCGCGATAGTGTCGCGAGATTCCCGCGGAGCAAGGACCTTATTCAGACCGCTTGCATTTTGCCTGCATCTGTGTACCTTTATTACATTTAAACTAAATATGTGACACAATACGGTAGTTAAGAATAGTACAAAATACTGTTTACTTTCTTACTTGTACATTACTGATAAACTAAAATCACGATAATACTAAGAAAATATCACAATAACACTATTTTTTTCAAAAGGGTTTAAAATCCATATCCATACTAATATTATAAATGCGAAAGTGTGTCTGTCTGTCTCTCTGTACCTCTTTGTGTTCTATTACCTCTTCACTCTTAAACCGCTGAACCGATTTAGATGAAATCCCGGAAATCATCCCCTAACGGGGTGAAATATGGGCGACAATAAAGCCTAGTGAGGGGACTGGTACTATAATAACACGTGTAAACGATTTTGAAAATGAATATTTTGTGTCTTAACATAATGATCAAAAATGGCCTACGTCACCGTGACGTCACTAGGTACTATTTCCATCCAAACTTCATGCTAACAGAGCTTTATACTACATTTAATTAAAAATAACGACAATTAATAAAAACAAACATAAAACTTAAACTATAGGTAAAAAAATTGGCCTAAATCGCCGTCAACGGGCAAGGTGCCAAGTAGGCTGGCCGTATTTCCTCGCTGTATAGCGATACTAACACGCTGTGCGAAATAGTGGCCAGCCCTCTGGTCGCCCGAGGCTTCTATTAAGCGCGTCGCCAAATCATTATATAGCCGACGCGCACTTGGCCCCCATGGCCCCAAGGTTTCAACGACAAACGCCGCAAACTTGTAGCTGTTTCCTAGGACGGCATATTTGCGGCGCTTGAGGCTTTCGGGCGAGGATGCCGCAGCGCCAGCGGCGGCGCTGGTGCTTGGAACATGGGACGGTGCCAGGGTATCGACGCAAGTAGAATCCCAAACTAGCGGCTGACCCATGCTCTAAGGCACCAGCGTCATTCCGTCAGGCCTCTTGCCGTCGTCCCTGGCCAGCCCGCTGCGCTCGAGGACTGCCGGCACTCTCGCACTGACTGTTAAATACTGGCGTGGCGGGAGATCCTACCAGCGCTCCGGACACAAGAGAGGCCACGGTGGCCCAGTTTGTCCACCATGGCGCCGCATGAGCTTTATTGACGTTTCATAACAGGTTACCTACTGGTTGACTAGCAGTCATCATCCTTATCGCCTATTATGGTGAAGAAAAAACAAATAAACTATGATGAATTTCACTTTCAGTATCTAATATCCCGTTCTGCGATTTCTGTCTGTCCTTTGGTTCTGGAGATTACTTTCTTACATACAAATTTACAAAGCTACAATCTCACAGACAAGTTGATACTAATTATACTTAAGAGCAAAGAAAACTGCTCAATTTGTTGGGTTTTACCGCTCGGCTTTGCACTACTGCTAGGAGCTTACATCGCAACATGTACTCAAAGAAATCTTTAACGCTTTGAGGCATTTGACAATAAGATTTTGTTACTGTTTGTGAGCACCTTGTTCGATATCATGTACAGAGAGTGAGAAATTTTCATCCCTGTTAAAGTCTTTATGACATTGACATAAGATTGAATTTCACTTGGCCCGCGTGGATAATGTTTTGTCCACTAAACTTGTCTGTCATACAATGTAATATCAACTATAAGTGCACAGCTCACCGTGTCAATAATTTCAACTTACCTAAGCTGTGACCCAAGTCAGTAATATGCAAATATGCAAAATTTTGTTTTAGATGTAGAACTCCTACATCTAAAACAATAGCGAGCTAAATTATCGAGATATACTGTTTTGTAACATTATCCGCGCCAATTTAATTAGGATGAATACCGAACATAGTTCTTTGTCCTAGACAACGAGGCGTGTCAGTCGCTCGATCGCCCACTTAACCCGCCATTACAGGGCTGATATTCACAACGGTTACCGATAACCATCCTCAGGTGGACCAGGATAAGTTCGTCCACCGATTACGGGTAGTCGTTTCGAATCTCGGCGTCAAGCTATACTAGGGGTGAGTGGTGAGGTGAGTCTACACAGGTTACGAATCTCATAGCAGGATACCGGCGTGCGCGCCGGCCGCTCGATAATGAGATGTAATTGCCTTATCGACGCCCTTGCCGCGTCCTTGCTTTCACTGATAACGACGGCCTTATATAACCGATTAAGATCATCAGGCAAATGTCAATATTCTGACCCTTTTGCACCAGTTTTTGACACGATAGGAGAAATCGATCAAGCTGACAGATTAAGTTCAGGGACTGATTTTATACCAAAAGTAGCATTCATTTACGCTCGACTTTTGCCCAAGTAAATACAGTATAGGTAATTACCAAACTTGCCCTTACGGTATTACCAAATTGACGTTCACTCTAAGATACACCGGCATCAAGACACAGCCATTCATATAAAAGAAGTGGTATTTTATCACTGATTTAGCGGCTTGTCCTCGTGAGTCACGCGGTGATTTTAACATTTTTGATATCTTACTCCACAATTGTTTAAAATTTAAATTGTACATGATTCGATAATAAAACCCTGACCGGGTAAATCTATCGGACTGCATGTGATAAAGTTAGAAACTAAAGAAACAACTTTGATGCAGTTTTTACAAACAATTAATTTTTAAATTCATCATATTTAAATTCAATCATCATCATCAAAGCGTTATTTCCGGTTGTGCCCAAAATGAGCCCAGGGTCCGCTTTGACACCTAATCCCAAGATCCTAAGCACTAGTTTTATGGAAGCGACTGCCATCTGACTTTTGAACCCATAGGGAAAACTACACCTTATTAGGATTAGACCGGTTTCCTCAGGATTTACTTCACCGAAAAACTAACGGTACCTAACGTACGGTTTCAGAAGCTAACTAAGCTATATTTTTTTTGATTTCTGATTTTTTGTTGGATTATATATCTATGTAATTATTTAAGTAAATGATAATATATCTGTTGCACACAAAAATATTGCTAATAAGTATATATTTTGAGCAATCTCTGGCCAATCGTTACAAAATGCGTCGTCCCGCCATCTCCGTCTCGGCCTGCCACGTCGCCGCCGCCCATCATGACGAGTGGAAGTCGAGAGGGGAGGCATTTGCCCAGCAGTGGGACACTTTATAGGCTTTATAAATTAAAATCAATTAAGTACATGTATATTATTTCCATAATTGTTTTTTTCCATACTAGTTGGCAGTACCATGAATGGACTAATGTTAAGCTGGACTCATTGGGAAAGTAGTCGCTTCGACGGATAACTGGTGATTCAGTCTGATTCTGATAGATTACGGAGATCATAGTTGTTAAAGATCATAATTACGATTCAAGGAACATAATACCTAAGTAATTCAAAGTCGTGATTTACGTTGTACTGTTTTATTTTTCAATGAGATACAATAATCACGTTCTGCGTGTAATCAACTTGAAATTAAATAATTTAGGTACAAGTGTCTTAGTTGATAGCATTTATAGATAATAATTATGTATTGTTTGTGACGCTAAAACCTTAAAATATAACTAGTGCATCGAAGTGATATGAATATAGTACAAAATTGTACTATTGAATACAAACAACTATCTACTTTATAAGTATTTCATTGCTTTTAGAAATGCAAGTGACGTATGCATTTGTAGACGCGGTAAGCATCGAAAAATCTAATTAACTGTGTACCTAAAGGATTATACATTTTATATCTATCTACAGCTACAGTAGATGAGATAGTATCACGCTGAAGTAAATATCAAGCAGTATGTTGTGAAGAAGTAATGTAATGACTCTAGAGTCATGTCTAGACACAGACGTATTATATGTTCCATACTTTTGTCAACATCATGCTCGAGCTTTGTTGCTATGCTTATGTCGTCAACATCAGTCGTCAAACACATCGAAATGGCCCTATCATGTTTACTGGTTTAATGTAAATAAACTGCGCTGGATATTCAGTTGCGATTAACTCGAATGACTCTTAATTAGTAGTGGCTGTTTTAAAAGCTAACAATTATTTGACAAATTCCATAACTAATTTGCAGGTGAAATATTAAAGTAGCTTAACGTCTCTAGTCAACGTGATCTGCTTTTAACCTTCAATTTTATATACAATAACTGTGTAAATAACAATTTAACAAAATATTTTAAGGGATTTGCAAATTCAAGTATCTACTTAAAAATATAACAATAGGTAATATATGCATCATTTTATAGTGCCAATGTTTTATATTAATTACTCTATCCCTTCTTTAAACCGAATAGTAAACAATTTTGTCTAATTACAAAAGCTTTGGTAGGTTCTTGACTAAACGAGAAATACGATGTGACTGACCGAATAATTTCACCCTCTATACTTTAGTAATTACAAAATGATGTCACTGAACATGTAGTTAAATCTTTACTTACGTTACGAGCAATGTGCAAATCAATATATCAAATAAAGTATTATTAATATTTAAAACATTAACTTATACTTTACACATTTTTAACAAACTACATCCATATTAATATGCATATACTTACGCTAGAAATCGGCCGTGGAAAAATATATACAGTTCGTAAAGTACATTATTGAATAAATCTTAGATCACAAGATTTAAACTAGGAACGATTATTGAACTCATTTTAGCATTAAATCATATAATTCTATGATAAAGAGAAGAACTCGAATGTTCTTTTTATAACCGGCCAAACGGTATGTTGTCATGATAATAAGTATTTCACTAACTAAACTACGCGAATGATATAGGTATTTTATCTATATATTCAAAAGAAGAAATCCGCCATTACATAGCTTTGAATGCTTTGATAAAACTGCACCATGGTTTTGATAAAACATAAGCGATTTCTTCTCATGAATGCAGACTAGCTGTTCCTCTCAAACAATGTCAAAATTATAGCCTATAATTAAAAACACGCGGACGAAGTCACAGGCATCAGCTAGTTCTTAAATAATAATAAAATTGCAATTAGATGTTGCTTGCTGTGCTATAGAGAGACGTCACAATACGTACTCGAACACCCGCTCATGTCGACTCGACATCTAATGGAACGGCTGCGACCACAGCGGCGGCGGAGGCGGCAGCGGGTACGCCGACGGCTATGTTGAGATCGCGAGCACGGAGGGCCGGTGCGGCGCGTGCGGCGCATGCGGCGCGTGCGGCGACGACGCGGGCGGAGAGCGCGCGCCCGGCGAGCACGTCACTTTACCCATGAACGAACGGATGTCGTCAAAGCACGCGTCCTCGCGCTCCGTGTCCGCAGAGCTCGGGGAGTCCCCACCCTCGGATTCATGCTTCTTCAGGTGCCTATCTAGATTAGTCTGCTGCCCGAAACACCTATCGCACCTATTGCATCTGAACGGTCTCTCCTTATTGTGAATGTTCCTCACGTGTCGCTGGAGATTGGAAGAGATCGAGAATGAACGCTCGCAGTACTTACATTTGTAAGGCTGCTCCCCAGTGTGGGTGCGGAGGTGACGAGTCAAGTTCGCGCTGCGAGGGAACACCTTCCCACAAAACTTGCAAGCGTAGCGATCGCGAAGCTTTCCCGACCCTGCGCTTAGTTCACGAAATTTTGCATACGCGCTCGGTTGTCTATCGGGGCCATCCGTGCCGAGGAGCGGAGATAAAAAATTAAACGGCGTCGGGACGTACGGTGACGAGTTCAGGATTGAGTCGGACGCTGAATGAAAGGGCGGATATCTGGGGCGATACATGGCCTCGATGAGACTGTTGTTGTGTTGTGGGTGGACAGGCATCGGGAATGCTAGCGGTGGCGAGACCAGTTGTGGAGGAGTATCTTCTCGTTTGGGCTCTACTCCCTCCACATCGATATCCGCGGTGTCGTTTTCAGGAGTTTTGCTTTCACGCTCCATTGGGCTTTCGGGAGGAGAATATGATTTGACTGATGAGTTGCGAAAGGAGCGATCGTCGATATCGGCTTCGGAATCTTTGTCACTACATTGTTTCCGGGAAACTGACAAATCCAGGGGCTGATCTCCATCATTCTTTGCTTCTACTTCTGAATCAGAGTAGTCTGAATTATTGTCGTCATCATTTCCTTCATTCTTAGTGGACAAGTCTGTAGGGAATGGTGAATGGGACTTATTCCCCTGAATGGTGTTGTTATTGAGCTTCAGTGAAAAGTTAAATGGTGATTTTCTTTGTTTCATGTCGTCTCTACTAAAATTGAATGGATTGATAGGTGTCGACATGCTCAACACCGAAGAAGAGCGCTGCTGTGATGGGACTTCTTCAACTGAAGGAGGCGACTGTTTCACTGTTAGCGCGTGTGATTTATTAGGCGTGACCCTATCACCTGTGTCGCTTTCACGTTTAATAGAATCATAGTCGAAATCCTTATTCTTTTTCATTATATCATCAAGTGAATTTGAACTGTCCATGCTCTTAACGGACATGCGTCCTTCCTGATGTTTCGACAATAGTCCAGCATTAGTTAATGCAAAGTCGTGCTCCATAGCAAGCCTGGCTCCTTGAACATTGAAAAGAAGTGGGTTCAAAAATTCCGGGGGGCAGGCAGCGGCCGCCGCAGAGAAAAGACCTGGGTACTGCGCAAAGGTGTTGTACGGAAGCGGCAAAGTCGGTCCCCTATACATAGGGAACGGATTGGGGTTCCCAGGAGTATTCATTCCCATATTGGGTAGGGATGGCATTTGAGGCAGTCCTTGCGGCATTTGTCCTCTCATGCCTACGTTGGCGGCGCTGGCAGTGTCACAGAATCTCTTGTGTTTAGTAAGAGACGCGTAAGAGTTGAAGGAGTTGCCGCATTTCCCGCACTCAACGAGGGCTCTGCAGGCGACGTGCATGCGCTTGTGTCTGCACAAGTTGGAGAACTGCGTGTATGACTGAAACAATACGCAAATTATTCATTACTTTAGATATTTTATTTTTTTAACATTTGTTATGTTATTAGTACAAAGTACAACTGAAAAACAGATTGATGTTTTGCTGGGTGATTTACGACACTTCCGTGGTATTAATTATTTCACAAAGTCTATAAAAGTGTGATAATGATACACTCTTAATAAAAGTAAATTGACGTGTAGGTAATTCCATCCGTTTCTCATGTTTTAACTGTGTCCTTGACAACCCAGGTAGGTAATCGTTTTAAGTATTTAGAAGGTATAAACATGTAATTAAATCAATTCCGAACTAAGTAACCTAGCACTAAGTTTTTTTTCGTATGTCGCTCGATCAATGCTTAGTAGTCTTCGACGAAAAGGAACAGTATGCTCTAAATGACGAAATATATAACTCGCACTTTAGATGGTTCAACCCAATAGTTTGTTGGCATACATGGTATAGGAACGGTCGCGTTCTTATCCTTGAGTAGAAGCAACCACTTGCAGTGGAACCAACCCGTAGTGGATCTGTGTGTGCTAGTCAGTAGTATTCTAGTGTAGCTAGTAGCAAAGGTCTTCCTACACTCGTGCAATAGAGAGCGGAGCAGAGGTGTCCCTATCCCACATTATTATGACTCCGCGCGCACAGGGCGTTTGATAATGCTTTATTGGCATACATGGCATAAAAAGGTACATACATTTCTCGCGGGTTGAACGATCTGTAGTCGTACAAATTACGGTAACTGGTCTCACCTTAAAGCACACCTTGCACTGGAAGGGCTTAACGCTGGAGTGGATGTGCGTATGCTGCTTTAAGCCCGAGGATGTGGCGAAGGTTTTCCCGCACTCGGGGCAGGCGTGGCTGCGCGCGCCGACGTGCTGCGCGCGGATGTGGCGCTGGAGGTTGGAAGGATCGGTAAATACCTGAAATAACATCAGGTTTCGGAACGGGTGAAATTTCATACTCGATAACGCTCGGTGGTGATACTGCAATTGTACCCAGCGACAAAAACTGGCTAATAAAATTGGCAAACAATTGAATGTTTTTGCAACTAAGTATTTAGTTGAATTGCATTATCAGTTATCACCGAATACGTTGTGAATTATATCGATTTGAAATTGATGTGGAACGACATTAGCGTCAAAGAGGAGTGAAACTGTAGAAGGATTATTCTTCTGAACTATTTATGCGTATGTTGTTCCACAGTTAAGTATATTAAAACGTTCATTCAGTTGAAAGTCAACCCTACCGAAACCATAAGTCATTTCGTTCTAATTGAATTCATTATCAAGAAAACATTGTCATCAAGGTTATACTTTCCAGAAGGAGACATATAAACCATGATAATCAAAAATCCATCTTAATACTAGGCTTAACGTACCTAAAATAGAGTGTGTTTGTATTTTTATGTCATTACAAATTTAACCCGTAATTAAAAAGTAATTTTATTTAAAACATTAAAATCATCATCACCAGTCGCTCCCTCAATACTGAGGCTGACATCATGCCTTATTTCCTCTGATCAGATTCCTCCAAAGGCTACTATCACCCGTCATATGTGCCTCAGCCCAAGTGCACCGTGATTGGGATGCTCTAAATAACATCCACCAGAGGTCTCGGAGCAGCTGGCCCTCATCTCTGCCCGATACGATGGTAAACCATAACCATAATAATGCAGTGGTATGCGTACCTTAGGGCAATTCTCGCAGGGGTATTTCCTGATGTCCGTATGCGCAAGCGCACGGTGCCGCAACAGCAGCGGTCGGGAGCTGTAGGCCCGGTTGCAGAGCTCACAGTGGAAGGCGGCTGCCGGCTGCGCATGCGACTGGATCAGGTGACGGTCGAGTCTAGAAGACGAGGTTCTTTTGTTATTAAATTATATATAGCAAATGGGCAAGCTGACCTGTGGTTATTATCAAACCGCGATTAGAATACACTTGAGCACATATGCCGTTTTCGGATTAATACATGAAATGACATTGTCAATGGTAGCGTGTGCAGATAAATGAAAAAAAATATTTCAGTACGAAGAAGATTAGGAAAATAACATAAATTATATTAGGTACCTATTTAAATAAAATAAATATACTTAATGAAATATTATTCCGTCATAACATAACATCATCGTCTTCAGAGCTGTCTGTATCATTACCTGGTACAAAGAAAGTAAAATAGATAATAATATTGTGCTAAATAGTGTTAAACACACATATTCACATTTGACAGCATATAAATAGTTTACTGCAGTACCTACCTATGTTGATAAGTACTTCAGTACGTAGGAATTTACAAGCTTTCTCTAGCTTTTGTGCTAACGGTACTTTCGAAGTGTATTCTAATCGCGGTTTGATAATACCTGGTCCGGATGTCGAGTTTCTTTTGTTAATTAAATTAAACATAACAAATGGGAAAGTAACATGTGGTTCCTGAGGGATTAATCCAGGAAAAATACGGTTTTGAAAAACATTAATTTATAATAGCGTTTCTTTTGTTGATTTATTTTAAAATGTTATTCTAAGATGCTTTATTCAAGAATCCGAAAAACTTTCCACCCGGACGTAATTATGTAGATTTAAATGAAGCATGCATTGTCTTTTTTTGTATGATCTAGGTTGAATATTATAGAGCAAATGTAAATTAACCAAAATAGAGAAAAATATTTATTCATATTTTTTTCTGACTTTTCAGGTGTTAGTTAATTTATAATTTTTTTGATGTCGGAAATTTTGTCGGATTCTGTCGCTCGGTACTATTTAATTGATAATATATCCGTTTCATATAACAAATAAGCGTTTCATATATAAATTATTACCAAAATTGTCATTTTTTTCCATACAAGTTATCAGTTCATTGACTGGACTAGGATGATCACGTAACGTTTCGAACGCACGTTAGGACAACGCAACTGTAATTTTCCCATAAAAGTGCCTTTTTTTTATACAACGACGGTGACAAACAAGCGTACGGCCCGCCTGATGGTAAGCGGACACCGCAGCTTATAGACGCATGCAACTCCAAAGGAGTAACATGGGCGTTGCCGACCCTTGATATGTTTGAGGATTCGCCGGGTTGACAGCTGAAGGAACCAATTCCCTCGCTCTCAACACAACGCATCCTCGGGGGAATTAGTTACTTAGGACCTGCTGATCTGGAAGTGGAGGAGCTAGAATAAAAGGTAAGTGGTAAAGTTGGATCTGAGTTTTGAAGGAAAAAAAATCCTATATGAAATTCCGAATTAGGATGTAATGCCTTACTCGAATAAGCAGTATGGCGAAAAAAAAACGAACAAGAGCATGTGCACTATCTTCTGATTGGGCACATGCTCCTGTTCAATTTTTTTTAATAACTGAATTATTTACTTGAAGTGCAAACAAGCTTCTATATGCTCCTCGTTGAAATATTGCGTCCTAGCTCTCATTCAAATTCAACATGGATTAATGTGAACAATCTTCTGGCTGTGCACATGCTCTTGTTTGATTTTTTTTAATAACTCAACTATTTCCTTGAATTGCAAACAAGCTTGCTCTAATTCAAATTCAACGGATTAATCCGATAAGTGACTACATACAACGTCTCTATTAGAAAGTGAAAAGATTACGCTAACGAACTCGACTAAGTCAAACTACCTTCTAGTGGACTAAGATATAAGTACAGGAAGAGACGAAACGATAACATCTGTAAGCATCGGGATCGCCTACGCCAAGATAACTTAGAACCAGATGTACATTATTCAAACGTGTTTTCATTCAACGCAGTGAATGTTCGAATTCATTTTTGCAATAAAACCAGATATATTGCCCACTTTATGATGTGAACAATAAAACGATTGGTAAGAAACCTAAGATAGACCGTTTCAGTTGAAGAGATTCGATTAAACTTTAATGATTTGCTTCTGTAAATCTTTGCAATAAACAAAGCCTAATAAATCATGAATCTGTATAGGTCTGGTAAACAAAGCCAAACAATTATCTCAACCGAGAGCTTCAACGTTTGACTCCTTGCCTCCATAAATTCTCTAGGTAGCTAACGAGTTTCCGACATCGCAAAACGAGGGTCAAGAAAATCCTGTTATTGCTGTCATGATTGGCTGTCATTTCATGAAAACCATATATAATATTACAAAAATAGTCAAAGCGAGTCTCCTTGGCAGTAACTGGTCCACCACACGCAACCCTCGCTGCCTCCGGCTATTTCTAACATTGCACCTGCTGCGCTATCTGAGTTACGACTTTGGACGTTAGCAGTGATTACATCGCTGCTTTTGTACAAAAAAAAACATAAAATTTATTATTGTATAGTGTCTTATTGGGTAGAGTCGTGTTTGCCCGATAACATGATGCGTTTTCACTCTCGCGGATGGCCGGACCGCCGGCGAATCGTATCTTTTAATTAACCCCAGGAATAAAATCTAGCGTCAGTAATGTTTGGTGATTGCTGAGTTCCAGCAGTAGTGTTCACTATAACGCCCAGATATAAAATTAAAAATGAGTTCAATCGTATTTCGTTTTCATTACTATTTCCGTATATGCGTCTTCAAGATAGTAGCCAGCTGTAAACGTAGAAGCTGTTCTAGCCTTGTAAGTGGCGCACGAGCCAGTACAACGCACCGCCCCAGGCTCCGCTTGCAACATTCACCTATCTGCGCAGGCGATCTTCAACGGCGTATTTTTTTTATTATCATTACAACCGCGCTGCTACATCTAAGTAAACGGTCCTAACAGAGATCGATTGTGTTCCTCTTAATAGCATATTGCGTAATTGTAGGCAGTTACAATTGAAAGTGTGCCGTTTTTTCGGCACGTTTAAAGAGTGGAATGCAACAATTGATCTATTAGTAAGTACCCTGTAGAGCCTCGATGACAAAAAGCTTATTAAGTTTTTAACAATGATTAGTCTGTGGAGAGCGAAACGTAATTATTGGACACGACACTACGAATGTTATGTATGAGGCGTCTAATACCAAGTCAAAATTAATGGTTGGTTTCATTCCTTTTAACCTTATAAAAATACAATTGAGCCTGTAGGCTGAAAAACAGTTCGGCAAAAAATAATGATATTAAAAACTTGACAGTGAGTTGACGTAAAATATAACCTACGCAAGCAACATAAAGCATCTCAACGTATAACACTTATATTTAGTAAACATTGTCAATTCCGGTTGACTACAAAATAGAAGACATAAATTTAAGTAAAAAGACTCAAAACAAAACACAAATTAGGCTCAATCAGACCGTAGGACGCCGTGGTTGCGATCATAGGGGCAATCTACATGTTCATGAATTGATAACATCCAATGAACAACTTTCATTCAGAGCCGATCCATTAGGCCCCACCCACACGAGCCACTGATACCTGAAGCGACTTTAAAATGCTGCTTCCAGGAACACCAGCCATGATAGGAATGATTCATGATTATACACGGAACAAATTTTTTTCTGTTTAGTATGACAACCTAATGCACCATCACATTGTAGTTAGCGACGTGTTTTCTTTCGTTCCGTTAAATTCGAGTCAAGTTTCCTTATGTTACACACAATTAATACCTATCTCAAAGAAAATTACTTAGGAAATATTCGATATTTAATTTTAATTTGATGTAGGTAGTCGTTTCAAAAGCAAGTACAAAGCTACAATTTGTATAACTGAGATCAAGTTGAACTAAGTAAACCAGTTAATTCCAAAATGAAATTGATAGATCCTAGATCCTAGATCCTAGGTATGAATTGAGTGTCTCAAAGCTAGGTTTAACTTTTAAGTGCAGCATGTCCTTGATTATCATCTAGCCTGGTATGTCATGGCATGATAACTCATGATTGTCAATTGTTTGGTTAATTTTATAATCATAATCTTGTAGACACAAATCTGAAAGATTTGTTTTAAACTCGTAACATTTAGTTAGTAACATTTTAGCGGCGCAGTAGACTAATGATGTACCGACGATCGTGCTTACATTTTAATAATCGATTGTAGATCCAAAGCGCTAACAATCGATTGAGAAATTCCTTAGCTCAGTCCCCGATCGCTTACGAGATAACACGAATATTACCAATGTGTTTCTATTCTATTTGTCTATGAATCCGCTCGAATATATGGGTCGGCATGAAAACAAATTTAATGTTTGCATTGTTTTATTTCCTTCTTCTAATCGGAACCCCGCACTTTCCAAGTGTCCTCAAAAACATTCCCTTTCCGATAGTCCAATCATTGCACAAAAGAGGCAATCACAAACGAATAATACATAATTTCGACTGTACCTACTGCGCAAGCGCTACCATAGATCAGATATCGATTCAAGGTGTGACAGGTCTGATGATTCCAATTGTGACGGCGGTGATGAAAGCAAGAGTGGAAGAGAGATCCGATAAGAGATAACAATGGGATGGCGCAAGTCGGTGTATCACGTTCCAATGGGTATTAGGAACATACGTGACATTATAATTTTACGCCTACTGATGCATTATGGCCAGAACATTTAACTAAGATAGCACCGATATTAGCATAAGCGTGTCAAATCAGGTTAAGCTACAGTAATAAAAGGTAATGGAATAATTTTCAGCTTAGAGAATACCACGAGGAGTAAGTTTACATGATCATTTTTTATACCACGACTATGGCAATCTAGCATACGGCTTGCCTGATGGTAAGAAGACACAGTAGTCTATGGACGCTTAGGACTCCAGAAGCCCTAGCTAGCGCGTTGCAGAGCCTTTAAATATTTGTATTCATAGACATACCTACTCCTACTCATCTTAACATTTTTACGGATTTGTTATCCCAGTAAGGTCTAGTTTTCCCTCTGGGTTGGAAGGTCAGACGGCAGTCGCTTTCGTAAAACTAGTGTCTATGCCAAATCTTGGGATTAGGTGTCAAAGCGGACCCCGGGCTTCTTTAGGGGCACAACCGGGAACAACGCTAGGAGGATGATGTTATCCCAGTTGTATACCTACTAAGAGAGCCCGGATCCGCTTATTACATAACCCCAAGTATTGACGTAGGTACTAGTTTTTGCGGAAGCGACTGCCGTCTGACTTTCCAACCTGAGAATAAACTTCGAGTGAATGAGCAAATTGACTGTTGTAAGCTCTAGTATTCATTCATACTACGGTATAATTAAAACGAGGGCACGATAGAAAAATAATCGATCTCCCGATGTCCTAGAATTGTCGGAATCGTTAAAAACAATAGTGATGGCCCGATAAGCGAGGATACGTTCAAACGGTGCATGTCGATAATCTCTCCTGCATTATTGATGAGCCCCACGCCGCTCCAATAGAATATGATGACACACGCCATTATAAGCTACCGACGCTTGTCATACAGATAATAAATTCATGATAAATTTTCTATTCGTGATGAGATGCTTAGTTTATTGTCGATTTAATTTTATCGCCGCAAAACATTTAGTTGCTAGCGTTTAGTTGGGTATATACTTACTTACACGTGCTTACTTACTATGTTTGGGGCCATTTTAAAGACTTTCAGGTTTGACCAATTGTCTTTTAAGTACTAAACACATATATTTAGATCGATGAATATTTTAAGAATCGCCCACTCCTCACTGTGTGTCAGTTAGGCCATTTTTTTTTAATTGTAATTAAGAACTACCATTGACACAAGGATCAAAGCACAAAGAAAAAAAATTACGCGCATAATAGCGTAGCAGACCGATATACTCGATGTCTACCGATGATAAAGGATTACCGGTCCTCTGGATATAACTCTCGGCCACCACTGCCCTAATTATGCTCCGAATTTATTTATCCTTGCGTTTCTTGTGTGTCATAAAACGACATACATTTATAATGTATTTTGAGAACAAGATTCCATTCGGTTCAGTTTTAGAAGCTAGGTGAAACAATATTACTGCTCGGTAAGACCATAGCAGATGTGAACGGCGGCGTCGCGTGCCCCCGCTGCTCCAAACAAATCATCGACGCCCGCCTTATCGAACGGGCACATCTCTAGCGCTAAATAAATCGTTACCGGACCTCAGACGACCGAATATTTATCGCAAGAGGTTAATGGTACCGAAGACGTTTGCAATGGATCGATTTCTGCATTGGGGTTTAAGGGAAACAACTTTATCAAAATTGAGCGGAAAAATATTTACTCACAAATTTACAATTTCGTTGTTATTATGATGTTGGAATGACTTATTGATAGCGTATTTATAGCAAATAGCAGTGTATTTATTTCTTTGGAAATAAAACTCCCAAAAATCACTCGTATTATAAAAAAATATAAACCCGCCCACGCCATCTCTGATCTTAGCGATATTTAGCCAACATACATGTATTCGAACGTTGGCGGTTACGCAAAAACGTTGGCGCTAATGTGTTAATGAAGACACTTACGCGTCAATGTTAGGGAAGGGGGCGTCGCAGAAGGAGCAGCGCGGTTCCGTTTCCTCTCGCTCCTCGTCCTCGTTGATGGACACGCCTGGCGGGTTGACGCTGGACGAGTGCCGACCTGAAACAAAGTACATCACTTTTAAAATCTGAAAGTAACACCACTACTTACTTGAATATGTCATTGATATCTAGCTGATGAACTTTCTTTTATTTACCACTATGGTAGCAAATAAGTGTCTGGTGGTAAGCGGACAACGTACCCTGTGGACGATTGAAAGTGCAGAGGATCACATGCGTATTATCAAATTTTTTTTTTTTTTTTTAAACGCCTAAATCTTCATGAAAACCCGTGCCTCAAATGAAAACGCAGTCGGCTGAAAGTGGAACATTGATAGGCAGAGTGTATGGCCATGATCCAGCATGTAAATCAATAGAAAGCCAGCAATTAAAGCGGAAACTTTCGTAACAGGACGCATAAGTCTTTGTCGATGGCCCGATGTGCATATTGACACAAATTAATTTGTTATTTATTGAGTGTTCCGACTAGAAAGGTTAGCCGTACCCTGTTATTGTAATAATTGTAGTCGGTTGTTTGTTTTACAAGTGCTATAAAGATGAGAGAGCGGTTACAGCTAACTGGGTTTAATTGTGCGCTTATTTCACTTATCCTACTTTACAAAATTATATCCACTGACGGGAAATTTCATGCAACGAGAAATTATTGAATGCATTAGAACTTTAAAAATCAGTTATTCTTATATCATTACTGTGATAAAATCAGCATTCGCAGCACGTGTCTTTTTATCCAGTCTAATTGCGCTGTGCGAGGTAGTGGAGCGATGTGTGAGGAAAAATACCACCAATAGCATCGCTAATGCGCGCGAGCGAGCGTCCTCCTCCTGTTTTTTTTCCTCACACATCGCTCTGCTACTTTGCACAGCTCTGGTGGATACTCGCCCTAACGCGTGATATATTGCGTTAAACCTCATTTTAAAGGTACACTAATTGTAATGTTTACGTTCGAAATCACATTAATTCTCGCCGATAGACGCCATAAAACAAAACAACATACAATCAATGCAAACATTGTCATCACATTGCAATGCGAAATTTAGCACCCCAGCCCAGCATCACGAATCGTGTCGGAAGTAAGTGTGTCACATTGACACATGCAGAATGAATTCGCCTCACGACGAGCCGAGCCACGCCTCAAGCATTGTCTAACGAACCTCAGCCAGATAAGGTGATATCATCATTTTTTAACTCATCGAAATAGCGATTGTTAGAACGCGAGCACTTAAAATGTCGCTAATCGAGTTTTACACCTTGCTGTGCTGGAGATTGCAGGAAAGATTTAGTACACGTAAAGACAGTTTAACGGATTTATTACTTTTGTTTGAACTTTGTAAGGGTTGGATAAATATCGGTCTGATTGATTCTTTTCAATTATGATTAAACTGGAAATTGTTATTTTAGTGACACCATGCCCTTTGTTGAAGCGATTTATCTCTTAAATGTCGCGATTTAATGTGACGGATATAATTATTTAAACCGATTAATTGTGACTAAGATATTGGCCAGTATTGAAATTATAACATTTGTCATGGCAACTGAATATTACTCGAATTAAATTAAAAGTATTAAACGAACTTACCTGTTAAATAAAATTTCAAATTTAAAGTAAGTTGTCGCGTGATTCACAAGGATGTCACGGGAGACTATCAGAGGTCAACCGAACTGTCTGATGTCAACAAAGCACTGAAGTGTTTGTTACAAATTATCATGGGGCTGGCCACCCCCACCCGACCCCACCTGTGGGGTAATATGCTCACTTGACCCGACATTTGTATCGGGGGTAAAAAATCATCTGAGCGTGCAATAACGGCTTTTGGTAATTAAATGCACGATTGATTTAATTTGCCGATTTGATTTTCAAATTTGTACACGGAGGGGTAGTTAATGATATTGGAATAGGTTGGTAATGCTATTGCATAACCAATTGGTTGTTTGACAAAATCAATGTTAGATCTTGTCTGTTGTAGGTGCGGTTCAAGACCAACATAGGGGAGCGACATGCTCGTTTAACGACCAAGCTCCTTAAAATAGGATTTAAAAAAGCAACATACATACACATTCCAACGTGTCATGTAAAAGTTAAGGAAGTAAACGCAACACAGCTTAAAAGGGTTAGTAAATGAGCATGTTACACCCCTGCAGTTGCAAGCTTCCATAGGCTACTGAGTCCGCTTACTATACACACGTTATATTAAATGAAATAAAATGAAAATTAATGAAATGAAATGAAAATTATTTATTCCAGACAGAGGCCATAGGTGCACATTAAATCAAATTAAGTTAAATAACAATAGAATTACACAATTTAAGAATGTCAAAAAATAAAAATAAAATTACAGATAATAATAATAAGTAAACAGACTAGTTGCCTTACATACGGCTACCCCAAGGCCGCAGTGTAAGGCTTGTGGTACTCCCGCCATCGCTGATGCAGCGGGCTGGCATCCCACTCTCTCACCGCTGCAAGCAATGTATTGGAGGAGCCATAGATTGCCTATCTGGCGTTAGCTGTCCTAGCTCGTAGTAGTGCGGGCCAGCACGGCGCGCGGCCCTCTGCGAACATCGTACTCGCACTGCACCATCGGGGAAGGCGAAATAATAGTACAGTCAATGAACTGACAACTTGTATGGAAAAAATGTCAATTTTGGAAATAATTTATAATAGCTCATTTTTTATGTGTAACTGATATATTATCAATTAAATAGTTATCCAGCGACAAAATCCGACAAAATTTCAGACATCAAAAAAATGATAAATTAACTAGCTACTGAAAAGTCAGAAAAAATATTATCAATATTTTAGTCTTCATTTTGGTTCATTTATATTTGCTCTATAATATTCAAGATAAATCGTACAAAAAAAGACAATGCATGCTTCATTTAAATCTACATAATTACTTCCGGGTGGATAGTTTGCCGGATTCTTGAATATATCATCTTAGAACAACATTTTAAAACGAAATCAACAAAAAAAACGCTATTATAAATTAATGTTTTTCAAAACCGTATTTTGCCTGGAGTATAAAGCTCGCCACGCGTTGTTATACTGCACGCGCATGTCTTGAGCGGCTGCACACGTGAAATTAGACCACAATTCTGCTGCGCTGGTACAGAAACTTAGGAACAGCTGCATTTGGCTAAAATTAGCATTAAAAAACGTAATATTCTGTACACGTTTTTAGCTCTTCCGTACAAACACGCACATCGTTTAATAGTTGATGGTTGATAGATTTAGGAGCTTTTATCAATCAACACGAGGTGACAGCACGATTCACAGTAATTGTTTGTTGCCGCCGATCATAATCATCTGATTATCATCAGTTAGTCGCCAAAGCAGCGCACATCGTTTAACATGCTATGGCAGGATAATTTGACAGTGCATTTGACTGACAGGCCTAAATTACATCTATAGCCACTGCTATTCGACCCACTGGTTGCTAATTTCACTGAAAAGTCTCCATCACGATTGGCTCAGTCCTTGCTTTTTCACGGAAATTGATCGCTGGTGGCGTTGCTCAGCTGATTGGTACAAACCAGCGACCGTATACCGTACCGTATAATATTCCTATCATAGAAAATAACGCTATTCAATATTGGTATGTCGCCTATTATTTCATATTGTTGCATTCTATCTGGCTCAATTAATGTTTCAGCATCATTACCTAAATACAATTATTACCGTAAAATACCGTACCGGATTACCGTAAAAATATCGCGTTTTGAGTTTTTTTTTACAAGCTTTATTAACTTGACCTATTCGTATGTATGCAAGTAAGTTGTATATTAAAATTTGCAATCCATTTTTCAGTCACTTACCGTTATCGGATTGAGCTGAAAGTTGAGGTATATTAGTGTAGTTAGGATGACAATTCAATATTTCATCGAGGTGATCTGATGATGGAGATAGAAGGTGGCCATGCATGGGAATTCAGTATTTAACCGATAAAACTCCGTTGAATTTGGGCTCATTAGAATCGTCTCAATGAGTAGTTGATGATGGTATACAGAATAGTACAGTCGGCAATAAAAGCTTGTACGAAAAATTAAATTTTTGACAGAAACTTATTTATAAATACGGAGTCAGTGCCTAGTGCAACACAGCATAGATTAGCTCTGGCTAGCTAGAAAATCTCACACGCTATCCTTAGGTGGTAGCATAAATTAAAAGTTAGAGGCATTTTAGCTACTTCTATCTTCAAAATGCCTCCATTAAAACAACGACATATGTTCTACTAACATTACAATACCCTTATCTTGTACCCTAGTGTCGTATGGGAAACGATTATTTTCGCGTAGGGTGATGCAGGCGTTAAGTTTTCCCACGACGCCGACCCGCCGACAGATGGCGTGCGGCGGGCGTTCACCGTGACGTATGACGGTGACTTACCGATCTTTGGATATTTTAATGACTCCAAACTGCCCCGCACCTGTTAGTTCTCGCGGTGATAAGGGTTTTATTAAGTTTGTTCTATATTTTTGAAGCATGACAGCTACTGTTTTAGTGTAAAATAATTGATGGAGAAAAAAAATGGTAGATACTATTTTATAAAACATAGCTTAATAATTAACGTTTGACGCGTCACAATTTCGGAATGCATTATGCTAAATACGTTAACGCAGCATCATCGTATTTTATTCATGTTTCGGTAGGCTCGACTCTTAACTTAGTTTTGATGGGACCGTGCAACAACTTATTCCCAATAATGTCTGAAAAGGTGCCTCAAAGGACCAGAAGAATGGCGTATACTTAGGAAAATCGTATTAAAAGTCGCCCTTGTAGACCTAGCTTAGAAAACAAAATAGAACGAACGTAAACTGGAAACTGGTTACCATCATAAATTCAAAACAAGATCCCATTACCATTTCGCGGAACCTCTGAAGTCGGTGCAAGTATTAAAATCTCTTTCACAACGTTCCAATGTCCTAACGTGGTACGTTTTGGCTCAAGATGTGCTTACATTGGACCAATCGATTCTGGTGTAGACAATATTGATGCGATCTCAATAGCGGCATATGCCACACATGAACATCCTATAACGATATTTCTATCAAGACGCGAGTCACTTCCTAGTTGGGGCAGGCCTATCAACGCTCGAGGCGGCTGGATACCACAGTACGGGAGTTATCGTCACGAATAACATAATAGGTACCTAATACTACATTTAATTAGGACTAGCGTAGATTACATTTTCATGGTAGGTAATTATATATTGCTTTCGGGACATTTATATAAGTTTAATTATCCGTTTACAAAATTTGACTTTCTCATTTCAGCTGCTTTTGTGTCGAATGTAATAGATTTGTAAACCGAATTATTTGATAACTACCCCGATATAAAGTTTGAGGAGACATTGAGTTTTGCTTTTAGAAGATTTTTGTGAGCTTTTTAAAATAATTGCTGAAATAAACTACGTCTACCCTATATATTAAGCATTCTAATACTCAAGTAACCTAGCTTTTGACGACCTCTGTAGCCTAGTTGGTAGTGACCCTGCCTACGAAGCTGGAGGTCCCGGATTCGAATCCCGGTAAGGGCACTTATTTGTGTGACGAGCACGAATATTTATTCCTGAGTCATAGATGTTTTCTATGTATTTAAGCATATATTTATCTATATAAGTATGCATATCGTCGTCTGTTACCCATAGCTTTGCTTAGTTTGGGACTAGGTCGATAAGTGTAAGATTGTTTCCAAATATTTATATTTTATATTTATTTTGATAACCTAACTATCTTACTACTTTGGTAAATGATATTTAGACTCAATTACTCATTATATGCTGTATGCTATTACATACTGCACGCACAGGTAGGTAACCGTTCTATGTATAACATCATCAGAACCAAATCACAACAAAGCGTCGCGGTCCCGTAGCCTGCCCGGGGCGCCGGCTTGATCTCGTTGCCGTCGTCGGTCGACAGGATGTGTGAGATGCGTTTTAGGTCACACTTTATCTAGGAGCATTGAGAGCTAGCCCTAGGGCACTCTAGAACATTCCCGCTGCGCCTGCCTGCTGCTACGTACAGCGAGATTTTTAAGGCTGTGCATTGGAAATTATCGCGTGCTTTGAAACGCCGTTCTGACTAGATTAAGAAACAATAAGGTCTGATTTTCAGATATATGATTCTTGACTATTTGATTGTTTATCTGATTTTATAGATACATCCTCGATAGAAAAAAAATGCAAAGTTGGGTCTGTATTTTCCTTTTTTTACTCGGCCTACTCAAACGATACATTATTTTACGACACAATCAAGTTAATACTATAGTAGTTTATCTCATTTAAGATCTCACTTAATGCCATTCCCGAAGAGTGTTGCATTTCTTTTACTCGTGCGCGAAAGGCATAAGCGTATCTCTGTCAAAGGGGCGTGGTCAACTCGAATCAAGGCATCCCTTTAACTCTTAGTTTACTCTGTGAATTTAAATACTCGGAATAAATAGTAAACGACGGAACCCAATAAATAATAAAAAATAAAAAATAAAATATATATAAAATTAAAACTATTAGAATAACAGCACGGCTATCACGCGACGGCGCGCGAGCTCTCTCGATTTTTCTCGCACAATCCGTCTCTTTCTCATTAGGACACTTAGAACAAGAGATATAGTGCGAGAAAAATCGAGGGTATGTCGCGGCCGTCGCATAATAGACGTGCAGGTCACTTAAATACTTTATATGCAGAAGTGCAAGAGTTTATCGAAATTTGACCAAAAAAGCCATTTCCGACGAGTGTTACATCTCTTTTCCTCGTGCGCGGAAGGCATCAGCGTGTCTCTGTCTGGGCGTGTTCGACACAAATCAAGGCATCGCCTTAAGTCGGCAACCAGTTTAGAACTTTTAGAAACATCGCATGGAGTGAACAGATGAAAACAAGTGAGCTCTGACGATAATTATAATTACGAATACTTAATGTAAGTACTAAGATGATAATGGTTTTCAACGGCACACCGAATCACAACAGAACAAATACTGCAGCGTAGCGGCGTCGATGGGCTAGTTGGGGTGTAAAACGATCTAGTCATTAATAGATAAATCTCTTTAAAAATCTCTCTCCGCTGATTTTTATTAGTTTTCTTGTAACTATAACTATGATTACTACACAGTAAAAATACGTACCCACTTATTTATCTAGATCTAAAAGTTAAAATATGCACTAGGCATGTTTTACTAAATACGAGTAAATGTTAGTTACGATAAAGTTAATTAGGTTAATATTATACTTACCTATGTGTGACGTAGTGCCAACCGAAAAAGTCGTTTCAAAATAGATCCACAATGAGATAATAAAGTCACGATCGCGATAAATCACAAAATATAAATTATTAAATTTCGCGTAACATCAAGATAGTTGCGAGCTAATCTGGTGAAAAAAAACGACAAATGCAACGCCAGATTTAACCCTTCACTGGGGGCGGAGATATTAAATTGAAATATTTCTATTTTATTGTCGGTAATATTTATTTGATTGTTAAATAAACACGCGGTGTGGGACGGCGATTGTGCGTGGTAATGGGGGGAACCTATTGTTGTTGCTTAATTTTTTGATTAATCATCCTGTATCCTGGGGAATAGTTCGGTCCCGGGACGTGTTAATTCCAGTTTGTGGTAGCATTATACGTAGATATCATCCAAGATTTTAGTCAAGTAGGTATGATAACTTCGTTTACGGCGGAGGAAAAAAAATTAAGTAAGAAAAAAACAGGTCACATTATTTTTAGTAAGTAGGTAGGTAAGTACCTACTTATAAATTAATTGACCAGCCAAACGCCAGTCATCAACATCAGCCACACAGCATCTTTTAAAACTTTGTTATTTTTGTGATGAACCATTTTGTTTCACTTTCCATACAAATTGATTTATTAGGGCAGATTTGTAACGCTTGAAATATGTAGCTAACGCACAGGCTACACAGTTCAACGGCTAGAAACATAATATCACTGAATTTTAATTCAGGGCAACGCTCAAACAATTTAACAACCGGCTCAAACTGTCTGGTCAATCTGACTAGAATCTGTTCCCATTTACATAGCATAATTAATCCAGCAAAATATTATTTTTAGACCGGGCACGCATCACGATAACGCCTGTCCTGTACAATGGCGCGTGCGTCGACAAAGCAACGTCATCAATTTTAATCTTCGTACAATTGCGCGATGACAAACGTCAGTGGCTCATTCATTACGGCCGATTGCGTACGCACGGCTAATAAAGGGTTAAAATTATTATTGTTAAACAGATTATTTTTGAGCTTTTATGACGTTTCAATTAGGACACCGTATGGAAGTTTACAGTGCCGCGATGCCGGCGGCCCTATAGTGAATATAGTGCAGTGTATCTTTAAATGCAGAGATTTTTTAGACAGGTTATTTTCTGGAACGTTTTTCCGCACTCTCTACAGCGCGACCGAGGCTTGAACGCAATTTTTCCTTTATTTTTGCCAGGTTTAGGGTAACTTAATTCCACGTTCGTAAAGACGATTAAAAAATTTACGGTACTTTCTACTCTCATAGATGCGTTAGAGCAAATATCTGATAATTTGTTTATTAGATCAGTACATTTTTTGACATTACCTACGGACAGGATCTAAAATCGAGGGTAGCGTCTAATATTAGAAGCCGCATTAATTTTACACGAGTCGAGCTTTAATTATTCATGTTTTGTATATTCCATTTGTCGGGGAGCTTGACAATTCCAAAGATAAAATTTGGTGAGCGACGATCCATCACAATTGCGCCAACGTCACAGCTCGATCACCTTGCAGCGCACGCGCAGAGTCACATTAATCCTTTCGCAAAATCGTACTTATCTCGAAATTAATAAATTCAATGAATAGAGGCCTCTCATGCGATAAAGACCCCATCAATCATGTCTTGCGCAACGTCGGTCTATGACAAATGGAATGGAACTGCAAATCGATCCTAATTAGGGATATTTAAGAGTCATTGTGGTAGAATTAGAGTGTCATGCAGCTGATACTGGGCATATGTGGGCGGATTTGGTCCATTCGTTTTGCTTGATGATGATTGTTTGTTTGTACCCTTCCGTTGAGTAGGCAATATGCCGACGCAACGTACGAGAGTTTTAATTTATTATTGTGAAACGGACATTGTTAAGATAATTTCTTAAAAACGATTGTCGTTGCTTTTCATAAAGGTGGTTTTAGCGAACATACTAGCTAACGATTTAGCGAGCATTCTAGCAAAACGACAGTAGATCTGCTTCGAGTTGTTTACTGAGGCCAGCAACCTTGTTAAGCGATCATCAAATCAAGAATCATCAGGTCACCTTCGTGTAGAATACATTACTTGACGAGCATTATTCACTAGAGCGTTCACTAGAATGAACGATCGTGAAAATGTTCGTAGCGATGTTTGGCTCTATGATTGGCTCTGTTCGTTTTACTATTTAACGGTGAAGCTCTATGTTCTTGATAGCAACGTTGGAATGAAGAAGTGACGATATATATATATTTTTTAATACCCAAATTCCTATTTCGCTGGAGAAATATTCATATTAAATGTAAGGTTTGATTTAAATTGCAATATTCAACATCCTGCTTGCCTCCTTTATTGCTACGTGCATATTAAGGGTGCTAGCTATTGGGGCAAAGTCGAGCACAAGTGAATAACAACATTTAACAAAGCTCAAGCTCTCGAACAAACGTACAGCTCGTAACTAAATGGAGACATAGGTATGCACTTAAGAATATTTGACAGTATGGTGGTACCGGTATTTTTAAAGCAGTGATAATAATAATACAGTGAAATACAGGACACCTTATGTCATTAGGTCGTTATAGTTAGTATTGGAGGGTGCTACAGTTTGCATAAATCACGCACGCGCCGGCTGCGCCCGCGCCGGAAGCAAAACGCTGAAGACCAGCAAACCTCCGTTAGGAGGTATAATCAATGGAAACGGCTGTAGATAGTAAATGCTAGGGAATCTGGAAATGCGCACGACTCTATTGAACCTACAGTTATGCAAGTTGCAATAAGTTAAAAAAAAACCCGCGAATTACCTACCATACAATAGTTAAAGAAAGTTTAGATTTTAGGAAACTGCAAGTTCTTTCAGACACACAACACAGACTTAAAAGAATATAACATGGTTATCGTGAAGCAATGGCTCTAAGAGAAAAGACAGGTAGAAGGTACATTGACTGTGGGAGAGACGATCTAAATAGGAACGGACTGCGCCAATCCCAAACATTCATGGCATACGGGTAAAAATAATGATTAGTAAAATGTTTAATATTGTAGCAGTGCATGTTTGCTCTATAAAGAGTCATCGAGGCTTGAACACACGTTTTTATTTTATTTTATTTTGCTAAATAAAGGTCTAATTCTTACATTATCATACATTTAAGTGTAATATTAAGAGCTCAAGCTACTTTATTTTCGGTGAAGGAAAACAACAAGAGGAAACCAGTCTAATCCTAATAAAGTAAACTACACTTTATTGGGATTAGACTGGTTTCATAAATGTACATCTCATTTACAAGTCAGAACATAATAAAAATTTAAAAATTAGCCTGTGTTAGGGGCAAATGATCTTTTTGGAGAAACTCACTTACATTGTAGCTCGCAAAGTCGGTAAGCAATGCCTTAGGTTTTATTTTCTGAGTTGGAAGACTTGGAAGGTCAGATGGCAGTCGCTTTAGTAAAACTAGTGCATATGCCAAATCTTGGGATTAGGTGCCTAAGCGGACCCGGGCTCCTTCAAAGCACAAGCGGGAATAGCGCTAAGAGGTTGATGATGATTTAGAGCTTAGGCTAATATGCCAATTTTCACATAAATAGGTGTATGTATATAACACATTTTCACCCGTTGGCACATCCAGTTTGTCACGCGTCGTACCCAGCACACACGCACACGGATCGCGTAATGCGTGTTCCCATAGGGCGGCGTCGCGTTCGTCGCGATTTATCTAAATTAAACATCGCATGCGCGTGCCGTGTCCTGCCCGCGCCCTGTGATTTTGTTTATGAATACAGCGTGTGTGGGGTTCACGCTACTACATGGAAGTATGTGCGTACTGAAAGAGGTTTAAAAACGTTTCTGAACGGTAATATTTTCGTTGTATGCACGGGCGTAGCCAGGTTTTACATCGTTTTCATATATTTTATGGGAGACTTCGTTATATGACCAGTACCTTATAGTAAGAGTGTTGAACTAGCGTAAGAATTTGTAATGTTGAAATAATATTTGTTTTAAAATTCTTCCTGCAGTCAAACTGTATTAAATTGCAATTACTTTTTCTTTTTTAATTAAGTCTCTTGTTTATAGTGCCATGCTGTGTTTATCTGTAAATAGTTATAATTAAGCATATGACACTTAACTATAAACTATCTGTAAGCATCCAAGTAATAAATGTTGATAAACCATTAAACAAATAAATAAACCGTTTTGCGGGGGTTTTGTTTTAAATGTTATTTTGTAGTTAGATTACTTAATTCATAAATAATAAATAATGATGAACCTTTGAACAGATTCAATCACAATGACCTAGGACAGAGAGCCAAGAGACGCCATTCTATCATTATCATTTTAAGTCATGTACCAGTGTGGACAAGAATACACTATGCGCAACATATAGGCAATAGATTTTCCTGGAAGTTTATGTATATTGACTAAAAGAAAACTAATACCTATGAACAGACACTGATGCATTTATATCGAAAAAAAGACCGAAATGTCGGAGTCCCTTATAAAATGACCACATACAAAGTTTCAGGTCAGCTAGTTTAAAAGCCTTATAAAGCTACCTACAAAGTTTTAGGCCAGCTTCGAAAATAAGATCGACCTATATAGTAAAGTATGCTCACGAGGGTCACACGTTTGACTCGCAGGTGACTCCAATTACCGCGCACCGGCCGACCGTGACGCGTGATTCAACGGGTACAACGTTTACGGGCTTCAGGAAGGGCAACTTGGCTTCAGTACAGTAGTACGTAATTACTTTGATTCTCCTTTGCATTTCCCTATAATTTTGTATAAACATGTCCGCGCGACTCCGCCCACTAACACAGACAAAGTTGAGCGACAAAATATAGAATAAGTCTATCCAGATTACACAGGTAAAATACATTTGATATCGGATGTCTGGAACCATTACTACTTTCGCGTTCCGGAGATTACCTTTATACAAAGTTACAAACTAGTCGTAGTATTTTGATTAGTTGTATTAGTATAAATGATGTCACAGATAAGATACCGTTCAGAGGGCAAATATCTAATCTAGCTAGTTCCCATTTCCGGAACAAATCCCCATAACCTAAATTGTCGCGAACGGCACGGTACGAGTAGCTGCCCGTGCTTCTGTGGCTTCTGTGGCACGGCAGAGCCTCCCTCGAACGCTCCGGTTGTGGAATGGGCTCGCTGCCAAGGTTTTCCTGAGGGGACTGCAGCATGGGGTTCTTCAAGAAAGGAGTGCATAAGCTCTTAAAGGGTCGGCAATGCGCATGTGACACCCCTGGAGTTGCAAGCGTCCATATGCTACGGTAACCGCTTACTATCAGGCCGTAGGCTTATTTACCACCACAGCAGAACTCGCTCTCCCACAATATTAGCTTAACCAAAAAATAGAAGATTTTGCACTGCATCGTGTTGCTCAAGGTTGAAGAAAAAGAAGGTAGGTAGGTAATATAATGTGGACTTACCAGCCGCAGCTTGCACATCTTGGAGCGGTAAAGGTGTCCGGGGGCCCAGCAGCAGTTCTTGTCCGGAGATCACGTCTCGGGTAACCTTGTACCAAATCTGGAACGCAGAGTTCATTTGTTATGAGTAGGTACATTTGTTATACGACGACCGGTTAGCCTAGTGGGTAGTGACGCTGCCTACGAAGTTGAAGGTCCTGGGTTCGAATCCCGGTAAGGGAAAATATTTGTGTGATGAGCATAAATATTTGTTTCTGAGTCATGGATGTGTTTCTATGTATTTAAGTATTTATATCTATTATATATATCGTCGTCTAGTACCCATAACACAAGCCTTACTGAGCTTACTATGGGACTAGGTCGATTTGTGTAAGATTGTCCCCTTATATTTATTTATTATTATTTATGAGTTGAACACACAGTAGGTTTGTTAACTGGACTAATTACCTGACGAGTTGGTGTAGATCATTCGATTCATGAAGAAGAGCTGTATCTTTCGTATATTATTATTATACAATACTTTTTTTGTTGTTTAAGAAACCATTACCCTAACAAATCTTAGTTGTACATATTACCTATCGTTGGCAAGACCTTGAGGAGCTTTTTTGTTTACTTATTAATTCGATATTTACACATAAAATTATTAGAGAAAAACTCTGAAATCTCTTTTGTTTTTTGTACCCACTTTCAGTTGATATATCTATTTTGCACAACTTCTGAAATAAAAGCATTTATAATGCTCCTTGCAGTAACACACCTACCAACGTCGATTATGGATATAATAATGTTATATAAAAGTGATTAGGTTGTAACTATGAATACCTACGTATGTTTTAGCAGAGTGAGGATCATATATATCACAATCTTTAACATTTTTACAGGCTTTAGTAATTTACATATATTGCCAATTTGCGGCAGTATAAGTTTGAAGCTTATTCGATTTTAGTTTGTATAAGTATCTGAAGGTTTATTAAGCCAAAACGATCATGTTCAGTGGGAAAAATACATATCCCGTCAAAACTGAATAATTAAACAAACGCCTGTTTAAAATAAAAACGGTAAAATCTCAAAACTGCGACAGGGGTGAAATATCAAATAGCTTTTAACCTCCAAAGTGGCACAATACCGTGGATCTAATCATCACATCTGTTGCGCGATTCCAAAACATTCACGATGCACCGAATCGACTTCACACTGCCATCCTACTCTCCTTCCCATCAAACGAAAAGGACAGCATTATTCATTTTACATTTAAAATGACGCAAAATACTCTGGTGCGTTAGGGCCGTTTGCTCCCCTTCGATTGACCGGAAGTGGGACACAGTTGTTCAGGCGAACACCGATTTTCTGCCACCGGAAGTACCCGACGTACATTCAAATTTGATTGGGGTAGTGACATAAAAGACGCAATAATGAGGGCTGCCGTGATAACGATTCGGTGACTAGTTCGTTGGGCTTTTTGATTGTGATATATTATGTGGTCATTATTCATTATGAATTGTATACGTTTTAGTCATTATTTAAATGCTACTTAAAATTCGGAATTGCCGCATTAATGATAAATAATCTTGCATTTTTTATTATACACATCCATACATATAATCACGCCTTTTTCCCGGAGGGGTAGGCTTTCATTTTTTTGTGACTTCACGTAAGAGTGTACGTAATAAATAATTGAAAACAATCAAGCCTAAAATATCTAAGAATCTCAAAAAACAAACCTAATATCCAGTATTATTTTATTACCATAGGCGAAGCGTAATAAGAAGACGCTGGAAATTTCATGCTATACTCGTAGTCATTTGTTATAATGCAAATCGTACCGAAATTCCACCCTCACCTCGTCTCACTGGACCTGTGGCAATAATGATGAAAGTCACTGTCCACGATGCGCCATTTGACGACTCAAGACATATTTGGCGCACCGTAGCGATTCGCTTAGCGACGCGTTATGAGCAGTGACGAAAAGACCGCTTATGGCACACTTGGCAACTTTTTCAGCGCGAACAAACGCGATACAGTCGCGATATAGTATCGACGCAGATGAATATCTATGGCTAGTGTCGCGATGCATAGCTGCAAAATGCCGCAATGTGTAACGTGTAAGTTGTGTAAATGCTTTAAATCATGGTAATCGATCATACTTGTCCACCATGCAGCATATGTTGCACATTGACATCCTGAGGGTAGTTCGTGGAGCGGACTAGTTTCAGCCAGTTTTTCTTCTCATTGGTGCCGTCCAGCCAGCCTCGGAGGCCGTTGGGGCCGAGGACCTGCGAATGAAGATGCATGAGGTTAGTGAGGTTGAACGTCGCGGATAAGAAGCTAGAGGATACAGGGTTTGGAACCCGGTGAGCAACCAGTGTGATGAGATTCGAGGCTGTAAAACCGACTAAATAAGTGCATGTGAGACAACAAGTGAAATTAATAAAAATAAAAATAAACCGGACTCGTTCTTTACAAATATTAAGGCCTATATCACTTCCACGAAGTAGGTAAGGTACAGTCAGCGTCATATAGTTGGTAGCAGCCAAGGTAGCCAAATATTTCTGCACCTACAAATCTTTATTACTGTAAGAATAAGGGTGTGTTACGAAATATTTGGCTACCTTGGTTGCTACTAACTATATGACGCTGACTGTAACATTACGTGTACATATAAGTATTAAAGTCTCGAAAAATATAACCCAACTTCTGCTACAGTCGGGTAAAAATTAGTTACTTGTGTTCCTAACTCATAAATAAAGTACCTATGTACCTACAGCTAACAGACAAAGTGAGAAAATATTTTTTCTGTTAAAGTTTTCATGGCATTGATCTTATTTTTTATCTTTATTTTTTTGATTTTATTTTTACATTAAATTTCACCTGGCTGTTGACATTTTTTTTTTCATTGCAGCTACTTCCGCCATTTACTCGATTACTTACTAGGCCAAACACAATTTCACTACCTACTAGATCTGAATCAAAAGATTCTTAGAGAGGAAAGTTTCGACTTCAATTCTTTGTCGAAATATTTTATTTTAGATTTAAATTAATTTTGTTATTTGATTTGGTACATAGCTTGTAACAATATAAAATACATAAAACAAACAGTTTATAAAATTCTTCATTTCATATACAAGAAAACGCATTGTTTGAAAATAGCGCCATCTACAAGGTTTACAACGAACTAACTGATACCCAAGTAAACCCCGTGTGTTACGGCAATGTGTCACTGTCTCTAAACCGCAATAAGTAAATAATAAAATAATGTGATTGTAATAGAATTTATATTATAATAAGTATAGCGTGTAGTTTTCCTTTGGACATCATAATGCAACACCTTAACAAGGACAATATTCATTATTTTTCTGTTGTACTGAGTCGCCATGGCATAAGTATGTAGAAGTATTTTCAAAAATAACAATAGCACAACAAGACATGTTTTCTAAATGAGCAATACACATACATTTCAAACACTAAACTTTTCTAATTTATGATCCCCGCGGTTCGCTATCATTAACGCCACCTCGCGGCACCTGGCGGCAACAGAGATTATGCCGGACACCGCAGCTTCATAACAGATGGCGCTATTAGTCACTGACAAGATGTAACGGGGTCGTCACAGCTTGGACATTTATCACTGACCGCCCCCATCCCGGGATGATTTAATTTTCATAGGTGAGATTAATCGGCTTTTTGTCTGACTCCTGAATGAGGGATTATTTAATGAAATAGCACTGAGAGTAAAGCGTTGTGAAAGCATTCATGATGGGTTTATTTGTAATGTAAAATTTATTTATTTGATATTTTTTCTTCAGTCTACGCGCTACACGTAACCAATTCCGTAGTTTCCCTCGTATGAAGCGGGAAGCGCCTACGGCGTAGGCGCCAGCTAGGCGGGTTCCTGGCAGTGAAAGTGCTAATTATAATAATTTGTTATTATTAACCTAAAGCAACAATTCATTGTAGGTATCTAGAATATCACATATATATAAGATGTGATTTTTTAGTTATTGTCATTTTATAGCAATTTTTAATTTTCATAGGGGAAGATGGGGTGGCGCCGTACAATTTTTACTCATAGCCTTGTAAAAAAAACCGCTATTTCAAAATGAGATGAATGCTGCTTAATCGTCCACTTAATTGGCTATAATAATTGTGCATTTCAGTTTTGATTCAAAGCATCTTTGCCAAGGTATAATGGTTTTCCCAAAAAGTGGGAATTGTACTAATGCACCCCATACGTGGGGTCGTGGGGTGGCTTCATACACTATTCGTTTTTCCCAGGATTCATTGGATTTTCAGCTATTTCACCTGTTTTAGTCACCTTTTAGGCATATCTTACTGACCTGGTATTTAATTATAATTACTCTTGATTTACAATTTTTTAACTTAAACGGGGTGCAATTCATACAGTATGAAATTACATACATTTTGACTGTACGAAGGTACATACCTACCTCAACCAGATCAGAAACAAAAACTAAATAAAAAATAACCGTAAAAGTAATCCCAAAACCATTGTTTACATATTAATCTCAAGCATAATTACAAACTATATGAAAATATTTTTGGGATATGTTCATTATTATTTATATTAAAAATCGTAGTCCTAATAATCTACAAATAGGGTACCTATTAGCAATAACTAGTTATTGCGTAACTAGATTACCTATTTACCTACGGATACTAGGTCTCCTTAATTTTATTAACCCTATAATTAGTCAAGATTGTTACTTACAGAAATAGAAATTGTAGGCCTGGCTCCTAAACATATTTTCTGCCATTTACGGTTTTTTCCAGGCGAAAAGGTTGAATGAAGGCTGTTAATAAGGACACCTAAACAGATATGGACGTTAAGATGATGCACTCTAAAAAAGACTTACTTTATACCCAGAAAATAATACCCCTGCAAAGCATTACTCCTTCAAACTGACCATAATACCAACCTATAGGCACAAACAGCATATTTACATAACACTACAACCGATAACATCGACATTGTTACACTGATCGATTCCCTAATGCCACCCTTAACCTCTTCTTTTCCAATTGGACGACATAACCTACAATTTACTAGACAGTTAGACACTTCCCCTGTGTACCTTCGATTGAGTCATAAAGTAATAGCTAGTTAAAGACGTGTGCTTCCCTGATAGAGGGTATGATGTTTGTGTTGGCCGTAAAATTAGGGTTTTTAAGCTTGATCTATTGCCTTCATTGCCCGGGGAGTGGCGATGTGGAGTACCTATCGATTCTATTAAAGTTTCATGAGTTTGTTTGTGGGCTAAGTAGTCGAGTGTCTTACTAGATAGTCTCAATGTTTTCTCGGCTACGATTAGCTGGTTTTGTTTGGAGAAACAGGTAGGTAATTAATTAATTAATTGACGCAATATGGTATTTAACTGGCACTCAAATCAGTTACTTATTATGAACACGCTCTGTTATTACCCACATGGGTTGTTTGTAGGGAAATACAGATTAGTGATGTCACCGTTTTCAGTAGTAAAACAAAGCCCGTTTTTTGCCCGCAGTGACTGACAGTAATGTTAATATGTACTAATTAAAACATCAATTAGAGACGGCCTAATTTTAATAAAAACCAAATTTTACCGTCGTTATCAAATCCTCTAAACAAAACTAGCAACGAGTGTCTTAAAAACTTGTTTATCTACAATTTCGCAATTCATTTCAACAGGAAAATTATTAAACAAAGCTTAGAGTCTAATACACCCGGCTCTAAATTTACAACCAGCTTGTAATAGCAATAAAAAAAACACTAGGGATGCGCTGCCCCTTCGAACCACCCCTGCAAGCAAACACTTATCTGAAGAAAGCCGTCTATCGTTGCCTAATTTCTCGTAAAATTAAAAACGATCACTTTATCATGTCGTGAAAAATGTGAAGAAAATTACATGAAGGATAAAATGCATCTGTTGCGTAATCGAATGACGATAGGATGTCCTGATACTGACACGCGCGTTAGCTCTTATGTAGTGACCATAAGGTTTAGATTGGTGAGGAGTGAATGGTGTACAAGTGAGGTATTAATCAAAAGGCAAGTTAGGAAACCCTCCTTCCGCGTCAGCGACAAGCCTTCCGCAGCATTTATCGTGTTATTAAAACTGAAGCGGGTGCGTTGCGTAAAAAAGATAATTATCTTAGCCCCCGTCTTGGGCAGGGTTGTCGGTTTTGAGGATTATTGTGTTTGTAGTAACTTTATTGTAAATATTTACGAATATTATAAACGCAACAGTTCGTAAGGATGTTATTTGATACCTTTTCAATGAATTTTGATGAAACTTTCCAGTATAGTGCAACTTATGACATGAAAAATCGAGCAGAGCTATTTTAATATTATGTAGGTATTTTATTTATTGTCTTCACTACAATAGTATAAAACTAAGTCGCTTCCCCCTGCTTCCCTATGTATGCTTAAATCTTTAAAACTGCGCAACGGATTTTTATGTTTTTTTTAATAGATAGAGTGATTCACGAGGAAGGTTTATATGTATAATATAGTACCCGTGCGAAGCCGGGGCGGGTCGCTAGTTTAATATAATTTGATTTACAGAATATTTGGCATAGTAACAAACAGATCTGGGGGCACGGCAGTGCCCCCGCCAAGTCGAGTAAAACAGCGGCACGGTCGTACCATCCTTTTCTCGAAGCAGTTCATAAATATAACTCACAATCCTCATTGGCTGTCATCGGATAAGTACGAAAAAAACCAAGTACTTTGAAATATTCGAAGGATTAGGACGGATATGAGCGTTAATTGCGATTCCGAGCCCTTTGAAACAACTCTGACCTAAGTGCTTAACTCGTCACTCTTCGTGTGGAACACAAAACCGCCACTTCCAAGACGCAGTCTAAACATACGAGTGGCAACCCTAAACTCGGGCACGGGCGATGAGTTGCCGAGTGCCCGCGGCACATGCCCGCCATCAGTCATCGATGTGCCCGGTCAAGGATGCCGCGACACTTGTTACTAACGTCATGCTCGTTACCCCCCTAGCGAGCTGGAAACTTGGCCCGTCAGCAAACGTCACAATTGGAACTTAAATTATTGGAGTAATAAGTGAGTGGACAATTGTGTTGGCAACTGATGTCGGACATCACTCATCCATGTGTTTCAAGGGTGATCATAATTATCAACATGCTGTGTCTATTGGGAGCTTATCTTAATAGTTACCGATTAAATCCATACTAATATTATAAATGCGAAAGTGTGTCTGTCTGTCAGCTATCAACGCTTAAACCGCTAAACCGATTTAGATGAAATCTGGTATACTTTTTTTTTTGTTACATAGATAGCTACATAGGTATATAAGACTGACATGTAAAATACTTGTATTTTATCAATAAATTAATTGAATTGGTATAGAGATAGTTTGAGTCCCAGGGAGGGACATAGGATAGTATTCAACCCGGAAATCACTTCCTATAGGGGGTGAAATGGGGGTGAAAATTTGTATGGAACAACGATATATAAACGAGTTCCACGCGGACGGAGTCACGGGCTTAAACTAGTGAGAAATTAAGAATTAAAATAAAATAGAGTACCTACCTAAAGATATAAAATAAAACTATAATGCGCAAGGTAGGTGACTCTAGAAGGACATTAATCACCGAGTGATATGTCAAGGACAAGGCGGGACTTGTCATGTCGGGGCCAACATCACCAACAAACCGACACCTATCGACACAGGCACGACTAAGAGAATGGATCTTCAAATACATACATGAAAGGTTGATTAAATACCTCATCAGTAAAAATCTCGTAAGTCAACGTATATTAAATCAGTGAAACGGTCGTTAGCAAGTACCAATTTAATGGTTGTTTAATGTATACTTATTAACTATATAGATATTACAGCACAATAATCATAAGTTACCACAGCGCATATGAGCTGACCAAATTTTCAGAACATGTAATATTCAATTCGCACCAACTATTTGTACATACGAGAGCTACATGAACTTTCTCCTGTGGTTAATTCTATTTACTCGGCTGAAACCGTTGCACTGCACCCATAAATTATCGTCAACTACACACCGCAGATGGAGTATACAGAGCTGTAGAATATTTATAAAAGCGGCGTAATTTAAACGAACTGAGGGTAGATCTCGCTTGCGCCGCAGATCGCAATTTTCCGGAATACTCGGGAAAGCTACAAATGTTCCTGAGTCGTTCGCGCCAGAAAATTACATTTCATAAAATTTAGTGACGTTGTGGCGTTATCGATAGGCAAGCTGTATGTTTTTTCTACACGAGTAAGAATATAGTTTCGTGTTGCACAATTGGTTACAATTCGCACGTATTTTACGTAAAACATCTTCGACTCAACTGATGCTGAGAGGGTGATGCGAATGCAAAAAAGAGCTCTACGGACCATGCTTGGGCTCAATCAGAGGCAGTCCTGCAAAGCGTTGTTTGCCGAACATCGAATAATGACCCACTATTCACAGTACATTTTCGAGATCATCATGTTCACGAGAAACCACCTGTCACAATTTAAGCGAGTGGAAGTGACGGGGAAGTGCCTTCGTAGTACGGGAAGACTTCGAACAGTGCAACGGCGCACAGTGCGACACGCTAAGAATGCGCGGGTGATAGGACCGACCTACTATGACACCTAAAACGACGACGACTTAAAAAATGAATGTTCCGAGGAAACGTTTAAGCGCCGCCTAAAGAACCTTTTATTAGAGAAGTCACTTTATTCTGTAATAGAATACATTGACATAAGACATTAATTTAATTTTTTTTAATGTAATTATTTGGTATGAATGATCCAAGTAGATTTTTATTTTTATTTTATTTGACATATTAAATATATACCGACATTTTACTGGATAAGTACTACCGGTAGGTAATCATTATTATTATTATCTTTTAATTTTATTTGACTAAGGAACGAGGTTTTGGTTTTGTCCTTGTATTTTTATGTACGCTAATTATTGATAAGGTACCTCTCAGTACTCTAATTATTCATGATTTTAATATTATTTGTATTCTTAACTTTGAAATTTTGACATTCCTATTTTTGATATTCTATTTGTTGTTTTATATTACTGTTGCGAAATTGAGCCTAACGATCATTATACAATAATTAGTATTTACAAAGTGTTATTGTTTATGAGCATTTTGTAATGAGATAAATAAAACTAAACTAAACTAAACATGAAAGTTCCCATCACATTTATGTCCATTATGTGAACCTTAACCTGGTGCTTGTCAGTGTACACATTTATTAACGATCAAGCTCCAGAGCTGTTCGCCGCTGGAACTGAACCCACTACTCTTTTTCGTTTCCGTTGTACATCTCTTCTAAACTTCTTTATATATTTTTTTAACTACACAATTATCAAAATAGCATTAATGCTCGTGAACGCTGACTTCTGGCCGAAGGGTGTTGTGTTTCGACGGCCCTGGGGCAGCCTACCGAACCCCACATCAGACCATGAAGAGGCAGCGGAGCCACACCGCTATGTATCCTAGATAATATCTTAAAATACAGTTTTTATAATTTATCATTTGTTATATGGGCCTAAGATGCCTGAATTAAATGAATCATTATTATTATTAAACCAATCCCAGTCTCGAGCTCCCTTTCATCGACACAGCCCCATCCCCAGCTGGAGCTGAAGAGCAGTGCGGTAGCGGGCACGCATGGCTGCGCGAATCACACGACTCGTTTCACAAGATAACAATTTGTGCGCGAGCTTATGTACCGCACCTGCTCGCCTGCTCCGAATTGGACCTACCTTTACGCAAATTTACATAGGGAGCTTTAATTTGCCCTGTCTCGGGTTTTTAGGTACCTTCAGTCATGTGCGAAAATAAAGCTGCATATAATTTACATGAAAAATATGTCTCATGGCTCTTACGTCGGCGAATGATGGTTTCAGAATATATTTAGGAGAGGATTAATTCGATACATAATTGACTGTGCATTGCCAAGTAGATTCTATAATTATTATTCTCTTTATTCATCTTTTATCTTAAGCTAGGTTTTTACAATAACTATATAAAAAGTAAAATATAAAACTATACATACAAAACATAAAATCATTATAAAAACCTAACCTAGGGTACCGCCGGCAGCGAGGCGGAGCCTAAGCTGCCGGTGGTCAGGGCGCCAGAGACAGGAATCTCCTGACTATCCGCGCAGTATCCAGGAGTACCGCCTTCTGTATCTGACCCTTGATCCAGCCATCTAGCGAGAGTCTCTTGAGGTGATGGTCGAGACTCTTCGCTATTAAACCGTTCGCTGAAACGACTATCGGGACGATGATCGTCGAATCAACATCCCACGTGGCGGTTACCTCGTGAGCCAGGTCTAGGTACTTGCTGGCTTTGTCCTTCTCGGCCTTCACGAGGTTCTCGTCATGGGGGATGGTGATGTCGACGAGCACTGCCTGGCGTTTCCATCGATCTGTCAGCACGATATCAGGCCTATTGGCAAGAATAGTCCTGTCCGTGATGACAGTTCGATCCCAATAGAGCGTGGCACGACCATTTTCGAGAACTGGCGCAGGTGTGTACTTATAGTAAGGCACTTCGGAGGCCACAAGACCGTATAGCAGAGCAAGTTGCTGGTGAATAATTCTGGCTACAAGGTTATGTCTGTGCAAGTACTCGCCGTTAGCAAGATGACCACAACCGGAGATAATATGCCTGAGTGACTCCCCGGGACGGTGGCATGCCCGACAAATGTCGACCGTACCGTCCTTCAGGATATACCTCCGGTAATTGTTCGTCATGATAACTTCGTCCGCAATTGCACAGACAAAACCTTCGGTTTCCCCGAAGAGATCCCCGAAGCGTAGCCAGTTCACCGACGCGAGCAGATCTACATCGGGTCCTGTGAGGGCCTTGTAGAACCGCCCGTGTAGCTCCTTGCTCCTCCACACCGCCCTGCGGTCCTCGACGCTCATTACTTTAAGTCTGCGCCAGTTCTCGTTTGCCAAGGAGAGCGGGGTGAAGTTTCCGTCTACTGCCACTACGTCGCGATGCATCCCACACTCGTTGTTTAGGAAATAATCCCTGAGATTGCACACCTCACGGTTGTGAATGTCCTTGGCATTTAAAAAGCCGCGACCTCCACACTTCCGCGAGATGTACAGTCTCATAACAGACGAGCGTGGGTGTAACATGCGATGCGCAGTAAGCAGTACTCGGACTCTTCGGTCCAGGGCATCCAGCTCAGTCTGAGTCCACCTTAGTACGCCAAAGAAGTAAGTAAGCAAGGGCATCACCCAGGCGTTGAAGGCGCGCACCTTGTTGCCGCCCGACAAAAGACTATTAAGTACTTTGGTCAGGCGACAAAAGAAGCGCTCCTTCACCACCCGCTTTACGCCCTCACCCTCAATACCCAATGACTGTGACATACCAAGATACTTATAGGTTTCTGCTTCGGAGATAGATTTGAGGGACATTGTCTCAGAAAGTTGCAAATTTGCTGAATTTACAACTTTCCCCCGCTGTACATGCATGACCGCACACTTATCGACATCAAATTCCATTTTGATGGCGCTACTGAAGACTTCTGTTGTTTTCAGTAGTTCCATCAGGTCATGTCCATTCGGTGCAAATAACTTAAGGTCGTCCATATAGAGCAGATGAGAAATGACCTCACCCTCTCTCCGAAGTCGGCAACCTAGTCCTGAATCCTTCAGCATGGTGCTAAGCGGATTCAGCGCTAGGCAGAACCACAAAGGACTCAGACTGTCGCCCTGGAAGATCCCACGTTCAATTCTTATAGAGTCCTGCGGACCAGAAGGGCAATCTCCCCCCCCCGGTTGACGAAGGACTGTGGTCCACTGCCCCATGCAAGCGCCTAAGAAGGATCTCAGAACTGCATCAACTTTATACAACTCTAAGATCCTCCTCAGCCATGAATGAGGCACCGAATCATAGGCCTTCTTGTAGTCAATCCAGGCAGTCGAAAGGGCCCCTCTGTTCCGCCGGACTCGTTGGCAAATGGCCATGTCTATGAGGAGGAGCTCTTTAGTACCACGAGACCCAACCCTACATCCATTTTGAGCAGAGGCCAAAACGTTGTTTGCAACTATGTGTGCGTTAATTTTTGCTCTCAAAATGGATGTAATGAGCTTGTACAGCGTAGGCAAGCACGTGATGGGTCTGTAGTTTTTCGCTTCCGTGGTACTACCGGACTTATAGAGCAGGGAGGTGATACCAGTTGTCAAGAAAGAAGGCAGGGAACCGAGCTCAAGGGCTTGCTGGAACTGTGTTGCCAACCGCAGGTGTGAGCATCGAAACCATTTCAGCCAGAAGTTGTGTAATCCATCCGGTCCAGGACTTTTCCAGTTCGGAGCCAAACGGATGGCACAACTAACGTCCTCGGGGCTGATGGTAACAGTCCCCATGGGTTCGATGAACTCACACTCACGTTCAACAACACTTATCCACCCGCCTTCGGTGTGTTCGACTGGCAGTGACCAGATACTACGCCAGAAGTCAACCATGGCAGTAGCATCCGGTTGCTGTCCGTCGGACACACGAAGGTCGGTTCCCTCCCACTCTCGGTATACCTTCCTTTGATCGCTCTGGAAAAGGCAATTCTGCTGGTATCGATCCACTCGCTCTCTGTAGCGGCGAATACGGCCTGCCCATGCATAGACTTTCTGCTTCAGAAAGTCAATGCGCTCTGTGACACAGGCCATGTAGTCACGGGGTCTGATACCAGTTCCCGCGAAGGCCTGGTTCACAAAGCGCATGACTCGGGGGCGGTTGTTGCCCCCCCTGAAGCAGATCAGCTTTGCAATGAGAGTCCTACACGTATTGATACGACGCTCAATCCGTACTTGCCATGCAGGGACACCCCCGGCGGTCCTAGGTGCACGGTCAGCGTCCGGAAACTTGACGCGAGCAACACGGCACGCCGCGATGGCCCCGCAGTACATGATTGAGTGTGTATCAAGTAAGTCTTCACTAGCCCGTATATACGGGTCTAGCAGACCGTTTAGAGCTCCCATTAACGCTAGATTGCGTCTATTTACGGGCAGGCGTGGTAGTCGTGGCCTAGAGTTGTTTGTGGAACGATACCTCGTAATCGCATCTTCCAAAGCCCTCCTCAGTTGCTCATTGGTCTGGGTATTCACGCTCTGATTCGCACGGTCCTCCTCGTCGGCACTGTGATCAATACGCGGTGCCCCCGGTGCCAGGTCGGGAGCAGGCATCGGAGCCGGCAACAAAGCGGGCGGATCCCGCGCCGAGGTAGAGGCCGCACGAACAGAGAGTGCTTCCAGGCGTAGCCGATCAAGCGTAGCGTCATCCAACCGCTTGTGCCGCTGGATGACGCGCACCTGATCCGATAGGCGCTACGCAGACACGGTGATGGTCGGTTCAAGCGCCTGGAACAGAGGCAGCATCCGGACACGGTACGCAGACAGATTAGTTCCTCCCTCTGTCGCCCCATAGTAGGCGCGCATGCAGTTTTCGTTAATGGATTGCGTCCACTGCATGCGGCGCACTATACCACCGGTAGCGGGAGCCATGGGCGGAGCAGGATGCCCCGCAGGCCCCAAGCGTGCCGGCAGCGGTGGTCGTCCTCGTCGCGCAGGTGGTCGCGGCGGCGGGGACGGCGGCCCGCGCTCGTCGCTCGACTCGCTGGTGTCGGGCGCTGTGGCGAATTCATCGCCCGAAGACGATGGTGAGGAGCTGAACGGCGCGGGCGAAGGTGGTGGGCGTGCGCGTTGTGTCTCCGCTCGAAGACGTGATCTCGTGATCATCGAAATTTGATTATTATTATTATTAATGCATGGAGAGCCACGTTGACTATGCTGTGTTACCCTATTAATTCTAAGAGGCGTCAGTAATAAGAATAAAATTAACAACCGGGTAACACGTCTGTATTCGTTTTCTACAGTAGGTACAGGGTGGTAATAGCCTAGTTTGTATTGACTTTGCCTGGAAAAATCCAGGTAAGAGAAAACATCTCTCATCTCTCATCGATGAGCACCAGTAGACACCTATTTGCTCCCGTGTCTTGAATTTTAACGATGTATTTAATGACTCTTTTATCCACGCCTATAGTACCACCACACATAAAGAACGTAGGTATATAGTCGCCTAGTACAACAAATAAAGTTTACCTTAGTGACGGGCTTCTCTGAAAAAAAGCGTAAGCCAATTAAATAAGTATCTACATATGATCGAAAAATAAAAATATACCGATTTGCAACCCCAAAACCGGACTGAACAAACCACTTATCCCAAACGCTCCCGGCGGACAGGAAGCCCGTCGGAAAAACACGAAAAAGGCTTCTTTTCCGTTTTTTCCATATCACCTCGCAGCGTGTCTAGGACGGACGTTTCCGGGGCTTGTCTTCGGTATCAGCCCGGGAAAACATTGCTTCCGGGACTGTCAGCTGAGGCCCGGTCAAGATTTTATATCGCTCTTTTTCCTTCGACTCATAGATCCATTTGTCTTTGTTTACCGACTTGTTGAGGGGAGATTATGAACTTGTTGAGTGATGGATTAAGAAATAAAGGTACCATATGAGTATGAATTTTATTCGGTACGGTCAGAGGTATTAATATACGAACATAAATAAGGACATAAATAGCTGTACACGCCTTTATGACATTGACATTCTATATAGATATTTTTTGTCCTTTATATGTACGTATCGTATATTAATACCCCTGACTGTACTTCCTTATGTTTATAACATCTTTAACACTTATTAATTAAAGTGCACCTTACTGTACTTACTTATGTTTATATTATAACATCTTCGTCATAATTAATTAAAGTGTACCAATTTACCTGTTACTGTTACGTTTTAACAAAATAAGCGAATTAAAATTGATGCTAATTTTTATTTAACCTACCCCTTATTTCGTTCACCCGTGCTTCTTTTAGTATTGTGTTAGATTCGATAACGACAACATGCAATATATTTCAATTATACGAATCAATAAAATAACTAATTATACGAATACTTTTGTTTTTATAATGATAAGTCCTTAATCTGATTTTGTCATTTCCGAGCAACCGGTAATAAAACCCACGAGACAGGTTTTGTGACACGTCAATTAATCCAGATTATTGAATTTCAAAATCGCCAAACGACTTTAAACCTGCCGCCTTTAATGTATTCCCCATAAATTATCCACACCCGTATAGGATTTCACTGTTCATCATTGTCACTGCATCCTGAACAAATTATCGAAAAATTATGACTTCGTTCTTCGGTCACGTTTTAGCCATTAAACGGAGACAAAACGATCTAATTCCTGACGAAGCGAAATATCCACGAACTGGTGCTATCATTGCGCAAAAAAATGCCACCGCAGAATTGATACACTTGAAAATCACGTTCACTCAACAATAGACCTTATTATGTCTTATACAAAAGTGTCTGTCTTTTTTGTTGGACGCAACGATATATTTGTCGAAGGTGTACAATCAGTGGGTGTCAGAATGCGTTGTCCCATTGATACAGAATTAAGGCGCCCCATTGATTGCGACAAAACATCACTCGATTGTCCGGTCAGCGGTGAATAATCCTCGGCTACCATTTGTATGTTGTATGTTACCAGTTTCGTTGTTTATTTTAACGCTAATTTGACTATTTGGAAGTTTTTTCAGCAAATAGTCCCAGACCCAGTTCTTTAAATGATAATACTTACCTACTAATACAGATAATACAACAGGGAATATGCAGCTATAATATTTACCATTAAGTTGTGACTAAAATGTTCAAAAAACATAAAAAATAGCAAGTGAAACGTTTTTACTAATTATGCTAATTTCAAATAATAATTACGATTTTAAGTAATGTGAAACGGAACGTGTTTTAATCCAACAATCGGCGTCTGGTGACTTCACTCCTGTGAAAGGCCAAAACTGGCAACTCTATGACATCTAGGGACGAACCACGGACAAACAATTATGGCGAGTGACATATATATGAGTGACGTCACAGGAACTGTAGATCCGTTTAGGCGCGAAAGTTTAAATTGTCAGTTTGTAACAGGAATTTTGACTATAATTAAATCATAATATTTTAATTTTTAATACTTTCGTGGTCTATTCCACATGCGATTCTTTCAAATGAAAGCAATATTGAAAATACATACAGACAATATTGCTTTTAGTATGATTTGAACGCGGGATCGCCTGATTTATAGGCAGAGTCACGATTGAACTAAGATAACGTCTGAATATGGAATTGGATGAACCGTGTGTCCTACTTAAAACATCAGTGTGTTGGTCACTCTGCCAAAATGGCGTAGCATTTTGATGAAACTCTTATTGAGGAGTGAGAAGAAGACTTTTTTCACGATTTTATTGCGTCACAGCCCCTCTACCTATATCCGCAATCGCAGCAGAGAGTCATCGCATCGCGCACATCTGGCTGCGTTAAAATGGATTAACCAGAAGATTACACGCGAAAAAAACGCATAGTAGCTTTACAAAGACACCGCACCGTGACAATTGGTGGGATTACCCGGTGATTGGTATCATGCGAACAGCGGTTTCGAGTTTAGAATTCGTACTAGTATGTTTATGTTCGTGGGAGAATGTAACTATAAAATACTGGCATGTAACGGATAGGTAGAGTTATGGTTGAGCTAAAACTTTGACAAAAAGTGTGACATAATTGTATATTTTTATTTGTCTAGCCCACAAACCTTTCTTTTGACACAAATTACAAAAAAACATAGGCTATGTCGTACCAAAGGGTGGATCTCGATAAATTATACTTACCTACATATTATGAGGAACGAAATTTCAGCTATCGATAAATTATTTTTGGCATTATTTTGACAGTATAAGCGATAAAATTAGCTGACATTTCACTCAATTTAATATGTATAGACTGTACATAGGTATCAAAGCGAGATCCACCCTGTATTTGTACAATTCTATACGCCACATACTTGGTGAGTTACATAATTTGTTGCTGCTATTGTAATTTTATCTGACTAAACTTTCGGGGAAGCGGGTTTGTTTCCACGTTTTCAGTTAAGAGTTTTAAAATAATAACAATTGTTAAAGTTAGCCACTTGGCATGGACGCATCAACATCGCCTCTGCCGCTCCAGTGTAAACAGCGCTTAACCTAACCCAATAACTGACGTTAGGTACACGTATCGCATTGCTTTCGAAGTATTTCGTTATTTTGTCTACACGGATGCTGGCGATGGTGTGCTACCGACTATTTTATTCAGACCTTCGCGCGTTAGAAAGCTGCAGAGAACAGTTCTACCATCTTTAGTTTCGTGGAGGTAGAGGGGTCAGCTTATAATGGTAGGAGCGTAACATTGTGGTAGGAACGTGCCGTGGCTTCGAGTCCACGAGCTATTATTGTTCTGGCCAGCTCGGATGAAATATTGCCCCACTGTGCATGCCGTACTGTTTTTGCGAACGAATTTGTTGGGAAAAATATTAGCGGAAATAAGTAGCCGCGAAGAGTCGTGAACAAACTTTGCAATGAGACTTTCGTGCCCGCCGTGTTGCCTTTGTGACTTACACGTTGGTAGAAAACTTGAATACTTGAGAAATGTGGTAACAAATCACTATTCTTTTTAAAAAATAGTCTCATTGTCAGTAAGAAGTTTATTCTGATACCGGTTAGTTACATTGTAAAGTCGCCGTCAATGGAATTTGCTAACTATGTAAACAAACCGCCATAGTGAAAGACAATTTTAATATGGCGGTTTGTTTACATAGCAAATTCTATTGACGGCCACTTTAGTTAGGGTCTTCTTTTACTACAAATGTTCAAAAATGACAGGTGGGATTGGTAAGTAATACCTAATAGGTCCTTAAGAACTCGACCTAAACAGTTCCATCGATAGATTTTGTGTTTAGAAAAAGGTGCAAAACAAATGAGTACATATTGAAATTAAACTACTAAAATGATTTAGCAACAAATTTCCGAATGCACCCTAAATATTGAGCATATTTCTCAAACAGGCGTATCGAGGGGAGAACGGGCCCGAGTGACAATGACGCGGCAGCGAAGATAAATTTCTATCACGCTCACAGATTAGCTGCTATTGTGTAACTGTGTAAGATTAACTGATAAGTGTCTGCTTGTTAATAATAAGAGAAATGTTTACGAATGCCACTTACTCGCCGAGGGTGACGCTCCCCTTTGTAATAGTATTGAAGATGTTTTTTAATTAATCAAAAGTGATACGATTTATGGGAGTGAGGTTATTGATTAAGACTTTTTAACCTGCAGAATTAATAAAGGGCGCTCTGTGGATAATTATTTAAACAATTATTGATGCTAGGACACGGTATCCGATACTAACAAACGAGCAACATTAGTAGGTATACTTAATTATTTGATTGAAGAAGGATTAAAAAATTCTAGAATACTTTTATATTTTTATAAAGAAAAAATCAAATTATAGTTATGTATAAGTTTATTCCAGGAAAGGAGAAATTACGCGCAAATCGAAAGCCTATTTGTGGAAGTCTGTTCCATAAGTTTCTTAATATTTTAATAACGTGTTAACGGACGACCGCTTTAGCCTAGTTGGTAGTGACCCTGCCTAGGAAGCAAAAGGTCCTGGGTTCGAATCCCGGTAAGGGCATTTATTTGTGTGATGAGCACGAATATTTGTTCCTGAGTCATGGATGTTTTCTATGTATTTAAGTATTTATTTATCTATAAAATTATATTTATCGTCGTCTAGTACCCATAGTACAAGCTTTGCTTAGTTTGGGACTAGGTCGATTTGTGTAAGATCGTCCCCTAATATTTATTATTATTATTATTATTATTGACGTAGTTATACCTACGTTCTAAACAGCGTACCTACCGTAATGCTCATACTTGCGACCCAAGGGAAAATATCAATTAAGAGTCCGCAGTAAGCTCGGCCGAATTTCACCTTCCCATACAAACGTAGTTACGCTCACATTTTAAAACTACGTGTTGGATTGTGACGAAACTTTGCATATACAATGACATGGGGTATATCTGTCTGTAATTATTTTATATGATTCCAGTTTATAAAACAAACGAAATACAGCAAACACAAGTATTGTATGAAAAACTTAAATTCGCTGTAGTTTTTTTACTATGGTATCTGAAGCTACAAAAACTAATTTAAGACATAGATATACCTCATGTCATTGTATATGCAAAGTTTCATTACAATACTTACAATCCAACACGTAGTTTTAAAATGAGAGCGTAACTACGTTTGTATGGAGAATCGAGCTTACTGCGGACTCTCAAGTGTCTGGCAAAGTCCTGATTATATTTGCGTCAGTAATTTAATTTTAAGATAATGTCTCAGATTTAATTTAATGTACCTGTGGACACTGCGAACATTTTGGAAACAAATAACTTTATTGTAACATTATGTTTGGTGTAATGTCACAGCAGCTTACTTGTTCATTCGATCCATGGAGCCGGTGTCAGATGGACCAGGTGTCAATGTGACATCTCCTGTCATGTATCGATGCGATGCCGTGAGTTCGTATGATTTTTTCGTGTAGTGTGGAGGACAAATAAAAAGTATCTGTTCAAGAGATTAAGGAATAAAATCAAAAGTTCGATTAGTCATTTGAATACAATGTATTGTAAATAGGTATATGTGATAGATTTTTTGACTCAAATGTTGTGTTCACGACAAGTTATTAAAACGCTACTTGTCTATTATGTATATAAATATACAACATACTCCTTATACAAGTAAGCATGATACTTACGGATAAATACCAGTTGCAACTCAAAGCATACCTAAATACCTAAATACATATAGCCATCTTAACTCAGATTGCGAGACACTTTTAACGATCTAGTTAATAACTATGAAGTAGATACTAGTTAAGATGATTTACATCATGATAAACATAAAAGGGAAATTTACAGCACTTAAGATAAAAAAGAAGTTTTTTTTATACAACGACGCTGGCAAACAAGCGTACGGCCCGTCTGATGTTAAGCGGACACCGATCCTATAGACGCATGCGACTCCAAAGGAGTAACATGGGCGTTGCCGACCCTTGATATGTTTGAGGATTAGCCGTCTTGACAGCTGAAGGAACAAATTCCCTCGCTCTCAACACAACGCATCCTCGGGAGCTCTGGCGACCTTGCTCATCTCCAGGAACACAACACTACTACTCCACAAACACAAACCTACTTACTAATACTTGGTCGGTTCTCGTTTCGCTAAACCATACTACCCAGCTATTTACGCGTGATTTTGTCCGCCAGTGTTCACAGCTACGACAATACGCCGTCCCATCTGTGCGCCAGTAAGCGGAGATCATACCGAATTCTATAAACATTATCAGCGGTGGCAATAAATATAATAACAATAATATTTTTTATTGTGACGCACAATGCCGGGGGTTTGTCAGCCGCCCGCCGTAATGAAGATGTAATGGGGCCGCGGACTAATCCGTCCATGAAGGGGGTGACCGGGGCTGAAAGGATGTCACGCGAATATGACAGATATTATGACAGCAATGCAACGGATTCGATACTCGCTCCAAATTAGCTTTTTTATTTTTTATTAAATGTAGCGGCTGTTATAAAAAAAATATTAACAATTAAAATCTGGAGCTTTTATATCTTCTGATTTCGGTGAACATACGAAAAGAATACGCGATACAAAATATCCTTCATTTTTGACTGCATCTCTTTACTAACAATTAAAAATATCGTTGCATAAATACGAGTCAATTAACATTGGAGCCCGTAACAGTAAAATAAAGTCAACTTTTTAGAACAAACATAGTTTATTTGTTAAATAAAATGGGACGGTTGTACATTGAATAATCACAAATCGGTCCACGCATACTCAATGTCCCGTCGAACAAACATTACAAACAAATTATTCAGGCCCAACGCTTCGCGGCGAAAAATCAACAACACCACATAAAACATGCACATCCAATTCCCCTTTGTCAGTTCCGAACCGACCTAAACTACGCCGAATAAGTACATTTTGTTTAATTCAGAAGGTAACAATTTGAATATTTCGATCATAATTAGAGGGATCCTATACACATACCTACTCGATAACTTCCCAGTCAAATCTATTTTAAGAGTTGTAATCACTTTTACAGACAGTCTACAATAGCTTGGTATAAAATTCATAATTTGAGCGGGACTTGCCCTGTCAATTTCGCATCAATTTTGACAGTTGTCCCCAGTGATAATAATTATTTATCGATCCATTAATTCATTACTTGATTGACAGATTTCAAATCGCTTTGTTGCAAACGAGTTTGCCTCATCTCATATTCATCACTGAACTGATATGATATGAGCGAGTTGTTTTCTTTCCTCTCAACTTTTGAATAAACATGATCATCTGCTAAAATTAATATTTGCATGATATTTTTACTAAATAAATTCATTGCGAATACTACAAAGAAGAAGCAAACTGTATATTTGTGTCGTGATTTTAAGACCTGTGAGAAAAAGAACCGCGTGAATCTTGAGTGATAATTGAATACAGAGAAGTTTTAATAACAAACGAAAATGCACACAAAAAGAGATGCATTTCAAGAGATTTCATGGCCGTAACTTTATTTGAAAAAAAAAAACTTGCCAATCAAGTTTTCATTTTAAAGTATGAATACGCTGACATCTTTCTTTGTTAATTTTGCCGTTACTACGACTGTTTTCGTTAAAAAACCGTAGATTTCTAAAAAAAATGTTGACGGGGGTCACGCCTAAACCAAAATTAGGAATTATTCGTACGCAACCTTTTATTGCACTTTGACACGGGATGTTCTGAGAAAGCCCGGAGGTTTTTTTTACATTTGAAGATTTTATTGAGATATCGAAATTTGGGAAACGGTGGTTAGATAAAGTTACCATGTGTCTGATTGAACAATGGTGGCACCCCTTTAAGTTTACTTCGACATGTGAACTTATTGAATTTCGGCAAATCCCTTTAAATGTACCCATATGGATTTAACGCGAGAAAGGGTGATTTCGATCGATGCCAATAAAGTAATAATAAATCAACTTGCTGACTAGGGATCTCAAATGCTTCTTCGTATAGATACCTTACTCGTTGTTATTATAATAATGTAACTTATCACGAAGCGTTACTAACTGCAAGTATGTGGGTGTTCGAGTTAGCAAGTAACATCAAAGGGCCCTTATGCAGCGGCTCGGAAGCGCGGTCAGCGTTTGCGTGTAATGATGCCGCAATTGGCACTCTTACCCTACGTCACGTACGAGATCAAACTGGCGTGAAACACGGGGAACCACGTTAGAAATTTCTTTTGGGCAAAAATATTGGCGTCAATTATATACCTTAATTAGAATTGCAAATACCTACATGAACCTATGAATAACTCCATTAAAGACAAAAACCTGAACGATTCAACTTGAACTTATGCTAAAAGAAGTATGAATTACGATTGTCACTCCGACGTGAGTTTGGGTGCTTTCTCAATTTATTGTAGTAGCGTTCATTTAGTTCCTTTCCTTTACTAGGTACTTACTTATGCAGAATGATTTATATGGTAAAGTCCCAAGTGTTGTACTGATCCTAATGCTCATTATAACTCATTTTAATTAACAGCATTCAAGACCAAAATGGCTCAAACCTAATAGACATTTGACCATACCTACTTGAAACTTTTCTTAAGCGCGATCATACTTTACTCGCTATCAAAAATCTATAAGTTACCAAATAGTTTTCAATAATGTTAAGTTACCGCCAACTTTTAAATCTGAAATCAATTGGCCGCCATAAAAGAGACGTACGGATCAAAACAAGAATTAATCCTTGGAGGTAAGCACCGGAACTAAATGTCTGCGCACAATAGCGGTTAGGCTGTAACCGGAGCGCGGGCGCAGCTATCTGTCCCGTCTCCGTCTGACATTCGATGCGCATCAAGCCCGGAACGTCCGGTGTATTCACTATGTAATTGCGGATTGGTTGAGTTCATTCGCAAGGCATGGTTTTAAAAGTTTTTTTTTAAATCACGATGTTCTTGATAACTGTCTTTGCACTAAAAAAAGCTTTTTAGCTTTGATGCAAGCTTTTGCTGCAAACTGTACTGTTCTTTAAGTATCATCAACTACTCATTGCAATCATTGTAACGAGGGCAAAAGAGATGGGGGTTGCATTATTTTTTAACTGTTTTATTTAGCTTTACCCCTCTTCCGATAGCTATTTAAATAAGTAAAGTTCCTACAAGTCGTATTGACTATCGATGAGACCGGGAATTGAAATACTTACTTTCGTGTACGCGACTCGATACAATGTTAGGAAATAAGAACTGTGAATTGTTGTAGAAAAAGCGCAAAATTCGTCCGTAATTCAATACTTTTATAAGACATTGTTGAGTTGATTTCCGTTTCCTCGCAGATACGCGCCACGCCCATTGCAAATTCAAAGTGCACTCGCTCGAGTACTTTGTGCAATATAGGATAAATCGTGACCCAACTTAATAGTACAGGGTAATAAGAGCTATTTTCGAATGACTCTAGTTGCGTTTAACACGATATAGATGCTTATAGATAACAACTCATTGTGCATTGGATCCGATTCATCTTCAATGAGTGTGTGGAATCGTTCAATAGTCCTAAATCTCAATAAAGACTTACCGAAGCGAAATAAGTTAAGTTGATATAAAATACACCAGACATTGCACAGAAATTAACGTTTTAAAAAAGCTTTGTAAAACGTCAGTAACCTAGTTACTACAATGCTAACTAACTCATCGGTATCCATAAACAATCTTGAAACAAGGGCTTGTTTTCTAAATATGACACCTAAAAACTGCATAAAAAAGATACCAAAAAAACCAGACTACTTCAAACATCAATAAAGTCGACATTTTATTGCATCCGTGCTCAACTTTCGGTAACGCTGCAGTTGTACCGTAATTTATGAACGAACCGCTCGTTTTTTGACACTTCAATTTCACACTTGACTCGTACTGAAACAAGTGGTCTATCGTCACCCAGCGCGATATATTATCCTCAACTTAACCTGATGCTAGAAAGGGTGCCTTGTCATCACTAATTGAAACTTACCTCCCAAGCGTATCTCGTGTCCAACGGCTCTGTCGCGTTATACTCCCCGATGAAAGGTCCATACTTCGTCCCGCCTTGTATATTCACTCTAGCGAACACCCCACCATTCTTTATCGCCAGTTCTATCGGTAAATTCAATTCACTATCGGCAATATCGGCATTTTTCGCTCCTCTCTCTTTCTCTCTTTGGTTTTTCGTGTCATACCTCGGCAGTTCCAAATTAGCGGGTAGGTAGCCACGTCCAAATTCTGCGAAGTTAGGAGATAGATAGGTCTCCGATAAGCGATAGTCGAGCGTGCTATAATAGTCCTTAGCGTCTACGCAGGGAGGCATAGTTTCCTGTTTGATGTAAACTAAGGTGGGCGGCGATTCAGACGTCGCAGAATCGGTCGGACTCGGCGGTGGGCTGGCTGACTCCTGGCTGTCGCCTGCTGTGGACAAAAGAAACTAATTATCATACCGTCTTATTGTCAACCAACAACATTAACCATCACGTAGCCAAAACAATGTTAGCGTCCGATAATACACACAATCCACACCCGCATCCGCATCCGCTTTGCCGTAAGGTTTGACTGGTAGAGAATGCCTTATAGCATTAAGTCCGCCTTTTGTAAAAAAAAATTGTGCAATAATGTTTAAATAAATTAATACTCATATTAGACATTAAAGAACATAAACGTAAGAAATGTATATAGTAATTAATAGATAAGTGTTTTTTATAGCTTGACGACATCCGAAGAACACCTCCTTGTGACACGAAAGCGCTATTTTAATTGTTTTTTGTCAGTATACTATGATATCGTCGATTGTGACATGCATTAATGTCAACTTAATTTTTGTCCAGCTACGGCAGAGCCGAACGGAAGGGATATGCTTTTGACACACGGAATAAGTTTTGACAGTTTATCTATGTTTGTATTTATGTGTTCCACCGTAGCGTTTAAGATACTAAACCGATTTTGATAAATGAGGTGTCAATCGATTCGAAGTTATGCTCCGGGCGACATAAGCTACCATTAGTATGTTCTTTTTTTCAGTCGCTTCTCCGTAGTCGGGTTACTATCAACAACATTTCTCATTTTGTTGGTGACATCGCCTCTCTTCACTATATAGGTAAATTATTTTGTGCCCGGACTATCACAATAAATTTCATACGCTTTAGATCCTATTACACTTCATAAATGTAATAATGGCACTTGCTTATTATTTAAAGCAAAACAGCTAAAAAATTATGAAGACGTCCAAGATGCTGATCTCATTATTCGTATTTCCGCCGTCGACAAAGAGTTTCCGCTCGTCTTCTGTCTCTCAGAGCATCCCTCCGATATGCAAGTCCTGAATATTTGCCTTGTCGGCTTAGCAACAGCTAAGTGCGAGTAGGTACGGTGACGGTCTGAATCATAAACATCTGGTCAATATAGTACCCTGGAGTATTATTCGGTACGCGTTAACGCGCCTTACTGCACCCGTCACCTACGCTCAGTTACTTCGATCGCGGCGTCAAGATATTTTTGTGGGTAAGGTTAAAACTAGTAACAGAATAGCGGGGCTATTGGTTTTCATTTTACATGATTGATTAGACGTCATTAAATATCTAGAGAAGTTACAAAATATTCCGCGTTATCAGCAAAAGGGAAAATATTTAAAAAAATGTTTTTTGTCGATGTGGCCACTAATTTTACCTTGTTTACAGGATAATGCAGTTTTAAACTGCATTAATCATTTGGTATCGTCCTTATACGAGTTTAACTTTGACTATAAATTTTTAACATCATTAAAATACGGGATAAACATGGAAATGCGAATTTATCTCATTTTCCATGTTAGGCACTAAGTATTTTTAAGCGTTAAATCTCGAGTTAGAACAAAATTTCAAATTGGTACACTACACTTCTCATTACATATAATGCCACAAAATATGATATCGACTAAAAGAACAAATATGAATTCATAATTGCATGTGGAAACCTAACATCCGTACGAACGCGTGGCATCAATAAAACGCATCCCCTTTGCAAATAGCTGAAAGAGACACTCTATAAATCATTAGACCCCCTATTACTACTAATATACTTGTTAGAACAACCCCTATCTCGTCCATTTGTCTTCCTCAGCACGTGGCGGTGAAAAAACAGGAATTATACGCTCGATAAAGGCGTATTACAATGCGATTACAAACGAAATGATAACTGCTTAACATCACAAAGGTGCATCCGACAATACCCAGGATGTGTGAACGCGTCTTAAAGAATCCCTTTATTTGGACTCGTTTGGCGAGCTTATCACCTGTCATATGTAGGAAGTGTATGCGTTGTCAATGAATTTAGTATTCAATTTAATTATGAAGATACATTAAACAAAGATGTTTTTTTATATTCACAATCAAACGAATTATTGATGATCTTATGTGTCCCAACAAAGACGGTTTTGCCATGGTAATTTTCAATGTTTACTCGATTGGGAATCCAACCCAAGCTCTCCAAGACGTCGATGTCACGCTAATCGGTAGCCGTTAGTTTTATTGTACTTAACAGATGTTATATTCTGAATCGTTATCGAATAGGTACTATTTATATTTAAAAATCGATTGCAGAATCATATTTTAGATACAGTCACGAATTCAGAACCATATTTGTTTTTCAATAGCTCAGCGAAGCTCAGGATTCCATTTTCAAATTCAAATTAAGCCGTGGCGTGGTCGTCGCTGCGTGAGCGGACAATGCGGACGAGTTGCCGTTAAAGTCTCCGGTTTCCGCAGAAACTGGCCAGATTTAAAATAAGAACATCCATGAACTGCGAGTGGAGCGGAGCTTTCAAATTGTGTAGAAACAAAAGAAGAACATTTGTATTACTAATTTTATTAATTACTAAATTTTATATTATTTCTGGTTATTGTCCACCCCCCGATAGCCGTAGGTTGAGATTCGAGAATTATCCTTTACATCGAATCGAAGGTAATTACGCAACTTTCAAAGCGGACCTCCGTTACCTTATTCACCTTATTAAAATCGGAACCGTAAGGGTGAGTAGCATAGCATTGCTAACCTCGCTCACGCATCTCTTACCATTGGTGGACTTTACCTCGCACACCGCTCCGCTACCTCGCGCAGGTCTGGTGGATACTCACCCTAATGCGCAATCAACAGTCTATGTCAGTTTTGTAACTAGCCCAAAATTACCCGTCTAAATGTTTAATAATCGGCACGTCGTGTTGTTTTCGTTTGTCACCGTTAGGTAGATAAAACATTTATCACGTTGGGATAAGAATATGGAACGTGACGGATGCCTATATTACTAAAAATACCAACATATACAGTTTTACATACATATATGGTATTTTATACGGTTAAGTAATAACTTGTTATACGTGAAAAGTCCATGGATTTCCTTTTTTGCAGGGAAAATATTATATAAAACAGTTTACCGTATACTTCATAGCAAAAGCATCGTTAGTAATCAATATTATTTTTAGGTGTTCGGTTTATTTGATAAAAAACCCACATTTTATTTGAACACCTATAAATGCCACCTACTAAAATACTTACCTATAATGTTTTTTTTAATTCATTTATCAGTAATATCTGTTAAGTAGACATACACTATGTTCTAATTATTACAAAAAACAACATTAGATAGAAAGTTAAATGTATTAAAATAATTATTTGCAAGACCGTCACCTCCGTGTCCGCGGACTCTCGGGCATGCTAATTTGGCCAGTTCGTCACACAGACTGACAATAAGGGTTTACTGTCACTCGTCGTTCACGGCCCGGCTTATGTTGTATCGTAAAACACTCACCAACATAAACTTAACAATTAAACAACAATACGAACGCCTTAAGTCTGAAGCGTTAAAGATGCAAATAGCTTGTCTAATGACTGGCTGGTACGCAAATAACGCGGTAAGCAGGCGTCCAAAGTGCATGCCTCATCGGACATACGTGAAGTGACTAAATAGATGAATTCAGCAAGACAAAGGTGAGCGTTCGCGGAAAGTCGCGCTTTCTACCGCGGCCAACATTTGTAAAGGACAGGAAATAGTTAAATTAATGAATGAAGAAACGTAGTTTACAAGTAACGTATGTACACTTGTCTGACAGTGTCATTGGAAAGCGTTGTAAAGTACACCTACTACAATGTATTTATCTCATTATCATCATAAACTTAAGAGCCGGGCTCTTGTCGGTGTAATTGCCATTTTGTTCTTCTCTCTTCCACTGTTTTGAGCTCTTACATTACACTAACTTCCTCTTTAGCTTGGTCCATAAGTGCACGTCTTGGTCTTCTCCTGCCTCTCCTTCCTTCTGTCTTTCCTTCAATCATAGTTTTTATCTATACCTACTAAAAATAGTCGCTCTGTGAGCTATGAAACTCGCGAGGGTGGTACTTAGGTTTCTATTTTTTACAAATTTCCAAAAACTGACTCGAAAAAAAATCTATGTAATTATCGAACCTGCACGTCTATCGTGAGACGGCCGCGACATACTGTCGATTTTTCTCGCACTATCCGTCACTCTCTTATTAGAACACTTAGAACAAAAATCGAGTTTGTCGCGGCCGTCTCATGATAGCCGTGCTGCTGGGGTTCTCCGGAACCAGTTATCTTGATTTCCAATGTTCTTTCACGTCACTTGTAATGCCACACGCCACATTCTCGTAATTTATGGATGAACTGAGCTGAACTGAAAATAACTTTCTGGATAGACAAAGGTTTTACTTTATCCCGCGCTGTGCAATACGCGGAGCCGCGCGGCAGCTAGTTAGACATATAAAGACTATCTCTTCCCGCGAATTGTATAATTAAACCCCGTTGAATTCCATTGTCACCCCTTTAGGGAATGATAGAAAGAAACGAGATGAAATGAATTTACATAGTTGCTGATTTTCAGGTTAAAAAGTATGTTACTACCTCCGGGGTTTTATTAACTATCTCCATCGCGTCGAAACATAATCAGCAGGTGAAGACTGCGCTACTTTCATATGGGTACATTTATGATATGAATATGGAGAGGTAAAGTACGTAACTTATGTGTTTAGATAGCTAAAATACATCGCTAAAGAATACGATTATCTGCTTATACTCAAAATAACACAGTATAGGTATCTAAGTCATGATCTATTTATTATATTATTATTTCTGAATGTTGACATTTAAATAGCTACTGACCAAATTAATGTCCTGTCCATTTGTCACTCTTGTATCTAATATTGTTAATGTGAAACTAATTGCCTATTTTAAATGTGTGTCGTACTTACGATTAAATAATAAATCCGATATATATCTATCCCTATATTTTAAACTATAATGACTATCAACGATACGATAATCAGTTAATTAAACTGAGGTATAATAATATTTACCAATTTGTTTAATCTTTGATACAGACGAACTCGTATTGCGTTGAGATATGAATCCGTCGGGAAATTCTCCACGGGCCTTCTCTTACTCTACTTTTAGAAACGTGAGGACAAGTACCTAAAGTGAAAAAAACCTTTCGAACAGGCCATTTAAAATTCAAACTTATGCCTATCTATGTCATCAAGACTGACGAGGAATATCTTTTCCGACTTTATCCGAAATAGGTAAATGACTTATGGTTGAAATCGTTTAAAGTGGCCCGCTATTTGATAAAACTGGCATTTAATTTTTTTTATCTACTAGTTTAGGAAGTAGAGTAGATTTTTCAACGGATTAGTTAAATGCAACTCAGCCAATTTTTTTTTGTATAAATGCATGCATATACGTCGATGTATGTATACCTTCCTACCTATTAATACAGATAATAGATACTGTATTTTTTTTTTACATTCGGTACCTAAATATTACAAGCCACTAGTTATCACAAAATTTTCGCAATGCAAAAATTTGTAAATAACTAGGTACAATCATCCTCCTAGCGTTCCCGGTTGTGCCCCTAAAGGAGCCCGGGGTCCGCTTTGCCACCAAGATTTGGCATAGGCACTAGTTTTACGAAAGCGACTGCCATCTGACCTTCCAGCCCAGAGGGAAAACTAGACCTTATAGGGATTAGAAAAGCTAACGCTAAATATTCCGTACATAAGTTCCGAAAAACCCATTGGTACGAGCCGGGATTCGAACCCATGACCGCCGCTTGACAGCCGCATGCCTAAACCACTAGGCTACCGTAGCTCTACTACGTAACACACGGTAAATAACTAGGTACCAAAATGTACAATTTAAATGTAAATTTGTATGGCAAGAAAGGTTTAAGCACCCACAAAAGGCGGACTTCTACCGTTCCAATTAAACCTACTTAAGACATTCCACAGCTACCTAATTTAAAAGAATTGTTCAATAGCTATATTTCGTATAGATAGGTACGCACAGTCAGCATCGTATAGTTAGTAGCAGCCAAAGTAGCCAAATATATCGTAACACATCCTTACCTACTCTTACACTATAAAGACGTGTTCCGATATTGACTGCTACTAACTATAATATGCTGAGTGTACAGTCGAAAGCTAACAACATTCAATTGTCCAACTAAAATGTGTACATGGTATGTTTTGTGCTATTATTATTATATTTTATTAAAGTGAGTCGGAAAGCGGACCCGGGCAAACGCCGGGTTGACGCTAGTTAGAAGAAGAAAAATTTGGTAACTAATAAAGAATCATAATAACCCCGGGCTATAACGAATAGTATTTTTAGCAAGTTATAACACTTAAAAACGTCTCAAAGCGTCCGTTATCGTTTTCGCACTTCCCTGTAACAAACTAACAATTGTCTCATACAAATATAGTAAAATTGTCGGCGCCCGCCAAATGCTAGCACCTCCGAAATGGCACCAGTCAAACAGCCAACAATTTTTAAAGTAAAATAACTCGATTACAAATCCCGATTAAAAAAATATCCACACGCCATAGCGGTTTCGCACGCACTTGACAAATCCACAGATATCACTGGAGATGTTCGAAAAAAAAGAGATCGTCAGATTAGGGTCGTTTGTTTATGCTTAAGTTTGCTAACCCTGCACATTTATCGTATTTATGTCAAGGGCTGTGAATGTTGTAAACTTGTGCATAAGTTAGCTTCGTCGCATTTTTTTCAGTTCGACAAAATTATGCTTTCAAAATATTTTTTGAAGTTCATCATAAAAGTATTTATAAATTGAAGCTAACTTATAAATCTAAATATATATGTATAGGTAAGTGCACATTTAGAACTATAATAACTTAAATCCACTGAATAAATTATTTAAATCCAATTAGAAAAATATTTCTTTATCATGGGTATTTTGTACTAAAAGCAAAAGGAAGTCCTCAAAATAATAGCAAGACATTAGTTAGGTCACAATGAATACCTTCTCAATAATAAAACTTCATGGGAATATATACCAAATGTATATGCAGATAAAATCCAATTACCAGTAGGTACCTAACAAAAAACACCTTAATTAGTAGTTAGCAAACACTTATTCAGATAGTATTACTTGCTTAAGACTAGGTATAACTCACCAGACATCTTCATGTTAAACGGCCACAGTTAACATTCGTGTTGATCAGATTTTAGCATAGTCCAAAGTAATTCTTCCACTTTTTTCAGAAATGCCATTAATTTTTAAAAGTTCAGAATTAATGACTTAAATTGGGATACGCGGATTAAAAAACTCGAACATATGCATCGGAAATAATAGTAAGTAATATTTCGATTCGACGTAAAAATTAATGAAATAATTTGATTTTATTATTGTATAAAAATAAATGCGTAGCGTTTTTTTACTATTCCACAGATTATCAATTGATTTTATCACCGCACTTTCAGAATATAAGTACCCGTTACAGAAAAATATTAACACGTCATAATTATATTCCTCAATTGAAAACTCGATGTCCGAAGGGATGTGCGCGTATTTCGGTATCCGACCGCGGTGACAGACCGACACGACATGTGCGGCCGGCTTGGCGAGTGGTACCAGAGTAACGCGAGAGGAAGCGAGACCCAGCTCATCCCTAGAATCCCGAATCACATACCCTCTCCCGGGCCGCCCCGCGCCCCGGCCCCGCACTGTCTTTGTGTTACACCCCTCTCTTTCACGCAAACGTTTCGAGGTCTACAGCAAGGTTACCGACTGAAAACGCTCGCTTTTCTATAGATAATGTTTAATCAAATATTACTTAGACAATGAAAACATTATTTTGGCGATGTAATAAAAACAATTCGGCAATTTTTTATGTCAATTATGCCGCTAACGTTAACACGCTTTCTGATTTATGCAAATACATTTCCGTGTTCACTTTTTTCAAAGCAATTTTCTCAGAACCCATTGTGCAGGCTGAGTTGTACGTCTGAGTGAAACAGTCAATCATTTTATTTATTATCGTTAGGTAACTTTATTGAGTTTATTCCAATGTCATCGATTCTGGAACAGTAAACTTGTCGAGTTGTCGATTACAAAAACAATGAGCGAAGTTAGGATCAACTTTCAAGTTGAGTTGAAACTGGTAGTTATAACAACACTATTACACAGCTACTTTATAACTGGTCTGCTCATAACAAAGACCCTCTGGTTATTAAAAGTTGGAATAAAAGTACTGTGTTAATAAATATCCCAACGAAGACTAACCTTAGACATGCTATTATAATATTAACCTTGATTTTAACCTGTCAAGTTAAACTGGCCGGTAAATCGAAACATTATGTAGATTAGGAAAAGTGAATTAAATACGTCTCTACAATATCTAATCGATCTTATCGTTTTATATTTAATCGACCGTAGCATGCTATTACATTAGCAGGCTCGTGTGTCTAAGTCAGAAGTCACAGTAAACATAAAAAATTGCGCATATCGCTTCAATATTAAATATTCAGCTCATAAATGTCAATCAAGAGTCAATCTAGCTGCAATAATAAATATCATCATTGATTAGCTTTACACGTTTGAAAACGCTGAGAATTCGAAATGTAACTTTCCAGTCTATTTTCCCGCGGCACTTTTCCAGTCTGAAAATAGCAAGGCAAGTGAGAGAGGAGATAACAAGATAACATTCAAGATCTGTGAGAGCGCGTGTGATTGGCCGCCGCCGGCGCTGGGCGTGGCTTTGCAGCGGATTCACCAATGGGATGATCCCTGTTGTCTGCCTCTTTGTCTGTCAACAGATTCTGTAGTGATGTGGCAGGTGCTTCGGGATCTACGCTCGACGTTCTGTCACATTGTTTCAGGCTTGTGCTTGGTAAGTAGGTATGAATGAGGGGAGGGGGCTTCCACGGAAATATGAAAATGCGAAATTATCATTTAAAAGAGTCAGAAGAAGATTGTGACTAAAAAACGCAGTATATCATTAAAAAATGGCAATGTTTTACTATTGTTAATATTGTTTGACTAGACAAAACAATAAAGCTCTGAATTAGGTATGATTTTGAAAAAAAAACACATGGACATGGATATAACTAAATACAATAAATATCCCTATAAATGGAAACATTATTTACAATTACGAGAATGACTTAGCAGTAAAGCAATTTTTCTTTATTTTTCGTTCTATCTTACTACGATAGAACAGACCACTTGAAGTAACTAGAAAGTTGTTAGGTAAATAGTGATATTTTAGTAAAAGGCAAAGTGTGTATTCTGTTACGTAAGTGCCTTTAATGAGTTCGTGGGATATTTATCTACCTCTCATATTTTCAACAAATACTGATCAAAACCGTATAATTACCAGATATATAATAATTAAAAAAACTTATCTTACTTATCCTTCAATTGATATCAACATCCTATGAAACTACGGAATTACCCACGATTACATTAGGTCGGCGTTGTTAATACGAACAACTTGAATCCTACTAATATTATAAATGCGAAAGTTTAGATGTTTTGGATGTTTGGATGTTTGTTACTCAATCACGCTTAAACGGCTGAACTGATTCGAATGAAATTTTGCACGAAGATAGTTTATAGCCTGGATTAAAATATGGGATAGTTTTTATCCCGGGTCCACGCAGACGAAGTCGCGGGCGGAAGCTAGTCATTCATAAGCAAAATTATCTACTTACAATAAAGCTCCCAAAACAGCCTTCGTACTACATTTTCGTATGCAAAATAATTCATCTTCCTAAACGGCAGATTTTCCACGACACACTGAAAAGAGCCGATAACTCGCAAATTATTAATTAAGGGTAGCCATCGATAATCAAATTCAATTCGATTTTTAATCAAGTAGTGACAAACGTGAAGGTGCGGACTAGAATCGATTCGCGATAGACGAGACGCCAGATAATTGATTTTCAGATACTGCAGCTGGTCGACTACGTAACTCATTGTACGTGCCTCAGGTAGATCTAAATGTCACTTTATCTACGCACATATCAATAGTGCTCTAAAATGAGTTCAGAAACCGTAGGAATGACCAGCATTAATACAACCAATTTTACTATGAGAACTTTCTTGTCTATGGTAGTAGGTCAAATCTGTACTTTAATAATTGCTAAATGTCAACGAATCGAAATTCTCAGAATTAAAAATTAAAACAACAACAACAACGTAAATGCCGCCACGATTGCAACAAAGATATTTTACAGGTAGCACTAGTAGCAATGCAGGTCATTTCCCTACGGCTTCTGAACCCATCTTAGAGTACTTATGATACGTGTGTAGATAAAGTAGTGTATGCAACTGTACATAATTAGGCCTTAAAACACTCGTGTGATCCTATTATGAACCTCGATGACGCTCTTGTTTTAACGCCTCTCATTATGTATCAGTTGCATAAACTACTATTACGTATGGGAAAATGACATTGCCCTAATGTATACGTTCGAAAAGTTACGTGATCATCCCTCTGCTCTAAGGCTCTTGTATACATTTTACCGAAACAAAACGTTACGATCGCGTTTGCGTTTTACCCTCAATTTGTATCGGATTTGACAGCTAAACGCAAACGCGGTCGTAACGTTTTGTTTCGGTAAAACTTATACTAGAGCCTCTGATATCGCGTAGGTATTCATTCGATTTAGACAAAAGTGACTCTCTCGGTAGACTAAGTAAGTGTCAATTCGAGTAAGAAGTATGTAAGAATTGGATTCAAATTCTAATAAAAATAAATAAATAAATATTTACGTTAATTCTCAGATTTGGTGGCTAAGATTACCTAAGGGTAAACACTGAACATCCAGATATTACAAAAAATGTGTTCTCATATATACACCTCGCATGTTTGACAGCTGGCGTTATGGCCATGCAAAAAAATAAATTATAAAAAAAACTGGTTACAATAACATACAGGTAACTGGTTGTGGTTGGAATCTTCAAGTAAGTATTTTACATACTTGTGGCTGGAGATGATTATTTTATAAACCCATTAACAGTGTCTGTTCAAATCCTATCCATATGATACCTATCAGAAAAATCACCCGTTCATGTCATATCACTTTAAATGTGTCATGTGAGTTTAGAGAAAACCAGTTTCAAATGCATCAACATTTACATTGCTACGTTTGAAAACACATGATCGAAACGAATAAAAGAAGTACAATATTTATTTCCCTTTGATATTCCGGACAAACAAAGAAATTTAGAGGAATTTGCCCGTTAAAACTCTAATATTATATGGAATGAGATAGTGCTGCTAAGCAGTGGGCACATATTAATATTTTCCTCTAATAGATTAAATATATTAAATATTTTGTAATTATCTAAATCTATTGGACTAACGCTAATAGTTAGGTACCTTTTCGTTCATTTGTCTGTGTTCCTATTAAACACCACCAAATAATATAAAACGAGGATAGTTACCGAATATTTTTCATACTTATCCGTCTTTTTCGTAATAATCACTGTTTATAGCATATTTAAAATATTTGCCTTTAGGTATGCGTGATGCTTTATGAAACTTCTTTTTTATTTAGATTTGGTACCCATTTAAATATAATAATATACATAAATCATTTTCTAATCATGTATACCCATTTGTTACTCACTCAACCGTAGACGCATACATTTGAAAATTTTATGTAGTAAATGATTTCTGATTCTATACATTGAAATAAATGTAATTTAAATCATTATTTGTTCTTTTAAATAATAAATTGACTGGTTATGTTCTGCGGATTCGTTTTCAAGGTGATATTGTTATGAGTTATTAATTTATTATTATATTTGACTGTGTTGTGGTTTTTATTTTTTCATTCGATGCTTGCTGGGTGCGCGTGTAATGTAATGTCCCTACCTATCCTGGAAACCTTTTTGTTTAATTCTGGCAGGACTGCCATTTAATTTGTGTGTGATAAATGACACTACCGATTAGGTTGCAATTATGATATATTCTGTCTAACTACGGAATGTAATATGAGCATCGCGAGCGTGTGGCCCAGCACACACTTACGTACACCTCCATTGTAAAAACTGTGAGTTAGGTTTACGTAACAATACACTGTTGTAATAATGACTAATTAAATCTTAAAATTCACGAGCTCTAAACGCGCTACAAATAGAGTCGCAATAGATGTTTTTGGATACTTTGTCGTGACAGATATTACTGCAGGTAAACGCAATAAATAGAACCTTTAATACTGTTTAAACGAGAATTTATATAGAGTGTCGTGTCGTAGAAACCAGGAACGCCATAATAAAATGGTTATAACGGACATACATCATCCTTTATGAGCTGGCAGACAGCTGGATTTGCATTTACCAAGGCGACAAGCGCGCTGCTTTCAGCAATATTCATGTTTAAAAAATATCGTCTCTGCGCCTTTATCAGTATTTATTACGAAGTTCAAATATTCGTAGGTTCAAATCCCGGTAAGTGCTAATATTCGTGAGATGAGCACAAGTTTTTCTTCCTGAGCGTTCGATGTCTTCTATATATTTATCCATATAGTTCAGTAAGTATCCATATATTGTCGGCTAACACAAGTTTTATCGAGCCTACTGTGGAATTAGATCAATTTGTGGAAGATGGTCCCATAATAGTTATTTATTTATTGTGGTACTAAAGAAACCTATATAACGTTACAATTAAATCATGTTCTCGTTATTAGTAGGAGAACACGGCATGAGCACATCCATTGGGTTAATTCGAAGTAGGTACCTACCTATCTTTGTTATTCTGAATACTTATTATCTTATTAATTTAAGATTTTAGTCGTATCCTCGAGAGCTAGACAGTGTTTTCGATTAGCGGTCATTTGTACTTCGATAGGCAGGTTCGTTCGCATCTACTGGCCTATAGCGATTTTCCGTCAGGTTAACACAAACCGCCAAAGTTACTAATACAACGTACCTAGTAGTTCAATTCGACCGTGTCTACAAACTTGATTGCTGAATCTAAAAGGCTAAAAGTATTTTTTGGTAAAACTTGGATGCCGGCCAGCTGCCGAAGTGTGGTCGAAGGTACTAAATCATTCGGAACAAGACGAGCGTCGCCGCGGGTTGGCGTGAGCTCTGGGACAGTGTTCAAAAAGCTTAGGTACTGACCTCAGAACCTAAGCTTTGCTTCAAAACCACACGTTAATAGTATAAATGCGAAAGTGTGTCCGTCTGTCTAGTACCCGTGTATGAAAAAATAAAGACATACGATGTAATAATAACACGCTTAAACCGCTGAACCGATTTAGGTAAGATTTGGTATAGAGATAGTTTGAGTCCCGGGGAAGGACAAAGAATAGTTATTATCTTGGAAATCATCCTCTTAGGGGATGAGATGGGGGGTGAATTTTTTTTAGAGCTACGATATAGACGAGTTCCACGCGGACAAAGTCGCGGGCAGAAGCTAGTACAACATAAAAGTACCTAAACCATATAGGTACCTGCGAGTGCCTACGCTTCTGTAGATGTGAAGATTGTAAAGTCCCTAATCCTTGTATATATAACGTTCCAAAATGTCGTGTCGAGCCAAAAGTGACCACGTACATGAGGCTGGCGACAGGTTTATTTGTGCCCCCATCGCTCCCTTTGTAGAGAATTTGCGATGCTCCCCCCCTTTACGAAGGCGGAATGCTAAGCAAAGAGGGCCGGCGGTGTTTGTGTCAGAGGTGACCAAAAGAATTAGCAAAACGGGCGCCAGCTTCAAACGTTTATCTGAGCCTTTTTGGAGCTTTACTGCGAAAATGCAGGAGCAAAAGCTACGATACAGACTGTTTTTTACATTCAAACATAAAAAAAACATTAGTCTCCTAAAACATCCTTCTACGAATTTTACTTACAGGTACCTACTAAGTATGTGTTATTGACAATTTCCGTTAACTGCAAAGGGGTATAGTTTAGATCAAATAAAGTCAATTTCTCCATGACAGTAGTATCTTAACTCTTACTGCTATCAAGATATTCAATATTTTAATTTAATCAGTTTTGCAGATTAAACCTGTGTAAATGGCTCTTAACTGTGACTTCATAACAGCTTTTTAAATTTTGTAAGGTATACACTACAAGAATGTTTACAAAGTAAATTCGTTCTATATTAGGCACGAACTAACTTGGAGGTACATATTTTTATTTCATGTGTTTCAAGACCCTTCTACAATAAGAAAAAAATCGTTAATGCGTTATTTTGTATGAAAAAAAAATTTTTTTTTTCACGATATAGTTATGCTAATTTGTTTCTGTGAATGTACTCTGCAATATGCCGAAGTTAACGGAAATTCCCGGGAACACCGATATTACTTTATTAGTCAATCAAAATTAAATACCTGGGTGCAATATCCTAGAAAGATTAACTACAGACGCAATAATCTTCAAACCTTCTGAATACGTTTTATTTATTTATATCGTTTCTGGGGTCATTTTCTTTAAAACTTTCCGGACATTACGATCTCAATCAGATTGATAAACTATTGTCCATTCCATTTGAAAAGATAAACGATTGAAACTTTAAAATGTCTCCCCTACACCCACCGTCAAAGCTTTTGTTGATAGAAAGATGCAATCTTCAGAATAAGGACTTTTTTATGTGAGACTAGAACTATTTCGGATTTGCTTTGAGTATTTGTTTACTAGACAGATTCGAATACAGCTCAAAACAAAATAGGGTCACTTAAATTTTTCTATTTTATTGTTAATTATTGAACAAGTAATTGATAAGTGGCTAATTAATGATGTTGCGCATCCTTCAGAATCCAATTTCATTCATGCTGGTGTTTATAAGTCTAATAGCTGGGATAAATATATATTACTCTTTAATATAATTGTTAAGTAAAGTTACCTATACGAAGAAAGGACTATGCTTAGCAGTGGGATAACAAGCTAATTATGGCGATTACAAGCTAGCAATGACAAAAAGATTTTCTAACGACCGACCAGCATAATCGCCATCTAGCCCACTAAAATCGAATAGTAGCCAAAGAATTGATTTTAAAATGCCGGAATGAAATCGCTCGCTACAAAGGGGCGAGCCATTTCAATTTTGAGCGAGAACTCTAAATCGAAAAGCGAGATAGCCACTCGGTAAGCGCCTCCTGGGGCGCGTCTATCGAATTTATGGACGCAATAAAATTGTATTAGAAAGTATTGCTGGAACTGGCAGTTACTTACGTCCAATCGCTTTGGACATAGACATACGATTCCGCTCTTGACGAATGTTGTACGTAGGTAAGTATATAGAAATGAACATGTTTTTCATTCGAAGAATCATCAGAATTTTAGTTTTGTTTAAATCAGTTATTAACGGATAGGTACGTTGAAGAACTAATATTTGTAACTAATAATACCTAGAATTTGTCTATATGTCTGTCAAGATTTTAATTTGGACATCTAAACGATTTTAGTTGGAATTTAGTGTAGATATGATGTCGGTTAAAATACAGAGTAGGTAGGTATAGGTATAGGTACTGGAGCCGAATATATTTCTACCCTTTTTTTTTGCAAACGACGTTGTAGTGCAAGTAGCGCCATAGGTATCTAAATTGCTGATCCTGATATTCTCTCTTTTGTAGTTTAATCATTCGCTGCTACCAAGAGCTGTCTAGGATTATTATACCTAGTAAGCGAGTCCAAATACAAAATAATTTGATTAGCTGCCGCCTTATGTACAGGCTCTAGGGCAAACGGAAGGACCCATTAAAGTCTAGAAATGATGGAGAACCTTCTCGCATGCCGAGCGTGCGGCGGCGGCAGGCGACAGCAACTAAACTTTCAGTTTACCCTCTAATCGAGGCGGATCAATCTGATCATCTGTTACGATTAATTAGGGATTAAGTGGCTAAATGCTTAGTGTGTAGTCTAGGACTGAATGACAAGTTTAATACCTACTACATTGAATTATGTATCGCCTAGAATTTTTAATAATATATTTTATAATATTTTTTTTATAATAGGATCCAGGGAATTGTTAATACAGTTGGGTATTATAAAGAATAGCATATTATGTAAATAAAACAAGTATTAAATATTTTAAAAACCTATTGCAGTTATTTAATTTAGGGTGACCCGTATTCTTTGCCCGCGAGTGTATTTCCAGAGACAGTGCGCTGACTGGATAATTTTCCATTCTAAGATTCTATTGGCCTTCTAACTCTCGCTTGTTTGTTATACCCGCAGGAGGTTAGATTAAAACAAAGTACATGATTAACAAATCGTGGATATTTATTGAAATAAAAATAATAAAAATGAAATATAATAAAAACAGTTCATATTTCACGACGTTACACAATAAAATTCGTCTGTGTTTTTGTTTTACTATTCTGTCTCCGTTTGTCAACCTTATCAAGGAATACCTTCTTATTTTGTTATTTTTTACACATTTGAATTTAATAACTAATAAATGGATCGTATTACTAACGTAATGGATTATTTTAGCAAAAACATCAAATCTTCAAGTTTTTAATCTTCGTACTTGTTCAAGCGATGGTTGTTTGATTTAAATATAAAGTATTGTTCGTTTTTCCGCTATTTTATAAAAAAAATAACCTCGAAGACGACCTATATAATAACCTATCCGTGATCCGAGTCGGTTTTGCCACTAACCCCCTGTTCCCTTCTGCCTACGATACACCACTATCTTGGCATTGGTTGATCTCAGAGAAAAGTTTATTTGATGCCCACCCTTTGAACAGGGACTTAGTGGCAAAACAGTCTCGGATCGCGGATAGGTTAGAAGACGGAAGCGGGAGCTTTACTCCCGCTTTCTTCTTCGAGGTTATTTTTTTTATAAAAGAGCGGAAAAACTTGTTATTAAAACTTACTAATAATGACAATTAGGCAATTTACTACTACGAAAAACATAGGCTCAAATCACTAAAAACTAAAACCTAATGATTAAGCTTTCGGTATTCTGAATATAACGCACCTTTAGAACGGAACCGACCTAATCCAAAAACACATTTTTTTGGGAAAACGCAAGTAAAGATTTTAAGTCACAATAAGTCGTTTAGAGTCAATCTATGTATATAACTCAATTTCACTTTTTTTTTTAGTTAGGTCAGTTCCGTTCTAAAGGTGCGATAAGTGAAAAAATCGTTAGGTATTTAGATTTTAGTGATATCGAACGCAGGTTATTTCACGTTAGTTTTTTTATTTATTTTATGCATTGCCATACGTAGCCATTTTTAGCTTTCGGTATTTAGAATTTAGGTGAAAAAACCATTAGGTATTTAGATTTTAGGGTTTTGAACGTAGGTTATTTAACGTTCTTTTTTTTAATTTTATACATTGCCATACGTAGCCATTTTAAGCTTTTGGTATTTTGAATTTAGGTGAAAAAACGATTAGGTATTTAGATTTTAGGGACTTTGAACGTACGTTTACGTTTTTTAATTTTAGACATTCTGATACGTACCTACCTACCCCAATAAACTTTTCCTTCTTCCTTGGTTTTTCCTTCACTATCAGTTACCACAACATGTGTAGGTATTTAGCCAGATAAATTGTCTATTCGAATATATATGTTGCATCACAAAAAACGTATTCTAGCAGAAAACAAGGTTATCCAGGGGACAAAACCAATATTTTCATACAAATCCGGGGACATTTTAGGTTCGCTGGGCAACCAGTGAAATTAAGGGCAAATGAATATATTTAATACAGTTTTCATGTAGTTTTAACAACAATTTACAACAGTAGACATCGTATTTTCTTGACCTTAATCTCATTTTAAACAGCAAATAGTAGAAGTGAGGAGGACACTAAAAAGTTGATCCACCCAAATGTATTAATGTTTTTAACTAGGCTATATGCTGGGTGTTCATGGAAATTTTCGATAATTTTGAAATATTATGGCGAAGGTGTGTGTTTAGTAACTATGGTGGGTAAGTCACTAACAACACAGCTTCATCGTAATGTTAACGTAACGTAAGTTACGGTGAATATCCTCCACACGAGAGATATGCGAAGTTCATAAATTAGCACCTCGCATGCTTCAAAACCATGACAACTAATTGTCACGTATATCAAAACATGGATTTGCACATCGCTAGTGGCTTTTCACCTTAAGAAGTACCCGATGAAATGTCGCAAAAAACTTTCTCTTGCTAATAAGTAAGTATGTACCTACACAATAAATAATAATATCGCTAAACGCGTGTTATCTAAACAAAAACATCAGATCCTTTCGGAATGACATGTTGCCGGCATCTTGTGTGTTCTTTGAGAGGTCAAGCTTTATCGACATTTAATATGAAAATGAGCGCAGGTCACCCATCAGATATACTTCTCAGAGCTCGATATATTCGGGTTCCAGCTAATCTAGCTGATAAGAACATGACACCGGATGAGTTTGAATGGCGGTTAATAGCTTTCTACTATTTTATTGGGACTTATTTTTTATCAAGCGCTGGGAGATAACACTGTGCAGTCGTATAGATTTAGCTATTAAAAGAATAGGTAAAATTACGCATTTTCCTTATTCCACAATTATTCATCAAGAAATAGGGTAAGATTATTGATTAGTTACAATGACAGTATTCCATTCCCTCATTCGACTGGCCAAAAGTGACTAACCAATCATGCAATATGTTACAGATGAAAATTGGAAATGGCTGCCGTGCCGTGTGCTGTGCTGTCTCGTGGGAGGCACCCGTTGCCAATGTTATCATCAGAGTCAATTACAAAACTTCTACGAGTACGTTTTAGACTGCAGTGGGCGCGGTATGGCTTTCAAAAAGTGACCTGACGTAGGGGTATTCTCAGATTCATGACAATGTCTTAAGTCGACAATCGACTTGCAAGATTTGGACATTGTAATAGCCCACCTCACACAGATGACACACAGTAACATTGTTACCTAGTTAGACTATTTAATAGTAGATTGTGATACATGTGAGGTATGTTGATAATTACATCAGAGGCGGAATTATCACGCGAGCCGCAGGTGAGCGTGATAAGAGAGCCGAGGATGTTATTATCAAAGCACACGCGTTTCATACGACGTTTTCCAATACATTTTGCGAGGAAAAAATCCTTTTTATGAAGATGAAAATTTTATAGGCCTGCCAAGTTATTTTCTTTACTTATTACTGTAATATATTATCAAAGGTGAATAGTTTTACTAAATTAAACGTTTCTATATCATTTCCAAAAAGAAATAGTCAATTAATTAACAAAAAGGATTTAATTTGTTTAGTCGAGTAAGAAAGAATCCATTTGCCGAGAATTTTAAAAAAAGCTGTACATTCTGTACAACCCGGTTAATTTAAGAATGCACCGTGTGCATGCAAACATCTTGCTGCAAGGTGGCAACGTGACTTAATCGGGATATAACCATAACACACAAGTGTCGTAATGTTATAAAACACGCGTGTTTAATATCCAGGATTATGAGCCTAAAAGCGACACAATAAGAGGTACGTTACAAGCAATTGTGTTGAAAAATAGATTTACACAGTTTGCCAGCTTAAGTCAGTGGAACTTTCACAAGCAATGTTGCCAAAATTTGTTTTTTTTTTTAAATTTGCCGCCGTATTATATAACGCGAATAGTTTCAATACCATTTCTGAACACCTATTCATACTTATCCTATCACATATTTCAAACGTCAAATTTTCGCAAATTACACACCGTTATTCGTCAATACTACGCACTATCGTGTTACGTCGAAAAAACATGTCTTTGTTATACAAATGTATCTGTTGTTGCGAACTCGTAATTGCTAGGCTACTCTGCAATTTGCTACGACTTTTGTAAGTCGCGGATTTTATTCAACAAGAAGGGCGTATACGCGAACACTGAACAGTGGACTTTTGCCCTTTTTATCGGCGTTAATAAGACGATGGGGTCGGATGAATACACATGAAAACAAGGGATAGTGGAATGGAAAGTTGAGAAGCTAAAGAAGTTTTATGCTCACTGATCCTGGAAAATAATATAGTATATAACTAGGCAGTTAATTTCATATTCTAGTAATAGAACTTACAGTGTTACTTCCAGTTCACACAATACATCATTTTTATATATGTACACGCTCTAAGTATTTGCAAGAACTTTTTAAATCCTCCGTCAACTAAGTAATACCAAATGAGGTAATCAAAACGGTATGAGAAATCTGCCTATCGAAATAAATTAACAATAGGTACCAATAAATATTAGCTGTTACTAGTAGTAGTAGTGTAGTAGTAGTGTAGTGTTAGTTAGTAACAGCTACAGTAGCCAAATATATCGCAACACGATATTACTATGGGAGTAAGGATCTGTTACGATATATTTGGCCACTTTGGCTGCTACTAACTATATGATGCTGACTGTACATATAAGTCACGTCTGTTTTCCGTAGAGGTAGGCTGATATCACTGATCCGACATAGGTATAATAAATCGGACAACTTTTGAATGTAAGGACATGTCTATTTTATTTTCACGTTAACTGAATATAGTATCGCGCAAAAGCAAATACGCTTCTAGGCGTTGCAACCCCGATCACTATTAAGCTGGCTTTACACAACCGCTCCAACAAGCCGTTCGGTGCATCGCCGCGCCAAAAACGGTCGACGAATGTCTAAACTGTAGTCTTTAAAGATGTTTTGCGCGGCCCGTTGGATATCCAAACGGAGGCGCGACGCCCGCCAATGTAGTCTAAATATTACTTACGTCCATCAATTTGACGCGAGACAAAGATGTGTGCCCAGCTTTAAAACTTTTCAATTCAGCACGACAGTTCAATCAATTGTGCGAGTGATAATGAAAGCGTCAGGCATGAGGCGCCCGACTGCGATCTGTCGGAGTGGCGTCAAAGGGTTCTGTCAAGGCGCGAATTAAACCGGCCAGCGGGAGGCTTCCGAGGCGACGACTGCGATTGAGAGAACTGGTTTCATCCGGTTTGTGGGGAGCTGGGGATGCTGAAAGAACCCCTGTGTTGATGGCTATGCCATTATTAGGGTCTCTTGAAGCATAGCCCTATCTTCATGTTGCTAAAATGACTGATATAAAGGTTCTTAAATAAAAAAATATGGTGGTTACATGTTGTTAAACGAGTTTATAAAATTTGTCATCTGCTTTTTACATTACCAAAAACTGGAAAACGGGTCTCATATCCTTAAGCATTGGATGGGTAAACACGAC